>JALAZF010000182.1:10000000-11247787 GCA_022829125.1 Lathyrus tuberosus
ATTTTTGTACAAGAGATGGGACTTACAACTCAAGGAGAGGCCCAGGGTTATTTGTTTAGAAACAGCGATCGCGCCGAGGTTTTTGAAAACACAGTGGGTCTTATACAACTTCTGAGGCCCAAATCATTTTGGTTTTAAAAAGGGGTTGGATCTTACACTCTATTAGAGGCCCAAAGAAATTTAAAGAAAAGAAATGGGGCTTATAACATGAGGGTAGGCCCAGATGATTTGATTTTTAAACTGCCGATTGCGCCGAGATTTTTCTTTTAACGCAGAGGGACTTATACAATATCTGAGGCCCAAAATTGTTTTGGTTAAAAGGGGATTGGGTCTTACACTCTATTATAGGCCCATGAGTGTTTGAAAATGATTGATGAGGGTTGAATTAATCAAAACCCTAATTTTGTTTAAAAAAGAAATTAATTTTGTTAAAAAATTAATAAAAAGTATTGAAAGCATGTGAAAAATGAGTGGTGATCTTGGATCAATGTTTCAAAAATCATGTTTATATCCACAAAATGATTGGAAACCAATTAAATTTGGAAAATCAAGGAGTAAAAAATATTTTAAATATAAATAAACAAATAAAAGATTAATTCTTTGCAAAAATATTAAGTATATGAAATAAATAATATTTTTGGGAATTTTTGGCAAAATAAAATATTTTAACATTTTTGTGAATTATTAAAAAAAGAATCAACTCAAAATCATTAAAACTCAAAGAGAAATTAATTTTTGAATCAATTAAATAAAATCACAAAATTCAAATATTCAAATTTGTGAAAAGGCGCCAAGAACATGGGCCAAGAACACGCGCGAAGGGAGTTTTGCTCAGATTTGCATTTTCTATCCAATCTCACTGGATACTTGATGAAATCACACAATCCACATATCAATCTGCTCGTTTTCACCTCACGATCATGTATATGGTCTTTAATTTCATTTATTTTAAGCATGGAATAAGAAATCAAGACAAAACCTCAAGAACCCTAAAATTTGCATGAAGGCTGAGAATTTTGATACACGATTCAAACAAAGCAATTAATTGAGGGGAAACATTCTATGCATGATTATGAACATTTGGCAAAAGTATTGTGCGAGGAAATATGCATAGATTAAGAGATGGCCAAGTTTAGGCTTACTTGAAGGTCGTGACAGCAAGAGCAATGTGATTTTTGAGTGGGAGGTGTTACAGATAAGTTGTGATGATCTGAACAGCTTCCCTACACCATATGGAGTGTGTTTAAGTGCTTGGACTTGATTGAAAATGGTTGGATCACTTCATGGCATCTCAACTACAACTTGGTTGAAAACTTGAGCAACTAGCTGGTGATTCTGAGAAATCAGTGTTATAGTTGTGTGTTTAGTGTTTGATCAGCTCACATATGATGTTTATGAGGTGTTAGAGCAATTGTTTTGAGTGGAATTGCTCTCTACTGAAAAATTCGATAATGACTTGCTAAGAAAGGCATTTTTTAGAGTGAGAAGATGATTTTTAGAAAGGAAAGTGTTATAGGCCTTTGGTGTACTTAAACTGAGCACAAATGAGCTCTATTTGTAGTAGAAAAATTTTGTTTTGCAAGCAATAGTGAATGGCAACTGCAGCAGCTCATTGTCCAATTGCATCACTTTGGAATCTTAAGTCTCCTCTAGCCATTGACTAGAGGTTAGAGCACAGGCCTTTGGTTCCCTAGTTCAGAGATCATCCTTGACTCATTCAGTTGGAAAAGGCTCAGTTCATGCCACCTTGGTGCATCCATTGAATGCTCCAAAACAAAATTGGAGTCGTGTCCCCCTTTTAGGCATTTCTAGGTTTGGCATGCTACTTTTAGTTCCAAAGACTTGGAAGGCTTATGGATCAGTGTTTGTTCCTCCTTGGTCTCCCCCTGAGGTGTTCAGATGGATAAACTTGTTTGTCATTTGTACAATTTGATCAAATCGAGTAAAATGCACAAATTTACCTTGCCATGACAGTTGCAGCAAGGCATATTGCCATTGTCATAACTCTTAGCTCAAATGGGATTTGATGGAGTTCTTGGCCATTTTGGAAAGCTCTCATATGATACAACATGTGGGTGATCATAGTTTGTCTTAACACTTTTTGGATCTAAGTGAAAAATGCCCTTACATTTTGAAAAAAGAGAAACAGATTCTGACTTAGTGAAAATTTCACTAAGCGTTGGAAAAAGTGGCATTTTCATGTTTTTGTCATTTTAGTCATTCCATAACTAAAAATCCATGAAGAATTGGAGTGAGGTGTAGTTGACACTTTTAAAGTATGCCATGAGAGCTACAAATCCATATTTGGATCAGCCAAAATGGTTGCTTGGATCACAAGTTATGATCCTTGGAAGTTGGTACCCTAGCCACTTTGTTCCATAACTTAGAAAATTTCTAAGTTTTTTATGGTTACCCCTTTTACAATTCATCCCACTTTTCTTGATTTTTCTTGATGAATGATGATTACAATCACACATTAACATCATTTTAGAGTTAGGGAACCATAATTGATCAAAAAATCAAAAAAGTCAAACTTTGACTTTTGGGCACAGTTGACTTTTGTCAAATGAATTCCAAACTGTGCGATCCTCTATGAAATCAAGTCCTTGACCTAAATCAAACTTAATGGATTAATTTCATAGGTGTTATAGGGTGTATTGAATAATGTCCCAAGGTTTGGGACCATGTCCTGGTCAAAAGTCAAAGGCACGTTGACTTTTTCCGCGAAACCCTAAATGTGGTTCTGATGAACTTGAAACTTGTGAATTAAGCTTCTTGGATCAATCCATGGTTGAAAATGGATCAATGTAGTGTATTAGGGTCCCTCAAATCATGTCTTGAGGTCTTGGCTCATGTTTTGTCCCAAAAGTCAACTTAGGGGTGAATTAGGTCAAGAAACCCTAATTCCCGATTTTTTATGAATGCATCCCCTGAGGCTAAATTGACTTGATAATTGGGTTTATGAGGTCCCTTAGAGTATTTTGGGTTATGCTTTGAAGCATTGGCTCATGCCCAGAGGAAAATTTCCATCTGGAGGCCCTGGTCGACCAAAACCCTAATTTGGTGACACTGGTGATCTTGTGGCTTAATCCACTTGGACTGTTGTAGCCTTATGCTTGATCCTTAATGTGGGAGTCCTCTTGATCCATTGTGGAAGTTTGAGAGGTTTAGACAAGTTGAAGATCATGTTATTCCTTGATTGATCCTTTATCTAAGAGCTCTGAGGGGGCTTGAAACCCTAAGTTTGATTGTAGTGGATGCTCACCCATCTTTGGGGAGACTAATGAGGTATGATGGTCCATCCATATTGTGATGATGATCTTCACAATAATGGGAAATCTTAGTGGTCAAAATTTGGGGTATGACAGATGCTCCTATTTAATCTTCTTGGACCCGAAGGTGTGAATGGCGAAGGTATTCGAGCATTCGGGGTGCAAGAGGATTAAATATCGAAATACCCGAAATTTTGATGGTGGTTATGAATTATAGCTTACGCATTCATCTTCTTTTGCTAAGCGATGATGCTTAGTAAAGGGAGAAACTTCCCCTCGATCCTGATTTCCTACCAAGGAACTGGTCTTAGTTTCTTAAATAAACTTCCCCTCGATCGTGGTTTCCTACCAAGGAACTGGTCTCAGTTTCTGATGAAAACTTCTGCTCGATCTAGGTTTCCTACCAAGGAACTAGTCTCAGTTTCTTTTGTCGATAAACTTTATTGACAAGGGACGCTATTAGTAGCGGTTTTTCTCAAACGTCTCGCCGAATTTTCCTGGGGAGATGCCATTTGATGGGAAACTTTTGATGTCAAACTTGCTGGGGAAACTCATTCGTCTGAGCTGTAGAGGTACACAAACTTCTCTGTTGGAGACGCCATTTGTTGACTCTACTGGGGAAAACGAGTCTCTTGAGAGACTATTTCCTGCTTGGGGATATTACATCATAATTTTCCTCGAGATCTTCTCGGAGAAATGCCATACAATGTACCCCAACTTTGAGGTGATGATGACCTTATTGTTAGCGAATCTTTCGGAGGAAACTATTGTATTGCCGAATTTCTGATTAAAATGCCTTCTCTGAGGATTTTCCTTAATCTGGGAAAGCGAAGATATCATCTTAAATGGCGAAGAGTGACATTTATCAAAGGTCTTTTTGTTTTTCAGAGGTTCAAGTTATCAAACTGGTCGAGGACCGTCTCTAATCCAGAAATAAACTGGGAGAGATATTGCTTAGATGATCTACCTCCTGACGAGGAAATAACTAACAACTCGATTGAGAGGACTTTTATCACTAGGGATAAGACCGACTAGAGTGATAGTGATGCAATATGAATATGAATGTAAATCAATAATGCATGATGTATGTATGTTTATGCTGACAAAACTGACGTGACATACAGACTAGTAGATGAACCCGACGGGATACTCGGCCACTGCAGGAGACGAAGAGGTATCACTGGGTTTAAAATAGCAATTATGCACTGCTTAGGAGTCCCTGTGGGGGAACAATGTTGGTCAGGCTTAGGAGATAAGAACTCTGCCGAGGGGTGTCAGATGAAAAATGGTCTCTGACATAGCTGATCCTTCATTCAGGCGTGCTGATTTAGAGGGAGTACTTTGAGTCTGCACTTTGAAGCTCGATTACTTCTGGAGAAGCGATCGATGTTCTTTCGATGTTCAACAGTCAAAAGAAATTGCCATCTTTATTTTAAAAGCATAAAAAATTTTACAAGTAAATTCATTTTGGTTTTATTTCAAGAATCGTTGATCATATTAAAATGTCGTTCTGTAAAGCTAAAACAAATAAGAATTGCAAACAAAAGCACTAAGGCTCAAATTTTATTGATAGGATGGAAAGCAGCCAAGCGCATGATTCCATAGAGTATTTACAAAGTTAGAAAATGGTAATTTTAAGGGAAAAGGGCTACATTGAAACATAACGACCATAATCCTTCTACCAACTTTGAATTCTGGACATCCTGAGCTTCTGTCGAAGATGACCTTGACTGGAGTTTTCCTGACGGATGGTATAACTGCTACTGAGGAATTTACCCCTTTGCTGGATGTAGTTACTTGCCATTATCCCTAACTTTTTCCTGCATTGTACTTTGAGATTTCCAATCCATCGGGATGATTTTTTATTATGTCTCTAATTTTTTCTTGGACCGCCCTTTCGGGTTTTCAATCCACCGAGACGTTTTTTTTATTTAGGCGAAGTATTTCTTGACTACGTCAACATTTATGGGGTAGGAAAATTCTTCTCCGTCCATGGTTATGAGTCTCAAGGCGTCGTCTGAGAAAGCTTTCTTGACCACATAGGGGCCATCATAATTCGGAGTCCACTTACCCAGGGAATCAGTTAGAAAGGATTGTATCTTCTTGAGCACAAGGTCTCCTTTCCTGAAGACGCGAGGTCGGACCTTTTTGTCAAACGCCTTCTTCATTCTTTGTTGATACAACTGACCATGGCATAGAGCCGTTATTCGCTTCTCTTCGATCAAATGCAGTTCGTCGTGTCGACTTTGACATCATTCAGCCTCTGTTAACTTAGCTTCCATCAATACCCGGATTGATGGGATCTCTACTTCTATGGGAAGCACTGCTTCCATGCCATATACTAGAGAGAAAGGGGTTGCCCCTGTTGAAGTGTGGACAAATGTACGATAACCATGAAGAGCAAAGGGTAGCATTTCATGCCAGTCTTTGTAGGTTACAACCATCTTTTGAACGATCTTCTTGATGTTCTTGTTAGCCGCCTCTACCGCTATGTTCATCTTAGGTCTGTAGGGAGATGAGTTATGGTGTTTGATCTTGAACTCAGTGCATAACTCTTTCATCATCTTGTTATTCAAGTTAGATCCATTATCCGTAATGATCTGGCTTGGAACACCATAATGGCAAATGATATTGTTTTTGATAAAGTGGACCACGACTTGTCGGGTTACATTGGCGTATGACATTGATTCGACCCACTTGGTGAAGTAATCAATGGCTACCAGGATGAATCAATGTCCGTTTAAAGCTTTGGGTTCAATCATGCCAATCATGTCGATTCCCCATATGGAAAAAGGCCATGGGGAAGAGAGAACTTTAAGGTGTGTTGGTGGTACATGGATTTTGTCAGCGTATATTTGACACTTGTGACACTTCCTCATGTACCTGTAGCAGTCGAATTCCATGGTCAACCAGTAGTACCCTACTCTCATAATTTTCCTCACCATTGTGTGTCAGTTGGCATGGGTGCCAAAGGATCCTTCGTGAATTTCCTTTATCAGCATGTTTGCTTCTGGTTTGTCTAAACATCGAAGCAAGACCATGTCAAAATTTCTCTTATAGAGTTTATCACTGCTCAGGAAGAAGTTTCCAGCCATTCTTCTGAGGGTTTTTCGGTCCTTTCTTAATTCCCCAGACGGGTACTCTTGTTTCTGAAGGAAGCATTTGATATCGTGATACCAAGGTTTGTCGTCTATGACTGCTTTAATCGTGAAGATGTAAGCGGGCCGTTCAAGGCGCATTATGTCAATCTTAGGTAAGTCGTTCCATTGACCTACGCTAATCATGGAAGAGAGAGTGGCTAATGCATCAGCCATGTGATTCTCTTCACGAGAGATGTGATGAAACTCGATTCTGTTGAAGAAGGGTAACAGCCTTCTCGCGTAGTCTTTGTAAGGGATCATCCCGGATTGGTATGTGTTCTAATCTTCTTTGATCTGATTGATAACCAGGGCTGAGTCGCCATATACATCCAAGTTTTTGATCCTTAAATCAATCACTTCCTCGAGACCCATGATGCAAGCTTCGTATTCGGCCTCGTTGTTTGTGTACTTGAATGTCAGTCGGGCGGTGAAAGGAATTGGGGTACCCTGAGGTGTTATGATGATTGCCCCAATTCCGTTTCCATAATGATTGACAGCTCCGTCAAAGATTAGTCCCCATTAGAAACCTGGTTCTAGCCCTTCACTGGGTAGTGGTTCATCGCAATCTTTCATTTTCAAGTACATGACATCTTCATCTGGGAAGTCAAATCCAACTGATTCCTGATCGTCAATCAGTTGATGAGCCAAATGATCAGCTAAAACACTTCCCTTAACGGCTTTCTGAGCATGGTACTCCATGTCGTATTCTGACAACAACATTTGCCAACGGGCAATCCTTCCCGTGAGAGCAGGTTTTTCAAAGACCTACTTGATTGGATCCATTTCTGAGATTAACCAAGTAGTGTGGCAAATCATGTACTGGCGGAGACGTTTGGCTGCCCAAGCCAGAGCACAGCAAGTTTTCTCAAGCATAGTGTACCGAGTCTCGCAGTCGGTGAATTTCTTGCTCAAATAGTAAATGGCAGACTCTTTCCTTTTGGTTTCGTCTTGTTGGCCAAGTACACAACCCATTGAGTCTTCCAAGACTGTTAGGTAGATGATCAGTGGTCTTTCTTCCACTGGAGGTGATAGAATCGGTGGGTTCAACAGGTATTCCTTGATACTGTCGAAGGCGATTTGGTAGTCTTCTGTCCAAACACAGTCCTGATTCTTTTTGAGTAATTTGAAGATTAGCGCACACGTCGTGGTCATGAGAAATATAAATATGGAAATGTAGTTCAAATGTCCCAGGAATCCTCTGACTTATTTTTCAGTCTTTGGAGAAGGCATTTCTTGAATGGCCTTGACCTTGTCAGGATCAACCTCAATTCCTTTCTGGATGACGATGAACCCTAGCAGTTTCCCTGAACGGACACCGAATGTGCATTTGTTGGGATTCAAGCGGAGTTTGTACTTTCTTAGACGCTCGAATAGCTTTGACAGGTGGGTCACATGTTCCTCCTCTGTCTTAGATTTTGCAATCATATCATCGACATATACCTCTATTTCTTTGTGTATCATGTCATGGAAAAGAGTAGGCATGGCCCTTTGATAGGTTGCCCCGGCATTCTTTAAACTGAACGGCATTACCTTGTAACAAAAGGTGCCCCATGGGGTAATGAATGAAGTTTTCTCCATGTCTTTCAGCGCCATCTTTATCTGATTATAGCCCGAGAATCCATCCATGAAGGAGAAGACTTTGAACTTTGTTGTACTGTCTACCAGTATGTCAATGTGTGGCAAGGGAAAGTCATCCTTTGGACTTGCTTTGTTCAGATCCTTGTAGTCTCCACACATTCTGACATTTCCGTCTTTTTTCGGAACTGGTACTATGTTGGCTAGCCATTGCAGATATTCTGATGTGGCGAGGAAACCCGCGTCAATCTGTTTCCATACTTCCTCTTTGATTTTGATGGCCATGTCTGGGTGAGTTTTTCTCAACCTCTGTTTTACGGGCAGACATTCTGATCTTAACGGTAGATGGTGTTCCACGATGCTGGTATTCAACCCTGGCATGTCCTGGTAGGACCAAGCGAATACATCGGGAAACTCTTTGAGAAGCTTTATCAAACATTCTTTGAGAGTCGGACTGAGTAGGGCCCCAATCTTGACATCCTTTCTCTCCTCTTTTGAACCCAAGTTGACCGTTTCCAACGGCTCTTTGTAAGGTTCGATGGACCTTTCCTCTTGTCTGAGTAATCGGGAGATCTCCTCTGGAATTTCTTTGTCATCTTCTTCTTCAGCCTCAAATACCGGGAATTCAAAGTTGGGAGAAGGCATTGGATCGTATGTTTCAATGGGGTTTAAAACAAGCAATCTGCATGACGCGATGATTGTTTTTTAGAAGAGATAGAGAAAATGCAAGAGTGTATGCAGTGTATTTTTTTTTTTTGGAAAACTGCTTGTTTTTATTATTTGTTGTTTTGTTTTTAGGATTACCATTTTCTGAAAAAGCAAAAAGAGAAAACAGCAATTAATGCGGGGAATTACAGAACAGCGTTATTTTATTTATGATTTAGTCGATTCTTGAAACTATAGCCCTATAAAACAAAACTCTGTCACTTTGGGCGAAGCGAAGAGGGATATTTACAGAAAGTGAGCCCCATAAAAACATATGTTTCACCTGGGCAGGGTGAAAGGTTAAAACAAAGATGGCCATTACTTTGACTTATGAACAATCTTCAGAACATCGACTGCAGCCCATTGGCGGCGAACTCCTCGGTGAATCACAAAGTCTGGTACTTTCCTTCTTGATTTGTCTTTAGAAATAATGTTGATTTCTGGTGGAGCATGATCGTTGGAATCTGTCTCCCAGAAAGGGTTGTCGTAGGAGGATTTCTCAGTTGTATTTTGCATAGTATTTGTGCTCTCAGGAAAACATCCCCCCATCCAGTTGGCTGGATGTCCTTGAGCCTGATACGAGAGCTTTCAGGAGCAATGTACTTAACCAAGAAGTCGTACTTGCCACTCGGTTGTCCTAAGGTGTCCCACACTTCTTTGGAACTGGAGGAGTCATCTCTCTCGATGACGTTGACCTCAGGAAAAGCGTAGTTGATGAATTCTAGTCCTGCAAGTTTTGAAAATTCATCGTCGTGCTGGGTATTTTCAGAATGCCCCGAGTAATGATCCCATGACATGGTGGGGATGCTGGTATTCTTTTCAATGATGCTCAGCTGATATGCATCGTTAGGCTGACTCTTTTGCCCCAAGTCTCCTGGGTAAGGCTGCCACATAGGCAGGCCATTCATCGGGCCATAATAGTCGTGGTCAAAGTTGTCTCTCATCAGAGTGTCTTCCTCTAATGAGTTTGGGGGAGCACGGCATCCTTACGGATCACAATCTCCGTATATCATTTTGACGTCTGACCTTGGTATAAATCTCGGACCCTGTGCGGAATAGCAAAATGGCGTAGGTACCTCTTCTTGGGACATATAACCGTCCTCGTTAAGATAGGACTTCCACTCTTCATCTGTATCGGAGGAATCTCCCTCGTTGATGGTATGTACTTCTTGAGACACTGGGTGAAGGAAACCTCCACTATGGAAGAAGTTCTAAATGGGATGAAGACTTTCATCGTTAGCAGCTGTTTGGGTACAGGTTGCAGAAAAACCAAGACCCTTCTTTGTTTTATTATCAGTAGGAATGACAAGGTGTCCTCATCCCTTTGCATTGTTACTTTTGATCACCTCGAGAACATCTTTGTACGAGGATATTGATGTTCCCTTCTCTAATTGATTCTCACTGCTTACCGAAAGTGCCTGGAACTGAGTTCCAACAACCTCCTCAGGTTCTACACAAGTGGATAATGATAGGTTACTCACGATCAAGGCTTGTTCTCCACAGACCGTGACAAGTTGGTCATTCTTGACTAACTTCAGCTTCTGGTGAAGTGTCGAAGTGACTGCCCCAGCCTGGCGTATCCAAGGTCTTCCCAACAAACAGTTGTATGCTGCTCGAATGTCCATGACCTGGAAAGTGACTTGGAAAGTGTGAGGAATGATAGTTATGGGAAGGTCGACTTCGCCAATAACTGTTTTTTTGGATCCGTCAAATGCTTTGACGACGACCTCATTACCTCTCATCGGAGGTCCTTTGAATGATACTCGCATTAGAGTGGACTTCGGCATAACATTGAGAGCTGATCTGATATCTACCAGTGCGCTGGCTAAGGCATCGTCCTAGAAGTTGACTAAGATATTGAGCGCCATGTTGTGACTTTTGCCTTCTTCTAGCAATTCCTCATCGCTAAACCACAGGTTGTTGTAGGAAGTGATGTTAGAGATGATACTGTCGAATTGCCTTATCGACACATCCTGTTCCACAAAGGTCTGCTCTAAGACTTTCTGTAGAGCCTCTCTGTGGGCTTCGGAACTGAGTAAAAGAGATAACACAGAGATCTTTGAAGGAGTTTGTAACAGTAGGTCAACAATGTCTTATTCACTCCTTTGGATGAGCTTCAGCATCTCATCATCGTTCTTTGAAAGGTCGGGATTACTGGATTGATCGACTGGTGGATTGGGAACTTCCGTTTGAGATTCCTTTTCTCTGTTAGGTTCTCCAACTCCTCTGTTGAAGATTCGACCACTCTGTGTTACTCGACTAATGTCTGTAATATTCACGACGGAGGGTAATGGAATTTCATTTCCATTCTTAATTGTTATTGCACCGTATTTGTAAGGGATTGCCTTATCGGATTTGTACGGCCCTGGTCCCGGTAGATAGATAACTACAGGAGCCTTCTGATTTCTGTGACTGTCCTAAGTAACTTCAATCAATTCCTGTTTAAGAACCTTCGATTTGTCAAGTAGAGGGATGATGGTACAAACATCTTTGGTCCTTTCGCGATCAGAGATCACGACAATATCCTTAATCTGATCAGCGAAATAGTCTGGCATCCAGTTGATTGATCCAGAACTTGGACACGGTCGAATCTCTTTGGGAGCCAATAGACTTTGAAGGGCTGCTCGCACGAGGTAACATCCTTGATTATTTTTCGAGCAGACTCTACAGTGCTCGTAGTTGTGTGGTGGCACCTGGACACGTCCGCTTTGAATGCATTGTAACCTTACTAGGTCTATTTCCATAGATAAGACATCCTGACTTTGATGTCTAGTAGAGTTCCCGTTTGTCACACTAATTTGTTGCGTGTCTTCGTCTAGATAGATCGGAAGCCACCAATGATTTAACAAGTGTTGTAAAGTTCTTTGAACGAGAGCGCACCCTTGGTTACTCTAACAACATACTTTCCAGGCATGCACTATTTCTGTCTTTAGTGCTCTGTCATTTTCTCCTTCCTTGAAGAAAAGACCTTCCAGATGAGCATTACGCGGGACATGCCTCATCGGGTATCCCAATTGACGACGGACCAAAACTGGATGATAGTTAATCCCCCTTTTAATTCCTATGAGGGGTACATTTGAGAAATTTCCACAACGGTCAATGATCTTGATCCCGTCATAGATTCGATTGTACCAATCGATGTCAGAGTTGGTAAGAGACATGATTCTCTGCGACCAACGTAAAGTACTCTTTTTATCCCAAAATGCAGCAGACTTTGGCAAATGGGAAATGAATCATTTGTATAGCAGGGGTACACAGCATATGATCATTCCTCCGTTGTACAAATTCCTTAAGTGTACAGAATGATAAGCATTTGTGAGCAGGGTCGGTACAGGGTTTCCAATTAGAAAAATCTTAATGGCATTGATATCAACGAAGTTATCAATGTTGGGAAACAGAAATAACCCGTAGGTAAGCAAAACAAAGATGCTTTCGAAAGTGGCCATGTTCCCTATACTAGCAAAGTACAGACCTTTCTTTATCAAAAACTTGGCTGGCAAACCTTGGATTCCACCCTTAGTGGTCATGTGAGTCTTGACTTCTCACTCGTCCAAATAGATTGTTCTTCCAATGGTTTGATCCTTTGGAATTTCTTCCAGTCCAGAAAAGGGAGCTTGGTCAGTTATGGGTAAATCAGTCAAGTGAGAGTACTCCTCCAGTGTTGGTGCTAGCTGATAATCTAGGAATGTGAAACAGTGATAGACTGGATCGTAGAACTGGATTAGTGTGGACAGGATTCCTTCAATTACATGGACCCTTAACAGAGAAAGCAGTCCTCCATACTTAGCTCTGAAAGCCTCGGGGTTGGTTATCATCCTCGCTGGACCTCTTAAATCCTCTAGTTTTGGAACCTTGAAGGTGTACTTGTGAGTCTTCCTTCTACCGAAATCCATTAGCAATCTCTTTATCCTATATTTAAAATCATTGTCTTAGTTTAATTTGAAAAAGAGAGACTAGAAGAGAAGATTTTTCTTTATTTAAAGTTTCTTTATGAAATGAATCCATGAATGCATCACACAAAAACATAGAAAAAACATGGGGTCAAAGGGTCGATGTCATGAAGTCAAGGCTCTACCCATCCCAAAAGGTTTATACTGGTGATTTTTTGTACCTGTCCTCAAAATCACTGACCCCTCTTGGGATGACGACAGCAAGCGGATCGCCAGCGAGCTGTAGTATCTTAGAGTAGTCTCAAATCAGTCTACTAAAATCCTCAGCTTCTCAAATAACCCAATCGAACAATCTGCTTTCAACAACCGAAATCGTATAGGCATTGAATTTGCAAAGGGCATCTCCACTGATTCGATGGTTGACCGGGACCTCTTATCTGGGATTCACTCCCCGTAAGATTACCCGTCTAGTGCCATCACTTATATTAGGTGTATACTCAATCTTTCCAGATGCGGCATCACACGCATTCCCATTAGCAGAAAAATAAACACGGATATCAATTAGGAAAAGTAGTATATATATTTGTCCTAACATCTTAGACCTCTAGTCTTATGATCCTATACAGACAATGACTCCCTAGCAGAGTCGCCATTTCTGTGACACTTTGTGAATTTAAAGTTTCCTACCTAAGCCTGTAAGAAAGAATAGACTCCCACTGTGGTCGCCATTTTTTCTGTGGCGGCCACAGTGAAAATGACTTGTTCAAGGTTTCTACCTAAAACTGTAAGAAAAGAATGCCTCCCACTGTGGTCGCCATTTTTTCAGTAGCGCGATTTTTGTGGTTTCGAATCACTATCGCTTTGGTACTACAGTTCGATTCATTTTTTATCCTGTGAAGCTGATTAAGGAAGGGAAATAGATGTCTCCAATTAACCCTGCTTGCATACTGAGGTTAAATAGTCAAAACTGTTGGTTTACAGATGCTATCAAAAGGGGGTTGTCTTAGGTTATTTTGTTTAGAACACAGTGTCGTGACTGTACAGGAGGATTTTGGTAAGGTACTAGGTCTGATTTTTTGATGGATGTGTGAAGGTATTGGACTTTGAGTCTTTTTTATTAGTATGCTCGCTAAGATTTTGCAATCTTGCGCCTACGTATTCCCGTTTAACGAAACAGGGAAATCAGAGCGATCGTAGTTCCTCCTATTCTATGGGAGGAAATAGATGTTTTGGTGTCTTGTTCAAAGCTCAAGATTGAAGCTAAAGGTGATTTGTATCTTGTTTAAATCCCAAGATGAGAAGCTAAAAGGTTTTGACTAAAAGGAAATTTGTCATCTCTAAAGATGAATTGTTGATGTTTGTATGATGTGAGCAAAGCACAAATTTGATGTTAAAAGGTTGATTGACTCAACCAGGGATTTCTTTGTTCAAAGCCTAAGAGGAGGCTAGAAGTTTGACTTTTCCGAGGAAAATGTTTTTTCTGTCTTGTACAAAGCCCAAGATTGAGGCTAAAAGGGATTTTGACTCTGTTGGGGAGAATGTATCTTGTATAAAGCCCAAGATGGAGGCTGAAATGGTTTGACTCAACAAGAGAGTACTTTTATCTATCCAGTATAAAGCCCAAGACAGAGGCTAATAAAGGTTGACTCAACATTAGAGTCTTGAACAAGTGATTGACTCAACAAGAGAGTCTGAAGGTTGATTGACTCAACAAGAGAGTCTTGTATACTCAACAAGAGAGTGATTTGATGTCTTGTATGAAGCCCGAGAATAAGGATAAAAGGAGATTGACTCAACAAGATAGTCTTTTATACTCAACAAGAGAGTGTTTTGTTGTCTCGTACGAAGCTCGAGATTGAGGCTAAAAGGAGATTGACTTAACAAGAGAGTCTTTTATACTCAACAAGAGAGTGTTTTATATGTCTTGTACAAAGCCCAAGACGGAGGATAAAAGTGATCGACTCAACAAGAGAGTCTAAAAAGGTTAGATCCGCTAGGGAGAATCATTTGTACAAAGCCCAAGAGGAGGCTGACTTACTACTGAGGATTATTGAGATCCTCAAGCGGGTCCAAGTGTGGGGAATTCTCATGAGAGAGATCGGGTTTCTGCTGGAGATTGATCCAGAGTGATCAGTGTTTTTTCCTATGTTTGAAAGGAACTTGAGAATTTATTTGAGACTCAAGAGTTTTAGACTGTCCAAGTCTAGAGTTTTATCTTTTGTACAATGCCCAAGGGGAGGCGCGGGCATTAAGGGATGAGTATCAACCCTACAATTGTCGGAGTTTTGACGCGGGAAAGACTGCTCTAGCAAAGGATGACTAAGTTTTGTCTTATACCTTTAAGAGGTCGTTAGGGTCCTTGTATTAAGCCCAAGAGAAGGCATGAGAACTTCTAAGAAGCCGAAGGGTCCTTGTACAACGCCCAAGAGAAGGCGGGGATGCTTTTAGGAAGCCTGTGGGTCCCCAAACCAAGAGAAGTTCAAGAAATGCAATTCACAGAGAAGAAATCATTCCGGGAAAGTTCAAGAATTTGGAAGAAACTCAAGAGATGTCATTCACGGAGAAAAGATCATCTCTGGGGAGTTAGAGTTTCTTTGACAATTTCTAAGGGTGACAGTCTGAGAAAAGGTTCACCGAGAATACTGCCTTTCTTTTTGTTCCATATTGTTTAACCCCAAGAGAAGGGAAGGCTGTATCTGGAATCCTATGGGGACCTAGTTTTGTTTGTATTCGAGAGTGACCAACAGGATTTACCTAGTTCTAGACGTAGTTGCCGGGGAAAACTCTAAATAACTATACTAGTATTACACAGTTGATATGTGACAAGTATATAAAAGGATGTGAAAGAAGACTTACAGTAAAACAGCCCCACAATACAGTTATATACATATGAAAGCCGTAAATGAAAGCGGATAAACACTTACCGGTTGTAGAGCTTCCATGTTGTTTTGTTAGTTGTTCAACAAAGACATTAAAGAAAGTTTTGATAACAACATATATTTGAATTCAAAATCAAAGGAGAAAGTGCTTTGAAAAGATTGTTGGGGCTTACAGCTCAAGGAGAGGCCCAAGTTTTAACGATGATCGCACCGTTGTTTTGAAAACTGTACAGAGGGACTTATACAATATGTGAGGCCCAAAAATTTTTTATGTACAAGGGGATGGGTCTTACACTCTATTAGAGGCCCAAATATTTATTTGTGTACAAGAGATGGGACTTACATCTCAAGGAGAGGTCCAGGGTTATTTGTTTGGAAACGACGAATGCGCCAAGGTTTTGAAAACACAGTGGGTCTTATACAACATTTGAGGCCCAAATAATTTTGGTTTCAAAAAGGGGTTGGGTCTTACACTCTATTAGAGGCCCAAAGAAATTTAAAGAAAATAAATGGGGCTTATAACACGAGGGTAGGCCCAGATGATTTAATTTTTGAACTGGCGATTGCGCCGAGATTTTTCTTTTAACACAGAGGGACTTATATAATATCTGAGGTCCAAAATTATTTTGGTTAAAAAGGGATTGGGTCTTACACTCTATTAGAGGCCCATGAGTGTTTGAAAATGATTTATGAGGGTTGAATTAATCAAAACCCTAATTTTGTTTAAAAAAGGAATTAATTTTGTTAAAAAATTAATAAAAAGTATTGAAAACATGTGAAAAATGAGTGGTGATCTTGGATCAATGTTTCAAAAATCATGTTTATATCCACAAAATGATTTAAAACCAATTAAATTTGGAAAATCAAGGAGGAAAAAATATTTTAAATGTAAAAAAACAAATAAAAGATTAATTCTTTGCAAAAATATCAAGTATTTGAAATAAATAATATTTTTGGGAATTTTTGGTAACATGAAATATTTTAACATTTTTGTGAATTATTAAAAAAAGAATCAACTCAAAATCATTAAAACTCAAAGAGAAATTAATTTTTGAATCAATTAAATAAAATCAAAAAATTCAAATATTCGAATTTGTGAAAAAGGGGCCAAGAACATCGGCCAAGAACACGCGCGAAGGGAGTTTTGCTCAGATTTGCATTTTCTATCCAATCTCACTGGATACTTGATGAAATCACACAATCCACATATCAATCTGCTCGTTTTCACCTCACGATCATGTCTATGGTCTTTAATTTCATTTATTTTAAGCATGGAATAAGAAATCAAGACAAAACCTCAAGAACCCTAAAATTTGCATGAAGGATGAGAATTTTGATACATGATTTAAACAAAGAAATTAATTGGGGGGAAACATTCTATGCATGATTATGAACATTTGGCAAAAGTATTGTGCGAGGAAATATGCATAGATTAAGAGATGACCAAGTTTAGGCTTACTTGAAGGTCGTGACAGCAAGAGCAATGTGATTTTTGAGTTGGAGGTGTTACAGATGAGTTGTGATGATCTGAAAAGCTTTCCTACACCATATGGAGTGTGTTTGAATGTTTGGACTTGATTGCAAATGGCTGGATCACTTCATGGCATCTTAACTGCAACTTGGTTGAAAACTTGAGCAACTGGCTGGTGATTCTGAGAAATCAGTGTTACAGTTGTGTGTTTAGTGTTTGATCAGCTCACATATGATGTTTATGAGGTGTTAGAGCAATTGGTTTGAGTGGAATTGCTCTCTATTGAAAAATTCGATAGTGACTTGCTAAGAAAGTCATTTTTGAGAGTGAGAAGATGATTTTGCGAAAGGCAAATGTTGTAGGCCTTTGGTATACTTAAACTGAGCACAAATGAGCTCTATTTGTAGTAGAGCAAGTTTGTTTTGCAAGCAATAGTGAATGGCAACTGCAGCAGCTCATTGTCCAATTGCATCACTTTGGAATCTTAAGTCTCCTCTAGCCATTGACTAGAGGTTAGAGCACAGGCCTTTGGTTCCCTAGTTTAGAGATCATCCTTGACTCATTCAGTTGGAAAAGGTTCAGTTCATGCCACCTTGGCGCATCCATTGAATGCTCCAAAACAAAATTGGAGTCTTGTCCCCCTTTTAGGCATTTCTAGGTTTGGCATGCTACTTTTACTTCCAAAGACTTGGAAGGCTTATGGATCAGTGTTTGTTCCTCCTTGGTCTCCCCCTGAGGTGTTCAGATGGATAAACTTGTTTTTCATTTGCACAATTTGATCAAATCGAGCAAAATGCACAAATCTTCCTTGCCATGACAGTTGCAGCAAGGCATATTGCCATTGTCATAACTCTTAGCTAAATTGGGATTTAATGGAGTTCTTGGCCATTTTCGAAAGCTCTCATATGATACAACACGTGGGTGATCATAGTTTGTCTTGACACTTTTAGATCTAAGTGAAAAATGCCCTTACATTTTGAAAAAAGTGAAACAGATTCTGACTTAATGAAAATTTCACTAAGTGTTGGAAAAAGTGGCATTTTCATATTTTTGTCATTTTGGTCACTCCATAACAAAAAATCCATGAATAATTGGAGTGAGGTGTAGTTGACACTTTTAAAGTATGCCATGAGAGCTACAAATCCATCTTTGGATCATCCAAAATGGTTGCTTGGATCACAAGTTGTGATCCTTGGAAGTTGGTACCCTAGCCACTTTGTTCCATAACTTAGAAAATTTCTAAGTAGTTATCCCACTTTTCTTGATTTTTCTTGATGAATTATGATTCCAATCACACATTAACATCATTTTAGGGTTAGGGAACCATAATTGATCAAAAAATCAAAAAGTCAAACTTTGACTTTTGGGCACAGTTGACTTTTGTCAAATGAATTCCAAACTGTGCGATCCTCTATAAAATCAAGTCCTTTACCTAAATCAAACTTGATGGATTGATTTCATAGGTGTTATAGGGTGTATTGAATCATGTCTCAAGGTTTGGGAGCATGTCCTGGTCAAAAGTTAAAGGCACAGTTGACTTTTTCCGCGAAACCCTAACTGTGGTTCTGATGAACTTGAAACTTGTGAATCAAGCTTCTTGGATAAATACATGGTTGCAATTGGATCAATGTTGTGTATTAGGGTCCCTCAAATCATGTCTTGAGGTCTTGGCTCATGTTTTGTCCCAAAACTCAACTTAGGGGTGAATTAGGTCAAGAAACCCTAATTCCTGATTTTTTATGAATGCATCCCCTGAGGCTAAATTGACTTGATGGTTGGGTTTATGAGGTCCCTTAGAGTATTTTTGGTTATGCTTTGAAGCATTGGCTCATGCCCAGAGGAAAATTTCCATCTGGAGGCCCTGGTCGACTAAAACCCTAATTTGGTGACACTAGCGATCTTGAGGCTTAATCCACTTGGAATGTTGCAGCCTTGTGCTTGATCCTTGATGTGGGAGTCCACTTGATCCATTGTGGATGTTTGAGAGGTTTAGACAAGTTGAAGATCATGTCATTCCTTGATTGATCCTTTGTCTAAGAGCTCTGAGGGGGCTTGAAACCCTAAGTTTGATTGTAGTGGATGCTCACCCATCTTTCGGGAGACTAATGAGGTATGATGGTCCATCCATATTGTGATGATGATTTTCACAATGATGGGAAATCTTAGTGGTCAAAATTTGGGGTATGACAAAGAGACCTAATTGAGGCAGGGTTTATTCTGAAGGCATACACTAAGAGGTTGTGTAAACTGACTCCTAAAGATTTGATAATCTTCAGCATTGGTGTCATATTCCTGTTGTATCTTTCACACACTAGCTAAATCAGCACTAAATTTGGACTAAAAGGGTTCATTCGTCTCACACTATCACATCATTCCAATAAATGACTTTTTCAAAACCTGCATGAGCATTGTATTAAACTTACCATTTGTGAAAGAACAATTTTAATAGTAAATCAGTGTTTGACATCAAGGAAAATCCAACAAGGGGCAATCAAAGAGGAACTTGAACTTTCATTGGTACTGACTCGGATCAAAAATACCTCATAACCCCATAAATTTAGGGCAAATTCCTCAAAATCTCAATCAGGGGAAATCCATCTCAGAAGCACATCAAAGCTCAACTTCCAAAGATTAGACCATTTCAAGAATTGGTTAATTAGGGGCAGACTACTACCATACTCAAACACTGGGGAAAATCATGCTATGTTAACTCCTAAAGAACTTTCATTCAAGGAGAACTCATTGAGGAACCCTACAGACTGGGACTAAACAAGTTGTAAGTGGGAGGGTCCTATCTATACCTTCAAGTTGGACAAGCATATCTTGCCAGACACTAGCAACCAATGAGTTCAGAGCAAAAGCACAATCCTCATGTGTTGATCACGTCGCTATGCACATTTTCAGGTCATGATGACCTTCAAGACATAAAAGTTGTGGTTCTCTCAGGAACAAACACACGGCTTATCAACAAGTGATAAAACTTAGGGCACCAAGAGCATCTTCGTCTGTTTTGATCATGCCATCATCAAAATCGGGTGTCAGGAAATCATACCCTTCCACCACCCAATGTCTAATTCGCATTGGCAACTACCAAAATAAAAGTCCACCATGATGGCACCTTCATAATCTATCCAATCACCCATCTGCATTCAAACATGTACCACATACATCATATACATCACATACATCACATTCATCATATGCATACATGAACCAAATCATATATCCCCAACATTTGCATCCCTACATGCATCTCAGCACGTCAGCATTTGTACTGTATTTCCATCCAAAATGGAATTCCTTTACAAAATCAAACATGCATACAGGCATAAGTCAGGATCTAGGATCAATCACAAGATTCGAGGCCGATCCTCAGCCCAGCCAGGGGAATTTCTCCAAGTCAGTGGGCGTTCCCCATTGAGTTATTCTCTTCAACCATTTGTTGATAAAGCTGCGATCCTCAGCCCAGCCAGGGGCACTTCTCTGAGTCAGTGGGCGTTCCCCATTGGGTTGTTCTCTTCAACCTTTTGTTGATGAAGCCGTGATCCTCAACTCAGCCAGTTCTTACCATGCTGAGTTCAGTGGTCGTTCCCCATGGAGTTGTTTTTCTTCAACCTTTTGTTGATGAAGTTATTATCCACAGACAAGTCAGTGGTTTTTCTCTGAATAGATTCCTACCTTTCTTTTGGGCGTTCCCTAGTGAATTAGTTCCTTTCAACCTTTTATTGATAAGGATGGCATTTCTCAATAACTCATTTGCTTCAACCTTTCATTGATGTCCTCAAACAAATCTTACTCATCGATATACCGATATTCTTCCAGCAAGTTTGCTTTTTGACCTTTTGTCAACAGTCTTACTATCATCCTTTTGGTGGTAGCCATTCATTTTGATTTGATCGTACCTTCATCCTTTTGGTGAATATGATCATTAAAATTACCACTATCTTTTTTATGGTAGAAATGTGTGTTGTTTAATCCTACCGTCATCCTTTTGGTGTCGGCGATCAGTGAATCTTTTGTATGTGTATCATCCTTTTGGTGAATGACAACCTCTGATACCATTGTGTGCTTACTATTACCCTTTTGGTAATAGCAAATTGTGTTGACCTCACTTTCATCCTTTTGGTGAAGGGTCATCATGTTGTGTACTTACTATCATCCTTTTGGTGATAGTGAATTGTGTGTTCTCTATCATCCTTTTGGTGATAGATCTGTTATCCTTTTGGTATCAAAAATTTGTGTGTACTTACTATCATCCTTTTAGTGATAGCGAGTTGTGTGTGTTCTCTATTATCCGTTTGGTGATAGATTCGTCATCCTTTTAGTTTCAAAAATTTATACGTGTGTTTACTATCATCCTTTTGGTGATAGATTCGTCATCCTTTTGGTGTCGGAAATTTGTGTGTACTTATTGTTATCCTTTTGGTAATAGCAAGTTGTGTGAGTTCATTATCATCCTTTTGGAGATAGATTCGTCATCCTTTTGGTGTAGGAAATCTTTGTGTATACTTACGGTATCCTTTTAGTAATATCAAGTTGTGTGAGTTCACTATCATCCTTTTGGTGATAGATCCGCCATCCTTTTTGTGTCGGAAATCTTTGTGTATACTTACTGTTATCTTTTTTGTAATAGCAAGTTGTGTGTGTTCTCTATCATCCTTTTGGTGATAGACACATCAACCTTTTGGTGTTGGAAATCCCTGTGTGTGTTCACTATCATCCTTTTGGTGATAGGTCTGTCATCTTTTTGGTGTCGGATATCTCTGTGTGTGTTCTCTATCATCCTTTTGGTGATAGGCCTGTCATCCTTTTGGTGTCGGAAATTCTCATGTGTGCTTACTATCATCCTTTTGGTAATAGAAAATTGTCTTATGATCCAAATTTCATCCTTTTGGTGATGGAGATCTTTGTCATTCTGATTTAACCTTCATCCTTTTGGTGATGGTGATCATTGAAGTATTGAGTTAACTATCATCCTTTTGGTGATCTCCAGTTTTGTTGATCACTAATATCCTTTTGGTATCAGCAATCTTTGTAGTTTTGATCTTATTATCATCCTTTTGGTGTCAGTAACTTCTGTCATTTTGATCTCATTGTCCTTTTGGCGATGACGACCTTTGCAAGTTTTCAGTGTCCACTCGAGGGTCAACACTGATTTGGCATCTTGTTTCCCAAACATCTTTCTTTCTTTTCAGACAAATTCAGAGTCTTCTTCATATCTAGTTGACTTCTACCTTGAAAGAATGAACATCGTAGCAATTCATCTTACTAGGTTTAAGCCAATTAGATAGGGGCATCTGTCATAGCCCAAATGTGTCCTACCTATATAGTATTATCTTCAATTGTGTTTCTGTTTACTAACCATTACCCAAAAATCCAAAAAATATGTTGCTTATGCTTTCATTTTCTTATTGCCTAAACTCAAATTATTGCAAGGATGAATTAGGTGTCAGGCAAGGCTGTCAGGTTAAACATGTGTACAATGATGGTTGGAATTTAGTGGAAGTTTGACCTAATCTAGGTCAAACAAGTGGTTTGCTTCATTACCAAGTTACCAAGGTTGTGTCAAGTTCATAATGCTTCATGGTTCATTTTCCAATTAGGGTTTTTATGCCAATTCAAGTTATCCGATGAAGTCAAGTTGCAGAGCCATCAAAAGTCAAGGCATTTGGTTCATATTTCCAATCATTTGCAAGTCTTTATTATGTGGTTCTTATGCTTGTCATTAACCTAAGGAGAAGTCAAGTTTTCTGTCCATTTCAAGCATCTAATTTCAAGGCATAGTCAAGAAGTGTCATAGTGAATACTTTGGTTCATCAAGGTTCAAAGGGCTATTTGTTCAAGGTCCATTCATTTTTGGATTGGTCCAAGGTCATTTCAAGATGGATTCATTTGTTTTGGTGTTATTCATCAGGAATCGATTCAGGGTTTCAATGCATTTCTAATTTGATTTTAATGAAGAATTCATAATGTTGAAAATTGATTTCAAAGTTGATCTTTGGTTAAGTCAGTCAAACAATTTATTCAGAGTTTGATTCACTTATTAGTCACTTCTCAAATTAATTCAAGATTTAGTCAATGATTCAAGAATTGGTTCAAGCAAGTTCAAAATAGCAAAATAATCCAAGTTCACTACAAATTCAAGTCAAAATGAAGGCGCAAAATTAATAGATCCAAGCTTACATAAATATTCCAATTACAAAGTTTCAAAGCCTATTGCTAGAAAAATAAAAAAGGCTCGTGGAAGAATTCAACCCATGTACATTTAAAAAGTCCACATTACAAGTGATGTATACCAAAATTCTAAAAACTCAAGTCCATGTTACAAATTATTTGGGCTCCTGAATTTAAAAAAAAAAAAGAAACAAGCCCATTATATATTGCCAAAAAGCCATGCGTTAAAATTCAATTTACAATTAATTCCAAAGAAGCCAAGCTGCTCCAAAATCTCCAAGCAACAATCAACCATCAAGCCATAAACCACTCAATACAATATACTCTTCCAAGATAAAATCCAAGGTCCCACACACTCACAACTCCACGCATCCTACAACAAACATATACTAAGTCATGTCATTCACAATGCACAAGCCAACAACCAACAAGGTTCAAACCTAATTCCAGCCAGCTTTACACAAGCCTTCACACTGCCAATAGACGTCTCACAAGCCACTTCTAATATCAAGCCATACCCCACACACATCCCAAACTAACAGCGCTGCACACACAACACCAAGCCTTGCACACACTGTGCAAGCCAACAACTACAAAAATTCTGACCATGACTTTTACACAATGTTACGAACGCAAAAAGAAAAAGAAAATTCAATGTTACATCACCAGCTAACGGAACAAACAATAGCAAGCCATCACACCTTCTTCTAGCCACAATTTCCAACCTTCATCACAATAAGTTGAGCCATTACATAACTAAGTAACCTGACCCCACGCATCACCATGTCCCAAACAACAAGCACACAACACACATCCATTTCCACCCTTCCACAACGCACGATACACAAACTCAACGCATCTTTAGCCAAACATGACCCCACAACAAGAATTGCTAAAGCGTCACACAAGATAACAACCTGTACAAAATGAAAACGATATTAACAAATCCAAACTAAAATTCATTCCCTCACTTATCCTCTATAAATAAGACCACGCCCCCAAAAGATTAACTAATTCATCTAACATCATGTTCCAGATCAACTAATTTTAAGCTTATTGGAACATGATGTTAGATGAATTAGTTGATCTGGATGAAGAAATATTGAATGCCTTAGAATTATTAAAGTGGCAGAAAAATAGGGTAGAAAAAGCATACAATAAAAAAGTTAAAGTTAAGTCGTTTTCGACTAGAGACTTGTGTGGAAAGTTATTCTACTCATGGATAAAAAGGATAGAACATTGGGTAAACGGACCCAAAATGGGAAGATTCATTCCAAATTGTTCAATCTTTTTCTAATAACGCATATGAAATCGAAGAGCTATCTGTGGATCGAAGACTCTTGAAAGTAAATGGGAAATATTTGAAAAGATATAGGTCCGGGCTTCAGAAATTCAAGATAGTAACATAATAATTCGTATGTAAAACTAAAGCCAAAATGGTATTTAAACTTAGATGCCAAAATGGCTAATTCATCATATTAAAAAACCAGAATTGAAATAAAATTTGAACAAATTACAACGCCAATGTTAGCAAACAAAATACTTAGAAAGGAAGAGAGGCTTTCATGCGTTCATATTTCGACTTCGAAAGCAGCAAGTGGCGGTCAATGACGGACTTGGTAGAGTTGAGGGTGTCAATTTCTGCTCCCAAAGCCTGAGCTAGTTTGACATGATGTACTCCTACCTGAATCTCATTGTCGATCTATTCGCGGTCGAGCTTCTAAATTTCTTCTTGACGCTCTTTATCCTTTTGAATCTTGGCATGCAACTCTTTGATTTTTTTCTCCCAAGCAGTAATGTTGCTAATGCAAGTCTAAATTTCTACCTGATTTTGTTCAAAACCTTTCTCTAATTATTCAACCCTGTTGGTAGATTCAGTGGCAGCGTCCCATTTAGACGTTTGAGTGTCCATTTTATTCTAAATTTTGTTTAAAATGTTTCTTCGATGGTTGAGGTATGCACTGACGTGGTCGATAAGTAGTCTAAGTTCCATGATTACATCTGCGATTTCTGGAGGGGTAGTCAAAAGGTCTTTGATTCCAAAGCAGGCTGGAGAGTTGTCTTTTAAAACTTTGAGTAGATCAACATCAAATGTTGTCTCCTTAATTTTCTTGAGCAGTTCGTCAATAGGTGCATTAGGAGACTAACCACCAGAGACAGTCGAAGAGCTAGAATATTTGTCAATCGAACTACCCCTTGTACTTAGAATTTCCTTTACGTACTCTGGTGGTTTGTTTTTCTTCAAATTATCTAGTTCTTCTTGGGAGAGAGCAGTTTTTGTTCCGGTCGAAGGAGCTTTAAATTCCTTGACAGTCTCAGAGGTCTAGTTAGTCTTAGGCGTTTCATTTGGTCCTACATCATCATCTTCTTCTTCTTCCTCTTCTTCTTCTTCTTCTTCATCCTAAGGGTTGTGCACATAGTCAAACAGGGGTTGACCTTCTTCCTGGTATTCTTCCTCATTTAGGGCATTATCGCCTTGGTTGATGTCTGGAGAAGAGTCGTCATCTTTTTTTGTAAAACTTCCTCTTTGTTTTGGATGTTTGTGGTTTCTTCGATTTCCATGGATTGATGTTCTTCTTCTTCAGAATCAGTGGTCCGAGAGTGTTGGGTGATGTCCTTTGGGGGCAAGTTTTCCTGTTGTTCTTCAGTGGGTTTATTTACTTCTCCAATGGATCCTTTGGTCGAATCCTTGTTGGATGTGGATTGGTGCGAAGGAGTTTTGGTGCTCCCGGGGATAGTTTTTTTTTGTGCTTGATTGTTTGACACCATCTGCACCACCCTGCAAAGAAGTTGAATTATGATGAGTCAAAAATAAAAGAAGAGGAAAAAATGGTTAAGGACAACTGAGGTAAAATTATATTACCTTAGGACCTTCTGCACCAGGGCTGAAATTATCGCTTTTAAGCCGTTCAGGAGTACTTTTGGTAGCCGGTTCAGGATCAACTTTGATTATCTTTGGAGTGATAAGTTTCTTGGTTTTGATTTTGATGGTGTTGGTTTTTGGTTGGGAAGTGGCATCGAAAACCTTCGCTTTCTTCTTTTTCTTGATAACTTTAGAAGTGTCTGGCAAAAGGTTGTCACCGTCTGATTCGACTACTTGAACCTAATGTTCTTTCGCCTTTCTTTTCTTTGGAGTCAGAGGAGGTTTTTGATTTGTCTGAAAATAATAACAACATTAGCATATTAAGATAATACATCATGCAAAATAAGGAAAACACAAAGTGTAGCTTTGTTGCTGGTTTGCTGTTTTCTTCTTCTTGACCTTCTGCTTTGGTCGAACTGGCAGTTTTCTTTGCTAGGCCTTTTGCTAGTTGTTTATTTTGATGGCTAAAATATGAAGAGATAAAAACAATTGCCACGAGTGAAAAAGATGTCAAGAAGCTACTAGAAGAAAAATGAATTAAATTGAAAATTCCTCTTATTCCACACCTTCATATATGGGAGAGAGTACTTGAACACCCTCTATGCCAATATGAAGATGTCCTTTGAAACTGTCCAAAGTATGCTTAGTCGGAACCACCCGTTTCGCTAATTTTTTAGAGTCTTGTTGAAGGATTTTCACAAATTCCCCACAGATGAACCAGTCGAGAAATAGAGGGCTAAAAGCCACGCCAAAATCAGTCGTTGGCAGTCGAGGGAATCTTGGTGGATGTAAGTTAAAAGCCAACTCATACCTGTGTTCAGGTTTAGTGTTCGAAGGTAGTTTTAAATCTGGGAGTTTCTTCATAAATTTTTCTCTCGAAGTAACTGCTGCTTCACTGATGGTTCTACTAAGGTCGTCAGGTCTGTAGGAAGTTTCAAAGTGTTTTTGAAATTTTTGGATTTCCTTGATATGATTCAAAGTACCTTTCTTGGATCTGTCATGTATAAGAGCAAAAGTAGATGTTAAGTGTTGATTGAAGGCATTAATGTCGAACATTTATGTAGAATAGTATTGTTTCCACCAAGTGTCATATTCTTGGGAACATAAGTAAGATGGTGTGAAAGGAATATGAGTGAGTTGAGTAGTGACATTGTATTGAGACATTTCATCATTGCTTTGAGCTTCAGTAAAGTACATAATGTAGAGAATGACAGAGCTCTTCTTTGGAAAAAGAGGCTTGGGTAAGATCTAGTTAAGACAAAACTGTTGAGAGACAAGATTTGGTTGGTAGCTGAGGAGGATTATTTAATTTTTGGAAGGTCGAAGTCTTGTTGCAATTAGTCTAGGCGTGATAAATGCCTCCCACATGGCTAAGGATTTTTCTTCTTGATCCTTTGACATAGGAGGAAATTTTCTAGTAAACCATTTCGGGCCATGAGTTCTTTTGACGAAGGGAGCCATAGAAGAAGTAAAATTGTAGCACTTGGCATACATCATTAAATACTAAGTGAAAGTCTTTTGAACACTTAGGCCTTCGTCACAAGGAGTCAATTGGATGAGGCGTGTCCTTTTGACTCGTCTATTCTTGACCTCATCAGTTTCTTCGTTGATTATGTTACGGGTTGGTAATGAGGGTTCGAAGGTAGCATTAAGCCACATCTGAAGTAGCCAGAATGGACCAGCTAGTAATAAGTTTGACCCAAGTTGAATATTTTTAAGGAGTTCCACGCCTTCCCCTAAAGATTCATACAGGCAGCCTAGAATCAATTAGCTAAGGCAGAGTTTACATCCAGCATGTAGTTGGTTGGCCATGGTCAGAAACTTTATTAGAACTTGTAGGGACCTCGAGCAAAAAACACTGTGGGATAGATATATGTTCCTCATCAGATACTTCTTCAATGTCTTTCTTATGATGGTCATAGATATAATGGGTGAAACTGGCTCGATTGGCGTCGAAACCTATAGTGTCTTCCGTCATTTGGTTTGGATCAAAGGATTCTCCAGTTGGTCGAAGACCAGTAATTGCAGCAATGTCAAAAATATTCGGGGTTAGCATTCGACAAGGAAAATGAAAATTGTTATGTGTATTATCCCAATAATAAAAGGAGGTTGGCAACATAGTTTGGCAGTAACCTGGTCCAGATTTCGACAGTTGAATCATGTCAAAAATTTCCATATCTTTCCAAAATTTAGCTTTCTTCTTCTCTATCTTCGCCAGCCAAGACAAGTAATTCTCAGGGTCTTTTGATAAGGTACAAGAGGGAAATGCTCTAAGAGCATTGCTCATATAGTCTAAGTTAATGGGTCTTTCTACAGGCTCAGTCGAGGATGTTTCCTGGGTATCAGCTACCTTAGTTGGTTTAGTATTCACAACGTCAGTATTATCCTTAGATATTTTCCTACTTGCTATGGGTTTAGTTCTATGATAGGTTGGAAAATATTCTATAAGTTTAGCTGCATTAGTATTAAGATCCGATAAAGGACCAGCAAGGGCATGTATTTTTCTAGAAACCGAAATAGGAATAAGTACCTGAGATTGATAAATGGGCCTCTTTTCTTCTTCAAGGAGAGGTTTTGGGAAATATTGTTGATTACCCACAACTTGAGGACCTAGAATTCTATGAAGCGGAGGAAGAGCTGGTTGTTTCTTAGGATCCTTAGGGTTCTTGATCTTGGACGCCATTGATGATGAAACTGAAAGAAATTTGAGTTTGTTTGAAGATTGCTTAAAAGGAAATGAAAGGTTTGCTCTTGCATTTTTAGAGAGAAGAAAAGAGTTCAGAAGAGTGAAAAAGTGAAGAAAAGTGAAATGAAGTATTTATAATGGAGTGAGGAAAAACGTTTCATTTTAGCCATTCTGAACAGTTTTCAAAATCGTGGGACACGTGTTGACCGGTTATGGATTGATGGGACGGTTGCAATTGGCATAGCCCATTACCTCCTAGGAAATAGGAGTGTGATGATTAAATTTTGGGTTTCTGCACGTCTCGATAAGACTTCTGAGGCGGCGTGGTAATGATAACCATGACATCATAGCAGTAAAGATACAGTAGCGTCGAAAAAGCTTCAAAAAATATCGTTTTCTCTTTATAATCGAAAGTGACATTTTTGGGGGGCAATTTGTTGGCTGGGATTTCGACGCACATAAAGATTTGAAATGAGCTAGTGGAGTTTGAAGAGTTATTCTGAAAAAGAATATGTTACTTTCGACAAGAAAATATGGAAAATATAGTCGAAGACACTCTTGCATAAAGGACGCTATGGTCTAGGACTTAGAAATATTTTCTGCCTAGACTGGAGTTCAACGAAGCTTACTTGGAGAAGCGTTCAACAGGTGCAATTCAAATTTGAGGCTGATAATTGTTTTTTTTCCTTATCCGTTTTCAAGACACGTGGAGAGCTTTGAGCAACGAAATGCATGCAGATTGAAGACGTGGCATTTTCTAGAGAGAAGACCGCTAGATAGCAGTTATTTTCGAGTTAGTATAAATAGAGTCTTAGCAGTTAGGATTCGATGGTGTTCAACTTTTTACAAAAAAAAAGTCTAAATTTACTCTGAGTACCTGTGCATGAGAAAACGAGTGTTCTTGAGTGAAAATGTACGTGTGAATACCATACTTTACACTTTTTACCATATTATTTAAGATTTTTCTTGTAATTTACATTTTCTGCAATTTACTTTAAAGCCGGTTTCGACATTTAAGATCCTATCGTTTACTTTAAAGCCATTTACTTCGTAATCTGTGCTTCTGCATTTCTTTAAATAATTGTAATGCTTCATTAACAAAGTTGAAAAACATTGTCTAAATGTTCATAATTAACAAACCCAAAAACTAAATAACAACTCATGTCCTAGAATCAATCTAGTCGATCCTGTAAGTAACCAAAGATTTAATAAATTTGGAAGACTATCGGTTGTTTACCAATTTCGACGATAAACATAAGTATACCTACATAATGTGTAATATAAATAATAAGGAAACATAATTGTGTGTGCTAGCCACATCTTATTCTCCTTGTGCTTTCTTATAGTTTAATCACTTCTTGGTGGGAGGACGTTCATGCTTCAAAGTTGATTGTCCATGAATGCTGCATTGATATCCATAGCTACGACCTCTCCTTGGCATCACTGAAGGGCTTGATAGATTCCTTTTTCCCTTTCAAGATCGGCATTCATGATGTCCGATTCCCACTGAATATTATGATATTTGAGCTTGAGATGGACCGATGAGGCTACAACGTCCAGCGGGGTTGCGAAGGGTCTTCCCAAGATGCAACTCTAAGTTCTCCTGCAAGAGACAGTGAGGAATTTCAAATTGATTGTTTGAATGTCTTTCCTTTCACCTACTGATGCCATCAGTTAGACATAGCCCCACAGATTGGTGGTCATTCCGTTGAATTCTGACAAGTCTGAGCCTTCATATGGCCACAAGTTTCCTCTTTCCAGACCCATTTTTTCAAACAGCTCGGAATACATGATGTTGCAAGAGTTTCCGTCGTCGATTAGGATTTGGGAGATGTTAAACTACCTGAATATATATGTAATCAATAGGGAGAAGATTTCATTAGTAATACTGTCTACCTTCTTAGACTTCTGGAATCCTATGATAACTCAATCAAGGGTCTTTATTGATGTACTTCCATCTTTTTTATGGATGGCCAACATCTCAATGATTTTTATTTTCATGGTTCCCTTAGATGAGAGGTTTTCCTGAGGTGTTTCTCCTATGATGGCGGTGATATATGGGCACTTACCTTTGTTGGTCTCCTTGCTCTTACAACTGGCTCTGCTTTGGCTGTTTTAGAAGGGGATTCGCCTTTAGGTGGTTCCTCTCTTTCTCTTTTTTCTTCATGCATGTACTCTGCCAACCGACCTCTTTTGACCAATCCTTCAATGACATCTTTCAAATGGATGTAGTCGCTAGTGTTGTGGTTGTTCCTTTTATGAAAGTGGCAGTACTTGGACTTGTCAGACCAACACTTAACGCCTTATTCGGCTCTCTCTACTTCAATAGAAACTTGGTTAAATCGGTAGATGTATGAGTGCATGTTTTCCTTCTTCCCCTGAATGATCCCGCTCAAAGCAACTACTGTCACCAACTGCCTCTTTTGGGCGGTGAAGTGTGTAGAAAATGGCTCACATAAGTTTGTCCATGATTCAACACTTCCGTCCAGTAGATCGCTGAACTATATCCTAGTTATGGCAACCAGAGTTAATGAAAATAGTTTGCAGCTGAAGGATTCGTCAGCACTAAAGTAACTCATATAATCGTTGACAAGTTTCACATTCTCGTCTGGATCTCCCTTTCCATCGTACTCTCCCAGCTTTGGAGGCTGCTCTATAGACTTTGGTATTTTGATGTCCAAGATTCGGGCGCATAGAGGATGCTTCGATTGATTCTTTGACGATTGATTCTCCACTTGATATGTGGGAGGAACATGACTGTCCCGGTCTCCCTCGGAACTTTGGGGAGGACTTTGGTGTTTCTTTCCCCTCTTGTGATTCTTTCTCTTAGAAGCTTCATCTTTTTTAGTCGTGGTCGGCTCGGGAACTGCGGTGTGAGTTCTTGTCGATACAGCCTCATGAACAGTGTTTCCTCCTTAAGTCAAGTTGTGGAGGTTTTCTTCAACACGGGGCAACCTTTCTTATATCGCTTATGAATTTTTATGTTGAAAGATGTTGTACATGTTGTTCAGCAACTCATTAACACCTTGCATTCCAAGGTTAGCTCGCAGTAGCTGGAAGGTAAGTAATTTTTTAGGTTTTGAGACTCACTATGCCAAACAAGGGCTACGACAGCGCTTTTTTTGGCCTTTAACGGCGCTTAAAAGCGCTGCCTAAGGTGGCGCTGTCGTAGGTAAAGACAGCGCTTTTTTTTAATGAAAAAGCGCTGCTAAAGGCCTACTTTAGGCAGTGCTTTACCTTTAAAAGCACTTTCTAAAGTAGGCCTTTAGCAGTGTTTTTTCCTTTAAAATCGCTCTCTAAAGTGGGCCTTTAGACAGCGCTTTTGAAAGCGCTGTCTAATGTATACGTATAAAATTTTAATGAATTTTTTTATATACCTTTAGAGAGCGCTTTTACAGGAAAAAGCGATTTCTTTTGTCCCCCTTTAGACAGCGCTTTTTAAAGCGCTCTCTAATGTATACCTATAATTTTAATGAATTTTTTTCTATACCTTTAGAGAGCACTTTTTAGAAAAAGCGTTTTCTTTTGTGAACTATAGGCAGCGCTTTTTCTAGAAAGCGCTGTCTTTTCTATACGTATAATTTTAATGAATTTTTTTAAAAATCCCATTTTAACCGTTTTTTTATGCAGAAACCTGTATAATTCAAGCCATTTCAATAAACCTGTATAATTCACATTTCCATTAACAATTCCTGGTATGATTCATTAACCATTTCCACTAATCCCATAAATCACATAAACCACATAAACCATTTCCATTATAATTCAAGTCATTTACATTAACCATTCACAAAACTATATAATTACAATCCAAAATCACATAAATAACATAAACCATTCACAAAACTATACATTCACATAATCCCATAATCCTATACCTTATATGATTCTTTTTCCAATAAGGTATTCGCACAATTCCTCCTTAATTTCTTGCAATTTATCCTTCGTGTAATGAGAACACGCGTATTCATCAAAGTACTACATAACAAAACAAAATATGCATTATTTAGTTTAAAATAATAAATTATATGACATATCTAATAAATGTTAAAATAAATCCTAAGTTATAAATCCATGCATACCATGATAGGAATCTCTAATCGATCCATTTGAAGGATTTCTCTCATAAACCTCAAAACGAAATACCCGCAGTCTATGCCATTACGCTGACGAGGACACTACACATAGACAAACAAATAAGAATTAATATATAGTTGTTTTGTGTTATCAAGTAGCATCACTAATAAGCAACATTATGAAAATTAATATACCTCCACTTTGACCCATGTAACGCTGTTTGCTTTAGCCCGTGCTACTCGAGCTTCTCTTTGTGCTTGGTATACTAGTATTGCTCTATAAAAGAAAAACGTAAATTTAGAACAATCTCACAGAAATAATTAAATATACAAATACACACGAATATTTTGAACAATCTCATTTACGTATTAACCACATCCTTCATACTCTCATATGTTGACCAATCATGATCCAATGAATTCAGATAATAGACCACTTCTCTTGTAGGATTAATGGCAACCAACAACCAGTGTCCACTGTAAAATATAACAAAAGTTTAGATGGATAATTTCTACGCAAAAGATACAAAGATTAGAATGAAATTAGAATGAAAATCTTATCCGTTTCCAGTATTATACGGTAAAAGAAACAAACTTTCTGTCTTGCTGGCCATAAATCTCTCAATTAAGTGGTCTCTTACTGAAAGTGGATTCATACCAATTGTCGGTGCATTGATACAGGTGCAAGACAAGAAACGGAATTTGTTTGACAATTGCGTCTCGCGCATCAATTTTTCATACAAGCACCTTAAATAAAAACATAATAAACATTAGACTATTTTCATTGAAATGTGTAAATAAAATGTTCAACTAAATAAATAATAGATTGATCGGAGTACCAGATGTATGAATGCATAACACCGATGCCTAATTCAAGATGCTTGAAAATCTGCTCCATGTCCTCTCTTCCGATTATCTCAGAATGAGGAAAACCAAAAACACCTTCGTCCATGTCTATTTGACGAATAGCACCATCCATCACATCTGATGTTGCCACAAGTGTTTCAAGACACGACTGAAAGCAAGGAGGAGCTCTTTTTGCCTGCACGGTCCTATTAGGAGCTTTTTTCTTGCTGGCCTGTTGTGAAGCTTGAGCAGGAACCTAACAATCATATTAGTTAGGTAAAGTAGAAAATCATGAAACTTTTGAATTTGGATAATAGGATAACACTTAAAATGTACCTCTCTTTGTGATGAAACCGACTCGTTTTGCCGCAAAACCCCTTTATCCTTAGCTGCGGGTTTTGTAGGAGTCTAACATTACCATGTAAAAAAAATGTACATAATGGTTCAGAATGATTTTCATAATGGTTCAGAATTGACATTTGAATACTAAGAGATTTGTAATGATTTTCAACATACCTCATCATCTATGGAAATGAGGTCTAACGGCCATGCAACAAACGAACCTATTGCATCTCGCAGCAATGTAACCTCTGAAACTGAGTCAGACATAGGTAGTACCGCATCCGTATCTAAAGCGATATCAACCGACACTTTCAGATATCCATGAGGGAGCGGTTTATGGTGAAGTAACTCTCCCACTTTGTTATGCACTTTTCCCTTGCCAACCATGCGATAAGTCGGTAACGACAAATACAGCTGACAAGATGAAATGCCCTGAAGCAATAATAAATATGTAACTGTTAATGTGTATAAAGGTCAATTAAAATAAATGTATTAATTTAATTAAAATAAATATGTGCTAATTACCTCAGGAATTTTATTTTGACAATTGATACTAGCTTTGTCACTAGTATCTTTCAACCCGGAACCACGCTTTTCTGCCTCATATCTCTCTTTATCCTTTTGCAATTCACGGACTTGCGCTTTTAGTTCCTCCAATGATTGCATGACTTCTTGGTTGCTGGGATTTTTCTCTTTGGTTGCTTATACAAGGAAGATGGAGTCACACTAAATCCTTTACCTCTCACCCGACTGGAATACTCAGGAACATTTAGTACTCGACTAAGAATGCTCCTGCAATCCTCCTCACCTGTGGTTAAGGATTTAGATAGAGTCTCCTGAAATTCATTGACATATCGAAAATTATTAGTGGGGATTAAAAATTAATTATATTTTAATAAAATTTTGATTAACTTAAAGACATAATGTTATACTTACACATTCGTCATAAACATGTTGAACATCTTCCCTAACAACTCCATCCTTACCCACACGAGCTTCCTTCCACAAAACATGTTCTGGAAGTGATGATTCTTCACTTTTCGTCTCTTCTAACTACACATTTAGTTAAATAATAAGTTCATCAATTATAACACAATAATACAATTAATAAAATCATAGCATTAATATATACTTACCAATTTTTGTTGTAACCGTGCATATCCCAAACGCCCTTTTCTGTATGGATACGTGGGTTTTGATGCTCTTTGGCGATTAATGGCACTCAAATCCTGGATAAACAAGTTTAAGTCATATCAGAACAAACTAATGCAACAAGTATATAATACAATTAATAGACATGACAAGATAACATTACATTGAATTTTTCGGTTTTCCATTTGGCTACAAAAGTGCCCCATTCTTCCGGTGTAATCAAGTCCGCATACAACTGTGGAAGTTCTGCTTCTACAAAAAAAATGTCCTCTTCCTTAAGATATTTGTTTGATAATAAGGCTCAAAACCCTCTGTGACTCTTTCCGGCCAATTGAAGACAATACTTTTTCCGGCTTTCATCAATATTAAAGGACCTCTACAAAAAAACATACACATATAAACATAAAGTATGTTAGTATAAGTAAATTAAAGACTTAATCGTCAACAGAAATCTAATAACATCAATCATATTTGGTAAGTACCTGTATCTCAGTCCATATCTTATCTTTACCAGCTTGCAACAATGGATTCCTCCAATTATCACTGGTAATTGGAATGTGCTGACGGACAAGTGAACCAATGTATGAAGACAACATTGAACCGTTAGGCTCAATTAGTTGGTTCTCATCACTCCAATGTACATCAAATTTGATCCCTTTATCTCTAGCACGGATGATTGACTTCATAATAGTTATTCCTCGTTTTATTTCACTTTCTACATTCGAAGCTTCATTCTGAGCTTCATTTGTATCATGTGTCTCTTGTGTGTCTTCCTGGTTACTAGCCATTTGACCTGTAAGAAAGAAAAAAACAAAAACTAAATGACAAATATAAAAATCCATAATCCATAATCCATTGAATGATATAAGTTATATATAACATGACAACTAATTAATATTATTGAATGATATAAGCTATAATTTTATAACTAGTACCTTTTTCACTAACGTCTCTTTCTTTTCTTGGTTGGAATATGTTCTACCCGTCTCTTAACAACACGGACGGTTGGATTGATCCAAATACCCTCATTATGATCATTTCTAGTATATGATTCATTCGTTATAATATTTTCATCTTGATCATTTCTAGTAAATGATTCAATATCAACATCAATATCACATTGATCTTCAATGTTTTCATCAATTACTTTGTTAGATAAAAGCACTATAGACCATTTTGTACTTGTCGGATCAGTGACATAGAACACTTGTTTAGCTTGAGAGGCTAGAATAAAAGGCTCATCTTTGTACCCCACCCTATTAAGATCCACTTGCAAAAATCCTGACTTATCCATTCGTACGCCATTATTATTTTCAACCCACTTGCAACGAAATATAGGAATCTGAAACTTCTCATAATCAAACACCCAAATGCGCTCGATAACCCCAAAATATGACAGATTTGCAAATTTGGGGTTTAAGTCTTTCACACTTGAAATGTGTATTGCTTCAGCTACCATGGTGACACCACTATTTTGCATAGTACTTTTATCATCTTGTTCTTTGGTATAAAATGTGTATCCATTAATTGCGTATGCGCTATAAGAAAACACAACCAAACTTGGACCATATGCTAAACATCTCAACCTTTCTGTTATTGAAGCGGGATCTGAATAATACTTTGAATAAATATGATCCTTAAACCAAGGTATGAAACTTCGATTGTGCTCTCGTACTATCCAATTCTCATTTCTATTCGGATTTAAACCTCAGAGAACATCCTTGTGCATTTCAACATACAGCTCAACCTGATTCTCATTGTGCAGAACATACAAATGCACTTGATCTCGTTCGACCCTTGATACTGTCACAACTTAATTTCCAATTAACTTTTTTCCTTCTTTTTTTCGACAATATGAGATTTTGGGAGTCCAATTGATTGTACATTGGACATATATTAAATACAAAACTCAATCGCTTCTTCAAAAATGTATCGTTCGGCAATACAACCCTCTGGTTGACTTTGGTTTTTCACATACCCTTTTAATATTTTCATATAACGTTCAGCAGGGTACATCCATCTCATATAAGCCGGTCCACACAATTGTGTCTCTTTCACCAGATGAACAACTAGATGAACCATTATGTCAAAAAACGAGGGAGGAAAATACAGTTCAAGATCACACAAAGTAATAACTATTTCTTTTTGCAATGTTGGTAAGATCGCAGGATCGATCACCTTACTGCAAATTGACTTGAAGAAAAAACACAATTTAGTTATTGCACTTCTTACTTTTTCTGGCAGAATAGAACGTATACCTATTGGTAGACAATGTTCCATTATAACATGGCAGTCATGCGTCTTTAAACTCTTTAACTTGAGGTCTTTCATAGACACAAGTCTTCTAATATCTGAAGACTATCCTTCTGGAACTTTAACTTCACTTAGATAATTACACAATACTTTTTTCTCCTTTCTAGATAGAGTATACGCAGCAGGTGGTAGATATGTTCTTTTTCCTTTCTTCAATGGTCCTAATTCAGTTCTTATCCCCATCGCTATCAAGTCCTTTCTTGCTTTAAGGCCATCCTTGGACTTTCCTTGTATATTGAGTAACGTACCAATAACACTGTCAAATACATTTTTTTCAATATGCATAACATCGATAAAATGTCTTACATACAACGACTTCTAATATGGCAGTTTAAAAAAAATTGACCTCTTCTTCCACCCACTCTTGACAAGTGTATTTGCAAAAGGCTTTCCAAACTGAGTACTCACATCTTTCACCTTTTCAAAAATTTGATCACCTGTCAATATAGTTGGAGCTCTACCTTGTTCTGGCTCTCCATTGAATGTTTTTCTCCACCCACGATAGTGATGATTAGAATTTAAGAATCTACGATGACCGAGAAAGAAATTCTTCTGGCCAAACTCCAATCGCGTCCAATCTGTTTTATCTTCACAAATAGGACACGCACATTGACCTTTTATGATGTACCCTGATAGATTTCCGTATGCTGGAAAATCATTAATTATGCCAAACAACATCGCCCTCAAGTTGAAACTTTCTTTCCTATACCCATCATAAACCTCCACACCGTTCTCCCACAAAAACTTTAAATCTTCGATTAAGGGTGCCAACTATACGTCTATGTTATTCCCTGGTTGTCTAGGCCCAGAAATTAACATAGATAACATCATGTACTTACGCTTCATATATAGCCATGGAGGTAGGTTATAAATCATTATGATCACAGGCCAAGTGCTATGTGAGAGACTTTGAAGACCGTGTGGGTTTATTCCATCAGTAGATAATGCCAAGCGAAGGTTTCTTGCTTCTTTTCCAAATTTAGGATAATCATCATCAATTTTCATCCACTGTGGTGAATCTGCCGGATGTCGAAACTTTCCATCAATAATTCTTTCATCAGCATGCCAAGTCAAGTGTCTTGAATCGGTCTCACTACGAAACATGCGTCTAAATCTCGGAATTATAGGAAAATACCATAAGACTTTTGCTGGAGACAACTTTTTCTTATATTGAGAGACACCGCATTTAGGACACTCATTTAACGATGCATACTCATTTCGAAACAAAACGCAATCGTTTGGACAGGCATGTATCTTATCATAGCTCATGCCAATAGAGCACAACATCTTTTTGGCCTCATATGTTCGATTGGGAAGAACATTATCCTCTGGAAGCATATCTTTCATAAGGGCCAATAACTCTGTGAAACTTTTATCCGACCATCCACTGCCCGCCTTTAAGTTGTACAACTTTAATACCGCAGACAATCTTATGAATTTAGTGCAACCATTATACAACAGTTTCTCTGCATCGCTTACCAACCTCTCAAACATTTTGGGACAATCCTTAAGATCTTCTTCAAGTGCTTCTGCAATCTTTTCGACTCGATCAGAATCGTATGTATCTGTGCCATTGTCGTTTGAAGCATAGGTCGTATTATCCTCCGGTTCAACATTCCCGTTAATCTTCTCACCATGCAAATTCCAACATTTATAACTTCTATCAATTCCACGCCTCATTAAATGCGATGCCAACTGAACCGCGTCAACCCGACTCCCAAAACAGAAACCCAAGCAAGGACATATCATTCGACTGGGGTCTTTGGCGTGCACAACAGCAAACTTAACGAATTCCGATACCCCATTCTCGTACTCTTTCGACAATCGACTTGAAGACATCCATTTCTTATCCATAGTTATACTAATTAAACTAAACAAAAACAAAAATAAAAAATATTTACCTGTAGGGAAACGATCCAACTTTCACACTTTGATCACAAGTAACCCCTATATATAGCAAATTCAATAAGTTAGTAACCCCATCATATCAGTTCATTCAAAGCACTACTAATTACAGTGGCGAGAGAGAACAACTAATTACCTGTAGAGATGTAAACAACTTCTAGACCCACACAGTGTCCATATAGGTTAGAATTACCAAGATCCCCCTGTACACGTATCATAAAATGAAATATCATTAATTGACCAATTATGAGTCATAACTTGATAAGTGGCAACATGTAATCACAAACAAGCAACAATTAGAGGTAAACACCTACATATCCCAAGTACTTGACCAAATACTCAAGAGCAAGCATACTTAAACAAGTAACCAAGCATTAGAGCAATTTGTCCTAAACCTAACAAGATTCAAATCTAAGCAATACCTAAACAAGTAAACATGCACCTACCAAACGTGCTTTATGAATAATTCAATCCTATATAAAAAACTAAATCAACCCTTTGCTTTAGGAGACCGCCTTAGCTGGCTTTTCTTCATTATTCATTTCATTCATTCTAACAAGAATTTAATATTTTTAAAATAATCAAAATATCTTCTTTACAAAAAATATCTTTCAACATTTAATAGCAACTTGTTTTTAATTATTCATGTTAATTTCATTTCATTTGAGGAGATATATAGGGTTGATTTAGTTTTTTATATAGAGTAATAAGAAAATTGAGAGTTTGATTCTCATTTTCAAGATAATACCAACAGTATGTTTGGTAGGGCATATATCAATTCCACACAACAAATAATAAAAAACAAAATCAGCAAGAATGCAACAACAGCAAGAACAACTAACAGAAGCATAACACAACAGCAAGAATGCAACACAAGTTTAGAAGCATAACACAACAGCAAGAACAACTAATAGAAGCAACAACAACAGCAAGAACGACAACAACAGCACTAACGACCTAACTATAACAGAACGACGACAACAACAACAACAACAGAACGACGGCAAGAATGTAAGAAACAAGAACAATGTAAGAAACAGGAACAATGTAAGAAGCAAGAACAACAACAACAACGTACCTCTTCTTCGTTTTCGTCTTCTTCTTCACGACGGCAATGGACGACGGCAATGGAAATGGAAAGGGTTTCAGAACGACGGCAATGGCAATGGCAAGGGTTTCAGAACGACAGCAATGGCAAGGGTTTCAGAACGAAAGCAAGAATGAACAAAAGCAAGGGTTTCAGAAAGAAACGGTCGAGAGAAGAAAATGAAAAGAAGTTTCTGAAAATGATTAGAAATGTGTTTTATATTTTAATTCATAATTGACCTTAGAGAGCGCTTTTCAAAAAGCGCTTTCTTAAGTGCTACCTCTAAGAGCGCTTTCCTTAGAAAGCGCTTTCTTAAGTGGGGAGAATTTAAAACCTATAGCAGCACTTTCTGAAAGCGCTTTCTAAAGTTAACCTATAGCAGCGCTTTCTTAAAGCGCTTTCTAAGGTAATACCTATAGCAGCGCTTTTCAAAAAGCGCTTTCTAAGGTGGCTTCAATTTAGGGCATTTAGCAGCGCTTTTAAAAAGCGCTTTCTAAAGACTGTCTTTTGCAGCGCTTTTTTTTAGCGAAATATTTTAAAGACTTATAGCAGCGCTTTTTGCAAAAAGCGTTGTCTTTGTGGCGATGCAAAAAGCCAATTTTGGCATAGTGACTGGAGGTGGAATCAGAGGCGCAATCGACGGAACTTGGATCGATCCAGTTATATGAGGAATTTGGAACGGATTTTGATGTAATGGAACTTTATCTCTTGGATTCACAATGCCTTGTGGAGGAGGTGAAGGTGGTTCACTAATTGCTGCTTGAACTGAGACGGTAATGGTGGTGACTTCTTGCGCAGCGTCGAAACGAGTGGCTTTGGATGAAACTATTCTTAGAAGTGCAAAGATCGGAGCTCAAGAACTTTTGGAAATCGAAATTGAAATGCTACTTGACTGGATCGATTGTGATGGATCTTTGTGTTCGATCTCAAAGGCTCTCGATTTCATGACCTGAGAAGGTTACGACTTAGCAATTTGAATAACGAACGTAAAATCATAAAAAATGCAAGAACTAGAAGTTGATTCTCACAAACTACGTCATTGTTCTCTACTAGGACCAAAAATAGATACAGGATCATAAATAATAGCAGATCTGAGCTCTCGATAAAAGGGAGAGTGGGGCTAGCCTGCAAGGTTAGCACTCCAACGTTCAAGTCGGTATGTGAGAGAAACGAGTGAATTTAAATTGAATTTGAAACTTAGTACCTAAATAGCGCCTTCTCTATATATATAGTAGAGAGAAAATAATTAACTTGGTATTAGTTAGGAGTAAATTGTGGAGAGTCGTTCGATGCATCTGAGGCTTGGATCTCCTGTGCTCTCTCGCAAGATGGTTCTTGTGTGTTGAGAAGATTTTGGGATAATTGCAGTTCTTTCACGGTGGTTGGTTGGAGTCGATATTGTCGGCTTTAAACAAATAATAATAATAATAATAATAATAATAATAATAATAATAATAATAATAATAATAATAATAATAAATTAGTAAAAATAAATTTAATATGAGATTAAAGGTAGTACACTGTCAGTGTAAACTAGTTTTACACCATCATCCAATAGAATTATAACATTCTGCCATGTTATATCAGTATTTTAAAATTAAACGTGTGATTTGGCGGGATACACGTCTGTAATTGGTTGATAGTGTAAAAATATTTTACACTGTCAGTGCATATTCTTTTTTCTCATTTAATATTTATAAATTGTTATCTATATTAATCATCAAAAAAACAACAATATTAAAAAAAAACTAATATAAAGTATTTTTAATGTTACATTTCCAATAATCTAATCATATTCACCACCAAAGATAATATAAACGCCTTCGGTGTTCGAGTCTAATAGATCCTAAATATTCTATTATCAATGAAAGTATTTTGTTATCAATGAAAGCAAAAACGTCTTGAATCATTCTAAACTATGTTACTTTTCTTTTTGCAATCACTAGATCCTAAATATTAGATCATTCCTATCTCAATGTTTCTCAGATTTTGGTGGATTCTTCTTCATCTTTATATTTATATTGTTCTTGCTTCCTAATTCAATCTAATTACATAGGGATTTCTTATTTGTAATATTTCATTGCATGCACGCATGCATAATTGTGTAATATTGTAACACAGAATTAAACAATGTCATTGGATCACACACCTTTCATAACTCCAAGAGGATCCGTTTCCTCAAGCATTGGAAACTCTGCAGAACTTGATGCTAATCTCACACTCAGTGAGAAGCTTAAGGTTTTCAAAAGCTCTACTTTTGATCCCAATGCCTATGTTGCTTCCAAATCCCGCAGCATGAACGAGAAGGTATCGCCATTATTCATGCAGCATCATTGATCTAGATTGTCCGCAATCACAATACTGATGTTTTCTTGTTAATTGCAGGAGATAAGGCACTTGTGTGCCTATCTTGTTGACCTTAAGAAGGCTTCTGCAGAAGAAATGCGTAAAAGTGTTCTTGCTAATTACTCCGCCTTCATTCGGTGAGCCAAACTTGATTATGATTTCTATCACTATCTTGGAAACTAAGTCTCTGCGATGTTTATGTGCAGTACATCGAAAGAGATTTCAGATCTTGAAGGGGAGCTGCTATCCATGAGAAACCTTTTATCAAACCAAGCTGCATTGGTTCATGGTTTAGCGGAAGGGTGTCAACTCGGTTCCTTGGTGACCGGAAACGAAGATTCAGACATGGACGATATCATAAACGAGAAAACAGACATATCTAAGACAGAAAAATGGCTAATAGGATATCTTGAAACCCTTGATGTTCTACTAGCTGAGAAAAGAGTGGATGAATCAATGGCTGCTTTGGAAGAAGGAGAAAAAATGACAAGAGAAATTATACAAGGGAAAACTTTAAGTCCGAGTTTGTTTCACGCGCTTCAGAATGCCATCACTGAACACAGACAAAAGCTAGCTGATCAGCTGGCAGAAACAATCTGCCAACCATCAACTCGCGGAGCGGAGATTCGATCAACAGCATTAGCATTGAAAATACTCGGGGACGGTCCTCGTGCTCATACGTTACTACTTAAATCTCACAAAGAAAAGTTAAGCCGTAACATGCAAAGTCTCGAGTCCACAACTTATGGAGGAGTAAGTGCATACACTGCATCAATTTCGCACCTTGTTTTTTCAACTATTTCACAAGCAGCATCGGATTCTTTGACAGTTTTTGCTGGAGAAGAACCTGCGTATACTTCTGAGCTAGTAACTTGGGCAGTAAGACAAGCCGAGCATTTTTCGCTCCTCCTTAAGAAACGGATTCTCGTCTCGATAGCTGCGTCAGGAGGTCTTAGAATCGCATCTGAATGTGTTCATGTTTGTCTTAGTCACTGTCATCTTTTAGAGGCTAGTGGGATGGCACTTTCACCTGTGTTGATTAAACATTTTAGACCATTTGTTGAACAAGCACTTCGCACAAATTTGAAAAGAATTGAACAAAGTAGTGCGGCTTTAGCTGCTGCCGAGGATTGGTTGCTCGCATACGCGCCAACAAGTAGGAATAATAATACTGGCCTACATCCAGTTTCTTCCTATTCTAGTTTGAATTCATACCAGCCAAAGCTTTCAATCAGTGCTCACAAATTCAACTCAATGGTTCAGGTGATTACTTCTTAATTATATAAATCCGTCTATTTATTATTAGGATTTGAATCATATATTACGATTTGAATTGGAAAATGTAGGAAATTTTTGAAGATGTAGGGCCACTTGAAATCCTACAATTGGATGGCCTTGCATTAGAAGGACTTCACCAGGTGTTCAGCTTCTATGTCAATCTGTTAATTAACGCAATGCCAGGTTCGGCTGTGATTGAGAATCTAGAAGGCACTGGACCGAAAATTGTTAAGATTGCTGAGACAGAAACGCAACAGATAGCATTGCTAGCCAATGCAATATTGCTAGCTGACGAGCTGCTACCGCGCGCTGTTATCAAACTTTCAGTTATCACAAAAGGCGATGATGATTCTCAGAGAAGAGCGTCAGATAAACAAAGACTTCCAGAACAGCGTGAACTGAAGAAGAGATTTCAGCGCGAAGTTGATCGTTTGAGAGACAGTTTCTGCAGACAACATGCCCTTGAACTGATCTTCACTGAAGATGGAGAGCCGCTTTTGAATGCTCAAATGTATTTGAGCATGGAGGAGAAAGGGGAGATACCTGAATGGTTTCCTTCTCCAATTTTTCAGGTAAACAATCAAATGATGCTTCATGTTTCCTTTGGCTATAGCTCTACACTTCTACTTTGTGTGTCAGACACCAGACATGTCTTCAATATGAAGTCTCGGTGATAGATAGAGTATAATAAGGTTGATCATTTCGTATACTATTGTTCAGGAGCTTTTTGTAAAGCTTACCGGAGTAGCAGGCATTGTATCAGATGTATTTGTGGGAAGGGAAAGGTTTGCAACAATTTTATTGATGAGACTTGCAGAAACAGTGATACTATGGCTTTCTGATGACCAAGCCTTTTGGGAAGAAATTGAAACAGGCCCTACTCCTTTGGGTCCTATTGGCCTTCAACAGGTAGATGATTTATTAAGCTTGAGTATCAAAACAAATAGCAGATTGAGACTCACATATAAATAACTTGTGCAGCTTTATTTGGACATGCAATTTGTGATGATATTTTCATCACAAGGTCGTTACTTGTCTCGTCATCTGCATCAAGCTATTAAAAACATTATTGGTAGGGCTATTGATGCTGTTGCTGCTACAGGGCTAGATCCCATGAGGTACATATATATGATGCGATTATCTATCTTTCTTTTTCTACTGCTTCATAGTGCTAATCAAAGAGACATGAATGGCAGTGTTTTGCCAGAGGATGAATGGTTTGTTGAAGTTTCAGAAATCGCTATAAAAATGATAACTGGGAAAGCTGCTTTTGACAATGTAGAGGAAGATGCTTATAGTCCAACTGGATTTGCCCAAGCATAATCAATGTCATCAATTCATTCTCAAGGAAAGTGATTATAGTTTATCCACTTGTTCATTCTTGGCATGTTGTAAAGACCAAAAGGGTATAAAGAGTTAATGTTATCGTATATATACCACTTGATCTGTAACTGCTTCTACATTACCTTTTATAATATAACCATAGCTAATTGATTTATTTAGATGTCACGTTATTTTTATCTTTTCCAAATTCTTGTATCTTCTGTGATGAGTAAATTAAGAGAATCAAAAACGAAATATTCTTGTGTGTATTATGAACTTATAGCGCTAGTGAACATCATTGATTTTAAGAATCTAAGGTAGCATGAGGTATTCAAATAGATCAAAATAGAATAAACTTGTTCAATTCTTTTTACCACTCTTGTTAAATCCCTTTCCCTCCTAACAGTAATGTAAAAACATGGTCACAAACTAAGTTGTATTCGGTTACAATCATGATTGGGTTTCACAAAATGAAATGTTTAATATAGTCACATTACTAAAAGAAAGGAACAAATATATGGAATGTGAGTTAAAAGAATAGAAACTTATTCAGATACTCAGCCTTAAATTTGCTGAGTTAGATGGAGATAGATAATGTTATATCTAGCTCTGTGTAGTAACCTCAATAATGGTAAGAACAGTAATTCTTTTCAGGTGTTGTTACTCACTAAATATCATAGTCCAAATGATCTTTCAAATAACGGTTCCTACTTGTAGGTGGGTGTTGTATCCAATGTGTGCGTGCACTTCATACATTGTGATCTACTCTTGTAGGTCAAACACAAGTTTCACCTCATTCAAATCTGCTTGATCACTTGGTCCAAATTTAAAAGGTCGGTGTTATATGAGATGAGTAATGTGGGACATGGATTTTCATTTACCAACAATTTGATCACTTTGGTGGAAAAATGTTGGATATATGCCCAGTCCGGAAATGAACTGAATTGGTAGTTTTTGTTTTCTTGATAATTGAATTGGGAGTTTTTTATATTGATGAAACTAAACTGAATACATGAAACTTAAATCATGTGAGATGTATTTGTAATTATGTTTTTACCAAACTACATTTCAAAATGTTATTAAACCAAGTATCAATAATATAAATCTCCATTCTTCTCTCCAGTGATAGATTATTGTGCCTGATTTGGAAACTTTCTCTTATCACTCCAGACGAGCTTAGTTTGAGCTCCACTTGCACTCTTCCCAAATGTCAGTGCCTGCCATAGACTGAATGTCAATAAACAATAGGACAGAAGGAAAGATGTAGAGTAATATAATGTCACTAAATCCTGCAAAATAAATATGGCCAAATACAAAATCTCATGAGTTTGATTTCACTACAGAGTATAATTTTTTGTTCACATGTATTAATCACATTTTATCATTATGTCACTGTTGTATTAATTCTTAAAATATTTCCATAAATATTTGTATTGCAGTATATGATTGGGTGTATTATAAAACTGTTTTAACACTTTTCAAGCTTATTAAATCTGAATTTTCAGGCATACAAATGGTTGTTTGGAACTCGAGTATAAACTGGCAATAGCAAATATCAATGCAATTAAATGGAATTCACTTTAAGACCAATACATAGAATGTAAAACGTACCATTGTCGATCTCTTGTCATTAGGAGTCCATGAGGATATGGGAACGGGATATCTTCCTTTCTTGGCTGAGCTTGAAGATTGTCCAGATTGCTTCTGTCTTTTCTGTTCCTGAATATTTCCAGGTGTTTTACTAGGTTGGTACCTAAAGGAATCAAGTGTAGAGGGACTTCTCTTCTTAGAAGCTTTTGAAATATTCCCCTGATACCCAAAATAAGAACTGGAATTCCCATACAATACTGATTTTTGACGCAATTTGCTCTTTTCTTTTACTTTATTAATAAATTCAGTTGTCCAAGGTGAATGCTTTAATGGAGTAGCTGACCTGCGGACACGTGAGAGTGGAGTTTCGCTCAAATATGATATTCCCTCCTCGAAGGTTAATCCTCCTAATTTTCTTACCGGAGTTGAATCAATGTTTCCATGGGGATTGAAATCAAGAGGAAATGCATTTTTTTCAAAATCTGGTTCTGCATGGTGATCAACTTCTCCTGTATCTTTCATTGATCTCCATATTGAGTTGGTTTCTGGGTGAATGCTGTTACCAAATGACAATTTCCTTACAATTTTATTCTTTCTCAAATGATCCTTCTCTGTCTCATCTATCTGATTTGGGAAATACGTGGATTCAGAAATGGAGAAGCTTTCATCCAATAGAGGACTATTAGTCAAGTCAACCACTTCACCTCTGATGCCCTCGTGCAGCTTCTCAAATTTACTAAGGATGTCCCATTTCAAATTTTTCCCCATCAAATCATTATCCATTATTTCATTTTGAGCCAACCCTATATTTTTCAAAGAAAAACTGGGCTGTTCTAGCTGCTCATATATTTGGGGAGCTTTGCAGTTCCATGATGATGGGGAGATTCTGGAGTGGTTTCTCATTGTTGTCGCAATGTTATTTTGCTTTTGGAAAAATGGGTCACTCATGTGCAAACTAGCTTTTCCCGAGTCACTAGATCTCCAAGCATCTTTTGACATACCAAGATCATAAGGATTTTGCAAGGTAGACGGACCAGGGACAGCCTCAACTACTTGGTTTAGTGTTTCGAATTGCAACAACTCATCAAAACACAGCTCATCACTCTGATCAATGACTACAGGGTTTGGTCTTTTTCTTTTATTGTCAAATTGATAAAACCGACACCTATCTGAGTCTGGACCAGAAGATACCGAAGAAGAGCAGTCTGTCATTATGGATTTTGAATCCTCCCTTTCCCCATATTTGCAGAAAACACTCAATAGAGAAAGACTTTGTTCTGGAACATTATATTTTTCTAAAACATGTATCCTTTGTTCGTGTGACCAAGCAAGAAACTCATTGAGTGTGACCCCTAAAGATAGTATAGACTGTGCTGTTAAAGGATTTATTCCAGGAAACTGTGTAAGAAAGGACTCTGCTAGAGTTACTGAATCAGGCATTTTAGAATACAGACCCCTTGTCTGAATGGCAGTACTCTTAATGCAGTTTATCATAATTTCATTAGTCAACTCTGGTGAGTAAGAGAAGAAGATCTGCAAATCCATTCCTAGGCTTGTGGCTGCTGCATAAAGTCCATCCGAGTACTCCATAACAGTTGAAAGAAAGTTAAATTCCCCTTCAAAGACCTGAAAGGAGAACAAAACATATTAAAGCCAGTTCAACGAACAGATCGTCAATATAATGTATTAAACAACCAGTTAAATATGATGTATTAAAGCCAGTATATAGCAACAAAATCAGATTCAGTAAACTATGTTTATCAGTTCTATGGTAATAAAAGATTATATCTTCCATGCATTTAATAATATAAAATTCCAAATGATGAAAATTCCATTATTCCCCTTCCAGCTGGTGTTTATTTTATAGAATGTTTTTACTCAGTGAGACAAATCATTCAACTGGGGTTTAAGCAAGTTCTAAAATGGAAAAACTGATTACCAGAAAGCATCCACAGAAGTAAAAACTAAGCAATGGCAGAACATCAGTTGCAATATTATCGATACATAAGGGCAAACTTGAAGATGCCTCAGTTGCGAGAGTTGCTTTCTTCCAAAGGTTTGTACTGTCATACCATGCCAAACAAACTGCTGAACTTAATATAATATCCACTGGTAAATCTAAATCACGTTCAGCAACTTGAATTCCTCTTTTCTCCAACACAAGAATTACTTGGTAAGAGCTTCTTCTGGACACTATCATTTCCTTAACTACATTTTGAGTATTGACAATGATAACTGATCCAGTAAAAGACTCTAAGCTTTGATGGTCATTCTCAGTTTCCACAGCCGGAATTAGAGGCATAAAATTGTCTGTTTCAAGTGCAGCCTTTGAAGATTTTATATCATGGCTGTGTTCCGTAGGATAAAAGTTCAGTAGTCGCTCTAATTTTCGATTCACCGTACTTTCCTTGTGATTGAAAATAAGAGGAGTCTCAGTTTCCTGGCAGACAACCATTGTTAGTTGCATGAGTGAGTTTTTAATATTCTTGAATAATTATTGGTAAATAAGTATAACCCAAAAGATAAGATTAACAATCAGCTGATGCAGCTAATTCAGTAATTCCAATTAAAAAGGTGACAATTTGACAAATGATAACATTTGATTTCCAGATCTGTATCATATTGATCCAGGGAAATGTTCCTATTAAAAATGTCTATTTTCCATTGATTATTGCTGATTTCTCTTTCCAAAACCAGTTGAGTCTATCATAAACCATATTCCAGTATTCCTGTACTTATTTACATCATAAAACAGGAGATACAATGTCATCTGATTATATTGCAAAGCATTATACTCTGACTAGAAATTATGCAACTAACATATGCATAATCCTTTAATAAAAAAACACAGATATATACTCAGAAACTATCAGAAAAGTGATTTTGATATTCATTTGCGACATCATATCATATCATATATACAATCTAGAATCTATAAGCATTAAACTATCTATAATCACAGAGGATTACCGGGAACATTTCAGTGTACGGGGGCAACTCAACACCTTGACAGAGTGCTTTGAGAACGGCATGGTCATTCAATTCAACCGTCAAAAAATGAAGATTAGGCAATCCAACTGAATTTGATGAAAATTCAGATATTCTAGAAGAATCATTTGGACCGCCATATTCCAAGATAATGCCAAATTTGTTGAATGGAAATAATGGAGAAACATGCCTTCAATTAACAAAGTAATTACGTAGTCTCATAGCAGAAGTATATGACATGAAAAAATCCACACAAATATTATATTGCTGCAGCAGAAAGTATGACCTAAAATGTTTCACCAAAAATTATTATGTGCTGCAAGATGTTCACAATTTACGATGTAATCAACTGAATTGAAAAACTCCCGATTTTGACAACCTTGCTCCTAACTAGTGTTTCTATGAGTCTCCTCTAAATATGTCTGAAGAACCACCTAATACAAGATTCTACCGACTTTTTCTACAATTGTAGTAACCCCTACGTTTTCTCTCATAATGCCATTTCTAATCTTATCTTGTTGTGTGTAATACCCATTCAACATAGTATTATCATCTTTGCAACGCTGTATTTGCTTTCTTGTTGGGTTTTTCATTAATCAGCATTAAGGTTCATACAGCATAAAAATCTTAAAGTTGCAAGGTAAAGTTTTGGAATGGTGTTTATTTTTCACATGTTATGCCTGAAGCATTCTATTATTTCATTAACTCTGCTTGAATCCTATGGTTGGCATGCCTATTTCCCCCTCATTTTGTACAACAAATCCATGATAATTAGCTTGAGAGACTTATGGTAGAGTGTGTTCCCCACTTTTCACCTCTATGCTAGTATTTTGGTGCCTCCCACTTAACCTGCATTCCATATTCATTCTTCATCTTCTACTTAAATGAAGATCATATGTTTCTAATACTTGTCTCCATATCTTGAGCTTTTCATTTATTATTTCTCTCTATTCTCTAACTAAGACTATATAAATATACATCGTGAAATCATCTCTCGGATATGTAGAATGAGCACATCTAGACTCTATCCTGTGTTGTGTTGTTAGTCACGACCCCCTATTTTGAACATAACTTTGCTTGCTCAAATATGAGGAATATGAACTACTTTTTTTATTAATGACAGATCCTAATATGTGAGAGAAGAAAGGGACAATTTGTATCAGGATATCGGGTATAAAACCTAAGAGGAAAGTATAACTTTAAGAATTTGTTGTTGACCAAGTCTAGAAGTACTATATATCAGATGCAACAAACTCAAGAAAAGTGCTCTTCACTGCTTAAATATACCCTTATTGAAAAGATATATCATTAGAGAAAGTTTGAATAAAGAATGCAAAAGATATGTTATGTGAAATAAATTTAAATTTCACTTATGCAAGATAAATAAAATCACTTGTCAAATAATGGCTGTAGTGTAGCGGAATTTGAACAAACTACTATTGTTATGCAAATGCAATTTAGTACAAAACGTTGTCAATTAGCGGCTAGAGCGGTGCTATAAGGCTGCAGCATCGCCAAACTTGAACAAACTGCTAGTTTCAGCATCGATTAACAATAATGAAAAAATATTTTGAAACAAATGCTTACTTGTATGAAACCAGCAAGCAGTCTGAACTCAGAAGTTCCATCATTTTAGTATCAGATTCCTCAGGCAGATTATTTGCATATGGCTGATTTCTGTAAGTGTCATTTAATTCACCAAATGATAACCTCAGGGAGAGAAGAAGATTTTTCAAAGACCACCAGAATACTTCTTCAGCCACAATTAAAGCTTTCAAACTATCCTGTTTGATGTTTGCCTGTAAAATTTCCTTGACAATTGTTAGCGATGAGTGTGCCATAGTAATATTGTTTTCCATCTTTCTGTTTTCATCTTTGATCAAAGCTTGGAGGGTGCCTAATCTTGATTTCAAGTAGCCCATGTTTTGACATAGTTTTTCTAGATACAAGCATGCTGGATTGAGACCATAGAAACATAAGTACCAAACTGCCTGTTTAATTGCACTTAACACAATAAACGCCATATTATTTCCATTTACATGGAATTCAATCAGTTTGTGCTTTTGAAGACTCAGCAATTCAAAATAATGAACATCTGATTTATGTGTCTTTGTCAGCTCTGTATCACTCCGCAAAATGGCCAGATAGCTTTTTCCAAAATATCTAGCAAGAGCCACAATATTATCAGACAGCTTAACTCTATGCAGAACAGTGTGCCATCCTTGTGATTGTAGACCAGGTTTCAATGCAGCGGATGCATATTTTGGAATATTAACGTTAGCATTGGTGGAGTCTACTGCAAAATAACAACTCTTCTTAACAGTTGCTTTTTGAGGGTTTAAGAAATAATCAAGGTTGCTGATTTCTGACATAGACTTAAATAATAATGAAGCCCTCTCTGCATTTCTTTCTGGTAATTGTTCTTGATGTCCTTGATTGGAAGACCCATTTTCTAATAATTTGCCTGCAGCAAATTCTACGGGCTGAGAAATGCTATCAGAAAGCAACTTTTGCAATTCGTCACTTTGTTGAAGGTCACATTTACCCGTAGTATCATGAAGGTTGCTGATATCTGACATAGACTTCCTCTGTGAATATTTTTCAAGTAATTGTTCTTGACATCCTTTATTGGAAGATCCATGTTCTAAAAGTGTGCTCACAGCAAATTCTACAGGCTGACTGTCAAGCTGAGAAATTCTATCAGAAAGCAAATTCTGCAACTCTTCACTATTTTTATGGTCCCATTCAATTATTGAATCACCAAAGAAAACTAGATCAAAGATCATTTTTCTATTGTCAAAAGATTTTCTTCTGAAATCATGGTTTTTCATATCTATCTTGGCCCATATGTTCTGATACCAATTAGATATATTGTAATTGCATTTATCTTCTTCCAGTAGATCCCAGTTTAAGTAAATTCCATCAGATGCAGATAGAGGTTGGGTCTTCATGTTTGAAAATAGTTCTCCAATGATATCATGTACATTAATCATCTTTATGTGGCCAGAGATTACAGGTACAGGCAATGATCTGAATGTGTCGTCTACTAGTGTCATCTCATTACTAACAACCAAATCATCAAAACTCTTAAAATTAAACTCTTTTTTGAACATCCAGTCACTTGATTTTAAATCATCCGATGCTTTTGTATCATAAAAAGCTTCAAAGGTATTATTAATCATATCTTCATCAAGGAACACAAACTCCTGGAAGATAATTAGATTCACTAACAAATCACTATCAGCCTGCAATGTTCCATCCACGTGTTCATTTTCCAACATATTTAAGAAATCTCTTTCAGTAAATAGATCTGATAAGATCAAACTCTTCTTTGATACACAGTCCTCTGAGAACAACTTCACCAGGTCATGCACTTTAGAATCCAAAAGTTCCCTTCCCTCTGTTATGGACTGATATTGTTCATCAAAACTTTGAGGTCTGAGATTCTCAAAATATGATTCAACAATATCTACCATGGATAAGCTTTTAGGAATTCCCAAACTTTCTTCATCCACTTCCAAAATGAGAAATGTCTTTTTGTCAGAGTATGGTAGGTGCTGAACAGAAATATTACCTTCTAAAGCACATGCATTCTCCCCCTTTAGGTACTCATGAATAACATCTTCCATCCTTGATACTGGCTCCAGATCCCCGTAAGGGTACTGCGTCAATGACTCAGACAAAAACATTTCCTGCCAGGAAAACACACAAACTTGTTCTCAATGAAATTCGGAGACAAGCACACACGAATAAAGAAGAACTGAATCTTCGCCCATGTCCTATCTCTATATTAACATATGTTCCTTTAAATCCATTCTGATGTCTGAAAAATTCATCCCTATTCCTGAATGATGCAAGAAGTAGGAAACTAAGCAAAGTCTATTTAGCTCCTTCATATTGCAAATTCAACAAACAAACCCAATAAATAACCGACTATGAAAAATTAGTAAGTATCCAGATGTATTATACTTAATGAGACTATCTGATCAAAGTTTACAAGAATGAAGCAATGTAATTACTCCAATAAAAACTATCAGACTCTTTTACTGACACTTTATACAGTTCATACTTAGAGGATGCAAGCCCAAAAACCTACAGCAACAGTGCAAGGTGTAATAAAACCAAGTAAGCATGTCATAGCCGATATACTATAGTGTAGTTAGTAGTTACCATGCTATTTTCAACCTCTGGAGTGTGAGACAGCATTTGCATCCTCTCCTTCTCAGTGAAGCATACATTTTCCTTTAAAATACAAAAAAAAAAAAAAAAAAATGTAAGGATTGAATTAAGATACTAAACGTACAATAAGTTAGCATCAGTGTTGGTAAATAGGAGCTATTGCTATAGTGCTATAACAGTAGTAGAATGTGAACTAATCGTTACAGTTTCACAATACTCTATTTATAACAACTACAAAGTGCTGTCAAATAAAAGCTAATAGTGGCACTATAGAACCCTAGTGCGGCAGAGTTTAAACAAAACACGATTTCATGTGATGCGAAATTCAAACACTAGTTCGATTAGCATACACTCTCCTTTAAAACTAAAAAATCAATAAAATGAATGAAATTGAAGATTGAAAGAAAAAGAAATGCTATAAACAGAACAAGTTATTATTATAACTACAAAATTAGAAACATGCATCTCACCAAGAGTGTGTCCAGCTGCTCTGGTGTTTCAAATTGAAACGGTTCATAAACAACTTCATTTTCGTTACTACGAGCAACGGTTTTACTCTCCTGCGAACAATACGAAAATAAGCTCTAACAAAAATCAATATACTCAAAACAAAAATCAATAAACTAAATAAATAAAAATTTCAGAGGACAAGAAGCGTTAGCATACTTTCGAAAATTCAATATCAGCATCAGAGACTTGATCTTCGAAAATAAAATCCGCTTCTCTCAGCAACGCATTCTACACATCCAAAAGCAACGAGAACAGTGACGAACACGAACACGTAGAATCTCAATTTTCAGATTGAAATGAAATACTAACAGTGACGAACTAAAATCAACAAAATCTACGAGAGCATCGAGATACACTAATTATCCATTGAAGAAACAAATCGTACAGTGAAACTAACATTGGAATTTGGATAATCGGAAACGGAGGAGGACGGATCTGGATTTGGAATCTCGATTTTGAGAGGGAGGACGGAGGAGAGGAAGGAGGAGAGAGCGGAGTGGATCGGGAAGGGATCGATGTGGAGGGAGACGTCGGGAAGAGAGGAGTAGAAGTTGAGGTGGTGGTCGACGGCGGAGGAGATCGGCGTAGGGAGGCGAGGAACGGGGAGGTGGAGGAAGGGGATGGTTTCGTGGCGTTGGGATGGAGGGAGAGTGAAGTAGTCGTTGTTCAGAAAGCGAGTTCGCATTTTTTTTAGATGGAACTAACGAAAACGAAAATCGAATTGAATTTGGCGCTTTAGTTTCTTTATTTATGGCATAATGCGCGGGTTAAAGATTTTAATAGAATAAACAAAGCTTAGATTCGGATGGTTTTCTGTTTTATGTTTGCATTTCAAGAAATTAATTTTTATTTTAAGTTTTAAAATTTCCAAAAAATCAAAACTAGTTTTAAATTTGAGTCCTTAAATTTTCAAAAATTTAAATCAATTTCACATAAATACAAATATTCATCACAAACATATCTTAATCCAAATTATCATTACATTTTTTAAAATAATTAAAATAGTATTTCCAACGGATTCTCCAGCATGAGAATCGGTTACATATTGAAGCAACCTAGTTTTAGCTTTTGGTTCATAAAATAATAGTATTTGTTTTAATTAATAAATGAAAAAGTTCTATTTTTTATCTAAAAATATCTTTTATTTTAGAATTAAATATGTTTTTGATCCTTATAAATATCTCACAATTCATTTTTAGTCCCTATAAAAAAACATATTTTTGATCCCTACAAAAATTTTATGCAAGTAGTTTTAATCTTTGTTATTTTCTAAAATTTTGAAAACTATTGTATTACCCCTAAACTTTGAAATTTTTAAATAATTTTTTTCATACGTGTTTAGATTACTATAAAATATTTCTTTACCATATTACATAATTTTTTTAAATGAGAAGAATTAAATATGAATTTTTTAAATTTCAAAAAATGATGATACAAATAATAAAATTTTCGACTTATAAATCAAATTTTGAGTTCTTTTTTTTTCGAGGAACTTTTTATAACGTTATTTAACCATTTATTTTAAACTATCATTAAAAAATATTACAATTTCATCTTTACCCATAATTTTACATTAAATTTAATTTTATAATTTTAATTTTACAACATTATCTTAATTTTTTCATAATTTAATATTTTCTCTTAATTTTACATTTAAATTTTTTTTTCAAAATTGTAACTTAATGATTTTATCTCATTGATTTTTATTTGACAATATTCATTAATTTTATTTTATACTAATATTAATTTAAATAACTTATATTAATATTTTTAGTTAAAGTAAAATTTAATATAAAAAATTATTAATGTATGAGAAAATATTGTGGGACTCAATATAAATTCTTTAAAGTTATACCATTAAAGATAAAATTGAATGTGTTGCTTTAAGATGATACGGCTTAATGGATCTCATAAAAAAATATTCAGAGAGCGTTTGCACCATTAGAGATACTTTAATGAATTTATTTAGTAGAATCTTTAATAATAGTGGTTAAAAATGGTGGTTTACAATTATAATAGTGATGGGGTAGTGATGATCTGTGGTGGTGGTTTTTTGGCAGGAGGAGTAGTAGTTGCAAGAACTGGCCAATGGTGGTTTACGAGATGGTCAAAAGGTCGTTACAGAGGTAGTTAGTGGTGATGGTGGTGAAGCTCATGTTAGTGATCGACGTTGGTCAGAGTAATGGTCTACGATGGTGGTTAATGATTAGAGTGATGGTCAGTGTGGTTATGGGTATAAAATATGTTATTTACATTGATTTTTTTTTAGTATAACATGTGTGAAATATATGTAGACCATCATAATATCAAAATCTTAATAATTGAACTTGTAAGTTCGTAACTCAAGTACCTAAGGTTATAACACACACTAACATGTGAGTTTACTCGGTCAAAAACTAGAAGAGCATAATCATGGTAATTATAAGAAATTAAGAAAGCTAGATAAATAGGGGCATACACAATCCCATGATGGTGAAATGGGGATCATAAGTTTTATACAAAAAATGATAAAAGCGCAATAACTTAACTCACGGTGGTGTCTAAGGTGAGTCATCAAACAAACGGTTTACCGGTGGACTATATTTATACACCATCAGATGTATTGTAAGGTATAGATTAGTGAAGAAAAAAATGAGAACGCGTATATCTTTGTACACATAATCACTTACCCCGCATTCTTTTTCCCTCTCTTGAGTAGCATAACCTTTATTCAAGTTGCAAAGATGAACAAATGTGTGGCCAAGACAAACAGAAATGAATTTCGTATCAACCAAATTCTTTGTTTTTGTTGATTATTTTTTTCATCCTCGTATTGTTGGCATTTCTCTGCTTCATCATTTTTGAGATTATTGGTGTTTGATTCGTCAAATTGCAGAATCTTCTCTTTATTCTAAATTAAGGCTTCCATAACAAATCTAATTCCAAGCTCCAAATAGTGGCTACCGACAACTGTTATATTTAATTAGCTCCTATATTGTAATAATAGAGACTTTTGCTATGAAATTCTAAAATTTGCACCATTATCTACTTTTGATCTTTTTGTTAGCATATCATTTTCTTACTTAAAATATATAATAATAAAAAAAGCATAACCGTTGTTCAAAATCCAGCGATGGCCAAAATCTGCCACCATCACTCCATTTATTTCCTTATTAACAAAGTTGCTTTTTTATTTTATTAACAAATTTTATTTTATATTTTGTAGAAAATGATTTTGGTTATTAACATGCAGAAAACGAACATGAAGATGAACAAGAGGAAAGGAGAAAGTGTAAAATCTTATAAAAAAAAATCGAAGACAAGAGATTAAAATCCAATGTGTCAATAAATATTGAAATATGGTCGACTTACTTAATCTAATGGTCAAAATTAATGGTACACCGGTGAGGAATTCAAGAAGCGTTAGCATACTTTCAAAAATTCAATATCAGCATCAGAGACTTGATCTTCGAAAATAAAATCCGCTTCTCTCAGCAACGCATTCTACACATCCAAAAGCAACGAGAACAGTGACGAACACGAACACGTAGAATCTCAATTTTCAGATTGAAATGAAATACTAACAGTGACGAACTAAAATCAACAAAATCTACGAGAGCATCAAGATACACTAATTATCCATTGAAGAAACAAATCGTACAGTGAAACTAACATTGGAATTTGGATAATCGAAAATGGAGGAGGATGGATCTGGATTTGGAATCTCGATTTTGTGAGGGAGGACGGAGGAGAGGAAGGAGGAGAGAGCGGAGTGGATCGGAAGGGATCGATGTGTGTTGGAATGAAAATTTACTATTCTATTAATTCACTGTTGTTGTTATCGGTTCTTGGAAATGAGAGGAAATGAAAGTAACAATATTTTCACGTAAACAATCATGCAGAGAGAGAGAGACAATGAATGAATGAATCACTGTTCCATTCCATTTTAATTGACTTATTACAATGCGTATTTATAACACTTAGACAAAATTAAACTAATGGTAACGCGTGAATTTACCATTGCCTAATTATAGTTAAATGAATTTTAACCATCCACTAATAATAATTGCCAATAATACACAAGTTTTAATTACCTCACAATACTCTTCCTTAATTCAAACTTGAAAGGCTTAGCATTCCTATCTTGTTTCTCATATCTTCAAACTTACTAGTCTTCAAGCCCTTTGTTAACATATCTGCTAATTGGTCTTCTGTACTGCAGTGTTCTATTGCAAGTTTCTCTTTGACCACTTGATCTCTTAGGAAATGATACTTGATCTCTATATGCTTGCTTCTTCCATGAGAAATGGGATGGTTTGCTAAATCAATAGCTGACTTGTTATCCACTTTCAACCTCATAGTACTGTCACACTTCACTTTCAGTTCATGTAGTAGCATTTGTAACCACTGTGCCTGACTAGCACCAAAAGCTGCCGCAATATACTCAGCTTCACAGCTTGACAATGCTACAACATTTTGCTTCTTCGAACACCATGCTATTGGAGCCTTACCCATCATGAAAATGTAACCAGAAGTACTCTTCCTGTCTTCTGTATCTCCACTCCAATCAGCATCAGTGTATCCTATTAACTCAGTAGTTGCAGGTCCCTCTGTACTAGGAAATAGAATTCCCCAATCAATTATGCCCTTGAGATATCTTAGTATTCTCTTTGCAGCCACCATGTGAGTTCTCTTAGGCACTTCCATGTATCTACTTGCCACTCCAACACTATAGACTATGTCTGGCCTTGAGTGATAGACATATCTAAGTGAGCCAATCAACTATCTAAACAATGTAGAATCAACACCTTCATCAGTGGCATTTTTCTGCAATTTCACAGTAGTATCAACGGGTGTAGATACAGGCTTGCACTCAAGCATTTTAAACCTCTTGAGTACATCGGTAATGTACTTCTTCTGATGCAGAAAAATTCCCTTTTCACATGACACAAATTCCATGCCAAGGAAATAAGACAATTTTCCTAGATCAGTCATCTCATACTCGGTCATAATTTGTCTCTTGAGCTTCACTATTTCTTATTCATTGCTCCCTGTTACTAACAGGTCATCCACATACAGGCAAATGATTATCAAGTCATCATTTATGTTCAATCTTACATACACACCATGTTCAGTTGAACACTTAATAAAATTTAACTTCTGCAGTGAGGTATCAATCTTCTTATTCCAAGCACGTGGTGCTTGCTTGAGTCCATACAAAGCCTTCTTCAACTTCATTACTTTGTTTTCCATACCTTTCTTCTCCAAGCCAGGTGCCTGCTTCACATAAACCTCCTATTCCAATGGCCCATTGAGAAATGCAGATTTGACATCAAGTTGATTCAACCTCCATTTTCTCAAACTAGCCAATGCTACTATCAATCTCACAGTCTCAATCCTTGCAACTGGGGCATATATCTCATTAAAGTCAAGTCCAGGTTGTTGCAAGAAGCCCTTTGCAACCAACCTAACTTTATATTTTGCAATCTCACCATTTGGCTTCATCTTAGTCTTGTAGACCCATTTCACATCAATGGCTCTCTTATTACTTGGTAGATTCACCATCTGCCAAGTTTCATTTTTTTCAATTGACCTTAATTCATCCACCATTGCTTCCTTCCACTTTGGATTTGAAAGTGCTTGATCAAGTGTTATAGGTTCTGACTCTGCCATGAGAACCAAGTGCATTATATCAGTAACATCTTCACACAAGCCTGCAGGGTACATGGCATAACCTTGTAGTCTCACTGATGGGAATCTTACTCTGTTAGATCTTCTCAATTGTTCCACATTGTCATTATCATCATTCTCAACATTGTTTTCATTCACATTGTTCACATTGTCATCATTAAGAACAATTGGTTCAGGTACATTAACTTCTTCCTCATTGTCAACTTGGTCACCGTTAAGTTGAATGATAGTCGTTCTACTGGTAGCTTGCTCAGTTGATTCCTTCCAATTCCATTCTCTAGTTTCATCTACAATCACATCATTACTCACTACTATCTTCTTGTGAATTGGATCATATAGTTTGTATGCACCAGTGCTATGATAGCCTATCAATATCATTGCTTGTGCTCTAGAATCAAGTTTTCTTCTATTTTGTTCAGGCACATGCCTATAACACAGTGAGCCAAACATTCTAAAATGCTTTACACTTGGTTTCACACCACTCCATGCTTCTTCAGGCATGATTCCTTCTAGTCTCTTGGTTGGACACCTGTTCAGTATATGAGTAGCTGTATATACTGCTTCTGCCCAGAACTTATGTGGAAGATTTTTTTCTCTTAGCATACATCTCACCATATTAAGCAGAGTTCTATTTCTTCTCTCCGCTGTACCATTGTGTTGAGGAGTATATGGAGCCATTACTTCATGAACTATACCCTCATCTTTACAGAAATTTTCAAACTCGTGTGATGTATATTCACCACCACCATCAGTTCTAAGCAATGTAATTGTACTATCACATTGTTTTTCCACTAACAGTTTAAATTGCTTAAAAATGCTGAACACTTCACTATTTTTCTGTATAAGATAAATCCACATCTTCTTAGTATAGTCATCTATGAAGGACACAAAATAGGAATTACCTCCAATGGATTTGACTTCAAAGGGTCCACACACATCTGAATGAATGATAGCAAGCTTCTTTGTTCCTCTAGTTGGTATTGTAGACTTATATGACTTCCTTGGTTGCTTTCCCTCACAACATTTTCCACATATCTCCTTCGGTTCTTCAATTTGAGGTAAGCCAACCACCATATTCTTCTTCTGCAACATCTTCAAGCTATTGAAGTTCAAATGTCCCATCCTCTTATGCCATTTCCACACTGTATCATCTACTTGTGCAATTAGACATTTTTTATCAATAGAATTCACACCAACCTTGAAAGTTCTGTTTCTTGACATAAACACTTTCAATACTACCTTCTCTTTGCTATCAAATACTTCCATGTAATTCCCTTTCATATTCATTGAATAACCCTTCTCTAGTAATTGCCCCAAACTAAGCAAATTACTCTTCATTTGTGGAACATAAAGTACATCACTCACTATTACTTTTGTTCCGTCTTCCCTTCTAATGGCTATCTTTCCAATACCTTCTGCAATGACATAGCTACCATCACCAAATCTAATATTCCTTCTCACAGTTTTGTCAATTTCACAAAACCATTCTAAATGGCTTGTCATGTGATTAGAGCACCCTGTATCCAAGTACCACCATTCTATTCCACCACCTTCAGTAACTGTCATCAGCATCATCACCTCTTCATTAATTGTTGCCACTAATGCAACAACTTCTTCATCTGAGTCACAAGCTAACTGTGCCTCTTCATTTCTCTTCCTAGGCACCTTAGAATTCACACATTCATATGCAAAGTGACCCCATTTTTTACAGTTATAGCATTGAATGTGTTCCTTGGATTTCTTCTTTCCTTTGCCATCACTCTCACCTCCTTTCTTCTGAGATTCTTGCTTAGAATTTCCACCCTCATTCTTGTTACTCTTCCACTTTCCTTTATCTTTCCTCTTCCAAGATTCATTACTACTACTTCCTTTTTTCTGAAATTGTGTAAACAATGCCTTCTCAGTTTCTTTCTCATCTTTCTTGACACCATCTCTATTCTTCAATTTCAATTCATGAGCTTCTAAAGAACCTATTAATTGTTCCAATTTCAACGTGTCTAGGTCCTTAGATTGTTTAATTGCAACAACTAAATTATCAAATTTGGGTATTAAACCTGTGATAACCTTTTCAACCTTCATTGAATCAGTAACTGCTTCACCACAACTCTTCATCTGGTTGGTTAGTACAGTTAACTTGTTCACGAATTGCGCTATTGTCTCATTTGGTTCCATTTGACGCCTTAAAGCCATCAACTTCACCTTCTTGGTTTGTCTATCGCCGGCGTAAGTGGTTGCGAGAACATACCAAGCTTCTTTGGCATTCTCATATTCAATTATCTTTTCCAAGACATTCGAATCTACATATTGATGGAGGAAGTATATCGCCTTGTCGTCTTTCTTCATTTGTTCACGGTGAGTTGCCCTCGCCGCCTCCGTTGGTGTTGCGTCAAGCGGTGTCACTTCACTGCGAGTGACATCTAGAACACCCTGATACCTAAAGACAACCTTCATTTGCGCTGTCCATCTTTCATAATTGCTGCTGTTAAAGATTGGAAGTTTCGCATGAATTTGATCACTGGTTTTTGAAGTTTCTGCCATGATCGCCGTCGTGCGTGGCTGTGGATCGTCTTGCTCTGATGCCATTAGTTGGAATGAAAGTTTACTATTATATTAATTCACTGTTGTTGTTATCAGTTCTTGGAAATGAAAGGAAATGAAAGTAACAATATTTTCACATAAACAATCATGCAGAGAGAGAGAGACAATGAACGAATGAATCACTGTTCCATTCCATTTTAATTGACTTATTACAATGCGTATTTATAACACTTAGACAAAATTAAACTAATGGTAACGCGTGAATTTACCACTGCCTAATTATAGTTAAATGAATTTTAACCATCCACTAATAATAATTGCCAATAATACACAAGTTTTAATTACCTCACAATAATGTGGAGGGAGACGTCGGGAAGAGAGGAGTAGAAGTTGAGGTGGTGGTCGACGGTGGAGGAGATCGGAGTAGGGAGGCGAGGTACGGGGAGGTGGAGGAAGGGGATGGTTTCGTGGCGTTGGGATGGAGGGAGAGTGAAGTAGTCATTGTTCAGAAAGCGAGTTCGCATTTTTTTTAGATGGAACTAACGAAAACAAAAATCGAATTGAATTTGGCGCTTTAGTTTCTTTATTTATGGCATAATGCGCGGGTTAAAGATTTTAATAGAATAAACAAATCTTAGATTCGGATGGTTTTCTGTTTTATGTTTGCATTTCAAGAAATTAATTTTTATTTTAAGTTTTAAAATTTCCAAAAAATCAAAACTAGTTTTAAATTTGAGTCGTGAAATTTTCAAAAATTTAAATCAATTTCACATAAATACAAATGTTCATCACAAACATATCTTAATCCAAATTATCATTACATTTTTTAAAATAATTAAAATAGTATTTCCAACGGATTCTCCAGCATGAAAATCGGTTACATATTGAAGCAACCTAGTTTTAGCTTTTGGTTCATAAAATAATAGTATTTGTTTTAATTAATAAATGAAAAAGTTATATTTTTTTATCTAAAAATATCTTTTATTTTAGGATTAAATATGTTTTTGATCCTTATAAATATCTCACAATTTATTTTTAGTCCCTATAAAAAAACATATTTTTGATTCCTACATAAATTTTATGCAAGCAGTTTTAGTCTTTGTTATTTTCTAAAATTTTGAAAACTATTTTATTACCCTAAACTTTGAAATTTTTAAATAATTTTTTTCATACATGTTTAGATTAATATAAAATATTTCTTTGCCATATTACATAATTTTTTTAAATGAGAAGAATTAAATATGAATGTTTTAAATTTCAAAAAATGATGATAAAAGTAATGAAATTCTCGACTTATAAATCAAATTTTGAGTTACTTTTTTTTCGAGGAACTTTTTATAACGTTATTTAACCATTTATTTTAAACTATCATTAAAAAATATTACAATTTCATCTTTACCCATAATTTTACATTAAATTTAATTTTATAATTTTAATTTTACAACATTATCTTAATTTTTTCATAATTTAATATTTTCTCTTAATTTTACATTTATTTATTTTTTTCAAAATTGTAACTTAATGATTTTATCTCATTGATTTTTATTTGACAATATTCATTAATTTTATTTTATACTAATATTAATTTAAATAACTTATATTAATATTTTTAGTTAAATTAAAATTTAATATAAAAAATTATTAATGTATGAGAAAATATTGTGGGACTCAATATAAATTCTTTAAAGTTATACCATTAAAGATAAAATTGAATGCGTTGCTTCAAGATAATACGGCTTAATGGATCTCATAAAAAAATATTCAGAGAGCATTTGCACCATTAGAGATACTTTGATGAATTTATTTAGTAGGATCTTTAATAATAGTGGTTAAAAATGGTGGTTTACAATTATAATAATGATGGGGTAGTGATGATCTGTGGTGGTGGTTTTTTGGCAGGAGGAGTAGTAGTTGCAAGAAGTGGCCAATGGTGGTTTACGAGATGGTCAAAAGGTCGTTACAGAGGTAGTTAGTGGTGATGGTGGTGAAGCTCATGTTAGTGATCGACGTTGGTCAGAGTAATGGTCTACGATGGTGGTTAATGATTAGAGTGATGGTCAGTGTGGTTATGGGTATAAAATATGTTATTTACATTGATTTTTTTTAGTATAACATGTGTGAAATATATGTAGACCATCATAATATCAAAATCTTAATAATCGAACTTGTAAGTTCGTAACTCAAGTACCTAAGGTTATAACACACACTAACATGTGAGTTTACTCGGTCAAAAACTAGAAGAGCATAATCATGGTAATTATAAGAAATTAAGAAAGCTAGATAAATAGGGGCATACACAATCCCACGATGGTGAAATGGGGATCATAAGTTTTATACAAAAAATGATAAAAGAGCAATAACTTAACTCACGGTGGTGTCTAAGGTGAGTCATCAAACAAATGGTTTACCGGTGGACTATATTTATACACCATCAGATGTATTGTAAGGTATAGATTAGTGAAGAAAAAAATGAGAACACGTATATCTTTGTGCACATAATCACTTACCCCGCATTCTTTTTCCCTCTCTTGAGTAGCATAACCTCTATTCAAGTTGTAAAGATGAACAAATGTGTGGCCAAGACAAACAGAAATGAATTTCGTATCAACCAAATTCTTTGTTTTTGTTGATTATTTTTTTCATCCTCGTATTGCTGGCATTTCTCTGCTTCATCATTTTTGAGATTATTGGTGTTTGATTCGTCAAATTGCAGAATCTTCTCTTTATTCTAAATTAAGGCTTCCATAACAAATCTAATTCCAAGCTCCAAATAGTGGCTACCGGCAACTGTTATATTTAATTAGCTCCTATATTGTAATAATAGAGACTTTTGCTATGAAATTCTAAAATTTGCACCATTATCTACTTTTGATCTTTTTGTTAGCATATCATTTTCTTACTTAAAATATATAATAAAAAAAAAGCATAACCGCTGTTCAAAATCCAGCGATGGCCAAAATATGCCACCATCACTCCATTTATTTCCTTATTAACAAAGTTGCTTTTTTATTTTATTAACAAATTTTATTTTATATTTTGTAGAAAATGATTTTGGTTATTAACATGCAGAAAACGAACATGAAGATGAACAGGAGGAAAGGAGAAAAAGTAAAATCTTATAAAAAAAAAATCGAAGACAAGAGATTAAAATCCAATGTGTCAATAAATATTGAAATATGGTCGACTTACTTAATCTAATGGTCAAAATTAATGGTACACCGGTGGGGAATTCAAGAAGCGTTAGCATACTTTCGAAAATTCAATATCAGCATCAGAGACTTGATCTTCGAAAATAAAATCCGCTTCTCTCAGCAACGTATTCTACACATCCAAAAGCAACGAGAACAGTGACGAACACGAACACGTAGAATCTCAATTTTCAGATTGAAATGAAATACTAACAGTGACGAACTAAAATCAACAAAATCTACGAGAGCATCGAGATACACTAATTATCCATTGAAGAAACAAATTGTACAGTGAAACTAACATTGGAATTTGGATAATCGGAAATGGAGGAGGATGGATCTGGATTTGGAATCTCGATTTTGTGAGGGAGGACGGAGGAGAGGAAGGAGGAGAGAGCGGAGTGGATCGGAAGGGATCGATGTGTGTTGGAATGAAAATTTACTATTCTATTAATTCACTGTTGTTGTTATTGGTTCTTGGAAATGAGAGGACATGAAAGTAACAATATTTTCACGTAAACAATCATGCAGAGAGAGAGAGACAATGAATGAATGAATCATTGTTCCATTCCATTTTAATTGACTTATTACAATGCGTATTTATAACACTTAGACAAAATTAAACTAATGGTAACGCATGAATTTACCATTGCCTAATTATAGTTAAATGAATTTTAACCATCCACTAATAATAATTTCCAATAATACACAAGTTTTAATTACCTCACAATACTCTTCCTTAATTCAAACTTGAAAGGCTTAGCATTCCTATCTTGTTTCTCATATCTTCAAACTTACTAGTCTTCAAGCCCTTTGTTAACATATCTGCTAATTGGTCTTCTGTACTGCAGTGTTCTATTGCAAGTTTCTCTTTGACCACTTGATCTCTTAGGAAATGATACTTAATCTCTATATGCTTGCTTCTTCCATGAGCAATTGGATGTTTTGCTAAATCAATAGCTGACTTGTTATCCACTTTCAACCTCATAGTACTTTCACACTTCACTTTCAGTTCATGTAGTAGCATTTGTAACCACTGTGCCTGACTAGCACCAAAAGCTGCCGCAATATACTCAGCTTCACAGCTTGATAATGCTACAACATTTTGCTTCTTCGAACACCATGCTATTGGAGCCTTACCCATCATGAAAATGTAACCAGAAGTACTCTTCCTGTCTTCTATATCTCCACTCCAATCAGCATCAGTGTATCCTATTAACTCAGTAGTTGCAGGTCCCTCTGTACTAGGAAATAGAATTCCCCAATCAATTGTGCCCTTGAGATATCTTAGTATTCTCTTTGCAGCCACCATGTGAGTTCTCTTAGGCACTTCCATGTATCTACTTGCCACTCCAACACTATAGACTATGTCTGGCCTTGAGTGATAGACATATCTAAGTGAGTCAATCAACTGTCTAAATAATGTAGAATCAACACCTTCATCAGTGGCATTTTTCTGCAATTTCACAGTAGTATCAACGGGTGTAGATACAGGCTTGCACTCAAGCATTTTAAACCTCTTGAGTACATCGGTAATGTACTTCTTCTGATGCAGAAAAATTCCCTTTTCACATGACACAAATTCCATGCCAAGGAAATAAGACAATTTTCCTAGATCAGTCATCTCATACTCGGTCATAATTTGTCTCTTGAGCTTCACTATTTCTTATTCATTGCTCCCTGTTACTAACCGGTCATCCACATACAGGCAAATGATTATCAAGTCATCATTTATGTTCAATCTTACATACACACCATGTTCAGTTGAACACTTAGTAAAATTTAACTTCTGCAGTGAGGTATCAATCTTCTTATTCCAAGCACGTGGTGCTTGCTTGAGTCCATACAAAACCTTCTTCAACTTCATTACTTTGTTTTCCATACCTTTCTTCTCTAAGCCAGGTGCCTGCTTCACATAAACCTCCTCTTCCAATGGCCCATTGAGAAATGCAGATTTGACATCAAGTTGATTCAACCTCCATTTTCTCAAACTAGCCAATGCTACTATCAATCTCACAATCTCAATCCTTGCAACTGGGGCATATATCTCATTAAAGTCAAGTCCAGGTTGTTGCAAGAAGCCCTTTGCAACCAACCTAGCTTTATATTTTGCAATCTCACCATTTGGCTTCATCTTAGTCTTGTAGACCCATTTCACATCAATGGCTCTCTTATTACTTGGTAGATTCACCATCTGCCAAGTTTCATTTTTTTCAATTGACCTTAATTCATCCACCATTGCTTCCTTCCACTTTGGATTTGAAAGTGCTTGATCAAGTGTTATAGGTTCTGACTCTGCCATGAGAACCAAGTGCATTATATCAGTAACATCTTCACACAAGCCTGCAGGGTACATGGCATAACCTTGTAGTCTCACTGATGGGAATCTTACTCTGTTAGATCTTCTCAATTGTTCCACATTGTCATTATCATCATTCTCAACATTGTTTTCATTCACATTGTTCACATTGTCATCATTAAGAACAATTGGTTCAGGCACATTCACTTCTTCCTCATTGTCAACTTGGTCACCGTTAAGTTGAATGATAGTCGTTCTACTGGTAGCTTGCTCAGTTGATTCCTTCCAATTCCATTCTCTAGTTTCATCTACAATCACATCATTACTCACTACTATCTTCTTGTGAATTGGATCATATAGTTTGTATGCACCAGTGCTATGATAGCCTATCAATATCATTGCTTGTGCTCTAGAATCAAGTTTGCTTCTATTTTGTTCAGGCACATGCCTATAACACAGTGAGCCAAACATTCTAAAATGCTTTACACTTGGTTTCACACCACTCCATGCTTCTTCAGGCGTGATGCCTTCTAGTCTCTTGGTTGGACACCTGTTCAGTATATGAGTAGCTGTATATACTGCTTCTGCCTAGAACTTATGTGGAAGATTTTTTTTCTCTTAGCATACATCTCACCATATTAAGCAGAGTTCTATTTCTTCTCTCCGCTGTACCATTGTGTTGAGGAGTATATGGAGCCATTACTTCATGAACTATACCCTCATCTTTACAGAAATTTTCAAACTCGTGTGATGTATATTCACCACCACTATCAGTTCTAAGCAATTTAATTGTACTATCACATTGTTTTTCCACTAACAGTTTAAATTGCTTAAAAATGCCGAACACTTCACTATTTTTCTGTATAAGATAAATCCACATCTTCTTAGTATAGTCATCTATGAAGGACACAAAATAGGAATTACCTCTAATGGATTTGACTTCAAAGGGTCCACACACATCTGAATGAATGATAGCAAGCTTCTTTGTTCCTCTAGTTGGTATTGTAGACTTATATGACTTCCTTGGTTGCTTTCCCTCACAACATTTTCCACATATCTCCTTCGGTTCTTCAATTTGAGGTAAGCCAACCACCATATTCTTCTTCTGCAACATCTTCAAGCTATTGAAGTTCAAATGTCCCATCCTCTTATGCCATTTCCACACTGTATCATCTACTTGTGCAATTAGACATTTTTTATCAATAGAATTCACACCAACCTTGAAAGTTCTGTTTCTTGACATAAACACTTTCAATACTACCTTCTCTTTGCTATCAAATACTTCCACGTAATTCCCTTTCATATTCATTGAATAACCCTTCTCTAGTAATTGCCCCAAACTAAGCAAATTACTCTTCATTTGTGGAACATAAAGTACATCACTCACTATTACTTTTGTTCCGTCTTCCCTTCTAATGGCTATCTTTCCAATACCTTCTGCAATGACATAGCTACCATCACCAAATCTAATCTTCCTTCTCACAGTTTTGTCAATTTCACAAAACCATTCTAAATGGCTTGTCATGTGATTAGAGCACCTTGTATCCAAGTACCACCATTCTATTCCACCACCTTCAGTAACTGTCATCAGCATCATCACCTCTTCATTAATTGTTGCCACTAATGCAACAACTTCTTCATCTGAGTCACAAGCTAACTGTGCCTCTTCATTTCTCTTCCTAGGCACCTTAGAATTCACACATTCATATGCAAAGTGACCCCATTTTTTACAGTTATAGCATTGAATGTGTTCCTTGGATTTCTTCTTTCCTTTGCCATCACTCTCACCTCCTTTCTTCTGAGATTCTTGCTTAGAATTTCCACCCTCATTCTTGTTACTCTTCCACTTTCCTTTATCTTTCCTCTTCCAAGATTCATTACTACTACTTCCTTTTTCCTGAGATTGTGTAAACAATGCCTTCTCAGTTTCTTTCTCATCTTTCTTGACACCATCTCTATTCTTCAATTTCAATTCATGAGCTTCTAAAGAACCTATTAATTGTTCCAATTTCAACGTGTCTAGGTCCTTAGATTGTTCAATTGCAACAACTAAATTATCAAATTTGGGTGTTAAACCTGTGATAACCTTTTCAACCTTCATTGAATCAGTAACTGCTTCACCACAACTCTTCATCTGGTTGGTTAGTACAGTTAACCTGTTCACGAATTGCGCTATTGTCTAATTTGGTTCCATTTGACGCCTTAAAGCCATCAATTTCACCTTCTTGGTTTGTCTATCGCCGGCGTAAGTGGTTGCGAGAACATCCCAAGCTTCTTTGGCATTCTCATATTCAATTATCTTTTCCAAGACATTCGAATCTACACATTGATGGAGGAAGTATATCGCCTTGTCGTCTTTCTTCATTTGTTCACGGTGAGTTGCCCTCGCCGCCTCCGTTGGTGTTGCGTCAAGCGGTGTCACTCCACTGCGAATGACATCTAGAACACCCTGATACCTAAAGACAACCTTCATTTGCGCTGTCCATCTTTCATAATTGTTGCTGTCAAAGATTGGAAGTTTCGCATGAATTTGATCACTGGTTTTTGAAGTTTCTGCCATGATCGCCGTCGTGCGTGGCTGTGGATCGTCTTGCTCTGATGCCAATTAGTTGGAATGAAAGTTTACTATTCTATTAATTCACTGTTGTTGTTATCAGTTCTTGGAAATGAGAGGAAATGAAAGTAACAATATTTTCACATAAACAATCATGCAGAGAGAGAGAGACAGTGAATGAATGAATCACTGTTCCATTCCATTTTAATTGACTTATTACAATGCGTATTTATAACACTTAGACAAAATTAAACTAATGGTAACGCGTGAATTTACCATTGCTTAATTATAGTTAAATGAATTTTAACCATCCATTAATAATAATTGCCAATAATACACAAGTTTTAATTACCTCACAATAATGTGGAGGGAGACGTCGGGAAGAGAGGAGTAGAAGTTGAGGTGGTGGTCGACGGTGGAGGAGATCGGCGTAGGGAGGTGAGGTACGGGGAGGTGGAGGAAGGGGATGGTTTCGTGGCGTTGGGATGGAGGGAGAGTGAAGTAGTCATTGTTCAGAAAGCGAGTTCGCATTTTTTTTAGATGGAACTAACGAAAACAAAAATCGAATTGAATTTGGCGCTTTAGTTTCTTTATTTATAGCATAATGCGCGGGTTAAAGATTTTAATAGAATAAACAAAGCTTAGATTCAGATGGTTTTCTGTTTTATGTTTGCATTTCAAGAAATTAATTTTTATTTTAAGTTTTAAAATTTCCAAAAAATCAAAACTAGTTTTAAATTTGAGTCGTGAAATTTTCAAAAATTTAAATCAATTTCACATAAATACAAATATTCATCACAAACATATCTTAATCCAAATTATCATTACATTTTTTAAAATAATTAAAATAGTATTTCCAACGGATTCTCCGGCATGAAAATCGGTTACATATTGAAGCAACCTAGTTTTAGCTTTTGGTTCATAAAATAATAGTATTTGTTTTAATTAATAAATGAAAAAGTTCTATTTTTTATCTAAAAATATCTTTTATTTTAGGATTAAATATGTTTTTGATCCTTATAAATATCTCACAATTTATTTTTAGTCCCTATAAAAAAACATATTTTTGATCCCTACAAAAATTTTATGCAAGCAGTTTTAGTCTTTGTTATTTTCTAAAATTTTGAAAACTATTTTATTACCCCTAAACTTTGAAATTTTTAAATAATTTTTTTTTCATACATGTTTAGATTACTATAAAATATTTCTTTACCATATTACATAATTTTTTTAAATTAGAAGAATTAAATATGAATTTTTTAAATTTCAAAAAATGATGATAAAAGTAATGAAATTCTCGACTTATAAATCAAATTTTGAGTTCCCTTTTTTTCGAGAAACTTTTTATAACGTTCTAAACATATCTGCAAAATAATCATTCAAAAATACACATTGGTTTAACAAAAAGGACTAAAACTACGTGCATAATCATTTTGTAGGGACAAAACACTCTATTTTAATAGGGACCAAAAACTCAATTTGATAATTTTATAGGGACCAAAAACATATTTAACCATTTATTTTAAACTATCATTAAAAAATATTACAATTTCATCTTTACTCATAATTTTACATTAAATTTAATTTTATAATTTTAATTTTACAACATTATCTTAATTTTTTCATAATTTAATATTTTCTCTTAATTTTACATTTAATTTTTTTTTCAAAATTGTAACTTAATAATTTTATCTCATTGATTTTTATTTGACAATATTCATTAATTTTATTTTATACTAATATTAATTTAAATAACTTATATTAATATTTTTAGTTAAAGTAAAATTTAATATAAAAAATTATAAATGTATGAGAAAATATTGTGGGACTCAATATAAATTCTTTAAGGTTATATCATTAAAGATAAAATTGAATGCGTTGCTTCAAGATGATACGGCTTAATGGATCTCATAAAAAAAATTCAGAGAGCGTTTGCACCATTAGAGATACTTTAATGAATTTATTTAGTAGTATCTTTAATAATAGCGGTTAAAAATGGTGGTTTACAATTATAATAGTGATGGGGTAGTGATGATATGTGGTGGTAGTTTTTTGGCAGGAGGAGTAGTAGTTGCAAGAAGTGGCCAATGGTGGTTTACGAGATGGTCAAAAGGTCGTTACAGAGGTAGTTAGTGGTGATGGTGGTGAAGCTCATGTTAGTGATCGACGTTGGTCGGAGTAATGGTCTACGATGGTGGTTAATGATTAGAGTGATGGTTAGTGTGGTCATGGGTATAAAATATGTTATTTACATTGATTTTTTTTAGTATAACATGTGTGAAATATATGTGGACCATCATAAGTATCATCGTAATATCAAAATCTTAATAATCGAACTTGTAAGTTCGTAACTCAAGTACCTAAGGTTATAACACACACTAACATGTGAGTTTACTCGGTCAAAAACTAGAAGAACATAATCATGGTAATTATAAGAAATTAAGAAAGCTAGATAAATAGGGGCATACACAATCCCACGATGGTGAAATGGGGATCATAAGTTTTATACAAAAAATGATAAAAAAGCAATAACTTAACTCACGATGGTGTCTAAGGTGAGTCATCAAATAAATGGTTTACCGGTGGACTATATTTATACACCATCGGATGTATTGTAAGGTATAGATTAGTGAAGAAAAAAATGAGAACACGTATATCTTTGTGCACATAATCACTTACCCCACATTCTTTTTCCCTCTCTTGAGTAGCATAACCTCTATTCAAGTTGCAAAGATGAACAAATGTGTGGCCAAGACAAACAGAAAGGAATTTCGTATCAACCAAATTCTTTGTTTTTGTTGATTATTTTTTTCATCCTCGTATTGCTGGCATTTCTCTGCTTCATCATTTTCGAGATTATTGGTGTTTGATTCTTCAAATTGCAGAATCTTCTCTTTATTCTAAATTAAGGCTTCCATAACAAATCTAATTCCAAGCTCCAAATAGTGGCTACCGGCAACTGTCATATTTAATTAGCTCCTATATTGTAATAATAGAGACTTTTGCTATGAAATTCTAAAATTTGCACCATTATCTACTTTTGATCTTTTTGTTAGCATATCATTTTCTTACTTAAAATATATAATAATAAAAAAAGCATAACCGCTGTTCAAAATCCAGCCATGGCCAAAACCTGCCACCATCACTCCATTTATTTCCTTATTAACAAAGTTGATTTTTTATTTTATTAACAAATTTTATTTTTATTTTTTGTAGAAAATGATTTTGGGTATTAACATGCAGAAAATGAACATGAAGATGAACAGGAGGAAAGGAGAAAGAGTAAAATCTTATAAAAAAAATCAAAGACAAGAGATTAAAATCCAATGTGTCAATAAATATTGAAATATGGTAAACTTATTTAATCTAATGGTCAAAATTAATGGTACACCGGTGAGGAATTCAATTGATCCCTCACCCTAGAAGCCACCCTTAACTCACTACTTACCTAAATACTAAATATTTTTAGCTTGAATCACAATACATCACTTACAAGGTTTACCTTATAGTCTTTAGCAAGAATATCTAGCGCCAATCATGAGACTACATTAAAGTCATTTTTAGACCACATTTTCAAATATCCAAAAATATGGTACGTGTTCAACCTCTACTTGAGGAAAATGGGGCTCTTATCGCAATTCAAGCCACTATGGAAAAATTGCAACATCAAAATAAGAATTTTTCAAAAGAAACTTCAAGTCATTCAACAAGAATGGGTTGAAAAAAATGATTTAAATGGAGAACTAGACGAGCCTTAACCCTTATGTTTGAAAATTTTGAATGCTTCAATACAAAAGAACTTCAAACCACCACAACGTGGAAAGTTTTGATGGAAAACGAGATTGCTAAGAGCACTCAAAAACAAGAAGGTCATCATAAGTTCCATTTGAGCCCTCAAATGCAAATTATTTTTTGATAATATAAAAATGGTTGTGTGTCGTTTGTAATGAACCTCCTTCTTCACTCTATCATTTAATACGTTAATTTTTCTTAAAAATTGATACATAATTTTTAAGTGAAATAACACTGATAATTATTATTCACGAGTCTTTTCTATGTTTGCATGGGTCATTATAAAATTTGGAAATAATAATTGGCTCGCTTTAATGAATCCATAATACAAGTGGTAAATCCAAATTAAGAAATGATTGTGGGAGGGTATCAAAATATATTGAAGTTGTTCTGGACTGGTCCAAAGGCTTCCCTACTGTCGGAGAGTGCCCAATGAAGGCCCAACTCATGAAATCACACGGGGAGCACTCACGTGTCTCCCCCACGGTCTCCACGTGCTCCCCACGCATGAACACATCATCAGCCAACTACCCGCGCCCGAAAGAACAGGTCCTTCGCCTTCCAAAGTTCATGGGGCAGTTGACTCATGATGAAGACCACGTGCTGGTCTTTCCTACGCCACGTAGATCCTGACAATTATTCGTATTGGGCCTAATGATCTGACCCAATACAAATAACCGTTGGCCCAACGCTAGGGGCACATTATAAATACCCTCTCTTTCACTAGAGGGTCAGGTATTCTATTCTCACACCTTTTCTGTACTTGCTTTCTCTCTCTCACTGAAACTAACTTTAGCATCAAAGTGCCTTGCAGGTACACCCCCTCCTCTTCTCCACCACCGACGAACTAGGAGCTCACGACGTGTTACTGGCTGCTGATCACTTTCTGGTCCAGTAAGATCAGTGGCGCCGTCTGTGGGACTCCCTTGCTTCCCCATTCTTTCTTCCTCAAAAATCAATGAATCAAAGCATGTCTCAACTCCCATCGATCATGGCCAACCCACGCACTGACGATAACATCCATGATACCGCTTTCACCACCTTCACCAACGACGACTATCACGATCCCAGTGTGATTGTTCTTGTCGAAGAGGGTGACGCCAGGGACGAGCGCACTGCCCCTCCCTCCCCCGACGATGTGGCCTTCAACGCCGCCCAACGCTTTGACAACTCATCCGTTTTCCAGCCGATACATGTGCCGCCCAACGCCGACCCGAACATGGTGGTCCTGTTCGCGACGATCAACCAAACGAACTTGATGATTTTCCAGCAGAACAAGGGAATCGGGATGCTAGAAAAAGAACGACAATCACACTCTCCCCCGCTGAGACATCGTCGTCCGGTTTCTCGCAGCCCGTCCCCGCGACGACGAAAAACCCATTTTTCCTCTCCCCCGCGAAGACTTCAACACAATGAGTCTCTAAGCCCCTCTCCGCGACAACCCGGACGTCGTCCACGACTGGAAAGGACTCAGCCCGTGGCCACCCAGAAGCATGACTTCTCTCCTCCCTATAAAGAGCGACGCTCTCCGGCCCCTAAGAGAAACAAAGTTGACAGGCAGGCGGAGAAACCGAAAAGTCGGCCAAGGAGTTCTCCCCGCCACGGAAGGATCCCTCGGTACGACCCTTCCCCGTCGCAATCACCCATCAGAAGTGACGAGGATGACCCCCGCGGTCCACTGTCCAAGGCCATCATGGAAACTCGTCTGCCCCGTCAAGATGGAGAAACCCCCAAGCCTGGCTACCTACGATGGCACGACCGACCCGGACGACGACATTGAGAGAATCGATGTGATGCTCGTCTACCGAAACGTACGGGGAGCCATCAAGCGTAGGCTTTTTCCCACGACCATGAGGAAGGGCGCGACGGCGTGGTACAAGAGCCTCGTGTAACACCCCGAAATCAGTAGAATATTTATTTAATTGATTTATTATAAGTATTCGTATTTTCGGTGAATTTTGGTGAATTATTGTGATGTCTGATGATTTATGTTGTGCAGTATGATGATGTTAAGGGATGCTGAGGGTATTTAGAAGTATGAGAGGTATTAATATTATTTTAGTAATAATAATGTAGAATTATGTGAAATATTACTATTATTACTATTATAAAAAATTAAGTGAAATATTAGGGGCAAGACGGTAAAATTGGATGAGTTAAGTGAGGACAAGGTTGGAAAGGTCTATTAGGGGTCCTAGGGGTAAGTTGGACAAAAGAAGAAAAGAGAGAGGGAGAAGTCATTTGTGATACGATCAATTTTGGAAGAAACACTCTGAAGAAAGGAGAAGAAGGCTAGGGTTCAGAGAGGCTTCAGAACAACTCAGAGAGGAGGAATCGGAAGTGATTTTCTAAGGTATGGGGAGAATCTTTTATCATTATATTTGATATAGGTGTAGAAGCATGTAGGTAATAGGTTTTCCGGGTAAATTTGACGTGTTAATGACGGAATTGGGATTTTTGGGGATAAATTAGATGTTAGGGATAAAACCTACCATGATGAATTGTTGTTGTTGTGTTGTATCTGTGATGAACTGTGAGGATTTTAGACTGTGAAGTGTTGGAATCGCAGACCTCTAGGGTCTGATGCAGGTGTAGAACTGCAACTGCGAAGTTGCAGAATCACGAGTTTCGTCGGGCGAAAGTCCCGTCTCGCCGGGCAAAGCGAATTCGCCCCAACCTCGCCGTGAGAAAGTGGGAGCGAAGGAAAGGTGGAAAAATGTGAGCTACTGGATTTTGTATGGAATATGGGATTCTCCCCTGCTTCGCCGAGAGAAGCCCAGGCGAGCGAGCAATCTCGCCGGGCGAAAATAGAAGCGAAGGGAGAGGTGAAAAGTGAGGTTCTGGATTTGTATGGGGGAAGTTGCTTCGCCCCTGCTTCGCCGGGCGAACCCAGGCGAGCGCGCTGCTTCACCGGGCGAGCTCCAGGCGAGCAGGAGCAATACTTTTGTTTAATTTTATTTTCTTTTCTGCTGTTGTGCTGCCTTGTGCCTTGTTGTTCGTAGGCCTTGAGTAATTGATGTGTTGTGTTTTGATGAGTAATATGTGACGAAGTGAGATGATTTATGATGACTTTTGATGCATGATGATTATGTGATAACATGATGATTTATGTCGATTTTTGGTGTATGATAATGATGCGTGACCATGATGACTTTTGATGCATGAGGAAGACGAGATAATATGAGGTTTTAATTTTATGAATGATGATGCAATGTGACGATTTTATGACTATGACGATTATGACGCTTGCATCATGCATTCATAGCATTCTAGGACTTCGGTCTAGTGACGGTTTTAGGACTTCGGTCCAGTGGTGGCTTCAATCCCATTGCGTGGATTGGAGTGTATGACATTGCTCCGGTTCTTATGTATCGATCCTATTGGTGGGGATATTTGGAGGGTGATGGCCCAGTGTCCATCAAACATGACGAATCGGTACCACATGCATGAGTCTTGTTGGGCATTTCATATTATGTGGCATTGCATGATTGTGAATGAATGATGTTGATGACATAATTTCCATGATGTATGATGATGATGATGATGATGTATAATGACGCTATTGTTTTATTTGATGCACACTACCTTATTATTTCTTATCTTATATCTTGTATAATGGTTTATGATTACTCACCCTGCCTGTTTGAATGTTACCTCCACGTGGGTAACATGCAGGTGATCAGGATTAGCTTTTGGTGCGTGAAGAGCTTACTTGAAGTACTTTTGGTTATTTTGGTCTATGTAGAGGGTCTTGCTCTGATATGTAACATCGGGTCGGGACGTTTTAGTCGAACCATAATGCTCTTTTGATTTATGATATCTATGATGTTTTGAAGTCATTTTAAAACCTTTTAATGTTATAACTTATGATGTTTTGAAGTTTTCCGCTACGTAGTATTCGAGTTAATTTTAATGTTTTAACCCGTGTTACGGGGCAGGATGTTATTATTTGATGTTTATGACGAAATGTGACGCCCTTATGGGATTTTACTCTGATAATTGTTGTTATATTATTCGTGAATGCCTGTTAGGTAGAAGGGTGTTACATTAGTGATATCATAGCAGGTCGGTCTGTCCGGCCAGGTGTTGTATGATGTTAATTCCCTGTCAGTCGATGAGTGTGTGTACACTGTCGATGTTTTGTTTCTTCTAATGTTGTTTGGTGGTGTGCATAATGGCTGGGAGAAATGACTATGCTATTGCTGACGCGCTGGAATCACTTGCTCAAGTGATGGCTCAGAATAATCAGAATGGTGAAGCTCTTGATGAGCTCCGTGCTTTGGGGAAATTCTAGAGGAATAATTCGCCAACTTTTGTGGGAACTCATGATCTTGAGAGTGCGCATAAATGGCTCAAGGTGATTGAGAAAATATTCCGGGTGATGGGGTATACGGATGCTCAACAGGTTCAGTTCGGTACTCATATTCTATCAGAGGAAGCTGAAGATTGGTGGGATAACATCCGTCAGAGGCTTGAGGATGTTGGTACCGAGATAACATGGGTTGTGTTTAAGAGAGAGTGTTTAGGAAAATATTTTCCTGAAGATGCTCGCGGCAAGAAGGAGGTAGAATTCCTTGAACTGAAGCAAGGAAACATGACTGTGGCAGAGTATGCGGCAAAGTTTGAGGCGCTGGTGAAGTTTTGTCCGCATTATAATCGTGTTAATGCTGAGATGTCTAAGTGCCTTAAGTTTGAGAATGGGTTGAGACCAGAAATCAAGCAGGGTATTAGTTACCAACAGATTCGAAGGTATGTTGAGCTGGTGGGTAAGAGTAGAATCTATGACGAGGATAGTCGGGCTCGATCTGCTCACTACAAGCAACTTAGTGAGAAGAAAGAGAAGGGACAATTCAGAGGAATTCCTAAGAAGAATAACTTGATTCGAGGTACTTGTTTTATTAATAAGGTTGAGTTGGTCGCTATTATTGATACTGGTGCTACTCACTCATTTATTTCTCTTGAATGTGCTAATAGATTAGGTTTGAAATTGTCTGATATGAATGGTAGTATGGTAATAGAGACTCCTGCTAATGGTTCTGTTACTACTACTTTTGTGTGTTCGAGATGTCCTTTGACGATTTTTGGGAAGAGTTTTGTGATGGATTTGGTGTGTTTGCCCTTGCACCAAATCGATGTGATTCTAGGGATGAACTGGTTGGAGTTCAACTACGTTCACATTGTAGCGAGCGATTTTCGTCGCTGACGCGACCACCTTATCGATGGGGTTTTTCTCCTCAATGGAGAAAGGGGGTGCTACTTTCTAATTTCTTATTTATCCCGTGAAGCTGGAAGGGAAAGGGAAGCTATCTAAAACTAACCTTGCACGCGCAATGTTTAACTGAACAAAATGCTTAAGAGAGATTGGGGAGTCCGGGGTCAGGTTATACAATGGATAGTTGTAAGTTATCCATCTTATATGTGGTTATCCACAGGATATTAGCAAATAGATTCCTGCTTTGTAATTGATGGTGTTTATCTGTTAATGGGTTGGGAAAGTTTCTTGGGAAAGTATGACAGGGAGAGTGAGTTTTTGTTTTCAGTGGAAAAATGATGATGATGATGATGATGGCTTAAGGTATGAAACCTAAAGTTTTGATTTGATGTGAAGGTACTGGACCTAGGGTTTTTGATTAGTATGCTCGCTAAGACTTCGCAATCTTATGTCTACGTATTCCCGTTTAAACGAAACAGGGAAATCAGAGCAATCGTAGTTCCCACTAAGGGGGAAAGAAATGTTTTGGGTATCTTGTTCAAAGCCCAAGATATGAAGCTAAAGGGTTATTTGTGTCTTGTTCAAAGCCCAAGATTGAAGCTAAAAGGTTTCAGAGAGAACTTGTCATCTCTAAAGAGGAATTGTTGATTTTTGTATACTTTGATCAAAGCACCAGTTTGATGCTAAGAAGTTTATTGACCCGGCTGAGGGATTTCTTTATACAAAGCCTAAGAGGAGGCTAGAGAGGACCGACTCGACAAGAGAGTGTATATATTGGTGTCTTGTACAAAGCCCAAGATTGAGGCAAAAAAAGAGACGGACTCTTTAGGGATATCATTATACAAAGCCTAAGAGGAGGCTGAAAGGGTTTTGACCCTGTTTTTAATTCTCAAAGCTTTAAAGAAAGCTAAGAAGAATGGACTTCGTTGGGGAAATGCTTATACAGAGCTTTTTGACTCCTATTGAGGAGAATTTGTATGTGTCTTGTACAAAGCCCAAGACAGAGGCTGAAATGGGAAATTATCTGACTTTGGTGAGGATATTTTATGTGTCTTGTACCAAGCCCAAGACGGAGGCTGAAATGCGTTTTGATTCTGCTTGGGGAAAATCATTTCTCAAAGCCTAGAGGAAGGCGGGGGGAATGACTCTGATAGGGAAGATATATGTCCCAAGCTCAAGAGAGGGAGATTTATGTCTTATACAAAGCCCAAGATAGAGTCTAAAAGGGTTTGACTCAACGAGAGAGTATTTTATCTGTCTTGTACAAAGCCCAAGATTGAGACTAAAAAGGGTTTACTCAACAAGAGAGTGCTTTATCTGTCTTGTACAAAGCCCAAGATTGAGGCTAAAAAAGGTTTACTCAACAAGAGAGTGCTTGTATGGGTGTCTGCTGAGGACAATCATTATACAATTCCTAAGAGGAGGCTAAAAGGGTTAACTCAACAAGAGAGTGTTTTATCTGTCTTGTACAAAGCCCAAGACGGAGGCTGAAAAAGGTTGACTCAACAAGAGAGCCTGAAAGTTGATTGACTCAACAAGAGAGTCTTTTATACTCAATAAGAGAGTGGTTTATTGTCTCGTACGAAGCCCGAGATTGAGGCTAAAAGGAGGTTGACTTATCAAGAAAATCTTGAAAAGTGATGGACTCAACAAGAGAGTCTAAAAAGGCTAGCTCCGCTGGGGAGAATCATTGTACGAACCCCAAGAGGAGGCTGACTTCGCTGAGGAAGGATCATTATACAAAGCCTAAGAGGAGGCTATCTTATTGCTGGGGATTATGGAGATCCCTAGGCAGGTCCAAGTGGGGAGTCAACTCTTGCGGAGGATTACAGAAGAGTTGAGGTATCAGATGCCTTGAGGTTCTGATTTGGGATAAGCTGACCCTGGTCAGGGAACTCTCGTGAGAGAGACTGGGTTTCTGCTAGAGATTGATCCAGAGTAACTAGGGTTTCTACAGTGCTTGAGAATGTCTTTGAGACTCAAGAGGGGATATAGACTGTCCGAGTCTACTGGTGTGGAAGAGTTTTATCTTTTGTATGATGCCTCCAAGAGGAGGCAAAGGCATTAAGGGATGAGAGTCAACCCTAAAGTGGCCTGAGGTCTGACACTGAGAAGACTGCTCTAGCAAAGGATGACTAAGTTCTGTCTTATACCTTTAAGAGGTCGTCAGGGTCCTTGTATTAAGCCCAATAGAAGGCATGAGAACTTCTAAGAAGTCGAAGGGTCCTTGTACAAAGCCCAAGAGGAGGCAGGGAAGCTTTTAGGAAGCTTGTGGGTCCCCAAACCAAGAGAAGTTCAAGAAATGCAATTCACAGAGAAGAGATCATTCTAGGAAAGTTCGAGGGCTTAGAAGAAACTCAGGAGATGCTATTCACAGAGAATAGATCAACTCCGGGGAGTAGAATTTCTTTGACAATTTCTAAGGGTGACAGTCTGAGAAAAGGTTCACCGAGAATACTGCCTTTCTCTTTGTTCCATATTGTTTAACCCCAAGAGAAGGGAAGACTGTATCTGGAAATCCTATGGGGATTTATTTTTGTTTGTATTTAAGAGTGATCAACATGGCTTTACTTAGTTCTAGACTTAGTTGCCAGGGAAAACTATAAATAACTATACTAGTATATATACAGTTGATATAGGACAAGTATTTTAAGAGGTATGAAAGAAGACTAACAATGCGCAGCTTCCCACAATACAGTTATATATATATATATATATATATATATATATATATATATATATATATATATATATATATATATATATATATATCTGACGTGTATTTAAAAGAATGAAAGAAGACTAACCATGCGCCGCTTCCCACAATACAGTTATATATATTAAAGCGAGTAAATGAAAGCTGTTAAAACTTACAGGTGAGCGAGCTTCCATGCTGTATTGTTAGTTGTTCAGAGAAATTAAAGAAAGTTTTGATAACAACTGTATATTTGAACCTAAATCAAAAGGGGGTTATTTGTGAAAATTTTGTTGGGGCTTATACTCAAGGAGAGGCCCAAGGTTTGAATAGTGATTGTACTGTCGTTTTGAATATCGTATCGGGAATTATACAACGAGTGAGGCCCAAAAAGTTTCCTATACAAAGGGATGGGTCTTATAACTTTAAAGAGAATCCCAAAGGTTATTTAAAGAAAAGAAATGGGACTTACAACACGAGGGTAGGCCCATATGATTCTGTTAAAAAGGCGACGACCGCGCCGAACTTTTGAAAATATACAGAGGGACTTATACGATATGTGAGGCCCAAAATTGTTTATTTACAAAGGGATGGGACTTACACTCTATCAAGAGGCCCAAAAGTTTACTTTTGTACAAGGGATGGGGCTTACAACTCAAAGAGAGGCCCAAGTGGTTTTATTTTAAACTGGCGATCGCGCCGAGATTTTTGAAAATATAGTGGGTCTTATACAATGACTAAAGCCCAAATTATTTTGGTTTTCAAAAGGGGTTGGATCTTACACTCTATTAGAGGCCCAAAAAATGATTTTAAAAGAAAAGGAGTGGGACTTGTAGCTCAAGGAGAAGCCCAGTTGATTTTGTTAAAAAGGCGACGATCGCGCCGAAATTTCTGACTATATCGGGACTTATACAATACACTGAGGCCCAAACTGGTTTATGTACAAAGAGGTTGGGACTTACACTCTATTAAGAGGCCCAAAGGTTTTGAAATATTTTAAGTATGATTAAAAATCAAAGAAACCCTAATTTTCACTTTTTTAAAGTAATTTTTCAAAGAAAATTAATAAAAAATTATAAAAGTACCAAATAAGTTTAAATAAACCACTTGGGATTTTTGGTTAAGGTTTGAAAAATGAGGTTTTAACCACAAGATGATTTAAAACTCATTTGGTCTTGATTTTCAAGATGAATATTCATTTTTAAAATGTTTAAAACAAAAAAAATGAATTTATTCACAAAAATACCAACTATATTAAATAAATAATATAAATTTGATTTTTTTGTAGAATAAAGTATTTTACTATTTTTGTGATTTTTCAGAAAAAGAATCAACCAAAAATGATTAAAATTGAATGAGAAATTAATTTTTCAAATCATTAATAAAAATAATATGAAAAATAATAAAAAGTGGAAAAAGTGATAAAAAAAGAGGTCTGGGCGAGGGAGATTCGAACCCCAGACCTTCCACTCGCTAGTACACACAAACCAGTTGATCAACCATTGGGGCGCAATGCCAATTCATAATATTCATGGCAAGGAAAAAATATAAGGCAAGTTTGGTTGGATTTCTGAAGCATGGCGCCATGGCCACCTTCAACCTCAAGCTCAGATGCGTGAAGCTCTCTATCTCACTCGTTTCTCAATCATTTGACATGATTAAAACACCAAACTCATGCATTTTTTAACAAGGAACGTGATGGAAATATTTGATTTTATTTATTTTTAGTGTGTAACAAGTTATATCAACATGAATGTATGAACCCTAATTTTGCAAAAGCAATCGTGCATACATGGTTTTGAGTGCTACGATCAAATTTTTTGAGGGGAAACACTTAAAACCTGATAATAAACATTTGGCAAAAGTATCATGCGAGGAAATATGCATGAATCATGTTATGAGAGTTTTGAGGCTTACCTTGCTGCAGGTGAGATTGAATCTCTGCACAAATGGTGTTCCAGAAGTAATTTGATGACCTCTGCAGCTTCAATGGATGTTGTTGAGTGGATTGCAAGCCTTGGAACACATGGAAATTGCTTAGATCAAGTTGTGGTATCCAAGTTGCAGAATGGATGCATAATGGACTAGTTGAAGAGTGATTTTGGGCTAGAGGTGTTACAGAGATGGTTTAAGTGTTTGAACATCTCATATACATCATATGTGATGTGTTTGAGAAGTTGGTCTGAGTTGCTTGAGGCTGCAATTCAAAACCCGATAGTGTTTGCTCAAAATATGGAGTTTTGGCAATTAAGGAGAGAATGAGAGAAAGCAATGTTGCATGCTGCTTTGGTGTGGTTTGAATGATCAGTTAAGACCTCTATTTATAGTGGATCAATTCTTGTCTTGGAGGAATAGTGAATTGCTGCAAGATCAGATCACATTCAATGGCTTTGGCTTGGTGGCATTTCTTCTCATGCAAGGCAACCTAGCCTCTCCCAAGAGCAGGGCTATGTCTTGACCAAATCCACATTCTTCAGATGTTTTAATTGTTTTTTAAGTGAGCATCTTGAATGAGTAGAGTGGCTTTGTTGAAAGTGCCCTATTTCACATAAATGCCTTTGAATTCAAAGCATAATGTGCCAAAATGCATTAATCTCAAGTTGGAAGATCCCTTGGCTTTTTGACTCAGCTTTACAAGTTGGATCAGTTGGATTAGGATCGGATTAGATGACTGTGGCACAGGGATCATTGGTCTTTGGATCAAAATCATGTAAAGCAAGAAATCCTACAAACTGATTTTTCATGACAACCTTGCCATGGTGTGTTGCATCAGCCATAACTCTTGGCTCAAGCTGAGTTGTTTTATGCCAATGAGTTCCTTGGATTGTAGGCAATATGTACAACAACTTTGATGTTTATATCTTGAATTGATTCTGCTTGCAACTGTGTGAAAAAATGCCCAAAGTTTTGGTGTTTTCAACAAAATCTGTCTTGGACAGAATTTTGTCTAAGTGTTGGAAAAGATGTATTTTCATGTTTTTAGTGATTTTGATCCAATCATAACTTGAAATCTATGAGGAATTGGAATGAGGTGTAGTTGACACTTTTAAAGTATGCCATGAGATCTACAAATCCATCTTTGGACCAGCCAAAATGGTTACTTGGATCTCAAGTTATGATCCTTGGAAGTTGGTACCCTAGCCACTTTGTTCCATAACTTAGAAAAATTCTAAGTTTTTATGGTTACCCCTTTTAAAAGTTATCCCACTTTCTTTGATTTTTCTTGATGAATGATGATTCAAATCGCATATTAACATTGTTTTAGGGTTAAAGAACCATAATTATGAAAAATCTCAAAAAGTCAAACTTTGACTTTTTGTGCACAGTTGACTTTTTATTAGATGAATTCTAAACTGTGTGATCCTTTATGAAATCAAGTCCTTGACCTAAATCAAACTTGATGGATATGTTCCATAGGGGTTATAGGGTGTATTGAATCATGTCCCAAGGTTTGGGAGCATGTCCTGGTCAAAAGTTAAAGGCACAGTTGACTTTTTCCTCAAAACCCTAATTGTTGTCCTGATGAAATTGAAACTTGTGGATCAAGCTTCTTGGATCAATCCATTGTTGCAAATGGATCAATGTAGTGTATTAGAGTCCCTAAAATCATGTCTTGAGGTCTTGGCTCATGCTTTGTCCCAAAAGTCAACTTAGGGGTGAATTAGGTCAAGAAACCCTAATTCCTGATTTTTGGTGAATGCATCCCCTGAGGTCACATTGACTTGATGATTGGGTTTATGAGGTCCCTTGAAGTATCTTGGGTTATTCTTTGAAGCATTGGCTCATGTCCAGATGAAAATTTTCATCTGGAGGCCTCAGTCGACCAAAACCCTAATTTGGTGACACTGGCGATCTTGAGGCTTGATCCACCTGGAATGCTGCAACTTTGTGCTTGATTCTTGATGTGGGAGTCCTATTGATACCTTATGAATGTTTGAGAGGTTAGAAAAGTTGAAGATCATGTCATTTCTTGATTGATCCTTTGTCTAAAAGCTCTGAGAGGGCTTGAAACCCTAATCTTTGATAGTAGTGAATGCCCAAACATCTATGAGGAGATTGATTGAGGCATGTTGGTACATCCATATTGTGATGATGATTTGCACAATGATGGGAAATCTTAGTGGTCAAAATTTGGGGTATGACAGATGCCCCTATTTAATCTTCTTGGACCCGAAGGTGTGAATGGCGAAGGTATTCGGGCATTCGGGGTGCAAGATGATTAAATATCGAAATACCCAAAATTTTGACAGTGGTTATGAATGGTAGTTTACGCATTCATCTTCTTTTGCTAAGCGTTGATACTTAGAAAAGGTAAAACTCCCCCTCTATCCTGGTTTCCTACCAAGGAACTGGTCTCAGTTTTCTGATGCAAACTTCCCCTCGATCCTAGTTTCCTACCAAGGAACTGGTCTCAGTTTCTGATACAAACTTCACCGCGATCCTGGTTTCCTACCAAGGAACTGGTCTCAATTTCTGATACAAACTTCCCCGCAATCCTGGTTTCTTACCAAGGAACTGGTCTCAGTTTCTTTTGTCAATAAACTTTCTTGACAAGGGACGCTATTCGTAGCGGTTTTCCTCAAACTTCTCGCCGAATTTTCCTGGGGATATGTCGTTTGTTGGGGAAAAGTTTTGATATTAGACTTGCTGGGGAACCCATTCATCTGAGTTGTAGAGGTGTTCAAACTTCTCTGTTGGAGACGCAATTTGTTAGCTCTACTGGGGAAAACGAGTCTCTTGAGAGACTGATTTCTGTTTGGGGATGTTACATCATACTTTTCTCGAGATCTTCTCGGAGAAATGCCATGTGATGTAATCCAGTTTTGAGGTGCTAATGACCTTTTTGTCAGCGAATTTTCTAAAGAAAAACTGCTATACTGCCGAAGCTTTGATTAAAAGGCTTTCTCTGGGGATTTTCCTTAATCCGGGAAAGCAAGGATACCATCTTCGATGGCGAAGAGTGATGTTTGTCAAGAGTTTTCTTGCTTTTCAGAGGTTTAAGTTATCAAAGTGGTCAAAGATCGTCTCTAATCCAGAGATAAACTGGAAGAGAGATTGTTCATATGATTCCTTTCCTGATGAGGAAAAAACCGACGACTTAATTAACAAGAGGACTTTTATTACTAGGGGGTAAGACCGACTAGCGTGGTAGTGATGCAATATGAACATGTATATGAATCAATAATGTATGATGTATGTATGTTTATGCTGACAAAACTGACACGACATACAGACTAGTGGATGAACACGACTGGATACTCGGCCACTGCGGGGGATGAAAAGTATCACTGGTTCACGATAGCAATTCTGCCTTACTTAGGAGAAAAAGTTCCTGCGGGGAAAAACGTTGGTCGGGCTTAGGAGATAAGAACTCGGCCGGGGATGTCAGATGGAACATGGTACCTGACTGTTGATCCTTCATTCAAGCGTACTGATTTAGAAGAAGTACTTTAATTCTGGACTTTGAGGTTTGATTACTTCTGGAGAAGCGATCGAAGTTCTTCGATGTTCAACAGTCAAAAGAATTGCAATCTTTATTTAAAAGCAGAAAAAGTTTGACAATTAAATTCATTTTTGTTTTATTTCAAGAATCATTGATCATATTAAAATGTCGCTCTGTAAAGCTAAAACAAATGTGAATTATAAACAAAAGCACTAGGGCTCAAATTTTATTGATAGGATGGAAATCAGCCAAACACGTGATTCCATGAAGTATTTACAAAGTTAGAAAATGGTAATTTAAGGGAAAAGGGCTACATTGAAACATAATGACCGCTATCCTTGTACCAACTTTAAATTCTGGGCATCCCGAGCTTCTATCGCAGATGACCTTCGCTGGAGTTCTTCCTGATGGATGGCATGACCGCTGAGGAGTTGAACTGATCAGACATAGTTACTTGCCATTATCCCTAACTTTTACCTGGATTGTACTTTGATATTTCCAATCCACCGGGATTGATGGGATCTCTACTTCTATGGGAAGCACTGCCTTCATGCTATAGACCAGAGAGAAAGGGGTTGCCCCTGTTGAAGTGCGGACAGATGTGCGATAACCATGAAGGGAAAAGGGTAACATCTTGTGCCAGTCTTTGTAGGTTACAACCCTCTTCTGAATAATCCTCTTGATGTTCTTGTTAGCCGCTTCTACCGCTCCGTTCATCATGGGCTAGTAGGGAGATAAGTTATGGTGTTCGATCTTGAACTCAGCGCACAATTCTTTCATTATTTTATTGTTCAAGTTGGATCCATTATTAGTAATGATCTGGCTAGGAACACCATAACGGAAAATGATATTGTTTTTGACAAATCGGACCACCACTTGTCGGGTAACATTGGTATATGATGCTGCTTCGACCCACTTGGTGAAGTAGTCAATCGCTACCAGGATGAACCGATGTCCGTTTGAAGCCTTGGGTTCAATCATGCAAATCATGTCGATTCCCCATATGGAAAAAGGCCATGGGGAAGAGAGAACTTTGAGATGCATTGGCGGTACATGGATTTTGTCATAGTATATCTGACACTTGTGACACTTCCTCATGTACTTGTAGCAGTCGGACTCCATTGTCAACCAATAGTACCATTCCCTCATAATTTTTCTCGCCACTGTGTATCCGTTGGCATGAGTGCCAAAGGACCCTTCGTGAATTTCCTGCATCAGCATGTTCGCTTCTGGTCTGTCTGCGCATCGGAGCAAGACCATGTCAAAGTTCCTCTTATAGAGTGTATCACCGCTCAGGAAGAAGCTACCTGCCAATCTTCTGAGGGTCTTTAGGTCTTTTCTTAATGCCTCAGGTGGGTACTCTTGTTTCTGAAGGAAGCATTTGATATCGTGATACCAAGGTTTGTCGTCTATGACTGCTTCAATCGTGAAGATGTAAGTGGGCCGTTCAAGGCGCATTATGTCAATCTTAGGTATGTCATTCCATTGACCTACACTAATCATGGAAGAGAGAGTGGCTAATGCATCAGCCATATGATTCTCTTCACGAGGGATATGATGAAACTCGATTCTGTTGAAGAATGGTAACAACCTTCTCGCCTAATCTTTGTAAGGAATCAGTCCTGATTGGTATGTGTTCCAATCTCCTTTGATCTGATTGATAACCATGGCTGAGTCGCCATATACATCCAAGTTCTTGATCCTTAAGTCGATCGCTTCTTAGAGACCCATGATACAAGCTTCGTATTCGGCCTCGTTGTTTATACACTTGAATGTCAATCGGGCGGTGAAAGGAATGTGGGTACCCTGAGGTGTTATGATGATTGCCCCAATTCTGTTTTCATAATGATTGACAGCCCCGTCAAAGATAAGTCCCAGGAACCTGGTTCCGGCCCTTCACTGGGTAGCGGCTCATCGCAATCTTTTATTTTCAAATACATGACATCTTCATCTGGGAAGTCATATCCGACCGATTCCTGATCGTCAATTGGTTGATGAGCCAAATGATCGGCTAAAACACTTCCCTTAACGGCTTTCTGAGCATGGTACTCGATGTCGTATTCTGATAACAACATCTGCCAACGGGCAATCCTTCCCGTGAGAGCAGGCTTTTCAAAGACGTACTTGATTGGATCCATTTCTGAGATTAACTAAGTAATGTGACGAATCATATATTGGCGAAGACGTTTGGCTTCCCAAGCCAGAGCACAACAAGTTTTCTCAAGCATAGTGTACCGAGTCTTACAGTCGGTGAATTTCTTGTTCAAATAGTAAATGGCAGACTCTTTCCTTTTTGTTTCCTCTTGTTGGCCAAGTACACAACCCATTGAGTCTTCCAAGACTGTTAAGTAAATGATCAGTGGTCTTCCTTCAACTGGAGGTGATAGAATCGGTGGGTTCAATAGGTATTCCTTGATACTATCGAAGGTGGTTCGGAAATCTTCTGTCCAAACACATTCCTGATTCTTTTTGAGTAATTTGAAAATCGGTGCACATGTAACGGTCATGAGGAATATAAGTCTGGAAATGTAATTCAAACGTCCCAAGAATCCCTTAACTTGTTTCTCAGTCTTTGGAGAAGGCATTTCTTGAATGGCCTTGACCTTGTCAGGAACAACCTCAATTCCTTTCTGGCAGACGATGAACCCTAAAAGTTTTCCTGAGCGGACACCGAATGTGCACTTATTGGGATTCAAGCGGAGTTTGTACTTTCTCAACCGCTCGAATAATTTTAGCAGGTGGGTCACATGCTCCTCTTCTGTCATAGATTTGGCAATCATATCATCAACATATACCTCGATTTCTTTGTGTATCATGTCATGAAACAGAGTAGTCATAGCCCTTTGGTAGGTTGCCCCGACGTTCCTTAAACCGAACGACATTACCTTGTAACAAAAGGTACCCCATGGGGTAATGAACGAAGTTTTCTCCATATCTTTCAGCGCCATTTTTATCTGATTATAGCCCGAGAATCCATCCATGAAGGAGAATACTTTGAACTTTGCTGTACTGTCTACCAGCATGTCAATGTGCGGTAAGGGAAAGTCATCATTTGGACTGACTTTGTTCAGAACCCTGTAGTCTACACACATTCTGACCTTTTCATCCTTTTTCGGAACTGGTACTATGTTGGCTAGCCATTGAGGATATTCTGATGTGGCGAGGAAACCCGCATCAATATGTTTCTGTACTTCCTCTTTGATTTTGATGGCCATGTCTAGATGAGTCCGTCTTAGTCTTTGTTTTACTGGTGGACATTCTTATCATAATGGTAGATGATGTTCCACGATGCTGGTATCCAACCCTGGCATGTCCTGATAGGACCAAGCGAATACATCGGGAAACTCTTTGAGAAGCTTTGTCAAACTTTCTTTGATAGTCGGACTGAGCAGTGCCCCAATCTTGACTTATTTTCTCTCCTCCTCTGAACCCAAGTTGACTGTTTCCAACGGCTCTTTGTGAGGTTTAATGGACCTTTCCTCTTCTATGAGTAATCTGGAGATCTCTTCTGGAACTTCGTCGTCATCTTCTTCTTCAACCTCAAATACCGAGAATTCAAAGTTGGGAAAAGACATTGGATTGTATGTTTCAATGGGGTTTAAAACAAGTAATCTGCATGACGTGATGATTATTTTTAGAAGAGATAGAGAGAATGCAATAATGTGTGCAGTGTATTTTCTGAAAACTGCTTGTTTTTTATTATTTGTGCTATTTTTTAGGATTACCATTTTCTAAAAAAGCGAAAAGAGAAAACAGCAATAAATGCGGAAATTACAGAACGACGTTATTTTATTTATGATCTTATCGATTCTTGAAACTACAGCCCTATAAAACAAAACTCTGTCACTTTGGGCGAAGCGAAGAGGTACATTTACAGAAAGTGAGCCCTATCAAAACATCCGTTTCACCTGGGCAGGGTGAAAGGTTAAGATGAAGACGACAATTACTTAGACTTATGAACGACTTTCGGAACATTGACAGCAACCCATTGGCGGCGAACTTCTCGGTGAATCACAAAGTCTACTACCTTCTTTCTCAGTCCGTCTTCAGAAATAACGCTGATTTCTGGTGGAGCAGGATCATTGGAATCTGTTTCTCAGGCAGAGTGGTCGTAGGAGAGCTCTTCTGTTGTATTTTGCGCAGTGTTTGCACTCTCAGGTAAATGTCCCCATCTAGTGGGTTGGATGTCTTCGAGCCTGATACGAGAGCTTTCGGGAGCGGTGTACTTGACCAAGTAGTCATACCTGCCACTCGGTTGTCCTAAGGCGTCCCACACTTCTTTAGAACTGGAGGAGTCACCCTTCTCGATGACGTTGACCTCTGGGAAAGCGTAGTTGATGAACTCCAGTCCGGCAAGCTTTGCAAATTCATCGTCGTGCTGGATGTTTTCTGAATGCCCTGAGTGTTGATCCCATGACATGGTGGGGACGCATGTATTCTTTTTAATGATGCTCAACTAATATCAACTAATATACATCGTTGGGCTGACTCTTTTGCCCCGTGTCTCCTGGATACGGCTACCAGATAGGCAGGCCATCCATTGGTCCATAATAGTCGTGGTCAAAGTTGTCTTTCATCAGAGTGTCTTCCTCTAATGAGTTGGGTGGAGCACGACATCCTTCTGGATCACAATCTTCGTATATCATTTTGACGTCTGACCTTGGTATATATCTCGGACTCTGTGCCAGAAAGCAAAATGGCGTAGGCACCTCTTCCTGAGACATATAACCGTTCTCGTTAAGATAGGACTTCCATTCTTCATCCGTATCGGAGAAGTCACCCTCGTTGATGATATGTACTTTTTGAGACACTGGGTGAAGGAAAACTCCACTATGAAAGAAGTTTTGCATGGGATGAAGACTTTCATTGTTAGTAGCAGTCTGGGTATAGTTTGAAGAAAAACCAAGACCTTTCTTTTTCTTGTTGTCAGTAGGAATGACAAGCTATCTCCATCCTTTTGCATTGTTACTTTTGATTACTTCGAGAGCATCCTTGTACGAGGAAATCGATGTTCCTCTTTCTTATTGGTTGTCGTGGCTCACCGAAAGTGCTTGGAATTGGGTTCCAGCAACCTCCTCTGGTTCCACATAAGTGGACGATGATAAGTTACTCACTATCAAGGCTTGCTCCCCGCAAACTGTGACTAGTTGGTCATTCTTGACGAACTTCAGCTTCTGGTGAAGTGTTGAAGTGACTGCCCCAGCCTCGTGTATCCAAGGTCTTCCTAACAAACAGCTGTATGATGCCCGGATGTCCATGACCTGGAAAGTGACTTGGAACGTGTGAGGACCGATAGTTATGGGAAGATCGACTTCACCGATAACTATTTTCCGGGATCCGTCAAATGCTTTGACGGTGACCTCATTGCCTCTCATCGGAGATCCTTTTAATGATAGTCGCATTAGAGTAGACTTTGGCATAACATTTAGAGCCGATCCGGTATCTACCAGTACACTGGCTAAAGCATCGTCCTGGCAGTTGACTGTAATATTAAGTGCCATGTTATGATTTGGGCCCTCTTCCGGCAGTTCCTCATCACTGAATCCCAAGTTATTGCAGGAAGTGATGTTGGAGACGATGCTATCGAACTGCCTAATTGTTACATCTTGTTCCACAAAGGCTTGCTCTAAGACTTTCTTTAGAGCTTCCCTGTGAGCTTCAGAACTGAGTAGAAGTGATAGCATAGAGATTTTTGAAGGAGGTTGTAACAGTTGATCAACAATGTTGTATTCACTCTTCTGGATGAGCTTCAGCATCTCATCGTTGTTCTTTGAAAGGCCGAGATTATTAGATTGACCGACTGGTTGATCAGGAACTTTCGTTTGAGGTTCCTTTTCTCTGGTTCGTTCTCCAACTCCTCGGTTGAAGATTCGACCGCTCCGTGTTACTCGACTGACGTCTACAATGTTCACGACGGAGGGTAATGGAGTTTCCTTTCCATTCTCAATTGTTGTTGCACCGTATTTGTAAGGGATAGCCTTAGTTGATTCATACGGTAACGGTCCTAGTAGATAGATAACTACAGGAGCCTTCTGATTCTTCTGACCATTGTAAGTAATTTCAATTAGTTCTTGGTTGGGAACCTTCGATTCGTCAAGTAAAGGGTTGATGGTACAAACATCCCTGGTCCTTTTATGACCAGAGATTACGACTACGTCCTTGATTTGATCAGCGAAATAGTCTGGAATCAGATTGATTGACCCAGAATTTGGACACGGTCGAATCTCTTTATGATCCAATTGACTTTGAAGGGCTGCTCGCACGAGGTAACATCCTTGATTATCTTCTGAGCAAACTCTACAACATTCATAGTTGTGTGGGGGCACCTGGCCAAGTCCACTTTGTATGTAGTGTAACCTCACTAAATCTGTTTCCATTGATCGAACATCCTGACTTTGATGCCTAGTAGGGTTCCCATTAATCATACTGACTTGTTGTGTGTCTTCGTCTAAATAGATCGGAAGCCACCAGTGGCTTAACAAGTGTTGCAATGTACTTTGAACGAGAGCGCATCCTTGGTCGCTCTCACGATATCCCTTACAGTTTTGATAATTATGCAAAGTCAGAAAACCGAGCTGGACCTGCTTAGCATGTAACTCCACCAAGCTGGTATTCATCAAGCGAATATCAAAGATTTGAATCATATTCACTTGATACTGATTTCTATCACGGTAATCCTGAATCCATCCAAGATCCATCTGACGCTGGAGGGCATCTTGTACAAAAGAGCATCCTTGATTATTTATTGAGCAGATAGGATAGGAATCGTAATTGTGTCGTGGCAGATTATGATGTTGGCTTTGCCTTGAGTGCGTTGCCACCAAGTTGACATTCATCGCCAGGATATTGTGGTTTTGAATGACATTGGAATTCGTATAAGTCATGTTGACTTCACGAATTCGGTGCTCTTGGATCCATCCGAGATCCAATTGTTCCTGTAGAGCTAATTGCACCACAGAACATCCTTGATTGTTCTTAGAGCAGATATCACACTGATGATAGTTATGGGATGATACATACCCGTATCTGCTCTGTCTGCTATGCATTTTGACCAGGTTGGCCCTCAATAAGAGTACATCATGAATTTGATAGTTGTGGTTAGATTCTCCCTCTATCAAATTTACTGCAGCTTTCTCGTGTTGAGGCAGCGGGTTCGTCTGAACATTAGGATTTGTATTCTTGAAGGATAAGACCCCGCTCCTAACAAGTTTATGTACGTCAGATTTGAAACTGAGACAGTTTTCTATGTTATGCCCTTGTCCTCCTTGATGGTAAGGGCAAGTCTGATCCGCTTTGAACCAAAAAGGCGGATTCTCTGGTATTGGAAGAGGAGACCTGGTCTGGACATGCCCCTTGACCAGTAGTAGTGGAAATAGTTCTGCGTACAACATTGGTATAGGGTCAAACTCTGGTGGTCATGTTGTACGATTGTTGTTGTACAGAGGACGAGCCTGCTGAAGAGGTTGTTGTGTCCTTTACTGATATTGTTGTTGATTTGGTTGGCTCTGAGTAACCGGAGGTTGATACGTAGGAACAGGCGCAGGGTTGATAGCAGGAGTTACTGCTGCTACTGGTTGGTACCGTCGCCTTTGCTTTTCGAGAGAGATATTGCCAATATCCTGCTCTTTTTTCTTAGGGAGAGCACTATCGTATCTTTTGGTACTGCTTGATGGTTCAGCATCTTTTACTAAACTTCCTTCTCGGACTGCTTCCTCAAGACGAACTCCCATGCCGACCATTTCAGTGAAATCGCTGGGCGCACTGGCAACCATTCTGTCGTAGTAAAATGAGCTCAAGGTTTTCAAGAAGATCTTTATCATCTCTTTTTCCTCAAGAGGTGGACAAATCTGGGCGGCAATTTTACGCCATCTCTGAGCGTACTCCTTGAACATTTCTTTATCTTTCTGTGACATGGCTCTGAGTTGATCTCTGTCCGGTGCCATGTCCAGATTATACTTATATTGTTGAACGAAGGCAGTGCCAAGATCTCTGAAAGTGATGATCTTAGTGCGGTTTAACCCCATGTACCATTTGAGTGTGGCACCGGTTAAACTATCCTAGAAATAGTGGACCAGTAGCTGTTGTTTCTCTGTCTGAGTTGACATCCTCCGAGCGTACATCACCAGGTGACTTTGAGGGCAAGAGTTACCCTTGTACTTTTCAAATTCAGGCACCTTGAACTTGTGCGGAACTTTCACATTGGGGACCAGACAAAGGTCTGCGGCGTCCTTTCCAAATAGATCCTGACCGCGAATGGCTTGTAGTTCTTTTTGCATCTCCAGGAACTGTTCCTGAAATTCCCTCATTCTCTCGTCCATACTTTCGTTTCCACCAGACGGTATCTGTGGAATCTAGAATCGAGACACAAACGTGAGATTCGTAGGTAAGAAGAACGCATTACGTGAGAATGATGAATGGTATGCAATGATTATATTAATTAATTTTTTTGTTTAATCAAAATAAACTTCGACAATTAGATTGCAAATATCAAACACTAGGGACAACCCCCTTTTATTGAATTCAAAGATTGCGGAATGGAAATACAGTAATTTACATAGTGCTGTAAAAGGAAATGTCTAAGCTAATGGATCCTAAGTCCTCTCTAAGGAGGGCTCAGGTGCTGGTTCTGGTACTTTCCTTTTCTTTGACCGGGGCTCTCGAGCCGTTGTCGGGTTGTCAGTCCTTTGCCAGGTGAAATGAGCAAGCAAATTCCTTTGGTCTTCTTGATTCTCCACAGCATGTTGCTATAAAATCTCAATTAGAGCATCCTTTTCTTTTAAAAGTTGCTGTATTTTCTTACACTCCACATTGAGAATACGATACTTGTTCTTCTAAGACTTCTTCTCCTGTTGAACTCTGTTGAGAGTAACCTGAAGTTTTTCCGTATCTGACATAAAATAAAGAACAGGGTCCCTTAACGGAAGAACTTCCTGACGAGGGTAAGGCATCCTCAGTTTGAGAGCTCTAGTTTGTACCCAGTGGAGATAAGGTTCCACCGAGACACAGTCTGGTTTTCCTAAAGACTCTCTTCCTTTCCTGTGAACATGTTTCCAAGCATGCATTATTTCCATCTTTAGTGCTCTGTAATTTTCTCCTTCCTTGAAGAAAAGACCTTCCAGATGAGCATTACGCGGGACATACCTCATCGGGTATCCAAATTGACGACGAACTAAAACTGGATGATAATTGATTCCTCCTTTAATTCCTATGAGGGGTACGTTAGGGAAGTTTCCATAATGGTCAATGATTCTGATCCTGTCATAGATTCGATTGTACCAGTCGATGTCAGAGTTGGTAAGAGACATGATTCTCTGTGACCAACGTAAAGTATTCTTAGGACCCCAAAATGCAGCAGACTTGGGCAAGTGGGAAATGAACCATTTGTATAGCAGGGGTACACAGCAAGCGATCATTCCTTCGCTGTACAAATTCCTTAGGTGTACAGAATGACACGCATCTGCGAGCAAGGTTGGTACGGGGTTTCCAATCAAAAATATCTTAATAGCATTGATATCTACGAAGTTATCGATGTTGGGAAACAAAAATAACCTGTAGGTGAGAAAAATAAAGATGCTCTCGAAAGCGGCCACGTTCTCTATACTGGCAAAGTACAGGGTTTTCTTTATAAAAAACTAGGCTGGCAAACCTTGGATTCCACCCTTAGTGGTCATGTGAGTCCGGACTTCTGACTCATCCAAATAAATTGCTCTTGCAATGGTCTGATCCTTTGGAATGTCTTCCAGTCCAGAAAAGAGAGCTTGATCAGTGATATGCAAATCAGTCAGGTGAGAGTACTCCTCTAGTGTTGGTGCTAGTTGATAATTCGGGAATGTGAAATAGTGATAGACCGGATCGTAAAACTGAATGAGCGTAGAAAGGATTCCCTCAATTACATGGACCCTTAATAGAGACAGCAGTCCTCCGTACTTGGCTCTAAAAGCATCAGGGTTGGTGATCATCCTCACCAAACCTCTCAAATCCTCTAGTTTTGGAACCTTGAAGGTGTACTTATGAGTCCTCCTTCTACCGAAATCCATAACACAATCTCTTTTCTGATATTTGCAATCATTGTCTTAGTTTAATTTGAAAAAGAGAGACTATAAGAGAAGATTTTTTTTCTTTTGATTAATGTTTTTTAATGATATGAATGCATGAATGCAGCACACAAAAACATAGAAAAAACACGGGGTCAAAGGTTCGGTGTCATGAAGTCAAGGCTCTACCCATCCCCAAAGGTTTATACTGGTGAATTTTTGTACCTGTCCTCAAAATCATTGACCCCTCTTGGGATAATAACTACAGGTTGGAATCACCTGAGAGAGTTGCAGTATCTTAGAGTAATCTCAAATGAGGGTAGTATCGCGTGACAACTATTTTCGATAGCTTACGCACTACAAAATAGTAACATGGTTTCAGTATACTAAAATCCTCAGCTTCTCAGATAACCCAATCGAACAATCTACTTTCAACAACCAAAGTCAATAGGCATTGAATCCGCAAACATCCACAACCCGGCCATACGTGTTTTTAGGCTTCTGTTGGCATCTACTGTTTTTTCCCGAGAAAATTTAAATAAATTAAATTCTAAGGAATTGATCTTTCTACAGGCTGCCCTCTTACAGAGGAGATTAAATGCCGTCCCTTTCTTGATAGCGCACATGTGTGTCGCTGATAAAAAGGGTGAAACTATTACATTTGGAGGATTGATTAACTTCATTGCACGTGCTTTTGAGTTGGACACCGAGTTAGCTACATTGGAATCACTTCCACCGCGCACAATAAATTTAAATTTTTTAAGAGATATGAAATTGTGCAAAGTGAGGAGAGAAGGGGGCTACACCCTTATGGTTCATAATGTAGCTATCCTGAGTGTTGTTTTGCCCTGTTCCCGTCACACCGATGTGCGACTTAGAAGAAACTGGATTTATGATTTACAGGCTGCACCCTTTCTCGGCACGGTACCACCAAACATCCTCGAGGACGAGGATGACGGGACCGATGGAGTATGAGCGGAGAAACCAATCTCCAGTTCATAATGCACCCCCTCCACATGATTCACCTGCTCACACTCCACGTTTTACTAACCCTTCTGCAGGTACTCCTACTGGATTTTATATTACTGAAGAGATGTGGAGAGCACAACAAGCTCGAGAAGAAGAGCGTGATGGCCTGCTCTATGCCATGTATGAGCAGCAACAGAACATGATGGAGTTCATGCGTAAGTCTCATAGGTAGAGCGAGCGATTTATGCGCTCTATTTTAGAGTCCCAGCTTGCCGTAGCATCTCAGCAGTAGCATCAACAGGCCTACCTTGACAGATGATTCAGGCTAGTGGAGGCTACTCAGGGTTCCATAATGGGAAACCTCCGCGAACTCTGAGAGTCTAATGCCTCACTAGCATTGAGGATTCAGCAGCTTGAGATCTCACAAAGTGCCCGACACCGTAGCAGGAACCGTCACCCCCGACGTTCAGAGCAGGGAGGAGAGGGTACTAGCGGTCAGCAGTAGCATTATCCAGGTTCTACCTATCTCTTTTCCACCTTTTATCAAAACATTGGGGACAATGTTCGGTTTAAGTGTGGGAGGAGGTTTTTACCATTTAGTTTCCCTCTATGTTTTTTTTCTCACTTTATCGCTTTCTAGTTTATTTTCCTAGTATGTTTTTAGTTTATTTTTACTTAGTTCTGAATAATGTATGTGCTTGATGAGTCATTTGTGTAGTTTGTCTATTTTCCCCATTTCTTGAGCCATAACAAAAATTTTAAATAGGTAAACAACATCTATTTTAAAAAATTTGGGCTGTTAGACAAGTTAAGATCATATGCAGAGACTTGGGAAAAACTGTGAAAAATCGATATCGTTTTAACACCGTAAGTTTCTCAATTATAGGACCCTATCCAGATACTTATTATGTTGTGGCCTTAAAATCTCATCTTTAAAATTCACTCCCTAAGTAGTTTATTTCATCAGTCAGCACCATCTTAGTCACTGCTAAGTGAACGAACCGATGCAAATAGATGAATGATAAAAAAAAAAGAAAGAAAAGGCAAAAATATAATAAAAGCAAAGAATTTGAAAAGGATCCGCCTTCTAAGTTAGGTAACCCTCACCCGGTTATTTAGCCCAAAGGTAGCGAGACTTCCAAAAATTATGCTTGTGTCTCTGTGTTGAAGTGCAAAAAGAATTTAATTTTGGCACAAATATGGATCAGGATCACCTACAGGTTTGTTCGCCATGCAAGTACAAGATAACGAGCTTAATATGATTGGGCCTGAATGAAAAGGGGATGAGAAAGGAATGAGTAAAGTAGGCCTAAGTATAATGTCATGATATGGCTTCGTTCGTATAAGAGAGAAACTTATGACCGCAATATGCGGAAAGTGTTACCACGATATCCTTAGTTCACGAACCAGTACCTATCGAAGCAATCTTGATCAAAACTAAAGTCTCTAGCCCAGATTTAATCCTTGTGTGTTGTTGTTTATCTTTTGTGCTTATATGAGTTTTGCTTGAGGACAAGCAAAGGTTCAAGTGTGGGAGAATTTGATACACACTGCGTATTTGACTCAGATTGCACATGGCAATTATAGTTTATTTATTTTTTTTCTTGCATTATGTCTATGTTTTATGTTGTTTTCAGGTAAAGTGCCTTAGTGGAGCCTTCCGTGAAGAAAAGAAGCAAAAAGAGCGAGAATCGGAAGATTTCAGTGGAAAATACACACATGGCGTTAGCCAAGGAGGACGCCATGACGTGTAGGGTTTTTCCCATGTCTCAACGGTCAAAAGACCATGGCTTCCACCTTTTCCACACATGGGGGCGCCATAGGTAGATGTCAGGCGCCATCTTCCTAAAATGCGCCTTGGTCAAAGGCGGTTGGAGGAAGTGGCCATGACCAGAGAGATTCTCTCCACACGATTTCTGAGCACTTCATGTAACTTCCAAAGGTTTTCACATTATAAATAGGCAATTAGTTTCCATTTTTTGTTCATCCATTCTTAGTTACAGCATAGGCATAAAATTAGTTTGTTTAAAGCAATAATCCGTCACATCGAGGGGTTATTGCACCATTGTTGTAATTGAGATTGGAGCACTTTAGAAGTAGAGTAATCTTGCTGCCATTTTACTTTCCGAGTCAGATTTATTTTCCAGCATTGTACCAGATTAAAGTCTCCGGTTTGGAGCAGGTTTATTATTCAATTCGCATTTTATTTACTCGCACCGTGTTTACTTTTTTTACTTTCCCGCAGTGCTTTACTTTATTTATTTTTCGCCTTGCCTTAAATTCGTTTAATTATCTGCACTGCTTTTACATTCTTTACTTTATCACACTGCTTATTTAAACTTTTTTATCTTAAAAGATTCGTTTTCAAACCGAACTTAAGCGTGACACTTTTGCTCTCACTTTTGAAAATAAATTGCACCATTTACACATTTTTAATCCCCTAAATGATTTATCCCGCAAATCTAATTCTTGCCATGTTTACCATAGCCATGTCTTGCTAAATCTTTAAGTGCTGGGAAGTGAGGACCGTCGTTTCGACGGTACTCCGTATGTTGTGTTCGTAGAAATACTTTAGGGACCGTTTTGGTTTTAATGCAACTTTTCTAGGTCTAACTTGATCGATCATTACGTAAATGGGACCGTGTTTTTATTTGTGTAATGATCGTGACTATGTCGGGTAAGATCGAAAGCCGTCCGATATAAACGATAAAAGTTGGTTAGTTTTTAATTGATAAAAATAGCGAAAATGCTTTGTTAATTAATTAGGGAAATTTAATATTATTAGAAAGTGATTTTAAAACTATTTTCGGACGCGTTTATAGATTTAGGATCCGGTTGGCCGTGCATATGCCGAAAACCCTTTGATGTTAAATGTTTCCAATCAAAAGCACTTTTTAACCGAGTCTTAGAGGTGATTATATAAAAAAGGACTTCATCACTTTAACGCAATACGCGACCGGTGCAGCGTGAACGACTGGTATAGATTATAGGGTAGGTCCAGTTCCGATCACGCTAACGCGACAGTTCCTTTTTAATTAACTCTTTTTCAAAGAAGAAAATATTGCTCCGTAAGTGTCTCTACCTAGACAATAGGAGTACGGTTTGATCGATGTGAATTACATTCTAGTACCATTTATCTGAATTCATTTTTATTCGTTATTCTCTGTTGCTTGCGCACTTTATACTGTTTCTATTAGCCTTAGATAAGCAACGTAACAATAGTAATCGATAGATTGACATTGGTCTTTGAGGGATCGATAATCTTTTATATTACTCTGACGTATTCCGTATGTTTGCAGAAAGCACACATCAGTAATGCCTTTCGGCCTAAAAAGCATTTGTGCGACTTACCAACAGATGATGAACAAAGTCTTCTGGGGAGAAATCGGGGACATGATCGAGGTCTACATGGACGACATGATTGTGAAATCACGAGAAGAAATCAACCACACAGCTCATCTCAAAAGAGTCTTCAATACAGAGAGGAGATGCAGAATGAGATTCAACCTAGAGAAGTGCACCTTCGATGTCCGAGTAGATAAATTCCTCGGCTTCTATTTGACGTAGCGGGGAATCGAGGTGAACCCCGACAAATGCAGGGCGTTCTCCGAGTTCCCAATGCCAAACTCAATAAAATCAATCCAATCCTTAAACAGGATGCTCACCTCACTGTCCCGCTTCGTGGCCAAATCCACCCAACACGCACTCCCCTTTTTCAAGCTTTTGCGCAAGGAGGTCAAGTTCAACTGGAATGAGGAGTGTGAGCAATCCCTCCTCCACCTCAAATAAATCCTCTCGCAACCCTCGGTCCTATCGCGACCGGAAAGCGGGGAGACTTTATATTTACACCTCACCATCGCGACTGAGGCCATCAGCGCGACTCTTATTCGCGAAACCCCCGAGGGACAAAAACCAATTTACTTCACCAGCAAAGCCCTCTAGGGTCCCGAGCTCAGGTACCAACAAATTGAGAAGGTCGCTCTGGCCCTCATCAATGCGGCCAGAATACTGCGACACTACTTCCTATCCCACACGATTGTGGTTAGGATAGACCAACCCGTGAAGCCGCTGCTCGGTCACCCCGACATGGAGGGTAGGATGCTCAAATGTCACTCGAGCTCTCTAAGTTTGATGTCTAGTACGAGAGTAGGAAGGCCCTGAAGGCTGAAGTTCTAGCCGACTTCGTCGTGAAAATGACCACCCCGATCTCCTTGACTGACAGATCCCGCAAGTGGACCATCTATATCGACGGGGCATCCAGCTCGACAGGAAGTGGGGCGGGCATTATTCTTGAGAACGAATACGGCATCTTGATTGAGGTCTCCCTCGCTCTATCTTTCCTAACTTCGAACAACCAAGCCGATTATGAGGCTTTCCTCGCCGGACTGTGCCTAGCCGATGACCTTGGCGTGAAGGAGGTGAAGATATATACATACTCCCAGCTCGTCGCCTCTCAGGTGCGGGGAGAGTACCAGGCCAAAAATGATAACCTCGTTGAGTACTTAGCACTGTTAAAAGAGATGATGAAAATGTTTGACTCCGCAGAGGTGAAGTATGTTCCCCGCGAGCACAATATTAGGGCAGACATCACGTCGATGCTCGCGAGCACAAAGAAGAAGGGCGCAAACAATTTCATCATACAGGAGGTACTTTCTCGATCAAGCATCGAGAAACCCACCTCGACCATTGACGTAAATGCCATCGGCGACAACTTCTGGATGACCCCGGTATACACGTACCTCAGCACGGGGGAGCTGCCCAACGACTCCAAGGAGGCTAGCGTAGTCAAACCTTAAACTTACTCCCACGTCTTGATCGAGGAGAAGCTGTAGAGGCGGGGATTATTCATCCCCCTCCTCAAGTGCTTCGAGGAGTCCAAGATCCCTCACATACTCCAGGAGATCCACGAAGGAATCAATGCACAACACCTCGACGGACGATCCCTCGCCCGTAAGGCTCTACGGGCAGGATACTATTGGCCCACCATGCAACAGGATGCCAAGGAGCACGCCAAGAAGTGCGACAAGTGCCAATGCCACGGGGACATGCACCTGCACCCCCCAACGAGCTCAAAATGCTCTCGTCCCCGTGGCCTTTTGCCTGGTGGAGGATGGATATCCTCGGACCCTTAACCATAGGGTCGTACCATAACAAATACTTGATATAGTCCGCATAGACTACTTCACGAAGTGAATAGAGGCCGAGACCCTCGCCAAAATCATGATACATAACATATTCTGCTTCTTCAAAAGGAACATGTTTGCCCGGTTCGGCGTACCCCAAGCAATTGTCACCGACAACGGGACGCAGTTCACCGAAAAAAACTTCTAGGACTTCGTTACCAAGCTGGGCACAAAGCAAAATTTCACGTCTGTCGAGCACCCGAAGACAAAAGGGCAGGCTGAAGCCGCAAACATAGTGATTATACGAGGCCTGAAACGAAGACTAGGCAAAGCCAAGAAGAGGTGGGTCGATGAGCTATACAACATGCTCTGGGCCTACAAAATGACCCCACACTCGACCACCGGGGAGACCCCATTCCGACTAACATATAGAACCGAGGCAATAATTCTGATAGAAATAAGGGAACCCTCTAGGAGGACCGAATCTCCCATCGACGAGGAGACGAACGAAGAGGCCCTAAGGGAGGAGCTCAACCTGGTAGAAGAAATAAGGTTTAGGGCATCCCTCTGCGAAGCCTCGCTCAAACAAAAGATAACTTTGTGACATGAAAACAAAGTCATTAAATGTGAGTTCCAAGTAGGCAGCTTAGTCCTATGAAGGAACTAGAAAGACTCGCGCGAGGGCAAACTCACTGCGAACTGGGAAGGCCCCTACCGTGTCCGCACGAAAATGGAAAACAGGGCCTACTACCTCGAAAACCTGCACGGGGAAGAACTTGCTCGACCATGGAACGCTGAAAAACTCAAACAATATTACAGTTAAACACTGCCCTCAGCGTACTTGGTTTGACCACCACGAAGTGCGTCCCAACCACAGAAGCGCGCTAGGGTACAAGCGTGACTCCTAAACTTGAAATAAAAAGACAAGAGCCCACTCTTGTGTGTGCGAGCAGACTCTTGATCTGATGGGGACACCTCAACCAAGCTCCACCGTTGTCGTACCAATTGGGCAGAATGCCCAGCTCGCGATGGGAAGTTCACGCCACAGAGCAAAGACCTCGATCGAGCTCTTAGCTTCGTCAACGGTCGGAACCCGACTGTAACTACTCGACCAGTTCTATGCACTCTCGAGGACCAATTTTGTTGAGCAAAGGCCCAGTTACTTCATAAAAATAAGCAAACACAATATTGCATACATATTAACGAGGAAATAAGTACCCAACAAATAGCACACACAAAATGCGAAAAAGACTAACAATAAAAGAAACAATGCATTGCGAAGGGCGGGCAAAACCCATTGTTCAAATGTTACAAACCATTGCACGCAGGCCAGGTAATATAAAAAACCATGGCACACAGGCTAGGTAAAATTAGATTACAAGATACAGCACGCAGGCCGAGCAAAGTTAAAATTCAAAATATGGCGTGCATGCCAAATAACTAAATGAATTAAGCAGTTGTTTCCTCCTCGTCGGTATGATAAACTCCACTGTCGGACACCTCGGGAGCAACCACCTAGTCGTCGACTACCCGGTGGAAAGGGTCTGTCCCCTCTGTGACGAGCTGGAGGCCGGGGTTAACGATCTAGAGTTGCTCCACCTCCATGTTGAAGCCTAGCTCGAGGGTGCCCAGGAAATCCTGCTCGAGCACCCTGATCCGAGAAACCTAGTCACCCCGAGTTACCAAGGCCCTCTCTTCAGTAGATTCGACCTCGGCTGGCCGGGCAGTGGCCTCCAACTCAGTAACCCTCGCTTGAAGCCGGTCCTTCTCGTCGACAGCCTCGTTCATCTTTTCTCGCATCTCATCCACTTCTTGGAGAAGACCAACCTGAATCTCGTATTTTGATTTGTAGTCGAGAAAATCGTTGTCCAGCTTGTTCTTCTCCGACCACAGAATCACATTCACATCCCGCAACTTCTTTAGCTCAGAGGAGGGGCTGGTCCCAAAAACCCTCATCACGGCTGCCATGTCCTCACACAAAGCTTTTCTCCTGGTCACTTTGTCGACACCCATAATTGCTTTAGACTCCGGCGCAGGTACAATCAGAGAGTTATCCCAGCCGAATATCCCCCGATGGAGATGACAGGGAGGCAATACGAACCTTTCCCCAATAACACCCTCCAGAAGGTCGACATGACCAGACTCCTCGAGACGGGGTTTCTTGGCCGGAGGATCCTGAGGGACCGGTGACTGACTCCCTCGAGGAGAGGATGAGCCCCCAGGATACTGGTTATCCCTCGCCATCTGCTGGATCTGGGAAACACGGCCCTTGGGAGTCTTCTTCATGCCTTTGGTCGTCGCAAGCTTCAACACGCGCTCTTGGAGATTCGACATCTGACCTGCAACAAAGAAAGGAATGAGTCAGTATAGCAAGGAGAAACGAGCAGACAAACAAATAAAATCGCTCACTACCTAAGAGCCTCAAGGCCTCCTCGTCGTAACCGTACTCGAGGAATGCCTCAGTGTTGATTAAATGGGGCTCGAGGGCAATGTCCCCGTTGGCCTCTCGGACGAACTTCCGTCTTTGGTCACGTACTTGGCGAGGGTTAAGCTGTCGACGAAGCCCATTATCTTGTCATAGACGAGCCTATCATCTTTGTTTAAGTCGTGGGGATTCGTGATATAACTCTTTGTCCCTCTTTTAAAATGGGCATTCTGCCATTCGAGGGGGAACTTTGCCTCCAGGGTCACCTCCCGTCGCCCGTCAACGAGCGTCTCCACGTGGTCGAACAGAGAATCGATGGCGGCACGAGTCACAGGCTTCACGACAAAATATTTTCCCTTGAAGAACCAGACAGAGTCCAAATACACTTTAAACATCTTCCTTGATTGTTTCAAGGACACCCAGCTGCGTCGACCATGATGAGTTTGACGCTGCAGGCGGAAGAACAACGGGAGCATAATGCCGACTTCGAGATATTGGTAGACGAGCTCAAATGCCCGCATAAATGAGACGGTGTTCGGGTGAATCTGCGAGGGCGCTAAGTCCGACCATTGGAATACCCCTGTTTGGAAATCAATGAAGGGCAGGCGAAGCCCCGCTCCCCGGAAGACGAACTCATAAATTGGGAAGCGCTTCCCCTGGTAGGTCGAGCAAATCCAGTATGTTTCCTTAGGCTTGTAAATCTTCTAACTCCCCGGGGTTCCTTCCTCCTATTTCTCGACAGTGGCGAAAACTTCTGAGTCGTCGTGGACGAACCGCGAAATAGAGGACAGGAGTTCCAGCCCGACCCACGTGGAGGGAGATTAATCGTTCGCATCCCCTGAGTTGTCCTCTACATCCCCACCAATGTCTTCCACATCGACAAACTCTTTGTCAACCATGATGACATCCTTGGGCTTGGGATCCATTTAACTTGAAAAGCACAAGGAAACAGTGAATTTGACGATAAGATCAAATCCACCCTTCCACCGCAAATCAAGTGAAAGGGAAAGGAGATGCTCGACACACGTCCTCGACCGAAGCCCTTACCGACAAGCGCATGGTCGTGAGGAAATCCACCTCGACGCAGAACACGAAACCCCCTCCACGGGGAAAATATTCCTCGACACCTAAGTTCCTCGACAGAGTTAAGCGTAGGAAGTCTCCTCGATGAGGGACTTCCTCTTTGTACTCAAGCATCCCTGGGGAGAAGGTTTCCTCATGAGGTCCCCGAGACCTTCATCGGAAACTCCCTTCATTTTCCAAGAATCTTGATGAGGTCCCCAGAATCTTCAGCAGAAACTTCATGATTCCGTCGGGAACTTCATGAGGGCGCCGAAAACTTCAAGAGCTCCCCGAAAAAATCGTCGGAAACTTCATGGACCTCCCAAAAACTTCATCAGAGACCCAAGAAACTCCCTGGAAATTTCATAAAAGCTGGAAAACATGTGGAATCTGGAGAAAGATAGAAGACTTACTTATACAAAGAAGAGTCTGGACGACGGACGGACGTAGGAGAGCAGAGAGAGCCTTGAGAGACTTTGGGAAATTCTTAAGCTAGAATGAGGGGAGCGTGCAAATAAATCAGTCCTCCCCCTATTTATAAGCTCTAGCACGGGAAACAAAGCATTTCATAGGCACTCAAGCACCCTTACTCGTAGCCGTCGTAGGCATTTATTACTCCTGACACGTGGCCCAAAAAGACACCATGCATGTCCCTTAAAATCCCTCGCCTGCTCGAGGAAATGACGTGTCTGTTCTCTTTTGCTTTCGTCACTTCGTCCGATACGTCGAGCACAATGCCCGACCCTTACACTGCCAGGAACGTTTCCCCAGGAGAAGTTGAAAAATAGCCATGACTACGCGTGACGGACACGCCTCCTCACGAGCGTCCGTCCTCGAGATGAACGCTTAGCTCACCCTGTTGTTGGCCCTCTGTCGAGCACAACTAGTGGCTCCTACACCTAGTCACACGCATTGTCCCGCGAGCTCAGCGCTTCGGCCATGCGCGGCGCTCCTCTAGGTAAGTCCCTGAGCCCCTCCTCGACACAAAATTTGATTCTTAAGTCGTTACTCCTCTGCTTCGGAGCAACGACTTAGGGGGCTCCTGTTCTGGACTGGGCCAACGGCTGCCCCATTGTCGGGCACGACCTAACCCAGCTCCCCGTCGGGGAGGGCCCAATAATGGGCCAACTCATCAAATCACACGGGGAGCGCTCACACGTCTCCCCCACAGTCTCCATGTGCTCCCCACGTGGGGACACATTATCATCCAACTACCCCCGTCCGAAAGAATAGGTCATTCACCTTCCAAAGTTCATGGGGCAGTTGATCCATGACGAAAACCACGTGCTGGTCTTGCCTGCGCCACGTATATTCTGGCAGTTATTCGTATTGGGCCTAATGATCTGACTCAATGCAAATAACCATTTGCCCAACACTGGGGGCACATTATAAATACCCTCTTTCCCTAGAGGGTCAGGTATTCTATTCTCACACCTTTTTTGTACTTGTTTTCTCTCTCCCGCTGAAACTTACTTTAGCCTCAGAGTGCCTTGTAGGTACATCCCCCTCCTCTTCTCCACCACCGGCGAACTAGGAGCTCACGACGTGTTGTTGGCTGCTGATCACTTTCTGGTCCAGTAAGATCAGAAAGACATGTTAATAAATTCTTGGGGTAGAAGCCAACAACTAAAAGTAAGAGATTGTGAAGCGTATGCAACACTACATTAAAGGAAAAGAAAGTAATGCTAAAAAAAGAAACAAATACACATAAAAAATTAGCACTACAAAGAAATGAGAACTAATCCCTAGAGGATGAGAATGAAACTAATATAATTACTAAAATCATCAACCTTTTAAGAACAAACGATATCATTTTCTAACAATTTAATGGAATACTATAAGAGACCAAACCTTGAATGAAATCGTGTACACCAGATAACCAGACGCACAACGAAAGCTATGAGGATAAATGAGCATGCACTCAAACACATGGCGCACTTACCGCCAACCAAGGGACGTCACAAAAATAAATATTTTTAGTTGAAAAAAAATATTGAAAGGTTTATTCAAGGTGAATAGTTAAAGAAAATTATGTAAGAATCACATAACTAGAGCAAGGCTGTGTTACATCTTAATAATGAATCATGTATTGAACTGAGTTAACTTTAATTAGGCCTAGAAGAGGACATCCCATAGCTGAATCGGTCCAAGAAACATCACAAAGGTACATAGGATGTTCGAAAGGGCACGACCTAGCGGGTCATGGGCCGCCCAATTAGACCCATCACACCCACAAGGTGAGCCACCCGACCCATTTTTCATATTCATTAGGAAACAATTAAATTGTTTCGTGTGAGACCACATAACCATAAAAAGCTATTATTTTTCACTCTTCCAAGGGAGAAACCATTTTCTCGTACTGACATGGAGAAGTAACCTTCTTATTCCTACAAGTTGAGAGAATCGGTCTTCCTATCCCTACGTTTTAGTCAAGCATTTGGGAGAAAACTGGTTCCTCACTCAATAACTTTTCCCATGAGTTAGGCCTCTAAATATCCCAATCCTTAAGGTTTAAAAGATCATTCATTAATTCAGTACACCAGATATCGTAACTCTTGTATTCTCTCAGTTATGAGGGTTCACCATCTTCATTGTATTTCCAAAAGTACAACTGGAAGCTATCGTGAGCCTTGATATAAATAACCTAGGCCACACTTACATTAACTTTCATTCGCCTCAATCATTTTCCTCAACACGGTGACACAATGAGGCATAAAAACAGCTAGCAGCATCGGCAGCGACAATAACAAGCCTTAGCAGAGATGCGAGCTTCTATGGAAGAGTTGAATTGTTCAAACCAAGCTTTGCAAGAGACCATCATGACCCTTTAGCCTCACACTAACGAGGTCTTTGACCCCTCAGCCTCTCTCCGACGAGATTTGGGGCACTCTACTACTAAAAAAATTCAAACCACAATCATTGCTGAATTTTGATGAGAAATGTGACCCCAAGAATACATTGTCTCCATCAATTCTCAGATGGTGATAATATGCGCCTTCGACTCCTTGAAGTGGAAGCTCTTGTCTAGCACTTTGTGGTTTATGAACCTCTCCCATTTTTAGTGACAAGTTATCAAGACCTCCAAAGGAAATTGGTCTATTAGTTTTCAGCGATTAAACACTAAAAAGTTTCAATGACCAGCCTATTCAATGTTCGCCAAGGGCATGTCAACTTAGCAAGGGAATACCTTACACACTTCAAATACACAACTATCAAGGTTGTGAATGTTATCTGAAAATTCAACAAGGTTTTGAATGATGTCAAACATGGTAGTATATCGTAGTATTTTTATATATTGGACGATATCAACCTACATTTAAATGTTCATTTGTCAATTTAGCCTTAGCATGCATAAAAAGAGTACTTGAACAAGTTTGATAGGTTTTAGGCATGTCATACACATCAAAAACCAAGTTTTGTGTGTCAACATAATTGCACAGGCCGACCTATAAGTGATCAGGTCAACCTATGGAAGCTTTTGCTTCAGTACAGGTCGACACATCCAAATTTCAGGTCGGCTCCCACGCTCCAAGAATGAAGTCTGTAGGCTCTACCCACAGGTCGCCTCACATGCCGACTTGAACACCTTCATAGGCCGACCTATTGTTTTCATAGGACGACCTATGCAACTTGAAACTTCAAAATTTCTTTTTTGCTTATTTTTCATGCATCCACTTTGCCTATTTCCACACACACACACACAAAAAAAAAAAAAAAAAAAAAAAAAAAAAAATATATATATATATATATATATATATATATATATATATATATATATATATATATATATATATATATATATATATATATATATATATATACTCATACATGCACCTTTTTCTAGTAAGGTTCTAGAGAGTAAAACCTGTACGAAACCAAATTACAACGTTGTTCATCATCCTCGTCCCTTTTTCTATGCATACACACAATTGAATTGCACATAATCATTTTTTTATTGGGTGACCATCTAGATTATGGTTGATAACATCCAATTAGGTTTGGTGTAACTGAGAATATTGGGTTGCGAACTTTGTGTGTTTCAAATAAGAAAACCAATGTGGGTTTTTCCTTCAAGATCAGTGTAATTTAAAGGTTTTGGACAAGATCATGTCAACACAGATTTGACCGAGTGAAGGTCTTGGGACAAGGTGGTTTCCTTGCAAGAGAGTAGTACGAGACAGTGAATTGTGTTCGGGAATCTTGGGTTTCAACAAGTTACGTGCTCGGGAAAATCGGTGGATTGGAGTCGTATTGTTGGTCACTTGATCAAGCTTTGATCAAGGGTTTAGAGGTGGAAGAATCAACACAAAACAATAGGGTTTTGGGGGGTTTGCATTCTTCATCTCTTGTATAAATGATTTTGCAAAAAAAAAAGGTTAATTGCAATGATCTCAATTCAATTTGAATTGAGGGAAGACCTACCTATAGCGAGGTCGATTGGGGAACTGCATAAACAAATCTTGGTCTCTTTCTCTTTTATCTTCTTATCGCTTTAATTGTTGATTTTGTAATTTATCGAGTTCATCGTTGTTTGATCAATTCGATTGGAAATTATTTTTCAATTATCTTTTAAAAGTATTGTTGTTGATATAATCATAATCACTTTGATTGTGATTGGCTTTTAACATCAACAAAACAAATTGAATTTCCAATTGTTATCGATTGCATACCAAGTGTTCGATAAATTGTTTGTGCATATTTTTAATTGTTTTTTCATTGGAAATACAAGTTACGAATTGTTTTGCATTTAATTGATTCGTAGCTTGATCATTGTTGAACATTTACGTTCATTATCATTCTGTTTGGTTTTCGATACATATATAGCTTTTCGATAGTTGATTCAGTTAGATGATTCAATCCGGGTCGTTTTTCCGCTGTGCCATATTTTGAAAATAGATTTTTGCCAAAATTTTTGGTTGTAAAATTTGTGACTATTCACCCCCTCTAGATCGAAGTCTATCGTCTAACAAGTGGTATCAGAGCTCCGATTCATTCCGTGCTTGAGATATATTTCTTAGAAAAATGGGTATTGAACCTAAGGGTGCGTACAATAGAGCACCAATTTTCACCGGCAAAATTATGGCTATTGGAAAACTCTTATGCGTATACATGTCAACTCCGTTGACAAAGGTATATGGGATGCTATTCAAAATGGTCCGAATGAAATAACCATGATCAATGAAAGTGTTACTGTACCTAAACCGAAAGCACAATGAGATGCTAATGATTGGAAATTGTGGTCACATGATTGGAAAGCGAAAAACATTCTCACTTCCACTTTGGGAGTTGATGAGTTTTATCGCGTTTCTCATTGTGAGACCGCCAAGGCTATGTCGGACGCATTAGAGATTGCCCATAAGAGTGCTAGTGATGTCAAACAAGTTAGGATCAACACACTAAATTAAGAGTTTGAGATGTTCCATATTGAGCATGGTGAAACCATTGCGGCGGATATGCGAAAAAGGTTATTGTTAGTTCTTGTATTGGCTGGAATTTTGGTAAAACAAAGTTGAACAATGTGATGTCATATGTCTGATGTCATAACATTGGTTTCTAACATTAGTTGTTGCAGGGTTGCAGTTTTGTGGTCTGATGTTAAACATGATGTCTTGACATCAGTTGACAGAACATCAGAAAACCATCTGTTGTGTTTTTTGTATTTCAGGATGTTGGGGGAGATGTCCTAACATGGTTAATCAGACATCAGTACAGATATGGAGTATTACTGTCATAACAGTATGTCATAACATCTTGGTTCTGGCACAGCAGTTGCTGCTGTTATGTGACAGATGTTGCAGGAGATGTCATGACATCTTAGTCTGGTATAGATGGTATAGAAGGTGTTGCTGTTTTGTTGTCATGTGATGTCAAAGGAGATGTCACGACATCAGGTGTCTGGGACAACAAGTACTGCTGTCATGTGATGTCAAAGGAGATGTCACGACATCAGTTGTCTGGGACAGCAAGTACTGCTGTTGTATATCTCTTGACGGATTTGATTTGATTTGATGAGATCTGTTTGGATATACCTCATCATTATACGCAGGTCAAGGAGATTTATTAGGAACAAAGTGCAGATTTAATTGGATTTCATAAAAAGGATCTTGGAGACTTTTTAGGAAACTATTTGAAAATTTGTTCCTATTTTTATGGAGAAGATCTTGCAGCTGAATTAAAAAGTGAAGATTTAAAAGATACATAATATCCTGGAAATATTATGGAGCTGATTTAAAGGTCTGGAAGATTCAAGTCAGATGCAAAAAGATATGGAGAATAATTAGATTTAATTGAAGATTTAATTGAAAATTTGATTGAAGATCTATTTAGTAGCAGAATCTTTTGCATATTTGGAGCAGCTGATTTGTTGTGATTTGAAGGCCCAAATCCAGATTGGAAATAGGTTATAAATAGAAGCATTGTAACCTAGTTTTAGAAGGCCAGCAATCATGTAAATTATAAGGGCTGTGTTGGTTGATGAACCACCCGGTTTGTGGGATGGTCATCGTGTTTATCTCGAAGCCTGTAGGTAAGAGATGTATTGTTCTTGGAGGAAGCTGTTAAGCAACTCTAAGTATTATTCTTAGTCATGTGTGTCATGTCTAGGTATTGTCATGGAAGTGTGTCTTCTACTTTTCTGTGATTGAAGAGTTGTTGGAAATCAAGCTGTTGATGCAGTGGCTGAGATGTTGACTGCTAGACATCACTGTGATGATTGGAAGTGAGATAGAGTCTCTTATCTAGGGTGGACTTAGGTAGAAGGGTCATTGGGTAGTGATTAGATTAGGAGATTATCAACTGGGATTGTTGAGTCTGTAATTTGATACTACTAATAGTGGACTTCCTTCCTGGCTTGATATGCCCCCAGATGTAGGTTGTTAGACCGAACTGGGTGAACAATTCTTGTGTTATTTACTGTTGCTTATTGCCTTGTTCATATTAGCAGAGTGTGTTGTTGTGACATCACACTTAACATCACACATCTGATACCAGAATTTCAATTGGTATCAGAGCAGGCATCCTGTCTATTTCTGGATGAGATCTAGGGAAGATACTTTCTGGTTCATGAGCAAGGAAGATAGTTTTATGGACTTGGTCAGTTCATATAGTTGTTTGTATGATCCCTTGAAGTGAAGGATGAACTATTCATAACAGGGTATGTATTGGACCTGTCTATTGTTATCAGGAGAACTGGTATTGTGAGTTTGATTTGTTGGCACTTGGTTTATGGTGATGGTGTGCAAGGATTATTGAGTAGTGCCTGAAGGTTGTTGAGGAGTTGTTGTGTGTTCCGCTGCATGGTATCTGATGTAACCCTGGTTGGTTCTTGTATCTCTGGTGGTGAGATTCTAGGAAGGTATTCTCTTGGAAAGACATTAGGGTTTGGTCTCCTCAGCAGGATATTCTATGATGTTGTAGTTTATGAAAGACAACTTCAACCGTTTGGTTAGAGATGCCAAAGATACTTGAGGATTATCTCATATCTTTGTTTTGGGAAAGAAGTGATCAAAAGGTGAATGGATCTTATTAAAGACTGTATGACATGGAAGTTTCAGTTTTTTTTTTAAGAAGAATATATTTAAAATCAGGCATTGAAGACCAATCTATCCAGAACATTGATTCCTTCTTTATCAATTTTCTTGATGGTGAAAGAAGAGGGTGGAGCCACAGCAAAAGAGTATCACTGTCAAATCTTTCATGCAGGAGTGAAGATCTTGATAAGTTATCTCTTAAGCTTAGTTGTGGTGACCTAATTAGGAGGATCTTCCTAGTTATGATGTCAAATGTAATTCTGGTATATCTGAAGATGAATTCTCTTGTGAAGATACATGTTTCTGATTTTCAAAATCATGAACTGGAGGAAGTTTCATCAAGAAAGAAGCTGAGCTTAATATGTCAATTCTAATGTCTTGACATCGCGCTACACATCAGCAGTTTATGGTAAATGCTAAGTCAAAGACCTATTAGATTGTAGCTGTTTTGAAGGATCACTGAAGCTATGAAGTTGAACAATTTTTGAGATGCTGTTCATAATGTCATAGCATTTCAGTTGGAGCTGGTTGAAGAAAAGGAAGTTATCTTGATAGCAGAAGAGAAGGAAATGATCCTTGTTTAAACTAAAATGTCTGAGGACAATTTTATAGGGAAAATGCATCCAAGAGTTTGTGTGCAGTAGCAATGTAAATCAGCCTGTGGTCAATTGATGTTTGCATGAGCTCTTTCAGTTTTGTGGCTTGAAGGATTGGAAGTAGCAGATTGTCTATGGTATGTTTATGCAGAAGGATGGCAGTTATCACTCTTAAGTTAGACAAGACGTTTGAACCTTGTGCTTATAAGAAGAAGCTTCTGGAAGAGTGTGTTATGCAAGTTACTGCAGTTTTGTTGGTCTGATATTGGAAGTTGATCAGATGTTGATATGTTCTCGTGTGTTCCCTACAAGAGATATGTGTGGATTAATATGGTTGTAGTCTCCAAATCCATAGGAGATGTTTAATGTGATTTAGTCTAATGTCAGAACTGATGTTGAAACATTATTTCAGTTCTTTGCTCAGGGTGGAGTAAAAGATCAAGACACTGGCCTAACCTGGAAGGCTTTTGTGGTATGAATGGTTGTCATAATGGTCTGTCATGAAGAAGATTCAGAAGATGCTGGAATCTGAAGAAGGGTTAAACCACAGGGATCAATTGCTATTCACAAGTATTTAATTGATTATCCTTGAAAGACAAGATTAAGGATGTTCTGTCTATTGTTTTAACATCTTTTCATCAGAGGTTTGGAGAATCATGGGAGGGGTTATACATTCGCTCACTAGCCGCCTAGGTGTTGACCTGGGATTATTGCTTAGCATCTGTTCCTAGAAAGTATTGTGAATGACTTGTCCAGATGGTGGTGTTGTTGAAGATGAAGATGGAAGACTATGAAGACATCATAATCTTGATGGTTAAAGCTTGGATCAGTTTATTTCTGATCTAAGTGGTTTGGAGCATGGTGTTTGCTCTGGTTGTGAAGGTCGAGGATAAGTGGCAGTTATCTCTGGCTTTCTACTGACGGCTCTACTAAGGGAAGTGACTTTCTTTAGTATTGCTATGGGGTAGTCTTGGACTACTTATTTTCTGAAGATTCAGATGTGGTAGGTTTGAAGTCTTTAAAGTTTTTAAGCAGGATGAAGGTTGTCTACTCAAACTTGATTGTTGAATCAAGTCTATGAGAGCATGGAAATCTATTTCTGCAAAGGGAGGAGGTTCTTCTGAGTGGCAGAAGGTAGAGCTGAATTCAACAGTTGGATGACATAATGTTCTGACATCTATCTTAACATCAGGAGTCTCAGCTGGTGATGTGGCACATCAGCTAATGATAGGGTGATCTACAGGAATGAACAATAGGATGCTTCAAAAAGATTGTTCTCATGGCGGTTTGCGGGAGCTGCAGGAAGGAGAAGATGTTACATGACCATGGCTTAGGGAGTCTAAGTGTGTTTGCTTTTGAGCAAGTGGAACATGTGACTTGAAGATCAAGTTTCCTTGGTGGATCAAGATATCTTTGTGAGAGTTCTAACAAACGTGAAAAAGGTCAAAATGTGGCATTTGGTTGTTTTCATATGAGGATTCATGAATGAGGTGATCAAACTGTGGCATTTGGTTGATCTCATAAGTGGATTCGAAGAATCAAGATAATCAGAGTGTGGCAGCTGGTTATTATTGAGGATTGCCTTGGAACAAGTTACTCTTGGGCAGAAGGGTGATGAGTTGAAGACTCAAGGAGATTATTCTTCTTGAAGGTGGATGAGAGTTTTATTCTCTAGTTCTTTGGATTACTATGCAATACTAAGTCCAGTTGGTGGAGCATATCAAGAATCATGGTGATGATATCTTGGTGTGTGGCAAATGTTCTAACTTGTGTTGGGACATTATCTGGTTGAATATCCTTGGTGAAGGATGATTTTGTTCTGGTTCTGAAGCTTGGTGCATACATTATGCCTAAGGAGCATCTACATAGTCATACGGGAGAATGATGAAGTAGAAGGTCTGCCTTGGATGGAGAATTTACTTTTCTCTTCCGTTTCTGAAAGAACTCTGTAGGGTATAACTTGTTGGGAGTTGGTCAATTGTGGCTAAAAAGGGGGAGAGTTAGCCTATGTGTTGCCTAGTTGTCTGTTGTGGCTCTAGGCTTGAGGGGGAGTGTGCATGTTTGAACAGCTAGTATACTGGTTCTTGTGTTGAGGGGGAGTTTAGCTTTGTGCAGTTTGATTGTGATTGCTACTGGTATGAAGTCTTGCTGGTGGTATGAAGTTTTTCCGCTGTAGGTATATCTGATGATGACAGAGATTGTTTTAGCCAAAATTAGCCAAAGGGGGAGATTGTTAGTTCTTGTATTAGCTGGAATTTTGGTAAAACAAAGTTGAACAATGTGATGTCATATGTCTGATGTCATAACATTGGTTCCTAAAATTAGTTGTTGCAGGGTTGCAGTTTTGTGGTGTGATGTTAAACATTATGTCTTGACATCAGTTGATAGAACATCAGAAAACCATCTGTTGTGTTTTTTGTATTGCAGGATATTGGGTGAGATGTCCTGACATGGTTAATCAGACATCAATACAGATATGGAGTATTACTGTCATGACAGTATGTCATAACATCTTGGTTTTGGCACAGCAGTTGCTGCTGTTATGTGACAGATGTTGTAGGAGATGTCATGACATCTTAGTCTGGTATAGATGGTATAGAAGGTGTTGCTGTTTTGCTATCATGTGATGTCAAAGGAGATGTCACGACATTAGGTGTCTGGGACAACAAGTACTGCTGTCATGTGATGTCAAAGGAGATGTCACGACATCAGTTGTCTGGGACAGCAAGTACTGCTGTTGTATATCTCTTGACGGATTTGATTTGATTTGATGAGATCTGTTTGGATATACCTCATCATTATACGCGGATCAAGGAAATTTATTAGGAACAAAGTGCAGATTTAATTGGATTTCATAAAAAGGATCTTGGAGACTTTTTAGGAAACTATTTGGAAATTTGTTCCTATTTTTATGGAGAAGATCTTGCAGCTGAATTAAAAAGTGAAGATTTAAAAGATACATAATATCCTGGAAATATTATGGAGCTAATTTAAAGGTCTGGAAGATTCAAGTCAGATGCAAAAAGATATGGAGAATAATTAGATTTAATTGAAGATTTAATTGAAGATTTAATTGAAGATTTGATTGAAGATCTATTTAGTAGCAAAATCTTTTGCAGATTTGGAGTAGCTGATTTGTTGTGATTTGAAGGCCCAAATCCAGTTTAGAAATAGGTTATAAATAGAAGCATTGTAACCTAGTTTTAGGAGGCCAGCCATCATGTAAATTATAAGGGCTGTGTTGGTTGATGAACCACCCGGTTTGTGGGATGGTCATCGTGTTTATCTCGAAGCCTGTAGGTAAGAGATGTATTGTTCTTGGTGGAAGCTGTTAAGCAACTCTAAGTATTGTTCTTAGTCATGTGTGTCATGTCTAGGTATTGTCATGGAAGTGTGTCTTCTACTTTTCTGTGATTGAAGAGTTGTTGGAAATTAAGCTGTTGATGCAGTGGCTGAGATGTTGACTGCTAGACATCACTGTGATGATTGGAAGTGAGATGGAGTCTCTTATCTAGGGTGGACTTAGGTATAAGGGTCATTGGGTAATGATTAGATTAGGAGATTGTCAACTGGGATTGTTGAGTCTGTAATTTGATACTACTAATAGTGGACTTCCTTCCTGGCTTGGTATGCCCCCAGATGTAGGTTGTTAGACCGAACTGGGTGAACAATCCTTGTGTTATTTACTGTTGCTTATTGCCTTGTTCATATTAGCAGAGTGTGTTGTTGTGACATCGCACTTAACATCACACATCTGATACCAGAATTTCAGTTCTCATATCTCATAAATTGATTAAATGCACTAGGTAATCCTGTTTCCAATAAACTTGCTACTAACAAAGTTTTGAGGTGTTTAAGTAGGGAATGGCAACTGAAGGTCACCACTATTAAAGAAGAAAATGATCTTAAGTCGCTTGATCTTACAGCTTTGTTCGGTAAGTTGGAAGAGCACGAGAAATAGCTTACTTGCTTGGCTATATAGGAAAAGGAATATGAAAAGAGATTGAAGAATGAGAAAGGGAAAGACAAAGAAGAAAGGAAAGAAGTCCATTGCTCTAAAGACTTCTAGCTCAAGGCCTTCTCAAGATGAGCAAAGGGAAAGTGAATCTAAAGATGACAATGAATTTGATGAAGAAGATATGATATTGTTCATAAAGCGAGTCAATAAATACATGTCAAAACATGGTGACAAATATCCCAACAAGTACCGTGATAAATCAAGAAGGTTATCAAGTTCCTAAAAAGAAGAAGATGAGAGCAAAACGGGGAAGTCACGAAGTACGTGTTACAACTGTGGTAAACCTGGTCAATTTAAGCCAGAGTTTCCTAAAATCAAGAATGAAAAAGGTTGTCACAAAACGTCTAGAAAATCTAGAAGAGCTTATGTCATTTGGGAGAGGGAAAATGATTTGTCAAGTGATGATAACTCTACTTCAAGTGATGAATTGGCCAAGCTTTTCTATATGGCAAATAAATGAAGGAAAAAGGTTGTAAGTCACTCTAAACTTCAAGCTTCTCGTGATTTAGCTTTTTCTCAACTTCAAGAGTCTTTTGAAAATCTACAAAGCCAAGCCATAGATTCCGTCAAGAGATTAACTTCAAACAAGAAAATTATCTCTCATTTGGAAGCTAAGATTGCTGAAAGTGAAAAACATGTGGAAGCACTAAGGAAATCTATGTCAGATATTCTAGAAGATCAAGATGAGGATCCTAAATTTTTGTGGTTTGGTTGTGAAACTTGTCATATTTGGCAAATGACTCACAAGGATAAACTAAATAAGGATATGTAACCCAATGTTACTTTTGCTATAGATACTTCCAAGTATGACTTACCATCTTATAATTGTAGCGTGTGATTTTTGTCGGTGACGCGACCACCTTATCGCCATGGGTTTCTCCTCACCGCAATGATAGGTGTAGGGTGCTACTTTCTGATTTCTTATTTATACCGTGAAGCTGGAAGGGAAAGGGAAGCTATCTAAAACTAACCTTGCACGCGAATGTTTTACTAAACAATCGCTTAAAGAGATTCGGGGAGTTCGGGGTCAGGTTATACAATGGGGAGTTGTCAATTACCCATCATATATGTGGTTAACCACAGGTTGTTAGCAATAGGTTCTACTTTATACTTGATGGTGTTTATCCGTTGTGGGTTGGGAAAGTTTCTCCTTTGGGAGGTATGAGAGAGAGAGAGAGAGAGAGAGTTTTTGATGAGTTTGGTAAGGTACTGGACCTAAGTTTTGATAGGTGTTAAGGTACTGGACCTAGAGTATTTGATTAGTATGTGAAGGTACTGGACCTAGAGTTTTTGATTGGTATGCTCGCTAAGATTTCTCAATCTTATGCCTACGTATTTCCGTTTAAAGAAACAGGGAAATCAGAGCAATCGTAGTTCCTCCTATTCTATGGGAGGAAAAGATGATGTTTTGGTGTCTTGTTCAAAGCCCAAGATTGAAGCTAAAAGGTTCATTTGTGCCTTGTTTAAAGCCCAAGATTGAAGCTAAAAGGTTTGACTGAGAGAGAATTTGTCATCTCTAAAGGGAGACATCTCGTCTGTTTATCACAACTGTTGGGTGACGGTTTATAAAGGAGGATTACTTTAACTGGGATATGTGAATCCAGCAATGCCATAATTTCCTTTATAGGGGATTTATCCTGAAGGAGAAAACTTTAACTCAGTGTAGAGCAATGCCATTTTTCCTAAGGAGTTTTCCATGCTAAGAGAAGGACAATGGTGTGGATGTAAATAATCCAGAGGCTTGCCGCTTACAACAATTAGATGAAAGAGAGGTTTTTACCAGGATAAGAGATGTAAGACAGCTTGGATATTTGAATCAACAAGTGTGCCACTTACAGCGGTTATCTGGGATTAGGGTTTGTTTGATTTGTCTGTTTTGATGTGTGATAACACAGAGAAATGACTTCCTACAGAGAGATTTTGATTTCCTCTGAGGGGATGTTGGTTTTTGTGTGCCTTGATCAAAGCCCAAGGTTGAAGCTAAGGGATTGATTGACTCTACTGGGGAAGTCCTTATATAAAGCCTAAGTGGAGGCTAGAAAAGATGGACTCAACAAGAGAGTGTTTATCTGTCTTGTGCAAAGCCCAAGAATGAGGCTAAAAAGTGACTGACTCTTTGGGGGGATATCATTATAGAAAGCCTAAGAGGAGGATAAAAGTTGACTTTTCCAGGGAACTATTTTGTCTGTCTTGTACAAAGCCCAAGGTTGAGGCTAAAAGGGGAAACTGACTCTACTGGTGAGAGGTTTTATCTGTCTTGTGCAAAGCCCAAGATTGAGGCTAAAAGAACATTTGACTCTGCTGGAGAGATTTATACGGTGTTTTGTACAAAGCCCAAGATTTAGGCTGAAAAGAGGATTGACTCTGCTTAGGGAAACTTATATGTGTCTTGTACAAAGCCCAAGATTGAGGCTAAAGGATATTGACTCAACAAGAGAGTGTTTTATTTGGTGTCTTGTACAAAGCCCAAGATTGAGGCAGAAAGGAGACTGACTCAGCTGAGGATATTTCAGGTGTCTCGTACTAAGCCCAAGATTGAGGCTGACCTTGCTGAGGAAAATCATTATACAAAGCCTAAGAGGAGGCTGAAAAGAAGATTGATTCTGCTTAAGGATATTATTTCTCAAAGCCTGAAAGAAAGCTGGGAGGAATTGATTTTGCTGGGGAAGATATTTGTCCCAAGCTTAAGAGAAGGTTATGAAGATTTTGACTTTGTTGGAGAAAGTCTATATATGTCTTGTACAAAGCCCAAGATTAAGGCTGTACCATTGACTCAACAAGAGAGTATGGAAAGGTGATTGACTCAACAAGAGAGTACTTTTGAAGCTAACTCAACTGGGGAAAATTATTATACAAAGCCTAAGAGGAGGTTGGCTTCTGCTGAGGATTATCATTATACAAAACCTAAGAGGAGGCTAGCTTCTGCTGAGGATTATCGAGATCCAGAGGCAGGTCCAAGTCGGGGGATCAACTCTTGCTGAGGGTTACAGAAGAGTTGAGGTATCATATACCTTGAGGTTTTGATTTGGGATAGTGTTATACTGATGGTAAGCTGACCCTGGCTGGGGAAATTTAGGATAAAAGACTAAGTTTAGATCCTGTGAGGATTTTAACTCTACTGGAGATTGGTTAAATGATCAGGGTTTTTTCCTGGATTTTTCCGGGAACTTGAGAATGTCTTTGAGATCCAAGAGGGGATTAGACTGTCCAAGTCTATTGGTATGGAAGAGTTTATCTTTGTGTGATGCCCAAGAGGAGGCAGGTGTTTTAAGGGATGAGAATCAACCCTAAAATTGGTCTGAGATTTAAGTTATGTCTTATACCTTTAAGAGGTCTTCAGGATCCTTGTATTAAGCCCAAGAGAAAGCATGAGAACTTCTAAGAAGCCGGAGGGTCCTTACAAAGCCCAAGAGGAGGCGGGTATGCTTTTAGGAAGCCAGTGGGTCCAAACTTAAAAAAAGTTCTAGAAAAGTTTCACCGGGAATAATCTTTTCTTTAGTGAACAGTTCTAGGGTTTGAAGAAATTCAAGAGAGGTTTCACCGGGAATTAATCTTCTTTGGGGAAATGAATTTCTTTGACAATTTTCTAATAATGACAGTCTGAGAAAAGTTTCACTGGGAATAATGTCTTTCTCTTTGTTCCATATTGTTTAATCACAAGAGAAGGCAAGACTGTATCTGGAATTCCTATGGGGGACTAGTTTTGACTGTATTTAAGAGTGACCAACTGGCTTTACCTAATTCTAGACTTAATTGCCGGGGAAATGAAAGAAGGACTTACAGGTGAGCAAGCTTCCAGCAATACAGTTATATATATATATATATATATATATATATATATATATATATATATATATATATGTAAGCATGTAAATGAAAGCTGATAAAAACTTACAGGCGAGCAAGCTTCCATTGTAACAGCTGTATGGTTAGTTGTTCAAGAAATTAAAGAAAGTTTTGATAACAACTATGGACTTGAACCTAAATCAAAAGGGAAGTTGTTTTTGAAAATATTAGGGCTTATACTCAAGGAGAGGCCCAGATGAAAAACAGTGATCGTACTGCTGTTCTGAAAATTGTATCGGAACTTATACAATGACTGAGGCCCAAATTATTGTATTTACAAAGAGGGTTGGGTCTTACAACTCAAGGAGAGGCCCAAAGTTTATTTTTGTACAAGTGATGGGGCTTACAACTCTAGGAGAGGCCCAAAGGTTTGAAAAAGAAAAGAAATGGGACTTACAACACAAGGGTAGGCCCAGATGTTTTTTTGTTTAAAAGACGACGATCGCGCCGAGATTTTAAAATCGCAGTGGGACTTATACAATGACTGAGGCCCAAAAAGGTTTATATTTACCAAGGGGTGGGACTTACACTCTATCAAGAGGCCCAAAGATGTTTTTAAAAAGATTTGTGAGGGTGAGAATAGTAAAAACCCTAATTTGATTTTAAAATGTATCTTAATTGAAAAAATTCAATTAAAATGATCAAAATTATCAAACATGTGTAAAAAACAAGTTTTGATCTTGGATTAATGTTTGAAAAATCAAGTTTCATTCATAGAATAATTTGAAAATTATTTGAATTTGCAAAATCAAGAGAAAGAAATATTTTTAAATGTTTAAAAACAAATAAAACATAATTCTTTGCAAAAATACTAAATATATGAAATAAATAATATTTTTGTGAAATTTTTATAGAATAAAATATTTTAACATTTTTGGGAATTTTCAAAAAAATAACCAATAAAAAATGACTCAAATTGAGAGAGAAATTAATTTTGGAATTAATTAACAAAAACCATAAAAAATAGCAAAATATGGCAAAATAGCAAAAAATAGCAAAATGGTATGGGTGGCTATTGAACCCACGACCTCTTGGCTAAACACACATGCGCGCTACCACTGGGGTGGTGATACATCCGTGTATCAAAACCACCCCATGAACATATATGGGGTGCCAAGTTCTAGGTCTGGCCAAGGCGCCATGGCCTGGCCCTTGCCCAAGACAAGGCCTAGTTTTGGCAATTTGCGTGAAGGCTCTAACTATCTCATTTCTCCACGGATTGGGACAAAATTTAGGTGCATCTGACCTATAATTTCATGAGGAATCTAATGGTGCCCTTGGAATTTTCAGAAAATGTTTACATTTTAAAAGCCGATAGTGATTTCAAAATAGGCCAGATTTTGCATGTTCTATGCTACCTCATGGTACATGCAATAATAACATGATAAATTGGTTCAAACACTACACATATGATATGTATGAGAGGTCCATGATCAATGGACCTCAAAGCAATGCATGATTTAGAGAGTTCAAGTTGTGATGCACTTACCTCTTGGAGCTTCTTGTGCTAACTGTCAAGATCCTTGTTCCAGAAGTAATCCAATGCTTTGGACACTCTTGATTGATCCCTTAGAAGATTTTAAGATGATCAAAACTAGATGGAATCCTCAGGAACAAGTTTGAGCTCTTTCTTGCAAAAGGGGCAAAAGTGACCAATATGGCAACTCTCTCAAATGGTGTTCTAGATGAGGGAAACCAATTGGGACAGTTTGAGGATGATATTTGGAGTGTGTTTGAGACCTTGTTTGGTTTTGGAAGTGACTGAATCAAGACATGGTTTGAAAAATGCAGAAAAGTCAAATTTTGAGGTTTTGGAGGCTGACTTTCTGATTTTGGTGTTTCAGATCACAAGTGAGTGTTTGAACAACTTAGATATGACATATTGGATGTGTTTGGATCATGAGTTGTGGTGGAATTGCTCTCTAACTCAAAAACTCAGAGATGACTTGCAAAAGAAGGCATTTTGGCCTAAAGAGAGAGATTTTGAGGAAATCATCCATTGTAGTGCTTTGGTGTACTCAAACTGAGCACAAATGAGCTCTATTTATAGTAGAGCAAGTTTGTTTTGGATGCAATAGTGAGTGGCAACTGCAGCAGGTCTTTGGCCAATGTTGGTCCAAGGGAATCTTTAGTCTCCTATAGCCATTGACTTGAGGTTAGGGCACAGACCTATGGTTTTTTGATTCAGTGCTGATTCTTGACTCATTCAGTTAGGAATGTGTCAGTCCATGCCACCTTAGTGCATCCATTGAATGCTTGGAAACAAAATTGGAGTCTTGGCACCTTTTTAGCCTTTTTAGGTTTGTTATGGCTATGTGTAGATTTTTGGACTTATAAGGCTTAGGGATCAGATAATTCTCTTTTTGTTTTATCCTCTGATGTGTCCAAGTGGATGACAAGGCTTAGAGTTGTCCAATTTTGCCAAATCGAGCAAATGCACAAAATCTGCCTTGTACAAGGCAGATGGAAATAGTGATTTTGAGGGGATCATATCTCCCTACTCAGGTTGAGTTATGGGAGGCTCTTGTGCTTTTTAGAAAGCCCTCATATGATAAAATACATGTGTGATCATAGTTTGTTTTGAAACTATTTGGATCCAACTGAAAAAACCTCATGAACATTGATGTTCAAGGCTGGTAACTTATGTGATCAGATTTTCACTAAGTGTTGGAAAAAGTGTCATTTTCATGTTTTTGTGATTTTGATCAATCCATAACTCAAAATCCATGAATAATTGGAGTCTGAGGTAGTTGAAGCTTTTGTAGAGTGTAGCAAGACCTACAAATCCAGCTTTGGATCACCCAAAATGGTTGCTTGGATCAGAAGTTATGGTCATTGGAAGTTGGTACCAAAACCATTTTTGTTCCATAACTTAGAAAAAATTTGGTTTCTTATGGTTGCCCCTTTTGCAAGAAACCTCACTTTTCTTGATTTTTCTTAATGAATGACCGTCAATACCATACATTAACATTATTTTTTACTTAGGGAAACCATATTTGTGAAAAATTCCAAAAAGTCAAACTTTATTTTGTGCACAGTTGACTTTTTATCGGATGAAATCCAAACTGTGCGATCCTTTGTGAAATGAAGTCCTTGACCTAAATCAAACCTAATGGATGGATTCCATAGGTGTTATAGGGTGTATTGAATAATGTCCCAAGGTTTGGGAGCATGTCTTGGTCAAAAGTCAAAGGCATAGTTGACTTTTTCCTCAAAACCCTAATTGTGGTCCAGATGAAATTGAAACTTGTGAATTAAGCTTCTTGAATCAATCCATTGTTGTAAATGGATCCATGTGGTGTATTTGAGGCCCTCAAATCATGTCTTGAGGTCTTGGCTCATGCTTTGCTCCAAAAGTCAACTTAGGGGTGAATTAGGTCAAGAAACCCTAATTCCTGATTTTTAGCAAATGCATCTCCTGAGGTTAAATTAACTTGATGATTCGGTTCATGAAGTCCCTTAGAGTATCTTGGGTTGTGCTTTGAAGCATTGGCTCATGCCCAGATGAAATTTCCAACTGGAGGCCTTGGTCGACCAAAACCCTAATTTGTTGACACTGGCAATCTCGAGGCTTGATCCACTTGGAATGTTGCAACCTTGTGCTTGATTCTTGATGTGGGAGTCCTCTTGATCCCTTATGGGTGTTTGAGAGGTTAGACAAGTTGAAGATCATGTCATTTCTTGATTTATCCTTTGTCTAAGTGCTCTGAGAGGGCTTGAAACCCTAATTCCTGATTATGGTGAATGCTCACCCATCTTTAAGGAGATTGATGAGGCATGATGGTACATCCATATTGTGGTAATGATCTTCACAATGATGGGAAATCTTGGTGGTCAAAATTTGGGGTATGACAAATGCCCCTATTTAATCTTCTTGGACCCGAAGGTGTGAATGGCGAAGATATTCGGACATTCAGAGTGCAAGAGGATTAAATATCGGAATACCCGAAATTTTGACGGTGGTTATGAATGGCAACGCTCATCCATCTTCTTTTGCTAAGCAATGATGCTTAGAAAAGGGTAAAAACTTCCCCTCGATCCTAGTCTTCAGCTACGGATGTGGTCTTAGTTTCTGAAACAAACTTCACCTCGATCCTGGTCTTCAGCCAAGGAACTGGTCTCAGTTTTCTTTTGAAATAAACCTCCCCTCGATCCTGGTCTTCATCCAAGGAACTGGTCTCAGTTTCTGATATAAACTTCCCCTCGATCCTGGTCTTTAGCCAAGGAACTGGTCTCAGTTTCTTCTTGTCGAGTTTCTTCCTTGACAAGGGATGCTATTTGTAGCGGTCTTTATCAAACTTCTCGCTGAATTTTCCTGGGGAGATGCCATTTGATGGGAAAAAGTTTTGATGTCAGACTTGCTGGGAAAACCCATTTGTCTGAGCTGTAGAGGTGTACAAACTTCTCTGTTGGAGACGCCATTTGTTGACTCTACTAGGGAAAAATGAGTCGCTTGAGAGACCGCTTTTTGCTTAGGGATATTACATCATACTTTTCTTCGAGATCTTATCAGAGAAATGCCATGTGATGTAATCCAATTTTGAGGTGCTGATGACTTCATTAACATTGATTTTCTCGGGAGAAAAACCAATGTGTTGCTGAGAGTCTTTAGTTGAGAGGCTTTCTCTGGGGATTTTCCTTAATCCGGGAAAGCGACAATATCATCTTCAATGGTGAAGAGTGTCGTTTGTCGAATGCCTTCTTGCCTTTCAGAGGTTCAAGTTATCAAAGTGGTCGAGGACTGTCTCCAATCCAGAAATAAACTGGGGAGAAATTGCTTGGACGATACGTCTCCTGACGAGGAAAGAACTGACAACTTGATTGATAAGAGAACTTTAACGCTTAAGAATGAGATAAGACTGACCAGAGTGATAGTGATGCAATATGAATATGAGTATGAATCAATAATGCATGATGTATGTCTGTTTATGCTGACAAAACTGAAGCGACATACAGACTAATAGATGAACATGACTGGATACTCGGCAATGACGGGGGATGAAAAGTACCATTGGTTCATGATAGCAATCATGTCTTGCTTAGGAGAGATGGTCCCGGTGGGGGAGAAAGAATTATTCAATCGGTTTTAAGAGGTACGAACTCTGCCGGGGATGTCAGATGAAACATGGTCTCTGACACAGTTGATCCTTCATTCAGGCGTACTAGTTTAGAAGGAGTACTTTAATTCTGCACTTTGAGGTTCAACCACCATCGGAGAAGCGATCGATGTTCTTTCGATGTTCAACAGTCAAAAGAATTGCCATCTTTATTTTAGAAGCAGAAAAATTTTGACAAGCAAATTCATTTTTGTTTTATTTCAAGAATTGTTGATCATGTTAAAAATGTCATTCTGTAAAGCTAAAACAAATAAGAATTGAAAATAAAAGCACTAGGGCTCAAATTTTATTGATAGGACGGAAATCAGCCAGACGCGTGATCCCATAGCGTATTTACAAAGTTTAGAAAATGGTAATTTAAGGGAAAAAGGGCTACATTGAAACATAACAACCGTTATCCTTCTACCAACTTTGAATTCTGGACATCCTGAGCTTCTGTCGAAGATGACCTTGACTGGAAGTTTTCCTGATGGACAACATTACTGCTGGGGATTTAACCTTGTCGATCGTAGTTACTTGCCATTAATCCCTAACTTTTGCCTGGATTGTACTTTGAGATTTCCAATCCATCGGGATGATTTTTGCTTATGTCTCTAATTTTTGCCTGGACCGCCCTTTCGGGTTTTCAATCCACCGAGACGTTTTTTTTTGTTTTATTTAGGCTAAGTATTTCTTGACTACATCAACATTTGTGGGGTAGGCAAATTCTTCTCCATCCATGGTTGCGAGTCTCAAGGCGCCACCTGAGAAGACTTTCTTAACAACATAGGGGCCATCATAGTTCGAAGTCCATTTGCCACGAGAATCAGTGAGAAATAATTGTATCTTCTTGAGCACAAGGTCTCCTTTCCTGAAGACACGGGGTCAGACCTTTTTGTCAAACGTTTTCTTCATTCTTTGTTGATATAACTGACCGTGGCATAGTGCCGTTATTCGCTTTTCTTCGATCAGATTCAGTTCATCATGTCGACTTTTACACCATTCAGCCTCTGTTAGCTTGGCTTCCATCAATACCCGGATTGATGGGATCTCTACTTCTATGGGGAGCACTGCTTCCATGCCATATACTAGAGAGAAAGGGGTTGCCCCTTTTGAAGTGCGGACAGCCGTACGATAACCGTGAAGAGCAAAGGGTAGCATCTCGTGCCAGTCTTTGTAGGTTACAACCATCTTTTGAACAATCTTCTTGATGTTCTTGTTAGCGGCTTCTACCGCTCTGTTCATCGTAGGTCGGTAGGGAGATGAGTTATGGTGTTCAATTTTGAACTCTGCACATGATTCTTTCATCATCTTGTTATTCAAGTTGGATCCGTTATGTTGCAATGAGAATCGGATAACAAGCTATTAATTAACTTGCATCAAAAAAACTTTGAGTTCACCACCGACTTTGATTTATCCAAAGGAAAGGTTCAAGATCGAGAAAACCTAAAGGGGGGAGATCTAAGGTTCGGGGGTTGGTTATACAAAGGGAAGGTATTAGCACCCTAAGTATTTGTAGTACTCTACAGGAACCTCTTGTTTAGTTTGTGTTATATTATGTTTGCTTGCTAAGATATCTGCTAAAGGTAAAGGTAAATACCTAAGGGTATGTGCACTAAGTTTGCTCGCCAAGACGTTGCATCTTGTGCCTACGTATCTGACTAAAGAATCAGAGCAACCGTAGTTCACCTAACTAAGGGTGAATTAGAGGAACCATTGACTGTGGCCAAAGTTCCAAGGGGAAATGAGTATGAGCTCATTTAGAGTTTAAGAAACTCTCTAAGTCTAAATTATAATGGGGGAAGTGAATATCATAGTGATGAGTTTCACATAGAGTTCAAGAACTCTACCTTGTTGTAAGTTGTAAGATGATTGGCTATGAGGCCAAGGGAGAATGGCTATGACTATGAGGTCAAAGCCTACCTATGACTATGAGGTCAAAGGTTTGAGAGATAGCTCTATGACTATGAGGTAAAGAGGGGATCCTATGACTACGAGGTCAATGAAGATGTGAACACCTATGACTATGAGGTCAAGGGTTGACTTTTTTATTGACTTATGAGTCAATTCAAAGGGAATTTCCTTTGGAATGAGGGGGTAGCATTTTTTACGAAACGGTAAGATTACAAAAGATGTGCACATAAAAAAAGGTGGTATTAACAACAAAGCATTCCATTTGAACAAGGCTTATAACAATCATGCAAGATCAAAATCAAACATATAGATATTATACAAGCAAGATATCATAATTAAGAAACAAACACAATCAAGAAAAGTAACAAAAACCCTAAAAAGATCTTTCCACTTTCATTATGAATAAATGTCTCAATATTAAACATTTTTTAAAATATCTTTTTATAGTTAAAAAACAGATTCTTTTATGAACATTTAGCAAAAAGAATGAGTGAAAAAAGGTTAAAAATGACTAAGTTGTGAATATTTGAAGTTTGGTGTATCAACAATAAAATAAACATGAACAAGTGATAAAAAGAAATGGGAATGCACCACATGGGTGTTGAACCCACGCCATGGAGCCTATTGCTCAAAACCTTGGCCAACTGAGCTACGCGCGCGCTTTTAACAAGTAGTAGCAACAATGATATATATACGAAACAAGGTTGATTTGGAAAATCAAAATAAAAGGACGGGGGCGAGGGGGATTCGAACCCCCTTCCCAAGGGTCAAAGGCGTGTGAAAGGTGTGTGCTTGCCACTGGGGTGGCTGTTACATCCATTAATAAACATGCCTCAATAAATACATAAGACTTGCAAGCGAGAATTTCCAAAATCCATGAAGCATGATGCATGAACCAAAGTCTGATTGCCAACAACCTTGATTTAAACCAACAAACTTGAAAATGTAACAGAACTGACCACATACAAATAAATTGTCAAACGATCCACAACAAAACATAATTAGAAAATTCACATTTTTTTATGATTTATGAATGAGGAGCCATGGTTTATATGCATAGTTATGCCAAAATAGATTCACAACAACACCTCTGTTCCAAACCCCATGAACATTGGCACATTCTTCACATTGAACAAACACAAGGATATAACAGGTTCAAGTAAATTGGACATTAACTCATGCCTATGGTACTCAGCAAGCAAGACTGAGAGAATTCTAACAGTTTGGAACAAAGGTATTTATCAAGAATTCTATCATCATTAAGTACATGCTCAACAACATGAATTAGGACACTGCATTTATTATTTCCAATTTCAACCAGAGAAAACAAACATGGAGTTCATATAGTGTGTGCAGGGATTCAAAATTGGAAACAAGAACATGCATCATGAGAATTAAACCTCACCTTAATATAAACCACATGAACCAATGATAAGAAAAACTGACAGTGATGTGAGAAAGGAAAACTTATCACCAAACATGTTTTTATCAGAAACGTTATGTCATTATATTAACCTCTCAAAAAACAAATGCAAGTTTGGAAATAGCAACACAAAACATGAACATAGATGTTCCAGGTCATAGCAGATGATAATACAGATAGAGTAGGAGATATTGAAAGCAAAATTGATCATGCCTGCAAACCAAGTAAAGGTGTAGCAATAAGAGGCCTTTCAGACTTCATTCTTTGGGGACCTTGGATTTTGTAGCAGGAAATCAAGCATAGGTCTTAGGTTTTTAATGAGCTCAGACCCAACATGGCATCAAGGCAAAGAAGAATAAACAAGCAGTGACAGAGCTATGAGTAAGAGGTATTTTAAGATCAGTTTTACAAACATGAGAGGGTTGGTGGTAAATCAGTGCAGGATGGCAATAACAAGCTTAAATAGACTTGGCATTTAGCTCATACATATGGCAACAAGTAAATAAGGCAAAGGCAAGAGCAAGTAGTGAACATACATAATTTGGATATACAACCATTGGCAACTCAGCAGTTTATGTACATAATTAGAGTGCAGATCAAGAATTAGTGGCATAGGGACATATTCAATTTGAATTCATAGTAAATGACAAGATGGCAACAAGAAAGTAATCAATATTGACCAACCTCAATCATATAGTTATTCCCAAATTATCATGCTAAGAACATAGGGCATAGCATCAGACAACAAGTTTCAAAAGATTAACATTTAACTCATTAATCTTCAAGTGTATAAGTCAACTTGCCTCAAAATGGTTAACATGACATGAAACTAATGTCATAGAGACAACAAGCATCAGATTAACAGGTGACAAACCAAGGTAAAGGAGCAGTTCAAATTTGGACTAAGCAAGTTGTCGCTCCCGGGATTTTCATCCAAGTACAAACGCGAAAGTGGCACCGAACAGAGTCGCCAGCAATGTGTATTTATCCCAAGAGAGGGAAAGGAAACACCGCGTAAACCTGAGAGAAAGGAAAAGCATGGTCTCGCGACCAAGAGAACTGGGTTCGGGAGTCGGTTACGCGCGGGGAAGGTATTAGCACCCCCACGCGTCCATCGTACCCGATGGGATCCACGCTTGCTTGTCTCGATCAAAGGGTGTAAGGAAAGGATACTGGAAAAAAAATGGAAAGAGAACGATAAACAAATGTAGGGAAAATAAAAGAAGTGCTCGCATGGGCCCTACCCCACTGCCTACGTATCTCATCGGGAACATGAGAATCAGAGCGACGTAGTTCCCCTCACTAGGGATGGATTGTTTGTGTTTTTTAGAGAACGGCTTATGTTCTAGCTCAGGTGTTGCAGGCTCGCTGGTCCGAGTGCGTTACCATCTTGCAAGAGAACGAGTAGAAGCGCGTTCGTACGCTAAGAGTGAATGAGGTGAGAAAAGAATTCCCGAAGGAAAGACGTTATTGTTTGTTTTTGTCTTTTAGAAAGAAGTGTTTTGTTATTTGTTTGCATATGATAGTGTATCCAAATCTTAGTCCTTGGAATGTGTACCTTCTCACATTCCAAGATGGAATGAGTAAGAAAGTACACTAAATATGAAGAAGACCCCCACACTTAGTTTCAATTGTCAAGGTTCAAACACACTAGCATACTTGTGTTTATTAAGTGTTTTTGTTGATTAAGAAATGAAGAAGTGTTTTTTTATTTACCTCCAACAAGTATTGCATTTAAGTCCCTCACACAAGATCAAATGTTTAACACATTGACCCAAGATGGGTTGTATGCTATACATTTTAAGATTATAAGAGAAGACCCCTTATAATCTTTTCTTTATGTGAAAGGCCTAAATGCAATAAATGCCTACCTTTATTAGAAGTTTTGAGTTTTCTTTGAGATGAGAAGATGAAAGACTCAAGAGAGGAGAAAAGGTAAAACCTATATGGACTAAGACTCAATCCTAATTGAAGATTAAAGGGAGTGATCCTAAAGGTTTGTGAGGTTTCAACCTAAAGTCTAAAGAAAGAAAGAATTAAACAATTCACTTCTAAAGTAGAAGATGAATTGTAATTCAAAAAGGGAAAGTAAAGAGTTATTAAAAGAAAGCACATAAGTGCTTAACAAAACATAAAATGGAATTATAAAAGAGAAAGGATAGAAGTTGAATGTGGATTCCTTATCCACACTCAATTGAAACTTACCAAAGCCCCTACATGGTTAGTAAACATGTATAAGAAGTATAAGAAGTAAAAGAACATGTAATGCATCATAAAACTCAAAAGAATTAAATGAGAAAACAAATCCTAGAACCACAACCAGAATGGGCATCATATGGACAACAAGTGAATATCATCATACAAGTGCAAGTGAATAAGCAATAATCATCATCCATTAGCATTTAAACATGTTACAAGAAGAAGGGATAGATGAAAGATGGAAAGAAATGAAGAGGACATGCATAAATGGAACATGTAAATCAACAATCAGAATTGAAACTAAATGGAAAATGGTTTATAAGCATCTCAAAAGTATTTATGAATCAACTTCAAGACATTCAAGAAGTAATATAAGAAGAATTGAAATGAAAGTTCAAAAAGAAAGTGCAAACAATACATGTTAGGATGCACAAAGTTCAAGTTGAAATGAACACGTGAAGATGACCTATAATGTGTATCAAAGACCTATAATATCATATGAATGACTCACACAACTATGCAAATGCTCATACAAATATGCACAAAAGAATTCATGCAAACATGCACTAAAGTTAAAATGACAGGACATGTATTATACTTCCAATGTAATGCATCAAACAAAGACCAAATGGATTCATGAAAATTATGCCAGCATATTATTGGGATGCCTAGGTCAGAAATGCATCATACATCAAGATAGCATGTAAAAATTCATAGCAAAATGACTTCAAACAAAGCAATTAGGTCAAATTGAAACACCATGCAAAGTGGTGCAAATATAGGCATCAAAACATGTAATAAAGTGACCTAAAAAATCAAGCAAAAATCATCTAGCATGCTTCAATGTATTGGTGAATCAATGCAAAAAGAATCATGTCAAAACAGTTTGTAATGAGCAAGAACAAAATTAAACAAATTCATGTATCATGCTTAGAATGCATCTAAATGGAAATTCAAAGAAAATTATGGACCAGGGGTAAAAATGTCATAAAATCAAGAAATAAAATCATGGAAAATTTCCTAAATGTTTTAAGAATACACATGAATTTTTGTAGAATTTTCCAATCTGTTTTGGTATTTTTAAAAATTGGAAATGAAACATGTATAAAAAATAAGAAAAATGAAAATGAAATGCAAAGGGAAGGGGGTATGAACATAGCAATAACGCAGTGCAAATTAAATGGGCCTCAAAACAAGGGGGTGCAAATATCAATCTGATTGAGTCCAAATGCGCGCATAACACATTAACAACAATGCACCTTCAGTCAACATCAGTCAACACAATCCAAGCCATTGGTTTAAGTCAGGTCAACACAAAAATCAAAATACACAAGATCAACGCATGCACGTGAGGACACATGCCAATTACCATGTACCATGCCACACAAAGTTTAAATGAATTCAGAAAAAAAAGCACGTGAGGAGCATGCTTATTTTAATGTGTTGGCACGTTTTAAGCCACACGATGATGAACATCCAATGGTCCATATTCAAACTGCAAATGAAACCCTAAAATGAAGCCACCGGCCGGAGAGGGACCTCCGGTCACCTTCTCCGGTCACTTACCACCGTCTGCAACTCACATTCTTTCCAGAAAATCACAATACATACATCAATTGAAAGCTAAACTCATGTACATTATGAATATGCTAATGAAAATCACCAAACACATACGCACAGCAAGAACAGAGTCAATCAAATTAAGCCCTAGGTATAGAACTATGCCTCTAAGAAGCCTATCAACTAGCCAGGATGCACACGACCTCTATTAGGCCACAAACATCACAAAAACAAGCTGGATCCAGTAAAATAAAGTTGAGGAAGAGAACCTGAAAATATGATGAACTTTGGATCCACCAGAATACCAGAGATCCTATCTTTTTCTTCTCCCTTGGAGCTTCACAAACCAAGCAAAATAAATGCTGTTTGAGCTTGATATCTTGAGACCAGTGAGGGATTCAAAAACTTGATGAAGTACACTTGAAGAATTCGTGTGGATTATGCTGGTTCTTACTTCAATCATGCGCCATTGATGATGATGGAGATGAAGTAGAGGAAGGTGATAACAGAATCGTGCACACAGAGAAAGGGTTTGGAGAGAGCACTTGAATTGTTTTTGGAGAGAAAAGTGAGAAATGAAAATCCTCCCTCAAAATGTGAAGAGTATTGGAATTTATATGTTGAGTTTAGCTATGGTTTAGTGAGTGAATTAACTGAGTCACCCTTGGGTTAAGTGAGTCCACCCTAACTAACTGAGCCAAGTTAGTTAGGGGACGAGTTGGTTATGGCTGGGTTATGGTGAGGATGATGTTTAGAGTGTTATGGTGAGGATGAGATTATGCAGTGTAGCAGCAAGCTTGCTGGACAAGTCTGGGTTCTTTCCCTTTTCATGTATGAAGCAACATGGATAGCACGTGCTGCTCAAGTTTGTAAGGGGATGTTGGTTTAAATGGGGAAAAGAATAAAGAGTGTTCATGTGAATTCTGAAACAACCACCACAGCCATGGTTCATTTTCTGGTTTTATGACAGCTTGGAATCAATGCCATCATAGTGATTGGATGATGAAACTCTCCCTAATCCCTGAATGATTTAGTGTGTTTTTGGGTTCATTCGAAAGAGGAAATATAATGCTACATATTTGGTGTGAAAAATGAATTGAAATAAGACATGGAAGAGGTTGAAAAATGACTTAGAACATTAAGGTTTGGGACTGGTATAAGGGTGAGGCAGTGAGGTCGGCTGGCAAGGCATGTTGGCATGGGATTTTCAGCATAATCATCATGACTTTGGACCCATATATCGCCTCTATAACTTGATCAAATGGAATTTTATCCAACATGAACATTGAAGCTGACACTACAAGGAACATCTTTGATGTTGAAAAGTTTCTCATTTGGAGCCTCTAACTATGAGAAAAGTGAGTGTACTTCTGGCCCACCACATGCTTGTGAAAATGACTGCGCGCGAGCTTGGCCAAACTTGGTCATGACATGGTTTTTGGCCTACTTTCTTCCAACTTTGATCAATCATATCTCCCTCATTTTTTATCCAATGGAAATGTTCTACCCATGGATTTGAAGCTTAAAGCAAGACCTTTCATTGAGGCAGAGCGGATTTTTCATTTGGTGCTCCAAATTTGAATGGCCTTGGCTCAAACTCTGATGCAAAATGGCCAAAACTTACTATTTTTAGTAACCCTACTTCACCCAAAAATGGCAACTTTCCACATCTTGATTTTTTCATGATTCCTTTGGAGTTTCTTGACCAAATTTTGCACATTGGACACATATAACATGAATTTTATGAATTTGGCCTCAAAAAGTCAAGAGTTGACTTTTCCCTCTGATTATTTGACTTTGCCCCAATTTCTCTGATTCCTGATCTTTCTTCCAATTGAAACACTTCCAAAACCAATAGAGATGTAATTTTCCACATACATACACTTAAGGACATATGGAATACCATGACATCAAGTTTTGTTCAAAAACCAAAGATTCCCTGATTTAATGGGAAACCCTAGTTTTGGTGCCCACCTCCTAGGAGAAAAATGTGCAGTCTTCAATTTCAAATTCCTCAGAGTATGTTGTGTACCTTCTTAAAGGATGATGATATATGCCCTTTGAGGATGATTTTGGATCAATGAGCTATCTCTTTTGAGGGTTTTCCTTCAATTTTTGGACTTCTTGCATAGTGTAGGATGTAATGCTTCAATCTCCTATTGTATCTCTTATCCTTGAGGTTGTGGATGATCAATTGAGATAGTATGAGACATGAAAGGCTTCTTGGCTTGCCTTGAGGCAACTTGACTGACCTTTTTGTGCTTTGAATGATCTCTTGATTGTCCATCTCCCACCTGATCACATGCCCTGATGGTAAGGAGGATGCCATGCTTCATTTTTCTATGTTAAATGCAATGCAATGTTAATGAGGTGGATATGATATGATAAATGATAATGCCATGCTATGATGACAAAGAGGGAGAGCAAATTTTGGGGTATTACAGCTGCCCCTATTCAAGCGCTGTAGACCTGAATGCCTGAAAGCAATTGCTTTCGGACTTTCAAGGTATATAGTGATTGAATACCAAATATAACCAAAAATTTGCTCTGGATGATGAAAAAGAAAAGGGATATAAACCCAATGAGACTTCTGGATTGAATCTTCAATGAAACGTCGGAGAGATCTGTCTTTTGAACGACACCAGACGACTACTGGCTTGCCACACTGCTGGTGGACTTTAATAATGTCTTTTATGCAATTCCAGACGACTACTGGCCTGCCACGCTACTGGTGGACTTTAGAAATGTCTTTTTGAACGACGCCAGACGACTACTGGCTTGCCACACTACTGGTGGACTTTAATAATGTCTTTTATGCAACTCCAGACGACTACTGGCCTGCCACACTACTGGTGGACTTTAATAATGTCTTTTATGCAACTCCAGACGACTACTGGCCTGCCACACTACTGGTGGACTTTTACCAATCCACTGTTGGACTTTTGCCACCCGAAGACGGACTTTTGCCAATCCACTGTTGGACTTTTAGCTGCTTTGCCACCCGAAGATGGACTTTTGCCAATCCACTGTTGGACTTTTAGAATATGCCACCCTTAGATGGACCTTTCGCCAATCCACTGTTGGACTTTTGCCACCCGAAGACGGACTTTTGCCAATCCACTGTTGGACTTTTGCCACCCGAAGACGGACTTTTCGCCAATCCACTGTTGGACTTTTGCTAACGTCTTTTAACAATGCCAGACGACTACTGGCTTGCCACACTACGGGTGGACTTTCGCAAAATTCCAATACTGGATTACACTCTGCATCCGTGTCAGACATCTCTGCCGACTTTGCTGAGGAACAATGATCAATGACTTGACTTTGGAGACTCCTGAAAGGATAACCTCTCTACTGGAGAATGAATGAACAATCCGTCTGCTTCGAATTGTCAGGCTTGCCAAAAATAAATTGGACTTGAAGAATAATAAATCTGCCAAGAATCACTTCATCTGTTAGGGGAATGAATTCTGGTCACAGCGATTCCGCTGGGAATGAGAATTCCTTTGCATGGCGTCTTGCTAGGGAGGAAGAGTCATAAAAAACTCTGCTTGAGGATCTATCCAATCCAAGACCCTTTATAGGGGTTATCAACCTTCTGACCTGGCTGGGGAAAGACTGTACCATCCTTGTTGAGGAATAGATTTTGTCGATCTGATAAACCTCTGCGGGGAGAACAACAACTCAGCTGGGGAGTATTGCTGACAAGATTCGATGCTGACCTTTGTGGGGATACCATGACCAGAGATACGATCTTGCTGGGTATCAGGGCTACTCTGCCAGGGATATGCAAATCCTGGTTAGAACATTCCCCTGCAACTTGCTAGGAAAGAGTCCTTAGAGATCTGTTGGGGAAACCCAAAGCAAATCCACAGTAGTCTGCTGAAGAATATGACTGTCAAGCTTAGGATAAGTACCACAATGCCCCATGTTAGGCGAGCTTCCCTTTAGACAATTCCGTTAGGGATGACGAGTTTATAACAAACTCTGCTGGAGGAAACTGCTTTAAAACGTCTCGTGCTGGAGAATGCCTTTTGAGAGGATTTTATAGAAGACCAACTGTCCTCAAACTCTACTGGGGATGATCAACACTTCATGCTGGGGAAACAAACATGCCCCATGCTTGGACAAAACAACAATTCGTCCCCGAAGAGGATGTCATAAGAGGATTTTACAGAAGATCTAGCCTCTTCAAACTCTTGTGACTTCGCTGGGGATAATGACCATCAGTTTCGGTGTCGACGAGACCACTCTTTTGGGGAACCTGTGACTGTTATCGACATAGAAAAGCTTGTAGCTGTTGGAAGGACTGAATAAGAGAATCGACTTAATAAGATGCAACGGTACCCAGTTGAACTTAATTCACTGATATCGACCCGTTATGAACAATCGTCGACCGAACGATGAACGCCGATCTCCTTACCCATAACTGCCCCAGTCTTTTGCGTGGGGTGATTTATTGCTGGTCTTGTGCTTAAAATCATCTGCACCTGCTACCTGCAACAAAAGAATATGCCCACATGCCCCGAATATCGCGTGGCTAGAATCCACCATCCGGGAGTATTCAACATTCGAAGTAATTTCAAATGTTTTTTCTGCGCATGTTATTGCAAGGCTGCCATGTTTTCAAATGCAATGTTTTATCAAAAATTAGGACGTTTTTGCAAACAAAGCAATAAAACAAAAATAGAAAGCTTTTTATTGAAATTCAATTTATTGACTGAGAGCCCAGAATAGGCAATTACATTTGGAAGCAATCCCTGGAAAGAGGTGATCGCTGAAAATTGAGAAAAGAAACTATCCTAATGGCAATGTGAAAACGGAATTCCACTGAGTTTCCATTCTGTTATGACCAGTATGTCTTCAAAACTCCCCGACCTTGCCTTCTGAGAAACGATCGGACCGATTCCTATCTTTCAGAACGTCAGTTGTTCAAACGATAATGGGGTACAGATAACTCAAACCGTAGTCATTCGCTTAAATCCCTCTTTTGTGTGGACCGCCCTTTTAGGTTTTCGATCCACCAGGATACCCTTTTTTGCCTAAGTTGCCCTTTCGGGTTTTCAACTTACCGGGTGTACAAATTTTTTTCAATTATATCCCTCATTTTTGCCCGAACCTTATTCTGTTTTTGGTTCGCCGGGATGCCCTTTTTTGCCTGGATTTTTTTTTATTCTTATTATCCAGCGGGTCTATTCATGCGAAGTATTTTTTGACTACGTCCGAGTTGACAGGGGATGAAAAGTCTTCGCCATCCATGGTTGTAAGCAATAAAGCTCCGCCCGAAAAGACCTTTTTAACCACGAATGGACCTTCATAATTAGGAGTCCATTTGCCCCTGTGATCTGTATTGGGAGGAAGGATCCTTTTGAGTACCACATCTCCGACTTTATAAACCCGAGGACGCACCTTCTGGTCAAATGTCTGTTTCATTCTGCGCTGATATAGTTGCCCATGACATACAGCCGCCAATCGCTTTTCCTCAATAAGGCTCAGCTGATCAAATCTGGCTCGTACCCATTCGGCTTCATCTAGCTTAACATCCATCATAACTCTGAGGGACGGAATCTCTACTTCAACCGGTAGCACTGCCTCCATACCATATACAAGTGAGAATGGGGTTGCCCCAGTGGACGTGCGTACCGACGTTCGATACCCATGCAAAGCAAATGGTAACATCTCATGCCAATCTTTGTACGTGACAACCATCTTCTGCACAATCTTCTTGATATTTTTGTTGGCCGCTTCGACCGCGCCATTCATCTTTGGGCGGTACGGAGAAGAATTGTGATGTTCGATTTTGAAGTCCCGGCATAACTCAGCCATCATCTTATTGTTCAAATTAGAACCATTATCAGTAATGATTCTTTCGGGAACTCCATATCGGCAAATGATATCCCGTTTTAAGAAACGAGCGACCACTTGTTTTGTAACATTGGCATAGGATGCGGCTTCAACCCATTTGGTGAAGTAATCAATTGCCACCAAGATGAAACGATGACCATTGGAAGCTGTAGGCTCAATCTTTCCGATCATATCAATGCCCCACATGGCAAACGGCCAAGGCGACGACATGATACTCAACGGATTTGGAGGCACATGCACCTTGTCTGCATAGATCTGGCATTTATGGCATTTGCGGGCATATTTGCAACAATCTGACTCCATAGTCAACCAATAATATCCCGACCTTAACAACTTTTTAGCCATTGCCTGCCCTCCGGCATGGGTACCGAAAGAGCCTTCGTGCACTTCAATCATCAACAAGTCTGCTTCACGTCTATCCACACATCTAAGCAGGACCGTGTCAAAATTTCTTTTATACAGCACGCCATCTTTATTCAAGAAGAAACTACCAGCTAACCTTCTCAACGTCTTCCTGTCTTTGGACGATGCCCCGGGCGGGTACTCTTGACTTTTTAAGAAACACTTAATGTCATAAAACCATGGCTTGTCATCAGACGCTGCATTGACCGCAAACACAAATGCTGGTCTGTCAAGGCGGGATACCTCAATCTTAGGTACATGGTTCCATCCTTGCACTTTGATCATGGAAGACAAAGTGGCCAAGGCATCAGCGAACCTATTCTCATCTCGAGGAATATGGTACAGTTTCACTGTTGTGAAAAATGTCAGCAATCTCCTTGTATAATCTCTATACGGCACTAGATTTGCTTGGTGTGTGTACCAACTCCCTTTCACTTGATTGATTACCAAAGCTGAATCACCAAATATATCAAGGGTCTTAATCCGTAGATTAATCGCCTCCTCGACCCCCATTATACAAGCTTCGTACTCTGCTTCATTGTTGGTGCATCCGAAAGTTATTCGGGCAGTGAAAGGCATATGAACACCTTCCGGCGTGATAAGAACCGCTCCAACTCCGCACCCATTCATATTGACAGCCCCATCGAACATCAGACTCCATTTGGATTCAGGGTCTGGCCCCTCCTCCGGGAGTGGTTCCTCGCAGTCTTTAGCTTTGAGAAACATGATGTCCTCATCAGGGAAGTCAAATTTCATGGGTTGGTAATCATCAATCGGCTGTTGCGCAAGATAGTCGGACAAGATACTTCCTTTGATGGCCTTTTGTGAAGTGTACTGAATGTCATACTCTGTCAAGACCATTTGCCACCGTGCAACTCTGCCTGTCAATGCTGGTTTCTCGAAAATGTACTTGATAGGATCCATTTTTGAAATCAACAAGGTCGTGTGCCTAACCATATATTGCCTCAATCGCTTAGCGGCCCATGCAAGCGCACAACATGTCTTTTCAAGCATTGAGTATCGGGACTCACAATCATTGAACTTTTTGCTCAGGTAGTAAATAGCATGCTCCTTCCTACCTGTCTCGTCGTGTTGACCGAGAACACAACCCATGGAACCTTCAAGCACTGTCAGATACATTATCAGCGGTCTCCCTTCAACTGGAGGCATTAGAATCGGAGGTTCCTGCAAGTATTCTTTTATCTTATCGAATGCCAATTGGCAATCGTCATTCCACCTGACCGTTTGATCTTTCCTCAATAATTTAAATATTGGTTCACACGTGGCTGTTAGGTGAGATATGAACCTCGCAATGTAGTTCAATCTACCCAAGAAACCACGAACCTCTTTTTCTGTTCTCGGTTCAGGCATTTCTTGTATTGCTTTCACCTTGGCAGGATCAACCTCGATTCCTTTTTCGCTCACAATGAAACCTAGCAACTTTCCAGAACGCACCCCAAACGTGCACTTGTTTGGATTTAATCTCAGACGAAACTTTCTCAACCTTTCAAATAGCTTTTTCAGGTTAACCAGATGCTCCTCTTCTGTTCTCGACTTGGCAATCATATCATCTACATAACATTCGATCTCCTTATGAATCAAGTCATGAAACAATGTCACCATCGCCCGCTGGTACGTTGCCCCTGCGTTTTTCAACCCAAAAGGCATTACTTTATAACAATATGTACCCCACGGAGTAATGAACGTGGTCTTCTCCATATCTTCAGGTGCCATCTTGATCTGGTTGTACCCGGAGAAACCGTCCATAAATGAGAACACTGAAAATTGAGCTGTATTATCGACCAGCACATCAATATGAGGTAGTGGAAAATCATCTTTCGGGCTAGCTTTATTAAGATCTCGATAATCCACACACATTCTCACTTTTCCATCTTTCTTCGGTACTGGCACGATATTGGCTACCCACGGAGGATATTTTGTCACAGCAAGAAACCCAGCATCCCACTGCTTCTGGACTTCCTCCTTAATCTTTAAAGCCATGTCGGGGTGAGTCCGACGAAGTTTCTGCTTGACTGGCGGACATTCTTCTCTTAATGGCAGCCTGTGCACAACAATATCTGTATCCAACCCCGGCATGTCTTGATACGACCAGGCGAAGATGTCAACATACTCGCGCAACATTTCCGTCAAAGTTTGCTTCACATCTGCTTGCAAGCTGGCACCAATCCTGATCTCTTTCTTGGCGTCCTTGGTACCAATATTGATGATTTCTACAGTCTCCTGATGAGGCTGGATGACCCTTTCCTCTTGTTTCAACAATCTGGTCAGTTCTTCAGAAAGTTCACAATCTTTCTCATCCCCTTCTTCGGCTTGATAAATCGGATTGTCAAAGTCATACATGGCCATATCAAAATCGTTATCAGTGGTATCCGGAGGATCAAGTCTGCATGAACGGGTTCATGCCTTATTTTAGAATTTATTTTTAAGCAAAAGAAAATGAAACATTGCCATTTTATTTTTTTTTGTGCAAAAATAAAAACTGAAAGACAGAGAACAAAATTTGATTGCAAAACGTCCTTTATTAATGATTAAACATTGCAAATGCAACCATAGTGGCCCACAAATGAATCTATACGCCTTGGGCAGAGCGCAAGATTTTGACATGCATTATGGTTAGAAAAAACAAAGAAAAATTACTCTGTCTGAAGAGTAACCCGGATGACTTCTTCAACGAACCAGTTCTGCACTTGTTGTCCCGGAACATGAGGGCGTACCCAGTTGTCCAGGTCACAATCACTGTCAACACTATCCTCTGTGGCTGCACAAGACTGGTCCGTGTAGATAATTCCCCCACTATTGAAAGTAATGGGTCCCCTGCTCCCCGCATCTGAAGTTGTAGAGGGATGATAACCAATACCAAATTTGTCTTCCTTCACTGGGGTCTCTATCAACCTGCCCCAACCTTGGGCGTTGCCTGCCCTGACGACTTCGACAGCTTGTTTGTAAGATGAAATGGAGGTACCAGCCCCAACTGGTACAGAAGAAGACTCAGGTGCATCGTCAATGTTGACTGCTTCAAATGATTGGCACAGCATCTCATGAATTTCCCCATCCATTTCAATGTACTTGAACGTGGACAAGTGACTCACAAAGATGTCTTCTTCCCCACACACTGTCACAACCTGCCCTTCAAACTCATACTTCAGCTTTTGATGTAGAGTAGAAGTAACAGCCCCGGCTCCGTGAATCCAAGGGCGCCCCAATAGGCAGCGATATGCAGGTTGTATGTCCATTACATGGAACGTGGATTTGAATACCTGTGGTCCAATTTGTACGGGCAATTCCACCTCACCAAACACAGATCGTCTAGTTCCATCGAATGCTCTGACCACTAATTCACTAGGCCTTAAGATCAAACCGTCAACTTCCAGCTTCATTAATGCCTTCTTGGGCAAGACATTGAGTGATGAACCAGTGTCTACCAGTACATGAGATAACACTGCGCCCTTACACTCCATCGTGATATGCAAAGCCTTATTATGGTTTCTTCCTTCAACAGTCAAATCTCTACTTGTAAAGCCCAAGCCATGGCTAACATTAACATTGGAGATTACGCCCTCGAGCTGATTAACAGTAATTTCTTGTGGCACGTATGCACTCTTCAACACTTTCAACAACGCCTGCCGGTGCACATCAGAGCACATCAATAGTGACAAGATTGAAATCTTTGAAGGGGTCTGATTCAGTTGGTCCACAATCTTATAATCGCTTTTCTTGATTATCTTCATAAATTCTTCCATTTCCTTATCAAAAGTAATCTTTGTCTCTGCTTCAGGTGTAGGCGCACTTTCAACCACCTGTTTACCCTTAGCCTTTGCTGCAGCTTCTGCCTCTTTATCACTTCTCAAGGTTTGGGGAGCGAACAACCTTCCACTCCTTGTAAAGCCCCCTACACCCCCTACATTATCAATATTTGGGCTGACTGACAGCTCAACTTCCTGCTTTTTACCTTCGTAATATACATCTGCCCCATAGTGCCATGGGATAGCCTTCGTAGACGTGAACGGAATTGGTCCTGGCACCGTGATAGTGACAGGACTGGGCCCTTCTGGCGCAACACTCGCCACGGGAACTGCATTGACCGGCATTTGAATCTCAGCGGGGGTGTAATAGATGGTCACGGTTGATATCTCATCAGTGTCTTTCACGACTCTGTCGAACTGTAGACATCCTTCATCGATCAGATTCTGTAAACCCATCTTCAACTTATCACAGCCGTTCTCCTGATTCATACACTCAGAGCAATCTTGATTACAGCCCGGGAACACCTGTCCCTTCAATAAACGATCTTTTACAACCAACAAAGAAGTTTTCACTTGATGAACGTCTAACACCAAATTCAATCTCCTCCCATCTTCAATAACGTACACATTTGCTGCACTATGATCAGGCATGGGATGCTGAGTAATATTAGGAGCGGGAGAGAAATTGATGGCTTTAGCATCAATCAAATCTTGTAATTTATGATGGAAAGCCCAGCATTTTTCAATGGAGTGCCCCTGAGCACCTGAGTGGAACTCACAACGAGCATTAGCATCGAAGTTAGGTGGCAGGTTTCCAGCAACCGGAGCTTTCATAGTACGGAGTTCTACCAACTTTAACTCGAGTAGCCGGGGCAACAGCGCGGCATAAGTCATAGGGAGAGGATCCATCTTACGATCCCTCTGTCTAGACCTTTGCTGGAAAAAAGGTTGTTGCTGTTGAACTTGTTGTTGGGGTTGTTGTTTCTGAACAGACGGTGTGGGGATTGTTACAGCATCTACCTGATAATAAGCTCGAGAACGCCCTCTGCCTCGTCCTCTAAACACAGCATTCGTATCACCTTCTCTTCTTTTCTGGTTACTAGCAAACGGTTTCTTCGTCCCCGAAGAGCCAGCCCCACTCACATCCTGGATCTTTCCAAGCTTTAACAGACTTTCTATTCTTTCTCCCGCAATCACAATATCAGCAAATCCAGTTGACGGACAAGCAGCTAATCTATCCAGATAGGCCCCTTGCAAGGTGCCCATGAACATATCTGCCATTTCTCTGTCTGACAAGGGAGGTTGGACCTGGGCAGCCATTTCCCTCCACCTCTGTGCATATTCTTTGAAACTCTCCTTGGCATTCTGGGACAATCCCTGCAATTGGGTACGGTTGGGCGCCATGTCAATATTATACTGGTATTGCTTCAGGAACGCTTCTGCCAGATCTTTCCAATTCTTCACAGCAGCTCTATTCAACTTCATGTACCAGGTCAAGGACGCCCCAGCCAGACTGTCCTGAAAATAGTGCATCCATAGCTTCTCGTCATCCGTATGGGCTGAAATCTTCCCAAAGTAAGCTTGAAGATGAGTTTGGGGACACGCATTGCCGTGATACTTATCAAAAGTGGGAGGCTTGAATTTAGGGGGAATTCTGACTCCTGAGACCAGCCCCAAGCTGGTAACATCAATACCCATAGAGTTCTTGCATTCTATGGCCCTGATCTTCTCTGCTAGCTCATCATACCTTCGATCCCCTTGATTACCCACATCAGCATCCAACAGAGTAAATTGGTCTTCCAGAGTATCTTCAAGAGTAACACCAACATGCCTACCATTTCCATTACCCCGATTGTTACCACCAGGAGGAGGGTTGCCACCGGGAGGAGGAATGCCATGTCCCTGTGAATTGTCATGATGATCACCTTCGGGCCCATTGTCGGGACGCTCTACCAGAAGCCTCAGTCTCTCCTGATTTTGCGCCATGCCAGTCATGAGGGTCATGAACTGGTCCATACGCGCCCTCATTTCCGCCAAATCACTTTGCACTTGATCCATGATTCTTACTTGATTCCTTCGCGTCGAATATCGGTGAATATGACTCTCCGCTATACTGCCTGAAACCAAATAAAGGTTAGAGTCCCTGCAACGAGTACCTGAAAAGCAAGTAACAAAAAATGCAAAATGATATGCAATGCCATGCAATGCCATGTTTGTCATTTCCGAGGTGCTTTATACCCTGATTCTAATCCAACCACAGAAATCTGAAGACCAGAAATTGTGATATAAAGAGACGTGTCATGGCCATGTGCTTGTGTGCAGCTATCTGATAAGGAATAATTCTGAATAAAACTGCTCATACTCATTCAACAAAGTATTCAAGTACATTTAAGAAAGGTTCAACTGCAAATGCAATACAAGGAAAAATGGATCCATCAACAAGCCTGATGGTAACCATTAACAACAAAATATAAGGAAAAGAACATCAGTCTGACAATTCCACACCCTTCAGCTTATCACTTGAGTATTTGATCTCCTCAAAAAGTATACGGGTACGCTGGTGATTCGGCTTTTCAATCATTTCTTTGATCAAGACATCCCTTTTCTCAAGAGCTTCAGTTAAAGAACCCATATGCAGCATCAGAGCCTCGTCATCACACACTCCTTTGTGTCTCTTTATGCCGGCTTGCGTCTTGAGTATCTCCCTTTCTATCATGACTTCTTCAAGCTCTTTCTTGGTATTCCTCAGCTCACCTCTAGCTTCTTCTAGCTGTTCTTGACTCTTACCGAGGCTTTCCCGATACTTTCTCCTCTGCTCATGCGCCTTTTCAAGCTCTTCGTCCTTAATCTGCAACTGTTCCTGTAATTCAGCAATCTCTATCCTAACTTCGTCCCAAGCGTGCTGAAACTTTGTTAACTTTTCTTTGGTCTGTGCTAACGCCTGTTTGGTTTGCTTGTGGGCTTGAGTAGCATCATCAGCACCTTTACTAATCTTCCGGAAATGTTGGGCTCTTCCAGCAAAGTCTTTTTCTTTTGCAGTTAGGATTTGTTCAGCATCTTGGGCTTTCCGCTCCAGCTCTTTGTTGGCATGTAGAGCATTCTGAAGACGGCTACTCAACTCGGAATTCTCTCCTTGGAGCTTTTTCACCAAGGCTTGCAACTTGTCAACTTCTTCCACAGTAGCAGTGCTTCTTGCTTTCTCATTCTCCGGATACAAAAGGGGTGCCTTACCAAAAGGCAAGAGAAAATCTTCAACTCTTTTCTTCACCCACTCTTCATATGCTGGATAAACCCGGTTGTTAGGCTTTCCTAGAGTAACTTTCCCCTTTTTCAGTATACTACCCCAGCTTTCAGAAGCTTTCTGTGCTGCTTCCCACCCCTCTGATGTATGAAAATAGAGGGACTCCTCCACATCTCTCTTAATAGGCGGACCTGTCAGGGCATACCCAAATTGTCGAATGGCCAAAGAAGGATTGTAGTTAATCCCACCCAGCCTTCCTATCAGTGGAACGTTAGGGAACTTACCACAGCTGTGGATAATATTCTTGCCAATCAGCCCATGATCTACCCATACGATGTCCTTGGCCACCAATCCCATTAAACGCTGTTTCCACTCTAGAGAATCTTTGGAATCCACAAAAGCCCCTGATTGTGGTAAACGGCCCGCAAACCACTTATAGAACAAGGGTGCACAACAACGAATTATCCCTCCTCTTTTCTTTTCGTTTCGGTTGTACAACGAGTAGTGAAGATCTCCCAGTAGCGTTGGCACCGGGTTCTTCATCAGGAATATTCGTATAGCGTCCGTATCAATGAAATCCGGCTCGTTGGGAAACAACACTATGCCGTATATGCAAAGGGCTAGCAAAGCATTAAAAACAAGCCAATTCTCGCCTTTAGCTGCTTCCTGGGCCTTCTTAATCAGATATTCCAACTTGTAACCACGAATCTTTCCTTTGTTGGAGACATTGTCGCCTAACTCTGATTTGCTCAAATAAAGAGCACCAGCCACCTTCCCAAAGTCAAGATCCCCCACCGATCCAAAGAAAGGGGGCTCCTCCTTGATAGCAATCCCCAACATGTTGGAATACTCCTCCAGGGTAGGAACCAACACATAGTCTGGAAATACAAAACACCTCAGAGGCGGATCATAGAACTGCATCAACGTATGGAGACCTCTGGCTTCATAATCACTGACATTACAGACCATAGATAAAATCCACCCATATTTCTCTTCAAAAGCTTCTCGTACTGCAGGGCTCGCCATTCCCTTCAGCATAACAATAGGGCCTAAAGTTGGCGTAAGGAACTTATAGCTGATGATATTCTTCCTCTCTTTAGTGTTCATCTTTGCAGGGACCTGATGACTGGAATCAAGGGTAATATATGCACCTGGAAATGAATAAACATGTATGTTAAAATATGATAATGCAATGCAAAGGGCAATGTGATCAGGTAATCAGGTGTCTGTGCTGAACTGTGAACGGTGTCGGTGTAGCTCTGAGACTAATATAGAACCATAGATAAGAACCATCTGAATACAATAGGATGAAACTTCCTTTTTGTGCAATGATGATAGGAAACCGGGTATGTAGGAGGTCATGGTTACCTGCAAACCTGTAAACAACCCGCCCTTCTCACATGTGGGTACTAGGATGTTCAGTATCCCGGGCTCTCAGGTCGAGAAATGATGATACGTTCACCATTTCTGGTTTGGCATCATCATCAATCGAGAAGGCCTCAACTGATTCTCCAAAACAAAAGGTCCTCAGCTTCTGGCACTGAGGTCGAGAAGCAATAGTACATTCATCCCTCAGGGTACAGTACTATCGCCAATCGAGGAGTGCCTCCGCTGATTCTCTTTCAAAAAGGGATGTCCTATAGCAAGTTCCCAGCATTGGGTCCTCGGATCGAGAATGTGCAATGGGTTTGCCACGGAATGTGGTCTGCCACTGTCACATCTCGGGAGGAGTGCCGCAACTGAGTCCTCGGGAATGGTCACCAGAGTCGACAGTTCCTCAAGAGAATAACCACTGGCCTGCATAACATGCAGTAGCAGAAAGCTCCTGATAGAACCTCGTCTGGTTGTGGGTCTCATGAACAACAATACGTGGTCACCACCACGCAAGCGTCATGACTATCCACTCTAATACCTATGTATGTACTCAAGCCTTGGTAGTGAGCTTATCTCTCAGAACACCCATCCCGCCAAACAGACAAAACAGTGCAACACAATATAATATATGATATGTAATGCTAAAATGCGGTAAATACAGTAAAATAAATAAACAGCAACATATAGCACAACAGTAAACACCCAATGAAAGAAAAGCAGACAAGCGCTAGGATTGACTCGCTAAGGAAACCAGAGATTCTGGGTTCTGTCCCCAGCAGAGTCGCCAGCTGGTCGCTCCCGGGATTTTCATCCAAGTACAAACGCGAAAGTGGCACCGAACAGAGTCGCCAGCAATGTGTATTTATCCCAAGAGAGGGAAAGGAAACACCGCGTAAACCTGAGAGAAAGGAAAAGCATGGTCTCGCGACCAAGAGAACTGGGTTCGGGAGTCGGTTACGCGCGGGGAAGGTATTAGCACCCCCACGCGTCCATCGTACCCGATGGGATCCACGCTTGCTTGTCTCGATCAAAGGGTGTAAGGAAAGGATACTGGAAAAAAAATGGAAAGAGAACGATAAACAAATGTAGGGAAAATAAAAGAAGTGCTCGCATGGGCCCTACCCCACTGCCTACGTATCTCATCGGGAACATGAGAATCAGAGCGACGTAGTTCCCCTCACTAGGGATGGATTGTTTGTGTTTTTTAGAGAACGGCTTACGTTCTAGCTCAGGTGTTGCAGGCTCGCTGGTCCGAGTGCGTTACCATCTTGCAAGAGAACGAGTAGAAGCGCGTTCGTACGCTAAGAGTGAATGAGGTGAGAAAAGAATTCCCGAAGGAAAGACGTTATTGTTTGTTTTTGTCTTTTAGAAAGAAGTGTTTTGTTATTTGTTTGCATATGATAGTGTATCCAAATCTTAGTCCTTGGAATGTGTACCTTCTCACATTCCAAGATGGAATGAGTAAGAAAGTACACTAAATATGAAGAAGACCCCCACACTTAGTTTCAATTGTCAAGGTTCAAACACACTAGCATACTTGTGTTTATTAAGTGTTTTTGTTGATTAAGAAATGAAGAAGTGTTTTTTTATTTACCTCCAACAAGTATTGCATTTAAGTCCCTCACACAAGATCAAATGTTTAACACATTGACCCAAGATGGGTTGTATGCTATACATTTTAAGATTATAAGAGAAGACCCCTTATAATCTTTTCTTTATGTGAAAGGCCTAAATGCAATAAATGCCTACCTTTATTAGAAGTTTTGAGTTTTCTTTGAGATGAGAAGATGAAAGACTCAAGAGAGGAGAAAAGGTAAAACCTATATGGACTAAGACTCAATCCTAATTGAAGATTAAAGGGAGTGATCCTAAAGGTTTGTGAGGTTTCAACCTAAAGTCTAAAGAAAGAAAGAATTAAACAATTCACTTCTAAAGTAGAAGATGAATTGTAATTCAAAAAGGGAAAGTAAAGAGTTATTAAAAGAAAGCACATAAGTGCTTAACAAAACATAAAATGGAATTATAAAAGAGAAAGGATAGAAGTTGAATGTGGATTCCTTATCCACACTCAATTGAAACTTACCAAAGCCCCTACATGGTTAGTAAACATGTATAAGAAGTATAAGAAGTAAAAGAACATGTAATGCATCATAAAACTCAAAAGAATTAAATGAGAAAACAAATCCTAGAACCACAACCAGAATGGGCATCATATGGACAACAAGTGAATATCATCATACAAGTGCAAGTGAATAAGCAATAATCATCATCCATTAGCATTTAAACATGTTACAAGAAGAAGGGATAGATGAAAGATGGAAAGAAATGAAGAGGACATGCATAAATGGAACATGTAAATCAACAATCAGAATTGAAACTAAATGGAAAATGGTTTATAAGCATCTCAAAAGTATTTATGAATCAACTTCAAGACATTCAAGAAGTAATATAAGAAGAATTGAAATGAAAGTTCAAAAAGAAAGTGCAAACAATACATGTTAGGATGCACAAAGTTCAAGTTGAAATGAACACGTGAAGATGACCTATAATGTGTATCAAAGACCTATAATATCATATGAATGACTCACACAACTATGCAAATGCTCATACAAATATGCACAAAAGAATTCATGCAAACATGCACTAAAGTTAAAATGACAGGACATGTATTATACTTCCAATGTAATGCATCAAACAAAGACCAAATGGATTCATGAAAATTATGCCAGCATATTATTGGGATGCCTAGGTCAGAAATGCATCATACATCAAGATAGCATGTAAAAATTCATAGCAAAATGACTTCAAACAAAGCAATTAGGTCAAATTGAAACACCATGCAAAGTGGTGCAAATATAGGCATCAAAACATGTAATAAAGTGACCTAAAAAATCAAGCAAAAATCATCTAGCATTCTTCAATGTATTGGTGAATCAATGCAAAAAGAATCATGTCAAAACAGTTTGTAATGAGCAAGAACAAAATTAAACAAATTCATGTATCATGCTTAGAATGCATCTAAATGGAAATTCAAAGAAAATTATGGACCAGGGGTAAAAAGGTCATAAAATCAAGAAATAAAATCATGGAAAATTTCCTAAATGTTTTAAGAATACACATGAATTTTTGTAGAATTTTCCAATCTGTTTTGGTATTTTTAAAAATTGGAAATGAAACATGTATAAAAAATAAGAAAAATGAAAATGAAATGCAAAGGGAAGGGGGTATGAACATAGCAATAACGCAGTGCAAATTAAATGGGCCTCAAAACAAGGGGGTGCAAATATCAATCTGATTGAGTCCAAATGCGCGCATAACACATTAACAACAATGCACCTTCAGTCAACATCAGTCAACACAATCCAAGCCATTGGTTTAAGTCAGGTCAACACAAAAATCAAAATACACAAGATCAACGCATGCACGTGAGGACACATGCCAATTACCATGTACCATGCCACACAAAGTTTAAATGAATTCAGAAAAAAAAGCACGTGAGGAGCATGCTTATTTTAATGTGTTGGCACGTTTTAAGCCACACGATGATGAACATCCAATGGTCCATATTCAAACTGCAAATGAAACCCTAAAATGAAGCCACCGGCCGGAGAGGGACCTCCGGTCACCTTCTCCGGTCACTTACCACCGTCTGCAACTCACATTCTTTCCAGAAAATCACAATACATACATCAATTGAAAGCTAAACTCATGTACATTATGAATATGCTAATGAAAATCACCAAACACATACGCACAGCAAGAACAGAGTCAATCAAATTAAGCCCTAGGTATAGAACTATGCCTCTAAGAAGCCTATCAACTAGCCAGGATGCACACGACCTCTATTAGGCCACAAACATCACAAAAACAAGCTGGATCCAGTAAAATAAAGTTGAGGAAGAGAACCTGAAAATATGATGAACTTTGGATCCACCAGAATACCAGAGATCCTATCTTTTTCTTCTCCCTTGGAGCTTCACAAACCAAGCAAAATAAATGCTGTTTGAGCTTGATATCTTGAGACCAGTGAGGGATTCAAAAACTTGATGAAGTACACTTGAAGAATTCGTGTGGATTATGCTGGTTCTTACTTCAATCATGCGCCATTGATGATGATGGAGATGAAGTAGAGGAAGGTGATAACAGAATCGTGCACACAGAGAAAGGGTTTGGAGAGAGCACTTGAATTGTTTTTGGAGAGAAAAGTGAGAAATGAAAATCCTCCCTCAAAATGTGAAGAGTATTGGAATTTATATGTTGAGTTTAGCTATGGTTTAGTGAGTGAATTAACTGAGTCACCCTTGGGTTAAGTGAGTCCACCCTAACTAACTGAGCCAAGTTAGTTAGGGGACGAGTTGGTTATGGCTGGGTTATGGCGAGGATGATGTTTAGAGTGTTATGGTGAGGATGAGATTATGCAGTGTAGCAGCAAGCTTGCTGGACAAGTCTGGGTTCTTTCCCTTTTCATGTATGAAGCAACATGGATAGCACGTGCTGCTCAAGTTTGTAAGGGGATGTTGGTTTAAATGGGGAGAAGAATAAAGAGTGTTCATGTGAATTCTGAAACAACCACCACAGCCATGGTTCATTTTCTGGTTTTATGACAGCTTGGAATCAATGCCATCATAGTGATTGGATGATGAAACTCTCCCTAATCCCTGAATGATTTAGTGTGTTTTTGGGTTCATTCGAAAGAGGAAATATAATGCTACATATTTGGTGTGAAAAATGAATTGAAATAAGACATGGAAGAGGTTGAAAAATGACTTAGAACATTAAGGTTTGGGACTGGTATAAGGGTGAGGCAGTGAGGTCGGCTGGCAAGGCATGTTGGCATGGGATTTTCAGCATAATCATCATGACTTTGGACCCATATATCGCCTCTATAACTGATCAAATGGAATTTTATCCAACATGAACATTGAAGCTGACACTACAAGGAACATCTTTGATGTTGAAAAGTTTCTCATTTGGAGCCTCTAACTATGAGAAAAGTGAGTGTACTTTTGGCCCACCACATGCTTGTGAAAATGACTGCGCGCGAGCTTGGCCAAACTTGGTCATGACATGGTTTTTGGCCTACTTTCTTCCAACTTTGATCAATCATATCTCCCTCATTTTTTATCCAATGGAAATGTTCTACCCATGGATTTGAAGCTTAAAGCAAGACCTTTCATTGAGGCAGAGCGGATTTTTCATTTGGTGCTCCAAATTTGAATGGCCTTGGCTCAAACTCTGATGCAAAATGGCCAAAACTTACTATTTTTAGTAACCCTACTTCACCCAAAAATGGCAACTTTCCACATCTTGATTTTTTCATGATTCCTTTGGAGTTTCTTGACCAAATTTTGCACATTGGACACATATAACATGAATTTTATGAATTTGGCCTCAAAAAGTCAAGAGTTGACTTTTCCCTCTGATTATTTGACTTTGCCCCAATTTCTCTGATTCCTGATCTTTCTTCCAATTGAAACACTTCCAAAACCAATAGAGATGTAATTTTCCACATACATACACTTAAGGACATATGGAATACCATGACATCAAGTTTTGTTCAAAAACCAAAGATTCCCTGATTTAATGGGAAACCCTAGTTTTGGTGCCCACCTCCGAGGAGAAAAATGTGCAGTCTTCAATTTCAAATTCCTCAGAGTATGTTGTGTACCTTCTTAAAGGATGATGATATATGCCCTTTGAGGATGATTTTGGATCAATGAGCTATCTCTTTTGAGGGTTTTCCTTCAATTTTTGGACTTCTTGCATAGTGTAGGATGTAATGCTTCAATCTCCTATTGTATCTCTTATCCTTGAGGTTGTGGATGATCAATTGAGATAGTATGAGACATGAAAGGCTTCTTGGCTTGCCTTGAGGCAACTTGACTGACCTTTTTGTGCTTTGAATGATCTCTTGATTGTCCATCTCCCACCTGATCACATGCCCTGATGGTAAGGAGGATGCCATGCTTCATTTTTCTATGTTAAATGCAATGCAATGTTAATGAGGTGGATATGATATGATAAATGATAATGCCATGCTATGATGACAAAGAGGGAGAGCAAATTTTGGGGTATTACACAAGTGAGACAAGAATAGTTTGCATAAATGGAGATATATGGCATGCAATTAGATCAACAACCCACCTACATCAAAAATGAACACCTTGCTCAAATATAACATGCTCATAGTAGTGGCACATCCAGAGATGAGCACATGGATAAACAAGTTTTAAACTAGGCAAAGCATTCATACCATGGATTATCTACATTCACTGACTATCAATCAACTATGGATGATAGTATGACATGGCAATCTTATGTGCACTAACAGATGTGCACAAATGTGCGTGGATGTGGCATGGCAATGTCAAACTGAGTTTACAAGCAATATTTGGTTTAGGGACATTATTAGGAAATTCACACAATACACATGAGAAAAACAAATCTTGGCAAAGCAAGACACACATGTCAAGAATTTCAGTTCAAGAACAAACTGTCATGGACTTGCAAGCATGGAAACTAAAACACATAGCATGATGGTGTTAAACATCTATATTGTGCCATGGAAATGAGCAGAGGTACCTCATGTTGAAATTTAAGCAAGCACAGAGGTAGAGCCTTTTAACAAAATGAAGTCATACATATTCTGTGCCATATGTGCTATTAACCAAACATCAATGATGACCTCAACTAAACATGGCACAGTCATTGTACACAATGTGAAAAGAAATGTGATGAATGTGTCATTACATCAAAATGAATCCACAGACCAGGTTTAGCTTAGAGACAACATTAACAAGTTAGCACTATAAAGAAAAATCAGTTACATGACTTCAACAAATCAACAGATCAGACACATCAGTTTTGGCATCTCAAGCAACTTGACTCCAAAACAAGGGCAACATGGTAGTTCTCAGTTTGGATAATGATCACAAAGAGATATACATATATGACACACCTGGACCTAGTTCAAGGCAGTTTGGTACATACATCTTGAGCATAAAATGTATCAAGCATATTCATCACTTGGAAATATGTCAACTGTCAAATCAACATTTGGTGCACATATCCTAAACACAAAGCTCAGCATGGCATGATGACTAATGCAAGAGACAGCAGGTATCAAATTTCCTTGTCATTATCACTGACCAAACAAAACAACAAAAACAAAGGCACTAGCAGCTAGATATTGATGACATGTGAGAATAAAGTATCAACAATAACAAGTAGTCAGTGTGCAGACAAACAATGTGTCATTTAGGGCAGTTCTGGTACATACCACAAGGCAATAAGTTCAAAGATTTCTCATATGCACCTACCAATTTTAGCATACCAATTTATCTTAATTCTGGGTACCAAAATCCACACACCATGATACATTGTGAGCACTAAACAAGGTAGCAGATATGAGTAAAGATGCACTACTCTGGGTTTTAAGCAAGCACATGTGCAAAACAAACTCAACAAGGAAAGCAACATGCACATTATGAGTTCAGATAGGTTAACTAATCATCAATCAGCAATGTGAACATGGTATGATAATTTATGTGCTCAGTAGGATGTGAAAGGTGTGGCCCTATGTCAAAATGAGTTCACAACTAGCCTTTTAGTTTAGAGACAAACATCAGCAAATACATACACATAAACGGCCAGTTATCACAAAGTAGCATCATGTTACTTCTCACCTAAACAAATATGGAAGACGTGCTCTAGTACTTAGGTCAAATGATTTGTTTAACAGAAGCTTACACACATGACATGAACAGATAGCATATTGAAACAAGATTGAACACATAACACAAGTTTTAGCACACAAGGAGAAACTAACCATATCAGCAGGTTGTAAAAGAAAACCATAAATCAAAGCCAGTTTCATAACTTCAATAAGTTAACAGTTCAAATATCCAAACACAAGCACAAAAACCCATTTAGTTCAAAATACCAGATCAATGATATGTCAAAGTTGTATACACATTAAGACATGGCTAAACATATGAACAAATACAAAAGAACATGCTTGTAACAGACTAAGTAAAGGACAGGTTCCCTGCTTAAAAGCAAAACTTAAAACTAAGCCTCTTGCTTACAACATATAACATGAATTCTTGTATGCAGCCTTACTAAAAGGGACAGTGATGACAACAAATGATATTAGTCATTTTAGTGAGGAACAAACCAAGTTTCATTGCCAACAAAGTCTTTTGTACACTTGAAACCATGCCAACATAAATAGCTCACTCATAAACCTCATAAGTCATGCAAGTGTTTCAAAACAGCAAGGAGTGAGTTATATTTTAAAGAGTTTATTTCTTATTATAACAACTTCCCAGCCTTGGAACAACCCAAAACTTTTTAGCACTTACCACATATATTTGACAGATTCAAACAACAACAAGGTTACACATATTAAAAAAAGGTAATGAATGATCATTGTGAGTACATTATGGTATGATAACAAGACCAGAAAGTAATGCCAATATCTACCTTACCTCAGCCAACATATAACCAGCCCTATCTCATCTCAAGATTGCAGTTCAGGGACAGAAACTAAGTAAAGCTCTAATACACATGGTTTATACTTTGTAGATAAATGGAGGAAATCATGCAAGGCACATGCTATATGAACTTATATGACATAGATATGATAATAAACATTATGAGTATGAACAAAGAGTAAAGAAAGAGCACTTACTAAGTGGAATATGTCCACTACAACTTCCAATATACACGAGCTCCTTTCTTGCTGAAACAAACACCAACTCCCAAAGCCAAGCTTACTCCTTTTCATTTATTTGCAAGACTTCAAACTCAGATTTTATTTAGAGTGTTTTGTTAAAGATTGTTGGTAAGAAGTGCAAAGGACTGAGCTGCTATTTATAGGAAAAAGGAGTGAGTTCAAGGTATGGCCAAATTGTCAATAATGCCAATACTGCCCTTTACAAATCGTGTAAGTTCTTCAAAATGCAGAGCAAGATCTCCCAATATCTCTGAACCTCTGAGTAAGAACTGTTGTGAACTGATGGGTGTATAGATAAATGAATAAACTAATGTTTCCTCTTTTGGAAAGTTTCTCTCTCTCCCTCCCACTTGCACAACTAAGTCATATATCATTATTTTAATGCTAATTCAGTTCAAATTTTGTGGAGGAACTTGTTCTCATGTTAATCACATTATTAGAACTCAGAAATTATGGAAATTGGTGGTTAAGGAAGTGTTAGAATCAAAATCCAAAAGTAAGTTTCTTGAATGCTAAGTAATGAAACCCTAAACTTTGTGCCTTCGAAACTCCTAGCTCCCTTGATGGATTGGAGAGTTCTGATACTCTTTGGAAAGCTCTCATTACCCTCTACAACTTTCATGACCAAGGGTTTTTGAGTTGAGTCCTGGAAGTTTATGAAAAACTGGGTTGAAGTTGGATGTTTATTAGGGCAGAAAATGCTGAAAATTTACTAAGTCTTTGGTCAGTCTGACTTGTAAGTCCCATAACTCAAAAACCATACATTTTTTGGAGAAACGTCATATTTAACACTTTGAAGATCTTGGAAAGAGATTTCATTTGGGCTTTGAGTCACTTCATTTGGATGTGTGGTTTGGAAGTTATGACCATTTCAAATTTGCACAAGAGAGGGAATTTCCACCTATGAAAAGTTTTATGATCATAAAATTACTTCCTTTGCAAGAAACTTCTTGAAACTTGATCTTGACACTTTAAATCATGAATAAGACATGTTATGATGATTTGAGGCAAAAGAGATTCCATTTGGATCAAAATCCCAAAGATTAGGGTTTCAGTCAAAACCCTAATTTTGACTGTGAATGCACTGGGATAAACCTTTGTGATCTTGCTTTTTTCTTCACATCCAAAGCTCATAGAAGACATCTAGGGGTGTTTACTAACTCATGGAGTCATGGTTTAGGGTTTGAGGGCACCTCCCGATGAAAATCAAGGCCAGTGATTCATATGTCTTACAGAAACCCTAATTTGGAGGCAAGGTGAGATTGGGGCTCAAACTAATCATGATGAAAGCCAGATGATCTTGAATTCTTGTTGAATGAGACCTCTTGAATGTAGTTAAACTCAAATGGTTGATGAACCAAGCAAATCTTGACTGGATAGGGCAAAATTCTTCAATGATTCTTCAGGTGAAAACCCTAATCCCATACTTTGGTCTGGTGATCCTTTATTGACTTGACTTGATTCAAAGTTTTGAGATTTTGGTTCCAAACAATTAGTGAGGCTTTGTGATGATTGTATGGAGCCAGAGAATACCTTAGGAGGCTTTGAATCTCTCTGTACAAACCCTAATTTCAAACATAAGAGAAACAAGCTGCAAGATATCGGTTAGTTAAAATAGTTCACATATGATTGATCCTAAATGTCTATGCAAGATGTTATGACATCTAAGGGGTAAAATTTGGGGTACAACAGTTGCCCCTATTTAAATAGATTTACCGGATGGCACGAGGAAAGGAAGTCCTCGGGACATCAAGGTGAAAGGTATTTAAATATAGCCAACCGAAAATTTTGCCTTTAGATGGAATGCAGACGCCAAGGACAAGCGATGGACAAGCAAATGCTGACATGCCATGAACTTCTAGTATGATGATATGATGCCATGATAGTGCAAAGATGTAGACAGACCAAACACCAGAGATAAAGAGCAAACAACCACAGGTGAGTAACACTAGGGAAGGATGAAGGTTAGTATCCATAAGGAAAACTCACTTGGGATACATGTTGACCAACAACAGAGACTCATTGGGGAAGACTTTGAGGAAATACTGGGGATAGAAAAAGATAGAGTTGAGGGGAAAACCCTATAAATCCTCACTGGAGATAGGAGCCAGAGAAGTATTCTCCACTAGGGAACGATCCAGGGAGATGGACGACAGGTTCATATGCGACCGGACGACACTGGGGTAATAAAGACACATTCTTACTGGGCTTGAAACCAGAAAGACAACATGATCTCCACTGGGGATTAATTTGAAATAAAAGGATAGACATCCTACAAAGATCATCCGGGGATTTCTTATACTGAAGAGTTCAAACGGGATCTTCAAGAAAAGCCAGAAAAGACAGAGATAAACTCGCGCGCCAGATAATAAAATATGGCTGGACTTTTTAGCTGGGAATAAGGTTAATGAGCCATTGATGATGGGACTCAGATACCAATATGAGTTAGACTCCAATATGAGTTGGAAAGGACAACCAGTTTGGGGTTATAGTTTGGATGTACCAGTATGAGCTGGGCTTTGACTACCAGTATGAGCTGGATTTTAGGATACCAGTATGAGCTAGATTTTAGGATACCAGTATGAGCTGGATTTTGGTTACCAGTATGAGCTGGATTTTTAGTTACCAGTATAACCTGGATTTTGGTTACCACTATGAGCTGGATTTTGGTTACCAGTATGAGCTGGGTTTTGGTTACCAGTATGAGCTGGATTTTGGTTACCAGTATGAGCTGGATTTTGAATGCCAGTATGAGCTGGACTTGGACTACTAGTATGAGCTGGATTTTTAGTTACCAGTATGACCTGGATTTTGGTTACCAGTATGAGCTGGATTTTGGTTACCAGTATGAGCTGGGTTTTTGGATGCCAGTATGAGCTGGACTTCGAAACTGATAATGACTGATCTTCTGCAGGGAACCAGATTAAAGTACCAACAAGGATTGGACTCAGAAGTGACATGCAAAGTGATATTGATAATGACTGAACTTCTGCTGGGAACCAGATTAAAGTACCAACAAGGATTGGACTCAGAAGTGACATGTCAGTATACACCAACTTGAGTTGGATAAGATACTTATTTTGAGTTGGTTTGGGTACCAGTATGAGCTGGATTTTGGGTACCAATATGAGCTGGATTTTTGGTAACTAGTATGAGCTAGATTTTGAATGCCAGTATGAGCTGGACTTTTAGATTCACTTTTGACGGGTTTAGGTCTGGCTCGAAGCTTAGGTTCGTGTTTGACCTGATTTTAAACAACGGGTTCATGTTTAACTCGAATTTTAGGTTCATGTTTGACCTGGGTTTCAAACAACAGGTTCAAGTTTGACTTGAAGTTTAGGTTCATGTTTAAACTAGTTTCAAACAACGGGTTCAAATTTGACTCGAAGTTTAGGTTCATGTTTGACCTGGTTTCAAACAACGGGTTCAAGTTTGACTCGAAGTTTAGGTTCATGTTTGACCTGGTTTCAAACAACGGGTTCAAGTTTGACTCGAAGTTTAGGTTCATGTTTGACCTGGTTTCAAACAACGGGTTCAAGTTTGACTCGAAGTTTAGGTTCATGTTTGACCTGGTTTCAAACAACGGGTTCAAGTTTGACTCGAAGTTTAGGTTCATGTTTGACCTGGTTTCAAACAACGGGTTCAAGTTTGACTCGAAGTTTAGGTTCATGTTTGACCTGGTTTCAAACAACGGGTTCAAGTTTGACTCGAAGTTTAGGTTCATGTTTGACCTGGTTTTAAACAACGGGTTCAAGTTTGACTCGAAGTTTAGGTTCATGTTTGACCCGGTTTCAAACAACGGGTTCAAGTTTAACTCGAAGTTTAGGTTCATGTTTGACCCGGTTTCAAACAACGGGTTCAAGTTTGACTCGAAGTTTAGGTTCATGTTTGACCTGGTTTCAAACAACGGGTTCAAGTTTGACTCGAAGTTTAGGTTCATGTTTGACCTGGTTTCAAACAACGGGTTCAAGTTTGAATCGAAGTTTAGGTTCATGTTTGACCTGGTTTCAAACAACGGGTTCAAGTTTGACTCGAAGTTTAGGTTCATGTTTGACCTGGTTTCAAACAACGGGTTCAAGTTTGACTCGACGTTTAGGTTCATGTTTGACTTGGGTTTCAAACAACGGGTTCAAGTTTGACTCGAAGTTTAGGTTCATGTTTGACCTGGTTTCAAACAACGGGTTCAAGTTTGACTCGAAGTTTAGGTTCATGTTTGACCTGGTTTCAAACAACGGGTTCAAGTTTGACTCGAAGTTTAGGTTCATGTTTGACCTGGTTTCAAAGAACGGGTTCAAGTTTGACTCGAAGTTTAGGTTCATGTTTGACCTGGTTTCAAACAACGGGTTCAAGTTTGACTCGAAGTTTAGATTCATGTTTGAACTGGTTTCAAACAACGGGTTCAAGTTTGACTCGAAGTTTAGGTTCATGTTTGACCTGGTTTCAAACAACGGGTTCAAGTTTGACTCGAAGTTTAGGTTCATGTTTGACCTGGTTTCAAACAACGGGTTCAAGTTTGACTCAAAGTTTAGGTTCATGTTTGACCTGGTTTCAAACAACGGGTTCAAGTTTGACTCGAAGTTTAGGTTCATGTTTGACCTGGTTTCAAACAACAGGTTCAAATTTGACTCGAAGTTTAGGTTCATGTTTGACCTGGTTTCAAATAACAGGTTCAAATTTGACTCGAAGTTTAGGTTCATGTTTGAACTGGTTTCAAACAACGGGTTCAAGTTTGACTTGAAGTTTAGGTTCATGTTTGACCTGGTTTCAAATAACGGGTTCAAGTTTGACTCGAAGTTTAGGTTCATGTTTGACCAGGTTTCAAACAACGGGTTCAAGTTTGAGTCGAAGTTTAGGTTCATGTTTGACCTAGTTTCAAACAACGGGTTCAAGTTTGACTCGAAGTTTAGGTTCATGTTTGACTAGAGTTTCAAACAACGGCTTCATGTCTGACTTGAAGTTTAGGTTCATGTTTGACCTAGTTTTTCAAAATACGGGTTCATATCTGACTCGAAGTTTAGGTTCATGTTTGACCTGGTTTCAAACAACGGGTTCATGTCTGACTCGAAGTTTAGGTTCATGTTTGACCTGGTTTCAAACAACGGGTTCATGTCTGACTCGAAGTTTAGGTTCATGTTTGACCTGATTTCAAACGACAGGTTCATATCTGACTCGAATTTAGGTTCATGTTTGACCTGGTTTCAAACGACGGGTTCATATCTGACTCGAAGTTTAGGTTCATGTTTGACCTGGTTTCAAATGACGGGTTCATGTTTGACTCGAAGTTTAGGTTCATGTTTGACCTGAGATTTAGGTTCACATTTGACCTGGTTTATACAATGCCAGCAATTACTGGACTTTAAGTTCCAGGTGAGGAGATTAAGTATCAGATGGGTCAGTACCGGGGTTACATAACTGAAGATTAGACTTCCTGGGGAATACCAATTATGGTTGCAAAGAGGTTGGATAGTACCAGAGATAGATAGGCTTCTCATAAGAGACTGCCACATATCGCCATTGTAAAACAAGCTTCTTCAAGAGATTGCTACTTGTTACTGGCTATAAATTTCGAAGAGATGTTGTTATCACAACAGTGCTAGAGAATGAATTTTGTCTTCAAAGATTCTTCCTGCGAGGGCAAAATAAATGCACATTCAAACTAGGTTCAACAACCTAACCTGCCCGGGACCAAAGTTCAATCTTGGGACAAGCTAGAAAGAAAGGGTCAAACAAGACTCCAACCATTGAGGAATGAGCTTCAATGGGGATTTATCTTATCCAAATGTGGAAAAGACAACTGAACCAACCATCATCCACGAGGGTAAAACTCTATGGGGAATTCAGAAGGGATGGGCACTTTATGCCTAGGGCTGACAATTCTATCTGAGAGGAAAGACAAACCCAGTCACTTGGGGAGATAAATGCCAAAGTGAACAACACTGGAAAGGGAAGCAGGAATGCTAAGATGCTATGCATATGATGCTTATATCATGCTTATGCTTATGCTGACAAAACAGACAAGAAGCGAAACTGGAGATGAAATAAACATCTCGACGAGGATACCCAGCCAAACTCATCAGATTGGACCATTACTGGGGATAAACTTGCAGAATTAGTAGTTATGCTTCAAGATTACACTTTCTCTGGTGAGAAGAGTACTCCACTTTGTATAGCATCATGACTTCACTAGGATTGCCATCATGAGCTTGATCTCTTTATTGGAGAGAAACAATCCATTAGGAATTGTCAAGTTTGGCTGATGTAACAACTTACTGGGGAGCTAGCAAAAGATGTCACAAAGGCTGAGTAGTTATGCATAACTCATCTGCCCCAGGGTATACGAAATGTCAGGAGAAAATGTCAATAGGATTTTACAGAAGAACTGACATACAAGAGGCTTCAGTATCTTCAAACTCTTGGAGAGATTCATGAATTTTGGCATAACTGCCCCAGATTAACTGTATTTACATCAGGGTCCTTGAACTTTGTGCTTTAGACTGGTTGTTGACATCTGGGGAACAAACTTTCCCCTGTCAGCTTGGTCAATCTGTGGAGGAGATTGTCATTGACTTTTAGATATTACCGAATCTCGACTTGACTACTTCTGATTGACGGGTTTATGAGGATAGGTCATCAAAAGAATTTTACAGAAGGATCGGCATACCAGATGCTTCAATACTTTCAAACTTTTGAAGAGAGATGAACCTCGACGTAACTGCCCCAACTCAACTGTATTCACAATACAAAGTCCTTTAGGCTGTAATGGAAATGACTGGGGAACCAACTTGCCCCTGCTGATGGGTCACTGGAGTCCAAACTTGTCATAAGACGACCTTAAGAAGGCTGCCCCAATATTCTGAACTTAAAAAGTCCTGCCCCTGATTCGATAACTCTTGGAATGGTGGATTGGTAAATCCCTCCACTTGGTTGCCCCTGACTGAGCTTCCTCTATCAAGTCAAATCCCTAGCTGGCTGCGTTTGTTGGGATTCTTTTGATATTGAATTAATTTTGCAAATAAGTATCGTTCATTAAAAATTGGCAATTTTAATGCAAAATTCATGCAAGCTTTTGAAATCAAGTTTTATTTATGAAACACGCACAGCGGAATGATTAAATAACCAAAAACAAAGGTGAATCTAGCCACTTATGGCCCTGGTAGATGAAGTGATCAGCACACATAAATCACAAAGATTAATAGGAGTCAGGTTAATCAACCTTGCTGTAGTATGTTTTCAAAACAACCTTACCTCAATTAGGTCTTTTAAGGGTTGTAACGTGGCCTGGTTCACAGTTTAAGAAACAAAAGATAAAGGCTCAAAGTTTATTTGTCCCCACCCATTCTCCGTGATGAACTCCAATCCTACTCTCAGTTAACTCAAACTATACATTCAAGTTTCCATAGGCTAGGAAAGGAATTGATGATAGTTGATTATGATTTAGACACCTTGGGTAGTCATTACTCCCTTGCAGCATTTGGTTATCTTTTAATGTTGAGGTCTTGAGACCACTTCTTGCTTGAGGTTATGAGACCTCTTCTTTTCTTTGTTTGAGGTTATGAGACCTCTTCTTTTCTCTGTTGAGGTTATGAGACCTCTTCTTTTTGCTTGAGGTTAGGAGACCTCTTCTTTGATTGTTGAGGTTATGAGACCTCTTCTTTGATTGCTATACAAGCCCTTTTGTATAAGGCAAAGTTTTGGGCTTCCCATCTTTCTTGGCTTTTGCCTTGAAAGGGACTCGGCTCATTCTTTGATTAAGGATTTCTCAACGATCCTTCCTTATTTATTGCTTGGAGGAACAACTTGTACAATATTTACTCATTTGATTGGAGAGCTGACTGGTGTCCTGCATGAAGCGCTTGCGTTCGAATGCATAACCAAGTTAAACTGAGAAATACCCTGCCCCAAGGTTGAGATTTAAGGGTTTTTTGCGTAAGAAAAGAAAACTCCCACTTCTAGGCTCGAAGGTTTAACGAGGGACTATCTTCCTTATTTCTCCAGTGTTTAGGAATTGAAACAATGCCTTACATCCTCTGCAAGGTTTAATCGAAAGCATACCACATCAATTATGGATAATATTCTCATCATCCTCCCCAATATTTACTTAACAACAATTTGATAAATGGAAGGAAACAAGATAAAAATATATTTTTTGTTTTCATGAAAATAAAATGAGTGAAATGAATGGACTTAATCAAAAGGTGCACAAACATTTCATTAATCTTGCCAATTTGAAAATACAACAAAGCTTATAAGCAAAACAGATTTAAAGTGCACAGAAAGTACAAATGAAAATACTGAAATGAATAAAATATAGCCAGCTTCTGCGAATTGATTTCAGAAGATTTCAGCTTTCGGGCCCAAGCGGGGGATCACCTTCACCACTGTTCATTAGTTCCTTGTGATACAGAATCTTGAGAGGCCTGGAAAGTCTTTTTCCTTTTGCTTCAAGAGTCGAGGTAATAACATCTGACGTACCTTTCTGAGGTTGCAATGTCTTTAGCAGGCTTAGCAGTCTTGCTTCAAACTCTTCGTACTCTTCAATGGGATGCCCCCTTGTCCCAGTGTGGAATCTGCATTCAACCTCCGAGTGATCCTCCTCAAAGATCAAGTCCTTGTTGTGGATCAGATTTTGTACAGCAGCTTCTAAAACCAGGCAACCATCCAAACTATGTCCTTCAACCCCTTTATGAAAGTCGCAGGTCAAATTTGCATTATGCCAAGGTCCTGGCACAGGGTTGTAAGTTCGAGGAGTCACCAACTTGTTCTGCATCAATAGTGGGAAGAGTTTGCTCAATGGCACTGGAATAAGCTCGTAGTGAACCTTGCCCCTTTTGGCAGAGTACTTCTTCTTGTTTTGATTTTGGGAACCTAGAGGAGGAACAACCGTTGGAGGCTGGAATACCCTTTCGGTAGACACTTGATGACCATTATATTCTGGTGCAAGACCAAGACCAAAGGTTGGCTGGTATGAAGCTTCCCCAAAGGCAGATCCTTGGTATGGGAGAACCACATGAGATGATGAACTGATAACTTCTCTAGGAGTGATAGGGTGAGCATACTCCTCTTTCTTCATTAGAACTTGCAAAGTTTCTAGAACCCAATTCATCTGGCATTTGAGGATTCTGACCTCCTCTTTCAAGTCTTCTTGGTTCTTCAGAATTTCATTCATTCTTGCCCTTTGTCTTGAATAGGTGCTAGGTATCCTTCAGACATAGAGGGAGAGACTCAAGACCGAGAAATACAAATGAGATGTGAATGCGCATGGAATGCAAATACAAACCAAGTGGTTTCAAGGAACTCAAAGGCAAGTTGCAAAAAAATTTTTGTGGAAAAACTGAAGAAGTTTTTGTTTTTAAGATCCAAGCTCTGTTGATCTTTTGAAAAGGAAAAGAATGTCTGAATTCCTTGAAACCAACAATGGATGCAATGAGATGTATGCAATGCACAAACACGGGTACACATAAACACAGGCATATGTACATATAAAGAAGCACACAAGTCCTAGGTTTAGAGGTCTCATGAATGAACCCATGGTCTACCCATCCCAATAAGGTGTGGACTATAGGTTCATCAACTGTATAACAGGGTTCTAAAAGTTCTCAGAGTCTACGTGAATCCTTCGGATATTATCGGCCCATGTGACTACTCACGCGGGTTAATAATATTCTCAAGATAAACTCATCTAAGTGTAGAATCGCGTGACAACTACTTGGGACTACTCCCTCATAGCCACCGCACTACATCCTAAAAGGCCAAGTGGGGTGAAGGTAACTACGATCCTCAGAATCCCTGGCTCCCAATTGAAAAAGTAATATCAATGCGACTGCTCACATCAGACATCAACAATCCTAAAGGGCCTCATCTGAGTGTGGTCATCATATGCCATAAATTGTTAGGACTACTCCCAACAACCGACTATTGATTACCCCACAATCCTATCATATGTGCTCTTAAGTCCGGGTTAGGACTTATCTCACTACTCAATGGTACAATGCCAATAGAAGATCTCAAGCAAAATAGAATAGACAGATATATAAATATGTACAAGTAAGCAAGCAAAACATATAAAAAATACAAGAAAAAGCAAGGTGGGCTTAACCCTCGAATTTTAAATCCCTAGTGAAGTCGCCATTTCTGTTGCGGTGAGAATCAGATAACAAGCTATTAATTAACTTGCATCACAAAACTTTGAATTCACCACTGACTTTGATTTATCCAAAGGAAATGTTCAATATCGAGAAAACCTAAAGCGGGGAGATCTATGGTTCGGGGGTTGGTTATACAAAGGGAAGGTATTAACACCCTAAGTATCTGTAGTACTCTACAGGAACCTCTTGTTTAGTTTGTGTTATGTTATGTTTCCTTACTAAGATATCTGCTAAAGGTAATGGTAAAGACCTAAGGGTATGTACACTAAGTTTCCTCGCCAAGACGTCGCATCTTGTGCCTACGTATCTGACTAAAGAATCAGAGCAACCGTAGTTCACCTAACTAAGGATGAATTAGAGGAACCATTGACTGTGGCCAAAGTTCCAAGGGGAAATAAGTATGAGCTCATTTAGAGTTTAAGAAACTCTCTAAGTCTAAATTATAATGGGGGAAGTGAATATTCATAGTGATGAGTTTCACATAGAGTTCAAGAACTCTACCTTGTTGTAAGTTGTAAGATGATTGGCTATGAGGCCAAGGGAGAATGGCTATGACTATGAAGTCAAAGCCTACCTATGACTATGAGGTCAAAGGTTTAAGAGATGGCTCTATGACTATGAGGTCAAGAGGGGATCCTATGACTATGAGGTCAATGAGGATGTGAACACCTATGACTATGAGGTCAAGGGTTAACTTTTTTATTGACTTATGAGTCAATTGAAAGGGAATTTCCTTTGGAATGGGGGGTACCAATTTTTACGAAACGGTAAGATTACAAAAGATGTGCACATAAAAAAAGGTGGTATTAACAACAAAGCATTCAATTTGAACAAGGCTTATAACAATCATGCAAGATCAAAATCAAACATATAGATATTATAAAAGCAAGATATCATAATTAAGAATCAAACACAATCAAGAAAAGTAACAAAAACCCTAAAAAGATCTTTCCACTTTCATTATGAATAAATGTCTCAATATTAAACATTTTTTAAAATATATTTTTATAGTTAAAAAATAGATTCTTTTATGAACATTTCGCAAAAAGAATGAGTGCAAAAAGGTTTAAAATGACTAAGTTATGAATATTTGAAGTTTGGTGTATCAACCATAAAATAAATATGAACAAGTGATAAAAAGAAATGGGAATGCACCACATGGGTGTTGAACCCACGCCATGGAGCCTATTACTCAAAACCTTGGCCAACTGAGCTAGGCGCGCACTTTTAACAAGTAGTAGCAACAATGATATATATATGAAACAAGGTTAATTTGGAAAATCAAAATAAAAGGACGGGGGCGAGGGGGATTCGAACCCCCGTCCCAAGGGTCAAAGGCGTGTGAAAGGTGTGTGCTTGCCACTGGGGTGGCTGTTACATCCATTAATAAACATGCCTCAATAAATACATAAGCCTTGCAAGTGAGAATTTCCAAAATCCATGAAGCATGATGCATGAACCAAAGTCTGATTACCAACAACCTTGATTTAAACTAACAAACTTGAAAATGTAACAGAACTGACCACATACAAATAAATTGTCAAACGATCCACAACAAAACATAATTATAAAATTCACATTTTTTATGATTTATGAATGAGGAGCCATGGTCTATATGCATAGTTATGCCAAAATGGATTCACAGCAACACCTCTGTTCCAAACCCCATGAACATTGGCACATTCTTCACATTGAACAAACACAAGGATACAACAGGTTCAAGTAAACTGGACATTAACTCATGCCTATGGTACTCAATAAGCAAGACTGAGAGAATTCTAACAGTTTGGCACAAAGGTATTTATCAAGAATTCTATCATCATTAAGTACATGCTCAACAACATGAATTAGGACACTGCATTTATTATTTCCAATTTCAACCAGAGAAAACAAACATGGAGTTCATATAGTGTGTGCAGGGATTCAAAATTGGAAACAAGAACATGCATCATGAGAATTAAACCTCACCTTAATATAAACCACATGAACCAATGATAAGAAAAACTGACAGTGATGTGAGAACGGAAAACTTATCACCAAACATGTTTTTATCAGAAACTTCATGTCATTATATTAACCTCTCAAAAAACAAATTCAAGTTTGGAAATAGCAACACAAAACATGAACATAGATGTTCCAGGTCATAGCAGATGATAATACAGATAGAGTAGGAGATATTGAAAGCAAAATTGATCATGCCTGCAAACCAAGTAAAGGTGTAGCAATAAGAGGCCTTTCAGACTTCATTCTTTGGGGACCTTGGATTTTGTAGCAGGAAATCAAGCATAGGTCTTAGGTTTTTAATGAGCTCAGACCCAACATGGCATCAAGGCAAAGAAGAATAAACAAGCAGTGACAGAGCTATACTTTATGATCAATTTTACAAACATGAGAGGGTTGGTGGCAAATCAGTGCAAGATGGCAATAACAAGCTTAAATAGACTTGGCATTTAGCTTATACATATGGCAACAAGTAAACAAGGCAAAGGCAAGAGCAAGTAGTGAACATACACAATTTGGATATACAACCATTGGCAACTCAGCAGTTTATGTACATAATTAGAGTGCAGATCAAGAATTAGTGGCATAGGGACATATTCAATTTGAATTCATAGTAAATGACAAGATGGAAACAAGAAAGTAATCAATATTGACCAACCTCAATCATATAGTTATTCCCAAATTATCATGCTAAGAACATAGGGCATAGCATCAGACAACAAGTTTCAAAAGATTAACATTTAACTCATCAATTTTCAAGTGTATAAGTCAACTTGCCTCAAAATGGTTAGCATGGCATGAAATTAATGTCATAGAGACAACAGGCATCATACTAACAGGTGACAAACCAAGGTAAAGGAGCAGTTCAAATTTGGACTAAGCAAGTGAGACAAGAATAGTTTGCATAAATGGAGATATATGGCATGCAATCAGATCAACAACCCACCTACATAAAAAATGAACACCTTGCCCAAATATAACATGCTCATAGTAGTGGCACATCCAGAGATAAGCACATGGACAAACAAGTTTTAAACTAGGCAAAGCATTCATACCATGGATTATCTACATTCACTGACTATCAATCAACTATGGATGATAGTATGACATGGCAATCTTATGTGCACTAACAGATGTGCACAAATGTGTGTGGATGTGGCATGGCAATGTCAAACTGAGTTTACAAGCAATATTTGGTTTAGGGACATTATTAGGAAATTCACACAATACACATGAGCAAAACAAATCTTGGCAAAGAAAGACACACATGTCAAGAATTTCAGGTCAAGAACAAACTGTAATGGACTTGCAAGCATGGAAACTAAAACACATAGTATGATGGTGTTAAACATCTATATTATGGCATGGCAATGAGCAGAGGTACCTCATGTTGAAATCTAAGCAAGCACAGAGGTAGAGCCTTTTAACAAAATGAAGTCATACATATTCTGTGCCACATGTGCTATTAACCAAACATCAATGATGACCTCAACTGAACATGGCACAACCATTGTACATAATGTGAAAAGAAATGCGATGAATGTGTCAGTACATCAAAATGAATCCAAAAACTAGGTTAAGCTTAGAGACAATATTAACAAGTTAGCACTATAAAGTAAAATCAGTTACATGACTTCAACAAATCAACAGATCAGACACATCAGTTTTGGCATCTCAAGCAACTTGACTCCAAAACAAGGGCAGCATGGTAGTTCTCAGTTTGGATAATGATCACAAAGAGATATACATATATGACACACCTGGACCTAGTTCAAGGCAGTTTGGTACATATATCATGAGCATAAAGTGTATCAAGCATATTCATCACTTGGAAATATGTCAACTATCAAATCAACATTTGGTGCACATATCCTAAACACAAAGCTCAGCATGGCATGATGACTAATGCAAGAGGAAGCAGGTATCAAATTTCCTTGTCATTATCACTGACCAAACAAAACAACAAAAACAAAGGCACTAGCAGCTAGATATTAATGACATGTGAGAATAAAGTATCAACAATAACAAGTAGTCAGTGTGCAGACAAACAATGTGTCATTTAGGGCAGTTCTGGTACATACCACAAGGCAATAAGTTCAAAGGTTTCTCAAATGCACCTACCAATTTTAGCATACCAATTTATCTTAATTATGGGTACCAAAATTCACACACCATGATACATTGTGAGCACTAAACAAGGCAGCAGATATGAGTAAAGATGCACTACTCTGGGTTTTAAGCAAGCACATGTGCAAAACAAACTTAACAAGGAAAACAACATGCACATTATGAGTTCAGATAGGTTAACTAATCATTAATCAGCAATGTGAACATGGTATGACAATTTATGTGCTCATTAAGATGTGAAAGGTGTGGCCCTATGTCAAAATGAGTTCACAACCAGCCTTTTAGTTTAGAGACAAATATCAGCAAATACATACACACAAACAGTCAGTTATCACAAAGTAGCATTATGTTACTTCTCACCTAAACAAATATGGAAGATGTGCTCTAGTACTTAGGCCAAATGATTTGTTTCACAGAAGCATACACACATGACATGAACAAATAGCATATTGAAACAAGATTGAACACAGCACAAGTTTTAGCACACAAGGAGAAACTAACCATATCAGCAGGTTGTAAAAGAAAACCACAAATCAAAGCCAGTTTCATAACTTCAATAAGTTAACAGTTCAAATATCCAAACACAAGCACAAAAACCCATTTAGTTCAAAATACCAGATCAATGATATGTCAAAGTTGTATACACATTAAGACATGGATAAAATACAAAAGACAAAAGAACATGCTTGTAACAGACTGAGTAAAGGACAGGTTCCCTGATTAAAAGCAAAACTTAAAACAAAGCCTCTTCCTTACAACATATAACATGAGTTCTTGTATGCAGCCTTACTAAAAGGGACAGTGATGACAACAAATGATATTAGTCATTTTAGTGAGGAATAAACTAAGTTTCATTGCCAACAAAGTCTTTTGTGCACTTGAAACCATGCCAACATAAATAGCTCACTCATAAAACTCATAAGTCATGCAAGTGTCTCAAATCAGTAAGGAGTGAGTTATATTTTAAAGAGTTTATTTCGTATTATAACCACTTCCCATCCTTGGAACAACCCAAAACTTGTTAGCACTTACCACATATATTTGACAGATTCACACAACAACAAGGTTACACATATTCAAAAAAGGTAATGAATGATCATTGTAAGTACATTATGGTATGATAACAAGACCAGAAAGTAATGCCAATATCTACCTTACCTCACCCAACCATAACCAGCCCTATCTCATCTCAAGATTGCAGTTCAGGGACAGAAACTAAGTAAAGCTCCAATACACATGGTTTATACTTTGTAGATAAATGGAGGAAATCATGCAAGACACATGCTATATGAACTTATATGACATAGATATGATAATAAACATTATGAGTATGAACAATGAGTAAAGAAAGAGCACTTACCAAGTGGAATATGTCCACTGCAACTTCCAATATACACGAGCTCCTTTCTTGCTGAAACAAACACCAACTCCCAAAGCCAAGCTTACTCCTCTTCCTTTCTTTGCAAGAATTCAAACTCAGATTTTATTTAGAGTGTTTTGTGAAAGATTATTGGTAAGAAATGCAAAGGACCGAGCTGCTATTTATAGGAAAAAGGAGTGAGTTCAAGGTATGGCCAAATTGTCAATAATACCAATACTGCCCTTTACAAGTCGTGTGAGTTCTTCAAAATGCATAGCAAGATCTCCCAATATCTCTGAACCTCTGAGCAAGAACTGTTGTGAACTGATGGGTGCATAGCTCAATGAATAAACTAATGTTTCCTCTTTTGGAAAGTTTCTCTCTCTCCCTCCCACTTGCACAACTAAGTCATATAGCATTATTTTAATGCCAATTCAGTTCAAATTTCGTGGAGGAACTTGTTCTCATGTTAATCACATTATTAGAACTCAGAAATGATGGAAATTGGTGGTTAGGGAAGTGTTAGAATCAAAATCCAAAAGTTAGTTTCTTGAATGCTAAGTAATGAAACCCTCAACTTTGCGCCTTCGAAACTCCTAGCTCCCTTGATGGATTGGAGAGTTCTGGTACTCTTTGGAAAGCTCTTATTACCCTCTACAACTTTCATGACCAAGGGTTTTTGAGTTGAGTCTTGGAAGTTTATGAAAAACTGGGTTGAAGTTGGATGTTTATTAGGGCAGAAAATGCTGAAAATTTACCAAGTCTTTGGTCAGTCTGACTTGTAAGCCCCATAACTCAAAAACCATGCATTTTTTGGAGAAAAGTCATATTTAACACTTTGAAGATCTTGGAAAGAGCTTTCATTTGGGCTTTGAGTCACTCCATTTGGATGTGTGGTTTGGAAGCTATGGCCATTTCAAATTTGCACAAGAGAGGGAATTTCCACCTATGAAAAGTTTTATGATCATAAACTTACTTCCTTTGCAAGAAACTTCTTGAAACTTGTTCTTGACACTTTAAGTCATAAATAAGACATGTTATGATGATTTGAGGCAAAAGAGATTCCATTTGGATCAAAATCCCAAAGATTAGGGTTTCAGTCAAAACCCTAATTTTGACTGTGAATGCATTGGGATAAACCTTTGTGATCTTGCTTCTTTCTTCACATCCAAAGCTCATAGAAGACATCTAGGGGTGTTTACTAACTCATGGAGTATGGTTTAGGGTTTGAGGGCACCTCCCGATGAAAATCAAGGCTAGTGATTCATATGTCTTACAGAAACCCTAATTTGGAGGCAAGGTGAGATTGGGGCTCAAACTAATCATGATGAAAGCCAGATGATCTTGAATTCTTGTTGAATGAGACCTCTTGAATGTAGGTAAACTCAAATGGTTGATGAACCAAGCAAAACTTGATTGGATAGGGCAAAATTCTTCAATGATTCTTCAGGTTAAAACCCTAATCCCATACTTTGGTATGGTGATCCTTTATTGAGTTGACTTGATTCAAAGTTTTGAGATTTTGGTTCCAAACAATTAGTGAGGCTTTGTGATGATTGTATGGAGCCAAAGAATACCTTAGGAGGCTTTGAATCTCTCTGTCCAAACCCTAATTTCAAACATAAGAGAAACAAGCTGCAATATATGGGTTAGTTAAAATAGTTAACATATGATTGATCCTAAATGTCTATGCAAGATGTTATGACATCTAAGGGGTAAAATTTGGGGTACTACACGTTATCAGTAATTATCTGGCTTGGAGCACCATAAAGGCATATGAGATTGTTTTTTATAAATCGTACCACCACTTGTCGGGTTATATTGGCGTATGACGCTGCTTCGACCCACTTGGTGAAGTAGTCAACGGCTACCAGGATGAATCGATGTGCGTTTGAAGCCTTGGGTTTGATCATGCCAATCATGTCGATTCCGCATATGGAAAAAGGCCATGGGGAAGAGATACTTTGAGATGCGTTGGCGGTACATGGATTTTGTTTGAGTATATCTGACACTTGTGACATCTCCTCATGTACATATAACAATCGGATTCCATGGTCAACCAATAGTATCCTACTCTTAGAATTTTTCTCGCCATTGTGTGTCCGTTGGAATGAGTGCCAAAGGATCCTTCGTGAATTTCTTTTATCAGCAAGTTTGCTTCTGGTCTGTCTACACATCGGAGCAAGACCATGTCAAAGTTTCTCTCATAGAGTGTATCACTGCTCAGAAAAAAGTTTCTTGCCAGTCTTCTGATGGTTTTCCTGTCTTTTCTTGATGCCCCAGGTGGGTACTCTTGTTTTTGAAGGAAACATTTGATATTGTGATACCAAGGTTTGTCGTCTATGACTGCTTCGATCGCAAAGATGTAAGCGGGTCATTCTAGGCACATTATGTCAATATTAGGTACGTCGGTCCATTGACCTACACTAATCATGGAAGAGAGAGTGGCTAATGCATCAGCCATGTGATTCTTTTCACGAGGGATGTGATGAAACTCGATTCTGTTGAAGAATGGTAACAACCTTCTTGCGTAGTCTTTGCAAGGAATCAACCCTGATTGGTATGTGTTCCAATCTCCTTTGATCTGATTGATAACCATGGCTGAGTCTCCATACACATCCAAGTTCTTAATTCTCAAGTCAATTTCTTCTTCGAGACCCATGATACAAGCTTCGTATTCGGCCTCATTGTTTGTGCATTTGAATGTCAATATGGCAGTGAAAGGAATGTGGGTACCCTGAGGTGTTACAATGATTTCCCCAATTAGGTTTCTGTAAATGTTGACAGCTCCGTCAAAGATTAGTCCCCATTGGGAGCCTGGTTCTGGCCCTTCACTGGGTAGCACTTCATTGCAATCTTTCATTTTCAAGTACATGACATCTTCGTCTGGGAAGTCAAACCCGACTGTTTCTTGATCGTCAATCGGTTGATGAGCCAAATGATCGGCTAAAATACTACCTTTGACAGCTTTTTGAGCGTGGTACTCAATATCGTATTCTGATAACAACATCTGCCAACGGGCAATCCTTCCTGTGAGAGCAGGCTTTTCAAAGACATACTTGATTGGATCAATTTCGGAGATTAACCAAGTAGTGTGACAAATCATATACTGGCGAAGACGTTTGGCTGCCCAACCCAGAGCACAGGAAGTTTTCTCAAGCATAGTATACTGCATTTCACATTCGGTAAACTTCTTGGAGAAGGCATTTCTTGGATGGCCTTTACCTTGTCAGAATCAACCTCAATTCCTTTCTGGCTGACGATGAACCCTAACAGTTTTCCTGAGCGAACACCGAATGTGCATTTGTTAGGATTCAAGCGGAGTTTGTACTTTCTCATACGCTCGAATAGTTTGGACAAGTGGGTCACATGCTCCTCTTCTGTTTTAGATTTGGCAATCATATCATCGACATACACTTCGATTTCTTTGTGTATCATGTCGTGAAACAGAGTTGTCATGGCCCTTTGATAGATTGCCCCGACGTTCTTTAAACCGAATGACATTACTTTGTAACAAAAGGTGCCCCATGGGGTGATGAATGAAGTTGCCTCCATGTCTTTCGGCACCATTTTGATTTGATTATAGCCCGAGAATCCATCCATGAAGGAGAAGACTTTGAAATTTGCTGTACTGTCTACCAGCATGTCTATGTGCGGTAAGGGAAAGTCATCCTTTAGATTGGCTTTGTTCAGATCCCTGTAGTCTACGCACATTCTGAATTTTCTGTCCTTTTTGGAACTGGTACTATGTTGGCTAACCATTGAGGATATTCTAAAGTGGCGAGGAAACTCGCGTCAATCTATTTCTGTACTTCCTCTTTGATTTTGATGGTCATGTCTGGATGAGTCCATCTTAGTCTTTGTTTTACCGATGGACATTTTGATTTCAACGGTAAATGATGTTCCACAATGCTGGTATCCAACCCTGGCATGTCCTGATAGGACCAAGCAAATACATCGGGAAATTCTTTGAGAAGTCTTATCAGGTCTTCTTTGACAGTTGGACTGAGCAGTGCCCCAATCTTGACTTCTTTTCTCTCTTTTTCTGAACCCAAGTTGACCATTTCCAACGGCTCTCTGTGAGGTTCAATGGACCTTTCCTCTTTTCTGAGTAATCGGGAGATCTCTTCTGGAATTTCTCCGTCTTCTTCTTCTTCAGGTTCAAATACCGGGAATTCAAAGTTGGGGGAAGACATTGGATCGTATGTTTCAACGGGATTTAAAACAAGCAATCTGCATGACGTGATAATTGGTTTTTTAGAAGAGATAGAGAGAAATGCAAGAGTGTGCAGTGTATTTTTTTTTTAAAATTCTTGTTTTTATTTTTGGGCTGTTTTAGGATTACCATTTTCGGAAAAATGAAAAGTGGAAACAACAATAAATGCGGAAATTACAGAACAACATTTATTTATTTATGATTTAGTCGATTCTTGAAACTACAGCCCTATAAAACAAAACTCTGTCGCTTTGGACGAAGCGAAGAGGGACATTTACAGAAAGTGAGCCCTATAAAAACACCCGTTTCACCTGGGCAGGGTGAAAGGTTAAAACAAAGATGGCAATTACTTAAATTTATGGACGACTTTCGGGACATCGACAACAACCCATTGGCGGCGAACTGCTCGGTGAATCACAAAGTCTGGTACCTTCTTTCTTGGTTTGTCCTCAGAAATGACACTGATTTCTGGCAGAGCAGGATCGTTGGAGTCTTCCTCCCAGGCAGAGTTGTCATAGACGAAGTCTTATGTTGTATCTTGCACAATGTTTTCATTCTCAGGCGGATCTGCCCATCCAGTTAGCTGGATGTCTTCGAGCCTGATATGAGAGCTTTCAGGAGCGGTGTACGTAACCAAGAAGTTGTACTTGCCACTCGGCTGTCCTAAGGTGTCCCATACTTCCATGGAACTGGATGAGTCATCCTTCTCGATGACGTTGACCTCGGGAAAAGCATAGTTGATGAACTTTTGTCCTGCAATCTTTGCAGATTCATCGTTGTGCTGGATATTTTCCGAATGCCCTGAGTAATGATCCTATGATTTGGTGGGGACGCAGGTATTTTTTTCAATGATGCTCAGCTGATATGCATCAGTTGTCTGACTTTTTTGCCCCAAGTCTTCTGGGTACGACTGCCAGATAGGCAAGTCATCCATTGGGTCATAATAGTCATAGTCGAAGTTGTCTTTCATTGGAGTGTCCTCGTCCAATGAGTTAGGTGGAGCACGACATCCTTTCGGATCACAATCTCCGTACATCATCTTGACGTCTGATCTTGGTATATATCTCGGACTTTGCGTGGGATAGCAAAATGGCGTACACGTTTCTTCCTAAGACATATAACCTTCCTCGTTGAGATAGGACTTCCACTCTTCATCTGTATCGGAGGAGTCACCCTCATTGATGGTATGTACTTCTTGAGACACCGGGTGAAGGAAACCTCCACTGTGGAAGAAGTCCTGAATGGGATGAAAACTTTCATCGTTAGTAGCAGTCTGGGTACAGGTTGAAGAAAAACCAAGACCTTTCTTTGTCTTGTTATCCGTAGGAATGACAAGCTGTCCCTATCCTTTTGCGTTGTCACTCTTGATCACTTCGAGAGCATCTTTGTATGAGGAAATCGATGTTCCTTTTTCTGATTGATTCTCATTGTTCACCGAGAGTGCTTGGAACTGGGTTCCAACAACCTCCTCGGGTTCTACACAGGATGATGATAAGTTGTTTACGATTAAGGCCTGCTCTCCACAGACTGTGACTAGCTTGTCATTTTTGACGAACTTCAGCTTCTGGTAAAGTGTCGAAGTGACCGCCCCAGCTTCGTGTATCCAAGGTCTTCCTAATAAACAGCTGTATGCTGCCCGGATGTCCATGACCTGGAAAGTGACTTGGAAAGTGTGAGGACCGATAGTTATGGGAAGGTCAACTTCGTCGATAACTATTTTTCGGGATCCGTCAAAGGCTTTGATGATGACCTCACTGCCTCTCATCGGAGTTCCTTGAAATGAGAGTCGCATCAGACTAGATTTTGGCATAACATTCAGAGCTGATCCGGTATCTACCAGTACGCTGGCTAGAGCATCGTCCTGGTAATTGACTATAATGTTGAGCGCCATATTGTGATTTTTGCCTTCTTTCGGTAGTTCTTCATCACTGAATCCTAAGTTGTTGCAGGAAGTGATGTTGGAGATGATGTTGTTAAATTGTCTTATTGTCACATCTTGTTCCACAAAGGCTTTCTCTAAGACTTTCTGTAGAGCTTCCCTGTGAGATTCATAACTGAGTAAAAGAGATAGCACAGAGATTCTCGATAGAGTTTGCAACAGTTGGTCTACAATGTTGTACTCGCTCTTCTGGATGAGCTTCAGCATCTCATCATTGTTCTTTGAAAGGCTGGGATTACTGGATTGACCGACTAGTTGATCGAGAACTTCTGTTTGAGGTTCCTTTTCTCTGGTGGGTTCCCCAACTCCTTTGTTGAAGATCCGACTGCTCCGTGTCACTCGACTGATATCAGCAATGTTTACGAGAGAGGGTAATGGAGTTTCCTTTCCATTCTCGATTGTTGTTGCACCGTACTTGTAAGGGATAACCTTATCGAATTTGTACGGTATTGGTCCTGGCAGATAGATAACCACAGGAGCTTTTTTATTTTTCTGACCATCATAGCCGACCTCAATCAGTTCGAGGTTGAGAATCTTTCTACTATTAAGAGGAACTCTCGATTCATGGAGTAGAGGGATTATAGCACATACGTCTTTGGCTATTTCATGCTTAGAGATTAAGACAACGTCTTTGCTTTGATCAGGAAGATAGTCTTGCATTACGTTGATCGAACCAGAACTTGAACATGGTCGAATCTCCTTTCGGTCCAACTGATTTTGAAGAGCCGCTCGCACAAGGTAGCACCCTTGGTTATTCTCTGAGCAAACTCTACAGCGCTCATAATTGTGTGGTGGCACACGACCATGCCTGCTTTGTATGCAGTGTAACTTTACTAGATCTATTTCCATCGAGCGAACATCTTGACTTTGATACCTATCAGGATTCTCATCAGTCATGATGACTTGTTGTGTGTCTATATCTAGGTAGATCGGAAGCCACCAGTGGTTCAACAAGTGTTGAAGTGTTCTTTGGAAAAGTGCACATCCTTGGTCGTCTTCACGATACACTTTACAGTTCTGATAATCATGTGAAGCCAGAAAATCGAGCCTGACTTGCTTAGCGTGTAATTCCACCAGACTGGTATTCATTAAGCGAATACCAAAGATTTGAATCATATTGACTTGATGGCTACTTCTATCACGGTAATCCTGGATCCATCCAAGATCCATCTGATGCTGGAGGGCCTCTTGTACAAAAGACCATCCCTGATTATTTATTGAGCAGATCGGACAGGAATTGTAATCGTGCCGTGGTAGGTCATGATGTTGGCTTTGCCTTGAGTGCATTTCCACCAAATTGATATTTATTTCCAGAATGTTGTGGTTCTGGACAATTTTGGGATTTGCGTGAGCCATATTGACCTCACGGATTTGGTGATCTTGGATCCATCCGAGATCTATTTGTTCATGTAGAGCTGATTGCACTACGGAACATCCTTGATTATTCTTTGAGCAGATATCACACTGGTGATAATTATGAGATGGTACATGACCGTATCTGCTCTGTCTGTAATGCATCTTGACCAGATTGGTTCCTAATAGGAGTACATCATGAATTTGATAACTGTGGTTAAATTCTTCCTCTATCAAATTTACTGCAGTTTTCTCATGTTGAGGCAACGGATTCGTCTGAACATTTGGATTAGTATCTTTGAAAGATAAGACCCCGTTCCTGACAAGCTTCTATACATCAGACTTGAAGCTGAGACAATTTTCTATGTTGTGCCCCGGTCATCCTTGATGGTAAGGGCAAGTTTGATCTGCTTTGAACCAGAAAGGCGGATTTTCTGGTACTGTAAGAGGAGACCTGGTCTGGACGTGCCCCTTGACCAGTAGTAGTGGAAACAGTTCTGCGTACATCATAGGTATAGGGTCGAACCCTGGTAGTCGTGTCGCACGATTGTTGCTGTACTATGGACGAGCCTGCTGAAGAGGCTGTTGTGTCCTTTGTTGATACTTTTGCTGATTCGGTTGGCTCTGAGCAACCTAAGGTGGATACGTTGGAGCCGGCGCAGGGTTGATAGCAGGAGTTACCGCTGCTACTGGTTGATATCTTCGCCTTTACTTTCCGAGAGAGATATTACCAATATCTTGCTCTTTTTTCTTTGGGAAAGCACTACCGTATCTTTTGGTACTGCTTGATGGCTCTGCATCTTTGACTAAACGTCCTTCTCGGACTGCCTCTTCAAGGCGTACTCCTATGTTCACCATCTCGGTGAAGTCACTGGGCGCACTGGCGACCATTCGACCGTAATAGAATGAGCTTAAGGTTTTCAAAAAGATCTTGGTCATCTCTTTTTCCTTAAGAGGGGGGCAGATCTGGGCGGCAATTTCACGCCATCTCTGAGCATATTCCTTAAAAGTTTCCTTGTCCTTCCGTGACATAGCTCTGAGTTGATCTCTATCTAGTGCCATGTCTAGGTTGTATTTATATTGCTGCACGAAGGCAACGCCAAGATCTCTGAAAGTAGCGATCTTGGTGCAGTTTAAACCCATGTACCATTTGAGTGCAACACCGGTTAAACTGTCTTGGAAATAATGGATCAGTAGCTGTTGATTCTCAGTCTGAGTTGACATCTTTCGAGTGTACATCACCGAATGACTTTGAGGGCAAGAATTGCCCTTGTATTTTTCAAAGTCAGGCACCTTGAATTTGAGCGAGATTTTAACATTAGGGATCAAACAAAGGTCTGCAGCGTCCTTTCCAAATAAATCCTGGTCGCGAATGACATGCAGTTCCTTCTGCATTTCCAAGAATTGTTCCTAGAACTCATTCATTCTGTCGTACATATCTTCATTTCCACCAGAGATTATTTGTGGAATCTGTCCTTCCGGGACAGTGTGTACCACGGGTTGTGGTATAGTCATTATGGCGGTGACTCTTGGTGCTTCCATGCCCCGAAGTTTGTAACCTTCAGGTGTTATTGTCATTACTCTTGCATCTTTGCTTTCCTGAAGTTTATAACCTTCAGGCCCAGCGGTTCCTGCTACAGTTTCTGGGTCTTTCGTGACCAGTGGGATGTATTCTTCAGGGATAAAGTTGATAGGCATGCCCTAGGGATGATCTTTAGGCATGTTGTACCGAGGATCATATGTCTCTATTATGGGCGTAGATGTGATCTCCAAGATCACAGTCCTTTGTTGTTGTCTCTGAGCTGTTGCTAGGGATTGCATGTCACTGTGAAGTTTTTTTAGATCTTCCTTCAGAGTGTCGATTTCTTCTCTCAACTCTCTGTTCTCTTCCTCGAGATCGTCCATTTTCTTTTGTCGATTGGCCCGAGTATTGTATGAGTGAGACAGTTTGACTCTAGAATTGTGACACATACGTGAGATTCGAAGGTAAGAAGAATGCGTTATGTGAGAATGATGACTGATATGCAATGATATATATTTTTAGTTTTTTGTTTTAATTAAAAAGAAACTTCAACAAATAGATTGTAAATATCATACAGTGGGGATACCCCGTTTTATTGAATTCGAAAGATTACAGAAATGGAAAATACAGTATTTTACAAAGTGCTGTAAAGAAATGTCTAAACTTATGGATCCTGAGTCCTCTCTGAGGAGAATTCAGATGCTGGTTCTGGTATTTTCCTTTTCTTTGATCGAGGCTCTTGAGCCGTTGTTGGGTTGTCAGTCCTTTGCCAAGTGAAAGGAGCGAGCAAGTTTCTTCGGTCATCTTGATTTTCTATAACATGTTGCTCTAGTATCTTAATCAGAGCATCCTTTTCTTTTAACAGTTGCTAAATTTTGGTACACTCCACATTGAGAATACGACACTTGTTCTTCCAAGATTCCTTTTCCCGTTGAACTTTGTTGAGAGTGACCTAGAGTTTTTCTGTATCCGACATAAAATAAAGGACAAATTCCTTTAACGGAAGAACTTCTTGACGAGGGTAAGGCATCCTCAGCTTGAGGGCTCTAGTTTGTACCCAGTGGAGATAAGGTTCCACAAATATACAATCCAGTTTTCCTAGATACTCTTTTCCTTTCTTGTGAATATGTTTCCAGGCATGCACTATTTATTTCTTTAGTGCCCTGTCATTTTCTCCTTCCTTGAAGGAAAGATCTTCCAGATGGACATTACGCGGGATATGCTTCATCGGGTATCCGAGTTGACGGCGAACTAAAATTAGATGATAGTTGATTCCTCATTTAGTTCCTATGAGGGGTACATTAGGGAAGTTTCCACATTTGTCTATGATCCTTATCCCGTCATAGATCCGATTGCACCAATCTATGTCAGAGTTGGTAAGAGACATGATTCTCTGTGACCAACGTAGAGTACTCTTATGATCCCAAAAACCAGTAGACTTGGGTAAATAGGAAGTGAACCATTTGTAAAGCAGGGGTACACAACATGTGATCATTCCTCCGCTGTACAAATTTCTTAAGTGTACAAAATGATAAGCATATGCGAGCAAGGTAGGTACGGGGTTTCCAATCAGAAATATCTTAATGGCATTGGTATCGACGAAGTTATCGATGTTGGGAAAAAGGAACAACCCGTGTGTGAGTAAAACAAAGATATCTTTGAAAGTAGTTATGTTTCCTATACTGGCAAAGTATAGGGCTTTCTCTACCAAAACCTTGGCCGATAAACCTTGGATTCCTTCTTTAGTGGTCATGTGAGTCCTGACTTCTGACTCGTCCAAATAGATTGCTCTTGAAATGGTTTGATCTTTTGGAATTCCTTCCAGTCCAGAAAAGGGAGCTTGGTCAGTGATGGGTAAATCAGTCAGGTGAGAGTATTCTTCTAGCGTCAGGGCTAGTTGATAATCCGGGAATGTGAAACAGTGATAAACCGGATCGTAGAACTGAATCAACATAGACAGGATTCCTTCAACTACATGGACCCTTAACAGAGACAGCAGCCCTCCGTACTTAGCTCTGAAAGCATCAGGGTTGGTGACCCCCTTAAATCCTCTAGTTTTGGAGCCTTGAAGGTGTACTTGTGCGTCTTCCTTCTACCAAAATCCATAACGCAATCTTTCTCTCAGATATTTGTAATCATTGTTTTAGTTTAATTTGATAAAAAAGAGAGAAGAGAAAAGAAGATTTTTTTCTTTGTTTAAAAGTTTTTTAAATGAATGCATGAATGCAGCACACAAAAACATTGAAAAAACATGGGTTCAAGGGTTCAACGTCACGAGCATGGAGTCATGGCTCTACCCATCCCCAAAGGTTGTATTCTGGTGAATTTTTGTACCTGTAGAACGGGTTAAAAGTTCTCAAAATCATTGACCCCCTAGGGATAACAACAACAAGATGGTTCACCCGAGCGAGCTGTAGCATCCTAGGGTAATCTCAATTGAGTGTAGTATTAAGTGTCAACTATTTCTGATAGCTACCACACTACCAAATGGCCACATGGTTACTGTCTACTAAATCCTCAGTTTCACGGATACCACATTGGGACAATCTGCCTTCATAACGGAGTCGTTAAGCATTGAATCCGCAAAGGGTATCTCCAGTGATTTGATGGTCTACCGGGGTAACTTATTCGGGATTCACTCCCTGTAAGACCACCCGTCTATGCCATCACCTATCTTAGGGTTCTCTCATACTTTCCACATGCGACATCACTCGTATTCCCATTAGCAAACAAATAAACACGGATATCAAGTAGGAAAAACAGTATATATATATATATATATATATATATATATATATATATAATATGTAGAAAATTTCTAACAACCTAGACCTCTTAGGTATTCTAATCCTAGTCCTAGACAGATAAAATGACTCCCCAGCAGAGTCGCCATTTTCCCGTAGCATGCAATTTTTGTCGGTGACGCGACCACCTTATCGCCATGGGGTTCTCCTCACTGCAATGGTAGGAGTGGGGTGCTACTTTCTGATTTCTTATTTATCCAGTGAAGCTGGAAGGGAAAGGGAAGCTATCTAAAACTAACCTTGCACGTGAATATTTTACTAAACAATCACTTAAATAGATTCGGGGAGTTCGGGGTCAGGTTATACAATGGGGAGTTGTCAATTACCCATCCTATATGTGGTTATCCACAGGTTGTTAGCAATAGGTTCTCCTTTGGGAGGTATGAGAGAGAGAGAGAGAGAGAGAGTTTTTGATGAGTTTGGTAAGGTACTGGACCTAAGTTTTGATAGGTGTGAAGGTACTGGACCTAGAGTATTTGATTAGTATGCGAAGGTACTGGACCTAGAGTTTTTGATTGGCATGCTCGCTAAGATTTCACAATCTTATGCCTATGCATTCCCGTTTAAAGAAACAGGGAAATCAGAGCAATCGTAGTTCCTCCTATTCTATGAGAGGAAAAGATGATGTTTTGGTGTCTTGTTCAAAGCCCAAGATTGAAGCTAAAAAGGTTTATTTGTGCCTTGTTCAAAGCCCAAGATTGAAGCTAAAAGGTTTGACTGAGAGAGAATTTGTCATCTCTAAAGGGAGATATCTCGTCTGTTTATCACAACTGTTGGGTGACACTTTATAAAGGAGGATTACTTTAATTGGGATATGTGAATCCAGCAATGCCATAATTTCCTTTATAGGGGATTTATCCTGAAGGAGAAAGCTTTAACTCAGTGTAGAGCAATGCCATTTTTCCTTAGGATTTTTCCATGCTAAGAGAAGGACAGTGGCGTGGATGTAAATAATCCAGAGGCTTGCCGCTTACAGTAATTAGATGAAAGAGAGGTTTTTACCAGGATAAGAGATGGACGACATCTTGGATATTTAAATCAATAAGTGTGCCACTTATAGCGGTTATCTGGGATTAGGGTTTGTTTGATTTGTCTGTTTTGACGTGTGATAACACAGAGAAATGACTTCCTACAGAGAGATTTTAATTTCCTCTGAGGGGATGTTGGTTTTTGTGTGTCTTGATCAAAGCCCAAGGTTGAAGCTAAGGGATTGATTGACTTTACTGGGGAAGTCCTTATATAAAGCCTAAGTGGAGGCTAGAAAAGACTGACTCAACAAGAGAGTGTTTATCTGTCTTGTACAAAGCCCAAGATTGAGGCTAAAAAGAGACTGCCTCTTTGGGGGGATATCATTATACAAAGCCTAAGAGGAGGCTAAAAGTTGACTTTTCCAGGGAAATATTTTGTCTGTCTTGTACAAAGCCCAAGGTTGAAGCTAAAAGGGGAAACTGGCTCTACTAGTGAGAGGTTTTATCTGTCTTGTACAAAGCCCAAGACTGAGGCTAAAAGAACATTTGACTCTGCTGGAGAGATTTATACGGTGTTTTGTACAAAGCCCAAGATTTAGGCTGAAAAGAGGATTGACTCTGCTTAGGGAAACTTATATGTGTCTTGTACAAAGCCCAAGATTGAGGCTAAAGGATATTGACTCAACAAGAGAGTGTTTTATTTGGTGTCTTGTAGAAAGCCCAAGATTGAGGCTGAAAGGAGACTGACTCAGCTGAGGATATTTCAGGTGTCTTGTACTAAGCCCAAGATTGAGGCTGACCTTACTGAGGAAAATCATTATACAAAGCCTAAGAGGAGGCTGAAAAGAAGATTGATTATGCTTAAGGATATTATTTCTCAAAGCCTGAAAGAAAGCTGGGAGGAATTGATTTTGCTGGGGAAGATATTTGTCCCAAGCTTAAGAGAAGTTTATGAAGATTTTGACTTTGTTGGAGAAAGTCTATATATGTCTTGTACAAAGCCCAAGATTGAGGCTAAAAGAATGACTCAACAAGAGAGTGCTTTTGTACCATTGATTCAACAAGAGAGTATGGAAAGGTGATTGACTCAACAAGAGAGTACTTTTGAAGCTAACTCAGTTGGGGAAAATCATTATACAAAGCCTAAGAGGAGGCTGGCTTCTGCTGAGGATTATCATTATACAAAACCTAAGAGGAGGCTAGCTTCTGTTGAGGATTATCGAGATCCAGAGGCAGGTCCAAGTCGGGGGATCAACTCTTGCTGAGGGTTACAGAAGATTTGAGGTATTAGATACCTTGAGGTTCTGATTTGGGATAGTGTTATACTGATGGTAAGCTGACCCTGGCTGGGGAAATTTAGGATAAAAGACTGAGTTTTAGATCCCGTGAGGATTTTAATTCTACTGGAGATTGGTTAAATGATCAGGGTTTTTTCCTGGATTTGTAGGGAACTTGAGAATGTCTTTGAGATCCAAGAGGGTATTAGACTGTCCAAGTCTATTGGTATGGAAGAGTTTATCTTTGTGTGATGCCCAAGAGGAGGCAGGTGTTTTAAGGGATGAGAATCAACCCTAAAATTGGTCTGAGATTTTGACTCTGGAAAGACTGCTCTAGCAAAGGTTGACTAAGTTCTGTCTTATACCTTTAAGAGGTCTTCAGGGTCTTTGTATTAAGCCCAAGAGAAGGCATGAGAACTTCTAAGAAGCCGGAGGGTCCTTGTACAAAGCCCAAGAAGAGGCGGGGATGCTTTTAGGAAGCCTGTGGGTCCAAACTTAAGAAAAGTTCTAGAAAAGTTTCACCGGGAATAATCTTTTCTTTAGTGAACAGTTCTAGGGTCTGAAGAAATTCAAGAGAGGTTTCACCGGGAATTAATCCTCTCTGGGGAAATGAATTTCTTTGACAATTTTCTAATAGTGACAGTCTAAGAAAAGTTTCATCGGGAATAATGCCTTTCTCTTTGTTCCATATTGTTTAAGCCCAAGAGAAGGCAAGACTGTATCTGGAATTCCTCTAGGGAACTAGTTTTAAATGTATTTAAGAGTGACCAACTGGCTTTACCTAATTCTAGACTTAATTGCCGGGGAAAACTCTAAGAAGATATACAAGTATATATAGATTTTTGTATATATGACAAGTATTTAAAACGATAAGAAAGAAGGACTTACAGGTGAGCAAGCTTCCAGCAATACAGTTATATATATGTAAGCATGTAAATGAAAGCTAATAAAAACTTACAGGCGAGCAAGTTTCCATTGTAACAACTGTATGATTAGTTGTTCAAGAAATTAAAGAATGTTTTGATAACAACTATAGACTTGAACCTAAATTAAAAGGGAAGTTGTTTTTGAAAATATTGGGGCTTATACTCAAGGAGAGGCCCAGATGGAAAACAGTGATCGTACCGTTGTTCTGAAAATTGTATCGGGACTTATACAATGACTAAGGCCCAAATTATTGTATTTACAAAGAGGGTTGGGTCTTACAACTCAAGGAGAGGCCCAAAGTTTATTTTTGTACAAGTGATGGGGCTTACAACTCTAGGAGAGGCCCAAAGGTTCGAAAAAGAAAAGAAATGGGACTTACAACACAAGGGTAGGCCCAAATGTTTTTTGTTTAAAAGGTGACGACCGCGCCGAGATTTTAAAATCGCAGTGGGACTTATACAATGAGTGAGGCCCAAAAAGGTTTATATTTACAAAGGGGTGAGACTTACACTCTATCTAGAGGCTCAAAGATGTTTTCAAAAAGATTTGTGAGGGTGAGAATAATCAAAACCCTAATTTGATTTTAAAATGTATCTTAATTGAAAAAATTCAATTAAAATGATCAAAATTATCAAACATGTGTGAAAAACTAGTTGTGATCTTGGATTAATGTTTGAAAAATCATTTTTCATTCATAGAATAATTTGAAAATTATTTGAATTTGCAAAATTAAGAGAAAGAAATATTTTTAAATGTTTAAAAACAAACAAAACATAATTCTTTGCAAAAATACTAAATATATGAAATAAATAATATTTTTGTGAAATTTTTATGGAATAAAATATTTTAACATTTTTGGGAATTTTCAAAAAAAGAACCAATAAAAAATGATTAAAATTGAGAGAGAAATTAATTTTGGAATTAATTAACAAAAACCATAAAAAATAGCAAAATATGGTAAAATAGCAAAAAATAGCAAAATGGTCTGGGTGGGTGTTGAACCCACGACCTCTTGGCTAAACACACATGCTCGCTACCACTGGGGTGGTGATACATCCGTATATCAAAACCACCCCTTGAAAATATATGGGGTGCCAAGTTCTAGGCCTGGCCAAGGCGCCATGGCCTGGCCTTTGCCCAAGGCAAGGCCTAGTTTTGGCAACTTGCGTGAAGGCTCTAACTTTCTCATTTCTCCATGGATTGGGACAAAATTTAGGTGCATCCGACCTAGAATTTCATGAGGAATCCAATGGTGCCCTTGGAATTTTCAGAAAATGTTTCCATTTTAAAATCCGATAGTGATTTCAAAATGGGCCAAATATTGCATGTTCTATGCTACCTCATGGTACAGGAAATAATAGTATGATAAATTGGTTCAAACACAACATATATGATATGTATGAGAGGTCCATGATCAATGGACCTCAAAGCAATGCATGATTTAGAGAGTTCAAGTTGTGATGCACTTACCTCTTGGAGCTTCTTGTGCTAACTGTCAAGATCCTTGTTCCAGAAGTAATCCAATGCTTTGGACACTCTTGATTGATCCTTTAGAAGCTTTTAGGATGATAAAAACCAGCTGGAATCCTCAAGAATACGTTTTAGCTCTTTCTTGCAAAAGGGGCCAAAGTGACCAATATGGCAACTCTCTCAAATGGTGTTCCAGATGAGGGAAACCAATTGGGATAGTTTGAGGATGATATTTGGAGTGTGTTTGAGGCCTTGTTTGGTTTTGGAAGTTACTGAATCAAGACATGGTTTGAAAAATGCAGAAAAGTCAAATTTTGAGGTTGACTTTCTGATTTTGGTGTTTCAGATCACAAGTGAGTGTTTGAACAACTTAGATATGACATATTGGATGTGTTTGGATCATGAGCTGTGGTGGAATTGCTCTCTAACTCAAAAACTCAGAGATGACTTGCAAAAGAAGGCATTTTGGCCTAAAGAGAGTGATTTTGAGGAAATCATCAGTTGTAGTGCCTTGGTGTACTCAAACTGAGCACAAATGAGCTCTATTTATAGTATAGCAAGTTTGTTTTGGCTGCAATAGTGAATGGCAACTGCAGCAGGTCTTTGGCCAATGTTGATCTAAGGGAATCTTTAGTCTCATATAGCCATTGACTTGAGGTTAGGGCACAGGCCTATGGTTCTTTGATTCAGTGCCGATTCTTGACTCATTCAGTTAGGAATGTGTCAGTCCATGCCACCTTGGTGCATCCATTGAATGCTTGGAAACAAAATTGGAGTCTTGGCACCTTTTTAGCCTTTTTAGGTTTGTTATGGCTATGTGTAGATTTTTGGACTTTGAAGGCTTGAGGATCAGATCATTCTCCTTTTGTTTTATCCTCTGATGCGTCCAAGTGGATGACAAGGCTTGGAGTTGTCCAATTTTTCCAAATCGAGCAAACGCACAAAATCTGCCTTGTACAAGGCAGTTGGAAATAGTGATTTTGAGGGGATCATATCTCCCTACTCAGGTTGAGTTATGGGAGGCTCTTGTGCTTTTTAGAAAGCCCTCATATGATACAATACATGTGTGATCATAGTTTGTTCTGAAACTATTTGGATCCAACTGAAAAAACCTCATGAACATTGAAGTTCAAGGCTGGTAACATAGGCAGATTTTCACCAAGTGTTGGAAAAAGTGTCATTTTCATGTTTTTGTGATTTTGATCAATCCATAACTCAAAATCCATGAAGAATTAGAGTCTGAGGTAGTTGAAGCTTTTGTAGAGTGTAGCAAGACCTACAAATCCAACTTAGGATCACCCAAAATGGTTGCTTGGATCAGAAGTTATGGTCATTGGAAGTTGGTACCAAAACCATTTTGTTCCATAACTTAGAAAAAATTTGGTTTCTTATGGTTGCCCCTTTTGCAAGAAACCTCACTTTTCTTGATTTTTCTTAATGAATGATCGTCAATACCATACATTAACATTATTTTTGACTTAGGGGAACCATATTTGTGAAAAATTCCAAAACGTCAAACTTGATTTTGTGCACAGTTGACTTTTTATCGGATGAAATCCAAACTGTGCGATCCTTTGTGAAATCAAGTCCTTGACCTAAATCAAGCCTAATGGATGGATTCCATAGGTGTTATAGGGTGTATTGAATCATGTCCCAAGGTTTGGGAGCATGTCTTGGTCAAAAGTCAAAGGCACAATTGACTTTTTCCTCAAAACCCTAATTGTGATCCAGATGAAATTGAAACTTGTGAATCAAGCTTCTTGGACCAATCCATTGTTGTAAATGGATCAATGTGGTGTATTTGAGGCCCTCAAATCATGTCTTGAGGTCTTGGCTCATGCTTTGCTCCAAAAGTCAACTTAGGGGTGAATTAGGTCAAGAAACCCTAATTCCTGATTTTTAGTAAATGCATCTCCTGAGGTTAAATTGACTTGATGATTGGGTTCGTGAAGTCCCTTGGAGTATCTTGGGTTATGCTTTGACGCATTGGCTCATGCCCAGATTAAAATTTCCATCTAGAGGCCTTGGTAGACTAAAACCCTAATTTGGTGACACTGGCGATCTCGAGGCTTGATCCACTTGGAATGTTGCAACCTTGTGCTTGATTCTTGATGTGGGAGTCCTCTTGATCCCTTATGGGTGTTTGAGAGGTTAGACAAGTTGAATATCATGTCATTTCTTGATTGATCCTTCGTCTAAGTGCTCTGAGAGGGCTTGAAACCCTAATTCCTGATTATGGTGAATGCTCACCCATCTTTGAGGAGATTGATGAGGCATGATGGTACATCCATATTGTGGTAATGATCTTCACAATGATGGGAAATCTTGGTGGTCAAAATTTGGGGTATGACAATAATCTATATCGAAGGTATAATTACGTTAAAAAGAAACCAAATAGCAAAAGGTTATCTTCACTTAACTCGTATTGTCACTATTATTGCAAAAAGGGACACACCATTGCAAAGTGCAGATTTAGGAAGCTTTTTGTTCCTAAAGGTGCCTTTGAATGGATGCCTAGATGTAACCAAAATGTTACTAACCCCCAAGGACCCAATGAAGATTAGGTATCTAGCGCTATTTGTTAATCATACAGGAAAAATTTCTTGACTCTATGAAGAGAGTATGAGATCTCATATATGGAGCATTAAGGCACAACACGGTGACATGTCCTTATTGTTTTAATCTATGTGACTAACAAGGCGGATTATGTTACCAATCAGGTTAACTCTTTGTGTTTTTTAAGTGGTAAAAGTGTGTGAATGATTACTAGAGCACCTTTTTTTTTATCGGTTGAGAAAGTGGTTTCATGTTGGTGGTTTCGGGATAAGCAATCTTCCTCAATTGTTCTTTGATCTAGAGTTTCATATTGTCATCGACCTTCAAAAATCTCTCTTGTATCTCTTCTCATTCAGTCAAAATAGAGATATTCGATTTACCATCATCCATGCATCCATCAACATCATTGAAATTCTGGTATCAGATGTGTGATGTTAAGTGTGATGTCACAACAACACAATCTGCTATATGAACAAGGTAAAAACAACAGTAAATCAACACAATGAATTGTTCACCCAGTTCGGTCTAACTACCTACGTATGGGGGCTACCAAGCCAGGGAGGAAATTCACTATTAGTAGTATTAAATTACAGACTCAACAATCCCAGTTGACATCTACCTAACTTAATCACTACCCAATGACACTTCTACCTAAGAAACCACTTAGGTATGAGAAACCACTCACTCCCTAAATCACCTCAGTGATACAATCCAATGATTACAAATTAATCACACAACTTGATTCTGCTTAACAGCTTTGATCAAGAACAATTCTCTCTTGCTTAACAGCTCTAGAGAAACCAATTACAACTCAAAATAGTAACACCAATTCAAACATGAATGGTTTACAAAAACACACACGAAAACTCAAATTGACTCTCAGTCTATGCTCTCTGTGTTCGTTATCTTCCAACAAGGGTTGAGGCTGCTTTTATAGAATTCTGTCTTGGGCTTAGACACCTTCCAAATATCTGATTTGATTTGTTTTAAAACTAGAATTTAAAACATATTTGATCTTCAAATCCTTTTAAATCTTTTCAAATCAGCCCTAATGTTAATTACATGATCTGCTCCATGATCTGCAAATTATCTGATTGAAAATATTTTCTCCAAGATATTCACATCCAATCTCTCTAACAGATCTCCTCAAAACACACTAACACACGCAACCCTAAAACATCACAACCTGATGTTCTGATGTTTTGATAACTGATGTCAAGACATCAATTATAACATCAGCATATAAAACTTCAACCCTGCAACAGCTAATGTTAGGAAACAATGTTATGACATCAGATATATGACATCAACATTGTTCAACTTTGTTTTACCAAAATTCCAGCCAATACAAGAACTAACAATATCCCCCTTTGGCTAATTTTGGCTAAAACAATCTCTGGCATTATCAGAGGTACCTGCAGCGGAAAAAACTTCAAACCAGAAAACAATCTCTGCCATTATCAGAGGTACCTGCAGCGGAAAAAACTTCAAACCAGCAACAATCACATAACACACTGCACAAAGCTAAACTCCCCCTCAAAACAAGAACCAGCATACCAGCTGTTAAATCAAGCACACTCCCCCTCAAGCCTAGAGGCACAAAGGCTAACTCTCCCCCTTTTTAGCCACAATTTTCCAACTACCAATAAGTTATACCCTAACACTTTACACAGTTAGTCCTACTAGCTCTCCTTGTCAGTCTAAAGTCAGCACCACAAGACAAGACAAGTCATAGAACAAAACCAAGATAAGCATAAAAGTACTTTTATCCAAGTTACACACCATGAACACAATATGCAGAAAAAAAAAAACTATAAACTACAAAAGCAATTAACAACAAGAGCAGCACTTCAATCTTCATTAGCATCAGAACCATCTGCATCATTCTCCTCACCTTCATCTGAACCTGAATCTTCAGTGTTGGCACTCACATCATCTTCACCCTGTTCTAAGGATTTGATCATCTGCTCAATTTTCATCTTCCTAGCAGTGCTAGTACTGATAACCATATCAAGATCCTTGCAGGTAGCCTTCAATTCTTCAATCAACTCAGTTTTAGTACTGACCTTCTTAACACCAGAACTTGATGTTACAACAATGTCTGGAACATGATTCCCAACTAATAGCTTGGGATGCAAGGATAAAGCTGACTCCCTCTTACAAGCTATATCTGAACTAGTTAAAATTCCAGGATGTTGATCTAAGATCATTCCACAGACAAGTGAAGGGAATGCTATAGGCATCTTGATAGCATTAGTGGCACCATGCTTCACAACTTGATCAAATATGTAATTTCCATAATTGAACTTGACCTTTTTCCCAACAACATAAATAAACCTTCCTAATCCCACAGCTTTGGTGGTTTTGTGATTAGTAGGTACCCAATTAGCAGCTCCAATTCTGTGCAAAATAGCATACTTGATACTGAGTTTGCTAGCTGTCAATTTACCTTTCAGTGGCCAAACCTTTACTTGAGTGGCTGTGATCTCTTTACACACCTCATTATCAGTTACTTCCAGTTCACAACCCTCTTGCTCATCTCTTCCCAGATACTTATTGATGGTACTAGGATAGAAATTAATACACTTACCCCTAACAAACACCTTCATGAAGTCCACACTTCTTTTATCACAAATGTCTATAGGAATGTTAACAACAAATTCCTTAACAAGTCCACCATAGCACTTATAGAATTTTGTCACAGTCTTCAACAACCCAGCAGCATGAATGAGCTCCATAATTTATTTCATCTCCAATGCATCTTTGCCCAGCTCTCTTTCCAGAGCTAATCTCCTTTGACACACAAATTTCCACACTGGAGCACTGCTAGCATAATGAAAGGATATGTTGTCCACTGGCACTTCAGGAACCTTATCAGAAATTCTCTTCAAAATGGACTTTCTGACAGGGATAATGTCTTGAACATCTTCCTCAACATCATACTCAGATTCAGATTCTTCTCTAATCTTTCTCTTTTTGGAGGTCACAACAACCTTGCTCCAAGATTTAGTTGGACCAACAACAGATGTCTTTTTCTTCTTGCCTTCAGCTGTCATCTTAGGAGAAGATTCCACAGTCTTTCCTTTTCTAGTCTTCAATCTATTGGCAATCCCAGGAACAACATTACCAATTACTTCATTATCAGATAAGTCAACAACGTCCACCACATCAGCATTCTTCTTCCCTCTGGGAATAGGAGTAACATCCCTAGCAGGTGATGTTCCAACATCATGTTCAACATCAACCTCATCTTCAACATGAATATCCCTTTCTCTTTCAGCTTCAACTTCAACTTCATCTTCAATCTCAGTATCTTCAATGACTGAAATAACTAATTTGTGAAAATTTGTTTCAGAAGTTTCAATGTCACCTGTAACACCCCATTTCTACCCGACATTTATAATAAAATCAGAGTGATAAAATTTCAACCAAACATGGGGTATCACATTTTCAACTTGAAAACCAACAACATAAAATCTCATCATCATGGATACATAACACTAAATCGAAGAGAACAAATTAACAACTATTTAGTCTTCAAAATAAATCAACTTTAATAAATAACCACGTAGCGGATTCACAACTTTAAACTTCAAATCATAGCATCTTTATATAACTAGAATCAACTTAAATTAAAATAACAAAGTACTTATTTGGAAATTCAACGTAAAATTCAGCATTGAAACAAATCCACAAAAACAAAAGACATGCGTTCATCCCCCCGAGTGCTACGTATCAGAGCGACGACACCGACTCGAACTATCGAAGGTAGAAAACCTTCACTCCTGATTACCTGCAGGATGGCGTATAAACCATTACCATACATAGAAGGGGTGAGATATCGAATAATATAAACAGAAGTATGATAATCAATACATTAGATTAAAATCACACAATTTTACTACTTTACAACAACAACAACAAAACAACAATCAACAAATAACTTATAATATGCGACTCGAGATGCAACTCAACTATGCATATGCATGTGGTACCAATGGAGCAAAACTCCCAACTTAGAAAGTGCCAGTTTGTCGGGCATCAACAAGGCATAAGCCTTCAACTTCAACTTTTTGCCAATCCAGGCCAACGTGGGTGAGCATTAGCTCCAACTTAGAAAATGCAATGTATGCGACTAATATGAATGGCATACAACAACAAAACAACTGCAACTTAAATATACATCAGCTGCAATAACTTAATCAACACTGGTCATACGACCTACAACTCAAATATGCCCATAAATTGGGACAATTCAACTTATTCAGCTGTACCTGCAAATCCACGTATTCATCGTATTTTCAACAAAACAAACCAACCACAATTACCTACTAATTTATACGAACATCCCCGACCAATTTCAACTAATTCCGGACAACTAATTTTTTTACGCTTAATTCTACTTATTCGGCTAAATCGGTATTGTTTTACACACTATGATTACTACTAGTTTATTTTACTGATACTGTTGAATTTTAACTTACTGATACAAACACAGTTATGCTATCAATTATATTGTCAGCAAAATTCAACTCTGTTACCAAATATCAGTGTCTGCTAAACTCTCGTTTTTTCCTAAAACCTGCTACTGCTATTCCTGAGTTCTGCTACATTATTACCATGCCTCTCCCCACTTATTCATATGCATAATACTATACTGTCCACTATTTAATTTACTAAACATGTGTGTGTTAATTAAGTAATTTAATCATGCCTACAATTATATATAATTACACCTACACCAAAACCAAAAAAGAAACCATGTGGTCCCCACCACTTTCACACATGGCCTGCGTCACTCCCCCTAATGGCCATGGTGGCTTGCGCCACCTTTCCTAAGGGCCATGGTGGCTTGCGCCACTTCACCATCTCCATGGTGGCTTGCGCCACCTCAATGTTTGACACACAGGGGTGGCGCCCTTATATATATAATTTTTTTTTAAAACCAACTAGATAATAGATTTCGAACCCAAAATTCTTCATACTACCAGTTCATAAAATCAACCACTAAAACATACCACAGAACATCAAATTCCACAAAAACAAGAACAATTCATTAATACAGTTTAACACATTCAGTAGGGAATCATATAAATCCCAATCCCACGTATCAATTATCGTATTCCCGGTTATAAAATCCGAACCCCACCCTTACCTTGGATTGAAGGTAGCTCGAATTTCCGGTCGAAACTGAAACTTTGACGGCAACTCTCGTATTCTCTCTTCTCCAACCTTCGTTCTTCCAAACCCTCGTTCTCTCCTTGTAACTTCTCCTTGTAACTGCTACCTCTATTCCTTTCTATTTTATTTCTCTTAATAATAAACCTAATAAAATAATGGGTCTACTAATTGTCTTAATGGGCCTAATACACGATACCCCCAACTTTGCTATTTCTCACACACAACTTAATCCAACCAACTAATTAATATTCTACGGAAATAAATATTACTTATAATATTAATTTCTCCCGACTAAATCGACTAATTACCCGATTATCACTTATTAGCATCAAACAACATATTCAACATATTCAACAAATATTCGAAGAAAAATACTCAATACTATTTAATTAAAACATTTAATTAAATACGGGCGTTACAACTCTCCCCCACTTAGAATATTTTCGTCCTCGAAAATCTTACCTTGCTCAAACAGCTCAGGATAGGATTCCTGCATCTTGCTTTCCAACTCCCACGTCATACTTTCTCCAGCAGCTCCTAACCAGACTAATTTCACCAATGCAATCTCCTAGCCTCTTAGAGTCCTTATTTCTCAATCCGCGATCCGTACAGGCATCGTCTCCACAGTAAGATTATCCCGTACTTGAACATCATCCATATAAATTACATGAGACGGATCTGGAACATACTTCCGGAGTTGTGACACATGAAACACATCATGTAAATTCGACAGATTAGGCGGTAAAGCCACTCTATAAGCAACATTTCCAACTCTGTCTGAAATATGATACGGACCAATAAAACGAGGAGTGAGCTTCTTAGACTTCAGTGCACGCCCAACACCCATCACAAGCGTAACTCTCAAAAATACATGGTCACCTGCTTGGAATTCTAAATCTTTCCTTCGCTTGTCATGATAACTCTTCTGCCTACTTTGGGAAGATTTCATCTTTTCTCGGATTAACTTCACCTTCTCGATAGTCTCTCGAACAATTTCCGATCCAAGCACTACACTTTCTCCAGATTCGTGCCAACATAAAGGAGTCCTACATCTCCGACCATATAATGCTTTGAAAGGTGCCATTCCTATGCTAGAATGGTAACTGTTATTATAAGTGAACTCGATCAATTGAAGATAAGTATCCCATGAACCTCCTTGCTCAAGAACACAAGCTCTCAACAAATCCTCCAACGACTGAATAGTCCTCTCAGTTTGACCATCCGTCTGAGGGTGATACGCCGAACTCAACCTCAACTTAGAACCCAACGCCTCTTTCAAACTCTTCCAAAAATCAGAAGTAAACCTCGGATCCCTATCCGACACAATACACAGAGGAACACCATGCAACTTTACAATTACGCTAGTATAAATCTCCGCCAACTTCGATACTGGAAAACTGATGTTAATAGGAATAAAATGAGCCGACTTCGTAAGCCTATCAACAATCACCCAAATAGAATCATGTCCTCTGAAGTATTAGGTAATCCCGTCACAAAGCCCATCGAAATGCTATCCCATTTCCATTCTAGAACTTCTAACGGTTGCATCAACCCAGCAGGCTTCTGATGTTCAACTTTCGACTTCTGACAAGTTAAACATGTATACACAAAACGAGCTACATCCCGCTTCATACCAGGCCACCAAAACAAGTTCTTCAAGTCTTGATACATTTTTGTAGCTCCCGGATGAATACTTAATTTACTTTTATGACTTTCCTCAAGAATTGCTTTCTTCATCTCCGCATCATCAGGAATACAAATTCGATTACAGAATCTCAACACACCATGCGCGTCCAACTTAAAATCGCTATTACCAGACTGATCGATTCCAACCATCAAATCTACCAGTTTCACATCTAACTTCTGAGCTTCTCTGATACTATCCAGAAAATCATTGTTAATCTTCAACATTACTAACATAACACTCTGCGGTGTCACTTCGTAAACTAAACTCATATCTCTGAATTGCTCAATTAATTCCAATTCCTTAACCATCTTTGCCGACATATGCAAAGTCTTCCAACTCAGAGCATCGGCCACAACATTAGCTTTACCCGGATGATAGTTCAAACCGAAATTATAATCTTTTAATAATTCCAACCATCTTCGTTGTCTCATGTTCAATTCCTTCTGGTCAAACAAATACTTTAAGCTCTTATGGTCACTAAACACTTCAAATCTAGATCCATAAAGATAATGTCTCCAAATCTTCAGCACAAAAACAACTGCAGCAAGTTCTAAATCATGCGTAGGATAGTTCTTCTCATGAGTCCTTAATTGCCTCGATGCATAAGCAACTACCTTACCATTCTGCATAAGCACACCACCTAAACCCGTCTTGGATGCATCACAATATACCACAAAATGTTCTCTTGGATTAGGTAATGTCAAAACCGGAGCCGACGTCAATCTCTTCTTCAATTCCGCAAAACTTTCTTCACATTGAATGTCCCACACAAAAGCTTTACCTTTACAAATCAACTTAGTCAACGGAAGTGCTAACTTAGAAAATCCTTCAATAAACCTTCGGTAATAACCGGCTAGTCCCAAAAAGCTTCTAATCTCGGTGGCCGACTTTGGAGTCTCCCATTGCAACACAGCAGCTACTTTAGATGGATCCACAACAATGCCGCTACTTGAAATGACATGTCCAAGAAAACTAACCTCCTTTAACCAAAAGTCACATTTAGACAGCTTTGCATATAACTTCTTCTCTTTCAGAACTTGCAACACTAGTCTTAAGTGGTCGGTTTGCTCTTCTTCTGATTTAGAGTAAATCAATATGTCATCAATGAACACCACCACAAACCGATCTAGATAAGTATGAAAGATACGGTTCATGTACTCCATGAATACTCCCGGCGCATTAGTAACACCGAAAGGCATCACCGAATATTCATAATGTCCATATCGCGTTCTGAAATCCGTCTTCTGAATATCTTCATCCTTTACTTTAATCTGATGATAGCCCAACCTCAAATCAATCTTGCTAAACACACGAGCATCTACCAATTGATCCATCAAATCATCTATTCTCGGAAGCGGATACTTGTTCTTAATCATCACTTTATTTAATTGTCTATAATCAACACAGAGCCTCATACTTCCATCTTTCATCTTTACTAACAACACTGGAGCTCCCCACGGCGATACACTTGGCCTCACAAACTTCTTTTTAAGTAACTCCTCCAATTTCTTCTTTAATTTTAACAATTCAGATGCAGACATCCTGTATGGTGCCATAGACACAGGTCTGGTACCAGGTACAAGATCAATTTCAAATTCCACTTCTCTTTCTGGCGGTACATCAGGAATTTCATCAGGGAAAACTTCAGGAAACTCTCGCACCACTTGCAACTCTTCAATTATAGCTCGGCTCTCAATAGATAACGATGCCATCAACACGAACATCTGAGCTTCTTCTTGCCTCAACTGTTGTAACTGCTTAACAGACAACAAACTAGCTCCTTCTTCTTCAGCAGTAGAGAATCTTACTAACTTGCTAAAACAATTGATATGAACATAGTTATATTCTAACCAGTTCATTCCCAAGATTACATCCATCCCAGTTAATGGCAGACACACCAAATCAACGGTAAAGTCTCTGTCGAAGATCGTCAAAGGACACTTTAAACACACAAGAGAAGTAGTCACCGATCCCTTAGCAGGAATCTCGACGACCATCTCTCCATTCATAGAAGACAACACAAGACCCAATCTTTCAACACATTCAGCAGCAATAAAACAATGGGTAGCACCAGTATCAATCATAGTAATTAAAGGTGTACTATTAATGAAACATGTACCTCTGATGAGTCTGTCCTCACTAGTTCTCTGAGTCCCAGCCAAAGCGAAAACTTTCCCACCGGTTTGCGCCTTCTTCGGCTTCTGACACTGGCTACTAATGTGTCCCTCTTCACCACAGTTGAAACAAATCATCTCTTTGTGCTTGCAATCAGACACTGTATGTCCAATCTTACCACATCGGAAACATCTCTTCACCTCAGCAGTACACACATTACTCTTGTGACCAGGTTTCCCACATTTGAAACAAACTATGCCAGCAGGAGCATCTCCCCCACTAGTCCTCTTGCCATCAGCCGCTCTCTGTTTACCTTTTCCAGCTGGAGCATCATAAGGCTTGCCACGATTCTGTTGGTGCTTGCCTCTCCTTTCATTCATGATCTTATAATGAGCATTGTTATCCTTTTCAAATATTCTGCAACTATCAACCAAATTAGCAAAAACAGGAATCTTCTGATATCCAACTGCCTTCTTGATCTCTGGGCGTAGCCCACTCTCAAGCTTGATGCATTTAGAAAACTCAGCATCATCCCCGTTATAGTGCGGATAAAACTTAGCCAACTCTACAAACTTTGCAGCATAATCAGTGACTAACATGCTTCCTTGCTTCAGCTCAAGAAACTCAATCTGCTTTTTACCGCGAACATCTTCTGGGTAATACTTCCTCAGGAACTCCCTTCGGAACACATCCCAAGTGATACCTTCACCTGTAGCTTCCAACCTCTGACGAGTCTCTAGCCACCAGTCATCAGCTTCGACTGCTAGCATATGAGTCCCATATCGAACCTTCTGCGCTGGAGTGCAGTCCATCACACGGAAGATTCTTTCCATCTCTTTCAACCAGTCTATCGCTCCATCAGGATCATACTTGCCCTTGAAGGTAGGCGGATTCTCCCTCTGAAAAGTCCCTAAACTACGAGATCCAGCATTCTCATCAGCATTCGGTAGGTTCTGCACAGCCTGGGCCATTGCTTGCATAGCAGCAACCATTGCAGCATCATTCCTTCCAGCCATCTCAACTTATCACTACAACATAAACAAGATTAGAATTAATTAACAACACTCGTTTGTTAAACGAACTACGACTCGACAACTTGGCCGGACGGACCGACCTGCTCTGATACCACTAATGTAACACCCCATTTCTACCCGACATTTATAATAAAATCAGAGTGATAGAATTTCAACCAAACATGGGGTATCACATTTTCAACTTGAAAACCAACAACATAAAATCTCATCATCACGGATACATAACACTAAATCGAAGAGAACAAATTAACAACTATTTAGTCTTCAAAATAAATCAACTTTAATAAATAACCACGCAGCGGATTCATAACTTTAAACTTCAAATCATAGCTGTAATACCCTAATTTTTACCCCTAAGATCCCACGTGTCTTTTTACATCTCATATCAAAAACAAGATCACTGGCATCCTTGTGTATTTCTCTTTTGCTTTATGTTTGTTTCTGTTTACTAACCTCTAACCAAAACACCAAAAATATGTTGCTGTTTGCTTGTGTGTTGCGCAGGTTTGTCAAAGGAAATGAAGTGATTTCAAGTCATGTGTGACTGTTTGTTCTTGATTCAGTTCAGATGGATGTTTGACCCGATCTTGGTCAAACTATCCGGCAATTGCTTCAAGTGCAAGATATCTGTTTCAGTGAGTTACTCCTCAAAGCAGTGACCGTCAAGTTGTTGTGTGGTGATATTCATCAGGTTCATCTGAGCTCATCAGTCCAGATTGGGTTCATCTGTGGATTTATTTTCCCAGATAACTGATTCAGACAAGTTCGAACAGATTCAAATGGTCGTTGTTTAATTGTGGTTAGTTCAGTGGTAGCTGTGTGCATTTTATCAGGGCTTGTGGAAAAAGTTTTAAGTTGGTTCTGGGCTAAAAAATAAAGATTTTGCTATTCATGATCCATTTTCATTTCCACTCCTTAAACTTTTTTTTTCTAAACCAATTCCTTTATCCATTTTTAAACCAATTTTCATATCCACATTTTAGTAACCAAATACCCATTTCTTAATTTCCAATTTCTAAAACCCAATTTCATACATCAAATACCATTTTTTTAAACCAATTCAATATCCATTTTTTTAATCCATTTTATTAAATATCCATTATATCCAAAATTTCTAAATATCCACTTTAAGTCCATTTTCTTCCCTAAACTTTCCATTATTCATTTTCCATATCCAATTATCCATTTTGCCTCATCTACACCAATTTTTATCCACTCTTTTCATAAACCCAATCCACTTGTAATTCATTTCCAATCCATTATCAACATTTTTATCCATAGTTATCCAATTCATTTTTAATCCATTTTCATAAATCTAATTCCAATTATCCATTTTAAAAATCATTTCCATATTCAATCCAAATATCCAACTTCTAAACCATTTTAAACCAATTTATCCATACTCCATTTTTACTATCCAAAAATCATTTCCAATTATTCAAATTATATTCAATAATCATTTCCATTTCCAAATTCTTTTTTTTTTACACCTATTCAATATCCACTTTTTATTATCCACTTAAACCATTTATCCAATTCATTTTTTTTTCTAATCCATTCTCCAAAATTCAATATCCATTCTTAATCCAAAATCCATTTTTTTTTCTTTTTACCTACATATATTTTAAATCCATTTTTTATAGCAATTCCATAAGCCCATCCAACATCAAATTTAGCCAATTTAATCAATTGAACAAAAATTGCCAAGAAAAAGCCAAGAAGAAGCTAACAAGTTTCATGACCACTTGCTGCTACTTTTATTTTCACCAGCCACTACCAGTTTCCAAGCCATTATCACAAGCTGCTACATGAAGCAAAGGCGGATATGGTACACACGTAAGCAATACGACTTGCTTCCAAAATGCAAAACAAAAGAGCCACATTCAACTACAACAAGCCCAGCCGTCCAAAGCTGCATACGAAGCCAAAACACGCAAAAACTCAAGCTTCAAAACGGCATGGAAAACACAGCAAGTTCCAAAACGACTCCGCACCACAACTTCAAAACGCAGAAAAATACTTGGAAACGACAATCCAATTTCAATTTCAATTCCTCTCCAATTCTATAAATAGAGACCACTACTCATTCATTTTTCAAGCTTTGAGAGCCCTCAAACCTCTGCCAAAATCACAACTCAAACCATTTTTCTTCACCAATTCAAATATCCAACCGAAATTCTTTTCTCCGTCCAAAATTCTCACCACTCCAAGCAACAAAGAAACTTACATAAATCAACAAGAACTACACTCATTCAAGGCAAGGAAGAAGAGAGGAAGAATTTAAAGAGTGCTTACTTGATTTTTGAAGGTAGTGAGAATTTTTCCGGCGAAGCTTTTGACACTGTTTCTTTTGATTAGTGCACTGTTGTATGAAATCGTTCGCATATTCTTGATCTACTCGAAAATCCGTTTGAAATTATGCTAAAACGGAGCTTCGTCGCTCCGATTTGACGGAGCTCCGGAGTGCCGGCTATGAAGGTAGTCCACGTGAATAGTAACCATGGGAGGAAGATGATGAACTTTTTGCTTTCTGATTCTTTGTTTTACATTTAATTTCTATCACTTATTTTTTTCAATTGGTTTGGGCTTGGCCCGTTAAAAATTCACTTCCATCGCCATCTTTTTTTCGGTACACCTCCGCCTCCCTTTTTCTTTTATTTTTTTTCTTTTACTTTTTTATTTTCCTTTTTCTTCTTCCTTATTTTTTTCTTAATAATTTCTAAAAATAGATTTGATTTTAATTCTGGTGTTATCATTTTTTTAATGTTACATTAAAGAAAAATTCTTGAAAAATGATTTGAAAATTTTATTCTTGATCTTATTTTCCTTTTGATTTTAGCTTTGGATTAAATTTTTAAAGGTCCTATTCCTCTTTAAATTCATTGGACTTAGGGTGTAGATGAAGTTGAATAAATGTTCACTAATTCAAATCTATCTTTAAAGTGAATTATTCAATTCATTTTAGGTGCTTTGAGTTAATGATATGTTTAACACTTTAATCCACCAAAATGAGTGGATGAACTTAAAGATGGAGTTGTCTTGAATTTGTAATTCAATTTGGTTTCCTCTTTCTTCCATTTCTTTTTATTTTGATCTATGAAAGTCAAAGATATTGGAATTCTTTTGTTGAATTTCGATCGAGACGAGATCGCTACCATTTTCTTCTTTTCGTGTGGTATCGCTTTCGGATGACGATCTATATATCGTCATCTAGCGTACATTAGCACATAGAGTTATTGACCGGCCTCATTTGTAGGGTAATTACTCCGTAAATTACTCGGCGATTGCTTAACATAGCGCAATATTTGTCCCGAATTGGAAAACTATCAAGAATGATTGATTATTTGCCTTATGGTTCACAACTCATGAAACTTGTTGTTAGGAGGCTTTGGTCTTATCAATCCTCTAATGAGTTTCATCAACCTTGACCTAAGTGCAATTATTCAATTGTTATTGATCAATAACACTAACAACTAATCACTAACTTACTAACAATTTTATTATATTAATTTTGTTTATGTTTCCTTCTCGCTCCCTATCTCTTTTATTTTTTATGCTTCATTATTATCATTTCATATCATGTTTATGTTTCCGCAATTTTTCCTTTGTCCGTTGGACATATGTTTATGCTTCCGCATTTTTTTCCTTTGTCCGTTGGACATATGTTTATGTTTATTCCTTTTTTCTCTTTGTCCACTTGGACTTAAAACATTAATAAAGGATTAAACCATAAAAAAACTTAATTCTCCTCATTTTGGACTATTGGTTATTATCCTATGCTTTGGAGTGATCTCTTTATGGACCTCTTTTGAAGTAATATTGGACTTATGGACCTAGAATTAGGACTTCTTATCCCTTTGCTTGGAGTATTGATTGAAGACTTGCCTTCATTTGGCCAATTTGCTTAAGGATGGAATTCTTTTAATATTTCTTTGAAGTGGATCCATTTTGGTTAGATCCTTCTTTTCCCTAGCTTTTATTTCATGCACTAGGATAGTCACTTCTTCTCCTCCCCATTCTTAAATTTTCAAAATCCTCTCCCTTTTTTCAAAATCTTCTCCTTGTTTTCAAACTTAAAACCGCTTTCATAATAAAACCTTGACTTTTGTCAAGTGCCTTTTTAAACTTTGTTTTCTTTAATAAATGTCAATCCATCTAAAATCATATTTTGACCATTTTAAAAAGACATAAAAAAATACAAAACTCATCCAATTTTTTTTTGTGCTTTTATGCACTTTCTTCTTTTAAACTTTTTCAAAAAGAATTAGACATGAGTCATTTTTTTTATGAGATGTAAAACTCCTAACCGGGGTATTTTGTTGAAAGTATGGTCATTTTCCACTTAGATGTTGAAGTGATTAATCTTGTTGATGTTAATCCAAGCAAATCCTCCATCTTAATGTGAAGCAAATGTCTCTTTCCCATACCTTTGGGTAATTAGTTGAGTATTCTCTCTTGAGAATGACAGGTTGTCTTTTTCAAGATAAAATAAACCATAACCAATAATTTTCATTCTTTGTACCACGAACTATGGGGGTTTGATCCTACATTGCACATCGTGGGTACGTAGGCATGAGGCGATAAGTCTCTCTAAACACAAAAATCTTAAAAAAAATACTTCTCTTCTCATCTCTCCCAATCTCTTTCATGCAAACCATTTTCAGACCAAAAGGATGAATACATCAAAGGGCTCCTATAGAGTACTATAGATGTATTGGGTGCGTAAAACCTTCCCTTTACATAACCAACCCCCCTTACCCTTTATCTCTTTGTTCTTTTAGAACTCTTTAGGTTTTGTTCGGTCTTTTTTCCTTTCGTTTTTGGATAAAAATAAAATTGCGGTGGCGACTCTTGTTTATTTTTGAGTTAAGTTAATCAATAGCTTACGCTCACAAATTTCCCCGCTACAGAAAAGTGGCGACTCTGCTGGGGAAAGATTGACCTCTTGCTGGTCCGTCCCTTGAGGGGTTTAGCCTACTTTGATTTATTTACTGCTTTTTGTCTGACTTACTTGTTATTCGTTTGTTCTGGTTGGGATGTTCTGAGAGATAAGCCTAATACACAGGCTTGAGTATACACTTAGGACTAGAGTGGAAAGTAGTGGGACCTACGCGCCGTCTTGGTACGTTTGGTGTTCACGAAATTTGTAACACCCCCAATCTATACCCCCAAGCTATTAAAAGCGATAAATAAAAATTCAAAATTTCATCAGAGTATATTTAAATTATCATGGCATAGACAGGGAGAATCACATCATATTGAAACAAAACATACAACACATGCTCATAAAGATATGCAATAGTGGGGTAGCAATCATCAAAGGAACTCAGTTCCTTACACCCACATTTCAACAGATTTTAGAATAAAAGCGGAAAATCTAAAACTGACTATCATATATATATATATATATCACATAAAGGTTTATCTGTTATCAGCAGAATCATGTATATATACAACTACAAAGGACAAAGATGCATATACACAACATCGCAAAATAATCCTAATCGATCCCCCGACTACCCGGTGTCACATATCAGAGCCGACCGACAAAAGAATGAAGTCCTAAGCTTCACAAAAAGACCTCCAGCAATCTAATCTGCAATGCCTCATAGAGCATTATAAAACAGCAGAAGGGTGAGAAACACAATTATAATATAAATGCATATAATTATGTATATCGACATAAAATACACATATCAAGCATTCTCACCACAATTATCACATGCCAACACATAAGGCATATATAGATTATACTCACATAATCACATATTCACACATAATGCATATGTTTATACACGAAACATGTCATTCATAACTCACACATAATCAATTAAATCATGATTTTCCACATATAACCAATGCAATCATAAACCATGCAGATGCAAAGAGACCGACACAACGACTTTATGCAAATGCACATGCGGTACCGACTCCATCAAATCTCAACACTAGTTCACTCAGGAACTCTGCTGGAACCATCGCTCGTTACATCACTGTAACTCTCCGTCGGGCCTACGATGTTCACCCGTCGCTTACAGTCCTCTTTGTATAAGGCTCACGACGTTTATGGATTGCTTGCAGTCCTCTTTGTATAAGGCTCACGATCCGATCGCTTTCAGTCCTCTTATTTTTAAGGCTATTCATACCTCTTATCTTTAAGGCTCACGATCAACTATAACCACCGTTTCCAGTCCTCTTGCATAAGGCTCACGATCTTTATAACAGATTCACTCAGAAATCAAACCGTCGCTTTAGGTCCCCACATGGGCACACGACGTTCATGGATTGTTTTCAGTCCTCTTTGTATAAGGCTCACAATTCGATCGCTCTCAGTCCTCTTTGTATAAGGCTCACGATCCCACAAGATGCATATCATGATGCTTGACACACAAGAACTCATGACAACCAATGCATCTTCACACATATATGCAACCATAAACAATGCATATACAACCAAATTCAACACATTGCATTTTCTTGCCCTTAGGCCACACATCATCATCACAACAGGTATTTCATGCATTTTCATTTCACAACAACACACAAGTCATACCATATCCATACCAACAATACATTGCAGGATACACATCAATTACACACAATTATAACTACAAAAGTCGACAAAACGACACTATTCCCAATTCCCGACATAATTAAATCAGCCAACAATCTCAAAATAATTTTAATAGGAAAGAACATTTCATTAGCTTTCCAACGATATAAAGAACGTTCAAAACGGATAAGCGGATCAAAAGTTACGGACTAAACAAGAAAAGACATCGCGAAAAAAACACATTCTGCACCCTTGCTGGCCATACGCGTATTGCCCTCCGCCATACGCGTATTTCCCAACCCCATACGCGTATTACCTACTTTCCTTCATTTCCATACGCATATTTCCCTAACCAATACGCGTATTGCCCTACCACATACGCGTATTGCCCTGTCCCATACGCGTATGGGCAGCGAAACCCAGAATTTTTCTTGCTGCGTTGCTGTTACGAATTTTCACCCAAAAATCCCATTTTTACACCACAAAATTACCAATTTGATGTATAACAACATATATCTATCATGTATCAATAACAAGGAACACGAAAACATGATTTCTAACTCGATTAAATCGAATTCTCACACTTTCTACACAAATGGGTATTTATTCTATTTCTCATACAATCCAACAAAACCATAAACAAACACATACATAATCATAAACATGTATAGGATAATTGAATTTCACACCCTTACCCGATTAAATTGATTCCTAGAAGTTGTTTTGATGAATTCCAAGCTTTTCTCCCAATTTCTCTCTTTTTCTCTTCTCTTCTTTTTCCTTCTTCTCTTTTTCCTCTTCTTATTTCTTTCTCTCTATTTTCTCTCTTCCCCTTATATTTCTATTTTTCTTTCTTTTCTATTTCTTTTCTTTCTAACTTAGTAAATAATTAGGGAAAAGACTAAAATACCCTCACTCTCAATTATCCCGCAAACGCTCTCAAAACGCGATAAAACATAATCACGATGTAAAATAGCATATTATCACAAATAAAATAATATAATACTCAAAATAATTAAATTGACTCAATTAAAGAAAATGATCAAAACTGGGGCGTTACAACTCTCTCCCACTTAGAAATTTTCGTCCTCGAAAATATAACCGATCCCAACAACTCCAGACACGGCCCTTGCATCCGACCAATCAAACATTAGACCAACCAAAAGCACACCACAAATAACACAACTGACAAACCACCTTGCTAACAGCAGCAACAACAACGACAAGACGCAAAGCCCATACAATGCACTTGCCGACCAACTCACAACTCAAAGAATACACAAGCACAAACTCACTAGTTCACTCTCAAATACAAAATGTGCCACATCACGCTTCCGTTGCGCACTCTGTTTACCCGAAACCATCGAGCCTATAAATCTCACGTCCAAAACCTAACTCTTTCTCATATTCACCAAAAATCACTGTTCACTGCCAATATATCCAACCACACTCTCTACTGTGTTCTCTCCCACACTAAACACAAGCCTCAGCACTGCTCAAATAAATCCAACTCTCTGACCCTTAAAACAGACATGCATAAAGATTTTCGACTTACACATCAGGCGCAACAACATCCTTTCCTCAAGGATAACCCTAAACCAATTCATAGCTCGCCACGAATCCTAATCATCCTCGCTGTCTCTATTCTTTCAGACCAATCCAATATTCAATATTCTTGTAATTACCAAACACTTCGAATCTAGATCATAAAGATAAGACTTCCAATATTCCAACATAATACAACTACAACCAATTCCAATTCCACAGTAGTACTGATCCTTCCACGAATCCTCAAATGTCAAAAAACATAAGCCACGACTTTACTTTCTTGCATTAACACACTGACCATACTCCTCAAAGATGCATCCCAAACAATCGACTTCCCCTTTGCAAGTCCACTGAAGTAACAAAAACGCAAATCTTGGAAAAGCCCTCCATACCCTTCGGTAATAACCAACTAAAGTCCAAAAAGTTTCTAATCACCTTAATTAACTTCGGAGCCTCTCATAGTAACATCGCATCTACTTCCGATGATAACAAATATAATCTGCCACACAAAGTCGATCAAAGCCTCAACTCAAACAAATCGCCACTCTTATCGAACATTCCAACAATAGTAATTCCAATCAAACTCAACCAAACCAATCCAGTTACCTCATCCTAAAAGTGAACACTTATTCTCAATCGTCACCCTATACCACTGTCCGTACTCCATACACAATTTCTTCTCTTGACAATCCAAATTCCAATCTATCGCAACAACCAACCAAAAAGGACTCTCAATGACTTCACAACTTAACCATCATACCAAAAATCTTGATTCCGCGTCATCGTCAGATATAAAATCTTCCTCAACTTGACAAAATAATCCGCAATCATTTCCTTAAATTTCAAGTAATCCATTCCGCACCATTATCAAAGCCGGAAAGACACGTCCATTCCATCCAACATAATTCCCGTCTGCTATCAACAAGAGATTAAGGGTGATCAGTTCCTCAATTTGTCAATAGACAGCTGACAATCATGATGGGGTACAAACCGTCTCCACCAAACTATAATAGCATTCCTTACATCCTGTGCACAAAACTACCTAAGGCACAAACCCTTAGTTGACATAAACTTTACTTCCGCATTCCCTCTAGAATCTGAAACAACGCTGTCCAAACAACACTTACACTCTTGCAATCTGCATCCCACTGAGCCAACGCTCCACACCTGAAGCAACATGGAAAACTACCAGTTTTCCCCCCACTCATCTCATTCTAATCCTTCCAACTAAAAACACCAAATCCAACACAAGTCTTTACCATAAATGGTCAAAGAACAAATTAAACAAACCAAAGAAATAATTACCGACCCAAAAACAGAAGTATCGATAACCATCTAACCACCCCAAGAAGACAACAACAAATTCAAACGCTTCGCGCACTCATACAAACTAAACGAATGAGTCGCTCTAGTACCAACAATAGCAAAAATAAAGGCGTACTATAATAAAACAAGTACCTTTAATCAGACGATCTACACTAGAAGACTCAGTCCTTGCCAATGCAAAGACCTCCCCACCAGCCTAAGCTTGCTTTGGTTTTTTACACCTCGTACTAATATGACCTGTCTCACCACAGTTGAAACACTTCACCATATTATTCTTACAATCAGCTGTGACATGTCCCGAACGTCCACACTTGGAACATTTTAGTTTATTCTTCCCACAATCAAACTGAAAATGTCCTACTTCACCACACTTGTAACATCTCAGAGGATTAGACATTCCTCCCCCACTTGTCTGTTTCTCAAAGTTACTCCTATGCTTACCACTGTCAGCGGGTGCCACATAAGGACCACTACAAGACGGTTGTTTTCCTTTCCTGTCATTCACACTCTTATAGTGAGTAGCACGCGCCTTCCTATCCTCTTCCTAAATCCTACAACAATCCACTAAATCAGAAAACCTTCTTATCCTCTGATAACCGATCGACTGTTTAATCTCAGGACGCAATCCGTTCTCATATTTCACACACTTAGAAAACTCAGCAGTCGCCTCAGCATAATGAGGATAAAACTGCACCAGCTCAACAAACTTAGCAGTATAGTCAACAACAAACATACTACCTTGTTTCAATTCCAAAAATTCTATCTCCTTCTTTCCTCTAACATCCTCGGGAAAATACTTCCTCAGAAACTCTCTGCTAAACACTTCCCAAGTGATCTCTTCTTCCTCTGCAGCTTCTAACACATTACGAGTACCAACCCACCAATCATCAGCTTCTTCTAGTAACATGTGAGTACCTAGTCTCACCTTCTGATCCTCATCACAATCCATCACTCGGAAAATCCTTTCAATCTCTTTCAACCAAATCTGTGCACCATCAGGATCATATCTTCCTTTGAAGATAGGCGGTTGATTCTTCCTGAACTCCTCATTACCAACAGCATTCGGTGCACCCTGCACAGCCCGAGCCATAGCCTGCATCGCAGCAGCCAAAGCAGCATCGTTCCTTCCAGCCATATTCTGTTCATTTCCAATAACAGCAACTATGGTTAAACAACAACTCACCGAACCACGAAGACCAACAAAGACTGACACAAACAGACACAAACTGACACGGACTGGCTCTGATACCACTTAATGTAACACCCCCAATCTATACCCCCAAGCTATTAAAAGCGATAAATAAAAATTCAAAATTTCATCAGAGTATATTTAAATTATCATGGCATAGACAGGGAGAATCACATCATATTGAAACAAAACATACAACACCTGCTCATAAAGATATGCAACAGTGGGATAGCAATCATCAAAGGAACTCAGTTCCTTACACCCACATTTCATCAGATTTTAGAATAAAAGCGGAAAATCTAAAACTGACTATCATATATATATATATATCACATAAAGGTTTATCTGTTATCAGCAGAATCATGTATATATACAACTACAAAGGACAAATATGCATATACACAACATCGCAAAATAATCCTAATCGATCCCCCGACTACCCGGTGTCACATATCAGAGCCGACCGACAAAAGAATGAAGTCCTAAGCTTCACAAAAAGACCTCCAGCAATCTAATCTGCAATGCCTCATAGAGCATTATAAAACAGCAGAAGGGTGAGAAACACAATTATAATATAAATGCATATAATTATGTATATCGACATAAAATACACATATCAAGCATTCTCACCACAATTATCACATGCCAACACATAAAGCATATATAGATTATACTCACATAATCACATATTCACACATAATGCATATGTTTATACACGAAACATGTCATTCATAACTCACACATAATCAATTAAATCATGATTTTCCACATATAACCAATGCAATCATAAACCATGCAGATGCAAAGAGACCGACACAACGACTCTATGCAAATGCACATGCGGTACCGACTCCATCAAATCTCAACACTAGTTCACTCAGGAACTCTGCTGGAACCATCACTCGTTACATCACTGCAACTCCCCGTCGGGCCTACGATGTTCACCCGTCGCTTACAGTCCTCTTTGTATAAGGCTCACGACGTTTATGGATCGCTTGCAGTCCTCTTTGTATAAGGCTCACGATCCGATCGCTTTCAGTCCTCTTATTTTTAAGGCTATTCATACCTCTTATCTTTAAGGCTCACGATCAACTATAACCACCATTTCCAGTCCTCTTGCATAAGGCTCACGATGTTTATAACAGATTCACTCTGGAATCAAACCGTCGCTTTAGGTCCCCACATGGGCACACGACGTTCATGGATTGTTTTCAGTCCTCTTTGTATAAGGCTCACAATTCGATCGCTCTCAGTCCTCTTTGTATAAGGCTCACGATCCCACAAGATGCATATCATGATGCTTGACACACAAGAACTCATGACAACCAATGCATCTTCACACATATATGCAACCATAAACAATGCATATACAACCAAATACAACACATTGCATTTTCTTGCCCTTAGGCCACACATCATCATCACAATAGGTATTTCATGCATTTTCATTTCACAACAACACACAAGTCATACCATATCCATACCAACAATACATTGCAGGATACACATCAATTACACACAATTATAACTACAAAAGTTGACAAAACGACACTATTCCCAATTCCTGACATAATTAAATTGGCCAACAATCTCGAAATCATTTTAATAGGAAAGAACATTTCATTAGCTTTCCAACGATATAAAGAACGTTCAAAAAGGATAAGCGGAACAAAAGTTACGGACTAAACAAGAAAAGACATCGCGAAAAAAACACATTTTGCACCCTTGCTGGCTATACGCGTATTGCCCTCAGCCATACGCGTATTGCCCGGCCCCATACACGTATTGCCTACTTTCCTTCATTGCCATACGCGTATTGCCCTAACCAATACGCGTATTGCCCTACCCCATACGCGTATTGCCCTGTCCCATACGCGTATGGGCAGCGAAACCCAGAATTTTTCCTGCTGCGTTGCTGTTACGAATTTTCACCCAAAAATCCCATTTTTACACCAGAAAATTACCAATTTGATGTATAACAACATATATCTATCATGTATCAATAACAAGGAACACGAAAACATGATTTCTAACACGATTAAATCGAATTCTCACACTTTCTACACAAATGGGTATTTATTCTATTTCTCATACAATCCAACAAAACCACAAACAAACACATATATAATCATACACATGTATAGGACAATTGAATTTCACACCCTTACCCGATTAAATCTATTCCTAGAAGTTGTTTTGATGAATTCCAAGCTTTTCTCCCAATTTCTCTCTTTTTCTCTTCTCTTCTTTTTCCTTCTTCTCTTTTTCCTCTTCCTATTTCTTTCTCTCTATTTTCTCTCTTCCCCTTATATTTCTATTTTTCTTTCTTTTCTATTTCTTTTCTTTCTAACTTAGTAAATAATTAGGGAAAAGACTAAAATACCCTCACTCTCAATTATCCCGCAAACGCTCTCAAAACGCGATAAAACATAATCACGATGTAAAATAACATATTATCACAAATAAAATAATATAATACTCAAAATAATTAAATCGACTCAATTAAAGAAAATGATCAAAACTGGGGCGTTACAAAATTCACATCCAGACGAGGCTATCTTGGGAGATATTCTGACGTGCGTGTCTTGCGCATTTCAGGGTGTTGATCTAGAGAGGTGTCGACTCTGGCGACCGTTTCCCCGAGAACTCAGCAACGCCTCTCCTCCCGACATGTGATAATGGCATACCAGAAATGGCAAACCCATTACACTTGTCGATCCGAGGACCCAATGCCGAGAACTTGCTATAGGATATCCTTTTTGGGGGAATCAGTGGACGACCTCTTTGTTTGGCGATAGTATTGTACCCCGAGGGATGAATGTACTATTGCTTCACAAATCGAGAATCTGAAACTGAGGATCCCGACTTTTTAGTACCCACATGTGAGAATGGGCGGGTGTTTACAGGTTTGCAGGAAACCCTGACTTTCAACATGCCCGGTACTTTGGATTTCTTATCAGTGTGGATTTATCAACCTGGTATTCCGGTATTCTCTTCAGAGCAGACCTTTGAGCTCATCCAACCATCAGCGCAGCAGTTATTCAGAATTTTTGGAAGCTTTGATCCCTTGTCTGCTGCATTCATATTGCATTGCATTTGAATCAAGCATCATTCTGCATTGTTTCTTGCATTTTCCAGGTGTCTTATGTGCTTCCTTTTCTTGGTCTTCGTTCAGACAAGTTGTGTCATCGGTATAATACTTGGGCTAATCAGAGAAAGAAGAGGATTTAGCTGACTGAATTCTAAGTGGTTATTAAAGGACAATGGAGAGAACAGAGAATGTTAATCCCATGTCAGGCTTTACAGTGACGACCAATCTGATGTATGATTTTCCTCCGGACGACGGTGCTCCACAAGTGGATGTTCCTACTCGATCCCGACCAGTGCAAAATGATTTGGTTGGTCAAGTTGTTGAAAAAGATTCTCGATTTTCGAGGTATATGCCAAATCCTCAAAATGTCCACCCTGTGATAGAGATGATCGACGATGAGGTATTGACCTTCAAGGGAGGAAGCCCATTTGTGGATGGAACACCTTTATGATGATGAAGATAAAAACTCAAGGAGGTTCCTATTGCCGATGTTAGTGGAGTGACCCTCAGCACTCGTGCATTTGCTTCTGTGTCTCCCAAGAGAGTTGAAGGTGTCTTTTCAAGCTCAAATTGAGACAATCTCTTCAGATCTCAAGTTTATTACTGCAATTTTATTTGTAATCTTTTATGATTGTTAATGCTTTATTTGCATGTAGAAACTTGTTTGATTTTGAATATTAATCATAATGCAATGAGTATGTTTGTCTTGAAGTAATCCATTCGCATTCGCTCATAAATTGTTTTTCCTGCATTTGCAATACCAACTTCTTATTTAAACTCTCGGAGGGAGGATGATGAAGTGAAAACGCAAAATTTTTGGTTGTGTGCTTTTGAATAAGACTCTGCTGATGATGTAAGGCATTGTTTCAAATTCCCAAACACCGGAGATATAAGGAAGATAATCCCTTGTTAACCCCTTTGAGCCTTGAAGTAGGAGTTACTTTTCTAAATGAAAAACCCTTACATTTAACCTGGGGCAGGGTAGTCTTCAGTTAATTTGACCAAGTGTCCAAATTTCAAAAGGAGTATGCGTCTAAGGAAACCACAATGGTTATTCCTCATCCATGAAGGAAGGAGGCAGTTATAACCCTTTCAAATAAGCCAATGTCATATGATTTGTTCAAAAAAAAAATGAAAGAAAGAAATCAAAAAAGCCCGCTAAGTCGAAAAAAATGGAAAACAAGTAACTTAGGCAAAAATTGGGGCATCCCGCCGGACATCAAAAATTCAAAAAAATCAATCCAGGAAAAAGTTAGGGAAAATAAAAGAATAAAAAGCGCGAAAAGCGAAAAGAAAGGATTACAAAGAAAAATCCTGAACAAATCTGCGTGACTACAAAGTCAAAAGACAAAAGGGTGACTGTTATTCCCCAAATAACCTCATTGGTTCTTAAACCATCAGTTTTATCATTTTGAGAGATGAACATTCATGTCAAATTAGCTGAATGTAGGACTGAAGGATATCACGGAGAATGGGTGGGTACCATTGATTTGAGACTAAAAATCTTTTTTTCTGAAAACCGTGAACCAGGCCAAGTTATAACCCTAAAAAGACCTAATTAAAACAGGGTTTATTTTGAGAGCGTACTCCAAACGAGATAGCGTTCCTGACTCCTATGAGTTGTGCTAAAAGATCTTTGTTGGTATTGCATGTGCATTCAAAAATCAATGTCGTATCTAAACTAGTGATTCATTCACAAGGTTTTGCGACATCTTTTCAGTAAAAACTTCAAGACTAATATGTGTAATTGCGTTAGAGTTATCATTCTCAGAATTGACATTTTCTGCTTGCATACATTTGTTGACCTCATAGAAGCTTACATTTGAGCATCAGTGATGAGCTTAATCTTTTGAGGCCTGAAACTCTGATGAGTAATTGGCCAATCACTTCAAGGAATGATCATATCCAGGGGCATGTTGCCTGAGGATTTTGTTGAGCATGAGCAAGTTTGTTTTTCCTAGTTGATGTTTTCACAGGGGCAAAGCTTGAATTCTCCATTGATCAAGGAATGCGCCAAGTTCAGTGAATCTGGGGCAGTTACGTCGAGATTCGACGAATCTCTCAGAGTTTGATGACACTGGGGCAGATTATTTCAAGTCCTTATGGTACAAAGTTTCTGGAGAAAATTTTTATATATACCATGCAGCTTGGGGCAAAATTTAATTATTATGTGGATGATTTAACACAGCAGAACTCGGTATGCTCTCAAGCAGAGTTTGTTCATGTTGATATCTCCCCAGTAGAGCTTGTTGATATTTCCTCAGCAGGGTTCGTTCTCGCTCCTTTGGCAGAATTTACTAACTGATCCCCAGTAGAGTTTGTTGATATTTCCTTAGCAGAACTTGTTCCTATGAATGTGATCAGTTGTTGACAAGGTAATAGGGTGGTTATGATGTGTTGAATTCATAAGGTCCAATGTTGTTTGGTTTTTCCCCAGCTAGATCTTGATCCAAATCTTCTCCAACTAATTATGTTATGGTCAGGCAGTTGAGTAGTTTTGAGGTCCACATTTCCTTAATGGTGGTCCCCACGAAGATATTCATTTTTTGCTGTCCCCAGCCGAAATCATATGAGGAATCGTCACTCAGTGGTTTTACCCTCTAGACGTGTTGTTGTTGCTTTGGATGTCCCCAAACAGAGAACAATGTTATTTTCTTCTAAGAAGCATTGACGTGGTGATCGCTTGTCGTGTTTCATCTTGTCTTGTGGATGTTTTTCTCTCCAGGTTGTTCTACCCAGGGATTTATCCTTGATGATTCTCCAACGGAGGCAGTGTATTATCATTTCCAATCATAAAGCAGTGAGGTTAACTTCTCATTTCCCTAGCAAGTCCAGGATGTACTTCCCTTCAGTTTGTTTTTCCAGAGATTTATCCTCCTAGTGAAGATTGTGCATCTCTAATGCGGCTATTCCCCAGTGAAGTCGCTGATGATATCTCTTTTAGTTTTCTCTCATTTATGATGAGTATTGATCTAAAATCCCCCACATCTTGACCTTTTGCTATTTTCCTAGCAAGTCCAGATGTTTTGCCTAGAATTGGTTAATCCTCTGAGAATGTTCTCGTATCTCCAGCAGATATGCCTTGTATTTCCCAGTGGATTTCGCGTAGATGTTTATATGTCTATAATCCCCAGCGGATTCATTTTTTTCTGCAGCAGATCTCTTCATCCTTTTGAAATGGAAGTTCCGTGAATTTTTACGATCCCCAGGAATATTTAGGAAGATTCGGGTTGAATGGCTCCTCAACAAGCTTTCCTGCCATCCTCAAAGCAGAGTTTATGTTGTTATCCTATTTGTGGATCATCGATGTTAGAATATTGATATTTGGGTCTTTCCGCAAGGAGTATCTTCCTCTCCAGCAAGATTTGAGCCTTGTAGTAGGATTTATTTTCCTTTGATGGCTTTTATTTATCTCTTACAGGATTCCTTCAGCTAAGTGTCGCTCCCGGGATTTTCATCCTAGTACAAACGCGAAAGTGGCACCGAAACAGAGTCGCCAGCAATGTGTATTTATCCCAAGAGAGGGAAAGGAAACACCGCGTAAACCTGAGAGAAAGAAAGAGCATGGTCTCGCGACCAAGAGAAATGGGTTCGGGAGTCGGTTACGCGAGAGGAAGGTATTAGCACCCCCACGCGTCCATCGTACCCGATGGGATCCACGCTTGCTGTTTCAATCAAAGGGTGATAAAAAAGGATACTGGAAAAGGAACTGAAAAAGGAATGGAAAGAGAAAGAGAAAGAGAAACAAATGTAGGGAAAATAAAAGAAGTGCTCGCATGGGCCCTACCCCACTGCCTACGTATCTCATCGGGAGCATGAGAATCAGAGCGACGTAGTTCCCCTCACTAGGGATGGATTGTGTTTTTTAGAGAACGGCTTATGTTCTAGCTCAGGTGTTGCAGGCTCGCTGGTCCGAGTGCGTTACCATCTTGCAAGAGAACGAGTAGAAGCGCGTTCGTACGCTAAGAATGAATGAGGTGAGAAAAGAATTCCCGAAGGAAAGACGTTATTGTTTGTTTTTGTCTTTTAGAAGGAAGTGTTTTGGATTTGTTTGCATATGACAGTGTATCTGGATCTTAGTCATTGGAATGTATACCTTCTCACATTCCAAGATGGAATGGGTAAGAAAGCACACTAAGAGTGAAGAAGACCTCCACACTTAGTTCCAATTGTCAAGGTTCAAACACACTAGCATACTTGTGTTTATTAAGTGTTTTTGTTGATTAAGAAATGAAGAAGATTTTTTTTATTATTTGCACCTTCAACAAGTATTGCATTTAAGTCCCTCATACAAGATCAAATGTTTAACACATTGACCCAAGATGGGCTATATGCTACACATTCTAAGATTACAAGAGAAGACCCCTTATAATCTTTTCTTTATATGAAAGGCCTAAATGCAATAAATGCCTACCTTTATTATATGTTTTGAATTTTCTTTGAGATGAGAAGATGAAAGACTCAAGAGAGGGTAAAGGTAAAAATCTATATGGACTAAGACTCAATCCTAATTGATTAGTTAAGGGAGTGATCCTAAAGTTTGTGAGGTTTCAACCTAAAGTCTAAAGAAAGAAAGAATTAAACAATTCACTTCTAAAATAGAAGATGAATTGTAATTCACAAGGGAAAGTAATGAGTTATTAAAAGAAAGCACATAAGTGCTTAACAAAACACAAAATGGAATTGTAAAAGAGAAAGGATAGAAGTTGAATGTGGATTCCTTATCCACACTCAATTGAAACTTACCGAAGCCCCTACATGGTTAGTAAACATGTATAAGAAGTATAAGAAGTAAAAGAACATGTAATGCATCATAAAACTCAAAAGAATTAAATGAGAAAACAAATCCTAGAACCACAACCAGAATGGGCATCATATGGAAACCAATGGTTATTATCATACAAGTACAAGTGAATAAGCAATAATCATCATCCACTAGCATTTAAACATGTTACAAGAAGAAGGGATAGATGAAAGATGGAAAGAAATGAAGAGGACATGCATAAATGGAACATGTAGATCAACAACCAGAATTGAAAATAAATGAAAAATGGTTTATAAACATCTCAAAAGTATTTATGAGGTAACTTCAAGACATTCAAGAAGTGATAGAAGAAATAGAATTGAAATGGAAGTTCAAAAGAGGATACAAGTACAAACACAACATGTTAAAGGTGCACAAGGTTTAAATGAAAGTCAACATGCAAGGATGACATATAATATGTACCAATGACCTATAATGTCAAGTGAATGGTTCACCAAATATGCAAATGATCATGCAAGTATACACCAAAGAAAACATGCACCAAAGATTACAATGATATGACATGTTATAATGCTTTAAATGAAATGCATCAAACAAAAATCAAATGGCCTCATGAAAATTATGAAAAACATGGTATTGGAGTTCACTAATCAGAGATGAATCACATATCACAATAGCATATCAAAATTTAAAGCAAAATGACTTCAAACAAAGCAATTAGGTCAAGTTGAAACATCATGCAAAGTGGGGCAAATATAGGCATCAAAACATGTAATAAAGTGACCTAAAAAATCAAACAAAAATCATCTAACATGCTTCAATGTATTAGTGAATCAATGCAAAAAGAATCATGTCAAAATAGTTGGTAATGAACAAAAACAAAATTAAACAACTTCATGTATCATGCTTAGAATGCACATCAAAGAAATTCAAAGAAAATTATGGAACAGGGGTAAAAATGTCATAAAATCATGAGATAAAAATGTCAAAAATTTTCTAAATGTCTTGAGAATGTTCATGAATTTTTGTAGAATTTTCTTATGTAATTTTGAAATTTTAAAAATTAGAAATGAAATGTGCACAAAACAAATAAAAATACAAGAAATGAAATGAGAGAGGGAGGTGCAAGCATAGCAAATATTCAATTCTACATGTTTGGGCTTTGGAAATGAGAGGTGCAAATAGCAATCTGCCATAGGTCCAATTACGCGTAGCACACACTAACTACCATGTACACTCAGTCAACAAAATTGACTCGCTCATGGCCATTGGATCAAGTCAAGGTCAAACAATAGTCAAAGTAAGCAGGATCAATGCACACATGTGAGGGAACACAATTACTAACATGCACTGCGCCACATTTTGTTTAAGTGAAATCAGAAATTGAGCACGTGAGGTGCACGCCTTTTTTAATGCGCTGGCACGTTCGTGGCCATCAGATCATGCTCATCCAATGGTCATGATTAAAACCTGAGCAAAACCCTAGAAAATGAATCCACCGGCCGGAGATGACCTCCGGTCATCTTCTCCGGCCAACCTCCGGTGACAATGATTTTCAGGCAAGCATAAATGGACAAAACATACATCATTGGAAAGCTGAAGTGATGAGGAGCATGGATCCAGTGATAAAATGCACAAAATATTCATGACATAAAAGAATCGAACAGAGGAAGTTTTGCCCTAACTTTTGAACTATGCCTCTAAAGGCCTATCAACTAGCCAGACAAGTTCTCGAGCTTATAAGAAGCTTCAAGAACCTGAAAATAACTTCAAATCATGTCTATAATGGTGGAAATTCGTACCTGAAGATTTGTGACCTTGAGATATTCTTCAGAAAACCAGAGATTTTGCTTCCTCTTTGAGCTACTCTTGGCCAAATAAAGGCTTTCAACTTCTGAAGAATGATGGTGGATATGGATTTGTAGAGTGCTTACTTGAAAGATCCAATGCTGCTTCAATGTTCAGTGATGATTGAAGATGAAGCTTGAAGGTGGAATTAGAGGAAGATGATGATGAATTCGCGAAACTCAGGGAGAAAATGGAGAGAAAGAGAGGGAGAGTTTGAGGTGTTTGAGAGGGAGAGTAAAAAATGAAGCTCACTCTTGAAATGTGAGTGAAGCTTGCTATTTATAAGTTGCTTTAACCATGGTTAACCTGAGTTGGTTAACTGAGTCCAAGTTGAGTTTAGGTGAGTCCATCCTAACTAACTGAGCCAAGTTAGTTAGGGGACGAGTTAGCAATGGTTTTGCTATGGTGACGATGACTTATGGTGAGCTATGGTGGAGGTTCATAGAATGAAACTTGCTCGTGTATGCTGCAGCAACATAAACTTGCTCAACAAGCTTTTAACTTTTCCATTTTCATGTGTAATAAGCATTAGAGGAGCGTGCAAGCAAGGACAATGCTTGGCTTAAAATGGCAAAGTGTCATGAGGTGTGGGATATATGCATACACTTTGAAATAACAACAACAACAACACTTGTTTTTTCTGATTCTTTATGACAGTTTGGGATCAATGCAAACATGGTAGTTTGGTGATGATTTTCTCCCTAATCAAGGGATGGTTTGACAAAGTTTTGGAGTCATTGAAAAGAGATGATATGAGAGAATATGTTTGGTATGAAAAATGAATTGAAATGATACTTGATATAGGTTGAAAAATGGATTGAACACACAAGTTTGGAACTGGTCATGGGCGAGGCAAAAGGGTTGGCTGGCAAGGCATCTTGGCACCTGGGTTTTCAGCATAATCATAGCAAATTGGACTCAACATAACTTCTTAACCTTTGATCAAATGAAAAAATCATGAACACCAATTTTGAACACCTCACATAGAGGAACAACTTTCATGTTGAAAGATTTTCCATTTGAGGCCTCTAACCATGAGAAAAATGAGTGGACATTTGGCCCACCAACTGTTTGTTAAAATGATTGCGCGCGTGACCTGAAAATCTTGGTCATGACCTAGTTTTGAACCTACTTTCCTCCAACTTTGATCAATCATATCTCTCTCAATTTTTATCCAATGGAGATGTTCTACACATGGATTTGAAGCTTAAAACAAGATCTTTCATTGAGGCAGAGTGGATTTTTCATTTGGTGCTCCAAATTTAAATGGCCTTGGTTCAAATTCTGATGCAAAATGGCCAAAACTTGCTATTTTTAGTAACCCTACTTCATCCAAAAATGGCAACTTTCCACATCTTGATTTTTTCATGATTCCTTTGGAGTTTCTTGACCAAATTTTGTACATTGGACATATGTAACATGAATTTCATGATTTTGGGCTCAAAAAGTCAAGAGTTGACTTTTTCCTCTGATTATTTGACTTGGCCCCAAATTTCTCTGATTCTTGATCTTTCTTCCAATTGAACCACTTCTAAAACCAATTGAGATGCAATCTTCCACATACATACACTTAAGGACATATGGAATACCATGACATCAAGTTTTGTCCAAAAAATCAGAGATATCCTGATTTTATTAGAAACCCTAATTTTGACCCTCTCTGGTTAGGAGGAAATTGCACATCTTCCAAATCCAAATTCCTCAGAGTATGTTGTGTATCCTCTTAAAGGATGATGAGAAATGCCACTTGAGAATGATTTTGAATCAATGAGCTATCTCTTTTGAGGGTTTTCCTTCAATTTTTGAACCTCTTGCATAGTGAAAGATGTAGTGCTTCAATCTCCCATTGAATCTCACTTCCTTGAGGTTTTGGAAGATCAATTGAGATAGTATGAGACATGAGAGACCTCTTGGCTTGCATAGAGCCAACTTGATTGACCTTTTTGTGCTTTGAATGATTCCTTGATTGTCCACCTTCCACTTGACCACATGCCCTGATGGTAAGAAGGATGCCATGCTTCATTTTTCTATGTTAAATGCAATGCAATGTTAATGAGGTGGATGTGACATGATAAATGATAATGCCATGCTATGATGACAAAGAGGGAGAGCAAATTTTGGGGTATTACAGCTGCCCCTATTCAAGCGCTGTAGACCTGAATGCCTGAAAGCAAATGCTTTCGGACTTTCAAGGTATATAGTGATTGAATACCAAATATAACCAAAAATTTGCTCTGGATGGTGAAGAAGAAAAAGGGATATAAACCCAACGAGACTGCTGGATTGAATCTTCGATGAAACGTCGGAGAGATCTGTCTTTTGAACGATGCCAGACGACTACTGGCTTGCCACGCTGCTGGTGGACTTTAATACTGTCTTTTATGCAATTCCAGACGACTACTGGTCTGCCACGCTACTGGTGGACTTTGGAAATGTCTTTTTGAACGACGCCAGACGACTACTGGCTTGCCACGCTACTGGTGGACTTTAATAATGTCTTTTATGCAACTCCAGACGACTACTGGCCTGCCACGCTACTGGTGGACTTTGGAAATGTCTTTTTGAACGACGCCAGACGACTACTGGCTTGCCACGCTACTGGTGGACTTTAATAATGTCTTTTATGCAACTCCAGACGACTACTGGTCTGCCACGCTACTGGTGGACTTTGGAAATGTCTTTTTGAACGACGCCAGACGACTACTGGCTTGCCACACTACTGGTGGACTTTGCAGCTTCGTGCCACCCGAAGATGGACTTTTGCCAATCCACTGTTGGACTTTTGCCACCCGAAGACGGACTTTTGCCAATCCACTGTTGGACTTTTGCCACCCGAAGACGGACTTTTGCCAATCCACTGTTGGACTTTTGCCACCCGAAGACGGACTTTTGCCAATCCACTGTTGGACTTTTAGCTGCTTTGCCACCCGAAGATGGACTTTTGCCAATCCACTGTTGGACTTTTGCCACCCGAAGACGGACTTTTGCCAATCCACTGTTGGACTTTTGCCACCCGAAGACGGACTTTTGCCAATCCACTGTTGGACTTTTGCCACCCGAAGACGGACTTTTGCCAGTCCACTGTTGGACTTTTAGAATTAAAATCGAATTACTCTCTGCCTCTGCGCCAGACATCTCTGCCGACTCTGCTGAGGAACCACAATCAATGATTTAATCTCGGAGACTCCTAAAAGGATAATATCTCTGCTGGCGAATGGATGAACAATCCGTCTGCTTCGAATTGTCAAGCTTGCCAAAAATAAATTGGACTTTAAGATATGAGGGAATGACGACTCTGCCAGGAATTATTCCATCTGTTTGGGGGAATGAATTCTGGTCACAGCAACTCCGCTGGGGATGAGAATTTTTAATGACGTCCTGCTGGGGAAATGAGCCATTAAAACTCTGCTTGGGGATTTACTCAACCCAAGATCCTTTATAGGGATTATCAACCTTCTGACCCGGCTGGGGAAAGGCTGTACCATCCTTGTTGAGGAATAGATTCTGTCGACCTGATAAACCTCTGCGGAGAGAACAACAACTCAGCTGGAAGTTGCTGACAAGATTCGATGCTGACCTCTGTGGGGATACCATGACCAGAGATACGATCTTGCTGGGTATCAGGGCTACTCTGCCAGGGATATGCAAATCCTGGTTAGAACATTCCACTGCAACTTGCTAGAAAGAGTCCTTAGAGATCTGTTGGGGAAACCCAAAGCAAATCCACAGTAGTCTGCTGAAGAATGTGACTGTCGAGCTTAGGATAAGTACTACAATGCCCCATGTTAGGCGAGCTTCCCTTTAGACAATTCCGTTAGGGATGACAAGTTTATAACAAACTCTGCTGGAGAAAACTGCTTTAAAGCGTCTCGTGTTGGGGAATGCCTTTTGAGAGGATTTTACAGAAGACCAACTGTCCTCAAACTCTACTGGGGATGATCAACACTTCATGCTGGGGAAACAAACATGCCCCATGCTTGGACAAAACAACAATTCGTCCCCGAAGAGGATGTCATAAGAGGATTTTACAGAAGATCTAGCCTCTTCAAACTCTTATGACTTCGCTGGGGATAATGACCATCAGTTTCGGTGTCGACGAGACCACCCTTTTGGAGAACCCGTGACCGTTACCGACATAGAAAAGCTTGTAGCCGTTGGAAGGACTGAATAAGAGAATCGACTTAACAAGATACAACGGTACCCAGTTGAACTTAATTCACTGAGATCGACCCGATGAACGCCGATCTCCTTACCCATAATTGCCCCAGTCTTTTGCGTGGGGTGATTTATTGCTAGTCTTGTGCTCAAAATCATCTGCACCTGCTACCTGCAACAAAAGAATATGCCCACATGCCCCGAATATTGCGTGGCTAAAATCCACCATCCGGGAGTATTCAACATTCGAAGTAATTTCAAATGTTTTTTCTGCGCATGTTATTGCAAGGCTGTCATGTTTTCAAATGCAATGTTTTATCAAAAATTAGGACGTTTTTGCAAACAAAGCAATAAAACAAAAATGGCAAGCTTTTTACTGAAATTCAATTTATTGACTGAGAGCCCAGAATAGGCAATTACATCTGGAAGCAATCCCTGGAAAGAGGTGATCGCTGAAAATTGAGAAAAGAAACTATCCTAATGGCAATGTGAAAACGGAATTCCACTGAGTTTCCATTCAGTTATGACCAGTATGTCTTCAAAACTCCCCGACCTTGCCTTCTGAGGAATGATCAGACCGATTCCTATCCTTCAGAACGTCAGTTGTCCAAACGATAATGGGGTACAGATAACTCAAACCGTAGTCATTCGCTTAAATCCCTCTTTTGTGTGGACCGCCCTTTCAGGTTTTCGATCCACCAGGATACCCTTTTTTGCCTAAGTTGCCCTTTCGGGTTTTCAACTTACCGGGTGTACAAAATTTTTTCAATTATATCCCTAATTTTTGCCCGAACCTTATTCTGTTTTTGGTTCGCCGGGATGCCCTTTTTTGCCTGGATTTTTTTTATTTTTATTATCCAGCGGGTCTATTTATGCGAAGTATTTTTTGACTACGTCCGAGTTGACAGGGGATGAAAAGTCTTCGCCATCCATGGTTGTAAGCAATAAAGCTCCGCCCGAAAAGACCTTTTTAACCACGAATGGACCTTCATAATTAGGAGTCCATTTGCCCCTGTGGTCTGTATTGGGAGGAAGGATCCTTTTGAGTACCACATCTCCGACTTTGTAAACCCGAGGACGTACCTTTTGGTCAAATGCCTGTTTCATTCTGCGCTGATATAGTTGCCCATGACATACAGCCGCCAATCGCTTTTCCTCAATAAGGCTCAACTGATCAAATCTGGCTCGTACCCATTCAGCTTCATCTAGCTTAACATCCATCATGACTCTGAGGGACGGAATCTCTACTTCAACCGGTAGCACTGCCTCCATACCATATACAAGTGAGAATGGGGTTGCCCCAGTGGACGTGCGTACCGACGTTCGATACCCATGCAAAGCAAATGGTAACATCTCATGCCAATCTTTGTACGTGACAACCATCTTCTGTACAATCTTCTTGATATTTTTGTTGGCCGCTTCGACCGCGCCATTCATCTTTGGGCGGTACAGAGAAGAATTGTGATGTTCGATTTTGAAGTCCCGGCATAACTCAGCCATCATCTTATTGTTCAAATTAGAACCATTATCAGTAATGATTCTTTCGGGAACTCCATATCGGCAAATGATATCCCGTTTTAAGAAACGAGCGACCACTTGCTTTGTAACATTGGCATAGGATGCAGCTTCAACCCATTTGGTGAAGTAATCAATTGCCACCAAGATGAAACGATGACCATTGGAAGCTGTAGGCTCAATCTTTCCGATCATATCAATGCCCCACATGGCAAACGGCCAAGGCGACGACATGATACTCAACGGATTTGGAGGTACATGCACTTTATCTGCGTAGATCTGGCATTTATGGCATTTGCGGGCATATTTGCAACAATCTGACTCCATAGTCAACCAATAATATCCCGACCTTAACAACTTTTTAGCCATTGCCTGCCCTCCGGCATGGGTACCGAAAGAGCCTTCGTGCACTTCAATCATCAACAAGTCTGCTTCATGTCTATCCACACATCTAAGCAGGACCGTGTCAAAATTTCTTTTATACAGCACGCCATCTTTATTCAAGAAGAAACTACCAGCTAACCTTCTCAACGTCTTCCTGTCTTTGGACGATGCCCCGGACGGGTACTCTTGACTTTTCAAGAAACACTTAATGTCATGAAACCATGGCTTGTCATCAGACGTTGCATCTACCGCAAACACAAATGCTGGTCTGTCAAGGCGGGATACCTCAATCTTAGGTACATGGTTCCATCCTTGCACTTTGATCATGGAAGACAAAGTGGCCAAAGCATCAGCGAACCTATTCTCATCTCGAGGAATGTGGTACAGTTTCACTGTTGTGAAAAATGTCAGCAATCTCCTCGTATAATCTCTATACGGCACTAGATTTGCTTGGTGCGTGTACCAACTCCCTTTCACTTGATTGATTACCAAAGCTGAATCACCGAATATATCAAGGGTCTTAATCCGTAGATTAATCGCCTCCTCGATCCCCATTATACAAGCTTCGTACTCTGCTTCATTGTTGGTGCATCCGAAAGTTATTCGGGCAGTGAAAGGCATATGAACACCTTCCGGCGTGATAAGAACTGCTCCAACTCCGCACCCATTCATATTGACAGCCCCATCAAACATCAGACTCCATTTGGATTCAGGGTCTGGCCCCTCCTCCGGGAGTGGTTCCTCGCAGTCTTTAGCTTTGAGAAACATGATGTCCTCATCAGGGAAGTCAAATTTCATGGGTTGGTAATCATCAATCGGCTGTTGCGCAAGATAGTCAGACAAGATACTTCCTTTGATGGCCTTTTGTGAAGTGTACTGAATATCATACTCTGTCAAGACCATTTGCCACCGTGCAACTCTGCCTGTCAATGCTGGTTTCTCGAAAATGTACTTGATAGGATCCATTTTTGAAATTAACAAGGTCGTGTGCCTAACCATATATTGCCTCAATCGCTTAGCGGCCCATGCAAGCGCACAGCATGTCTTTTCAAGCATTGAGTATCGGGACTCACAATCATTGAACTTTTTGCTCAGGTAGTAAATAGCATGCTCCTTCCTACCTGTCTCGTCATGTTGACCGAGAACACAACCCATGGATCCTTCAAGCACTGTCAGATACATTATCAGCAGTCTCCCTTCAACTGGAGGTATTAGAATCGGAGGTTCCTGCAAGTATTCTTTTATCTTATCGAATGCCAATTGGCAATCGTCATTCCACCTGACCGTTTGGTCTTTCCTTAACAATTTAAATATTGGTTCACACGTGGCTGTTAGGTGAGATATGAACCTTGCAATGTAGTTCAATCTACCCAAGAAACCACGAACCTCTTTTTCTGTTCTCGGTTCAGGCATTTCTTGTATTGCTTTCACCTTGGCAGGATCAACCTCGATTCCTCTTTCGCTCACAATGAAACCCAGTAACTTTCCAGAACGTACCCCAAACGTGCACTTGTTTGGGTTTAATCTCAGACGGAACTTTCTCAACCTTTCAAACAGCTTTTTCAGGTTAGTCAGATGTTCCTCTTCGGTTCTCGACTTGGCAATCATATCATCTACATAACATTCGATCTCCTTATGAATCAAGTCGTGAAACAATGTCACCATCGCCCGCTGGTACGTTGCCCCTGCGTTTTTCAACCCAAAAGGCATTACTTTATAACAATATGTACCCCACGGAGTAATGAACGTGGTCTTCTCCATGTCTTCAGGTGCCATCTTGATCTGGTTGTACCCGGAGAAACCGTCCATAAATGAGAACACTGAAAACTGAGCTGTATTATCGACCAGCACATCAATATGAGGTAGTGGAAAATCATCTTTCGGGCTAGCTTTATTAAGATCTCGATAATCCACACACATTCTTACTTTTCCATCTTTCTTCGGTACTGGCACGATGTTGGCTACCCATGGAGGATACTTTGTCACAGCAAGAAACCCAGCATCCCACTGCTTCTGGACTTCCTCCTTAATCTTTAAAGCCATGTCGGGGTGAGTCCGACGAAGTTTCTGCTTGACTGGCGGACATTCTTCTCTTAATGGCAGCCTGTGCACAACAATATCTGTATCCAACCCCGGCATGTCTTGATACGACCAGGCGAAGATGTCAACATACTCGCGCAACATTTCCGTCAAAGTTTGCTTCACATCTGCTTGCAAGCTGGCACCAATCCTGATCTCTTTTTTGGCGTCCTTGGTACCAATATTGATGATTTCTACAGTCTCCTGATGAGGCTGGATGACCCTTTCCTCCTGTTTCAACAATCTGGCCAGTTCTTCAGGGAGTTCACAATCTTTCTCATCCCCTTCTTCGGCTTGATAAATCGGATTGTCAAAGTCATACATGGCCATATCAAAATCGTTATCAGTGGTATCCGGAGGATCAAGTCTGCATGAACGGGTTCATGCCTTATTTTAGAATTTATTTTTAAGCAAAACAAAAGAAAATGAAACATTGCCACTTTATATTTTGTGCAAAAACAAAAACTGAAAGACAGAGAACAAAATTTGATTGCAAAACGTCCTTTATTAATGATTAAACATTGCAAATGCAACCATGGTGGCCCTACAAATGAATCTATACGCCTTGGGCAGAGCGCAAGATTTTGTCATGCATTATGGTTAGAAAAAACAAAGAAAAATTACTCTGTCTGAAGAGTAACCCGGATGACTTCTTCAACGGACCAGTTCTGCACTTGTTGTCCCGGAGCACGAGGGCGTACCCAGTTGTCCAGGTCACAATTACTGTCAACACTATCCTCTGTGGCTGCACAAGACTGGTCCGTGTAGATAATTCCCCCACTATTGAAAGTAATGGGTCCCCTGCTCCCCGCATCTGAAGTTGTAGAGGGATGATAACCAATACCAAATTTGTCTTCCTTCATTGGGGTCTCTATCAACCTGCCCCAACCTTGGGCGTTGCCTGCCCTGACGACTTCGACAGCTTGTTTGTAAGATGAAATGGAGGTACCAGCCCCAACTGGTACAGAAGAAGACTCAGGTGCATCGTCAATATTGACTGTTTCAAATGATTGGCACAGCATCTCATGAATTTCCCCATCCATTTCAATGTACTTGAACGTGGACAAGTGACTCACAAAGATGTCTTCTTCCCCGCACACTGTCACAACCTGCCCTTCAAACTCATACTTCAGCTTTTGATGTAGAGTAGAAGTAACAGCCCCGGCTCCGTGAATCCAAGGGCGTCCCAATAGGCAGCTATATGCAGGTTGTATGTCCATTACATGGAACGTGGATTTGAATACCTGTGGTCCAATTTGTACGGGCAATTCCACCTCACCAAACACAGATCGTCTAGTTCCATCGAATGCTCTGACCACCAATTCACTAGGCCTTAAGATCAAACCGTCAACTTCCAGCTTCATTAATGCCTTCTTGGGCAAGACATTGAGTGATGAACCAGTGTCTACCAGTACATGAGATAACACTGCGCCCTTACACTCCATCGTGATATGCAAAGCCTTATTATGGTTTCTTCCTTCAACAGTCAAATCTCTACTTGTAAAGCCCAAGCCATGGCTAACATTAACATTGGAGATTACGCCCTCGAGCTGATTAACAGTAATTTCTTGTGGCACGTACGCACTCTTCAACACTTTCAACAACGCCTGCCGGTGCGCATCAGAGCACATCAATAGTGACAAGATTGAAATCTTTGAAGGGGTCTGATTCAGTTGGTCCACAATCTTATAATCGCTTTTCTTGATTATCTTTATAAATTCTTCCATTTCCTTATCAAAAGTAATCTTTGTCTCTGCTTCAGGTGTAGGCGCACTTTCAACCACCTGTTTACCCTTAGCCTTTGCTGCGGCTTCTACCTCCTTATCACTTCTCAAGGTTTGGGGAGCGAACAACCTTCCACTCCTTGTAAAACCCCCTACTCCCCCTACGTTATCAATATTTGGGCTGACTGACGACTCAACTTCCTGCTTTTTACCTTCGTAATATACATCTGCCCCATAGTGCCATGGGATAGCCTTCGTAGACGTGAACGGAATTGGTCCTGGCACCGTGATAGTGACAGGACTGGGCCTTTCTGGCACAACACTCGCCACGGGAGCTGCATTGACCGGCATTTGAATCTCAGCGGGAATGTAATAGATGGTCACGGTTGATATCTCATCAGTGTCTTTCACGACTCTGTCGAACTGTAGACATCCTTCATCGATCAGATTCTGTAAACCCATCTTCAACTTATCACAGCCGTTCTCCTGATTCATACACTCAGAGCAGTCCTGACTACAGCCCGGGAACACCTGTCCCTTCAATAAACGATCTTTCACAACCAACAAAGAAGTTTTCACTTGATGAACGTCTGACACCAAATTCAATCTCCTCCCATCTTCAATAGCGTACACATTTGCTGCACTATGATCTGGCATGGGATGCTGAGTAATATTAGGAGCGGGAGAGAAATTGATGGCTTTAGCATCAATCAAATCTTGTACTTTATGATGGAAAGCCCAGCATTTTTCAATGGAGTGCCCCTGAGCACCTGAATGGAACTCACAACGAGCATTAGCATCGAAGTTAGGTGGCAGGTTTCCAGCAACCGGAGCTTTCATAGTACGGAGTTCTACCAACTTTAACTCGAGTAGCCGGGGCAACAGCGCGGCATAAGTCATAGGGAGAGGATCCATCTTGCGATCCCTCTGTCTAGACCTTTGCTGGAAAAGAGGTTGTTGCTGTTGAACTTGTTGTTGGGGTTGTTGTTTCTGAACAGACGGTGTGGGGATTGTCACAGCATCTACCTGATAATAAGCTCGAGAACGCCCTCTGCCTCGTCCTCTAAACACAGCATTCGTATCACCTTCTCTTCTTTTCTGGTTACTAGCAAACGGTTTCTTCGTCCCCGAAGAGCCAGCCCCACTCACATCCTGGATCTTTCCAAGCTTTAGCAGACTTTCTATTCTTTCTCCCGCAATCACAATATCAGCAAATCCAGTCGACGGACAAGCAGCTAATCTATCCAGATAGGCCCCTTGCAAGGTGCCCATGAACATATCTGCCATTTCTCTGTCTGACAAGGGAGGTTGGACCTGGGCAGCCATTTCCCTCCACCTCTGTGCATATTCTTTGAAACTCTCCTTGGCATTCTGGGACAATCCCTGCAGTTGGGTGCGGTTGGGCGCCATGTCGATATTATACTGGTATTGCTTCAGGAACGCTTCTGCCAGATCTTTCCAATTCTTCACAGCAGCTCTATTCAACTTCATGTACCAGGTCAAGGATGCCCCAGCCAGACTGTCCTGAAAATAGTGCATCCATAGCTTCTCGTCATCCGTATGGGCTGAAATCTTCCCAAAGTAAGCTTGAAGATGCGTTTGGGGACACGCATTGCCGTGATACTTATCAAAAGTGGGAGGTTTGAATTTAGGGGGAATTCTGACTCCTGAGACCAGCCCCAAGCTGGTAACATCAATACCCATAGAGTTCTTGCATTCTATGGCCCTGATCTTTTCTGCTAACTCCTCATACCTTCGATCACCTTGATTACCCACATCAGCGTCTAGTAGAGTAAATTGGTCTTCCAGAGTATCTTCAAGAGTAACACCAGCATGCCTACCATTTCCATTACCCCGATTGTTACCACCAGGAGGAGGGTTGCCACCGGGAGGAGGAATGCCATGTCCCTGTGAATTGTCATGATGATCACCTTCGGGCCCGTTGTCGGGACGCTCTACCAGAAGCCTCAGTCTCTCCTGATTTTGCGCCATGCCAGTCATGAGGGTCATGAACTGGTCCATACGCGCCCTCATTTCGGCCAAATCACTTTGCACTTGATCCATGATTCTTACTTGATTCCTTCGCGTCGAATATCGGTGAATATGACTCTCCGCTATACTGCCTGAAACCAAATAAAGGTTAGAGACCCCGCAACGAGTACCTGAAAAGCAAGTAACAGAAATGCAGAATGATATGCAATGCCATGCAATGCCATGTTTGTCATTTCCGAGGTGCTTTATACCCTGATTCCAATCCAATCCACAGAAATCTGAAGACCAGAAATCGTGATATAAAGGGACGTGTCGTGGTCATGTGCTTGTGTGCAGCTATCTGATAAGGAATAATCCTGAATAAAACTGCTCATACTCATTCAACAAAATATTCAAGTACATTTAAGAAAGATTCAACCGCAAATGCAATACAAGGAAAAATGGATCCATCAACAAGCCTGATGGTAACCATTAATAACAAAATATAAGGAAAAGAACATCAGTCTGACAATTCCACACCCTTCAGCTTATCACTTGAGTATTTGATCTCCTCAAAAAGTATACGGGTACGCTGGTGATTCGGCTTTTCAATCATCTCTTTGATCAAGACATCCCTTTTCTCAAGAGCTTCAGTTAAAGAACCCATATGCAGCATCAGAGCTTCGTCATCACACACTCCTTTGTGTCTCTTTATGCCGGCTTGCGTCTTGAGTATCTCCCTTTCTATCATGACTTCTTCAAGCTCTTTCTTGGTATTCTTCAACTGGCTTCTAGCTTCTTCTAACTGTTCTTGACTTTTATCGAGACTTTCCCGATACTTTCTCCTCTGCTCATGTGCCTTTTTAAGCTCCTCGTCTTTAGTCTTCGACTGATCCTTTAACTCGGCATTTTCAATTCTGACTTCATCCCAAGCTTGACGAAGTTGAGCTAATGAATCCTTGCTTCGGGCTAAAGCCTGTTTTGTAATCTTGTGAGCCTGACTAGTGTCATCTGCTCCCAAAGTAAGTTTCCGAAAGTACCGAGCTCGGTCATCAAAATCTTCCTCTTTGTCAGCCAAGGTTTTTTCCGCTTTCAAGGCTCTCTTTTCCAACTCTTTGTTGTCAGCTAGAGCTTTCTGAAGGCATCTGCTCATTCCAGAATTCTCTATCTGCAACTCTCTGACCATTTTCTTCCACTTCTCACATTCTTCAATAGCCACCATAGTGGGTTGTTCTGGCTGTACTGAACATAAAAGAGGTCCCCTTGAAAAGGGTAAAAGCAATTCCTTTACTTTCGTCTCACTCCACCTGTCATATTCAGGATAAGATCTACAATCTCCTTTTCCAAAAACTGCTTTTCCAATTTTGTGCTTATTTTTCCAAGCATTCACTACTTCTACCACCTTCGCATCTTTAGTTCCTGTAAAGAATAAAGATTCTTCCACATCTTGCTCTGTAGGAGGATCTCTGGAAGCATACCCAAACTGTCGGATGGCCAAAACTGGATTATAATTAATCCCTCCTTTTCTGCCAATCAAAGGCACATTTGGAAAATTTCCGCATCTTGTGACAAGCTCTATTCTCAACAACCGGTGATCAAACCATACAATGTTATCAGCAGTTAAACTCATCAATCGTTTAGACCATTTCGCCACATCTTTGGTTTCCACAAAGGCACCTGTCTGAGGCAAATGTTTGAAAAACCAATGGCTCAGCAGTGGAGTACAACAACTAACAGATCCTCCCCTCCTTTTCTCATTCTTATAGTGCACGGAATGATAAAAATCTCCTAACAAAGTAGGGACTGGATTTTTAAGAACGAAAACTCTTGTCGCTTGCATATCCACAAAGTCTTGCTGATTGGGAAAGAAAACTAGGCCATATATGCAGAGAGCCAGAATGGAATTGTAAACCGTCCAATTTTTAGCACTTGCAGCCTCTTGGGCCTGTCCAGCCAGAAATTCTAAATGAAATCCGCTAACTCCATTTTTACTGCTCACACCACTCTTTATCAATGTCTGATCCATTTGTAAAGCAGCAGCAATTTCTTTTACACTGGGAGAACTACCAGAGAAGAATGGTATTGCCGACGTGATCGGAATTCCCAAAATAAATGAGAATTCTTCCAGTGTTGGCATCAAAATGTAATCTGAAAAAAGAAAGCACCTCAACGAAGGCTCGTAGAACTGCAGCAGAGTGTGCAAAGCATCATGCTCATACTTGGTGATTGTACGGACCATCCCAACCAAATTCCCGTAGCTCTTCTGAAATCTATCAAGAATACCCGGACCAGCCATATCTATAACTTTGAGCAATGAATCCAAGACAGGATCTGGAAACTTGTAAGACACATTGTTCTTTCTCTCGGCGACGATCTCTGTTGAACCCATGTATGCACCTGAAAATGACAAACATAACTGTTATGATATGATAATGCAATGCAAGAGGGCATGTGATCAGGTAATCAAGTGTCGGTGTCTGTATTGAACTGTGTGCACCGTGTCTCTGTACTGAATCTGGCAATATTTGAGATGAACACTTAAATCACTGTCATAGGATACAATGTCTGAAATCGTCATAGAATCACTAATAAGGTAGGTAGGAGGCTGGGTTTCCTGCAGACCTGTAAACATCCCGCCCATGCTCACATGCGGTTCTTAGAAAATAAGGCTTGTCAGCTTCGGAGGTTTGAGAAGCAATAGCACATTCAGCCCGTAGGATACAATGCTATGCCAATCAAAGAGGTCGTCCACTGACTCCCCTTAGAAAATAAAAGTCATCCTATGCAAGTTCCAAAGTGGGCCCTCGGGTGCGAATGGGTTTGCCACAGAATGTGGTCTGCCATTGTCACCACTAAAGAGGGATATTTCCACTAAGGTCCTCATGATCGGTCACTAGAGTCGACAGCTCTCTAGATCTACATCCTGGAATACGCAAGATGTGCATGCCACGACGTGTCCCAAGATAGCCTCGTCTAGCTGTGAATTTCGTGAACACCCAACGCACTCCAAACGGCACGTAGGTCCCACTACTCTCCACTCTAATTCTAAGTGTATACTCAAGCCTGTGTAATGGGCTTATCTCTCAGAAATCCCGCCCGCCAAACAGAAAACAACACAGTCCAGTATAGCATAATATATCATATGAAATGAAAATGCTAAAATACGGTAAATACAGTAATGTACAGTAAAGCAGTAAATAACCATACAATAAAACAGTAAATACAACACAACAGTAAACACCCAATGAAAGAAAAGCAAACAAGCGCTAGGATTGACTCGCTTAGGGAAACCAGAGATTCTGGGTTCGTCCCCAGCAGAGTCGCCAGCTGTCGCTCCCGGGATTTTCATCCTAGTACAAACGCGAAAGTGGCACCGAAACAGAGTCGCCAGCAATGTGTATTTATCCCAAGAGAGGGAAAGGAAACACCGCGTAAACCTGAGAGAAAGAAAGAGCATGGTCTCGCGACCAAGAGAAATGGGTTCGGGAGTCGGTTACGCGAGAGGAAGGTATTAGCACCCCCACGCGTCCATCGTACCCGATGGGATCCACGCTTGCTGTTTCAATCAAAGGGTGATAAAAAAGGATACTGGAAAAGGAACTGAAAAAGGAATGGAAAGAGAAAGAGAAAGAGAAACAAATGTAGGGAAAATAAAAGAAGTGCTCGCATGGGCCCTACCCCACTGCCTACGTATCTCATCGGGAGCATGAGAATCAGAGCGACGTAGTTCCCCTCACTAGGGATGGATTGTGTTTTTTAGAGAACGGCTTATGTTCTAGCTCAGGTGTTGCAGGCTCGCTGGTCCGAGTGCGTTACCATCTTGCAAGAGAACGAGTAGAAGCGCGTTCGTACGCTAAGAGTGAATGAGGTGAGAAAAGAATTCCCGAAGGAAAGACGTTATTGTTTGTTTTTGTCTTTTAGAAGGAAGTGTTTTGGATTTGTTTGCATATGACAGTGTATCTGGATCTTAGTCATTGGAATGTATACCTTCTCACATTCCAAGATGGAATGGGTAAGAAAGCACACTAAGAGTGAAGAAGACCTCCACACTTAGTTCCAATTGTCAAGGTTCAAACACACTAGCATACTTGTGTTTATTAAGTGTTTTTGTTGATTAAGAAATGAAGAAGATTTTTTTTATTATTTGCACCTTCAACAAGTATTGCATTTAAGTCCCTCATACAAGATCAAATGTTTAACACATTGACCCAAGATGGGCTATATGCTACACATTCTAAGATTACAAGAGAAGACCCCTTATAATCTTTTCTTTATATGAAAGGCCTAAATGCAATAAATGCCTACCTTTATTATATGTTTTGAATTTTCTTTGAGATGAGAAGATGAAAGACTCAAGAGAGGGTAAAGGTAAAAATCTATATGGACTAAGACTCAATCCTAATTGATTAGTTAAGGGAGTGATCCTAAAGTTTGTGAGGTTTCAACCTAAAGTCTAAAGAAAGAAAGAATTAAACAATTCACTTCTAAAATAGAAGATGAATTGTAATTCACAAGGGAAAGTAATGAGTTATTAAAAGAAAGCACATAAGTGCTTAACAAAACACAAAATGGAATTGTAAAAGAGAAAGGATAGAAGTTGAATGTGGATTCCTTATCCACACTCAATTGAAACTTACCGAAGCCCCTACATGGTTAGTAAACATGTATAAGAAGTATAAGAAGTAAAAGAACATGTAATGCATCATAAAACTCAAAAGAATTAAATGAGAAAACAAATCCTAGAACCACAACCAGAATGGGCATCATATGGAAACCAATGGTTATTATCATACAAGTACAAGTGAATAAGCAATAATCATCATCCACTAGCATTTAAACATGTTACAAGAAGAAGGGATAGATGAAAGATGGAAAGAAATGAAGAGGACATGCATAAATGGAACATGTAGATCAACAACCAGAATTGAAAATAAATGAAAAATGGTTTATAAACATCTCAAAAGTATTTATGAGGTAACTTCAAGACATTCAAGAAGTGATAGAAGAAATAGAATTGAAATGGAAGTTCAAAAGAGGATACAAGTACAAACACAACATGTTAAAGGTGCACAAGGTTTAAATGAAAGTCAACATGCAAGGATGACATATAATATGTACCAATGACCTATAATGTCAAGTGAATGGTTCACCAAATATGCAAATGATCATGCAAGTATACACCAAAGAAAACATGCACCAAAGATTACAATGATATGACATGTTATAATGCTTTAAATGAAATGCATCAAACAAAAATCAAATGGCCTCATGAAAATTATGAAAAACATGGTATTGGAGTTCACTAATCAGAGATGAATCACATATCACAATAGCATATCAAAATTTAAAGCAAAATGACTTCAAACAAAGCAATTAGGTCAAGTTGAAACATCATGCAAAGTGGGGCAAATATAGGCATCAAAACATGTAATAAAGTGACCTAAAAAATCAAACAAAAATCATCTAACATGCTTCAATGTATTAGTGAATCAATGCAAAAAGAATCATGTCAAAATAGTTGGTAATGAACAAAAACAAAATTAAACAACTTCATGTATCATGCTTAGAATGCACATCAAAGAAATTCAAAGAAAATTATGGAACAGGGGTAAAAATGTCATAAAATCATGAGATAAAAATGTCAAAAATTTTCTAAATGTCTTGAGAATGTTCATGAATTTTTGTAGAATTTTCTTATGTAATTTTGAAATTTTAAAAATTAGAAATGAAATGTGCACAAAACAAATAAAAATACAAGAAATGAAATGAGAGAGGGAGGTGCAAGCATAGCAAATATTCAATTCTACATGTTTGGGCTTTGGAAATGAGAGGTGCAAATAGCAATCTGCCATAGGTCCAATTACGCGTAGCACACACTAACTACCATGTACACTCAGTCAACAAAATTGACTCGCTCATGGCCATTGGATCAAGTCAAGGTCAAACAATAGTCAAAGTAAGCAGGATCAATGCACACATGTGAGGGAACACAATTACTAACATGCACTGCGCCACATTTTGTTTAAGTGAAATCAGAAATTGAGCACGTGAGGTGCACGCCTTTTTTAATGCGCTGGCACGTTCGTGGCCATCAGATCATGCTCATCCAATGGTCATGATTAAAACCTGAGCAAAACCCTAGAAAATGAATCCACCGGCCGGAGATGACCTCCGGTCATCTTCTCCGGCCAACCTCCGGTGACAATGATTTTCAGGCAAGCATAAATGGACAAAACATACATCATTGGAAAGCTGAAGTGATGAGGAGCATGGATCCAGTGATAAAATGCACAAAATATTCATGACATAAAAGAATCGAACAGAGGAAGTTTTGCCCTAACTTTTGAACTATGCCTCTAAAGGCCTATCAACTAGCCAGACAAGTTCTCGAGCTTATAAGAAGCTTCAAGAACCTGAAAATAACTTCAAATCATGTCTATAATGGTGGAAATTCGTACCTGAAGATTTGTGACCTTGAGATATTCTTCAGAAAACCAGAGATTTTGCTTCCTCTTTGAGCTACTCTTGGCCAAATAAAGGCTTTCAACTTCTGAAGAATGATGGTGGATATGGATTTGTAGAGTGCTTACTTGAAAGATCCAATGCTGCTTCAATGTTCAGTGATGATTGAAGATGAAGCTTGAAGGTGGAATTAGAGGAAGATGATGATGAATTCGCGAAACTCAGGGAGAAAATGGAGAGAAAGAGAGGGAGAGTTTGAGGTGTTTGAGAGGGAGAGTAAAAAATGAAGCTCACTCTTGAAATGTGAGTGAAGCTTGCTATTTATAAGTTGCTTTAACCATGGTTAACCTGAGTTGGTTAACTGAGTCCAAGTTGAGTTTAGGTGAGTCCATCCTAACTAACTGAGCCAAGTTAGTTAGGGGACGAGTTAGCAATGGTTTTGCTATGGTGACGATGACTTATGGTGAGCTATGGTGGAGGTTCATAGAATGAAACTTGCTCGTGTATGCTGCAGCAACATAAACTTGCTCAACAAGCTTTTAACTTTTCCATTTTCATGTGTAATAAGCATTAGAGGAGCGTGCAAGCAAGGACAATGCTTGGCTTAAAATGGCAAAGTGTCATGAGGTGTGGGATATATGCATACACTTTGAAATAACAACAACAACAACACTTGTTTTTTCTGATTCTTTATGACAGTTTGGGATCAATGCAAACATGGTAGTTTGGTGATGATTTTCTCCCTAATCAAGGGATGGTTTGACAAAGTTTTGGAGTCATTGAAAAGAGATGATATGAGAGAATATGTTTGGTATGAAAAATGAATTGAAATGATACTTGATATAGGTTGAAAAATGGATTGAACACACAAGTTTGGAACTGGTCATGGGCGAGGCAAAAGGGTTGGCTGGCAAGGCATCTTGGCACCTGGGTTTTCAGCATAATCATAGCAAATTGGACTCAACATAACTTCTTAACCTTTGATCAAATGAAAAAATCATGAACACCAATTTTGAACACCTCACATAGAGGAACAACTTTCATGTTGAAAGATTTTCCATTTGAGGCCTCTAACCATGAGAAAAATGAGTGGACATTTGGCCCACCAACTGTTTGTTAAAATGATTGCGCGCGTGACCTGAAAATCTTGGTCATGACCTAGTTTTGAACCTACTTTCCTCCAACTTTGATCAATCATATCTCTCTCAATTTTTATCCAATGGAGATGTTCTACACATGGATTTGAAGCTTAAAACAAGATCTTTCATTGAGGCAGAGTGGATTTTTCATTTGGTGCTCCAAATTTAAATGGCCTTGGTTCAAATTCTGATGCAAAATGGCCAAAACTTGCTATTTTTAGTAACCCTACTTCATCCAAAAATGGCAACTTTCCACATCTTGATTTTTTCATGATTCCTTTGGAGTTTCTTGACCAAATTTTGTACATTGGACATATGTAACATGAATTTCATGATTTTGGGCTCAAAAAGTCAAGAGTTGACTTTTTCCTCTGATTATTTGACTTGGCCCCAAATTTCTCTGATTCTTGATCTTTCTTCCAATTGAACCACTTCTAAAACCAATTGAGATGCAATCTTCCACATACATACACTTAAGGACATATGGAATACCATGACATCAAGTTTTGTCCAAAAAATCAGAGATATCCTGATTTTATTAGAAACCCTAATTTTGACCCTCTCTGGTTAGGAGGAAATTGCACATCTTCCAAATCCAAATTCCTCAGAGTATGTTGTGTATCCTCTTAAAGGATGATGAGAAATGCCACTTGAGAATGATTTTGAATCAATGAGCTATCTCTTTTGAGGGTTTTCCTTCAATTTTTGAACCTCTTGCATAGTGAAAGATGTAGTGCTTCAATCTCCCATTGAATCTCACTTCCTTGAGGTTTTGGAAGATCAATTGAGATAGTATGAGACATGAGAGACCTCTTGGCTTGCATAGAGCCAACTTGATTGACCTTTTTGTGCTTTGAATGATTCCTTGATTGTCCACCTTCCACTTGACCACATGCCCTGATGGTAAGAAGGATGCCATGCTTCATTTTTCTATGTTAAATGCAATGCAATGTTAATGAGGTGGATGTGACATGATAAATGATAATGCCATGCTATGATGACAAAGAGGGAGAGCAAATTTTGGGGTATTACACTAAGTACCTAGCAGAGTTGCTAATGATATCTCCATCTTGTTGAGATTAGTCGAGTATTCAGTGGTGTTGTGATGCTTATTTTACCCTCTGCTTATCCTTTATGTCTGTTTTGTCAGCATATTCATACTCATAAGCATCGCATGCGCATTCATTTGTTGTGCATAGCATATTGTTGTTGCATTTTGCATTTTGCATTTGTGTTGGTGCTTCTTTGCTCTCTGGCGTTGTTATCCCCGTAGAGCATGTGTGTCCTCTCTCCATTTAGAGTGTCGACTCGTAAGCAGAAAATGCCTATCTTTGTTAACTCCCCACTGAGTTTATTTCTCATGGAAGATTTTGATTTAGTTTCCTCCCTAGTTCATTATCTGGATGGAATTAGTTCCCAGTTGAGATATTTCCTCCTCGGGATGAGTCTTGTTTGACCGTTTCTTTCCAGCTTGTTCTTGGATTGAATTTGGGTCCCCTGCAATTTTTGTTCGGATCTCTAGGCCGTGAAACCTAGATTGAGAATGCATTTATTTTGCACCTTTGAAGATTTTGCGCCCTTCAATTGAAATCAGCGTATGATTCCCCTTTTAGAAGATTCAATACTGTTTCGTGGCATTCCTTTATTTGAGAAGCCTGAGGCGATGCAGTTATTACCTTTTGTGACTCCAATGAATGGTAAGTCTCTTCGGTTTGACGGGACAGTTCGTTGTTGAGAATTTTGTGACTCCAATGAATGGTAAGTCTCTTCGGTTTGACGGGACAGTTCGTTGTTGAGATTTTGTGACTCCGATGAATGGTAAGTCTCTTCGGTTTGACGGGACAGTTTGTTGTTGAGATTTTGTGACTCCGATGAATGGTAAGTCTCTTCGGTTTGATGTGACAGTTCGTTGTTGAGATTTTATGACTCCGATGAATGGTAAGTCTCTTCGGTTTGACGGGACAGTTTGTTGTTGAGATTTTGTGACTCCGATGAATGGTAAGTCTCTTCGGTTTGACGGGACAGTTCGTTGTTGAGATTTTGTGACTCCGATGAATGGTAAATCTCTTCGGTTTGATGGGACAATCCATTATTGAGATTTTGTGACTCCAATGAATGGTAAGTCTCTTCAGTTTGATGGGACAGTTCGTTGTTGAGATTTTGTGACTCCAGTGAATGGTAAGTCTCTTCGGTTTGACGGGACAGTTCGTTGTTGAGAATTTGTTACTCCGATGAATGGTAAGTCTCTTTGATATGCTAGAGATAGTTCATTGTTGAGGTATTGATTTTCCCCATTGGAGCCTTGTTGTGCTAAGTCTTCCCTGTTGAGTTATATCCTTGTTGTGTTGTGGTTTATTTCCATATACAGTTATCCCCCAGTTTGAATCTTTTCTTCAGCTAGGTCCCAGTAGTTGTGCGGTATGTTTCCCGGCTAGTTGGCGGTCTCCTGTGATGTGTTTCCCCGGTGGAGTTCCTTTCTCCCGTTCTTCCTTTTGTTTATCTCCTGTGGCATATTCTCCCCACAGTGGTCTTGTGCTGCATACCATATGCATAATCATATCATTTTGTGGTCTCTTAGGGCCAAAAATTGGGTTTATTGTTATATTTAAGTCTTTTCTATCTCGTCGAGACAAAGATGTCCATCTTCATATCTCCGGATAGAAGAAACTTAAATAGGGGCAGCTGTAATACCCTAATTTTTACCCCTAAGATCCCACATGTCTTTTTACATCTCATATCACAAACAAGATCACTGGTATCCTTGTGTATTTCTCTTTTGCTTTATGTTTGTTTCTGTTTACTAACCTCTAACCAAAACACCAAAAATATGTTGTTGTTTGCTTGTGTGTTGCGCAAGTTTGTCAAAGGAAATGAAGTGATTTCAAGTCATGTGTGACTGTTTGTTCTTGATTCAGTTCAGATGGATGTTTGACCTGATCTTGGTCAAACTATCCGGCAATTGCTTCAAGTGCAAGATATCTGTTTCAGTGAGTTATTCCTCAAAGCAGTGACCGTCAAGTTGTTGTGTGGTGATATTCATCAGGTTCATCTGAGCTCGTCAGTCCAGATTGGGTTCATCTGTGGATTTATTTTCCCAGATAACTGATTCAGACAAGTTCGAACAGATTCAAATGGTCGTTGTTCAATTGTGGTTTGTTCAGTGGTAGCTGTGTGCATTTTATCAGGGCTTGTGGAAAAAGTTTTAAGTTGGTTATGGGCTAAAAAATAAAGATTTTGCTATTCATGATCCATTTTCATTTCCACTCCTTAAACCTTTTTTTTTCTAAACCAATTCCTTTATCCATTTTTAAACCAATTTTCATATCCACATTTTAGTAACCAAATACCCATTTCTTCATTTCCAATTTCTAAAACCTAATTCCATACATCAAATTCCATTTTTTTTAAACCAATTCAATATCCATTTTTTTAATCCATTTTATTAAATATCCATTATATCCAAAATTTCTAAATATCCACTTTAAGTCCATTTTCTTCCCTAAACTTTCCATTATTCATTTTCCATATCCAATTATCCATTTTGCCTCATCTACACCAATTTTTATCCACTCTTTTCATAAACCCAATCCACTTGTAATTCATTTCCAATCCATTATCAACATTTTTATCCATAGTTATCCAATTCATTTTTAATCCATTTTCATAAATCTAATTCCAATTATCCATTTTAGAAACCATTTCCATATTCAATCCAAATATCCAACTTCTAAACCATTTTTAACCAATTTATCCATACTCCATTTTTACTATCCAAAAATCATTTCCAATTATCCAAATTATATTCAATAATCATTTCCATTTCCAAATTCTTTTTTTTTTACACCTATTCAATATCCACTTTTTATTATCCACTTAAACCATTTATCCAATTCATTTTTTTTTCTAATCCATTCTCCAAAATTCAATATCCATTCTTAATCCAAAATCCATTTTTTTTTTCTTTTTACCTACATATATTTTAAATCCATTTTTATAGCAATTCCATAAGCCCATCCAACATCAAATTTAGCCCATTTAATCAATTGAACAAAAATTGCCAAGAAAAAGCCAAGAAGAAGCTAACAAGTTTCATGACCACTTGCTGCTACTTTTATTTTCACCAGCCACTACCAGTTTCCAAGCCATTATCACAAGCTGCTACATGGAGCAAAGGCGGATATGGTACACACGTAAGCAATACGACTTGCTTCCAAAATGCAAAGCAAATGAGCCACATTCAACTACAACAAGCCCAACCGTCCAAAGTTGCATACGAAGCCAAAACACGCAAAAACTCAAGCTTCAAAACGGCATGGAAAACGCAGCAAGTTCCAAAACGACTCCGCACCACAACTTCAAAATGCGGAAAAATACTTGGAAACGGCAATCCAATTTCAATTTCAATTCCTCTCCAATTCTATAAATAGAGACCACTACTCATTCATTTTTCAAGCTTTGAGAGCCCTCAAACCTCTGCCAAAATCACAACTCAAACCATTTTTCTTCACCAATTCAAATATCCAACCGAAATTCTTTTCTCCGTACAAAATTCTCACCACTCCAAGCAACGAAGAAACTTACATAAATCAACAAGAACTACACTCATTCAAGGCAAGGAAGAAGAGAGGAAGAATTTAAAGAGTGCTTACTTGATTTTTGAAGGTAGTGAGAATTTTTCCGGCGAAGCTTCTGACACTGTTTCTTTTGATTAGTGCACTGTTGTATGAAATCGTTCGCATATTCTTGATCTACTCGAAAACCCGTTTGAAATGATGCTAAAACGGAGCTCCGTCGCTCCGATTTGACAGAGCTCCGGAGTGCCGGCTGTGAAGGTGGTCCGCGTGAATAGTAACCATGGGAGGAAGATGATGAACTTTTTGCTTTCTGATTATTTGTTTTACATTTAATTTCTATGACTTTTTTTTTCAATTGGTTTAGGCTTGGCCCGTTAAAAATTCACTTCCATCACCATCTTTTTTTCGGTACACCTCTGCCTCCCTTTTTCTTTTATTTTTTTTTCTTTTACTTTTTATTTTCCTTTTTCTTCTTCCTTATTTTTTTCTTAATAATTTCTAAAAATAGATTTGATTTTAATTCTGGTGTTATCATTTTTTTTAATGTTACTTTAAAGAAATATTCTTGAAAAATGATTTGAATATTTTATTCTTGATCTTATTTTCCTTTTGATTTTAGCTTTGGATTACATTTTTAAAGGTCCTATTCCTCTTTAAATTCATTGGACTTAGGGTGTAGATGAAGTTGAATAAATGTTCACTAATTCAAATCTATCTTTAAAGTGAATTGTTCAATTCATTTTAGGTGCTTTGAGTTAATGATATGTTTAGCACTTTAATCCACCAAAATGAGTGGATGAACTTAAAGATGGAGTTGTCTTGAATTTGTAATTCAATTTGGTTTCCTCTTTCTTCCATTTCTTTTTATTTTGATCTATGAAATTCAAAGATATTGGAATTCTTTTGTTGAATTTCGATCATGATGAGATCACTACCATTTTCTTCTTTTCGTGTGGTATCGCTTTCGGATGACGATCTATATATCGTCATCTAGCGTACATTAGCACATAGAGTTATTGACCGACCTCATTTGTAGGGTAATTACTCCGTAAATTACTCCGCGATTGCTTAACATAGCACAATATTTGTCCCGAATCGGAAAACTATCAAGAATGATTGATTATTTGTCTTATGGTTCACAACTCATGAAACTTGTTGTTAGGAGGCTTTGGTCTTATCAATCCTCTAATGAGTTTCATCAACCTTGACCTAAGTGCAATTATTCAATTGTTATTGATCACTAACACTAACAACTAATCACTAACTTACTAACAATTTTATTATATTAATTTTGTTTATGTTTCCTTCTCGCTCCCTATCTCTTTTATTTTTTATGCTTCATTATTATCATTTCATATCATGTTTATGTTTCCGCAATTTTTCCTTTGTCCGTTGGACATATGTTTATGCTTCCGCATTTTTTTCCTTTGTCCGTTGGACATATGTTTATGTTTATGCCTTTTTTCTCTTTGTCCACTTGGACTTAAAACATTAATAAAGGATTAAACCATAAAAAAACTTAATTCTCCTCATTTTGGACTATTAGTTATTATCCTATGCTTTGGAGTGATCTCTTTATGGACCTCTTTTGAAGTAATATTGGACTTATGGACCTATAATTAGGACTTCTTATCCCTTTGCTTGGAGTATTGATTGAAGACTTGCCTTTATTTGGCCAATTTGCTTAAGGATTGAATTCTTTTAATACTGCTTTGAAGTGACTCCATTTTGGTTAGATCCTTCTTTTCCCTAGCTTTTATTTCATGCACTAGGATAGTCACTTCTTCTCCTCCCCATTCTTAAATTTTCAAACTCCTCTCCCTTTTTTCAAAATCTTCTCCTTGTTTTCAAACTTAAAACCGCTTTCATAATAAAACCTTGACTTTTGTCAAGTGCCTTTTTAAACTTTGTTTTCTTTAATAAATGTCAATCCATCTTAAATCATATTTTGACCATTTCAAAAAGACATAAAAAATACAAAACTCATCCAATTTTTTTTTTGTGCTTTTATGCACTTTCTTCTTTTAAACTTTTTCAAAAAGAATTAGACATGAGTCATTTTTTTTTATGAGATGTAAAACTCCTAACCAGGGTATTTTGTTGAAAGTATGATCATTTTCCACTTAGATGTTGAAGTGATTAGTCTTGTTGATGTTAATCCAAGCAAATCCTCCATCTTAATGTGAAGCAAATGTCTCTTTCCCATACCTTTGGGTAATTAGTTGAGTATTCTCTCTTGAGAATGACAGGTTGTCTTTTTCAAGATAAAATAAACCATAACCAATAATTTTCATTCTTTGTACCATGAACTACGGGGTTTTGATCCTACATTGCACATCGTGGGTACGTAGGCATGAGGCGATAAGTCTCTCCAAACACAAAAATCTTAAAAAAAAATACTTCTCTTCTCATCTCTCCCAATCTCTTTCAAGCAAACCATTTTCAGACCAAAAGCATGAATACATCAAAGGGCTCCTATAGAGTACTATAGATGTATTGGGTGCGTAAAACCTTCCCTTTACATAACCAACCCCCCTTACCCTTTATCTCTTTGTTCTTTTAGAACTCTTTAGGTTTTGTTCGCTCTTTTTTCCTTTCCTTTTTGGATAAAAATAAAAGTGCGGTGGCGACTCTTGTTTATTTTTGAGTTAAGTTAATCAATAGCTTACACTCACAAATTTCCCCGCTACAATAGCATCTTTATATAACTAGAATCAACTTAAACTAAAATAACAAAGTACTTATTCGGAATTCAACGTAAAATTCAGCATTGAAACAAATCCACAAAAACAAAAGACATGCGTTCATCCCCCCGAGTGCTACGTATCAGAGCGACGACACCGACTCGAACTATCGAAGGTAGAAAACCTCTACTCCTGATTACCTGCAGGATGGCGTATAAACCATTACCATACATAGAAGGGGTGAGATATCTAATAATATAAACAGAAGTATGATAATCAATACATTAGATTAAAATCACACAATTTTACTACTTTACAACAACAACAAAACAACAATCAACAAATAACTTATAATATGCAACTCGAGATGCAACTCAACTATGCATATGCATGTGGTACCAATGGAGCAAAACTCCCAACTTAGAAAGTGCCAGTTTGTCGTGCATCAACAAGGCATAAGCCTTCAACTTCAACTTTTTGCCAATCCAGGCCAACGTGGGTGAGCATTAGCTCCAACTTAGAAAATGCAATGTATGCGACTAATATGAATGGCATACAACAATAAAACAACTGCAACTTAAATATACATCAGCTGCAACAACTTAATCAACACTGGTCATACGACCTACAACTCAAATATGCCCATAAATCGGGACAATTCAACTTATTCAGCTGTACCTGCAAATCCACGTATTCATCGTATTTTCAACAAAACAAACCAACCACAATTACCTACTAATTTATACGAACATCGCCGATCAATTTCAACTAATTCCGGACAACTAATTTTTTTACGCTTAATTCTACTTATTCGGCTAAATCGGTACTGTTTTACACACTATGATTACTACTAGTTTATTTTACTGATACTGTTGAATTTTAACTTACTGATACAAACACAGTTATGTTATCAATTATATTGTCATCAAAATTCAACTCTGTTACCAAATATCAGTGTCTGCTAAACTCTCGTTTTCTGCTAAAACCTGCTACTGCTATTCCTGAGTTTTGCTACATTATTACCATGCCTCTCCCGACTTATTCATATGCATAATACTATACTATCCACTATTTAATTTACTAAACATGTGTGTGTTAATTAAGTAATTTAATCATGCCTACAATTATATATAATTACACCTACACCAAAACCAAAAAAGAAACCATGTAGTCCCCACCACTTTCACACATGGCCTGCGTCACTTCCCCTAATGGCCATGGTGGCTTGCGCCACCTTTCCTAAGGGCCATGGTGGCTTGCGCCACTTTACCATCTCCATGGTGGCTTGCGCCACCTCAATGTTTGACACACAGGGGTGGCTTGTGCCACCCCCCTTATATATATATATATATATATATATATATTTTTAAAACCAACTAGATCATAGATTTCGAACCCAAAATTCTTCATACTACCAGTTCATAAAATCAACCACTAAAACATACCACAGAACATCAAATTCCACAAAAACAAGAACAATTCATCAATACAGTTTAACACATTCAGTAGGGAATCATATAAATCCCAATCCCACGTATCAATTATCGTATTCCCGGTTATAAAATTCGAACCCCACCCTTACCTTGGATTGAAGGTAGCTCGAATTTCCGGTCGAAACTGAAACTTTGATGGCAACTCTCGTATTCTCTCTTCTCCAACCTTCTTGCTTCCAAACCTTCGTTCTCTCCTTGTAACTTCTCCCTGTAACTGCTACCTCTATTCCTTTCTATTTTATTTCTCTTAATAATAAACCTAATAAAATAATGGGTCTACTAATTGTCTTAATGGGCCTAATACACGATACCCCCAACTTTGCTATTTCTCACACACAACTTTATCCAACCAACTAATTAATATTCTACGAAAATAAATATTACTTCTAATATTAATTTCTCCCGACTAAATCGACTAATTACCCGATTATCACTTATTAGCATCAACCAACATATTCAACATATTCAACAAGTATTCGAAGAAAAATACTCAATACTATTTAATTAAAATAGTTAATTAAATACGGGCGTTACATCACCCATTTCTCTAACAAATTGATCAACAGGCCTTTGACTCAGAGGTCTAGATATTCCCTTCACAGAAATCCCTTTCTCAAATATTTGTGTGACAATCTGATCAATGCTTTTTTCCACATCTACCATTTCTTCAACAGCTTGAGGAAGAGGGGTGGTAGTCCTAGGAGTAGGTTTGTCTCCAAACAACACACTAGTGACAAACACTCTACTTTCGCTATCATCAAATTTACTACCCGCAGATTGATTAGAAGTATTCCCTTTTGAAGGTCTCTTAGGTTGATACTTCTCAGGTCTTTTCTTTTCTGAAGCTGGAATCATAGAGATAGGAGCAATGTCCATAACTTCATCCAAAGATACCTCTTCTGTCGAAACCCTAGAATTTGCATGAGTGGAACTTTTGGACGCAACCTTCTTGGATGGAGATGACACTTGTTTAGACATCGTTCCTGTGTAACAACTGATGACCAAAGGTGTTTTGTGATTTCTGTTCTTAGGGGGGAAGATGAACGGACTTGGAGTGTGGAGATTGAAATAGCGTGTGAGAGTGATAATAGGGAATGATAGTCTAAGGTAAGGGGACTGCTTTTGTTGGTCACTTAAAGGCCAATAAATGTATTTTCTCCACCAAAACAAATTTCCTTTTAAATTTTTGAAATCTAATAAATGCACACCATAATTCACTAACCTTTGAATCCTTTTCCACATGCCCAAATTTCTACTTAACACTTCACAAATGTAACGCCCTGTATAATATTCATCTAGAATAATACCATACAAGTGTTTGATTTGGTACTGACACCATCATAAGTGCCTAATGACATAATTCACATACTTGTCCATTTCTAAAACATAATACAACTATGGCACAAGCTATGGAAATTAGCCAAAAATAAAATAAAACTAAGATCAATATACAATATTCCTCATTGTACAAGAACAATAAAATACACAGCGGAATAAGCTTAACTAAGCTTCTCTTGAAACATCCAAGCATAGCTCCACTTGTAAATCAACCTGCAATCCGAACCTGAAATATAGCAACTATAGTGGGGTGAGATACATCAAATCTCAGTGAGCTCCCTATCTTAAAGTCCTCTCGGCTTTACAAGGTTCTATCAATCCTAACTCAAGTCAAGGGGAAGGGAAAATGACTTTGAGTTCACAATCTCACACTATATGGAAACATGTTCATGAGTTCATCAACTCAAAATATCACTAATCGATAACCACACCAAGGCATCCCCTGTTCCCGTCCGCTTCTACGTCTAGAAGTCGACCCGAGTCATGGATCCTTGAACCTACTTGACATACGAATGGATTCGGGTTCTACGGGCCATTAACCGTTATGAACCGTCACTTCACACGGGCCATTAACCGTCACAAGCATACGCTCCATGGGCGCCATTCGTACAACACGGGGAATCAAACCTGCCAAGTAGTTGTGCATCTGTTTCAGAGGAGCTCGAGACCCATGAAACGCACCCACAAGATAACCGGTTACGATTACGTGATCTCACACGCAAACGTGATTGTATTCGACAATCACAAGGCCACAGTGCCTTGATGCCTCTTTGCATCTTCTCATAAATCACAAAAGATCATCATGTTCCATACTAGTGTTTCACTCTCTCTCCTAGACCAATCTCGTCACGGATGTACCTTCCTACATCAGGTGCCCGAGCCTTGCTATCTAGGTTATCTACTCCAGGCCAGAACTCGTCAATGAATGCACGAGCGTCGCCATCCAGAGTTTCTATCACAATTCTAATCACAACCTAGAATTATACCATTTTGTTTTGGGGTAAAGTTTCCTCACTCTTCCTAACTCATTTTAAGCATGCATATTTTCTCATTCATACTTAACAATAGTTAGATAGACATGATATAACACAAATATTACAAGTAACACATATATCACACATCACATAAAACATCACTTTTCACATAGTAGTTTACACATATTTTAAGGCATACAAGCCACTACTATCCTCTACCAAGCATCCTTGGTTAAATCATGGTCTCTCATACCATTCACTACCTTATTGGATCATCTATCCAAAGGCTTTGGACTCGTATCAATCGGATTCCCGATTCACGAATTTCCGGTGGAAACATAAACTACATTTTCCACATTCATCACCATATTTCCTCTATCCTATCAATCCATGACATATAATCATGTTCCTACCTCACCATCACAAAGAGCATAAAATTAGCTTCCCAACGCTTCGAACGGGGACCAAAACGGACTTACGGTTCAGAAGTTATGAATTTTTGAAGTTTCGGAAATTTCATCTTCGTCTAGACCTGCGCGCTGAGCGCCCAGACCTGCGCGCTGAGCGCGAAACCTGCTACAAGTTCAACCTCAAAAATACCGTTTTTAGACTTCCGGACGTCCGTTTTCGATTCCGAAAAAAGCTGCGATCTCAGAATTCAACATACTACAATATTTCCATCATTAAAAAGCCATCTAACACCTTTTCCATTTTTGAAATATTTTGAAATATGTTTTTATCATTGAATTCTAAATATCGAACCCGATCGAAACCGCGGGAAAACACGCAAACAACCATTCCCGATTAAACTCAAGCCTTACCCGACTATACCACGCAATTTATTCCGAGTTTCAACCGTTGAAACATCGATTTCTAAGCTTTCGACCTAAAACTCAAAATATCGAAACTTAAGAAAAAGGATGGTTTATAGCTAAACCCACATGATATTAATGCATCCAAAAACCCAAAACAACATGTTAGAACATATTCAGACATGCATTTCATCAATCTATCCATTAGATTTCGTCGATTTATCGAAATTACTCATTTTATCAAAATCTAACCTAACTCTAAAACCTCCAGAAATTTACTCTAAAGTCTCTATCTAGAACCCACCTGATAACCGAAGAGGAGTTTGAAGAAGATGATGATGATCCATGAATTCTTCTTCTTCATTTTTCTCCATTTCCTCTCTTCTCTTCTTTCTTTCCTCTTCTTCTTCTTTCTTCTCCCTTTCTATCTTTTTCTTTTCTTTCTCTTTTCATATATATATATATATATATAATACTAATATTATATAATATAAATCCAACCGGGCAAAATATCTCCAATTGATATTTTGTCGTCTCAACCCAATTGATCAATTATCAAAGTTACCAAAATTACTTTCTTGAATTAGTAAATTATTAATCCGTCTCTTTAATAAAATAATTGATCTCTTCAGAATTCATTAGTTGCTCTATTGATCCCAAATGTCAATACTTAAAGTTCTTAGAGGATTTCATTAATCCAATTATCCAAAGATAGAGCACGTAGATACTCATCTGATATCCAATTGAGCATTTAAATAATACGGGGTATTACACTCTCCCCCCCTTAAATTGAAATTCGCCCCCGAATTTCCTCTACTCGACAATTACTACCAATTATATCCTGGTCTTAGGTTCACACTTAACCTTTACTTAGTTAAAATTCCTGACATAATCCGATTCCAACTTGACTCCACAGACCAAATTCTTAATTTCACGAATGTCAAACTTCACGTTCTTATTCATACTCTTATTCCAATATTGGGTTAACTTTCAACTTGCGTTTCCTCAATTCATCTGTTGTTTCTTACTAAAACACTTGGTCGCATCTTACTACGAAAAGAATGTACCATTCCACATTCCTCTACTGAGTCACTAACAAAACCGTAATATCTTATCTTCATTCAGGATAACAAACACCCAACAATCTTCACGATGTAATTCAGTGATTCCTTAACTTCATATAATTGCCGACAACTATTCTTTCATAAATCCTTTAATATTCTAACCACTTCATTACTAGTCAAACGACTTCTTTACCAGTTCCAACTGGTCTGATCCTATACACTATACCCATTCAATCCGATATTTCATCTCTTTCGTATCACACCAAAGGGTAACACACTTAGAACAAAACTTCTTACTTTCCTCCTTGCATTGAACATCTGGTATTGTTTGGACACTGACAGTTGCCAAGTAGACAGGAACGTCATTTCTATCCTTACAAGTAACAATCATACTAATCCCCAGTAGTCTGACTAAGCTCTTTCACCTGTCACCTCCCACTGCGCAACCCAAATTCTAACAGTAGAACACCACGGTCTCTCAGTTACTATTAAGTAGCTAACAGTCCACGGAGAACACACTTATCCACTGGGCTCCTCAAAAATCAATGGTACAAGACTTACTGACGTCCTATAGTAGAACAATTCCTTTACCAACACACAATATCTTAACATCCGTCCCACACTCTCTAGACGGTAAAGATGCAGGAGTTACACTGTTACAACCACAACATATACACTTCTTAATCCATTCAAATCTCGAACTAATAATTCATCCAAAATAGCTTAACAATCTCTGGTTCCGATTACTACTTTCCAAAACGATTCTTTTCACGTTTTCCAACTTACTCAAAATTCCTTGTTGACTTGAGATCTCCACCAATTTACCGGACACCACTTATCAACTTAACTGTCCAAAGCACAATTGTGAGTTTCCATATTACTCCCAAATTCACGTGCAATAATCCACATACACACACACTTCGAAGTCCATAACACACTTCTTAGTTGAATCAACTCTTCTTATTCGTTCCATTTCATGGACTATTCCCAGTTACCCACTTAACTTCGGAACGTCCAATCCTTACTAGTACTTAGAAAGATAATTTTCAAATTCCTTCTCTGGTTAGAACACAACTGCACACAACTGATACCACTTCCACGGGGTCTAAATCCAAAACTATGAACTCACGGAAGTTAACAATTACCAACTTTGACCAACCGTTCGTTCCTTACTAACACCATAAATTAAATTACCGAAAAGGTCTTTTCGAGATCAACACTTCGAGAGTATCTTCCAACTTCATCCTTAAGACTCACAACAGCAATAGTAACAATACACCTAAGACTTTCTCACACTCAACACAGTTCACAAGATTACTTCCCCAAAGTTAAACTTCTTCGTCGTCTAAACAAATGGTCAATTACGCAACACCTTCTAGAAGTTCCAATTTCAAAACACAATTCCTCTTTATTCAAAGCCATCCCTACTCAACCATCACTCCGATTTGTTCTAACTTGAAATATCATTCTCAACTCGTGGTTCCTTAACTTGTGTAACATTCAATAACCAGGATCCACTCATGTAAACCCGACAAAGTCAAAACATGCAATTGACACACTCCAACCAAGCGACAAGGTAGAATTCCAAATTCTGACACGGTCACACGACTAATCTTCGGCGGGATAGTTTATTATCGACTCATACAACCACACTCGATGAAAGCCAATGGTGATGACATTCTAAGGTTTAAACCACAACTCATACTTAATTCATCCACAAGCAAAACCCCACCATTATACGGTACCACAGAATTGATGGAAATCTCATATCAAACACACAACCTTGTTCTCTCACTTTGAACTTCTTGGTGGGACATAAAACAACTACACTCTTAGTCCAACAAAAGGTAGATCCCTAATATTCCGATCATTCACAAACACAGAAGTTTCTCCATACCTGCAAATAAATTGGGGCAATGCATCCTCTTGAAGAACCTTTCCATCACTACGTACACATTAATCGGGGTTTCTCGTCCTTCACTGTCCATTGGAAATTCCACTTACCAAATCACTTAATGGAAGATTCGCAACCGATAATTCTCATTAACTATTTACAAAACCATTCCGGTATAAATCGTTCCATGATTTACACTTAGTCCATAATAAATCTTGGTTTGCTTCTCGTTGTTTACCGCACACTTACTTCCTAAAATACAATATTCATTGTTCCACAAAGTACATCCCTTCATACTTGTCTCAAGAATAAGAATCCATCATATACTCTTGTGACCAAGGTGTAACTTTCTCATAACCATACTGTTAATACCGTTTATTCCACATAATCGAATAAAATCCGCCTCATAAACAATATTTTCACTTTCCACAGCATAGAACACTTTCATAGCTTCATATCGATATAAAGAACGCTTAAAACGGACACCCGAGTATAAAGATATGAATTTTTCCCTAAAAAGTATAAAATTCCAACTCCCGGGTCGCGCTGAGTGCACCCCCTTTCCCGCTGAGCGCGCAAGCTTCTGCCTGGAGGGGTTGCAGGAATTCAACACCGCGCTGAGCACGTACTGCGATTTTCAGAAAAATAAATATTTTGATTCTTAACCAAATCCAACCAAACTTCATGACAATTAACAACAGAGGCTTCTGCACATATTTCGATCATGCTACACAATTATCTCATGCTCTATGCCCGACGCATACTTGTTTCACTTGAAGCATGTAAACACATCCTTGTGTCCTTTCACACACTTCTATACTACCTTAGATTTCCATAAGGCCGAACGTCCTTAGCTCTCACTTTAACCAGTCGAAAGATATTGGTCCGAACACATTCCTTAAGGTACTCTCGTCCATTTAAGATACCATAACAACCTTAAAAACTAAAGCACCAAAACTTATATCACTTTCGGACCTTACGCCACGCGCTCCACAAAACCACTTTTCTTCTTCACGGAATGAGATTACATGAAATTCTTATTCATATCAGTGGTCAATCCAGCTCTACTAGTAACTTTACATATTCCTTGATACCTTAACCAATCGTCCCATAGAGATCCTTAACTTTCGGACTCCATCCGTTCCAAAGGATTACTTAGACCACACATTACTCCTTAAGTCCATGCTACCCAACACAACTTCTACTAAAACCTCCACTGAGCCGACCAAAACTCCTTCCTAATAACTCTTGGCTTGAACTTGCTCTCACAGCATAAGTTCCGACAACACTACGGAGTCCTCGTGGTCGCTCAACCATGATTCTACCTATCACATACATAGTATTAGGTTGATCAGGCCCAACACTACATAGTATGATATTAAGTTTCATGATGGCCAGACACACTTAAGAGGCAGGAATAGATTTACTTATGATGTTTCAAGGCTAGGTCGAGGATACGACCTGCTCTGATACCAACTGTAACGCCCTGTATAATATTCATCTAGAATAATACCATACAAGTGTTTGATTTGGTACTGACACCATCATAAGTGCCTAATGACATAATTCACATACTTGTCCATTTCTAAAACATAATACAACTATGGCACAAGCTATGGAAATTAGCCAAAAATAAAATAAAACTAAGATCAATATACAATATTCCTCATTGTACAAGAACAATAAAATACACAGCGGAATAAGCTTAACTAAGCTTCTCTTGAAACATCCAAGCATAGCTCCACTTGTAAATCAACCTGCAATCCGAACCTGAAATATAGCAACTATAGTGGGGTGAGATACATCAAATCTCAGTGAGCTCCCTATCTTAAAGTCCTCTCGGCTTTACAAGGTTCTATCAATCCTAACTCAAGTCAAGGGGAAGGGAAAATGACTTTGAGTTCACAATCTCACACTATATGGAAACATGTTCATGAGTTCATCAACTCAAAATATCACTAATCGATAACCACACCAAGGCATCCCCTGTTCCCGTCCGCTTCTACGTCTAGAAGTCGACCCGAGTCATGGATCCTTGAACCTACTTAACATACGAATGGATTCGGGTTCTACGGGCCATTAACCGTTATGAACCGTCACTTCACACGGGCCATTAACCGTCACAAGCATACGCTCCATGGGCGCCATTCGTACAACACGGGGAATCAAACCTGCCAAGTAGTTGTGCATCTGTTTCAGAGGAGCTCGAGACCCATGAAACGCACCCACAAGATAACTGGTTACGATTACGTGATCTCACACGCAAACGTGATTGTATTCGACAATCACAAGGCCACAGTGCCTTGATGCCTCTTTGCATCTTCTCATAAATCACAAAAGATCATCATGTTCCATACTAGTGTTTCACTCTCTCTCCTAGACCAATCTCGTCACGGATGTACCTTCCTACATCAGGTGCCCGAGCCTTGCTATCTAGGTTATCTACTCCAGGCCAGAACTCGTCAATGAATGCACGAGCGTCGCCATCCAGAGTTTCTATCACAATTCTAATCACAACCTAGAATTATACCATTTTGTTTTGGGGTAAAGTTTCCTCACTCTTCCTAACTCATTTTAAGCATGCATATTTTCTCATTCATACTTAACAATAGTTAGATAGACATGATATAACACAAATATTACAAGTAACACATATATCACACATCACATAAAACATCACTTTTCACATAGTAGTTTACATATTTTAAGGCATACAAGCCACTACTATCCTCTACCAAGCATCCTTGGTTAAATCATGGTCTCTCATACCATTCACTACCTTATTGGATCATCTATCCAAAGGCTTTGGACTCGTATCAATCGGATTCCCGATTCACGAATTTCCGGTGGAAACATAAACTACATTTTCCACATTCATCACCATATTTCCTCTATCCTATCAATCCATGACATATAATCATGTTCCTACCTCACCATCACAAAGAGCATAAAATTAGCTTCCCAACGCTTCGAACGGGGACCAAAACGGACTTACGGTTCAGAAGTTATGAATTTTTGAAGTTTCGGAAATTTCATCTTCGTCCAGACCTGCGCGCTGAGCGCGAAACCTGCTACAAGTTCAACCTCAAAAATACCGTTTTTAGACTTCCGGACGTCCGTTTTCGATTCCGAAAAAAGCTGCGATCTCAGAATTCAACATACTACAATATTTCCATCATTAAAAAGCCATCTAACACCTTTTCCATTTTTAAAATATTTTGAAATATGTTTTTATCATTGAATTCTAAATATCGAACCCGATCGAAACCGCGGGAAAACACGCAAACAACCATTCCCGATTAAACTCAAGCCTTACCCGACTATACCACGCAATTTATTCCGAGTTTCAACCGTTGAAACATCGATTTCTAAGCTTTCGACCTAAAACTCAAAATATCGAAACTTAAGAAAAAGGATGGTTTATAGCTAAACCCACATGATATTAATGCATCCAAAAACCCAAAACAACATGTTAGAACATATTCAGACATGCATTTCATCAATCTATCCGTTAGATTTCGTCGATTTATCGAAATTACTCATTTTATCAAAATCTAACCTAACTCTAAAACCTCCAGAAATTTACTCTAAAGTCTCTATCTAGAACCCACCTGATAACCGAAGAGGAGTTTGAAGAAGATGATGATGATCCATGAATTCTTCTTCTTCATTTTTCTCCATTTCCTCTCTTCTCTTCTTTCTTTCCTCTTCTTCTTCTTTCTTCTCCCTTTCTATCTTTTTCTTTTCTTTCTCTTTTCATATATATATATATATATATATATATATATATATATATATATATATATATATATATATATATATATATATATATATATATATATATATATATATATATATATATATATATATATATATATATATATATAATACTAATATTATATAATATAAATCCAACCGGGCAAAATATCTCCAATTGATATTTTGTCGTCTCAACCCAATTGATCAATTATCAAAGTTACCAAAATTACTTTCTTGAATTAGTAAATTATTAATCCGTCTCTTTAATAAAATAATTGATCTCTTCAGAATTCATTAGTTGCTCTATTGATCCCAAATGTCAATACTTAAAGTTCTTAGAGGATTCCATTAATCCAATTATCCAAAGATAGAGCACGTAGATACTCATCTGATATCCAATTGAGCATTTAAATAATACGGGGTATTACAACAAATTTCAGCACACATATCTTTAGGGATATCGTCATTACCCTTCATACCTGAATGATCAACCTCTACTACCTTGGTTTCTTCAATATTTCCTCTGAATAGTTGCATAACACTAGGTTGTTTGGTGATCCTTCTATTGTCACATTCAGATGTCATAACATCATCCTTGACATTACATGATAAGCTGAACTCTTGAGGAACCCATAAATAACAGTTATCTATGGATCTAACTCCCCTCATAATGACTTCACTCTTCTCATTAGTCACTTAACATTCATCTTTAGTGTAGCTAACCTTGAATCCTTCATCACATAACTGACTAATGCTAATCAAAATAGCAGTCAATCCTTTGACCAGAAGTACACTTTCAAGATTAGGTCCAGCCTCACAATTCAATTTTCCAATTCCTTTAACTTCCCCTTTTTCTCCATTACCAAAAGTTACATCGTTTGTGGAGTAAGTCCTGATATCCACCAACTGATTCTTGAAACCAGTCATATGCTTTGAGCAACCACTATCAAAATACCAACCATCCACAGCTGGGGATCTAACAGATGAGTGAGCTAATAGACATGTGACAGCAGCTTTAGGAACCCATTGTTTAACAGTCTGAGGCCTGTCCTGTTTCTGTCTAGGTTGAGGAACAGATTTGGGATAACCATGCAGTTTAAAGCAAGAAGATTGTATATGGCCAAATCTTCCACAATAGTAACATCTCACTCTTTGAACCTCTTCTCTGAAGTGATTAAAATGTCTCCCACCTTGATGATGATTTCTGTCATAATGCTGAGGCTGCCATCTGTCAAAATACTGATATTGTCTTCTCCCATAAGTAGGTTGTCTTCTGTAGTGCTTTGGCTGTCTTTTACCATGATGATGTGGCCTTCTTCTGCCATAACCATGAGGCACAACATTATTAGGTCCAAACCCATACATTTTCCCTTGATGTTGAGACATCGGATGGAACATGTAATGTTTGAGATTATAAGCCTGCATACTCCTATGGTATTGGGGAGGCATATACTGTCTAGCTCCAGAAACCTGAGGCTTTCCTTGAGGTTGAGACAAAAACTTCTTAGGAACAGGACCATAGCCCTTTCCATTATTTTGTGGCCCAAGGCGAGGGACACCCTTCTTAATTCCAGAACCATGTCCTTTTTCATGCTGATGAGGAATGTTTTGTTTAACCCTAGAAAAACTAGCCTCTGCAGATATCTTCTTCTCACCCTCATATCCTAGACCAGTCTTATCACTTGCACCTTTTCCAGCTTCAAGTATTTTATCCAGAGTGTCAGTTCCACTATTTAACATTCTGATGGATTTTGACATTTGATCAAGCTGGGATTTTAACAACAAAATTTCATTCTTAAGTTCAGCTTTCTCAGTCTCAAGCTGTACAATAATCTTCTTCTGCTTCTCCCCTTCTTGAAGGACCTCTTCACTTTTCAGACATAGCTCTTGATAAGAGGATGTCAGCTCTTCAAAGGTCAATTCACCATCACTAGACTCTCCATCAGAGGCACATGGTCCAGTCAATGCCTTAACATGCTTGGCATTCTCTTCTTCACTTTCACTATCTGTATCAGACCAGGAAACAGATAACCCCTTTTTCTGCTTTTTGAGGTATGTAGGGCATTCTTTCTTGACATGACCATAACCTTCACACTCATAGCATTGAACTCCTTTGTCATGATTGGAATTTTCTTCATCTCTTGTTTTCTTCACTTGATCACTAGACCTGTTGTTGTCAGATGTGATGTTCTTAACATTAGGTCTATAGTTTCTATCCATTCTCTTTAACACCTTATTAAACTGTCTTCCAAGCATCACAACAGCATTTGACAGTTCCTCCTGAGTTTCAAAATTACACTCATTCTTACCATCTTCAGTATTGGACACCAAAGCTATGCTTTTGGTCTTCTTTTCAGGCTCCTTATTCAATCCCAACTCAAAGGTTTGAAGAGAACCAATCAACTCATCAACCCTCATCTTGCTGATGTCTTGAGCTTCTTCAATAGCAGTCACCTTCATTTTATATCTCTTGGGAAGGGATATGAGAATCTTCCTTACCAGCTTCTCTCCAGTCATTCTTTCTCCTAAAGCACTAGAAGCATTGGACATCTCAAGAATATTCATGTGAAAATCATGAATGGTTTCATCCTCCTTCATCTTCAGATTTTCAAACTTTGTAGTCAGAAGTTGAAGTCTTGACATCTTGACCTTGGAGGTGCCTTCATGAGTAGTTTTCAAGACATCCTAAGCTTCCTTAGCTACTTCACAAGTGTTTACCAGTCTAAAGATGTTCTTGTCAATACCATTAAAGATGGCATTCAAGGCTTTTGAATTTCCAAGTGCAAGCTCATCTTCTTCCTTTGTCCAATCTTCCTCAGGTTTTAGCTTAGTTGTACCATCATTTTCAACAATAACAGGTGCTTTCCATTCTTTTAAGACAGCCTTCCAAGCCCTGCTGTCTAATGACTTCAAGAAGGTAACCATCAGTGGTTTCCAATAGTCATAATTAGAGCCATCTAGAATAGGGGGTCTATTCACAAATCCACCACTCTCCTTATCCATTGCACCAGAAAGTATCAGCCCTAGATCTCACCCAGATGCAGAGCAGGATGCCTGCTCTGATACCAATTGAAATTCTGGTATCAGATGTGTGATGTTAAGTGTGATGTCACAACAACACAATCTGCTATACGAACAAGGTAAAAACAACAGTAAATCAACACAATGAATTGTTCACCCAGTTCGGTCTAACTACCTACGTCTAGGGGCTACCAAGCCAGGGAGGAAATTCACTATTAGTAGTATTAAATTACAGACTCAACAATCCCAGTTGACATCTACCTAACTTAATCACTACCCAATGACACTTCTACCTAAGAAACCACTTAGGTATGAGAAACCACTCACTCCCTAAATCACCTCAGTGATACAATCCAATGATTACAAATTAATCACACAACTTGATTCTGCTTAACAGCTTTGATCAAGAACAATTCTCTCTTGCTTAACAGCTCTAGAGAAACCAATTACAACTCAAAATAGTAACACCAATTCAAACATGAATGGTTTACAAAAACACACACAAAAACTCAAATTGACTCTCAGTCTATGCTCTCTGTCTTCGTTATCTTCCAACAAGGGTTGAGGATGCTTTTATAGAATTCTGTCTTGGGCTTGGACACCTTCCAAATATCTGATTTGATTTGTTTTAAAACCAGAATTTAAAACAGATTTGATCTTCAAATCTTTTTAAATCTTTTCAAATCAGCCCTAATGTTAGTTACATGATCTGCTCCATGATTTGCAAATTATCTGATTGAAAATATATTCTCCAAGATATTCGCATCCAATCTCTCTAACATATCTCCTCAAAACACACTAACACGCGCATCCCTAAAACATCACAACCTGATGTTCTGATGTTTTGATAACTGATGTCAAGACATCAATTATAACATCAGTATATAAAACTTCAACCCTGCAATAACTAATGTTAGGAACCAATGTTATGACATCAGACATATGACATCAACATTGTTTAACTTTGTTTTACCAAAATTCCAGGCAATACAAGAACTAACAATCATCAAACCTAAGTCTCTTCCAATGAGTGTAAATCTCATCCATTCTTATTGGTTCATCAAGTTTCACCTTTTAGCAATAACACAAGCACATCGGAGACCATATTTTTTTTCACAATAGTACATCCACACTTTGCGCTATCGGAGCCTACATTATCAGCTCGTTTAGCCTCGTGAAAAATATAGTTTAAACCCGCCCAAGAAATGTACCAACCAATTGAGAATATATAGTGTTGTCTTTAAATTTGTGTTCCAAAACCGTGATGCTACGACCAAATGTTGTTTGTATCTCATTATGTTGGTTTTGAATCATGTAGTTCACGGAGTCTTAGTCTCTACACAAATCCATTTTACTACCTCCCAACCAATTTTTCAAAGTAGCATGAGCCGACTCAACTCTGTTAGTAGTTGTATTTCCAAGGTGTCTAACATTATCAGTCCTCACACAAACTATCTTCTCCTTCACCTGGTCAAGAATTGTGCTTTCAACATATTTCAACAAATCTGGATACTTTTCACACACTTTCTTGAAATGAATAACGGAATCGACATATAGTTCTTTTGTGGAAGAAGTTATTATACGATTCCATGCATCCATTATTTTTTCCACAACCACACCCATATTCACCAATTTTTCATTTTCGGACTCTATTTATTTCGTCCCTACCGCGAGTTTAATCCGACTTCTCACATTCTTTGTTATGTGATACCTATAAAGTAATGCATAAGAAGAATGAAATACCTTTGCAACTGAATTCATCAATGCATTATCGCGGCCGGTAATAATCGTTTTAGGCATCTCACATTGGACCTTCAACAGTGACTGACACACCTCTAATGTCCAAATAAAATTGTCCTCCTTTTCACACTTAAGAAATGAAAAATCAACATAATATGTCTTCTCAGTTGAGGTAACATCAACCATCTCAAATAATGAAAGTCTATACTTGTTGGTCTTGTAGGTTGAATCAAGTATGAGCACCGTAGGAAACATGTTGAACAACTTAATGGAATCAAGATGAGCCCAAAAAATATCTCTAATCGTAACTCCATCATCGCATGTTCGATACCTACACACGTAAATGTTATCATCCAACAGTTTCAAGAGTTGTTGCATCTCAGTTCTATCCCCCTAAGCGCCTTGTTAGTGAGGTACCGAGTATTATACACTTGCTTGATATTTGATATATTGTCGAGTCGTTTCCGTTTTAATGTTGAAAGTAAATTTTTCGGTTGAACAAGATTCAAGGTCATATCAGCAATACATTTCTTCTCTTTCGGATTGAGCCGACATACATTAGGATGACCGACTAATTTTAAACACAAATCATGGTTATGCAACCCATATATCACATTAAATCTCCTATTTTTGTTTGCCAACATGTAACCATGAACCTTGTTTATTTTTAAAGTCGTTGCCAACATCTACTGCATTCACAACAACACCTTGAACATTCAGAGAAACAACCACACCTTGGACATTCGGAGAAACAACTTGTTTTAGGAAAACATCGGGGTGTACCATATCTAATGAAAACAATTAAAACAATAAGAGAACATAAGATCAACTACTACTGCATAATGACTTCAGAAATGAACACAGACAAGTTCCGAAAATGCATCTCCAAACATGTTAATACACGTTCCAGAGATACATTTTCGGATACAACGTAACTTTTTTCAGAAAAAAAAATTGATGATTATTGTGAGCAATATAGAAGGAAAAGAGCAATATTTACCTGAAATTCTATCTTTTTTTACTCCCTGTGATATGTTGAACCAAAAGGATGGAGATTTTGAGTGAAAAAATTGATTGAAAATGAAGAGTTTTTAGGGTGAAGGGTTTGATTGAAACAAGTATATTAACAATGGATGAGTGATCACGCAGCTGGTTTCTATATCGGATATTTTCGAAGAGGCATCTCTGAAAATATATGACATGCAAAAGTGGTAAAAAAAATTTAAAATGCCGCCAATTATTTCAGAGATGCATATCCGATATATATTCTGAACTGAGCAATTAAATTGTTTTTCTTAAAATATTTCAAAGATATATCTTTCGAATAAAATTAATCCAACATCTGGAATGCCTCTTATAATAACCTTTGTTAAGTATACAAGAGATGTATTCAATAATACATCTTCAAAAACTAAAAATATTTAAGAAAATTTACATGGTACAGTAATCTAGTCTGCATTAAATTTCTTATAAATTATACTTTGTATACTTTTTCTAGATTCACAAAGAAAAATAAAAAATTTACAAGTATATATTAACAAATTATTTCCTTAGCTTCTAGATTCACAAAGAAAAATAAAAAATTTACAAGCATTTATTAACATGAATTCTTATCTACCCACTTCAAAAAGTTGGGTAGAATTACCTATTGAATAAATTAGACTACATTGCATTGAAAATCTATAAAATTTAAATTATTAAATAAATAATTAAAGTATAATAAAATGATATGATATTACTGAATTAGTTAAAAATACACTACCCAACTTTTTGTGATAAGTAATGAAATTGTCCCTACCAAATTATCTATTTGAAACATGTTATTTCGTTCCTATTTCGAAAGCTTGGGATCATATACACATGATATATGAGAACAAGACACGTAAATAAAACTATCCAACACGTGTCAAATGATAAAAACATATTTAATTACATCACACGTGTCACTACTTTGAGACGCCACAATCATGCAAAGGTGGCAAAACACAGTACGATATTCTTTTTCTCTTTTCTCTATAAACCCTTTAATATTCGTGTAACTCAACAAGAATTATTAAGTTAACACAATTTCTTGAGTAAAAAAAAAGTTGTTACACTTACTTTTTCATTCAATCATGGACGCTAGAGCAATGCAAGATGAACATCCTCATGATGAGCATGAGAAGAAATCGGTTCTGAAGAAAGTGAAGGCAAAGGCTAAGAAAATTAAGAACACAATCACAAAACCAAAACATGGTCATCATGATGATCATGAACATGAGCATGGTCATCATCATGATCAATATCAGTATGAAAATCAACATATTCCTGATGATCATGACCTGGATCAGGAAGATGATGAGGATGATCAGGACCCAGAAATTCATGGAGCACCAAGTAAAGTGATCATTTGTTACTTGTTATGTTCTTTATTTCTTCTACATAAATTTTTATAACTGTGTTTCTTTTTGAAGTTTATGATAGTGCTGGAGTTAGAAATGTGACACCACAAGTGCAAGGAGTGAATTTTGGAGGAGGAAGTATTATGGGAGAAGAACATCATCACCATGAGCCAGAAAGAACATTTGTTAAGGAAGAGAGAACAATGATATCTAAGGTTAATTTGGAGGAAGATCCTCATGCACCAGGAAGTAGATTTGAAGCATGTGTTCCAGCTAATTATCAAACCAAGGTCACTGATCCAACTGGGACAGGTAATTAATTAATTTAATGGGATGTCGTCTACACAGTTACCAACAGTTACCAACTGAGCTGGTCTAAGCCGGTATTTTTTAATGTTTTGTTTATGACTAATTTGGTAACAGGTAGTGCAGAAATTGATATTGCTCCAATTCAAAAATCTATGGACAGAATGACTAAACAAAATGAGCCAAAAACTGTTGCAACAATTTGTGAAACACAATACCCTTCACCTTGTGTTGGAATTCACAACCAATTTCCACCACAGCTTTCTACAGAAACCAAAACACCTTATCCATCATCAAATATAGCACATGACCAAAACTTACCACAGCTCTCAGAAACCAAAACACCTTATCCATCATCAAATATAGCACATGACCAAAACTTACCACAGCTCTCTCCTGAAATCAAAACTCAATACCCCAAAAACCATGATCAATTCACACCAGTTTTTAACACTTCAACACAAACTCAACACCCTAATATCATCCATCATGACCAAAACTTGCCACATTTCTCAAATGTAACAAAAACTCAATATCCTTCTTCTGTTACAAGCCATGATCATTTCACAACACAGTTACTACCAACTGAACATAAACCTCAACACCATTTTGAAACAAGTCATGACCAAAATTTACCTCAATATTCCAATGCAACAAAAACTACATCAAACTTGTTACCTGTCACAGGTCATGACCAATATCTACCACCGGAATCTCGATACCCTTCTGCTACAAGTCATGATTTAGCATATGAGCCTAAACCTCAATACTCTTCTGCCACAATCCATGACACACATCTGCCAGCATATTCTGGTGCAGGAGAATCTGGATACTTTTCTGCTGGTAGCCATGTTCAATTTAAACCAGAATTACCAACTGAACATATACCACAACACTCTTTTACCAGTCATGTACAATCTCTGCCACAATATTCAAGCTTACCACAGCATTCAAGTGAAATAAAGACTCAGTACTCATCTTCTGGAAGCCATGATCAGCTTAGCTCAGAGTTACCAACCGAGCACCATTCTCCACCACATCTCAGCGCCATGAGAACTCGAAACCCTTCAGCTGGAAGCCATGATCAGCTTAGAGCAGAGTTACCAACCGAGCACCATTCCCCAGCACATCTCAGCGCCATGAGAACTCAATGCCCTTCAGCTGGAAGCCATGATCAGTTTAGAGCATATTTACCTACCGAGCACCATTCTCCACCGTATCTCAGCGCCATGAGAACTCAATGCCCTTCAGCTGGAAGCCATGATCAGTTTAGAGCAGAGTTTCCAACCGAGCACCATTCTCCACCACACTTGAGTGCCATGAGAACTCAATACCCTTCAAGCCATGACCAGTTTACACCACAGTTTTCTACCACTAACAGAAACATCATAGCTGAAGAGCAACCTCAGCTTCACAACGAATCAACGGAGACCTCATCAAACCAAAGCAACGACAGCTACACCGACAAAATGTATTCTGCAGCTTCTACCATTGCTGACAAAGCCACCAGTGCTAAAAATGCTGTTGCTTCAAAGCTTGGATACGGTGGTGAGAACGAAACAACTCAAACAACAACCGGTGAAACACCGTCAAACCAGACCAGTTATGCAGATAAAATCACATCTGCAGCAGCTGACAAAGCCGCCACTGCTAAAGACATGGTTGCTTCCAAGCTTGGATATGGTGAAAAAGGAGAAATAACAAGTGGTGAAACACCATCGAACCAGAGCAGTCTTACAGATAAAATATCATCTGCAACATCTGTAGCTGCTGACAAAGCTGCTGCTGCTAAAGACATGGTCGCTTCGAAACTTGGGTATGGTGAAAAAGCAGAAGCAACAACCGGTGAAACACCATCAAACCAGATCAGTTATACAGAGAAAATATCATCAGCAACATCCGCTGCTGCTGAAAAAGTAGCCACTGCTAAAGACATGGTGGCTTCGAAGCTTGGATATGGTGAAAAAGGAGTAACACATACTGGTGAAACACCATCACACCAGAGTAGTTATACAGAGAAAATATCATCTGCAGTCACAGATAAAGTCGCCACTGCTAAAGATAACCTTGCATCTAAGCTTGGATATGGTGAAAAAGGAGAAACTGTTGAAACTCCATCGAACCAGAACCAGAGCAGCTATACAGAGAAAATCTCTTCTGCAACATATGCAATAGCAGACAAAGCTGCATCAGCTAAAAACACAGCAGCCTCAAAGCTCGGCTTCGGCGAAACCGAGAGAGATTCTTCTTCTGAAGTGTCACCTCCAGAATACGGAAACAAAATTGCAGTCTCCTTGACGGAGAAGTTATCTCCAGTTTCTGAAAAACTTGAAATAGGAAGTGGGGTTGTAGGACAAGATAAAGGGGTATCCGTAAAAGACTATGTATCTAAAAAGCTAAGACCTGGTGAAGAAGATCGAGCACTTTCTGAGAGAATTTCTGAGAGTTTGTATAAAAAAAGTGTAGATGATACCGTGAAAGATCTTAATGATGATGATGATAAAAGAGAAGGTAAGGATGTGAGGAAAGTAGTATCTGATGCTGTTCATAAGAGAGATGATGATGTTGATGAGGGTAGGAGAAAACCAGTTAGGGGAAAGGTGACTGAGAGTGAAGAGGTGAAGAAGAGGTTAGGAGGTTGGGATGAAGAGATAAAAGAAGGAGAGTTAGGGAAAGGTATGGTTGATATGGTTAAGGATACTGTTGAATCTTGGTTTGGAAAACCAGGTGAGAATGAAGCAACTCAAGGTTAGTATTAGTAGTGCTTTTTTTTTTGGTTTCAATACTTGAATTATGATTCTTGCATGCAAGGTATGAAAGTGTGAGTTTTGATTTTGCAGGAAGTGGTGAAAGAAGACTTCAGGAATCAGCTAATTGAAGAATGTGTTTTTGTTTCTTGTGTGAAATATTATAGTTTTATGTTTATGTAAAATTTATGTATCTTGTTTAAACTTGTGTTCTGTTTTAAATGTTGGAATTTTGATTGTCGTGTTATGTTTATTATTGTGGATAGTTCAAAGAATGTGTTAATAACTGTCTTGCTCTCTATTCTTCATTACACCACTTCAAAAAAGTTGGGTTGGCTACATTTATATTTAACAAAATGTATCTAAAATATTCAGAATTTAAATTACTAAATAAATAATTATAAAAAATAAAGCATGCAATTGTTAAGTGACAGTTTAATTGTGTTTCACTTTAGGTTCAGATTCTTTGATAGCTCTCTTTATTATTTGTAACACGGTTAGATCAATTGAATAGATCAATTGAATAAATCAATTGAATAGACGTTTTTTAAAGGTAGTTTAGATTCTTTGATAGCTCTCTTTATTATTTGTAACACGTTCGGATTAATTGAATAGATCAATTGAATAGACTTTTTTAAAGGTATTTCAATAATTGAGGGATGCTATAAAAAGGTGTTTACGCACTCTCTTTTCACCACTCGTTCACATGATTCTTTTAATTTTTACCGACCACTCGTGAGATTATACGTTCACACTTTATGATTTTTTTAATTTGTACCGAATCGCTTCCTTAACGGGTTTATAATTTTATTACAACCACGAAGACTTGTATAAAAAGACACATATACTTATATTATTAGAAACTTTAAATTATTAAATAAATATTTATAAAAAATAAAGCATGCAATTGTTAAGTGACAATTTAGTTGTGTTTCACTTTAAAATAAAATTTGTTTTAGTTAATTCTTTAATAAAATCATAATTATTTGTAACACGTTCAGATTCTTTGATAGCTCTCTTTATTATTTGCACACGTTCAGATCAATTAAATAGACGTTATTTATCCTATTTTTATTTTAAAGGTATTTTAATAACTGCTTTTCGAAATTATCCGTGGGGATTAACATCCAGCAAAGGTGGCTTCCCCAACAAAGGTGGCTTGAGGCAGCAGCTAACATTCTGAATTGCAAGACGGGATACCCTCCATTCAATTACTTAGGTCTTCTAATTGGAACTAATCCTACAAGATTAGCAACATGAAACCCTGTGATTGAAACTGTTAGATCTAGATTTTCAAGTTGGAAGAATCATCACCTATCGATTGAAGACCGAGTGGTGATTCTTAAATCTGTCTTTCATGCGCTTTCGGTCTCCTTCCTCTCGTTCTTCAAGGCTCCGACAGGTGTTATCACTAAGCTTATTCTTTATTCAAAAGGTTTTTGTGGGGAGGGAGTGAGCATGAGAGGAAAATTAATTGGGTTCAATGGGAGAAAGTGTGCAGGCCTTTAGATGAAGGGGTTGGGTATTAGAAATTTGAAAGTTTTCAACTTGGCTCTATTAGGTAAATGAAAATGGAAAATTAAATCGGAAAGGAGGGGTTTGTGGTATAATGCTTTGACCAACAAATATGGTAATCTTGAGGAGTTTAGTGGAATTACTATTAATAGAAGATCGAACTGGTGGAACGACATACAAGGTATAGACTTAGGCATGTGGGATAATGCTAGCTTCTATGAGGTTAAAGAGTATTATAGAGATTTGCTGCTTGCTGTTCCCAACAACTCCAATTCCTTGTGGTCTAAGGCTTGGCATAAGATAATTCCTTTGAAGGTCTCTTGCCTTGTTTGGAGATTATTCCAAAACAAAATTGCTACTAAGGATAATCTTTACAGAAGGGGCATAATTGGGAGTGGAGCGCTCAATTGTGTCGGAGAGTGCGGAAGTGTCGAAACAGTTTCTCATTTATTTTTTGAGTGCCCTTCTTTTGCAGTCTTATGGAGGTCCATTTGTAACTGGCTCAGGATTGATTTAGCCCTGCACAGAGAAAGTTTGTCTCATTTGTTTCAATTTGAAGAGCTAGCTGGAGGCGGTAGGGAGACATCGTCAAAAGTTGGGGTGATTTGGTTTGCATGTGTGTGGAGCATTTGGAAATCTAGGAACGATAAGCTGTTTCGCAATAAGGAGCTAGACCGAAAAATTAGTCGAGGATGCATAAACCTATTCGTGGAGGTGGATATCCACAAAGTCAATCAACTTGAAGATCAATATCGCTCAGTGGCACGTAGACCCAAGGGCCAACATAGGCATTACCTATTCTTAACTGGTGCAGGGTGCAGCCTCATTGAGTGCTTGTTTTAGTTTCTGTAATTTGCTTTTTGCAGCTTAGGAGCTTTAGTTTTCTGTTTGTTTTGGTTTGTTTTTGCTCTGTTTCGGGCTGTTTTGTTTGGTTGGCATTGGAGGTGTGGAGCTTTTGATTCTGGGTGTATGCTGAGATTTTTTTTTCTGTTCTGGTTTGGAGTCCTGCACTTTTTTCATTTGCTGTCCTGTTGGTTGTTGGGTGCTCTGTTTGTATTTGACAGTTTGGAATGGCTCATGCCTTCTTTACTTTATATATCATATTTAGCTTCTCCAAAAAAAAAAAAATAATTGAGGGATGCTATAAAAAGTCACTTACGCACTCTCTTTTCACCACTCGCGAGATTATACATTCACACTTTATGATTCTTTTAATTTTTACCGAGTCGCTTCCTTAGCCAGTTTATGAGTCAACATTATTTTATTACAACCACGTTGTCACTTTTTTTTTCTTTTTCTTTTGAAACCACGAGAAAGACTTGCATAAAAACACACATATACTTATATTATTAGAAACAATAGTATATTATTAGAAACTTTTGTTTTTCTTTTTCTTTTGAAACCACGAGAAAGACTTGCATAAAAACACACATATACTTATATTATTAGAAACAATAGTATAATATTAGAAACAACTAATAAGAAAAGATAAAATTTAAATTTATTATAAATTCAATTTCGTTTTTAATTTGAATTATGGGGTGGTGGTTATTAAATTTATTTTTGTTTTTTAATTAATAAAAAAAATTATGATTGGTTGTTTCTAAAATACATGTTATTAGTTTCTATACAAGTATTTGAGTGAAAGCACACGTTGCCACTTGCATTATGCATCTACACATTATTTAATTATTTTTTTAGTAAATGACAAATCAACTACTTTTTTATTATTTCTTAATTGATTTTAAAAGTTGATTATACTATTTAAAATACACATAGTATGCCAGCACTCAGTGTGAATTATGATGTTAAATGGGCTATTATATTCAACAACTTTTTTTCTATTCTCATATTCAACAATTAAAAATTTTAGCTAGTATCTAAATTACATCCATATACACATGAAGTTAATTGAACAAACATTAATTTTTGCTAATTAAATTCCATCTTCTTAATATATAATGTCATGGGACACACACTAAAGACACTACTTAAATTAGAGTTCTATTAATGAGGGTCTACAAAATATCCGTTATACTCAAATAAGTGATATATACACCAATATAAATGAGTCTTACATGACGTTGTGTAAGTGATTTCCAAAATATTATTGGAAAGTTGTATTTATGTATAATATATATAAAATTCTATTGAATAGATATTCCACTTAGTTGCATGGTTTAGTGGTAAAATGTGTAGGTTGGTGCTTTAAGGTTGGAGGTTCAATACTTGGCCAAGACATTTTGTTTGAATCATGATCCTTAGATGAAAGGGCGCATGACTTACCAACCGAACCAATGCATTGATTATGTATGCATTTTAATGCTAAGCATTATAACCTTTCATTGTTCAGATGCAGAATTTATTCAAAAGGGTGTTTCTTTTCATCAAGTGGCATAAACTTTTCTATAAATAGAAATACTTGAAAAGTAAAAAGGACACGAAAATAGAAATATTCACATCAATTTTTTTTTACCATTTCAATTATTGTAAAATCATCTCTTACTTCATTAATGCATGAGTGAAGTATAGGAAGTAATTTTCTGTAAACTATTATCAAAAGATAAGCTTAGTGTGTTTGTGCAATTCATATTAAGGTATTCAAAGTATCTTGAAGGGAATTTGTCGTTAATCCTTATTGCATCCAAAATATAATAATTGGAAGGGGCGAATTGAACCTAAAGGTTAGTGTGAAATTCACACGCTTTGAGTTTTCAAGTATAATCTTCATCAACACCTTCTTTGTTTAAGTGCTGCTACATATTTCCAACAACCAAAATATCCAACAATCTTTAGGTTCAATTATTTTTACTTATCAATGGCAGCATCACTCAAAGAAATGACATCCAACTTTGTGAAATTAGAAAAGTTTGATGGAGGCAACTTTATCCGTTGGCAGAAAAAGATGAAGTTTTACTTACAACATTGAAAGTGGTGTATGTTCTGAACACTGTAAGACCATTAGAGAGGGAAGAAGAAACCATTGCTGAAACGAGAGAAAGACAAAAATGGGACAATGATGATTACATTTGCATGGGCCATATTCTTAATGGTATGTCAGACTCTTTATTCGATATCTATCAAAGTAGCAATTCTGCAAAGGAACTGTGGGAAAAACTAGAAACAAGATACATGCAAGAAGACGCTACAAGTAACAAGTTTCTTGTTTCTCATTTCAATAATTATAAAATGGTAGATAATAGGCCTGTAATGGAACAAATGTGTGAAATCGAACGTATTCTCAATAACTACAAACAACATGATATGCATATGGATGAAACAATAATTGTATCTTCCATAATAGATAAACTTCCTTTATCATGGAAAGATTTTAAAAAATCTTTGAAGCATACGAAAGAGGACATATCTCTTGAACAATTGGGTAATCACCTTCGTTTAGAAGAAGAGTATCGTAAACAAGATGATACTAAAAATCAAATTGCTCATGAAAAGGTGCATGTAATGGAAGAAGAAAATTCAAGTAAAACTTCCAAGAAAAGAAAACGAGATTTTGGAAAATCTTATGAAAATCATAATGTTAATAATAATAATAATAATAATAATAATAGTAATAATAATAATAATAATAATAATAATAATAATAATAATAATAATAATAATAATAATAATAATAATGTGATTTCTGCTTATATTGTTGAGTCTTGTGATTTATGGCATATGTGACTAGGACATGGTAACTTTAGAAAATTAAATGATATGATAAAATCAAATTTAATTCTGACTCTTGACAAAAATTCAAATTCATGTACTACTTGCATGTTAACTAAAATCACAAGAAAACCTTTTAAAGAAATTGAAAGAAGTTCTAAGGTGTTAGATTTATTTCATTCGGATGTGTGTGATTTACATGGATGGCCCACCATTGGTGTTAAAAAGTACTTTGTCACTTTTATTGATGATTGCACTAGATTTTGTTATGTTTATCTAATGCATTATAAGGATGAAGTCTTAGACAAATTTAAAATATTTAAAGCACAAGTAGAACTTCAACATGAGACTTTCATTAAATATTTTAGAAGTGATAAGGGAGAGGAGTTATATCATCCTAATTATTTTGAGTCCATTGGTATTGTGCATCAAACAACTGCACCATATTCTCCACAACAAAATGGGATAACATAAAGGAAAAATAGGGTGTTGGAAGAAATGGTAAATGCCATGTTATCATATTTTGGTTTATCTGAAGGATATTGGGGTAAAGCCATGCTAACTGCATGTGATATATTGAATAGAGTTCCTAATAAAAGGAACAAGATAACCCCATATGAACTCTGGAAGAAAAGAAAACCCAATCTTAGTTATTTAAAATTTTGGGGTTGTAGAGCAATTGTAAAGGTGCCTGAACCAAAAAGAAAGAAATTGGGAGAAAGAGGAATTGAATGTGTATTTCTGGGATATGCTGAAAATAGCAAAGCATATAGATTTATGGTTATTGAATCCAATGACTCATATCCTATTAATACCGTGATTGAGTCAAGAGATGCAAATTTTCAAGAAAGTAGATTTACCTCAATTCAAAATCCCAAAGACAATGCTCATTATGATGTTCAAAGTCTAGAAAGTAATGTATCTAATAATGATACGTTGGCATGTTAAGAACCTAGAAGAAGTAAAAGAATCCGAAAAGTGAAAAACTATGGATCAGACTTCTTCATGTTCCTTGTAGAAGGAAATAATGATTCGATAAATCGTTATGGACCAATTTGCTATAACCTAGAGAATGATCCAGAAACATTTGAAGAGGCAATAAAATCGCAAGATTCTGCCTTTTGGAAAGAAGCTATCCAAGAAGAAATAGACTCAATTATGGGTAATAAAACCTGGAAAATAGTAGATCTTCCACCAGGATCAAAACCAATAGGTTGTAAATGGATCTTTAAAAGAAAAATGAAAATTGATGGTACCATTGAAAAATTCAAAGCTAGAGTTGTCGCTAAATGGTATACACAAAAAGAAGGTATTAATTACTTTGATATGTATGCACCTGTTGCTAGAATTGCTTCAACTAGAGTGCTTTTGGCACTTGCTTCCATCTATAAGCTTGTAATCCATCAAATGGATGTTAAAACTGCTTTTCTAAATGGAGAGTTAGATGAAGAGGTGTATATGAAACAACCTGAAGGGTTTATCATCAAAGGTCAAGAACATAAAGTGTGTAAATTAACCAAGTCTTTATATGAGTTAAAACAAGCACCCAAACAATGGCACCAAAAATTTGGCCATGTTGTGTTAACCAATGGATACAAAATAAATGAATCTGACAAATGTATTTATAGTAAATTTAGCAATGGAAAAGGTGTCATGATTTGTTTATATGTGGATGATATGTTAATCTTGGCACTGATTTAAATGAGGTAGAAAAGACTAAAACTTTCTTATCCAACATTTTTTATATGAAAGACTTGGGTGAAACAGATGTTATTTTAGGAATTAAAATCATAAGAGATGGTGAAAATATTGGTTTATCCCAATTTCACTACATCGAAAAGGTGCTTTAAGAAATTTGATCACTTCAATTGTAAACTAGTTTCTACCCCATTTGATCAAAATGTTAATTTGCAGCCACATAAAGGGTGTCCAATAGCACAACTTGAATATTTAAAGGTAATCAGATGCTTGATGTACAATATGACTTGTACCAGACCTGATATTGCATATGTTGTTGGTAGGTTAAGTCGGTATACAAGTAATCCAAGTAAAGACCATTGACATGCTGTTAATAGAGTATTAAAATACTTGAAAGGGACAATTAACTATAGTTTAACTTATAGTGGATATCCTTCAGTATTAGAGGGATATACAGATGCCAGCTGGGTAACATATGTAGAAGATTATGCCTCTACTAGTGGATGGATCTTCAATCTTAGTGGAGGTGCAGTTTCTTGGGGTTCTAAGAAACAAACTTGCATTGCCGACTCCACCATGGCGGCAAAATTTATTGCTCTAGCTGCCGGGAGTAAAGAGGCTGAATGGCTAAGAAATTTATTGTATGAGATACATATTTGGCCAAAGCCAATGGCACATGTATCCATACATTGTGATAGTCAGTCCACACTATCAAAAGCATATAGCCAAGTATATAATGGAAAATCTAGACATATTGGTATAAGACATAGCTATGTGAAGGATTTAAATTCAAATGGAGTAATTTCCATTGTGTTCGTAAGAACAAAAAATAATCTTGCAGATCCTTTGACGAAAAGTCTGACAAAAGACATGGTGTTGAAGACATCATTGGGGATGGGTCTAAAGCCCATATCTTATTGACCACCAATAGTGGAAACTCAACTCACACTTAGTTAAAATTAAGTCTTGAGTTCAATGATGAAAGTACACTATTAGAGTGATTGCAAGTACTTGATTATAAAGACATCCCAGAGAGCAAAAGTACTTGGGGACCATAAGTAAAAGATTGAAGGTTGAGTTTTTCTCTTAATAGACATATATCATATGTTTGCTGGAATGCATAATTATGGGTGCATTTCTGATATAGTCTACCTATACGAGAATGAAGTGGGGCCGCTTCATAGAGGTAAAGGGATTTACTCTTGAATTCTCGTGAAAAGGGTACGTGACGCAAAGCCATATTAAATCTGTCAATTTCCATAATTCTTCTGATAATACCGAGATGTCATGTGTAAGTTATGTACGCTTGTTCTAATGAATAATTGGTTCAAAGTTTGTCTACCAATCTATTCGGGGATGAGTAAAAACTTAACTTACTAAGTAGTGGTTCAAATTGTAAGATACCATTATTTGAACCATGATATTTCCAGGAATTTGATATTTAATTATATTTTGTAAATGGTGGGGGATTGTAAATGATTTTCAAAATATTATTGGAAAGTTGTATTTATGTATAATATATATAAAATTCTATTGAACAAATATTCAACTTAGTTGCATGGTTTAGTGGTAAAGCGTATAGGCCGGTGCTTTAAGGTTGGAGGTTCATTACTTGGCCAAGACATTTTGTTTGAGTTAATTCTGTTATTACTAACAGTAACAAAAATGATTTAAAATGAACGGTTGTATGGTTTGAACTCGCAACCCTTAGATGAAAGGGCGCATGACTTACCAACCGAACCAGTGCATTGATTATGCATGAATCTGAATGTTAAGCATTATAACCTTTCATTGTTCAGATGCAGAATTTATTCAAAAGAGTGTTTCTTTTCATCAAGTGGCATGAACTTTTCTATAGATAGAAATACTTGAAAAGTAAAAAGGACACGAAAATAGAAATATTCACATCAATTTTTCACCATTTCAATTATTCTAAAATCATCTCTTACTTCATTAATGCATGAGTGAAGTATAGGAAATAATTTTCTGTAAACTATTATCAAAAGATAAGCTTAGTGTGTTTGTGTAATTCACATTAAGGTATTCAAAGTATCCTGAAGGGAATTCGTCGTTAATCCTTATTGCATCCAAAATATAATAATTGGTAGGGGCGAATTGAACCTAAAGGTTAGTGTGAAATTCACACGCTTTGAGTTTTCAAGTGCAATCTTCATCAACACCTTCTTTGTTCAAGTGCTGCTACATATTTCCAACAACCAAAATATCCAACACGTTGTGATGCCAACTGAAATGGGTCACAAACTCGATTACGAAACCGTATCATTCGAAACTCGAGACTTTCATATTAGGGAATTTGGTGATGATGATGTTCTTGATACCTCAAATATTTGGGATGCATCAACGACGAGCGTAACAAGTTATGATAGTTATGGGGTGTGGAATTTGTGGTCGGTATGGCCAACTCGGTCGTCTTTATTAATGTTAATTTTGTTTTCGTATGTAGAAGTAATTTAAATTAAATAATATTTATTATTTAGTTTTTTTTTATATTTTCTTTAAAAAAATATTATACACAATTAAATATGCATTACTATTTAAAGCTTGCACACTAACGCCAATTGGGTTGACAACACCGTATGTATATGTCAATTCAATTGACGCCACCATTATAAAATTAAGTACACTTGTCAATTTGCCTGACACCTTGACTGCTTTTCATTTTTTTTTTAATTTGAAAGTGGGATAGATTAAAATTTTTTTTTAAAAGGTAGGTTATTTTAAAAATATTTTTGAAAAATTGGATTATTTAAATAAAAAATTTGTAAAAAGTGTTAGTGCGTGAGACACTTTTAGTGAGAAGAGAATAAGGAAATAAGGATTTGTATTATTGAATTGTGTAAATAATGATACAAACTAAGACTATTTATATACAACCCTAATTGGGCTTGCGCTAACACAACTTGGATTATATTTAAATATTAAATCTAATATAATATTTCAACACACCCCTGTCGTAACCCGAAATTTGTCCTCCCTTTTTTGCCTTTTGCATGAGCATAAGCATTCACATCGTTAGCATACGCATTCGCACTTTTCCTCTGGTGTTTTGATTGCAGGATATTCAGGTTTTCCAATCCCGATTAATCATATCCTCACAAGGTCATCACATCATCAAAACAAGCACAAAATGAAGGTTTCTATGCCTATTCATCAATACAAGAGGTGGAAAATCGAAGCCGGGACCACAACACCCTTTTTTAGGCAAAATGGGCATATTTTGGCTTGGTTAATCGATTAACCATTTGCAGTGCAATTGTGTTAATCGATTAACACAGGCAGAATAGGCATAATTTGCTGTTTTTTCATGACAACACCTTTGCACACATTTTGGTCTTGGATTCTACAGTATTCTAGCAGCATGTGGAATATTCTAGACATCTCTAGACATTTCAAAGCTATTCAATTCATTCCAAGTGCATTTGCTCTAATACTCCACTTCAAATTAAGTGCACCATGTTCCTTGTTTTCCAAGTAATGTGGATCTTTGGATGTTGGAGTTCACCTTGGGATTGTTACCGAGTTGGTTCTAACTAACCGAGTTAACCGCCTTGACTCGGTGAGTCAAGTCCAACTAACTCCTAGCCTAGTTCCAAACTCAAAGCTAATTCCAAACCTCTCATACTCCAAACCTAAAGTCTATATAAGCACACCTTCACTCACTTTTCAAATCTCTCCATCATTTCTCACATTTCTCCCACAAATCCTTCATGATTTCACTCTCAATTCTCTCACATTCTCTCTGATTTTTTCTGCTGCATCTTCATCTTCTTCTCAATTCTCTCCCAAAACCTCACCAAAGCTCTTCATTCTCCATTGAAGAAAAAGCTACTTTCACCTTGAGCTTAACCTCCATTGCCATTCCATTATACTGGTTTTTTTGGAGTTTCAATAGTTTTTGGATTCATCTCAACTGATTAATTCAAGTTCCTTCGGTGATAATTCTCACTTTGGAGTTTTCGTCGCGATTTGATCGGTTTCGATACGTTTCGGCTATAATTGAAGATTCCTCTGGTTTTCTTTGATTATCTTCATCAAGATCACATTGCAACATTTACCAAGGCACATCTCAGCCTTGTAGGTTGGTGGATCTCATTCATTTTTCTGTTTCGATCGTTTTCGTATCATTCGCGACGTAATTTCGATGTTCTTGCATGTGAATTGATTATACTTTTGCTTGATCCATGATCTTGATTGTTTAATTGATTCTATTGTTGATCATTTGCTGCTTCTAAACTTGATTTTTCGTGCATAATTGTTTGCCCTAGCATTGGAGTGATTGTACAATCAAAAAGTTGGCCAAAAGCACTTTTCAAAACTAATTTTCTGCTCCCTGTCCAGTGTTAATCGATTAACACATTTCAGTGCAATTGTGTTAATCGATTAACCAGTGTTTTTTTGCACTTTTTCACGTATTAATCGATTAACACTTTGCAGTGCAATTGTGTTAATCGATTAACACTAAACCAGAAGGCCATTTTCTTGCATTTTCAAGTGTGTTTGCTATGATTTTTTCATTTTAACTTCCATTGATTGTCATGCTTGATTTTATGGAAGCTTATTCATGAACTTTTGTTGCACACTTTCGATTATTCAAATTGTTCATATTTTCGGCATCATGTGAATATAATCATACTTGCATTTCTCTTTAATCACATAACATGACTTTGTGTTGCATATTTGTTGATCATTTGGTACTGTTTTGTACTCCCTTTCTTGATTTTGCATTAAGTTCATTCTTCACGGATGAGCTTAATCTTGTGTAATCAATAATTTCACACCTTTTGCCTTAATGATTTTTCACCCTCCTTGGAAAATTGTTGGCATGGTTTTTCCCTTTGATTAATTGATCGAAACCATGTTTCGATTAGTTGATCCTCCCCTTTCCTCTCTTTAGGCTTCCTTTAGAGCTTTTTTCTCTCGATCCCCCGTGTAGTTGGAGTTTCGCGCTACGCCCCGCATCGGAGCACTGTACAATCGAAGTTGTTACGCTGTCCGTTTCTCCACTCAGGAGCACTGTACAACTTGGAGCTGTTGTGCCGTCTGTTTTAACTTCTGCACTACACCCTATGTGTTAGAGAAGGAATGAGAAGGGAGAATTCCTACTCTCATTCTGACTATTTCAGGTAGGGACGAATGACCCTGTGCTTGGCTTAGTCATCTCTATCTTCAGGCGGTAGTGTGCTTCCTTTCCTCAGTCGAGTCGATCCTTGATCACTCTTTTCCCTTTGCAATCTCTTTCAATCCTTGATCATTCCTGTCTCTTTCGATCTCTCTCTTGATCAATCACCTTCGTGGTTACGATCCTTTGTTCATTGGGTTAGCAAGCTTCTTCGTTTCAAAACCCTATTCTTTTCTTGCGGTCAATCATTGTTCTTTTGATTCCCCTGGAGAGTCTCTTTTCTCTTTCTTCGGTTAAATACAGTATTCCTGTTAAATACCGAAACCCCTGCGGAGTTCGCAACCTTCTTTTGGTTCTTCTCCTTTTGTTTGGTTAATCACTGTCTGTCAGTTAAAACACCAATATGTGCACTCCTTCTTAGTTAACCACAGTCCTCCTGTTAAAACACTGAGTTTCCTTTTGGGTTAATCACCTTCTCTCGGCTAATCACCTTTTTCTTCATTTAACCACAACCTGTCAGTTAAAATACTGAACCCCTTTTTGAGTTAATCACCTCCTCTTGGTTAATCACTCATTTTTCTTGGTTAATCACAGTGTTCTGTAAAAAACCGAACCCCAGCGGTTGGCAACCTCTTTTGGTCCAATACCTTTCTTCGTTGGTCAAGTGCTGTTTGTTCAGTCAATACCAACACCCCTTTTGGGTTACGACCTTCGATCGGTCCTACACCCGTCCTTCTGGTTAATCACAGTTTTCTCTGTTAAAACCAATGCTTCTCTATCCCTATAGAGTTGTAGTCCTTTCTTTCTTAGGTTAATCACTTCCAGCCAGTTAATATACCGATGCCCCCTCAGAGTCAAACACCTTCTCTTGGTGCAGCACTCTCTCTCTTGGTTTATCATAGTCCGTATGTTGACACCAGCCTCTTTTCCCCGCCAGAGTCTTACTCTCTTTCTTTGGTTAACCACTGCCAGCTAGTTAATATACCGTGGCTCCCTTTCCGCTTGGTTTTGACACCATCCCTTTATTTGGATCCCCATGTAGTTCTTTGATCTTTCCTTCCCCAGTGGGGTCTTTTCTATTCCCTTTTCTCTTACTTCCTCGGTTTTGACACCAATCCTCTTTGTTATCCCCATCGGAGTTTCTTTCATTATTTGTTTTGACACCATTCTTTTCCTAGTCTCTTATGTAATCGCTCTTACTGTGCGGTCTTCTCCAGTAGAGTTTTTCTTTCACTCTTGCTCTTGGTTTTGACACCACTTCTTTTGTCACCCTATTTCTTTCTTATTTTGTTTTCCGTTCGGTTCCCCGAACTATGGAAGCTCTGATTCTGCATTCGTTTGAATGTCAGATACTTAGGCACGAGACGCGATGTCTTGGCGAGCACACTTCCACCTTTCATTCCTTCTCCCTTTCTTCCTTCCTTTCTGTCCCTTGGTTCCATGAACTACGACGCTCTGATTTCCTCATTGCACTATGAGGTTACGTAGGCACGAGGGCCCCAATCCTCCACGAGCACTTTCTTTCTTTTCTTTATTTTTCCCTTCTTCTCTCTCTCTCTCCTCTTTCTTTTAGCTAGAAGCCTTTAGATAGATAACCCATCCAAGCCTAGAAGCAAGTGAAATGGTTCCCGTCGAGTACGACAGATACGTTAGGTGCTAGTACCTTCCTTTCGTATAACCGACCCCCGTTCCCGTTTCTCTTCCCCTTGGGTTTTATCGATATTTTCCCTGTCCTTTGGGACTAAATAAAGTTCGGTGGTGACTCTGTGTTATCTTTGAGTGTGCGATTCACTCAAGATTTAAACCAGCCATCTTCAGCCGGCGACTCTGCTGGGGAATCCTTGCTCGCAAGTTGGGGTCTCGCCTAGTTTTGTTTGCTTTCTTACTTGCTTGGGTGTTTATCTTTTACGCTTTACTCGCTTTATTTTACTTGCTTTAGCTTTATGTTTATTTATCGCATTTCTTTACTGCTTTGAATATTCATATGCTGCATATTCTAGGTATCTGCTGTATTTTCTGCTGTTGTTGGGATGGGTAGATATTATTGGAGAGAAAGGTCCTAACACCGGGCCTAGTATACACATAGGCTAGAACGTGGATAGTCGTGAGGCCTGCGTTTTGCGCATTGGGATATCACGAGACCCACATCCCAGATCGTGATTCATTTGAAAATACTTCCGTCCTGTGAGAATTCACTAAGGCGGGGGGTTTTCATTCTGAGTCCTATGGTTTGGGCGACCTTTCTAGGGATCACCTTGTTGTGTCTAGATCACACCTGTGAGGGGGATGTGTTTTTGTAGGAAAACAAGCCACTTCATGCCTTTGTTCTCTCACATACGCCAGATTTCTTCACCGACACATCAGATTGTGTTGCACCGACACATAATTATATACAGATATCTGGATTGTTCAGACTTGATTGTTCAGACAGTGCGGGCTTCTTCTTGTTGTGTTGCATATCATTTCATCATGTAAATTAATTTTTGCATGTGCATTTCCAGGTTTTCGAGGACTTATCTTTTGTTGACATTATCATAGAGATGATTACTGGTTGTCGTGGCATCTTCAGTTACAAGTTTGTGGAGCCTAAGCTGGGTACTTTGAGAGGTTTGGCATCTCCGTTGGTTAGAGATCACATAGGGGTTTTCATAGGTACTTATGGTAATCTGTTGACCATCCTCAACACTAAAGTCAACATCACTACTATTCACACTCTAGTTCAGTTCTACGACCCGCCATATAGGTGCTTCACATTTCAGGATTATTAGCTAGCACCTACACTTGAGGAGTATGCTTATATTCTGAGGGTTGAGATCAAGAAGTAGGTTCCTTATGTCTACACTAGCGGTTGTCCGAAGTTTCATCTTATTGCTGATGCGCTTTGCATTAGTAAGAAGGATGTGGAGGATAATCTCAAGACCAAAGGAAAGGGTATTCGAGGGTTTGCTTCAAAGTTCTTGGTTGACAAGGCCACTTCTTTTACTAAGGATGTAAACTGGAAGGCTTTCAACGCCGTTCTTGCTTTGCTGATATATGGGATTGTCTTGTTTCTGAACATGGAGGATTTCGTAGATCAGGCTGCCATAAGTATCTTCTTGTCCAAGAACCCTGTTCCGACACTTCTTGCTGATACCTATCATTCTATTCATTCCAGGAATGAAAAGAAGAAAGGAACCATCGTCTGTTGTTCTCCTTTGTTATACCGATGGTTCATGTCTCACCTTCCACAGAAGGGTCCCTTTGTGGAGAATAAGGGTAATCTCAAGTGGTCTCAGTGAATCATGTCCCTTACTACTGATGACATTTCTTGGTATTCTCGAGTCTTCGACGACATTCCAATCATTCTTCATTGTGGGAAATTCGCCAACGTGCCTCTCTTGGGTACAAAGGGTGGAATTAACTACAATCCGAGAATGGCCTTCCGAGAGTTGAGATACCCTATGGTTGCCAAGCCTGATCCTGAGGTAGTGGAGGAGTTCATCTTTCATGAAGGGATTGATGGCATGGGTTTGCTGAAGAGGTTTAGTGCCGCTTGGACTCAGATTTATCTCGAAGGAAGAGCCGATTTGGGTAAGAAGAATTGCGTAGCCAAGGAAGCTTACACGCTTTGGGTCAAAGAGCGCGTCAAAGAGATCTTGTTGCCATTCTCTCCTGAGCCTTCCATGAATTCCAAGCTTCCTGAACTTGCCGTTGTTCCTCCGTCTGAAGTAGATCAACTCAAGCTAATTATTGAGAAGTTGAAGAAGGAGAATGCTGATCTTCGTCTCAACCTTCATAGAGTCACTTATGAGAAGGATAGCTTACAGGTTGAGCTCCATTAGAAGCGCGAGCACATGCTCAAAAAGGTGAAGGTTGAACAGAACAAGCGTAGGAAGGTGGGTGATGCTTTGAAGAGCACCTATGAGGGACTTGCTTCAAAGAAGAGACAACTCGCCGATGCTCATTATCAAGCCTACAAAGAGGGGCTGAGCTACAACAAGCAACTTGAAGAGCTTCGAGGGAAGTTATCCGAGTTCAAGGCAAAGTGGCAAAGTGAGCAAGACCGTGCTAATCAGTTAGCAAAGGACTTTTCTCAATGTCAAACCCAGCTAGACAAATTCTTCGGTGAGATTCAGAAGCTGCAGGATCAAGCACATCAGAGTCAAGAGAAGATTAGTCAGCTCAACACAGAGAGTACTCACTGGGAGCATCAAAGCCGTCATCTACAGAACCTCCTGGATCAGAAAGAGGCCTTTCTTCAGGATATGCTTCAGGGACCTAATCATTCATTGATGCGTAACCTCATGAAGGATGCGAAGTACTGGAGTGAGAGGCATGGCCGTCTAGCCAGATTTGCTGAGCATGCATTGGAGGAACTACCTGGGTTGTTGAGGGATGCATATGCTGATGCATTGCCACACCAACTTCCTTGGGCTGTTTTCCATTTCTTGTCTGTGTGTAGGGTAGTATTTGATAGAATCCATGCGGATTTTGCTGTAGCACAAAAGGCAGATATTTGACTTGCATTTGACTTGTACTTCCTTCCTTTATTGCTGAATGAATGAAGATTCTTGCTCACTCTATCTTTTATGCCTTTACTTTTATGATTTATGATTATTTTCAACAAAGATAAGTTTAAGAATTCCTGGAATTTAAAACTTTATTTTTGCATACATATCATACATTCATTTGCACACATATGCACGTCCCTTCATCCGAAACCGTTGCTCATCCTTGTCCGCCTTCCTTGTAGCAAGACGACGACTCGACATCGGTATTTTACTTGCTCAAACAAACCCAGAATCATGGCTGACTTTGAAGCTGAGAACGCTGCTTACAAGGAAACTCTGGCTCAATTCCAAGGTCGGATGGATCAGTTCCAGACGAACATGGATGTCATCATGGAACTCCTTCGTGCCCAGAGGGATGCCGCTGCTGCTGCCACTGTTGTTGCAACCCCTACTGATGCAACTGTTGTCACTCCTGTTGTGACTGTCCCTCCTGTTGTTACGGCTACTCCTGCTGTTGTTGTTCCTTCTCCTGCTATGGTTGAAGTACCAGTTGAGCCTGTGAATTAGCCTGTTGTTAACCCGGTTTGAATCAAATGCCCGCTGGTTTTCCTTGGGGTATGCCTCCGAATTACACTCCTCAGATTGCGAATAATGGTATTGCATTCATGCCATATCATCCTTTTGTTGCGCCCATGCCTAATGGGAATGCTGCCGCATATCCATGGGTCATGCCTGCTCCAGTCCCGACTCCAGTGGTGAATGATGATCCTGAGAATCTTCAGGTTCAGACTCATCAAACTGCCGGATTGGCTGACACTGAAACTCCTGATGAAGAAGAGCATGTGTATAAAGGTCCTCCTATTCATGTTCCTGTTTCGTCTCAAGTTGCTCAAACTGCTGTTCCGAATGTTCATCCTGGGATGTTCTATCCTGGGGCATCTTCCTCAGCTGTTGGGGTACCTCCTCCGAATTATCAGTATGGTGTTCTGATGGGTCAGAATGCTGGTCAGATGATTAATCCGGGTTTGGTGCATCCTTCTCAGTTTGCTACTCCGCAAGTACGTGCTCCGGCCGCTTCTCAGCGGCCAAATCCTCAGATTCTTGTCAGGCCTGTTAATCAGACTAGATCTGTTGACTACAAGTTGTTGGAAGACCGTATCAGAGCTATTGAAGGGTTTCCTGCTTTTGGCATGGAGGCCAAAGATTTGTGTTTGGTTCCAAATGTTGTGCTGCCGCAGAAATTCAAGATACCTGATTGGCCAAAGTATAAAGGTTTAAGCTGCCCGCATAGTCACATCACTATGTACTGCAGGAAGATGGCATCCCATATTGATAATGATGAATTGCTTGTTCATTGTTTTCAAGATAGTTTGTCTGGTGCTTTATTGGATTGGTACATGGGCCTAGAGCGCAGCAAAATCCGTATTTGGAGGGATTTGTCTGAACCGTTCGTGAAACAATACAAATATAACCTTAATCTGGCACCCACTAGATTGCAATTGCAGAATCAGTCTCAGCGCTCAGCTGAAACATTCAAGGAGTATGCACAAAGATGGCGTGAGATGGCATCTCGTATGCGACCGACTCTCCCTGGCAATGAGTTGGTTGACATCTTTATGGGTACATTGCGAGGATCCTACTACGAGAAAATGGTGGGTAGTTCTTCATCGAACTTCGCTGATGTTGTAATGATTGGTGAACAGATTGAAAACGATTTGAAGACTGGAAAGATTCCTGGAGCTGCTTCCCAGCAGCAGGACACTAGAAAATCTCAGAACAGTCAGTCTAAGAAAAAGGAAGGTGAAACCAACGCTGTGAGAGCTCAAGTTTCTCCTCAGTATCAAGCTCACATGTCTCCCCTGCCGTATTATCCATATCCGTACATTACTGCTGCACAGTATCAACAACCTCCATATTGTAGTGAGCGATTTTGGACGCGGTTCTTAAGCGCGGTCGCTCTCTGCGGTTGAGTTTACTACAGGTCGATTCATTTTTTATCCTATTAAAGCTGATGAAGGAAGGGAAATAGATGTCTCCAATTAACCCTGCTTTGCATACTGAGTTTAAACAGCGGTCTGTTAGGGTACGAATGCTATCAATGTGGAGGGGCCCTTGTACTGGTTATTTGTATTTTCGCCAATACGATTTTTCTCTCTTTCTGGGATTTTCTGGCGGGGAACAAGGATTAGGATGTTAGGACTGATGCTTTTTGATAGATATGTGAGAGTATGGGATTTTGGGTTTTTGTTTAGTGTGCTCGCTAAGATTTTTCTTTCAATCTTATGCCTACGTATTGCCGTTTATCCAAAACATGGAAATCAGAGCGTTCGTAGTTCCTCCTATTCTATGGGAGGGAGTGGTTGTTTTGGTGTCTTGTTCAAAGCCCAAGACGTGAAGCTAAAGGTAGTTTGTATCTTGTTCAAAGCCCAAGATATGAAGCTGAAAAGTCTATTTGTATCTTGTTCAAAGCCCAAGATGTGAAGCTAAAAGGGTGTTGACTTTAGAGAGAACTTGTCATCTCTAAAGGGGGGTTGTTTGTCACAACTGTTGGGTGACTGACTGTAAAGGAGGATTACTTTAACCGGGATACGCGGATCCTAGCAATGCCATAATTTCCTTTATAGGGGATTTTAACCTGAAGGAGAAGACTCTAACTCAGTGTAGAGCAATGCCATCTTTCCTTAGGAATTTCTCATGCTAAAAGAGGTGAAGGCTATTTGACTCAACAAGAGAGTTTTTTGTATCTTGTACGAAGCCCGAGATGGAGGCTGTTGTTTGTTTGGCTCAATAAGAACCTTTTTGTATCTTGTATAAAGCCCGAGATGGAGGTAAAAGGGTGATTGACTCAACGAGGAATTCCCTTATGTGTCTCGTACAAAGCCCGAGAGAGAGGCTAAACGTTGTTTGACTCCGCTGGGGAGGATCATTGTACAAAGCCCAAGAGGAGGCTATGGTGACTGTTTCAGTTAAGTGACAGGTCCAGTATACTGATTTTTAAAGAGAAAATCAGTTCTTATATGAGCAACATTGTACTCAAGGATTTGATTCAAGGATCCGGGTTATTCCTGTTCTTTAAGGAAGCGGGAAATCCAAAGGGTATTGAGACTGTCCGAGTCTACGGGTTTTCTTTCCTATTTAACGAAGGGGTCACTTGAGAATGTCTTTGAGACTCAAGGAGATTAGACTGTCCAAGTCTAGAGTTTCATCTTTTGTACTATGCTTTGAGAAACAGTAGTAGACTCTTTGGAAGGACTGCTCTATGAAGCTGACTAAGTTCTGTTCCTATACCTCTAGGAGGTCGTCGGGACAATTTGTACAAAGCCAAAGAGGAGGCTGGAATCTTTTAAGAAGCCAATCGGTCCTTGTACGAAGCCCAAGAGAAGGCTATCATTCCCGGAGGAAGAGATCATTATACGAAGCCTAAGAGGAGGCTGTGAGTACTTCTAAGAAGCCATAGGGTCCTTGTACGAAGCCCAAGAGGAGGCGGGGGTGCTTTTAGGAAGCCTGTGGGTCCTTGTACGATGCCCAAGAGGAGGCCGATTGCTTTTAAGAAGCCGATGGGTCCCCAAACCCCGAGAAATTCAAGGCAAGCTATTCACAAGGAATAGATCAAGTCAGGAAAGTCCAAGAATTTGGAAGAAACTCAAGAGATGCCATTCACGGAGAAAAAATCATCTCTGGGGAATAGAGTTTCTTGACAAGTGCTTTTAAGAAGCCTGTGGGTCCCCAAACCCCGAGAAGTTCAAGACATGCCATTCACTGACAATAGATCAAGCCAGGAAAGTCCAAGAATTTGGAAGAAACTCAAGAGATGCCATTCACGGAGAAAAGATCATCTCTGGGGAATAGAGTTTCTTTGACAACTTCTACGAGTGACAGTCTATGAAAGGGTTCACAGAGAATGCTGCCTTTCATATCTCCATATTGTTTAACCCCAAGAGGAGGGAAGACTGTGTCTGGTAATCCTCTGGGGGATCTAGTTTAGACTATTTCTAAGAGTGCTCAACGGGCTTAATGCTGGACGTAGTTGCTGGGGAAACTCTAAATATCTATACTATTATTACACAGTTGATATGAGTTTATGAAAGAAGACTTACAGTGAAACAGCCCCACAATACAGTTATATGCATATGAAAGCGGTAAATGAAAGCAATAACCACTTATTCGGTTGTAGAGCTTCCATGCTGTTTGGTTAGTTGTTCAACAAAGAAAGATTAAAAAACAACAGTATATTCAAAATCAAAGGAGAAAGTGCTTTGAAAAAGAAAGATTTGGGGCTTACAGCTCAAGGAGAGGCCCAGGGTTTTATCAGTGAGCGCACTGTTTGAATTTGTACAAAGGGACTTATACAAGTGATTGAGGCCCAAAATGTTTTCTGTACAAAGGGATGGGTCTTACACTCTCTCAAGAGGCCCAAAAGGTTTAAAGAAAAAGAGTGGGGCTTATACCACGAGGGTAGGCCCAATTGATTTTTCGTTTAAAAATGGCGATCGCGCCGAGGTTTTCTTTTAACGCGAAGGGACTTATACAATAAGTGAGGCCCAAAATGTTTTGGTTAAAAGGGGGTTGGATCTTACACTCTATTAGAGGCCCAAAGTTTTGAATGGGTCTTATAGCTCAAGAAGAGACCCAAGGTTATTTTTCAAAAGGCGGCGATCGCGCCGTTTGTTTTTTACGGTATCGGGACTTATACAATACACTGAGGCCCAAAAGTTATTTGGTCAAAAAAAGGATTGGGTCTTACACTCTATTAGAAGCCCAAAATGTTTTGAAAATGATTTATGAGGGTTGAATTAATCCAAAAAAACCCTAATTTGTTTTCAAAAATGTATTTAATTGAATAAAAATTCAATTAAAATGATCAAAATTGTTTAACATATGAAAAACAAATTGTGATCTTGGATTAATGCTTCAAAAATTAAGTATTGATCTACAAAATAATTAGAAAGCATTAAAAGTTGCAAAATCAATGTAGAAAAAATATTTAAAATGTAAAAAACAACTAAAATATTAATTCTTTGCAAAAATATCAATTATATGAAATAAATAATATTTTTGGGATTTTTTGATAAAACAAAATATTTTAACATTTTTGTGAATTATTAAAAAAAGAATCAACTCAAGATCATTAAAACTCAGAGAGAAATTAATTTTTGAATCAATTAAATAAAATCACAAAATTCAAATATTCAAAATTTGGAAAAATGGCGCCAAGAACAAGCTGAAGAACACGCGCGTGTTATGAGATTCTCAGATTTACATTTTCTCTCCAATCTCACTGAATACTTAATCATATCATGTAATCCACATATCATTATGCTCGTCTCAACCTCACGATCATGTCTATGCCAATTAATTTCATTTAAATTAAACATAAAACAAGAAATCAAAGAGAAACCTCAAGAACCCTAATTTTTGCATGAAGGCTCAGAAATTTCACACACGATTCAAACAATGTAATTTATTGAGGGGAAACATTCCATGCATGATTATGAACATATGGCCAAATTATTGTGTAGCAAAAAATGCATGGATCATAGAGTTAGAAGAGCTCATGCTTACCACTTGTAGCTGGTGATCGTGTTTGGTGTTGGAGGTGTTACAGCTTGGTTCCAATGATGTGGATAGCTTCCCTAGGTGCCAAGTGATGTGTCTGAGTGCTTAGAATGGATTGAAATGGTTTGGAATTGAGGATGGCACCTCAACTGCAAAACTGTCATGAACCTGAGCAATTGGCTGGTGATTTTGTGAAATCAGTGTTCCAGATGTTATGTGAGTGTTTGGATCACTTCTATATGATGTATGTGAGGTGTGTGAGTGATTGGTTTGGTTGGAAAAGCTCTCAAACTCAAAACCCGATAGTGACTTACCTTAGAAGGCAAAATTGGAGTGAAAGAAGAGATTTTGAGGAAAGCATCTGTTTGATGGCTTTGGTGTACTCAAACTGATCACAATTGAGCTCTATTTATAGTATAGCAAGTTTTTTTTGCAAGGAATAGTGAATGGCAACTACTGAGTAGGTTTGTTCAATGTTGGCCAATGGAAGTTCAAGTCCCCTCTAGCCATTGACTAGAGGTTAGGGCACAGGTTGCTGGTTCCCTTGGTATTGGATAAGTCTTGACTGAATTCAAATGAAAATGGCTCAGTCCATGCCACCTTGATGCTTCCATTGAATGCTCCAATCCAAATTTGGAGTCTTGTCCCTATTTTGGCCATTCTAGGTTCAACATGCTATTTCTTGTTCCAAGGACTTTGGAGGCTTGGCTCAGTGATTGTCCCCTTGAGATTCAATCCTCAGATGTGTCCAAGTGGATAGGAGCATTTGGATTTGGCCAATTTTGTAAAATCGAGCAAAAATGCAAATTCTGCCTTGCCTTGACAGATTTCAACAAGGCAACTTGACAATGTCCTCATAGCCCAAATGGAATTTGGCAATGTTCTTGGCCATTTTGGAAAGCCCTTACATGATACAACAACTGTTTGAACATGTTTGGTTTTGATCTCTTTTGAATCCAAGTGAAAAATCCCCCTACATTTGGAAAAAAATGAAGGCAGATTCGGACTTAGTGAAAATTTCACTAAGTGTTGGAAAAAGTGACATTTTCATTTTTCAGCCATTTCGATCACTCCATAACTCAAAATCCTTAATGAATTGGAATGACTTGTAGTTGAAGTTTTTGTAGAGGGTAATGAGGGCTACAAATCCATCTTTGGATGAGGAAAAATGACTTTGTGGTTTAGGAGTTATGACCCTCCAAAGTTGGTACCCTTGTCACTTTATTTTTAACTTAGAAAATTTTCTAAGTTTTTATGGTTACCCCTTTTACAAGTTATCCAACTTTTCTTGATTTTTCTTGATGAATGATGATTCAAATCATACATTAACATCATTTTAGGGTTAAAAATCCATTTTGGTGAAAAATCTCAAAAAGTCAAAGTTGACTTTTGTGCACAGTTGACTTTTTATCAAATGAATTCCAAACTGTGCAATTCTTCAGGAAATCATGTCCTTGACCTAAATCAAACTTGATGGACATGTTCCATGGGTGTCATAGGGTATATTGAGGTATGTCCTAGGGTTTGGGAGCATGTCCTGGTCAAAAGTCAAAGTTACAGTTGACTTTTTCCTTAAAACCCTAATTGTGGTGCAGATGAAATTGAGACTTGTTGCTCAAGCTTCTTGGATTAATCCATTGTTCCAAATGGATCAATATAGTATATTAGAGATCCTCAAACCCTCTCTTGAGGTCTTGGCTCATGATTTGCCCTAAAAGTCAACTTAGGGGTGAATTAGGTCAAGAAACCCTAATTCCTGATTTTTTATGAATGCATTCCCTGAGGCAAAATTGACTTGATGATTGGGTCCATGAGGTTCCATAGAGTATATTAGGTTATGTTTTGGATCATTGGCTTGTGCCCAGATGAAAATTTTCCATTTGGAGGCCCTGGTCTACCAAAACCCTAATTTGGTGACACTGGTGATCTTGAGACTTGATCCACCTAGAAGGGAGCATCCTTGTGCTTGATCCTTGAAGTGGGAGTCCTTTTGGTCCATTGTGGATGCTTGAGAGGTTATACAAGTTGAAGATCATGTTGTTTCTTGATTGATCCTTTGTCTAAGGCTCTGAGAGAGGGCTTGAAACCCTAATTTTGATTGTAGTGAATGCTCAACAACCCTTGAGGCATTTGATGAGGCATGATGGTTCATCCATATTGTGATGATGATTTGCACAATGATGGGAAATCTTAGTGGTCAAAATTTGGGGTATGACAGATGCCCCTATTTAATCTTCTTGGACCCGAAGGTGTGAATGGCGAAGGTATTCGGGCATTCGGGGTGCAAGAGGATTAAATATCGGAATACTCGAAATTTTGATGGTTATGAATGGCAGCTTGCGCATTCATCTTCTTTTGCCAAGCAATGATGCTTAGAAAAGGTAAAATTCCCCTCGATCCTGGTTTCCTACCAAGGAACTGGTCTTAGTTTCTGAAATAAACCTCCCCTCGATCCTGGTTTCCTACCAAGGAACTGGTCTTAGTTTCTGAAATAAACTTCCCCTCGATCCTGGTTTCCTACCAAGGAACTGGTCTTAGTTTCTTTTGTCAATAAACTTAATTGACAAGGGACGCTATGCGTAGCGATTTTCCTCAAACTTCTCGCCGAATTTTCCTGGGGAGATGCCATTTGACGGAAAAAGTTTTGATGTCAGAGTTGCTGGGGAACCCAGTCGTCTGAGTTGTAGAGTTGCACAAACTTCTCTGTTGGAGACGCCATTTGTTTCTACTGGGGGAAAACAGGTCTCTTGGGAGACTGCTGTCGCTTGGGATCTTACATCATACTTTTCTCGGGATCTTCCCGGAGAAATGCCATATGATGGGTCCAATTTTGAGGTGCCGATGACCTTTTCATCAGCGGTCTTTCGGAGCGAAACTGTTGTACTGCCGAATCTCTGCTTAAGAGGCTTTCTCTGGGGATTTTCTTTAATCCAGGAAAGCAAGGATATCATCTTCAATGGCGAAGAGTGATGCTGACTGAAGGTTCCTCTGGTTTTTCAAAGGTTCAATTTATCAAAGTGGTCGAGGGCCAACTTCCTTCCAGAAATAAACTGGAAGCGAGGTTGTTCAAACACAGTATTTCCTGACGAGGCAAGGACTGACAACTCGATTGAAAGGACTGTTATCACTAAGGGACAAGACCGACTAGAGTGATAGTGATGCAATATGAATATGAATGCGAATCAAATGCATGATGTATGTATGTTTATGCTGACAAAACTGACGCGACACACAAACTAAAAGATGAACATGACTGGATACTCAGCCATCGCGGGGCGTGTAGAAATACCGCTGGTTCAAGATAGCAATTCCACCTTGCTTAGGAGAGATAGTCCCTGTTAGGAGCTATGTTGGTCGGGCTTAGGAGATGAGAACTCTGCCGTGGGGTGTCAGATGAAACAAGGTTTCTGACATAGTTGATCCTTCATTCAGGCGTACTAGTTTAGAAGGAGTACTTTGATTCTGCACTTTGAAGTTCGCTTACTTCTGGAGAAGCGGTGGATGTTCCTTTGATGTTCAACAGTCAAAATAAATTGCCGACTTTATTTTAAAAGCAGAAAAAGTTTTAACAAGTAAATTCATTTTTGTTTTATTTCAAGAATCGTTAATCATATTAACAACGTCGTTCTATAAAGCTAAAACAAATAAGAATTACAAACAAAAGCACAAAGGCTCAAATTTTATTGATAGGATGGAGATCAGCCAAACGCGTGATTCCAAAGAGTAATTACAAAGTTAGAAAATGGTAATTTACAGGGAAAAGGGCTACGTTGAAACATAACGACCACTATCCTTCTACCAACTTTGAATTCGGGGCATCCTGAGCTTCTGTCGAAGATGACCTTGACTGGAGTTTTCCTCCGATGGATGATGTAACTGCTGCTGCTGAGGGACTTGCCTTTGTTGAACATAGTTACTTGCCATTATCCCTAATTTTTTCCTGGATTGTGCTATGATGTTTCCAATCCACCGGGATGATTTTTTTCATGTCTCTAATTTTTTCCTGGACCGTCCTTTCGGGTTTTCAATCCACCGAGACATTTTTTTTAGTTTAGGCGAAGTATTTCTTGACTCCATCAACATTCGCGGGGTAGGCAAATTCCTCTCCGTCCATGGTTGCAAGTCTCAAGGCGCCGCCTGAGAAAGCTTTCGTGACCACGTAGGGGCCGTCATAATTCGGAGTCCACTTGCCCTAGGAATCAGTGAGAAACGATTGTATCTTCTTGAGCACAAGGTCTCCTTTCCTGAAGATGCGAGGTCGGACCTTTTTGTCGAACGTCTTCTTCATTCTCTGTTGATACAGCTGACCATGGCATAGTGCCGTGATTCTCTTTTCTTCGATCAGATTCAGCTCGTCGTGTTGGCTTTGACACCATTCAACTTTGGTAAGCTTAGCTTCCATCAATACTCGGATTGACGGGATCTCTACTTCTACGGGGAGCACTGCTTCCATGCCATACACTAGAGAGAAAGGGGTTGCCCCCGTTGAAGTGCGGACAGATGTGCGATAACCGTGAAGAGCAAAGGGTAGCGTCTCGTGCCAGTCTTTGTAGGTTACAACCATCTTTTGAACGATCTTCTTGATGTTCTTGTTAGCCGCTTCTACCGCTCCTTTCATTTTGGGTCGGTAGGGAGATGAGTTATGGTGTTCAATCTTGAACTCTGCGCATAACTCCTTCATCATCTTATTGTTCAAGTTAGATCCATTATCAGTAATGATCTGGCTCGGAACACCATAACGGCAGATGATACTGTTTTTGATAAATCAGACCACCACTTGTCGGGTTACATTAGCGTATGACGCTGCTTCGACCCACTTGGTGAAATAGTCAATGGCTACCAGGATGAACCGATGTCCGTTTGAAGCCTTAGGTTCGATCAAGCCAATCATGTCGATTCCCCATATGGAAAAAGGCCACGGGGAAGAAAGAACTTTGAGATGTGATGGCGGTACATGAATTTTTTCAGAGTATATCTGACACTTGTGAGACCTCCTCATGTACTTGTAGCAGTCGGATTCCATGGTCAACCAGTAGTACCCTGCTCTGAGAATTTTTCTCGCCATTGTGTGTCCATTGGCATGAGTGCCAAAGGATCTTTCATGAATTTCTTTCATAAGCATGTCTGCTTCTGGTCTGTCGATGCATCGGGGCAAGACCATGTCAAAATTCCTCTTATAGAGAGTGTCACCGCTCAGGAAGAAGTTTCCATCCAATCTTCTGAGGGTTTTTCTGTCTTTCCTGGATGCCCCAGGTGGGTACTCTTGTTTCTGAAGGAAGCATTTGATATCGTGATACCAAGGTTTGTCGTCTATGACTGCTTCAATCATGAAGATGTAAGCGGGCCTTTCAAGGCGCATTATGTCGATCTTAGGTATGTCATTCCACTGACCTACACTAATCATGGAAGAGATAGTGGCTAATGCATCAGCCATGTGATTCTCATCACGAGGGATGTGATGAAACTCGACTCTGTTGAAGAAGGGTAGCAACCTTCTTGCATAGTCTTTGTAAGGAATCAATCCTGATTGGTATGTGTTCCAATCTCCTTTTATCTGATTGATAACCAAGGCTGAGTCACCGTATACGTCCAAGTTTTTGATCCTTAAATCAATCACTTCTTCGAGACCCATGATACAAGCTTCGTATTCGGCCTCGTTGTTCGTACATTTGAATGTAAGTCTGGCAGTGAAAGGAATGTGGGTACCCTGAGGGGTAACAATGATTGCCCCAATTCCATTTCCATAATGATTAATTGCTTCGTCAAAAATAAGTCCCCACTGGGAACCTGGTTCTGGCCCTTCACTGGGTAACGGTTCATCGCAATCTTTCATTTTTAGATACATGACATCTTCGTCTGGGAAGTCTAACCCGACTGATTCTTGATCGTTAATCGGTTGATGAGCCAAATGATCGGCTAAAATACTTCCCTTAACGGCTTTCTGAGCGTGGTACTCTATGTCATACTCTGATAACAGCATCTGCCAATGGGAAATCCTTCCCGTAAGAGCAGGTTTTTCGAAAACGTACTTGATTGGATCCATTTCGGAGACTAACTAAGTAGTATGACGAATCATGTACTGGAAAAGACGTTTGGCTGCCCAAGCCAAAGCACAATAAGTTTTCTCGAGCATCGTGTACCGAGTTTCGCAGTCGGTGAATTTCTTGCTTAGATAGTAAATGACAGACTCTTTCCTTTTAGTTTCGTCTTGTTGGCCAAGTACACATCCCATTGAGTCCTCTAGAACTGTGAGGTAGATGACCAGTGGTCTTCCTTCTACTGGAGGTGATAGAATCAGAGGATTCAACAGATATTCCTTAATACTGTCGAAGGCAGTTTGGTAGTCCTCTGACCAAACGCAATCCTGATTCTTTTTTGAGTAATTTGAAGATCGGCGTACAAGTGGCAGTCATAAGGAATATGAATCTGGAGATGTAGGTCAAACGTCCCAAGAATCCTCTGACTTGTTTTTCAGTTTTTGGAGAAGGCATTTCTTGAATGGCCTTGACCTTGTCAGGATCAACCTCAATTCCTTTCTGGATGACGATGAACCCTAGTAGTTTCCCTGAACGGACACCAAATGTGCACTTGTTGGGATTCAAACAGAGCTTAAACTTTCTTAAACATTCGAACAATTTTGACAGATGTTCAACGTGCTCACTCTCTATTTTTGATTTTGCAATCATATCATCGACATATACCTCGATTTCCTTGTGTATCATGTCATGAAACAGAGTAGTCATGGCCCTTTGATAGGTTGCCCCGGCGTTCTTCAAACCGAACGGCATAACCTTGTAACAAAAGGTACCCCATGGGGTGATGAACGAAGTTTTCTCCCTGTCTTTCGGCGCCATTTTGATCTGGTTATAGCTCGAGAATCCATCCATGAAGGAGAAAACTTTGAACTTTGCTGTACTATCTACCAGCATGTCAATGTGTGGTAAAGGAAAGTCGTCCTTTGGACTAGCCTTGTTCAGATCCCTGTAATCAACACACATTTTGACCTTTCCGTCCTTTTTGGGAACGGGTACGATGTTGGCTAACCATTGAGGATATTCTGATGTGGCGAGGAAACCTACGTCAATCTGTTTCTGTACTTCCTCCTTGATTTTGATGGCCATGTCCGGGTGAGTCCGTCTCAACCTTTGCTTTACTGGCGGACATTCTGACCTTAACGGTAACTGATGTTCCACGATGCTGGTATCCAACCCTGGCATGTCCTAATAGGACCAAGCGAATACATCGGGGAATTCTTTGAGAAGCTTTATCAAACTCTCTTTGGCAGTAGGACTGAGCAGTGCTCCAATCCTGATTTCTTTTCTCTCCTTTTCTGAACCCAAGTTTACCGTTTCCAATGATTATTTATGAGGTTCAATGGAACTTTCCTCTTGTCTGAGTAATCGGGAGATCTCTTCTGGAATTTTGTTGTCATTTTCTTCTTCAGCCTCGAATACCGGGAACTCAAAGTTGGGAGAAGGCATTGGATCGTATGTTTCAACGGGGTGTAAAACAAGCAATCTGCATGACGTGATGGTTCGTGTTTAGAAGAGATAGAGAAAAATTCAAGTGTGTGCAGTGTATTTTTCTTTATTACTGCTTGTTTTTATTTTTAATTGTTTTTTAGGATTACCATTTTCTGAAAAAAGCAAAAAGATAAAACAACAATTAATGCGGAAATTACAGAACGACGTTATTTTATTAATGAACAAGTCGATCCTTGAAACTACAGCCCTATAAAACAAAACTCTGTCGCTTTGGGCAAAGCGAAGAGGTAAATTTACAGAAAGTGAGCCCTATCAAAATATCCATTCCACCTGAGCAGGGTGAAAGGTTAAAGATGGCAATTACTTTGACTGATGAACGACCTTCGGAACCTCGACGGCAATCCATTGGCGGAGAACTCCTCGGTGAATCACAAAGTTTGGTACCTTCCTTGATCTGTCTTCAGAAATAACGCTGATTTCTGGTGGAGCAGGATCATTGGAATCTGTCTCCCAGGCAGAGTTGTCGTAGGAGGATTCCTCTGTTGTATTTTGCATAACATTTGTGTTCTCAGCTGTATCTCCCCATCCAGTTGGCTGGATGTCTTCGAACCTGATACGAGAGCTTTCGGGAGCAGTGTACTTGACCATATAGTCGTACTTTCCACTCGGTTGTCCCAAGGTGTCCCACACTTCTTTCGAACTGGAGGAGTCATCCCTCTCGATGACGTTGACCTCGGGAAAAGCATAGTTGATGAATTCAAGTCCTTCAAATGTTGCGAATTCATCTTCATGTTGAGTAGTTTCTGAATGACCTGAGTGTTGATCCCATGACATGGTGGGGACACAGGTATTCTGTTCAATGATGCTCAGCTGAGTTTCATTACTCGGCTGACTTTCCGGCCCCATGTTTCCTGGGTAAGGTTGCCACATTGGCAGACCATCAATTGGGCCATAGTAGTTGTAGTCAAAGTTTTCTTTCATCAGAGTGTCTTCCTCTAATGAATTTTGCGGAGCACGACATCCTTCCGGATCACAACCTCCATATATCATTTCGACGTCTGACCTTGGTATAAATCTCGGACTCTGTGCGGGATAGCAAAATGGCGTAGGCACCTCTTCCTGAGACATATAACCGTCCTCGTTAAGATAGGACTTCCACTCTTCATCTATGTCGGAAGGATCTTCCTCATTGATAGCATGTATTGCTTGCGACACTGGGTAGAGGAAACCTCCACTATGGAAGAAGTTTTGAAGGGGATGAAGACTTTCGCCATTGGCAGCTGTCTGGGTACAGGTTGCAGAAAAACCAAGACCCTTCTTTGTTTTATTGTCAATAGGAATGACAAGCTGTCCCCATCCGGTTGTATCGGTACTCTCGACCGCTGTGATAGCATCTTTGTATGAGGAAATCGAGGTTCCTCCTTTGAAATGATTGTCCTTGCTCATCGACAATGCTTGGAACTGCGTTCCAATAACCTCCTCGGGTTCTACACTAGCAGATGATGATAAGTTACTCACAAGCAAGGCTTGTTCCCCACAAACTGTAACAAGTTGATCGTTCTTGATGAACTTTAGCTTTTGGTGGAGGGTTGAAGTAACCGCTCCAGCCTGGTGTATCCAAGGTCTTCCTAATAAACAACTGTACGTTGCTCGGATGTCCATGACCTGGAAAGTGACTTGGAAAGTGTGAGGACCAATAGTTATGGGAAGATCAACTTCGTCGATAACCGTTTTTCTGGATCCGTCGAATGCTTTGACGACAACCTCGCTGATTCTCATCGGAGGGCCTTTGAATGATAATTGCATCAAAGTGGGCTTCGGCATAACATTCAGGGCTGACCCTGTATCTACTAGTACGCTGGCTAAAGCATCGTCCTGGCAGTTAACTGTGATATTGAGTGCCATGTTATGACGGCGACCCTCTTCAGGTAGTTCCTCATCACTAAATCCCAAATTGTTGCAGGAAGTGATGTTAGAGACAATGCTATCGAACTGTCTGATTGTTACATCCTGTTCCACAAAGGCTTGCTCCAAGACTTTCTGTAGAGCCTCCCTATGCGCTTCTGAACTGAGTAACAGTGATAATACTGAGATCTTTGAAGGAGTTTGTAACAGTTGATTGACAATGTTGTATTCACTCCTTTGGATGAGCTTCAGCATCTCATCATTATTTTTCGAAAGGTCGGGATTACTGGATTGACCGACTGGTAGATCGGGAGCTTCCGTCTGAAGTTCCTTTTCTTTGTTATGTTCCCCAACCACTCGGTTGAAGATTCTACCACTCCGTGTTACACGACTGATGTCTGCAATATTCACGACGGAGGGTAATGGAATTTCCTTTCCATTTTCAATTGTTGTTGCACTGTATTTGTAAGGGATAACCTTAGATGATTCATACGGTAATGGTCCTGGCAGATAGATGACTACAGGAGCCTTCTGATTTTTCTGACTGTCGTAAGCAATTTCGATCCGTTCCTGGTTGGGAACTTTAGATTTGTCAAGTAGAGGGATGATGGCAAAAACATCCCTGGTCCTGTGATGACCCGAGATTGTGACAACATCCTTAATTTGATCGGCAAGGTAGTTCGGCGTCCAGTTAATGGGTCCAGAACCCGGATATGGACGAATTTCTCCACGATCCACCTGACCCTGAAGAGCTGCTCACACAAGGTAGCACCCTTGGTTACTTTCCGAACAGACGCAACAACGGTCATAATTGTGTAGTGGCACCTGACCACGCCCACTTTGAATACAATGTAACCTCACTAGGTTAGCTTCCATTGATCGGACATCCTGACTCTGACACCGAGTAGGATTCCTGTTACTGATACTAATTTGCTGAGTATCTTCATCCATGTAGATTGGCATCCACCAATGATTTGACAAGTGCTGAAGTGCCTCCTGGACAAGGGTACAACCTCGATCGTTTTCGCAACCCGCTTTACAACTTTGGTAGTCATGTGATATTAAGAATCCGAGTCGGACCTGCTCAGCATGTAATTCTACCAGGTTGGTATTCATCACGCGAATATCAAAGATCTGAACCATGTTGATCTGATAAGGGTTCCTATCATGGTAGTCTTGGATCCATCCAAGATCTATCTGACGCTGGAGGGCCTCTTGTATGAAAGAACATCCCTGTTCGTTTACCGAGCAAGTCAGACAGGAACTGTAATTGTGCCGCGGCAGGTTATGATATTGGCTTTGCCTTGAGTGCATCGCCACCAAGTTGACATTCATTGCACGGATGTCGTGGTTTTGAATGACGTTGGAATTCGTGTAGACCATGTTAACTCCACGAACTCGGTGCTCTTGGATCCATCCGAGATCCATTTGTTCCTGTAGAGCTGCTTGCACTACAGAACATCCTTGATTGTTTTTAGAGCAGATATCACACTGATGATAGTTATGAGGTGGCACATGGCCATATCCACTCTGTCCACAATGCATCTTGACCAGATTGGTCTCCAACACGAGTACATCATGAATTTGATAGACGTCGTTAGTCTCTTTCTCAATCAGATTGACTGCAACTTTCTCGTGTTGAGGCAGCGAGTTCGTGAGAACATTAGGATTTGTATCTTTGAAAGATAAGACCCCACTCCTAACAAGCTTTTGCACGTTGGACTTGAAATTAAGACAAGTCTCAATGTTATGCCCTGAACCTCCTTGATGATAAGGGCAAGTTTGATCCACCTTAAACCAAAAAGGCAGATTTTCTGGTACTGTAAGAGGGGACTTAGTCTGAATGTGCCCCTTGGCTACCAGTAATGGAAACAACTCTGCGTACGTCATGGGTATATGATCAAATCCTGGTGGCCGTGTTGTACGGTTGTTGTTATATGGAGGACGAGCCTGCTGAAGAGGCTGTTGTGTCCTTTGTTGATCAGGTTGGCTCTGCGCAACCTGAGGTTGATACGTAGGAATAGACGCACGGTTGATAGCAGGAGTTATAGCTGCTACCGGCTGATAACGTCGCCTTTGCTTTCCGAGAGAGATATTCCCAATATCTTGCTCTTTTTTCTTAGGGAGAGCACTACCATATTTTTTGGTACCGCTCGATGATCCAGCGTCTTTTACCAAACATCCTTCTCGGACGGCTTCCTCGAGACGTACTCCCATACCGACCATTTCGGTGAAGTCACTGGGAGCACTGGCAACCATTCTATCGTAGTAAAATGAGCTTAAGGTCTTTAAGAAGATCTTTGTCATCTCTTTTTCCTCAAGAGGTGGACAAATTTGAGCGGCCATTTCACGCCACCTTTGAGCATACTCCTTAAAGGTTTCCTTGTCTTTTTGCGACATTGATCTGAGTTGATCTCTGTCGGGTTCCATGTCCAAATTGTATTTGTATTGTTGGACGAAGGCAGTACCAAGATCTTTGAATGTGCTTATTGTAGTACAGTTTAAACCCATGTACCATTTTAAGGCAGCATCGGTTAAACTATCATGAAAGTAGTGAATCAGTAGGTCCTGATTCTCCGTCTGAGCTGACATCCGCCGAGCGTACATCACCAGATGGCTCTGAGGGCAAGAGTTACCCTTGTATTTTTCAAAGTCGGGCACTTGGAACTTGTGCGGGACTTTCACATTGGGGACCTGACAGAGATCTGCGGCGTCTTTTCCAAATAGATCCTGACCGCGGATGGCTTGCAGCTCTTTCTGCATTTCCAATAACTGCTCATGGAATTCATCCATTCTGTCAAACAAAGTTTCCTTTTTACCAGCAGGTATTGGTGGAATCTGTCCTTCCGGGACAGTGTGCACCACAGGGGGTGGTACCGTGACTACGGCAGTAAATCTTGGCGTCTCCCGAAGTTTGTAACCTTCAGGAGTCTTCAGTATGCCCCTGGCATCTTCGCTTTCCCGAAGTTTGTAACCTTCAGGCCCAATGGCTTCTGTTGTGATTCCCTGATCTTCAGTGATCAGCGGAACATATCCTTCCGGGATATAGTTAACAGGCATGCCCCAAGGACGATCTTTTGACATTTGATACCTAGGATCATACTTCTCCACGATGGGCGTTGAGGTGATCTCTGAGATCGCAGTTCATTGTAACTGAGCTTCTGCCATGGCTTGCATGTCGTTACGAAGCTTTCTCATATCCTCTCTCAGAGCTTCGATCTCTTCCTTCAACTATCTGTTTTCTTCCTCAAGATCATCCATCCTTTTCTGACGATTGGCCTGAGTATTGTACGAATGAGACAGTTTGACTCTAGAATAGAGACACAAACGTGAGATTCCTAGGTAAGAAGAATACGCGATGTGAGAATGATGAATGCAATGATTATATTAATTGTTTTTTGGTTTAATCAAAATAAACTTCGACAATTAGATTGCAAATATCAAACAGTGGGGAAACCCCTTTTTATTGAAATTCAAAGGATTACAGAAATGGAAATACAGTAGATTACAAAGTGCAGAAACAGAAACCTAAGCTAATGGGTCCCGAGTCCTCTCTGAAGAGAAATCGGGTGCTGATTCTGGTACTTTCCTTTTCTTTGACCGGGGCTCTTGGGCCGTTGTCGGGTTGTCATTCCTTTGCCAGGTGAAAGGAGTGAGCAAATTCCTTTGGTCATCTTGATTCTCTACAGCATGTTGCTCTAAAATCTCAATCAGAGCATTTTTTTCTTTCAGTAATTGCTGTATTTTGATGCACTCTATGTCGAGGGTGCGGTACTTGTTCGTCCAAGACCTTCTTTCCCGTTGAACTTTGTTGAGAGTAACCTAAAGCTTTTTAGTTTCAGTCATGAAGTACATGACAGATTCCTTTGGCGGAAGAATTCCGTAACGAGGATAAGGCATTTTTAGCTTGAGAGCTCTAGTTTGTACCCAGTGGAGATAAGGCTCCACCGAGACACAGTCCGGTTTTCCTAGAGACTCTCGTCCTTTCTTATGAACCTGTTTCCAAGCATGCACTATTTCCATCTTTAGTGCTCTGTCATTTTCTCCTTCCTTGAAGAAAAGACCTTCCAGATGAACACCCCGTGGGACGTGTCTCATCGGGTATCCAAATTGATGACGAACGAGAACTGGATGATAGTTGATTCCTCCTTTAGTTCCTATGATGGGTACGTTGGGGAAGTTTCCACAACGATCAATGATTCTGATTCCATCATAGATCCTATTACACCAATCTATATCAGAGTTGGTGAGGGACATGATCTTCTGCGACCAACGTAAGGCACTCTTACAATCCCAAAAAGCAGCAGATTTGGGCAAGTGAGAGATAAACCATTTATAAAGCAGACGTACAGAGCATGTGATCTCCCCTCCACTGTACAAATTTCCTAAGTGTACAGAATGATACGCATCTGCGAGCAAAGTCGGCACAGGATTTCCAATAAGAAAAACCTTAATGGAGTTGATATCGACGAAGTTATTGATGTTGGGAAACAAAAATAACCCGTAGGTGAGCAAGACAAAGATGCTTTCAAAAGCAGTCACGTTTCCTATACTGGCAAAATACAGGGCTTTCTTTGTCAAGAACTGGGCTGGCAAACCTTGGATGCCACCCTTAGAGGCCATGTGAGTCCTGACCCCAGACTCGTCCAAATGAATTGCTCTTGCAATGATCTAATTCTTTAGAATTTCTTCCAGTCCGGAAAATGGAGCTCGATCAGTGATATGTAGATTGATCAGATGAGAATACTCCTCCAGCGTTGGTGCGAGCTGGTAATCCGGGAATGTAAAGCAGTGATAAACTGGATCGTAAAACTGAATGAGCGCATCCATGATTCCCTCAATCACATGGACTCTTAACAGTGGTAGCAGATCTCCGTGCTTGGCTCTGAAAGCCTCTGGGTTTGTGATCATCCTCACCAAACCTCTTAAATCCTCCAACTTTGGAACCTTAAAGGTATACGTATGAGTTCTCCTTCTACCGAAATCCATTAGTGCAATCCCTTTCTCTGATATTTGCAATCACAGTCTTAGTTTAATTTGAAAAATAGAGAGACTAGAAGAGAAATTTTTTTTGAATGTTTTAATGTTTTTTAAATGAATGCATGAATGCAGTACACAAAAACATAGAAAAAACATGGGGTCAAAGGGTCGTTGTCATGAAGTCAAGGCTCTACCCATCCCTAAAGGTTTATACTAGGGTGATTTTTGTACATGTACTCATTATCATCAGCTCCTCCCAGGAAAGCAAAACAACAAGCGGATCGCCAGCGAGTTGTAGAGCAATCTTAGAGTAAGTGCCATTCACCGAGAATAGATCACCAGCCTCAAATGAGGGTAGTATCGCGTAACAACTAATCCCGATAGTTTCTGCACTACAAAAGGGTTTGGCTCCTCAGCTTCTCAAACTTAACAATCGGCCCATTGTCTAGGTGAGAGAATGGGTTGCATTGGTCAGCCTCCACTGAGGTTGATGGTCAACCTCGTCGCCATCACTTATCTTAAGTGTATACTCAATCTTTCCACATGCGGCATCACACGCATTCCCATTAGCAGAAAAATAAACACGTATAGCAATTAGGAAAAGAAGTATATATATTTGTCCTAAACATCCTAGACCTTTAAAGCTATGAATCCTAAGTTCCTGACAGAAAATGGGTTCTCCGGCGGAAGCCCCAATCTGTGGTATTCACACAAGAGAAGAGAAAAAAGAAACTGAATGACCCCATGGTGGGCGCCATTTTTCTGTAGCGAGCGATTTTCGACGCGGTTCTTAAGCGCGGTCGCTCTCTGCGATTGAGTTTACTACAGGTCGATTCATTTTTTATCCTATTAAAGCTGATGAAGGAAGGGAAATAGATGTCTCCAATTAACCCTGCTTTGCATACTGAGTTTAAACAACGGTCTGTTAGGTTACGAATGCTATCAATGTGGGGGGGCCCTTGTACTGGTTATTTGTATTTTTGCCAATACTGTTTTTCTCTCTTTCTGGGATTTTCTGGCGGGGAACAAGGATTAGGATGTTAGGACTGATGCTTTTTGATAGATATGTGAGAGTATGGGATTTTGGATTTTTGTTTAGTGTGCTCGCTAAGATTTTTCTTTCAATCTTATGGCTACGTATTCCCGTTTATCGAAACAGGGAAATCAAAGCGTTTGTAGTTCCTCCTATTCTATGGGAGGAAATGGGTGCTTTTGGTGTCTTGTTCAAAGCCCAAGACGTGAAGCGAAAGGCGATTTGTATCTTGTTCAAAGCCCAATATATGAAGCTGAAGAGTTTATTTGTATCTTGTTCAAAGCCCAAGATATGAAGCTAAAAGGGTGTTGACTTTAGAGAGAACTTGTCATCTCTAAAGGGGGGGTTATTTGTCACAACTGTTGGGTGACTGACTGTAAAGGAGGATTACTTTAACCGGGATACACGGATCCTAGCAATGCCATAATTTCCTTTATAGGGGATTTTAACCTGAAGGAGAAGACTTTAACTCAGTGTAGAGCAATGCCATCTTTCCTTAGGAATTTTTCATGCTAAAAGAGGGACAGTGGCGTGGATGTAGATGATCCAGAGGCTTGCCGCTTACAGCGATTAGATGAAAGTGGAAGGAGTTGTTGATGTTTGTGTACTGTGAACGAGGCACAGCTTTGATGCTAAAAGGTTGATTGGATCAACCAGTGGTTTTCTTATACAAAGCCTAAGAGGAGGCTGATATGTGTCTCGTACAAAGCCCGAGAGAGAGGCTAAAGGGTTTTGACTCGACGATGGAGTCTTTTGGTATCTCGTATAAAGCCCGAGGTGAAGGCTATTTGACTCAACAAGAGAGTTTTTTGTATCTCGTACGAAGCCCGAGATGGAGGCTGTTGTTTGTTTGGCTCAATAAGAACCTTTTTGTATCTCGTATAAAGCCCGAGATGGAGGCAAAAGGGTGATTGACTCAACGAGGAAGTCCCTTATGTGTCTCGTACAAAGCCCGAGAGAGAGGCTAAACGTTGTTTGACTCCGTTGGGGAGGATCATTGTACAAAGCCCAAGAGGAGGCTATGGTGACTGTTTCAGTTAAGTGACAGGTCCAGTATACTGATTTTTAAAGAGAAAATCAGTTCTTATATGAGCAACACTGTACTCAAGGATTTGATTCAAGGATCCGGGTTATTCCTGTTCTTTAAGGAAGCGGGAAATCCAAAGGGTATTGAGACTGTCTGAGTCTACGGGTTTTTTTCCTATTTAACGAAGGGGTCACTTGAGAATGTCTTTGAGACTCAAGGAGATTAGACTGTCCAAGTCTAGAGTTTCATCTTTTGTACTATGCTTTAAGAAACAGTAGTAGACTCTTTGAAAGGACTGCTCTATGAAGCTGACTAAGTTCTGTTCCTATACCTCTAGGAGGTCGTCGGGACAATTTGTGCGAAGCCCAAGAGGAGGCTGAAATCTTTTAAGAAGCCGATCGGTCCTTGTACGAAGCCTAAGAGAAGGCTATCATTCCCGGAGGAAGAGATCATTATACGAAGCCTAAGAGGAGGCTGTGAGTACTTCTAAGAAGCCGTAGGGTCCTTGTACTAAGCCCAAGAGGAGGCGGGGGTGCTTTTAGGAAGCCTGTGGGTCCTTGTACGATGCCCAAGAGGAGGCTGGTTGCTTTTAAGAAGCCGATGGGTCCCCAAACCCTGAGAAATTCAAGGCAAGCTATTCACAAGGAATAGATCAAGTCAGGAAAGTTCGAGAATTTGGAAGAAACTCAAGAGATGCCATTCACGGAGAAAAGATCATCTCTGGGGAATAGAGTTTCTTGACAAGTGCTTTTAAGAAGCTTGTGGGTCCCCAAACCCCGAGAAGTTCAAGACATGCCATTCACCGAGAATAGATCAAGCCAGGAAAGTCCGAGAATTTGGAAGAAACTCAAGAGATGTCATTCACGGAGAAAAGATCATCTCTGGGGAATAGAGTTTCTTTGACAACTTCTACGAGTGACAGTCTATGAAAGGGTTCACAGAGAATGCTGCCTTTCATATCTCCATATTGTTTAACCCCAAGAGGAGGGAAGACTGTGTTTGGTAATCCTATGGGGGATCTAGTTTAGACTATTTCTAAGAGTGATCAACGGGCTTAATGCTGGACGTAGTTGCCGGGGAAACTCTAAATATCTATACTATTATTACACAGTTGATATGAGTTTATGAAAGAAGACTTACAGTGAAACAGCCCCACAATACAGTTATATGCATATGAAAGCGGTAAATGAAAGCAATAACCACTTACTCGGTTGTAGAGCTTCCATGCTGTTTGGTTAGTTGTTCAACAAAGAAAGATTAAAAAACAACAGTATATTCAAAATCAAAGGAGAAAGTGCTTTGAAAAAGAAAGATTTGGGGCTTACAGCTCAAGGAGAGGCCCAGGGTTTTATCAGTGAGCGCACTGTTTGAATTTATACAGAGGGACTTATACAAGTGACTGAGGCCCAAAATGTTTTCTGTACAAAGGGATGGGTCTTACACTCTCTCAAGATGCCCAAAAGGTTTAAAGAAAAAGAGTGGGGCTTATAACACGAGGGTAGGCCCAATTGATTTTTCGTTTAAAAATGGCGATCGCGCCGAGGTTTTCTTTTAACGCGAAGGGACTTATACAATAAGTGAGGCCCAAAATGTTTTGGTTAAAAGGGGGTTGGGTCTTACACTCTATTAGAGGCCCAAAGTTTGGAATGGGTCTTATAGCTCAAGGAGAGGCCCAATGTTATTTTTCAAAAGGCGACGATCGCGTCATTTGTTTTTGACGGTATCGGGACTTATACAATACACTGAGGCCCAAAAGTTATTTGGTCAAAAAAAGGATTGGGTCTTACACTCTATTAGAGGCCCAAAATGTTTTGAAAATGATTTATGAGGGTTGAATTAATCCAAAAAAACCCTAATTTGTTTTAAAAAATGTATTTAATTGAATAAAAATTCAATTAAAATGATCAAAATTATTTAACATATGAAAAACAAATTGTGATCTTGGATTAATGCTTCAAAAATTAAGTATTGATCTACAAAATAATTAGAAAGCATTAAAAGTTGCAAAATCAATGTAGAAAAAATATTTAAAATGTCAAAAACAATTAAAATATTAATTCTTTGCAAAAATATCAATTATATGAAATAAATAATATTTTTGGGATTTTTTGATAAAATAAAATATTTTAACATTTTTGTGAATTATTAAAAAAAGAATCAACTCAAGATCATTAAAACTCAGAGAGAAATTAATTTTTGAATCAATTAAATAAAATCACAAAATTCAAATATTCAAATTTTGGAAAAATGGCGCCAAGAACAAGCTGAAGAACACGCGCGTGTTCTGAGATTCTCAGATTTGCATTTTCTCTCCAATCTCACTGAATACTTAATCATATCATGTAATCCACATATCATTATGCTCGTCTCAACCTCACGATCATGTCTATGCCAATTAATTTCATTTAAATTAAACATAAAACAAGAAATCAAAGAGAAACCTCAAGAACCCTAATTTTTGCATGAAGGCTCAGAAATTTCACACACGATTCAAACAATGTAATTTATTGAGGGGAAACATTCCATGCATGATTATGAACATATGGCCAAATTATTGTGCAGCAAAAAATGCATGGATCATAGAGTTAGAAGAGCTCATGCTTACCACTTGCAGCTGGTGATCGTGTTTGGTGTTGGAGGTGTTACAACTTGGTTCCAATGATGTGGATAGCTTCCCTAGGTGCCAAGTGATGTGTCTGAGTGCTTAGAATGGATTGAAATGGTTTGGAATTGAGGATGGCACCTCAACTGCAAAACTGTCATGAACTTGAGCAATTGGCTGGTGATTTTGTGAAATCAGTGTTCCAGATGTTATGTGAGTGTTTGGATCACTTCTATATGATGTATGTGAGGTGTGTGAGTGATTGGTTTGGTTGGAAAAGCTCTCAAACTCAAAACCCGATAGTGACTTACCTTAGAAGGCAAAATTGGAGTGAAAGAAGAGATTTTGAGGAAAACTTCTATTTGATGGCTTTGGTGTACTCAAACTGATCACAATTGAGCTCTATTTATAGTAGAGCAAGTTTGTTTTGCAAGGAATAGTGAATGGTAACTACTGAGTAGGTTTGTTCAATGTTGGCCAATGGAAGTTCAAGTCTCCTCTAGCCATTGACTAGAGGTTAGGGCACAGGTTGCTGGTTCCCTTGGTATTGGATAAGTCTTGAATGAATTCAAATGAAAATGGCTCAGTCCATGCCACCTTGATGCTTCCATTGAATGCTCCAATCCAAATTTGGAGTCTTGTCCCTATTTTGGCCATTCTAGGTTCAACATGCTATTTCTTGTTCCAACGACTTTGGAGGCTTGGCTCAGTGAATGTCCCCTTGAGATTCAATCCTCAGATGTATCCAAGTGGATAGGAGCATTTGGATTTGGCCAATTTTGGCAAATCGAGCAAAAATGCAAATTCTGCCTTGCCTTGACAGATTTCAACAAGGCAACTTGACAATGTCACAACTCATAGCCCAAATGGAATTTGGCAATGTTCTTGGCCATTTTGGAAAGCCCTTACATGATACAACAACTGTTTGAACATGTTTGGTTTTGATCTCTTTTGAATCCAAGTGAAAAATCCCCCTACATTTGGAAAAAAATGAAGGCAGATTTGGACTTAGTGAAAATTTCACTAAGTGTTGGAAAAAGTGACATTTTCATTTTTCAGCCATTTTGATCACTCCATAACTCAAAATCCTTAATGAATTGGAATGACTTGTAGTTGAAGTTTTTGTAGAGGGTAATGAGGGCTACAAATCCATCTTTGGATGAGGAAAAATGGCTTTGTGGTTTAGGAGTTATGACCCTCCAAAGTTGGTACCCTTGTCACTTTATTTTTAACTTAGAAAATTTTCTAAGTTTTTATGGTTACCCCTTTTACAAGTTATCCAACTTTTCTTGATTTTTCTTGATGAATGATGATTCAAATCATACATTAACATCATTTTAGGGTTAAAAATCCATTTTGGTGAAAAATATCAAAAAGTCAAAGTTGACTTTTGTGCACAGTTGACTTTTTATCAGATGAATTCCAAACTGTGCAATTCTTCAGGAAATCATGTCCTTGACCTAAATCAAACTTGATGGACATGTTACATGGGTGTCATAGGGTATATTGAGGTATGTCCTAGGGTTTGGGAGCATGTCCTGGTCAAAAGTCAAAGTTATAGTTGACTTTTTCCTTAAAACCCTAATTGTGGTGCAGATGAAATTGAGACTTGTTGCTCAAGCTTCTTGGATTAATCCATTGTTCCAAATGGATCAATATAGTATATTAGAGACCCTCAAACACTCTCTTGAGGTCTTGGCTCATAATTTGCCCTAAAAGTCAACTTAGGGGTGAATTAGGTCAAGAAACCCTAATTCCTGATTTTTGATGAATGCATCCCCTGAGGCAAAATTGACTTGATGATTGGATCCATGAGGTTCCATGGAGTATATTAGGTTATTTTTTGGATCATTGGCTTGTGCCCAGATGAAAATTTTCCATTTGGAGGCCCTGGTCGACCAAAACCCTAATTTGGTGACACTGGCGATCTTGAGACTTGATCCACCTAGAAGGGAGCATCCTTGTGCTTGATCCTTGAAGTGGGAGTCCTTTTGGTCCATTGTGGATGCTTGAGAGGTTAGACAAGTTGAAGATCATGTTGTTTCTTGATTGATCCTTTTTCTAAGGCTCTGAGAGAGGGCTTGAAACCCTAATTTTGATTGTAGTGAATGCTCAACAACCCTTGAGGCATTTGATGAGGCATGATGGTTCATCCATATTGTGATGATGATTTGCACAATGATGAGAAATCTTAGTGGTCAAAATTTGGGGTATGACACATATCAGTATCATCCGCAACAACCAGTTCAGAATGCTCAGAATCAGCAACAGAATCAACAAAACAACAAAAGTCAGCAGAATCAGAACTTTCAGAATGACAACAATCAAGGAAACCGCAAGCGTCCGAATTTTGATAGAATTCCGGTGTCATACACAGAGTTGTATCCTTACTTGGTTCACCAAGGGGTAATTGTCCCCAAACAGATTGCGCCTGTAATTACTCCATTTGGTCTGAAGCATAATCCAAACGCATCATGTGCTTATCATGCTGGATACATAGGACATGCCACAGAGGATTGCTTTGTTTTCAAAACCAAGGTTCAGGAACTCATTGATAAGAAGGCTCTGACTTTCGCTGAGAAAGGACCTAACATTTAGAATAATCCATTGCCAGATTATGGAGGACCAGTGGTTAACATGATTGAGGATAATTCTGGGGCTGAAAGTTCACATGGTCAGAAGCAGTGCAATTTTATCAAGTTCAATAGTGCGGGTTTCCAGCAGGGTGACATCGTGGCAACTACTGATGATGCTGGTCCCAGTAATCAGATTCCAAGCTTTGTTCGCAAGTGTCCGCCAGGTTTCAAGCTCAACAATTGGACATCTACCGTGATTCCTGTGGTTTTCCCATATAACATGTAATGCATTTTGCTTTCTCATTCCCTCGTCCTCTCCCAAGACGAGTGGATAACTTGTAAAGGGCCTCACGCTTTTGCAATATTATGTGATCAATAAATAAAAGTTTTTTGCATTCAAAATCATGCTCTATTTTCTTTCTTTATTTTACTTTTTCACAAACAAATGGCAAAAATTTCTTTTCTTTTTCACTTTTCAAAATAGCTTGTTAGTTCTTGTATTGGTTGGAATTTTGGTAAAACAAAGTTGAACAATGTTGATGTCATATGTCTGATGTCTTAACATTGGTTCCTAACATTAGATGTTGCAGGGTTGCAGTTTTGAGGTCTGATGTTAAACATGATGTCTTGACATCAGTTGACATAACATCAGAAAACCATCTTTTGTGTTTTTTGTATTGCAGGATATTGGGTGAGATGTCCTGACATGGTTAATCAGACATCAGTACAGATATGGAGTATTACTATCATTACAGTATGTCATAACATCTTGGTTCTGGCACAACAGTTGCTGCTGTTATGTGACAGATGGTGCAGGAGATGTCATGACAACTTAGTCTGGTATAGAAGGTGTTGCTGTTTTGCTGTCATGTGATGTCAAAGGAGATGTCACGACATCAGTTGTCTGGGACAGCAAGTACTGCTGTTATATATCTCTTGATGGATTTAATTTGATTTGATGAGATCTGTTTGGATATACCTCATCATTATACGCAGGTCAAGGAGATTTATTAGGAACAAAGTGCAGATATAATTGGATTTCATAAAAAGGATCTTGGAGACTTTTTAGGAAACTATTTGGAGATTTGTTCCTATTTTTATGGAGAAGATCTTGCAGCTGAGTTAAAAAGTGAAGATTTAAAAGATACATAATATCCTGGAAATATTATGGAGCTGATTTAAAGGTCTGGAAGATTCAAGTCAGAATCAAGAAGAATATTGAAGAGTAATGACTTTCTAATTATGGAGATAAATTAGGAAGGATTTGATTGAAGACCTAATTTGTAAGAGAATCTTTTACAGATTTATAGCAGCTGATTTATTGTGATTTGAAGGCCCAAATCCAGTTTGGAAATAGGTTATAAATAGAAGCATTGTAACCTAGTTTTAAAAAACCAGCCATCATGTAGATTATAAGGGTTGTGTTGGTTGATGAACCACCCGGTTTGTGGGATGGTCATCGTGTTTATCTCGAAGTCTGTAGGTAAGAGATGTATTGTTCTTGGAGGAAGCTGTTAAGCAACTCTAAGTATTGTTCTTAGTCATGAGGGTCATGTCTAGGTATTGTTATAGGAGTGTGTATCCTATGTGTTTGGAGAGTTTTTGGGAATCAAGCTGTTGATGCAGTGACTGAGATGTTGACTGCTAGACATCATTGCGATGATTGGGAGTGAGATGGAGTCTCTTATCTAGGGAGGACTTAGATAGAAGGGTCATTGGGTAGTGATTAAGTGAGTAGATTGTCAATTGGTATTGTTGAGTCTGTTATTTAATACTGCTAATAGTGGACTTCCTTCCTGGCTTGGTATGCCCCCAGATGTAGGTTGTTAGACCGTGAACAAATTCTGTGTGCACTTTTCTTTTCAGCAACTTATTTAATTGCCTATAATTGCCTTGCTGTTTATGTCAGACCAGATGTCTCGACATCATGTAGGACATCTGGGATCTGTTATACCAGAATTTCAATTGGTATCAGAGCAGGCTTCCTGTCTATTTCTTGATGAGATCTAGGGAAGATACTTTCTGGTTTATGAGCAAGGAAGATAATTTTGCTGAGTTATGGACTTGGTCAGTTCATATAGTTGTTTGTATGATCCCTTGAAGTGAAGGATGAACTATTCATGACAGGGTATGTATTGGACCTGTCTGTTGTTATCAGGAGAACTGCTGTTGTGAGTTTTATTTGTTGGCACTTGGTTTATGGTAATGGTGTGCAAGGATTATTGAGTAGTGCCTGAAGGTTGTTGAGGAGTTGGTGTGTGTTCTGCTGCATGGTATCTGATGCTACCCTGGTTGTTTCTCGTGGTGAGACTTTTGGCAGGTATTTTCTTGGAAAGACTTTAGAGTTTGGTTTCCTCAACAGAAGAAGAATATATTTCAAATCAGGTATTGAAGACCAATCTGTCCAGAACATTGATTCCTTCCTTCTCAATTTTCTTGATGATGAAAGAAGAGGGTGGAGCCAAAGCAAAAGAGTATCACTGTCAAATCTTTCATGCGGGAGTGAAGATCTTGATAAGTTATCTCTTAAGTGTATTAGGAGATTATCCTGGTTATGGTGTCCAGTGTGGTTCTGGTATAGCTGAAGATGAATTCTCTTGTGAAGATACATGTTCCTGATTTTCAAAATCATGAACTGGAGGAAGTTTCATCAAGAAAGAAGCTGAGCTTGATATGTCAATCCTAATGTCTCGACATCACCAGTTTATGGTAAATGCTGAGTCAAAGACCTATTAGATTGTAGTTGTTTTGAAGGATCACTGAAGCTGTGAAGTTGAACAATTTTTGAGATGCTGTTCATAATGTCATAGCATTTCAGCTGGAGCTGGTTGAAGAAAAGGTAGTAATCTTGATAGTAGAAGAGAAGGAGATGATCCTTGTTTGAGCTAACTGTCTGAGGATAATATTATAGGGAAAATACATCCAAGAGTCTGTGTGCAGTAGCAGTGTAAATCAGCCTGTGGTCAATTGGTGTCTGCATTAGTTGTATGGAATGAACTCTTCCAGTTGTGTGGCTTGAAGGATTGGAAGTAGCAGATTGTCTATGGTATGTTTATACTCTGGCTTTAGATGCAGAAGGATGGCAGTTATCACTCTTAAGTTAGACAAAAGGTCTGAACCTTGTGCTTATAAGAAGAAGCTTCTGGAAGAGTGTGTTATGCAAGTTACTGCAGTTTTGTTGGTCTAATCTTGGAAGTTGATCAGATGTTGATATGTTCTCGTGTGTTCCCTACAAGAGATATGTGTGGATTAATATGATTGTAGTCTCCAAATCCATAGGAGATGTTTAATGTGATTTAGACTAATGTCGGAACTGATGTTGAAGCATCATTTCAGTTCTTTGCTCAGGGTGGAGTAAAAGATCAAGACACTGACCTAACCTGGAAGGCTTTTGTGGGATGAATGGTTGTCATAATGGTCTGTCATGAAGAAGATTCAGAAGATGCTGGAATCTGAAGAAGGGTTAAACCACAGGGATCAATTGTTATTTGTGAAATTCACAAGTATTTAATTGATTATCCTTGAAAGACAAGGTTAAGGATGTTCTGTCTATTGTTTTAACATCTTTTCATCAGAAGTTTGAAGAATCATGGGAGGGGTTCTACATTCGCTCACAAGTCGCCTAGGCGTTGACCTGGGATTTTTGCTTAGCATCTGTTCCTAGAAAGTATTGTGAATGACTTGTCCAGATGATGGTGCTGTTGAAGATGAAGATGGAAGACTATGAAGACATCATAATCTTGATGGTTACAGCTTGGATCAGTTTATTTCTGATCTAAGTGGTTTGGAGCATGGTGTTTGCTCTGGTTGTGAAGGTCGAGGATAAGTGGCAGTTATCTCTGGCTTTCTATTGACGGCTCTACTAAGGGAAGTGACTTTCTTTAGTATTGCTATGGGGTAGTCTTGGACTACTTATTTTCTGAAGATTCAGATGTGGTAGGTTTGAAGTCTTTGGAGTTTCTAAGCAGGATGGAGGTTGTCTACTCAAACTTGATTGTTGAATCAAGTCTATGAGAGCATGGAAATCTGTTTCTGCAAAGGGAGGAGGTTCTTCTGAGTGGCAGAAGGTAGAGTTGAATTCAACAGTTGGATGACATAATATTCTGACATCTAGCTTAACATCAGGAGTCTCAGCTGGTGTTGTGGCACATCAGCTAATGATAGGGTGATCTACAGGAATGAACAATAGGATGCTTCAAAAAGATCGTTCTCATGGAAGTTTGCGGGAGCTGCAGGAAGGAGAAGATGTTACATGACCATGGCTTAGGGAGTCTAAGTGTGTTTACTTTTGAGCAAGTGGAAAATGTGACTTGAAGATCAAGTTTCCTTGGTGGATCAAGATATCTTTGTGAGAGTTCTGACATACGTGAAAAAGGTCAAGATGTGGCATTTGGTTGTTTTCATATGAGGATTCATGAATGAGGTGATCAAACTGTGGCATTTGGTTGATCTCAGAAGTGGATTCGAAGAATCAAGATAATCAAAGTGTGGCAGCTGGTTATTATTGAGGATTGTCTTGGAACAAGTTACTCTTGGGCAGAAGGGTGATGAGTTGAAGACTCAAGGAGATTATTCTTCTTGAAGGTGGATGAGAGGTTAATTCTCTAGTTCTTTGGATTACTATGCAATAGTAAGTCCAGTTGGTGGAGCATATCAAGTATCATGGTGATGATATCTTGGTGTGTGGCAAATGTTTTAACTTGTGTTGGGACATTATCTGGTTAAATATCCTTGGTGAAGGATGATTTTGTTCTGGTTCTGAAGCTTGGTGCATACATTATGCCTAAGGAGCGTCTACATAGTCATACGAGAGAATGATGAAGTCGAAGGTCTGCCTTGGATGGAGAATGTAGAGAAGACTGAAGTAGATCAGGTATTGATTGATTGGAAGTCTGAAGATGAAGAGTATGATAGGGAATGACTGCCTTTGGAGAAATGGACAATGGTACCAAAATGCATGTGCTCAGCAAGTGTGCTCAAATGTTCATCTTCATCTAGAGCATTAGTTAACCATGACTGGGGGAGTACTTGTCTATGGATTTTGCTGCAAAGGTACATATATTGTGAAGATTGCATGCTGATCAAGATTGTGAAGATTGGTTGAATCTTATGAGGATATAATGTCAGATAACATGTTATGACATTAGGCTGTTGGATGACATGTTGGTGTAGACATGAATGGTTCTAGCCATGTGAAGCTAATTGTTTGAATCATATGCGCACATGCTTCTGAGGAGGAGTCTGAAGGACATCTTTGTTTGTGTCTAGGAGAATTTACTTTTCTCTGCAGTTTCTGGAAGAACTCTGTAGGGGTTTTTGTTGGTGGGAGATGTCACACTTGTCCTGGTGTGTGTTATTAATTCAAAGTAAGAGGACTTTACTTAAATTGTAGTGGAAGGCAGTGTATTTGTGCCTCAGATCTTGTGGATGATTGTGTGGAACAAGAATGTCTATGGCTGCAAAATTCAAGGTGGATTTGTACAGGGTATGGATGGTTTTAGGATGAGAGGGATCAATGATGATTTTGGTCTCAATCCAAGAGGTTGTTGGAGGTGATCCTAGTACATTCTTACAATATGATCATAAAGGTGTCATGGGATATCATTGGTGATTTTGTGGTGTTTCTTGTTGAAGGAGCAACTTCTGTCAGTTAAATGTACTAGTGTTGTTTGAGGATCAAGCATTAAGTGAATGCGTTCAGCAGGTGTGTTGAACAGAGGGTGCGCTCTTGAAGAGATGAAGATGAGTCTTATGTTTTCCATTCATTTTAGGTGTTCATCTTGCAATGGAGCACTGGTTATCTTAGATAGGGGGAGTTGAACTTTTGGTTATCTAGATTGTTTGTGGCTCTGGTGAAGGTGTTATGTCGTTCATGATGGACATGACAGTTTAGACCTGGTGTATCAATGGATTGGACCAGTAGTGCACATTTACCCCAATGCTTGTCAATTTTTGGCCAAAAAGGGGGAGAGAAGTAGGATTGTTTTGTTCTGAGAATGTTAGTTGTGTTTGTGTGGGTTGCTGCAGGGATCTCTGATATGGAGTTGTTTTAGCCAAAATTAGCCAAAGGGGGAGATTGTTAGTTCTTGTATTGGCTGGAATTTTGGTAAAACAAAGTTGAACAATGTTGATGTCATATGTCTGATGTCTTAACATTGGTTCCTAACATTAGTTGTTGCAGGGTTGCAGTTTTGAGGTCTGATGTTAAACATGATGTCTTGACATCAGTTGACAGAACATCAGAAAACCATATGTTGTGTTTTTTGTATTGCAGGATGTTGGGTGAGATGTCCTGACATGGTTAATCAGACATCAGTATAGATATGGAGTATTACTGTCATGACAGTATGTCATAACATCTTGGTTCTGGTACAACAGTTGCTGCTGTTATGTGACAGATGGTGCAGGAGATGTCATGACAACTTAGTCTGGTATAGAAGGTGTTTTTGTTTTGCTGTCATGTGATGTCAAAGGAGATGTCACGACATCAGTTGTCTGGGACAGCAAGTACTGCTGTTGTATATCTCTTGATGGATTTGATTTGATTTGATGAGATCTGTTTTGACATACCTCTTCATTATACGCAGGTCAAGGAGATTTATTAGGAACAAAGTGCAGATTTAATTGGATTTCATAAAAAGGATCTTGGAGACTTTTTAGGAAACTATTTGGAGATTTGTTCCTATTTTTATGGAGAAGATCTTGCAGCTGAATTAAAAAGTGAAGATTTAAAAGATACATAATATCCTGGAAATATTATGGAGCTGATTTAAAGGTCTGGAAGATTCAAGTCAGAATCAAGAAGAATATTAAAGAGTAATGACTTTCTAATTATGGTGATAAATTAGGAAGGATTTGATTGAAGACCTAATTTGTAAGAGAATCTTTTGCAGATTTGTAGCAGCTGATTTGTTGTGATTTGAAGGCCCAAATCCAGTTTGGAAATAGGTTATAAATAGAAGCATTGTAACCTAGTTTTAAAAAGCCAGCCATCATGTAGATTATAAGGGTTGTGTTGGTTGATGAACCACCCAGTTTGTGGGATGGTCATCGTGTTTATCTTGAAGCCTGTAGGTAAGAGATGTATTGTTCTTGGAGGAAGCTGTTAAGCAACTCTAAGTATTGTTCTTAGTCATGAGGGTCATGTCTAGGTATTGTTATATGAGTGTGTATCCTATGTGTTTGGAGAGTTTTTGGAAATCAAGTTGTTGATGCAGTGACTGAGATGTTGACTGCTAGACATCATTGCGATGATTGGGAGTGAGATGGAGTCTCTTATTTAGGGAGGACTTAGATAGAAGGGTCATTGGATAGTGATTAAGTGAGTAGATTGTCAACTGGTATTGTTGAGTCTGTTATTTAATACTGCTAATAGTGGACTTCCTTCCTGGCTTGATATGCCCCCAGATGTAGGTTGTTAGACCGAACTGGGTGAACAAATTCTGTGTGCACTTTTCTTTTCAGCAACTTATTTAATTGTCTATAATTGCCTTGCTGTTTATGTCAGACCAGATGTCTCGACATCATGTAGGACATTTGGGATCTGTTATACCAGAATTTCATAGCTCATTCTATTCATAAACATGCAGAACTAATAAAAGCATTGATAACATGGCAAACATTCATTGTAATTCTGAGATTCCAATTAACCAAGCCGAAGAAGATGGTGAGGAAGATTGTGGATTACCGGTTGAACTAGCAAGGCTCCTTGAGCACGATTGTAGAGAGATTCAGCCACACAAAGAGCCAGTGGAAGTTGTTAATCTTGGTACTGATGAGGTCAGAAGAGAAGTCAAGGTTAGTGCATCCCTCGCAAAGCATGTACACTCCGAGTTAATCAAGTTATTGAAAGAGTATGTTGATATCTTCGCCTAGTCCTATCAAGATATGCCTGGGTTGGATACTAACATCATTGAGCATCACTTACCACTCAAGCCCAAATGTCCTCATGTCAAGCAAAAATTCAGAAGGACTAGACCCGACATGGCACTCAAAATCAGAGAAGAGGTAAAGAAGCAGCTTGATGCTGGGTTCCTGGCCACTTCCGAATATACTGAATGGACTGCCAACATCGTCCCAGTTCCTAAGAAGGATGGTAAAGTCAGAATGTGTGTGGATTATCAAGATCTCAACAAGGCAAGCTCGAAGGATGATTTTACTTTGCCTCATATTGATGTCTTGGTAGATAACACAACGCAGTTCTCTGTCTTTTCCTTCATGGACGGTTTTTTAGGATATAATCAGATCAAAATGTCCCCAACTGATATGGAGAAGACTACTTTCATCACGCCATGGGGTACATATTACTACAAGGTCATGCCATTCGGTCTAAAGAATGCAGGGGCAACATACCAGCGCGCCATGACAACCCTCTTTCACGATATGATTCATAGAGAGATTGAGGTTTACATGGACGATATGATTGCCAAGTCCAAAACTGAGGATGATCACCTGGTTCATCTGAAGAAACTATTTGATAGAATCCGGAAGTTTAGATGGCGATTGAATCCTGCGAAGTGCACCTTCGGGGTTCGATCTGGTAAACTGTTGGGTTTTATTGTTAGCTAGAAAGGCATTGAAGTTGATCCTGATAAGGTTCGGACAATTCAGAACATGTCGCCTCCCAAAACAGAAAAAGAAGTCAGTGGCTTTCTGGGCAGACTCAATTACATTTCAAGGTTCATTTCCCATTTGACGGCTACCTGTGAACCAATGTTCAAACTACTAAGAAAAAATCAATCGGTTGAATGGAATAATTATTGTTAGGAAGCATTTGACAAAATAAAATAATACTTGCAAGAACCACCGATCTTAGTACCGCCGGTTCCTGGTAGGCCTTTAATCATGTATCTCACCGTTCTCGATGAATCAATGGGATGTGTATTGGGTAAACATGACGACACTGGCGGAAAAGAACACGCAATATACTGTCTGAGCAAGAAGTTCACTGATTGTGAGACCAGATACTCACTCTTAGAGAAAACTTGCTGTGCTCTAGTTTGGGCTGCTCGACGCCTACGACAATACATGATTTGCCATACTACTTTGTTGATATCTAAAATGGATCCGATAAAGTACATATTTGAAAAGCCTGCTGTCTCTGGAAGTATTGCTCGGTGGCAGATGCTGTTAATTAAGTATGATATCCAACATGTTACCCAGAAAGCAATAAAAGGGAGTGTCTTGTCTGACTACCTTGCTCATCAACCTGTAGAAGGTTATCAACAGTTGAAGTTTGACATTCCCGATGAGGATGTTCTGTTTATCAGAGATTACGAGACTCCAGACCCTGGCATAGGACCCGAACCAGGGGCGCGATGGACGCTCGTGTTCGATGGTGCCTCCAATTCTAAAGGTCGTGGAATCGGTGCTATCCTCATCTCTCCAACAAGTTTTCACCTTTCCTTCACTGCCAGATTATGCTTTGCATGCACCAACAATATGGCTGAATACGAAGCATGTATCTATGGTATTGAAGCGGCTATTGACATGAGAATCAAGTTTCTTGAGGTCTATGGAGATTCTGCCTTGGTCATCAGTCAAGTCAGAGGGAATTTTGTGACTCGGGATTCCAAGCTGGTTCCGTACCAACAACACATTACGAAGTTGATTCCTTACTTTGATGAGATTTCTTTTCATCATATCCCCAGAGAGGAAAATCAACTAGCTGATGCTCTTGCCACCTTAGCGTCCATGTTTAAGGTCAAGTGGAAGAATGAAGCCCCTCATATCCGCATTGATCACTTGAACGAACCAGCACACTATTTAGCGATCGAGGATGGGTCTGATGACAAGCCTTGGTTCTACGACATTAAAAGATATATGGAAATTCAGGAATATCCCGAGGGTATCACTATCACTGACAAGAAAGCTCTTAGGCGGCTTTGCGCCAAATTCTTCTTAAGTGGTTGTATACTGTACAAGAGGAATTATGATTCTGTGTTGCTCAGATGCGTGGATAGACACAAAGCAAACACAATCATAAGGTCCATACATGAGGGTTGCGAGGGTGTACATGCTAAAGGTCCTTCTATGGCCAAGAAGATCCTTCGGGCCGGGTATTACTGGACGACAATGGAGGTAGATTGTTACAACTTTGCCAAAAGATGTCACAAATGCCAAATCTACGGAGACAAGATCCATGTGCCTCCAACTCCATTGAATGTTTTGACTGCACCTTGGTCATTCTCCATGTGGGGTATAGATATGATTGGAATGATTGAGCCGAAGGCTTCCAACGGTCATCGATTCATTCTGGTTGTTATCGACTACTTCACCAAGTGGGTTGAAGCTGCTTCTTATGCAAACGTTACATGACAAGTGGTTGCCAGATTCATCAAGAAAGAGATAATCTGTCGTTATGGCATTCCTAGCAGCATTATCACAGATAATGCAAGCAACCTGAACAACAATATGATGAAGGAGTTGTGTCAAGAATTTAAGATCGAGCACCACAACTCTTCACCATATCGGCCCAAGATGAATGGCGCCGTTGAAGCAGCAAACAAAAACATCAAGAGGATTGTCCAGAAGATGGTCAAGACTTACAAAAATTGGCATGAAATGCTTCCATTTGCACTACATGGCTACCGAACTTCAGTTTGCACTTCTACCGGGGCAACTCCGTATTCGCTAGTGTATGGTATGGAGGCAGTTCTACCCATTGAAGTCGAAATTCCTTCGCTCAGAGTCATCATGGAAGCAAGTCTTGATGAAGCTGAATGGGTTCAATCCAGATACGACCAGCTGAATCTCATCGAAGAGAAGCGCCTTACAACCATTTGTCATGGTCAATTGTATCAGAGATGCCTCAAGCGAGCTTTTGACAAGAAAGATCTTCCTCGGACATTCTGCAAAGGCGAACTCGTGCTCAAGAGATATTCACCTGTTCACTCAGATCCACGAGGCAAATGGATTCCCAATTACGAAGGACCCTTTGTTGTCAAGAAAGCCTTCTCCGGGTGGAGCCCTGATCCTCACCACAATGGATGGGGAGGAGTTGCCATCGCCCGTGAACTCCGATACAGTCAAAAAATATTATGCCTGAAAAAAAGTGGATAAAAGTCCGCTAGATTGACATCCGCAAGGATAATCTAGGCAAAAATGGACGTCCCGATGGACAAAAAAAAAAGAGACGTCCATGCAAAAGTTAGGGACAATGAAAAAAAATATTGATAGCCCGCTAAGTAGAAAACCCGAAAGGGCGACTTAGGAAAAAATGGGTATTCCGGTGGACAAAAAAATAGGAAAAAACATGTCCAGGCAAAAATTAGGGATAAAGGAATTGACTGTGAACACTTGAGCCTCCTTCATCATGGCTAGACCTCAGACGGTAACAGAATATTCCAATCATCATCAACTGGTGCAAGGCGTTGGAACCTAGACTTACAGTGGATGGTGGCTAATGTTGTAATCAATGCAAAGCATGATTTCCCTTTGCCATTTACACTTGTTTTTCAATTTTATTGCAAATTTCCTCATCAAGGATTTTGCATCCTTGTACACACTTTATGTACAAAATTTTACATTCAATAAAATGCATTCTTTGTTATCTCAATTTGTTTCATTCCAGTATTTTGTTTGCAAAATAAACAATTATTTGCGATCGCATAATACTAAAAAGCATTGAGAACAATAAAAAGCTAAATCAATCGAGAAAGCATTATGCATTGCATGTGTTACTGGTAACTCCTGCAGGATAATCAGTAATATCCATTGGTAAGCCTAGCGCTTGGCCGACAATGTGATGGTTCTGTGAAGAAGTTGTTGTTTCCCCAACATTTCCTCAGCAGAGTCATCATTCTCCCCAGCAAGCGCCATTACGAGTTGTCGAAAAGCTTGTTTGTTTACATATCTTTTCTCCTACAGATTTGTAATGTCTCTAGGCAGATTGCCGAAGTGTTCCCAGCAAAGACACTTTACTCGCTTTTCCCCAGCAAGGGTTGTACATCATCTCCAATAATTTGGAACTATCTGTCTCCAGCAGCAGTGGTCTCCTCAGCTGAGTCAACATGATTTGGAAGGATGTATTTCCCCACGCAGAGCCAATCTTGGTAGGAAGGATCGATTTGATTCTTTCATCCCCAACAGAGACAACTATAGTGATATAGAAACCTGAGAGGTTCTCGGCTTCTTTTCCCCGGCAGGATCATCATCCTTTGTGAACTCTCTTCTCCAGCAAAGATTGTCTTTATCTGCGGGTCCTCTCCCCGACCGAGGGTGTCGAAGTCGTTTTGCTACGATTTTTGCCTAACTGCTTCACACTATGCCTTATCTTGCGCATTTGCATTGCATGATATCAAGCATCATGTAGAAATGCATACATAGCATATGCATCGATCATACTCCCTCTCTTTTTGCCTGACTTATCTCCCAACAGATTTTCAGTCAAACTTTGCACTTATTTGTTCTTTCTTAACACTCTTCTTTTGTCGCCGTCGACCAAATTCTCGAGCTACTCTTTTATTTAATCCCCTTTTACCTCGAATCATTGAAAAGCTGGCGCAATTCGTACATTCAGGTCCAAGAGGATTAAATAGGGGCAGCTGTCGTAACCCGAAATTTGACCTCCCTTTTTTTCCTTTTGCATAAGCATAAGCATCCGCATCGTTAGCATACGCATTCGCACTTTTCCTCTGGTGTTTTGATTGCAGGATATTCAGGTTTTCCAAGCCCGATTAATCATATCCTCACAAGGTCATCACATCATCAAAACAAGCACAAAATGAAGGTTTCTATGCCTATTCATCAATACAAGAGATGGAAAATCGAAGTCGGGACCATAACACCTTTTTTTAGGCAAATTGGGCATATTTTGGCCTGGTTAATCGATTAACCATTTGCAGTGCAATTGTGTTAATCGATTAACAAAGGCAGAATAGGCATAATTTGCTATTTTTTCATGACAGCGCCTTTGCACACATTTTGGTCTTGGATTCTACAGTATTCTAGCAGCATGTGGAATATTCTAGACATCTCTAGACATTTCAAAGCTATTCAATTCATTCCAAGTGCATTTGATCTAATACTCCACTTCAAATTAAGTGCACCATGTTCCTTATTTTCCAAGTAATGTGGATCTCTGGATGTTGGAGTTCACCTTGGGATTGTTACCGAGTTGGTTCTAACTAACCGAGTTAACCGCCTTGACTCGGTGAGTCAAGTCCAACTAACTCCTAGCCTAGTTCCAAACCCAAAGCTAATTCCAAACCAAATTCCAAACCTCTCATACTCCAAACCTAAAGTCTATATAAGCACACCTTCACTCACTTTTCAAATCTCTCCATCATTTCCCACATTTCTCCCACAAATCCTTCATAATTTCACTCTCAATTCTCTCACATTCTCTCTGATTTTTTCTGCTACATCTTCATCTTCATCTCAATTCTCTCCCAAAACCTCACCAAAGCTCTTCATTCTCCATTGAAGAAAAAGCTACTTTCACCTTGAAAGTGCTTTTTTTCTTGAGCTTAACCTCCATTGCCATTCCATTATACTAGTTTTATGGAGTTTCAATAGCTTTTGGATTCATCTCAAGTGATTAATTCAAGTTCCTTCGGTGATAATTCTTATTTTGGAGTTTTCGTCACGATTTGATCGGTTTCGATACGTTTCGGCTATAATTGAAGATTCCTCTGGTTTTCTTTGATTATCTTCATCAAGATCACATTGCAACATTTACCAAGGCACATCTCAGCCTTGTAGGTTGGTGGATCTCATTCATTTTTCTGTTTCGATCGTTTTCGTATCATTCGCGACGTAATTTCGATGTTCTTGCATGTGAATTGATTATACTTTTGCTTGATCCATGATCTTGATTGTTTAATTGATTTAATTGTTGATCATTTTCTGCTTCTAAACTTGATTTTTCGTGCATAATTGTTTGCCTTAGCATTGGAGTGATTGCACAATCAAAAAGTTGGCCAAAAGCACTTTTCAAAACTGATTTTCTGCTCCCTATCCAGTGTTAATCGATTAACACATTTCAGTGCAATTGTGTTAATCGATTAACCAGTGTTTTTTGCACTTTTTCACGTGTTAATCGATTAACACTTTGCAGTGCAATTGTGTTAATCGATTAACACTGAACCAGAAGGCCATTTTCTTGCATTTTCAAGTGTGTTTGCTATGGTTTCTTCATTTTAACTTCCATTGATTGTCATGCTTGATTTTATGGATGTTTTAAATGTCATTTAACTTCTGTTTGAAGCTTATTCATGAACTTTTGTTGCACGCTTTCGATTATTCAAATTGTTCATATTTTCGGCATCATGTGAATATAATCATACTTGCATTTCTCTTTAATCACATAACATGACTTTGTGTTGCATATTTGTTGATCATTTGGTACTGTTTTGTACTCCCTTTCTTGATTTTGCATTAAGTTCATTCTTCACGGATGAGCTTAATCTTGTGTAATCAATAATTTCACACCTTTTGCCTTAATGATTTTTCACCCTCCTTGGAAAATTGTTGGCATGGTTTTTCCCTTTGATTAATTAATCGAAACCATGTTTTAATTAGTTGATCCTCCCCTTTCCTCTCTTTAGGCTTCCTTTAGAGCTTTTTCTCTCGATCCCCCGTGGAGTTGGAGTTTCGCGCTACGCCCCGCATCGGAGCACTGTACAATCGAAGTTGTTACGCTGTCCGTTTCTCCACTCAGGGGCATTGTACAACTTGGAGCTGTTGTGCCGTCTGTTTCAACTTCCGTACTACACCCTGTGTGTTAGAGAAGGAATGAGAAGGGATAATTCCTACTCTTATTTTGACTATTTCAGGTAGGGGACGAATGACCCTGTGCTTGGCTTAGTCATCTCTATCTCCATGCGGTAGTGTGCTTCCTTTCCTCAGTCGAGTCGATCCTTGATCACTCTTTTCCCTTTACAATCTCTTTTGATCCTTGATCATTCCTGTCTCTTTCGATCTCTCTCTTGATCAATCACCTTCGTGGTTACGATCCTTTGTTCATTGGGTTAGCAAGCTTCTTCGTTTCAAAACCCTATTCTTTTCTTGCGGTCAATCATTGTTCTTTTTATTCCCCTGGAGAGTCTCTTTTCTCTTTCTTCGGTTAAATATAGTATTCCTGTTAAATACCGAAACCCCTGCGGAGTTTGCAACCTTCTTTTGGTTCTTCTCCCTTTGTTTGGTTAATCACTGCCTGTCAGTTAAAACACCAATATGTGCACTCCTTCTCAGTTAACCACGGTCCGTCTGTTAAAACACTGAGTTTCCTTTTGGGTTAATCACCTTCTCTCGGTTAATCACCTTTTTCTTCAGTTAACCACAACCTGTCTGTTAAAATACTGAACCCCTATTTGAGTTAATTACCTCCTCTTGGTTAATCACTCATTTTTCTCGGTTAATCACAGTGTTCTATAAAAAACCGAACCCCAGCGGTTGGAAACCTCTTTTAGTTCAATACATTTCTTCGTTGGTCAAGTGTTGTTTGTTCAGTCAATACCAACACCCCTTTTGGGTTACGACCTTCGATCGGTCCTACACCCGTCCTTCTGGTTAATCACAATTTTCTTTGTTAAAACCAATGCTTCTCTATCCCTACAGAGTTGTAGTCCTTTCTTTCTTGGATTAATCACTGCCAGCTAGTTAATATACCGATGCCCCCTCAGAGTCAAACAACTTCTCTTGGTGCAACACCCTCTCTCTTGGTTTATCATAGTCCGTCTGTTGACACCAGCCTCTTTTCCCCGCCAGAGTCTTACTCTCTTTCTTCGGTTAACCACTGCCAGCCAGTTAATATACCGAGGCTCCCTTTCCGCTTGGTTTTGACACCATCCCTTTATTTGGATCCCCAACAGTTCTTTGATCTTTCCTTCCCCAGTGGGGTCTTTTCTATTCCCTTTGCTCTTACTTCCTCGGTTTTGACACCAATCCTCTTTGTTATCCCCAGCGGAGTTTCTTTCATTCTTGGTTTTGACACCATTCTTTTCCTAGTCTCTTGTGTAATCGCTCTTACTGTGCGGTCTTCCCCATTAGAGTTTTTCTTTCACTCTTGCTCTTGGTTTTGACACCACTTCTTTCGTCTCCCTGTTTCTTTCTTGATTTGTTTTCCGTTCGGTTCCCCGAACTATGGAAGCTCTGATTCTGCATTCGTTCGAATGTCAGATACGTAGGCATGAGACGCGATGTCTTGGCGAGCACACTTCCACCTTTCTTTCCTTCTCCCTTTCTTCCTTCCTTTCTGTCCCCTGGTTCCATGATCTACGATGCTCTGATATCCTCACTGCACTATGAGGATACGTAGGCACGAGGGCCCCAATCCTCCGCAAGCACTTTCTTTCCTTTCTTTCTTTTTTCCCTTCTTCTCTCTCTCTCATCTTTCTTTTAGCTAGAAGCCTTTAGATAGATAACCCATCCAAGCCTAGAAGCAAGTGAAATGGTTCCTGTCGAGTACGACGGATGCGTTAGGTGCTAGTACCTTCCTTTCGCATAACCGACCCCCGTTCCCGTTTCTGTTCCCCTTGGGTTTTATCGATATTTTCCCTATCCTTTGGGACTAAATAAAGTTCGGTGGCGACTCTGTGTTATCTTTGAGTGTGCGATTCACTCAGGATGTAACCAGCCATCTTCAACCCCCACAATCCAAGTTGTCGAGCATACGCTGGTCATAGTCTATCTGAACTATTCCTAATTTCTTTCTCAAATTCAGGAATCTGTCGATCTTCAATCCTTTGGAGTAAATGTCGGCTAACTGTGCTTCACTTGAGCAATGCCTAACTTCAAGTTCACCTCGATTTACCTTTTCCCTAAAGAAGTGAAATCTAGCTTCGATGCTTACTCCTTCCATGCAGAACTGGATTCTTCACCAGATTTATGGATGACTTGTTGTCGATTTGCAACACAAGAGGTTTCTTCACTTCGACCTCTATTTCTTCAAGTACTGATCTGCTCCAAATTGCTTGACACGCAGCATATGATCCTGCTATATATTCTGCTTCACACGATGACAATGCCACCATAGGTTGCTTCTTTGAACACCATGAGATTGGGGCACCAAATACTTGAAAGAAATAGCTAGTTGTACTTCTTCGATCTTTCTTATCTCTACACCAATCAACATCTGAAAAATAATTAACTATTGCTCCTTTGCCTTCAGAATCTCTTCGAAATAGAATTCCAAAATCTGTTGTTCCTTTTAAGTATCTCTGAATTCTTCTTGCAGATTTCATGTGTGACACTCTTGGTTCACCCATGAATCTGCTCACTAATTCGACTGCAAAACCTATATCAGGTCGACTGTTGCACACATATCTCAAAGATCCAACTATTTGTTTGAACAAAGTTACATCAACTTTGTCTTCCTCTCCATGCTTCTCCAACTTCAAGTTTGGTTCGACAGGTGAGGATGCAGGATTCGAATCATCCATTGTGAATCTCTTGAGTATCTCTTTGACATACTTCCTTTGATGTAGCACCATACCTTGCTTCATCATTTGAAATTCCATGCCTAGGAAATAAGACAATTTTCCCATATCTGACATTTCAAATTCCTTCATCACCAGCTCTTTGAACTTCGACAAGTTCTCCAAGATATTTCCAGTTACCAACAAATCATCGACATATAAGCAGATGATTATTATATCTTGTGCTACAACCTGAACATAGACACCATACTTAGACTTACATTTGACAAATCCCAATTCTACTAAGTATGAGTCGATCTTCTTGTTCCATGCCCTAGGTGTCTGCTTGAGGCCATAGAGCGCTTTGTGCAACTTATATACTTTACTCACTTCCTTCTGAATCACAAACCCAGGAGGTTGTGTGACATAGAACTCTTCGTCTAACGGACCATTCAGAAATGCTGACTTCACATCTAAGTGAAATGTCGACCAACCTCGGTTACATGTCAATGCTACCACTAGTCGAACAGTCTCCAGTCTTGCTACTGGAGCAAATACTTCAGAGTAGTCAAGTCATTCTCTTTGAAGAAACCCTCGAGCTACTAATATTGCTTTATGTCTTGCTATCGACCCATCAGCATTGTGTTTTAACTTGAACACCCACTTTACTTCGATAGCTTTTATATGTGCTGGAAATTTGACTAACTCCCATGTGTTGTTTCTTTTGATTGTCTGTAACTCTTCGACCATAGCTAACTTCCACTGTTGAGTTTTTAAAGCTTCGTTATGGTCGATTGGTTCAACACCTACAAGTAAAGCAAAATGAACTAATTCTCCATCTGGTGCGACTTCATCATCACCAGTCACTTTATAATCATGAAGTCTTGTTGGAGGAACTCTATTTCGCCGAGGTCTTTGGCTTGTTTCAGTCACAACCTCCGTGTCAGGAATGTCAACAACTGCTTCTACTTCGACTTCGACTGGATCCTCAGCAATTCCTTCAACTTCGACTTCATCAGTTTCTTCGTCGAAATCAGAGCTCATTAATGGCTTGTTAATTAAATTACTAGAATTCCAATCCCAGGCAGAATTTTTATCAATCACAATATCTTGACTCAATACAATCTTCTCATTAATTGGATTGAATAGACTGTATGCACCAGTCTTATGGTATCCTACCAGAATCATAGGTTCACTCTTGACATCAAGCTTCCTTCTTCTTGCATCAGGAACATGCTTGTAACACATAGAGCCAAACACCTTCAGATGACTCACTGATGGTCTTTTGCCACTCGACACTTCTTTAGGAACCTTGTTCTTCAATTTCTTGGTAGGGAACTTGTTCAGGATATAAAATGCAGTCGAAACAGATCCACCCCATAAAGATTTTGGCAAAATTTTCTGCTTGAGCATACATCTCGCCATATCCAATATGGTTCTATTTCTTCTTTCAACAATTCCATTATGCCGAGGAGTATAAGGAGCAGTTACCTCATGATCAACACCATATTTTGCACATAATTTTTCAAACATCTTCGAAGTGTATTCGCCACCACCGTCTGTTCACAGAACTTTGATCCTCTTCTCACTCTGGTTTTCGACAAGCATCTTGAATATCTTAAAGATTTCAAATACTTCATCCTTTCTCTTAATCACATAGATCCACAGCTTTCGACTAAACTCATCGACAAACGAAACAAAATATTTGTTTCCACCAATGGTATGTTCTTCGAGCGGACCACATACATCTGAATGTACAACTTCGAGTATGCAGGATGATCTCATTGGCATAGTCGAAACGAAAGAATTTCTGGATTGCTTTCCGACTAAACAACCTTCACAGAGTTTGTCAAGCATCTCAAGACTTGGAATACCAGATACCATATCTTGAGTAATCAGCTGATTGAGTGATCGAAAGTTCAAATGTCCAAACCTTAAATGCCACAACCAACTATCCTTATGGTCGACAACATTTTTTAGACATTGTACTTCAGTCGAACTGATCATGATCTTAAACATCATGTTCTTCGACAACGGAGATTTCAAGACCAAATTGTTCTGGGTGTCGAACAATTTCAAAACTCCATCGTTCATGACAACTGAGAAGCCTTTTTCGACCAGTTGTCCAACACTTAACAGGTTGCACTTCATTCTAGGTACATAGAACACATCTCTGATCATAGCTTTCGCTCCATTACTCAGTTGAAAAACTATGTTGCCAGTACCTTCAGCTTGCAACGAACTGTTATCAGCAAGTTTTACCTTGCTCTTCTTCGACTCGTCAAAATCTGCCAACCACTCCTTTTGACCAGTCATGTGATTTGAGCAGCCTGAGTCGAGGAACCAGATCTTGGATTCGACATGGTTATCTGCCATTGCAGCCATAACCATCATACCACCTTCAGAATCATCTAAATCTTGGCGTGCAAGGTTCGCTCATTCGTCATTGCCTTTTTTTGATCCATTGTCTTTCCTGTACCAACAATGTTTGGCCAAATGGCCCCATTTTTCACAGTTATAACACATCATACCTTTATTATCTTCTTTGTCCTTTCGATAGTTTCCTCCTCCTCTTTTCGAGGATTCAGAAGCTCTATCTTTGACCTGATTCTTGTGAGGGTTCGACCAAAACTTCTTTCCTTGAGTCTTGTCGACTTTGCCTTTGAATTTGTTGGAACCACCATTCCTTTTCCATGACTGAGCCTGCAGTGCTTGTATAGAATCCTGAACTCCCTTTTTTTTCGACAATCCTCATCTCATGCGCCTCCAACGAACCAACCAAATCTTCCACTTTTAGAGTTTCAAGATTGTTGGATTCTTGAATAGCTACGGTAACGTGATCAAAGTGAGAGGTCAACGCTCTCATTACCTTCTCAACTATTATCTTATCAGTTATGGTTTCTCCACAACCCTTCATGAGATGGATGAGTTTCTGAACCTTCGACACATATTCTGCAACTTTTTCGTCTTCTCCCATCGACAACAACTCATATTGTCGACGCAAGGTTGCAACTTGACAACCTTGACTTTCTCACCTCCTTCATAATTCTTCACCAGAATATCCCATGCCTCCTTCGTCGTTTCAGCATGAGAGATTCTGTCGAAGTTAGCAGCATCGACCGCCGTCTGAATGCAATAAGCAGCCTTGCAATATTTCTTCTTGACTTCGTTGTGGGCTTTTTTCTGTTCTTCAGTTGCATTTTCAACCAACACAGCAACGCCGCCAGTAACCACTTCTAGGGTATCATGGAAGTTAAATAAGGATTGCATCTGTTTTTTCATCAGATCTAATTCTTGCCGTCAAGCATTGGAAGGGAATTCAGAATGCTCTTATCACCAGTCATCTTCGCAGCGGTTGATTCACTTGCCCTGGAAACACGATCTCTGACGTGAAGTTCTTGAAAACTCGATCAAGAACAATAACTGAAAGCTCTGGATACCAATTTGTTAGTGCGTGAGACACTTTTAGTGAGAAGAGAATAAAGAAATAATGATTTGTATTATTGAATTGTGTAAATAATAATACAAACTAGGACTATTTATATACAACCCTAATTGGGATTGAGCTAACACAATTAGCTTATATTTAAATATTAAATCTAATCAAATCTAATCTAATATTTTAACAAAAATGACTATTTATATTAATTGAGAAATTGATAAGAAAATAAACATTAACAGTAAATCTTTAATATATTTAGCATAAAGTATATAAGATAGACTCGGATAGAATAAAACATTTCCAATACTTATACAATAATAATAATTAAATAAAAAACTAATTAAGAATTGGTTGTTTAAGAGCCATTTACCAAGTACCATGATAAGAAAGTAATGAAACCTGTGCAAATAAATTCGCGAGTGGTTAAAAGTGTGGGGTCCAACCATTTGGTGTTTTGCATGAAAGGAAAATAACACTTGGTGTTTTGCATGAAAGGCAAAGGACACTTGGTGTCTTGCATGAAAGGCAAAGAACAAGTGTCTTCATGCATGTAAGACCTTTTGGCTTGCTTCTCCTATAAATAGGACCAAGAGCAAGCATTCAAAATACAACCACAAGAGAAACAAGAAGCAAGAGAAATAGAGCCTTGCTCAAGAGAGAAAATTGTTTTAGAGACTTGGTATTTAAGCGCGTCAATATTGACCCACCTCTCTTTCCTGGGAACTTCCTAGTTGCACTATTCATAAACCACGGTAACTTTTCCCGTGTACGACACTATTTACAAAATCTCCTAGCTAAAAGAACTACTTTCCCGTGTTCTCAAAAATGGATGGTTCTATCAGTTATGAAGGAGATATGTTCAAGCTGACTGCTGATAATTATACCTATTGGAAGCCGATGATGGAAGACCACCTATATTGCAAAGATTTGCATGAGCCAATCTCTCAAAAGGATAAGCCAACGGAGAAGAAAGATAACGAGTGGGAGCTCCAAAATCGGAAGGCAGTTGCCATGATCAGAAAATACATAGATAGGAGTCTATTCGAGCATGTGTCAACTTATACAAATGCGTATGAGTTGTGGACCAAACTTGAATCCTTGATTCAAAAGAAGACACCGAGAAATAAAGCACACCTTGTCAGACGACTGGTGAAATTGGAGTACTCAGATGGCCAAAATATGATCGAGCACTTGAATACCTTCAAAGGTATCGTGAACCAGCTGACGAAAGCTGACATGAAGATAGATGATGAGTTGCAAACTCTTCTGCTCCTAAGTTCTCTACCTGAGAGTTGGGACACTCTAGTTGTCACTCTTAGTAACTCTGCTCCAGACGGAAAACTTGTCTTGGATTCTGTCACAGATTCCTTGCTAAATGAAGAATCAAGACGGAGGGAAAGAGGCTTCAACAACCAGTTCGAAGCCAACATTGTTGATAATAGAGGAAGGAGTAAGAATCATGAAAGAGGAGGTCGCGGGAGATCACAAGCTAGATCCAAGTCTCGCACAAGAGTAAGCTGTTATTATTGTGGCAAATCGGGCCATAGAAGACCTGAGTGCAGATTCTTGAAGAGAGATCAACAGGCTGGAAAAGTCCGTCCAGATTTAATAAATCCAAAGAAGAATAAGGAAGAAGGAGCCACAACTGCAGTAGCCTCGAACAACGAGGATATTTTCCTTTTTGGAGATGTCAACTATCTAAATGTTGCATTCGATAATTGCACTTGGATAATTGACACCGGAGCATCTTTCCACGTTACACCTCATGAAGAATTATTCTCATCATACCAAAGAGGAGATTTTGGTATGGTGAAGATGGGAAACCACGTCACAAGCAAGATTGTTGGTATTGGTGAAGTGACTATGATCACAGACAATGGAAATAAGCTTGTGTTGAAGGAAGTAAGACATGTACCAGAGATGCGTCTAAACCTTATATCAGCAGGAAAGTTGGATGACCTAGGGATGATAAACCAGTTCGGCGATGGTAGATGGAAGCTTAGCAAAGGGAGCATGAAACTTGCTCGTGGCAAAAAGGAAGGCTCCCTGTACATCATGCAGGGAAAGACAAACAAGGGAGAGACTAATGTTTCTCAAGACGCAACCAAAGAATTGTGGCATAAACGACTTGGCCACATGAGTGATAAAAGCTTAGAGATTCTTGCTAAAGATCATCTTTCAAATATCAAGGGACAACCACTTGAATCATGTGAAGACTGTCTAGCAGGAAAACAACACAGAGTATCTTTTCAAAGATCAGATGATGCAAGAAGACGAAAGAAAATCCTAGATCTTGTTCACTCAGATGTCTGCTCCACATCTGAAAGGTCTCTTGGTGGCGCACAATACTTTGTTACCTTCATTGATGATCACTCTAGAAAGGTGTGGGTGTATCCATTAAAGAAGAAAGATCAAGTTCTACAAGCTTTCAAGGAGTTTCACGCCTCTGTAGAGCGAGCATCTGGAAGAAAGTTGAAATGCTTAAGAAGTGACAATGGAGGTGAATACCTAGGTCCATTTGAAGCATATTGTAAAGCTCATGGGATAAGACATGAGAGGACACCTCCGAAGACTCCCCAAATGAATGGAGTAGCTGAAAGAATGAACAGAACGATTGCAGAGAAAGTCAGAAGCATGCTTTCTCATGCAAAACTTCCCAAATCATTTTGGGGTGAAGCAGTGAGAACTGCCATTGATCTAATAAACTTGTCTCCTTTAAGACCGTTAAATGGAGAGATACCGAATGAAGTATGGTATGGAAAGAAAGCCTCTTACGGTCAATTGAAAGTATTCGGGTGTAAGGCATTTGTTCATATTCCTAAAGATGAAAGAGCAAAACTCGATGCCAAGACGAAGGAGTGCATATACCTTGGTTCTCCAAGAGATGAACTTGGCTTTAGACTGTGGGATCCTGCAAACAAGAAGATTGTTCGAAGCAGAGATGTGGTATTTTATGAAGATCAAACAATCAATGATATTCAATCTAAGAAGTCAAAGACCATTGTGGTACAAAACTCAGGGGGAGAGATTCCTCAACGAGATATTGAACCTGATCAGACAGCACAACCCCATCATATGGAGCAACCTGACCAAACAGAAGAAGATCAGGAAATGCAGGAAGAACAAATGATAGATACTAATCAGAGAGACCAAGAACCTCAAGTGAGAAGATCCGTGCGAGTAAGACAACCATCAAGAAGATATTCCCCAGATGAGTATGTCACTCTCACTGATGAAGGAGAACCTCAAAACTTCATAGAAGCCATTGAGACGGATGACAAAGACAAATGGATGCAAGCCATGCAAGAAGAATTACAGTCACTGAATGAGAACCAGACATATGACTTGGTGAAATTACCAAAGGGAAGAAGGGCTTTGAAAAATAAGTGGGTGTTCAAACTCAAGTCTGAAGAGAACAACCCAAACCCCAGATACAAAGCACGAATTGTCGTGAAGGGGTGCCATCAGAAGAAAGGCATAGACTTCGAAGAGATATTCTCACCAGTGGTGAAGATGACATCCATAAGAGCAATCCTTGGTCTAGCTGCAACACTAGACTTGGAGATAGAGCAACTTGATGTCAAAACAGCATTCTTACATGGAGACTTGGAGGAAGAGATATACATGGAGCAACCCGAAGGATTTGCAGAACCAGGCAAAGAACATCTTGTGTGTCGCTTGAAGAAAAGTCTATATGGGTTGAAGCAAGCTCCAAGGCAATGGTACAAAAAGTTTGAACTCTTCATGACCCAACATAAATTTGAAAAGACTTCTGCAGACCACTGTGTGTTTGTGAAGAAATATGATAATGGTGAATCCATCATACTTTTGTTGTATGTTGATGATATGCTTATTGTTGGGAAAGACAAGACAAAGATAGATGCTCTAAAGAATGCACTGAGCAAATCTTTTGCCATGAAAGATTTGGGTGCAGTAAAGAAGATTCTTGGAATGAAAATCATTCGAGATCGTCCCAAAAGAATGTTGTGGATGTCACAAGAAGATTATATCAAGAAAGTCCTTGAGAGGTTCAACATGCATAATGCTAAACCTGTACATGTCCCACTACCTGGTCATCTGAAACTCAGTAAGACACAGTGTCCAAGCAATGAAGAAGAAAAAGAAGAAATGAGCAAGGTGCCCTATTCTTCAGCTGTGGGTAGCCTTATGTATGCAATGGTTTGCACAAGACCAGACATTGCTTATGCTGTTGGAGTAGTAAGTAGATTCCTGTCAAATCCAGGAAAGGAGCATTGGAATGCTGTGAAATGGATACTGAGGTATCTAAGAGGAACTGCCAAACAGTGTTTGTGCTTTGGCAATGAAAAGCAATTACTCACTGGGTATGTAGATGCAGACATGGCAGGGGATGTAGATTCAAGAAAATCTATTTCCGGGTATTTGATTACTTTTGCAGGGGGAGCTATCTCATGGCAATCACGATTACAAAAGTGCATTGCTTTGAGTACCACAGAAGCTGAATACATAGCAATTACTGAAGGCTGTAAGGAGATCATGTGGATGAAGAAGTTCATGCAAGAGTTAGGTCAGAATCAAGAAACTTATGTTCTCTATTGTGACAATCAGAGCGCAATCCATCTCAGCAAGAACTCGACATACCATTCAAGGTCAAAACACATTGACGTAAGGTATCACTGGATCCGCGATGTGTTGGAGAGTAAATTGTTGAAAGTAGAGAAAATTCATACCAATGAGAATGGGGCAGACATAATGACAAAACCTCTTCCAAAAGAGAAGATAGAGCTCTGCAAACAAGTTGCTGGATTAGCAGCAACTCCAAACTAACCCAGAACATTCCCCTATGGCTGGAGGGGGAGAAATGTGGGGTCCAGCCATTTGGTGTTTTGCATGAAAGGAAAATAACACTTGGTGTTTTGCATGAAAGGCAAAGGACACTTGGTGTCTTGCATGAAAGGCAAAGAACAAGTGTCTTCATGCATGTAAGACCTTTTGGCTTGCTTCTCCTATAAATAGGACCAAGAGCAAGCATTCAAAATACAACCACAAGAGAAACAAGAAGCAAGAGAAATAGAGCCTTGCTCAAGAGAGAAAATTGTTTTAGAGAGTTTTTCCTTGTGAGAGAAATAGTGAGCCAATTTGTGAGAGTGTTCCTTACAAATTGAGAGATACTTTGTAGAGAGTTCCACCTAAGGGTGAAGTTGTTGTATTCCCATTTTTATTATAGTGGATGTTTTAAGAGGCCTAAGGGTCCCGTGGTTTTTCCCTTTCTCACATTGAGAAGGTTTTCCACGCTAAAATCTTTTTGTGTCATTTTTGCTTAATTTTTCACGTTTCCGCAAGTGCCTATTTTTGAGTTCACGGAGGAGGGAAATTATGGAAGGTTATTTCCCAACAAAAAGAGAGTGTGTAAGCGACTATGCTTAGCATTCCTCTTCAATAATTTGGTATTAAGAATGTATAATTTGGTATTAAGAATATTGGAAGGAATATTGATAGAATAGGATTTGATAACTTTTTTTTTATTGATTTAAGAGTTTTGTTTTTCACTCAAGACGATTCTCTCACACAATAAAACACAATAAATTGAAGAAAAGATAAATTTAGATTTTGGTAGTAGAGAAGAAAAATATATTAAATTGACTTAATTAATTACAAGCACAAATCTTATTCTTATAAGAGATTACTTGTACATCGATTTATTACAAGATGTATTCAATTTAATATAAACTATATTTGATTATCTATGGAATACATACATACTACTATTTATTGTATTTGATTTACTGTTGAATAATTCATGTATATTTAACTATTATAAATTATATTTGATTACTATTCTAATAATTATTAGACGATAGACTTTGATCTAGAGGGAGGTGAATAGATCACAAATTTTACAACAAAAAACTTTTGGCAAAAATCTTTTTCAAAATAAGGTGCAGCGGAAAAACAACCCGAATCGAATCGTCTAACCGAACCTACTATTAAAAAGCAATATACGTAACTGTTTACCGTTGAAAATGGTAAACAACCGCTAGTCCTCCAAAGTTATTAAATCTTTGGTCTCTTACAAGATCCACTAGATTGATCCTTGGACATGTGTTGTTATTTAGTTTATGGGTTTATTGATTATGAATATTTAGACAATGTTCTTCAAATATATTTCAAAGTCGTTACTGGAATGTTGTGATTTCTTTTAAGTAAGTACAGAAATGTAGATTGCAAAAGGTAAATTGCTTGAAGATAAATGACAAGTAATAAATGTTGAAACTGACTTTAAATAAATTGCAAGTAAAAGTAAATGACTGGAATTTAAATGAATTTGATTACAAGGTATGGTATTCAAACGTACATTTTCTCTCAAAAGCACTTTTTTCTCACACGCAGGTACTGGGAGTAAAGTTTAGAGTTTTTTGTACAATTGTTGAACATCCTTATTCTAAATGCTAAGTGTTATATTTATACTAAATCGAAAATAACCGTCATCTAATGACCTTCTCGCCAGAAAATGCCACGTCTTCAGTCTGCATGCGTTTCGTCGCTTCAAAACTCTCCACGTGTCTTGAGAAACAGATAAGGCCAAAAGGTAGTTATCAGCCTCATTTGAATTACACCGGTCGAACGCTTCTTCAAACAACTCCGTCGAACTTCATTCTAAGCCTAAAATGTTTCTAAGTCCTAAACCATAACGCCCTATATGGAAAGATTTCTTCGACTAGATCTTCAAAATTTCCCTGTCGAAAATAACGTATTCTTTCTTAGAGTAATTCTTCAAACCCCAGCAACCCATTTCAAATCTTCAAATTCTTCGAAATGTCCTTGCCATTGTTTGTTGTTGAAATCATCATGTTCTTCTTCAGAATATGACTTTGAACCTCCTAACTTACTTCCAACATTAATGAGTGTCGAAATCCCAGCCAACAAATTGCCCCCTAAAAATGTCATTTTCGATTATAAAGAGAAAAAGACATTTTTTGAAGCTTTTTTAACACTACTGCACCTTTACTGTTGTGATGCCATGGTCATCATGACCACGCCGCTTCAGAAGTCTAATCAAGACGTGCAGAAACCCAAAAAGTAATCATCACACCCCTATTTACTAAGAAGTAGTGGGCTACCCTCTACAACCGTCCTATCACATCATAACGGGTCAACACGTGTCCCACAATCCTAACCACTACTTATAATGGCTGAAATGAAATGTCTCGCTTTTTCACTATAAATATTCTATTTCATTTCTCTTTTTACTTTTTTACACTCCTGATCTTTCTTCTCTCTCCAAAGCACAAGAATAAATGTTCATCTTCTCACAAGCACACTCAACAAACTCAAGGCACTTTCAACTTTAATCATCAATGGCGTCCAAGAAAACACCAGTTCTTCCTAAGGATGCTAAGAAACAACCAGTCATTCGTCCTATTAACACAATCTTCGGTCCTCAAGTTGTAGGTAATCAACAATATGTTCCAGAACCTCCCCTTGAGGAAGAAAAAAGACGAATTTATCAATCCCAGGTACTTATTCCTATTTCATTTTCTGGAAAAATATATGCTCTTCCTGGTCCTTTACCAGATATTGACACTGATGCTGTAAAACTTAGAGAATTCTTCCCAACCTATCATAGGTATAAACCCATAGCAAGTAGGAGAAAATCTAAAACTACTACTGAAACCAAAACTCCTGAACCACGTAAGGGAACTAATACTCAGGCAACGTCTTTGACTGAGCCTGAAGAAAACACCATTAACTTAGATTACATGAGCAATGCTCTTAGAGCATTTCGCTCTTGCCCCTTGTCAAAAGATCCTGAGAACTATCTATCTTGGTTGGAGAAGATAAAAAAGAAGAAAACTGAGTTTTGGAAAGAAATGGAAATTTTCGACATGATCCAGCTGTCGAAATATGGACCCGGTTACTACCAAACCATGTTGCTCACTTCCTTATACTTCTGGGACAACACACACAACAATTTCCATTTCCCATATGTTACCTCGGTTTTCAATATAACCGCGATAAATACTCTTTATATTTTTTATTCCCTCAGTGTCTACCTCAATCACTTCTCGAGCCCTAGCGAAAGAACACTTCTTCTCTAGCCAACGAAAGAACACTTATCCTCCAAGGAACCCTAGCGAACAAAAAAACTCTCTCACCATTATTCTCCGGTATGATATTATTATTGTTGTTGTTGTTGCTGTTCTTGTTGTTGCTTTGGTCCATTATTGTTGTTCTTGTTATTCTCCATTACTGTTGTTGCTATTATTGTTGTTGTTGTTGAAAAGCTTTATTTTTGTTGGTTGTGTACTATTTTTATTTTTAACTTCAGAAGCTTTATGTGATTATGGATCGTAGTTGGATGAAATCCAATATATTTAGTATACAGTAGGAGAATAGATTGAAATAATTTCTTGATTTTGCTGGAAAAAACCTTCCTGACAATAATGGGATTTTTTAGTATCCTTGTAAAAATTGCTTTAATACGAAAATACATCATAGGGATGTTATATTCAATCATTGTGGTTGTGATGGAATTATTCAAAATTACACGAAATGGGTATGACATGGTGAAGTGACAAAAAAAAGACATCTGTCACATACAGTTGAAGATGATAATGTTATGAATGATACTCTAGAAGACATCATTCATGATATTTGAGTTATGCTTTCAAGAATGCTAATATAGTAGATACTTTTCAAAGAGACATGGAAGATTTGTTGTATCCAGAATGTAAAATTTTTACAAGATTGTTAGTTGTGTTAAGAATATTTAATCTTAAGCAAGAGGTGGGTGGATGGATAAAATTTTCACTGAATTGCTTGAATTGTTGAAAGAAATGCTTCCCGAAGGTAACACGTTGTCGAACCGTACTTTTGAGGCCCAGAAGATATTGTGTCCAATGGTTTTGTACTATGTCAAAATACATGCATGTCATAATGATTGAATATTATATACGAAAGATTTTGAAAACTTGAAGGAGTGCCCGAGGCTCGAGGAATCAGACTACAAGCAGAAGGACAATGGTGTTGATGATGATGATGATGGTGTAACTAGCAAGGGTGTTCCTGCCAAGGTGTTGAGGTACCTATCGATAATTCCAAGGTTCAAGAGATTGTTTTCTAATGTTAGTGATGCAAAGAATACTAGATGGCATGTAGATGAAAGAATGTGTGATGGAAAAATTTGCCATGTAGCTGATTCATTGCAAAGGAAGAAAATTGATTCTTTGTATCCAGATTTTGCCCTTGAACCGAGGAACCTTAGGCTCTGATTTGCCACTGGCAGAATGAACCCTTTTGGTAATTTGAGTATTAACCATACGTCATGGTATGTTCTTCTCATACTTTACAACCTATCTCCATGGTTATGCATGAAACGCAAGTATATGATGCCAGCGATGATGATTTAGATTCCAAAACAACCAGGGAACGACATTGATGTTTATTTAACACCATTGATTGAAAATTTAAGACTTTTGTGGGAGGAAGGTGTTGATGTTGATGATGCGTATACAAGTGATAACTTTAAGTTGCGTGTCATGTTGTTTTGCACAATTAATGGATTTCCTGCATACGGTAATTTGTCTGGATACAACGTCAAGGGACATAAAGCTTGTCCTATATGTGAAGTTGATACATGCCACCACCAATTACAAAATGGAAAAAGACAGTTTATCTCGGGCATCGGAAATTTTTAAGACCTAATCATCCATATAGTAGATTGCAGAAAGCTTTTAATGGAGAACAGGAGTTTGATATTGCTCCAAAGCCCTTAACTAGGAAGGAAGTTTATAGAAAATAATAACACATTAAGGTTGTCTTTGGAAAGAAACAAAAAGTCGGTGGAGACAAATATTTGGAAAAAGTGGTCGACATTCTTTGATATTCCATACTGGTTTAGTCTTGATGTAAGACATTGTCTTGATGTGATGCATATGGAGAATAATGTATATGATAGTCTGATTGAAACACTTCTCAAGATAAAAGATACTAAGAAATCCTGCAAAGATATGGTTGTGATGGGTATACAACAAGAGTTAGCCCAAAAAGAAGTAGAAAATAGAACCTATTTGCCCCCAACATGTCACACTCTTTCTAAAAAAGAAAAAAATTGCGATTGTTTGCAGGGTATCAAAGTTCCGCAATGGCACTCATCAAATGTGAAAAAACTTGTGTCAGAGAACGATCACAAATTAGTTGGCTTGAAATCTCATGATTGTCATGTCTTGATGCAACAACTTCTACCATTGGCTATCTGTGGCATTTTACCAAGAAATGTAAGGGTAACTATAACCAGATTGTGCTTATTCTTCAATGCTATATGTAGTAAAGTTATTTATCCTGGAAATTTAGATGACTTGGAACACGAATCTGCAGTTATCTTGTGTCAATTAGAGATGTTTTTCCCTCCATCATTCTTTGACATCATGGTTCACTTAGTTGTTCATCTAGTCAGGGATATTAGAATTTGTGGTCAAATTTATTTACGGTGGATGTATTTGGTAGAGCGTTACATGAAGATTTTTAAAGGGTATAAAAATAATCATCACCGTCCGGAAGCTTCGATCGTACAAAGGTACATCACAAAAGAAGCTATTGAGTTTTGTACAAACTATTTGTCAAAAGCTTTCTTTATAGGAATTCCTGAGGCTTGTCCTGATAGATTTTATGATGGTATAAGTATTCAAGGTTTAAATGTTAAGACATTTTTCCAAGAAGTAGTTATTCAAGCATATTTGTATATATTGAATAACCTTAGTGAAGTTCAACCTTACTTGACCGCTCACAAAAGTCTTTTAAAGGAAAAAAATCCCCCAGATGAATGAAAAATGGTTGTTGACAGAGTATAACAAAACTTTCATAAATTGGTTTAATGAAAGTATTTCTAAAGAGAGTAGTGCATCAGATCTTTGCAAATGGTTGTCACGTATGCCTAAGTTTAATGTAATTACTTGGAGTGCATTCGACATTTCTAAATATTCATTCTATACAAAATTAAAGGATGATCGTAGCACCGTGCAATATAGTGGGGTTATGGTTGAGGCTGAATCCATGTACTTTTATAGATCCACAGATAATAATCCTGTACTAGCATCTAGGGCGTACTTTGGGTTCATTGAGGTGATTTTGGAGATTGACTATGTTTCTTTTAAAGTTCATTTATTTAAGTGCAAGTGGATTGATAGTAACAATGGTGTAGAAACCGATGAATTAGGGTTCACACAGGTTGATATTCGTAAGGAAACTTATAAGAACGAACCTTTCATCATGGCAACTTAAGTAAAACAAGTTTTTTTTTAATGTAACTGATCCTTCTAACATTAGATGGTCAATTGTTCTTCAAGGTAAACATATTCCCGATAGTATTGGTGAAAATCAAGATTTTAGCTATGAAACACCTTGTTTAACAACACGTGTACGTCAAGCATCTGAAGAAAATGATTCAGATGATGTACATGCTATTCGTTGTGATCATGAAAAGGGGATATGGGAAAACTAGTAAGTAAATGATTTATATCCCTTTGAAATTTATAACTAATCATTTTAATCCTTTTTAATTATTGTACTATATATTTAAACTTATTGTTGATTGACCTAATTAGTTTCAAATATTGTTCAAACTATAGGTGCTTAAGAACCAGTGACAAATCCTATAGGACACCTAGAAAACTTTCCATTTTGGTTATTGCTTTTGTTTCACAATTCTTTGTTTTAGTTTTGAAAATGGTTCGGCAATTGGTTGTGTGATACATGTTCCAAAATATATGGTTGTATAATCTTGTAATTGGTTTTAAAAATATGGTTCTATATTCAGGAATATGGTTCTATAAATGGTTTTGTAATACAGGTGCAAGCAACAGTACAAAAAAAACTTATCCCCTCGGTGTTTACATAAAACCGAGGTAATAACAGTGAGAAATTACCTCGAAATTTACATAAAACCGAGGTAATAACGTTGGGCGCGCCATCCAGTTCTAAAAATAATAAAAATGCTGATGCTAGGGATCAAACCCATGACCTTTTAATTTCTAACCTCAGTTTTAGAATCATCGAGGTGACTAGTGATTGATTTTCATGTCGCCTTTTGTTACCTCGCATGTGTAGTCGAGGTAAAATGTATTTAGTGGCCTAAGTTAGTTGTGTTATTTGTAGTAGTAAAGTATCCACTTCCGGGAATCGACGATTTGATGGACCAACTTTTAGGAGCTTGTGTGTTTAGCAAAATTGATTTGAGGTCTGGTTACCATCAGATCCGAGTTAAGGATGAAGATATTCAAAACACTGCATTAAGAACTCGATACGATCATTATGAATATTCAATGATGCATTTCGGAGCGTCGAATGCACCTGGTGTGTTTATGGAGTATATGAATTGCATTTTTCATCCTTATCTTGATTAGTTTGTCGTAGTCTTTATCGATGATATTCTGATTTATTCTAAATCGAATGAAGAACAAGCAGAGCATTTGAGGGTTGTATTGCAGTTGTTAAAAGAGAATAAGTTGTTTGCTACAATCAAAGTGTGAGTTCTAGTTGCAAGAGATGATTTTCCTCGAACATGTTATTTCTGGTAATGGCATTGCAGTGGATCCATCCAAAGTAGACGCAGTACTAAAATGGGAGGCTCCTAAATCGATGATAGAGATCAGAAGTTTCTTGGGGTTGGCAAGTTGTTATCGCAAGTTTATTGAAGGGTTCTCAAATTTAGCCCTTCCGAAAAGGTCAGGCCTATGTGTGGGATATTCATTTAGAAGAGAGTTTCAGAGAGTTAAATAAGAAGTTGACTACAGCCATATTTTTGATTTTTCCATATCCTCATGAATAATTTGTAGTATATTATGATGCTTCTAAAATGGGTTTGAGTGGTGTGTTGATGCAAGAAAGTAAAGTGGTGGCTTATGCTTCATGAAAATTGAGGGTACATGAGAGGAACTATCCTAATCATGATCTAGAGTATATAGAAGTGATATTTGTGTTGAAAATTTGGAGGCACTATCTTCATGGTTAAGGATTCGAAGTGTTTAGAAAACATAAGAGTTTAAAGCATTTGTGTAACCAAAAGGAGTTGAATATGAGGCAGAGAAGATGGTTGGAATTTCAGAAGGACTACGATTTTGGCTTAAATTATCATCCAGGTAAAATTAATGTTGTGGCTGATGCTTTGAGTCGAAAGTCTCTACATATGTTGGCATTGATGATTAGAGAGTTGGATCATATTGAGCAGCTCCTAAATTTGAGTATGGTTTGTGAATTGACACCATGAAGTGTGATGTTGGGTATGTTGAAGGTGAATAATGAATTCCGTAATGAAATTAGGGAGAATTAGAAGCTATATGTGAAGTTAGTAGATTTATTGTCTTCAGTGAACCCAAATGAAGAAAGTGTCTTTAAAGTGGATGAGAATGGAGTGCTGAGGTTTTAAGGTAGAGTATGTGTGCTTGATAATTTTGAGTTGAAGAGGGTGATTTTAGAGGAAAGTCATAGAAGCATTATGAGTGGTCATTCTGGGGCTACTAAAATGTATCAGGACCTTAAGAAAATGTTTTTGTGGCCATGAATGAAGCGAGATGTGGCATAGTTTTTGTATGCATGTTTCACTTGCCAGAAGTCAAAGGTAAAGCACCAGAAACCTTCGGGTTTGATGCATCTAATGGATATTCCAGAGTGGAAATGGGATAGTATTTCGATGGACTTCGTGATTGGATAACCGAATACTCCTAGAGGGTTTGATTCGATATGGGTGATTATTGATAGACTGATGAAATCAACCCATTTTATTCCAATTAATATCAGTTTTCCATTACAGAAGTTGGCCAAGATTTATATCAAGGTAATTGTGAAGTTACATGGTGTCCCGTCGAGTATAGTTTCCGATAGAGACGCACAATTTACATCCATATTTTAGGAAAGTTTGCAGGAAGCTTTGGGTAGTAAGCTGAGGTTGAGTTCTGCTTATCATTCGCAGATTGATGGCAAGTCAGAAAAAATTATTCAGTCATTGGAGGAATTATGTACTCGAACAAAGAGGTACTTGGGATAGTCATGCCATTGATCAAGTTCACTTATAATAATGGTTTTCATTCTACCATTGGAATGGCGCAATTTGAAGCATTGTACGGTTGGAGGTGTAGGACACCTCTGTGTTGGTATGAATCTGGTGAGAGTGCTATACTTGGCCAGAAATTGTACAGTAGACTACTGAGAAGGTGAAGTTGATCCGAGATAAAATAAAGCATCAAAAGTAGGCAAAAATGCTACCATGATAAGAGGAAGAAAAATCTAGAATTTAGGGAAAATGATCATGTGTTCCTAAGATTCAATCATGTGACTGGTGTTAGGCGTGCACTAAAACCAAAGAAGCTTATTCCTAAGTTTATCGGTCTGTATCAGATTTCTCAGAGAATTGGAACCGTGGCTTATAGAGTGGCCTTGCCACCCGATCTTTTGAACTCGCATGACGTGTACCATATGTCAACTTCAAAAGTATACTCCTGATCCATCTCATGTGATTCGGATGAATGATGTGCAAGAGAGGGATAACCTTATGGTAGAAGCATTGCCCGTGAGAATTGAGGACCAAGATTTGAAGAAGTTGAGGGGCGAGGAGATTGCTCTAGTGAAAGTTTTCCGGGGAGGAGCTACTAGAGGAAATATGACTTGGGAGATGGAGAGCCAGATGCAAGAAGTACATCTAGAGTTGTTTGTATCAGGTAAATTTTCGAGGATGAAAATATTCTAAGTGGGGGAGAGTTGTAACACTCCATTTGAATGATCTAATTCTATAGAATAATTTAATTGTATTGTATGTATTTTAAATAGTTGATGTAGTAAGGGGGCTTTGTGTATGGGGTAGTATCCCTAGAATATTAGAATTTTAAGTGAGGGGTGTGGTAGTAGTAATGAGAAATAGAGGATGTTAGACACAATGAGATTAATAGTATTACTATTAGATTTAATTAAATTAATTTAGTAGTAATAATAAATAAGTTAATAATTATTTAAAATAAAAATAAAAATATAGAGATAGTATTGCTTTTATTATTATTATTATTATTATTACTATTATTTTATTGGGTAGTTGGCCTAATGATATGATTTAGAATATATATAAAAATAATAATATAGAGATGGTATATATATATATATATATATATATATATGTGTGTGTGTGTGTGTGTGTGTGTGTGTGTGTGAGAGAGAGAGAGAGAGAGAGAGAGAGAGAGAGAGAGAGAATGAGAGAGAGAGAGAGAGAGAGAGAGAAGAGAGAGAGAGAGAGAGATTATTATTATTTAAATTTTTTAGTTTGATTTAATATTATAGTAATAATAATAATAAGATTTAAAAATAAATTAAAAATAAGGGATTTAGTTGATCTACATATAAGAAGGTGAGAAGAGATAAGAGAGTGAGGAAGGTACGTGAAAGAATTGGAAAAAGGGAGAGTTAGGGCAAGAGGCAAGGTTAGGAAGAAGAAGATTACCATTGTAGAAGAGCTTGAAGCTTAAAATTCTAGGGTAAGGATGGGGGACCTATTCCTATAAGAGTTTCTAATCATGAGAGGGTAGTGAGAGGTCCTTGCCTTCTTATTTTGGTATTATACCATGTTATGATTATTGTCGATTTGTGACTATGATTGTGAGGAATGGATTTTAATTTTTGTTACTATAGTAATTTATATTTCTTGATGATGAATTTTGAATTGTTGCTGAATTTTATGTATGTTTATGTTAAGGGTTTGAGATGATGATTATGATGATGGTAGGGTATGAAATTGTGAATTTATTGATGTGATTATATGAATATGAGTGGTGATTGATATTGGTATGTTTACAATTGAGTTTAAAATAATGGAATATTTTTTGTGATGATTTCATGGACGTTTTTGGTGTTGAAAAAGATGAAAATCATGTCGGTAGCAGGTGGGAAATAAGTGTATGAGGTGACGAATATGAACGATGTCCGTATTGACAAATCATTTGATGTATTGTGAATGATTGGGAGGGTGTGTTTGATCATATTGGTGGTAGTCCAGAAGGGAGAATTACGTTAAACATGGTTGGAATTGTGTGATCGATTATGTATCACTAAATATTATTATAATTGTTGTGTTAATTGCATTATTACCATGCCATGCATTCATTGTTGATATGTTCAAGGAGATAAGTCATAGGTCGAAGGGGACGAAACATTTATCCAGAACTCAGAAGAAGGAGTTCGGGATTTCGAAGGGGGAATCGGGTTTGTAAGATAAACCATTGATGAGAATTGGTACCACATGCCTCGTGTAATGTTGTCGGGTCTCATTGCATTATGATTATGTTGCAGTTGTGCATTTGTTATAGTGAGAATGTGATTGTAAAGGAACGTGATTTATGTGTATAAATACTACTATCTTAATTATTATACACCATTCATTATATGAACGAATTTCTTACCCTTTTTGTGTTTGTTGTGTCTGTGCTCCCTCGGAGTACAGACAATCAGGTACTTGAGTAGTTGGAGATATACCTCATATTTCTATCGGTCAAGTCTACTAGTGGAGTTGCTCTGATACATAACACTAGAGAACAAGTTGTTTTCTTCATGTTATTCTGTTTCATATATTTTAATTTAAAGTAATTATTGAACCACTTTTGGCGTGGATGATTTGTTAAGGCTATGGATTCCATAATTTTGTTTAATTCTGCTGTTTGGAATATAACTTTTTATTAAATAAAGTAACATTCATACTTCTTGGATTGTGAAGTGACATCCTACTTGGATAAAATTATATTTTATTTATTAAATTATTGAGTCAGGATGTAGGGTGTTAGAGCTAGGCCAACAACCAACCTGATTGCTTCGATCCTAGCAATTGGTGCAAAAAATTCATCAAAGTCGATTCATTCTCTCTCAATAAATACTTTGCCAACAAGTTTTTCTTTGCGTATAGTTACTTATCCTTTTGGATTCAACTTCACTTTGTACACCCACTTCACATCAATTACATTCTTTTCTTGTGGCAATTTGACTAGTGACAAGGTTTTGTTGACTTATATGGTCTTCAGTTCCTCCATCATGACTTGCATCCACTTCGAGTCCTTCAATGCCTCATTTACATTGGCTGGCTCAGCTTCTGCATAGAAATCATAGTGTACCAGCTCACCTTTATCAATTACCACATTATCTAACATGATCACAAATTCTTGCAGCCTTCTAGGCATGTTTCTTGTCCGTTGAAGTCTACTTGTTCCTACATGAACCCCACCTCCTCCTGGTCGAATTCCACTGTCAGCCCCACTAGCTGGTTCATCACATATGACTCTCATTGAATCCTTCATGACATTGACATTCCAATCTCACTCCTTCAGTTCATCTATGGTCACATCTCTGTTGATCACAACTTACTTGCTCAAGGGATCAAATAGTTTGTATCCTCTAGTTGAGTAATATCCTATCAGGATCATCAAGCTCGACTTGCCATCAAGTTTCCTTCTCAACTGGCCAGGCACATGTCTATATGATATGGATTCAAACACCTTCATATGGCTTAAGCTAGACTTGACACCAGACCAACATTCTTCTGGTGAAATTCCTTATAGATTCTTTATTTGACATCTGTCTAAGATGTATGTGAAAGTCGGCAAACCTTTATCACATAACTCATTTAATAGATGTTTTCCCTTTAACATACATCTTACCATATTCATGAATGTCATGTTCTTTCTTTCAATAATACCATTTTCTTTAGGAGTGTATGGTGGCACCACCTCATGCATAATCCATTCTCTTACACATAATGCATCGAAGTCTCTTGACACATATATTCTCCACCACCATCAGTCCTCAAAATCTTGATCTCGTGGCCACTTTGAGTCTCCATCATAACTTTGAACTTTGTGAACACCTCAAGCACATCGCTTTTATTCTTGATTAGGTTTGTCCATAATTTTTTTTACTGAAATCATCTATGAATGTAACAAAGTACATGTTGCCTCCAATCCAATCTACTTTAAGAGGACCACACACATATGAGTATACAACCTTAAGAGTGGCTTTCAAATTACTTTTTTCATCTTTGCTGAAGTTGTTTTTGTGTTGCTTTGCCTGAACACATTCTTCCTACGCTTAATTTAGAATCTAAATTTCTCGTAAACCTGAAACCATGTTCCATCTCTTCAGATTGCTTATGTTTTTGAAGGTGAGATGACCAAGTCTATGGTGCCATAGCCATTCATCCTTGCTAGTTGCAGTTGCCAAACACTTGTGTTCCATCGCATCAAGTTCAATCTTGAATGTTCTATTTTGAGACATAGGTGCTTTCAAGATTAACTTTCCCCTTCAGTCAAGTACTCTCATCATTTTATCTTCTATCAACACTTTCTAATTCTTCTCGATGAGTTCCCATATGTTGAGAAAAATGATTTTCATGTCTGGTATGTACAATTCATTGGAAATCACTGAACTTTTTCCATCTTTCCTCATGATCGAAAAATCACCAATACCTTCATATATCACACACAAGAGTTTGGACTATAACTTTTTATTAAATAAAGTAACATTCAGACTTATGGGATTGTGAAGTGACATCCTACTTGGATAAAATTATATTTTATTAATTAAATTATTGAGTCAGGATGTAGGGTGTTAGAGCTAGGCCAACAACCAACCTGATTGCTTCGATCCTAGCAATTGGTGCAAAAAATTCATCAAAGTCGATTCATTCTCTCTCAATAAATACTTTGCCAACAAGTTTTTCTTTGCGTATAGTTACTTATCCTTTTGGATTCAACTTCACTTTGTACACCCACTTCACATCAATTACATTCTTTTCTTGTGGCAATTTGACTAGTGACAAGGTTTTGTTGACTTATATGGTCTTCAGTTCCTCCATCATGACTTGCATCCACTTCGAGTCCTTCAATGCCTCATTTACATTGGCTGGCTCAGCTTCTGCATAGAAATCATAGTGTACCAGCTCACCTTTATCAATTACCACATTATCTAACATGATCACAAATTCTTGCAGCCTTCTAGGCATGTTTCTTGTCCGTTGAAGTCTACTTGTTCCTACATGAACCCCACCTCCTTCTGGTCGAATTCCACTGTCAGCCCCACTAGCTGGTTCATCACATATGACTCTCATTGAATCCTTCATGACATTGACATTCCAATCTCACTCCTTCAGTTCATCTATGATCACATCTCTGTTGATCACAACTTACTTGCTCAAGGGATCAAATAGTTTGTATCCTCTAGTTGAGTAATATCCTATCAGGATCATCAAGCTCGACTTGCCATCAAGTTTCCTTCTCAACTGGCCAGGCACATGTCTATATGATATGGATTCAAACACCTTCATATGGCTTAAGCTAGACTTGACACCAGACCAACATTCTTCTGGTGAAATTCCTTATAGATTCTTTATTTGACATCTGTCTAAGATGTATGTGAAAGTCGGCAAACCTTTATCACATAACTCATTTAATAGATGTTTTCCCTTTAACATACATCTTACCATATTCATGAATGTCATGTTCTTTCTTTCAATAATACCATTTTCTTTAGGAGTGTATCGTGGCACCACCTCATGCATAATCCATTCTCTTACACATAATGCATCGAAGTCTCTTGACACATATATTCTCCACCACCATCAGTCCTCAAAATCTTGATCTCGTGGCCACTTTGAGTCTCCATCATAACTTTGAACTTTGTGAACACCTCAAGCACATCGCTTTTATTCTTGATTAGGTTTGTCCATAATTTTTTTTACTGAAATCATCTATGAATGTAACAAAGTACATGTTGCCTCCAATCCAATCTACTTTAAGAGGACCACACACATATGAGTATACAACCTTAAGAGTGGCTTTCAAATTACCTTTTTCATCTTTGCTGAAGTTGTTTTTGTGTTGCTTTGCCTGAACACATTCTTCCTACGCTTAATTTAGAATCTAAATTTCTCGTAAACCTGAAACCATGTTCCATCTCTTCAGATTGCTTATGTTTTTGAAGGTGAGATGACCAAGTCTATGGTGCCATAGCCATTCATCCTTGCTAGTTGCAGTTGCCAAACACTTGTGTTCCATCGCATCAAGTTCAATCTTGAATGTTCTATTTTGAGACATAGGTGCTTTCAAGATTAACTTTCCCCTTCAGTCAAGTACTCTCATCATTTTATCTTCTATCAACACTTTCTAATTCTTCTCGATGAGTTCCCATATGTCGAGAAAAATGATTTTCATGTCTGGTATGTACAATTCATTGGAAATCACTGAACTTTTTCCATCTTTCCTCATGATCGAAAAATCACCAATACCTTCATATATCACACACAAGAGTTTGAACTATAACTTTTTATTAAATAAAGTAACATTCAAACTTCTGGGATTGTGAAGTGACATCCTACTTGGATAAAATTATATTTTATTAATTAAATTATTGAGTCAGGATGTAGGGTGTTAGAGCTAGGCCAACAACCAACCTGATTGCTTCGATCCTAGCAATTGGTGCAAAAAATTCATCAAAGTCGATTCATTCTCTCTCAATAAATACTTTGCCAACAAGTTTTTCTTTGCGTATAGTTACTTATCCTTTTGGATTCACCTTCACTTTGTACACCCACTTCACATCAATTACATTATTTTCTTGTGGCAATTTGACTAGTGACAAGGTTTTGTTGACTTATATGGTCTTCAGTTCCTCCATCATGACTTGCATCCACTTCGAGTCCTTCAATGCCTCATTTACATTGGCTGGCTCAGCTTCTGCATAGTAATCATAGTGTACCAGCTCACCTTTATCAATTACCACATTATCTAACATGATCACAAATTCTTGCAGCCTTCTAGGCATGTTTCTTGTCCGTTGAAGTCTACTTGTTCCTACTTGAACCCCACCTCCTTCTGGTCGAATTCCACTGTCAGCCCCACTAGCTGGTTCATCACATATGACTCTCATTGAATCCTTCATGACATTGACATTCCAATCTCACTCCTTCAGTTCATCTATGATCACATCTCTGTTGATCACAACTTACTTGCTCAAGGGATCAAATAGTTTGTATCCTCTAGTTGAGTAATATCCTATCAGGATCATCAAGCTCGACTTGCCATCAAGTTTCCTTCTCAACTGGCCAGGCACATGTCTATATGATATGGATTCAAACACCTTCATATGGCTTAAGCTAGACTTGACACCAGACCAACATTCTTCTGGTGAAATTCCTTATAGATTCTTTATTTGACATCTGTCTAAGATGTATGTGAAAGTCGGCAAACCTTTATCACATAACTCATTTAATAGATGTTTTCCCTTTAACATACATCTTACCATATTCATGAATGTCATGTTCTTTCTTTCAATAATACCATTTTCTTTAGGAGTGTATGGTGGCACCACCTCATGCATAATCCATTCTCTTACACATAATGCATCGAAGTCTCTTGACACATATATTCTCCACCACCATCAGTCCTCAAAATCTTGATCTCGTGGCCACTTTGAGTCTCCATCATAACTTTGAACTTTGTGAACACCTCAAGCACATCGCTTTTATTCTTGATTAGGTTTGTCCATAATTTTTTTTACTGAAATCATCTATGAATGTAACAAAGTACATGTTGCCTCCAATCCAATCTACTTTAAGAGGACCACACACATATGAGTATACAACCTTAAGAGTGGCTTTCAAATTACTTTTTTCATCTTTGCTGAAGTTGTTTTTGTGTTGCTTTGCCTGAACACATTCTTCCTACGCTTAATTTAGAATCTAAATTTCTCGTAAACCTGAAACCATGTTCCATCTCTTCAGATTGCTTATGTTTTTGAAGGTGAGATGACCAAGTCTATGGTGCCATAGCCATTCATCCTTGCTAGTTGCAGTTGCCAAACACTTGTGTTCCATCGCATCAAGTTCAATCTTGAATGTTCTATTTTGAGACATAGGTGCTTTCAAGATTAACTTTCCCCTTCAGTCAATTACTCTCATCATTTTATCTTCTATCAACACTTTCTAATTCTTCTCGATGAGTTCCCATATGTTGAGAAAAATGATTTTCATGTCTGGTATGTACAATTCATTGGAAATCACTGAACTTTTTCCATCTTTCCTCATGATCGAAAAATCACCAATACCTTCATATATCACACGAAAGAGTTTGGACTATAACTTTTTATTAAATAAAGTAACATTCAGACTTCTGGGATTGTGAAGTGACATCCTACTTGGATAAAATTATATTTTATTAATTAAATTATTGAGTCAGGATGTAGGGTGTTAGAGCTAGGCCAACAACCAACCTGATTGCTTCGATCCTAGCATTTGGTGCAAAAAATTCATCAAAGTCGATTCATTCTCTCTCAATAAATACTTTGCCAACAAGTTTTTCTTTGCGTATAGTTACTTATCCTTTTGGATTCAACTTCACTTTGTACACCCACTTCACATCAATTACATTCTTTTCTTGTGGCAATTTGACTAGTGACAAGGTTTTGTTGACTTATATGGTCTTCAGTTCCTCCATCATGACTTGCATCCACTTCGAGTCCTTCAATGCCTCATTTACATTGGCTGGCTCAGCTTCTGCATAGAAATCATAGTGTACCAGCTCACCTTTATCAATTACCACATTATCTAACATGATCACAAATTCTTGCAGCCTTCTAGGCATGTTTCTTGTCCGTTGAAGTCTACTTGTTCCTACATGAACCCCACCTCCTTCTGGTCAAATTCCACTGTCAGCCCCACTAGCTGGTTCATCACATATGACTCTCATTGAATCCTTCATGACATTGACATTCCAATCTCACTCCTTCAGTTCATCTATGATCACATCTCTATTGATCACAACTTACTTGCTCAAGGGATCAAATAGTTTGTATCCTCTAGTTGAGTAATATCCTATCAGGATCATCAAGCTCGACTTGCCATCAAGTTTCCTTCTCAACTGGCCAGGCACATGTCTATATGATATGGATTCAAACACCTTCATATGGCTTAAGCTAGACTTGACACCAGACCAACATTCTTCTGGTGAAATTCCTTATAGATTCTTTATTTGACATCTGTCTAAGATGTATGTGAAAGTCGGCAAACCTTTATCACATAACTCATTTAATAGATGTTTTCCCTTTAACATACATCTTACCATATTCATGAATGTCATGTTCTTTCTTTCAATAATACCATTTTCTTTAGGAGTGTATCGTGGCACCACCTCATGCATAATCCATTCTCTTACACATAATGCATCGAAGTCTCTTGACACATATATTCTCCACCACCATCAGTCCTCAAAATCTTGATCTCGTGGCCACTTTGAGTGTCCATCATAACTTTGAACTTTGTGAACACCTCAAGCACATCGCTTTTATTCTTGATTAGGTTTGTCCATAATTTTTTTTACTGAAATCATCTATGAATGTAACAAAGTACATGTTGCCTCCAATCCAATCTACTTTAAGAGGACCACACACATATGAGTATACAACCTTAAGAGTGGCTTTCAAATTACCTTTTTCATCTTTGCTGAAGTTGTTTTTGTGTTGCTTTGCCTGAACACATTCTTCCTACGCTTAATTTAGAATCTAAATTTCTCGTAAACCTGAAACCATGTTCCATCTCTTCAGATTGCTTATGTTTTTGAAGGTGAGATGACCAAGTCTATGGTGCCATAGCCATTCATCCTTGCTAGTTGCAGTTGCCAAACACTTGTGTTCCATCGCATCAAGTTCAATCTTGAATGTTCTATTTTGAGACATAGGTGCTTTCAAGATTAACTTTCCCCTTCAGTCAAGTACTCTCATCATTTTATCTTCTATCAACACTTTCTAATTCTTCTCGATGAGTTCCCATATGTTGAGAAAAATGATTTTCATGTCTGGTATGTACAATTCATTGGAAATCACTGAACTTTTTCCATCTTTCCTCATGATCGAAAAATCACCAATACCTTCATATATCACACACAAGAGTTTGAACTATAACTTTTTATTAAATAAAGTAACATTCAGACTTCTGGGATTGTGAAGTGACATCCTACTTGGATAAAATTATATTTTATTAATTAAATTATTGAGTCAGGATGTAGGGTGTTAGAGCTAGGCCAACAACCAACCTGATTGCTTCGATCCTAGCAATTGGTGCAAAAAATTCATCAAAGTCGATTCATTCTCTCTCAATAAATACTTTGCCAACAAGTTTTTCTTTGCGTATAGTTACTTATCCTTTTGGATTCAACTTCACTTTGTACACCCACTTCACATCAATTACATTCTTTTCTTGTGGCAATTTGACTAGTGACAAGGTTTTGTTGACTTATATGGTCTTCAGTTCCTCCATCATGACTTGCATCTACTTCGAGTCCTTCAATGCCTCATTTACATTGGCTGGCTCAGCTTCTGCATAGAAATCATAGTGTACCAGCTCACCTTTATCAATTACCACATTATCTAACATGATCACAAATTCTTGCAGCCTTCTAGGCATGTTTCTTGTCCGTTGAAGTCTACTTGTTCCTACATGAACCCCACCTCCTTCTGGTCGAATTCCACTGTCAGCCCCACTAGCTGGTTCATCACATATGACTCTCATTGAATCCTTCATGACATTGACATTCCAATCTCACTCCTTCAGTTCATCTATGATCACATCTCTGTTGATCACAACTTACTTGCTCAAGGGATCAAATAGTTTGTATCCTCTAGTTGAGTAATATCCTATCAGGATCATCAAGCTCGACTTGCCATCAAGTTTCCTTCTCAACTGGCCAGGCACATGTCTATATGATATGGATTCAAACACCTTCATATGGCTTAAGCTAGACTTGACACCAGACCAACATTCTTCTGGTGAAATTCCTTATAGATTCTTTATTTGACATCTGTCTAAGATGTATGTGAAAGTCGGCAAACCTTTATCACATAACTCATTTAATAGATGTTTTCCCTTTAACATACATCTTACCATATTCATGAATGTCATGTTCTTTCTTTCAATAATACCATTTTCTTTAGGAGTGTATCGTGGCACCACCTCATGCATAATCCATTCTCTTACACATAATGCATCGAAGTCTCTTGACACATATATTCTCCACCACCATCAGTCCTCAAAATCTTGATCTCGTGGCCACTTTGAGTCTCCATCATAACTTTGAACTTTGTGAACACCTCAAGCACATCGCTTTTATTCTTGATTAGGTTTGTCCATAATTTTTTTTACTGAAATCATCTATGAATGTAACAAAGTACATGTTGCCTCCAATCCAATCTACTTTAAGAGGACCACACACATATGAGTATACAACCTTAAGATTTTCTTTCAAATTACCTTTTTCATCTTTGCTGAAGTTGTTTTTGTGTTGCTTTGCCTGAACACATTCTTCCTACGCTTAATTTAGAATCTAAATTTCTCGTAAACCTGAAACCATGTTCCATCTCTTCAGATTGCTTATGTTTTTGAAGGTGAGATGACCAAGTCTATGGTGCCATAGCCATTCATCCTTGCTAGTTGCAGTTGCCAAACACTTGTGTTCCATCGCATCAAGTTCAATCTTGAATGTTCTATTTTGAGACATAGGTGCTTTCAAGATTAACTTTCCCCTTCAGTCAAGTACTCTCATCATTTTATCTTCTATCAACACTTTCTAATTCTTCTCGATGAGTTCCCATATGTCGAGAAAAATGATTTTCATGTCTGGTATGTACAATTCATTGGAAATCACTGAACTTTTTCCATCTTTCCTCATGATCGAAAAATCACCAATACCTTCATATATCACACACAAGAGTTTGAACTATAACTTTTTATTAAATAAAGTAACATTCAAACTTCTGGGATTGTGAAGTGACATCCTACTTGGATAAAATTATATTTTATTAATTAAATTATTGAGTCAGGATGTAGGGTGTTAGAGCTAGGCCAACAACCAACCTGATTGCTTCGATCCTAGCAATTGGTGCAAAAAATTCATCAAAGTCGATTCATTCTCTCTCAATAAATACTTTGCCAACAAGTTTTTCTTTGCGTATAGTTACTTATCCTTTTGGATTCACCTTCACTTTGTACACCCACTTCACATCAATTACATTATTTTCTTGTGGCAATTTGACTAGTGACAAGGTTTTGTTGACTTATATGGTCTTCAGTTCCTCCATCATGACTTGCATCCACTTCGAGTCCTTCAATGCCTCATTTACATTGGCTGGCTCAGCTTCTGCATAGTAATCATAGTGTACCAGCTCACCTTTATCAATTACCACATTATCTAACATGATCACAAATTCTTGCAGCCTTCTAGGCATGTTTCTTGTCCGTTGAAGTCTACTTGTTCCTACTTGAACCCCACCTCCTTCTGGTCGAATTCCACTGTCAGCCCCACTAGCTGGTTCATCACATATGACTCTCATTGAATCCTTCATGACATTGACATTCCAATCTCACTCCTTCAGTTCATCTATGATCACATCTCTGTTGATCACAACTTACTTGCTCAAGGGATCAAATAGTTTGTATCCTCTAGTTGAGTAATATCCTATCAGGATCATCAAGCTCGACTTGCCATCAAGTTTCCTTCTCAACTGGCCAGGCACATGTCTATATGATATGGATTCAAACACCTTCATATGGCTTAAGCTAGACTTGACACCAGACCAACATTCTTCTGGTGAAATTCCTTATAGATTCTTTATTTGACATCTGTCTAAGATGTATGTGAAAGTCGGCAAACCTTTATCACATAACTCATTTAATAGATGTTTTCCCTTTAACATACATCTTACCATATTCATGAATGTCATGTTCTTTCTTTCAATAATACCATTTTCTTTAGGAGTGTATGGTGGCACCACCTCATGCATAATCCATTCTCTTACACATAATGCATCGAAGTCTCTTGACACATATATTCTCCACCACCATCAGTCCTCAAAATCTTGATCTCGTGGCCACTTTGAGTCTCCATCATAACTTTGAACTTTGTGAACACCTCAAGCACATCGCTTTTATTCTTGATTAGGTTTGTCCATAATTTTTTTTACTGAAATCATCTATGAATGTAACAAAGTACATGTTGCCTCCAATCCAATCTACTTTAAGAGGACCACACACATATGAGTATACAACCTTAAGAGTGGCTTTCAAATTACTTTTTTCATCTTTGCTGAAGTTGTTTTTGTGTTGCTTTGCCTGAACACATTCTTCCTACGCTTAATTTAGAATCTAAATTTCTCGTAAACCTGAAACCATGTTCCATCTCTTCAGATTGCTTATGTTTTTGAAGGTGAGATGACCAAGTCTATGGTGCCATAGCCATTCATCCTTGCTAGTTGCAGTTGCCAAACACTTGTGTTCCATCGCATCAAGTTCAATCTTGAATGTTCTATTTTGAGACATAGGTGCTTTCAAGATTAACTTTCCCCTTCAGTCAATTACTCTCATCATTTTATCTTCTATCAACACTTTCTAATTCTTCTCGATGAGTTCCCATATGTTGAGAAAAATGATTTTCATGTCTGGTATGTACAATTCATTGGAAATCACTGAACTTTTTCCATCTTTCCTCATGATCGAAAAATCACCAATACCTTCATATATCACACGAAAGAGTTTGGACTATAACTTTTTATTAAATAAAGTAACATTCAGACTTCTGGGATTGTGAAGTGACATCCTACTTGGATAAAATTATATTTTATTAATTAAATTATTGAGTCAGGATGTAGGGTGTTAGAGCTAGGCCAACAACCAACCTGATTGCTTCGATCCTAGCATTTGGTGCAAAAAATTCATCAAAGTCGATTCATTCTCTCTCAATAAATACTTTGCCAACAAGTTTTTCTTTGCGTATAGTTACTTATCCTTTTGGATTCAACTTCACTTTGTACACCCACTTCACATCAATTACATTCTTTTCTTGTGGCAATTTGACTAGTGACAAGGTTTTGTTGACTTATATGGTCTTCAGTTCCTCCATCATGACTTGCATCCACTTCGAGTCCTTCAATGCCTCATTTACATTGGCTGGCTCAGCTTCTGCATAGAAATCATAGTGTACCAGCTCACCTTTATCAATTACCACATTATCTAACATGATCACAAATTCTTGCAGCCTTCTAGGCATGTTTCTTGTCCGTTGAAGTCTACTTGTTCCTACATGAACCCCACCTCCTTCTGGTCAAATTCCACTGTCAGCCCCACTAGCTGGTTCATCACATATGACTCTCATTGAATCCTTCATGACATTGACATTCCAATCTCACTCCTTCAGTTCATCTATGATCACATCTCTGTTGATCACAACTTACTTGCTCAAGGGATCAAATAGTTTGTATCCTCTAGTTGAGTAATATCCTATCAGGATCATCAAGCTCGACTTGCCATCAAGTTTCCTTCTCAACTGGCCAGGCACATGTCTATATGATATGGATTCAAACACCTTCATATGGCTTAAGCTAGACTTGACACCAGACCAACATTCTTCTGGTGAAATTCCTTATAGATTCTTTATTTGACATCTGTCTAAGATGTATGTGAAAGTCGGCAAACCTTTATCACATAACTCATTTAATAGATGTTTTCCCTTTAACATACATCTTACCATATTCATGAATGTCATGTTCTTTCTTTCAATAATACCATTTTCTTTAGGAGTGTATCGTGGCACCACCTCATGCATAATCCATTCTCTTACACATAATGCATCGAAGTCTCTTGACACATATATTCTCCACCACCATCAGTCCTCAAAATCTTGATCTCGTGGCCACTTTGAGTGTCCATCATAACTTTGAACTTTGTGAACACCTCAAGCACATCGCTTTTATTCTTGATTAGGTTTGTCCATAATTTTTTTTACTGAAATCATCTATGAATGTAACAAAGTACATGTTGCCTCCAATCCAATCTACTTTAAGAGGACCACACACATATGAGTATACAACCTTAAGAGTGGCTTTCAAATTACCTTTTTCATCTTTGCTGAAGTTGTTTTTGTGTTGCTTTGCCTGAACACATTCTTCCTACGCTTAATTTAGAATCTAAATTTCTCGTAAACCTGAAACCATGTTCCATCTCTTCAGATTGCTTATGTTTTTGAAGGTGAGATGACCAAGTCTATGGTGCCATAGCCATTCATCCTTGCTAGTTGCAGTTGCCAAACACTTGTGTTCCATCGCATCAAGTTCAATCTTGAATGTTCTATTTTGAGACATAGGTGCTTTCAAGATTAACTTTCCCCTTCAGTCAAGTACTCTCATCATTTTATCTTCTATCAACACTTTCTAATTCTTCTCGATGAGTTCCCATATGTTGAGAAAAATGATTTTCATGTCTGGTATGTACAATTCATTGGAAATCACTGAACTTTTTCCATCTTTCCTCATGATCGAAAAATCACCAATACCTTCATATATCACACACAAGAGTTTGAACTATAACTTTTTATTAAATAAAGTAACATTCAGACTTCTGGGATTGTGAAGTGACATCCTACTTGGATAAAATTATATTTTATTAATTAAATTATTGAGTCAGGATGTAGGGTGTTAGAGCTAGGCCAACAACCAACCTGATTGCTTCGATCCTAGCAATTGGTGCAAAAAATTCATCAAAGTCGATTCATTCTCTCTCAATAAATACTTTGCCAACAAGTTTTTCTTTGCGTATAGTTACTTATCCTTTTGGATTCAACTTCACTTTGTACACCCACTTCACATCAATTACATTCTTTTCTTGTGGCAATTTGACTAGTGACAAGGTTTTGTTGACTTATATGGTCTTCAGTTCCTCCATCATGACTTGCATCTACTTCGAGTCCTTCAATGCCTCATTTACATTGGCTGGCTCAGCTTCTGCATAGAAATCATAGTGTACCAGCTCACCTTTATCAATTACCACATTATCTAACATGATCACAAATTCTTGCAGCCTTCTAGGCATGTTTCTTGTCCGTTGAAGTCTACTTGTTCCTACATGAACCCCACCTCCTTCTGGTCGAATTCCACTGTCAGCCCCACTAGCTGGTTCATCACATATGACTCTCATTGAATCCTTCATGACATTGACATTCCAATCTCACTCCTTCAGTTCATCTATGATCACATCTCTGTTGATCACAACTTACTTGCTCAAGGGATCAAATAGTTTGTATCCTCTAGTTGAGTAATATCCTATCAGGATCATCAAGCTCGACTTGCCATCAAGTTTCCTTCTCAACTGGCCAGGCACATGTCTATATGATATGGATTCAAACACCTTCATATGGCTTAAGCTAGACTTGACACCAGACCAACATTCTTCTGGTGAAATTCCTTATAGATTCTTTATTTGACATCTGTCTAAGATATATGTGAAAGTCGGCAAACCTTTATCACATAACTCATTTAATAGATGTTTTCCCTTTAACATACATCTTACCATATTCATGAATGTCATGTTCTTTCTTTCAATAATACCATTTTCTTTAGGAGTGTATCGTGGCACCACCTCATGCATAATCCATTCTCTTACACATAATGCATCGAAGTCTCTTGACACATATATTCTCCACCACCATCAGTCCTCAAAATCTTGATCTCGTGGCCACTTTGAGTCTCCATCATAACTTTGAACTTTGTGAACACCTTAAGCACATTGCTTTTATTCTTGATTAGGTTTGTCCATAATTTTTTTTACTGAAATCATCTATGAATGTAACAAAGTACATGTTGCCTCCAATCCAATCTACTTTAAGAGGACCACACACATATGAGTATACAACCTTAAGAGTGGCTTTCAAATTACTTTTTTCATCTTTGCTGAAGTTGTTTTTGTGTTGCTTTGCCTGAACACATTCTTCCTACGCTTAATTTAGAATCTAAATTTCTCGTAAACCTGAAACCATGTTCCATCTCTTCAGATTGCTTATGTTTTTGAAGGTGAGATGACCAAGTCTATGGTGCCATAGCCATTCATCCTTGCTAGTTGCAGTTGCCAAACACTTGTGTTCCATCGCATCAAGTTCAATCTTGAATGTTCTATTTTGAGACATAGGTGCTTTCAAGATTAACTTTCCCCTTCAGTCAAGTACTCTCATCATTTTATCTTCTATCAACACTTTCTAATTCTTCTCGATGAGTTCCCATATGTTGAGAAAAATGATTTTCATGTCTGGTATGTACAATTCATTGGAAATCACTGAACTTTTTCCATCTTTCCTCATGATCGAAAAATCACCAATACCTTCATATATCATACACAAGAGTTTGGACTATAACTTTTTATTAAATAAAGTAACATTCAGACTTCTGGGATTGTGAAGTGACATCCTACTTGGATAAAATTATATTTTATTAATTAAATTATTGAGTCAGGATGTAGGGTGTTAGAGCTAGGCCAACAACCAACCTGATTGCTTCGATCCTAGCATTTGGTGCAAAAAATTCATCAAAGTCGATTCATTCTCTCTCAATAAATACTTTGCCAACAAGTTTTTCTTTGCGTATAGTTACTTATCCTTTTGGATTCAACTTCACTTTGTACACCCACTTCACATCAATTACATTCTTTTCTTGTGGCAATTTGACTAGTGACAAGGTTTTGTTGACTTATATGGTCTTCAGTTCCTCCATCATGACTTGCATCCACTTCGAGTCCTTCAATGCCTCATTTACATTGGCTGGCTCAGCTTCTGCATAGAAATCATAGTGTACCAGCTCACCTTTATCAATTACCACATTATCTAACATGATCACAAATTCTTGCAGCCTTCTAGGCATGTTTCTTGTCCGTTGAAGTCTACTTGTTCCTACATGAACCCCACCTCCTTCTGGTCGAATTCCACTGTCAGCCCCACTAGCTGGTTCATCACATATGACTCTCATTGAATCCTTCATGACATTGACATTCCAATCTCACTCCTTCAGTTCATCTATGATCACATCTCTGTTGATCACAACTTACTTGCTCAAGGGATCAAATAGTTTGTATCCTCTAGTTGAGTAATATCCTATCAGGATCATCAAGCTCGACTTGCCATCAAGTTTCCTTCTCAACTGGCCAGGCACATGTCTATATGATATGGATTCAAACACCTTCATATGGCTTAAGCTAGACTTGACACCAGACCAACATTCTTCTGGTGAAATTCCTTATAGATTCTTTATTTGACATCTGTCTAAGATGTATGTGAAAGTCGGCAAACCTTTATCACATAACTCATTTAATAGATGTTTTCCCTTTAACATACATCTTACCATATTCATGAATGTCATGTTCTTTCTTTCAATAATACCATTTTCTTTAGGAGTGTATCGTGGCACCACCTCATGCATAATCCATTCTCTTACACATAATGCATCGAAGTCTCTTGACACATATATTCTCCACCACCATCAGTCCTCAAAATCTTGATCTCGTGGCCACTTTGAGTGTCCATCATAACTTTGAACTTTGTGAACACCTCAAGCACATCGCTTTTATTCTTGATTAGGTTTGTCCATAATTTTTTTTACTGAAATCATCTATGAATGTAACAAAGTACATGTTGCCTCCAATCCAATCTACTTTAAGAGGACCACACACATATGAGTATACAACCTTAAGAGTGGCTTTCAAATTACTTTTTTCATCTTTGCTGAAGTTGTTTTTGTGTTGCTTTGCCTGAACACATTCTTCCTACGCTTAATTTAGAATCTAAATTTCTCGTAAACCTGAAACCATGTTCCATCTCTTCAGATTGCTTATGTTTTCGAAGGTGAGATGACCAAGTCTATGGTGCCATAGCCATTCATCCTTGCTAGTTGCAGTTGCCAAACACTTGTGTTCCATCGCATCAAGTTCAATCTTGAATGTTCTATTTTGAGACATAGGTGCTTTCAAGATTAACTTTCCCCTTCAGTCAAGTACTCTCATCATTTTATCTTCTATCAACACTTTCTAATTCTTCTCGATGAGTTCCCACATGTTGAGAAAAATGATTTTCATGTCTGGTATGTACAATTCATTGGAAATCACTGAACTTTTTCCATCTTTCCTCATGATCGAAAAATCACCAATACCTTCATATATCACACACAAGAGTTTGGACTATAACTTTTTATTAAATAAAGTAACATTCAGACTTCTGGGATTGTGAAGTGACATCCTACTTGGATAAAATTATATTTTATTAATTAAATTATTGAGTCAGGATGTAGGGTGTTAGAGCTAGGCCAACAACCAACCTGATTGCTTCGATCCTAGCAATTGGTGCAAAAAATTCATCAAAGTCGATTCATTCTCTCTCAATAAATACTTTGCCAACAAGTTTTTCTTTGCGTATAGTTACTTATCCTTTTGGATTCAACTTCACTTTGTACACCCACTTCACATCAATTACATTCTTTTCTTGTGGCAATTTGACTAGTGACAAGGTTTTGTTGACTTATATGGTCTTCAGTTCCTCCATCATGACTTGCATCCACTTCGAGTCCTTCAATGCCTCATTTACATTGGCTGGCTCAGCTTCTGCATAGAAATCATAGTGTACCAGCTCACCTTTATCAATTACCACATTATCTAACATGATCACAAATTCTTGCAGCCTTCTAGGCATGTTTCTTGTCCGTTGAAGTCTACTTGTTCCTACATGAACCCCACCTCCTTCTGGTCGAATTCCACTGTCAGCCCCACTAGCTGGTTCATCACATATGACTCTCATTGAATCCTTCATGACATTGACATTCCAATCTCACTCCTTCAGTTCATCTATGATCACATCTCTGTTGATCACAACTTACTTGCTCAAGGGATCAAATAGTTTGTATCCTCTAGTTGAGTAATATCCTATCAGGATCATCAAGCTCGACTTGCCATCAAGTTTCCTTCTCAACTGGCCAGGCACATGTCTATATGATATGGATTCAAACACCTTCATATGGCTTAAGCTAGACTTGACACCAGACCAACATTCTTCTGGTGAAATTCCTTATAGATTCTTTATTTGACATCTGTCTAAGATGTATGTGAAAGTCGGCAAACCTTTATCACATAACTCATTTAATAGATGTTTTCCCTTTAACATACATCTTACCATATTCATGAATGTCATGTTCTTTCTTTCAATAATACCATTTTCTTTAGGAGTGTATCGTGGCACCACCTCATGCATAATCCATTCTCTTACACATAATGCATCGAAGTCTCTTGACACATATATTCTCCACCACCATCAGTCCTCAAAATCTTGATCTCGTGGCCACTTTGAGTGTCCATCATAACTTTGAACTTTGTGAACACCTCAAGCACATCGCTTTTATTCTTGATTAGGTTTGTCCATAATTTTTTTTACTGAAATCATCTATGAATGTAACAAAGTACATGTTGCCTCCAATCCAATCTACTTTAAGAGGACCACACACATATGAGTATACAACCTTAAGAGTGGCTTTCAAATTACCTTTTTCATCTTTGCTGAAGTTGTTTTTGTGTTGTTTTGCCTGAACACATTCTTCCTACGCTTAATTTAGAATCTAAATTTCTCGTAAACCTGAAACCATGTTCCATCTCTTCAGATTGCTTATGTTTTTGAAGGTGAGATGACCAAGTCTATGGTGCCATAGCCATTCATCCTTGCTAGTTGCAGTTGCCAAACACTTGTGTTCCATCGCATCAAGTTCAATCTTGAATGTTCTATTTTGAGACATAGGTGCTTTCAAGATTAACTTTCCCCTTCAGTCAAGTACTCTCATCATTTTATCTTCTATCAACACTTTCTAATTCTTCTCGATGAGTTCCCACATGTTGAGAAAAATGATTTTCATGTCTGGTATGTACAATTCATTGGAAATCACTGAACTTTTTCCATCTTTCCTCATGATCGAAAAATCACCAATACCTTCATATATCACACACAAGAGTTTGGACTATAACTTTTTATTAAATAAAGTAACATTCAGACTTCTGGGATTGTGAAGTGACATCCTACTTGGATAAAATTATATTTTATTAATTAAATTATTGAGTCAGGATGTAGGGTGTTAGAGCTAGGCCAACAACCAACCTGATTGCTTCGATCCTAGCAATTGGTGCAAAAAATTCATCAAAGTCGATTCATTCTCTCTCAATAAATACTTTGCCAACAAGTTTTTCTTTGCGTATAGTTACTTATCCTTTTGGATTCAACTTCACTTTGTACACCCACTTCACATCAATTACATTCTTTTCTTGTGGCAATTTGACTAGTGACAAGGTTTTGTTGACTTATATGGTCTTCAGTTCCTCCATCATGACTTGCATCCACTTCGAGTCCTTCAATGCCTCATTTACATTGGCTGGCTCAGCTTCTGCATAGAAATCATAGTGTACCAGCTCACCTTTATCAATTACCACATTATCTAACATGATCACAAATTCTTGCAGCCTTCTAGGCATGTTTCTTGTCCGTTGAAGTCTACTTGTTCCTACATGAACCCCACCTCCTTCTGGTCGAATTCCACTGTCAGCCCCACTAGCTGGTTCATCACATATGACTCTCATTGAATCCTTCATGACATTGACATTCCAATCTCACTCCTTCAGTTCATCTATGATCACATCTCTGTTGATCACAACTTACTTGCTCAAGGGATCAAATAGTTTGTATCCTCTAGTTGAGTAATATCCTATCAGGATCATCAAGCTCGACTTGCCATCAAGTTTCCTTCTCAACTGGCCAGGCACATGTCTATATGATATGGATTCAAACACCTTCATATGGCTTAAGCTAGACTTGACACCAGACCAACATTCTTCTGGTGAAATTCCTTATAGATTCTTTATTTGACATCTGTCTAAGATGTATGTGAAAGTCGGCAAACCTTTATCACATAACTCATTTAATAGATGTTTTCCCTTTAACATACATCTTACCATATTCATGAATGTCATGTTCTTTCTTTCAATAATACCATTTTCTTTAGGAGTGTATCGTGGCACCACCTCATGCATAATCCATTCTCTTACACATAATGCATCGAAGTCTCTTGACACATATATTCTCCACCACCATCAGTCCTCAAAATCTTGATCTCGTGGCCACTTTGAGTGTCCATCATAACTTTGAACTTTGTGAACACCTCAAGCACATCGCTTTTATTCTTGATTAGGTTTGTCCATAATTTTTTTTACTGAAATCATCTATGAATGTAACAAAGTACATGTTGCCTCCAATCCAATCTACTTTAAGAGGACCACACACATATGAGTATACAACCTTAAGAGTGGCTTTCAAATTACCTTTTTCATCTTTGCTGAAGTTGTTTTTGTGTTGTTTTGCCTGAACACATTCTTCCTACGCTTAATTTAGAATCTAAATTTCTCGTAAACCTGAAACCATGTTCCATCTCTTCAGATTGCTTATGTTTTTGAAGGTGAGATGACCAAGTCTATGGTGCCATAGCCATTCATCCTTGCTAGTTGCAGTTGCCAAACACTTGTGTTCCATCGCATCAAGTTCAATCTTGAATGTTCTATTTTGAGACATAGGTGCTTTCAAGATTAACTTTCCCCTTCAGTCAAGTACTCTCATCATTTTATCTTCTATCAACACTTTCTAATTCTTCTTGATGAGTTCCCACATGTTGAGAAAAATGATTTTCATGTCTGGTATGTACAATTCATTGGAAATCACTGAACTTTTTCCATCTTTCCTCATGATCGAAAAATCACCAATACCTTCATATATCACACACAAGAGTTTGGACTATAACTTTTTATTAAATAAAGTAACATTCAGACTTCTGGGATTGTGAAGTGACATCCTACTTGGATAAAATTATATTTTATTAATTAAATTATTGAGTCAGGATGTAGGGTGTTAGAGCTAGGCCAACAACCAACCTGATTGCTTCGATCCTAGCAATTGGTGCAAAAAATTCATCAAAGTCGATTCATTCTCTCTCAATAAATACTTTGCCAACAAGTTTTTCTTTGCGTATAGTTACTTATCCTTTTGGATTCAACTTCACTTTGTACACCCACTTCACATCAATTACATTCTTTTCTTGTGGCAATTTGACTAGTGACAAGGTTTTGTTGACTTATATGGTCTTCAGTTCCTCCATCATGACTTGCATCCACTTCGAGTCCTTCAATGCCTCATTTACATTGGCTGGCTCAGCTTCTGCATAGAAATCATAGTGTACCAGCTCACCTTTATAAATTACCACATTATCTAACATGATCACAAATTCTTGCAGCCTTCTAGGCATGTTTCTTGTCCGTTGAAGTCTACTTGTTCCTACATGAACCCCACCTCCTTCTGGTCGAATTCCACTGTCAGCCCCACTAGCTGGTTCATCACATATGACTCTCATTGAATCCTTCATGACATTGACATTCCAATCTCACTCCTTCAGTTCATCTATGATCATATCTCTGTTGATCACAACTTACTTGCTCAAGGGATCAAATAGTTTGTATCCTCTAGTTGAGTAATATCCTATCAGGATCATCAAGCTCGACTTGCCATCAAGTTTCCTTCTCAACTGGCCAGGCACATGTCTATATGATATGGATTCAAACACCTTCATATGGCTTAAGCTAGACTTGACACCAGACCAACATTCTTCTGGTGAAATTCCTTATAGATTCTTTATTTGACATCTGTCTAAGATATATGTGAAAGTCGGCAAACCTTTATCACATAACTCATTTAATAGATGTTTTCCCTTTAACATACATCTTACCATATTCATGAATGTCATGTTCTTTCTTTCAATAATACCATTTTCTTTAGGAGTGTATCGTGGCACCACCTCATGCATAATCCATTCTCTTACACATAATGCATCGAAGTCTCTTGACACATATATTCTCCACCACCATCAGTCCTCAAAATCTTGATCTCGTGGCCACTTTGAGTCTCCATCATAACTTTGAACTTTGTGAACACCTCAAGCACATCGCTTTTATTCTTGATTAGGTTTGTCCATAATTTTTTTTACTGAAATCATCTATGAATGTAACAAAGTACATGTTGCCTCCAATCCAATCTACTTTAAGAGGACCACACACATATGAGTATACAACCTTAAGAGTGGCTTTCAAATTACTTTTTTCATCTTTGCTAAAGTTGTTTTTGTGTTGCTTTGCCTGAACACATTCTTCCTACGCTTAATTTAGAATCTAAATTTCTCGTAAACCTGAAACCATGTTCCATCTCTTCAGATTGCTTATGTTTTTGAAGGTGAGATGACCAAGTCTATGGTGCCATAGCCATTCATCCTTGCTAGTTGCAGTTGCCAAACACTTGTGTTCCATCGCATCAAGTTCAATCTTGAATGTTCTATTTTGAGACATAGGTGCTTTCAAGATTAACTTTCCCCTTCAGTCAAGTACTCTCATCATTTTATCTTCTATCAACACTTTCTAATTCTTCTCGATGAGTTCCCATATGTTGAGAAAAATGATTTTCATGTCTGGTATGTACAATTCATTGGAAATCACTGAACTTTTTCCATCTTTCCTCATGATCGAAAAATCACCAATACCTTCATATATCACACACAAGAGTTTGGACTATAACTTTTTATTAAATAAAGTAACATTCAGACTTCTGGGATTGTGAAGTGACATCCTACTTGGATAAAATTATATTTTATTAATTAAATTATTGAGTCAGGATGTAGGGTGTTAGAGCTAGGCCAACAACCAACCTGATTGCTTCGATCCTAGCATTTGGTGCAAAAAATTCATCAAAGTCGATTCATTCTCTCTCAATAAATACTTTGCCAACAAGTTTTTCTTTGCGTATAGTTACTTATCCTTTTGGATTCAACTTCACTTTGTACACCCACTTCACATCAATTACATTCTTTTCTTGTGGCAATTTGACTAGTGACAAGGTTTTGTTGACTTATATGGTCTTCAGTTCCTCCATCATGACTTGCATCCACTTCGAGTCCTTCAATGCCTCATTTACATTGGCTGGCTCAGCTTCTGCATAGAAATCATAGTGTACCAGCTCACCTTTATAAATTACCACATTATCTAACATGATCACAAATTCTTGCAGCCTTCTAGGCATGTTTCTTGTCCGTTGAAGTCTACTTGTTCCTACATGAACCCCACCTCCTTCTGGTCGAATTCCACTGTCAGCCCCACTAGCTGGTTCATCACATATGACTCTCATTGAATCCTTCATGACATTGACATTCCAATCTCACTCCTTCAGTTCATCTATGATCACATCTCTGTTGATCACAACTTACTTGCTCAAGGGATCAAATAGTTTGTATCCTCTAGTTGAGTAATATCCTATCAGGATCATCAAGCTCGACTTGCCATCAAGTTTCCTTCTCAACTGGCCAGGCACATGTCTATATGATATGGATTAAAACACCTTCATATGGCTTAAGCTAGACTTGACACCAGACCAACATTCTTCTGGTGAAATTCCTTATAGATTCTTTATTTGACATCTGTCTAAGATGTATGTGAAAGTCGGCAAACCTTTATCACATAACTCATTTAATAGATGTTTTCCCTTTAACATACATCTTACCATATTCATGAATGTCATGTTCTTTCTTTCAATAATACCATTTTCTTTAGGAGTGTATGGTGGCACCACCTCATGCATAATCCATTCTCTTACACATAATGCATCGAAGTCTCTTGACACATATATTCTCCACAACCATCAGTCCTCAATATCTTGATCTCGTGGCCACTTTGAGTCTCCATCATAACTTTGAACTTTGTGAACACCTCAAGCACATTGCTTTTATTCTTGATTAGGTTTGTCCATAATTTTTTTTACTGAAATCATCTATGAATGTAACAAAGTACATGTTGCCTCCAATCCAATCTACTTTAAGAGGACCACACACATATGAGTATACAACCTTAAGAGTGGCTTTCAAATTACTTTTTTCATCTTTGCTAAAGTTGTTTTTGTGTTGCTTTGCCTGAACACATTCTTCCTACGCTTAATTTAGAATCTAAATTTCTCGTAAACCTGAAACCATGTTCCATCTCTTCAGATTGCTTATGTTTTTGAAGGTGAGATGACCAAGTCTATGGTGCCATAGCCATTCATCCTTGCTAGTTGCAGTTGCCAAACACTTGTGTTCCATCGCATCAAGTTCAATCTTGAATGTTCTATTTTGAGACATAGGTGCTTTTAAGATTAACTTTCCCCTTCAGTCAAGTACTCTCATCATTTTATCTTCTATCAACACTTTCTAATTCTTCTCGATGAGTTCCCATATGTTGAGAAAAATGATTTTCATGTCTGGTATGTACAATTCATTGGAAATCACTGAACTTTTTCCATCTTTCCTCATGATCGAAAAATCACCAATACCTTCATATATCACACACAAGAGTTTGGACTATAACTTTTTATTAAATAAAGTAACATTCAGACTTCTGGGATTGTGAAGTGACATCCTACTTGGATAAAATTATATTTTATTAATTAAATTATTGAGTCAGGATGTAGGGTGTTAGAGCTAGGCCAACAACCAACCTGATTGCTTCGATCCTAGCATTTGGTGCAAAAAATTCATCAAAGTCGATTCATTCTCTCTCAATAAATACTTTGCCAACAAGTTTTTCTTTGCGTATAGTTACTTATCCTTTTGGATTCAACTTCACTTTGTACACCCACTTCACATCAATTACATTCTTTTCTTGTGGCAATTTGACTAGTGACAAGGTTTTGTTGACTTATATGGTCTTCAGTTCCTCCATCATGACTTGCATCCACTTCGAGTCCTTCAATGCCTCATTTACATTGGCTGGCTCAGCTTCTGCATAGAAATCATAGTGTACCAGCTCACCTTTATCAATTACCACATTATCTAACATGATCACAAATTCATGCAGCCTTCTAGGCATGTTTCTTGTCCGTTGAAGTCTACTTGTTCCTACATGAACCCCACCTCCTTCTGGTCGAATTCCACTGTCAGCCCCACTAGCTGGTTCATCACATATGACTCTCATTGAATCCTTCATGACATTGACATTCCAATCTCACTCCTTCAGTTCATCTATGATCACATCTCTGTTGATCACAACTTACTTGCTCAAGGGATCAAATAGTTTGTATCCTCTAGTTGAGTAATATCCTATCAGGATCATCAAGCTCGACTTGCCATCAAGTTTCCTTCTCAACTGGCCAGGCACATGTCTATATGATATGGATTCAAACACCTTCATATGGCTTAAGCTAGACTTGACACCAGACCAACATTCTTCTGGTGAAATTCCTTATAGATTCTTTATTTGACATCTGTCTAAGATGTATGTGAAAGTCGGCAAACCTTTATCACATAACTCATTTAATAGATGTTTTCCCTTTAACATACATCTTACCATATTCATGAATGTCATGTTCTTTCTTTCAATAATACCATTTTCTTTAGGAGTGTATCGTGGCACCACCTCATGCATAATCCATTCTCTTACACATAATGCATCGAAGTCTCTTGACACATATATTCTCCACCACCATCAGTCCTCAAAATCTTGATCTCGTGGCCACTTTGAGTCTCCATCATAACTTTGAACTTTGTGAACACCTCAAGCACATCGCTTTTATTCTTGATTAGGTTTGTCCATAATTTTTTTTACTGAAATCATCTATGAATGTAACAAAGTACATGTTGCCTCCAATCCAATCTACTTTAAGAGGACCACACACATATGAGTATACAACCTTAAGAGTGGATTTCAAATTACCTTTTTCATCTTTGCTGAAGTTGTTTTTGTGTTGCTTTGCCTGAACACATTCTTCCTACGCTTAATTTAGAATCTAAATTTCTCGTAAACCTGAAACCATGTTCCATCTCTTCAGATTGCTTATGTTTTTGAAGGTGAGATGACCAAGTCTATGGTGCCATAGCCATTCATCCTTGCTAGTTGCAGTTGCCAAACACTTGTGTTCCATCGCATCAAGTTCAATCTTGAATGTTCTATTTTGAGACATAGGTGCTTTCAAGATTAACTTTCCCCTTCAGTCAAGTACTCTCATCATTTTATCTTCTATCAACACTTTCTAATTCTTCTCGATGAGTTCCCATATGTTGAGAAAAATGATTTTCATGTCTGGTATGTACAATTCATTGGAAATCACTGAACTTTTTCCATCTTTCCTCATGATCGAAAAATCACCAATACCTTCATATATCACACACAAGAGTTTGGACTATAACTTTTTATTAAATAAAGTAACATTCAGACTTCTGGGATTGTGAAGTGACATCCTACTTGGATAAAATTATATTTTATTAATTAAATTATTGAGTCAGGATGTAGGGTGTTAGAGCTAGGCCAACAACCAACCTGATTGCTTCGATCCTAGCATTTGGTGCAAAAAATTCATCAAAGTCGATTCATTCTCTCTCAATAAATACTTTTCCAACAAGTTTTTCTTTGCGTATAGTTACTTATCCTTTTGGATTCAACTTCACTTTGTACACCCACTTCACATCAATTACATTCTTTTCTTGTGGCAATTTGACTAGTGACAAGGTTTTGTTGACTTATATGGTCTTCAGTTCCTCCATCATGACTTGCATCCACTTCGAGTCCTTCAATGCCTCATTTACATTGGCTGGCTCAGCTTCTGCATAGAAATCATAGTGTACCAGCTCACCTTTATCAATTACCACATTATCTAACATGATCACAAATTCTTGCAGCCTTCTAGGCATGTTTCTTGTCCGTTGAAGTCTACTTGTTCCTACATGAACCCCACCTCCTTCTGGTCGAATTCCACTGTCAGCCCCACTAGCTGGTTCATCACATATGACTCTCATTGAATCCTTCATGACATTGACATTCCAATCTCACTCCTTCAGTTCATCTATGATCACATCTCTGTTGATCACAACTTACTTGCTCAAGGGATCAAATAGTTTGTATCCTCTAGTTGAGTAATATCCTATCAGGATCATCAAGCTCGACTTGCCATCAAGTTTCCTTCTCAACTGGCCAGGCACATGTCTATATGATATGGATTCAAACACCTTCATATGGCTTAAGCTAGACTTGACACCAGACCAACATTCTTCTGGTGAAATTCCTTATAGATTCTTTATTTGACATCTGTCTAAGATGTATGTGAAAGTCGGCAAACCTTTATCACATAACTCATTTAATAGATGTTTTCCCTTTAACATACATCTTACCATATTCATGAATGTCATGTTCTTTCTTTCAATAATACCATTTTCTTTAGGAGTGTATGGTGGCACCACCTCATGCATAATCCATTCTCTTACACATAATGCATCGAAGTCTCTTGACACATATATTCTCCACCACCATCAGTCCTCAAAATCTTGATCTCGTGGCCACTTTGAGTCTCCATCATAACTTTGAACTTTGTGAACACCTCAAGCACATCGCTTTTATTCTTGATTAGGTTTGTCCATAATTTTTTTTACTGAAATCATCTATGAATGTAACAAAGTACATGTTGCCTCCAATCCAATCTACTTTAAGAGGACCACACACATATGAGTATACAACCTTAAGAGTGGCTTTCAAATTACCTTTTTCATCTTTGCTGAAGTTGTTTTTGTGTTGCTTTGCCTGAACACATTCTTCCTACGCTTAATTTAGAATCTAAATTTCTCGTAAACCTGAAACCATGTTCCATCTCTTCAGATTGCTTATGTTTTTGAAGGTGAGATGACCAAGTCTATGGTGCCATAGCCATTCATCCTTGCTAGTTGCAGTTGCCAAACACTTGTGTTCCATCGCATCAAGTTCAATCTTGAATGTTCTATTTTGAGACATAGGTGCTTTCAAGATTAACTTTCCCCTTCAGTCAAGTACTCTCATCATTTTATCTTCTATCAACACTTTCTAATTCTTCTCGATGAGTTCCCATATGTTGAGAAAAATGATTTTCATGTCTGGTATGTACAATTCATTGGAAATCACTGAACTTTTTCCATCTTTCCTCATGATCGAAAAATCACCAATACCTTCATATATCACACACAAGAGTTTGGACTATAACTTTTTATTAAATAAAGTAACATTCAGACTTCTGGGATTGTGAAGTGACATCCTACTTGGATAAAATTATATTTTATTAATTAAATTATTGAGTCAGGATGTAGGGTGTTAGAGCTAGGCCAACAACCAACCTGATTGCTTCGATCCTAGCATTTGGTGCAAAAAATTCATCAAAGTCGATTCATTCTCTCTCAATAAATACTTTGCCAACAAGTTTTTCTTTGCGTATAGTTACTTATCCTTTTGGATTCAACTTCACTTTGTACACCCACTTCACATCAATTACATTCTTTTCTTGTGGCAATTTGAATAGTGACAAGGTTTTGTTGACTTATATGGTCTTCAGTTCCTCCATCATGACTTGCATCCACTTCGAGTCCTTCAATGCCTCATTTACATTGGCTGGCTCAGCTTCTGCATAGAAATCATAGTGTACCAGCTCACCTTTATCAATTACCACATTATCTAACATGATCACAAATTCTTGCAGCCTTCTAGGCATGTTTCTTGTCCGTTGAAGTCTACTTGTTCCTACATGAACCCCACCTCCTTCTGGTCGAATTCCACTGTCAGCCCCACTAGCTGGTTCATCACATATGACTCTCATTGAATCCTTCATGACATTGACATTCCAATCTCACTCCTTCAGTTCATCTATGATCACATCTCTGTTGATCACAACTTACTTGCTCAAGGGATCAAATAGTTTGTATCCTCTAGTTGAGTAATATCCTATCAGGATCATCAAGCTCGACTTGCCATCAAGTTTCCTTCTCAACTGGCCAGGCACATGTCTATATGATATGGATTCAAACACCTTCATATGGCTTAAGCTAGACTTGACACCAGACCAACATTCTTCTGGTGAAATTACTTATAGATTCTTTATTTGACATCTGTCTAAGATGTATGTGAAAGTCGGCAAACCTTTATCACATAACTCATTTAATAGATGTTTTCCCTTTAACATACATCTTACCATATTCATGAATGTCATGTTCTTTCTTTCAATAATACCATTTTCTTTAGGAGTGTATGGTGGCACCACCTCATGCATAATCCATTCTCTTACACATAATGCATCGAAGTCTCTTGACACATATATTCTCCACCACCATCAGTCCTCAAAATCTTGATCTCGTGGCCACTTTGAGTCTCCATCATAACTTTGAACTTTGTGAACACCTCAAGCACATCGCTTTTATTCTTGATTAGGTTTGTCCATAATTTTTTTTACTGAAATCATCTATGAATGTAACAAAGTACATGTTGCCTCCAATCCAATCTACTTTAAGAGGACCACACACATATGAGTATACAACCTTAAGAGTGGCTTTCAAATTACTTTTTTCATCTTTGCTGAAGTTGTTTTTGTGTTGCTTTGCCTGAACACATTCTTCCTACGCTTAATTTAGAATCTAAATTTCTCGTAAACCTGAAACCATGTTCCATCTCTTCAGATTGCTTATGTTTTTGAAGGTGAGATGACCAAGTCTATGGTGCCATAGCCATTCATCCTTGCTAGTTGCAGTTGCCAAACACTTGTGTTCCATCGCATCAAGTTCAATCTTGAATGTTCTATTTTGAGACATAGGTGCTTTCAAGATTAACTTTCCCCTTCAGTCAAGTACTCTCATCATTTTATCTTCTATCAACACTTTCTAATTCTTCTCGATGAGTTCCCATATGTTGAGAAAAATGATTTTCATGTCTGGTATGTACAATTCATTGGAAATCACTGAACTTTTTCCATCTTTCCTCATGATCGAAAAATCACCAATACCTTCATATATCACACACAAGAGTTTGGACTATAACTTTTTATTAAATAAAGTAACATTCAGACTTCTGGGATTGTGAAGTGACATCCTACTTGGATAAAATTATATTTTATTAATTAAATTATTGAGTCAGGATGTAGGGTGTTAGAGCTAGGCCAACAACCAACCTGATTGCTTCGATCCTAGCATTTGGTGCAAAAAATTCATCAAAGTCGATTCATTCTCTCTCAATAAATACTTTGCCAACAAGTTTTTCTTTGCGTATAGTTACTTATCCTTTTGGATTCAACTTCACTTTGTACACCCACTTCACATCAATTACATTCTTTTCTTGTGGCAATTTGACTAGTGACAAGGTTTTGTTGACTTATATGGTCTTCAGTTCCTCCATCATGACTTGCATCCACTTCGAGTCCTTCAATGCCTCATTTACATTGGCTGGCTCAGCTTCTGCATAGAAATCATAGTGTACCAGCTCACCTTTATCAATTACCACATTATCTAACATGATCACAAATTCTTGCAGCCTTCTAGGCATGTTTCTTGTCCGTTGAAGTCTACTTGTTCCTACATGAACCCCACCTCCTTCTGGTCGAATTCCACTGTCAGCCCCACTAGCTGGTTCATCACATATGACTCTCATTGAATCCTTCATGACATTGACATTCCAATCTCACTCCTTCAGTTCATCTATGATCACATCTCTGTTGATCACAACTTACTTGCTCAAGGGATCAAATAGTTTGTATCCTCTAGTTGAGTAATATCCTATCAGGATCATCAAGCTCGACTTGCCATCAAGTTTCCTTCTCAACTGGCCAGGCACATGTCTATATGATATGGATTCAAACACCTTCATATGGCTTAAGCTAGACTTGACACCAGACCAACATTCTTCTGGTGAAATTCCTTATAGATTCTTTATTTGACATCTGTCTAAGATGTATGTGAAAGTCGGCAAACCTTTATCACATAACTCATTTAATAGATGTTTTCCCTTTAACATACATCTTACCATATTCATGAATGTCATGTTCTTTCTTTCAATAAAACCATTTTCTTTAGGAGTGTATGGTGGCACCACCTCATGCATAATCCATTCTTTTACACATAATGCATCGAAGTCTCTTGACACATATATTCTCCACCACCATCAGTCCTCAAAATCTTGATCTCGTGGCCACTTTGAGTCTCCATCATAACTTTGAACTTTGTGAACACCTCAAGCACATCGCTTTTATTCTTGATTAGGTTTGTCCATAATTTTTTTTACTGAAATCATCTATGAATGTAACAAAGTACATGTTGCCTCCAATCCAATCTACTTTAAGAGGACCACACACATATGAGTATACAACCTTAAGAGTGGCTTTCAAATTACTTTTTTCATCTTTGCTGAAGTTGTTTTTGTGTTGCTTTGCCTGAACACATTCTTCCTACGCTTAATTTAGAATCTAAATTTCTCGTAAACCTGAAACCATGTTCCATCTCTTCAGATTGCTTATGTTTTTGAAGGTGAGATGACCAAGTCTATGGTGCCATAGCCATTCATCCTTGCTAGTTGCAGTTGCCATACACTTGTGTTCCATCGCATCAAGTTCAATCTTGAATGTTCTATTTTGAGACATAGGTGCTTTCAAGATTAACTTTCCCCTTCAGTCAAGTACTCTCATCATTTTATCTTCTATCAACACTTTCTAATTCTTCTCGATGAGTTCCCATATGTTGAGAAAAATGATTTTCATGTCTGGTATGTACAATTCATTGGAAATCACTGAACTTTTTCCATCTTTCCTCATGATCGAAAAATCACCAATACCTTCATATATCACACACAAGAGTTTGGACTATAACTTTTTATTAAATAAAGTAACATTCAGACTTCTGGGATTGTGAAGTGACATCCTACTTGGATAAAATTATATTTTATTAATTAAATTATTGAGTCAGGATGTAGGGTGTTAGAGCTAGGCCAACAACCAACCTGATTGCTTCGATCCTAGCAATTGGTGCAAAAAATTCATCAAAGTCGATTCATTCTCTCTCAATAAATACTTTGCCAACAAGTTTTTCTTTGCGTATAGTTACTTATCCTTTTGGATTCAACTTCACTTTGTACACCCACTTCACATCAATTACATTCTTTTCTTGTGGCAATTTGACTAGTGACAAGGTTTTGTTGACTTATATGGTCTTAAGTTCCTCCATCATGACTTGCATCCACTTCGAGTCCTTCAATGCCTCATTTACATTGGCTGGCTCAGCTTCTGCATAGAAATCATAGTGTACCAGCTCACCTTTATCAATTACCACATTATCTAACATGATCACAAATTCTTGCAGCCTTCTAGGCATGTTTCTTGTCCGTTGAAGTCTACTTGTTCCTACATGAACCCCACCTCCTTCTGGTCGAATTCCACTGTCAGCCCCACTAGCTGGTTCATCACATATGACTCTCATTGAATCCTTCATGACATTGACATTCCAATCTCACTCCTTCAGTTCATCTATGATCACATCTCTGTTGATCACAACTTACTTGCTCAAGGGATCAAATAGTTTGTATCCTCTAGTTGAGTAATATCCTATCAGGATCATCAAGCTCGACTTGCCATCAAGTTTCCTTCTCAACTGGCCAGGCACATGTCTATATGATATGGATTCAAACACCTTCATATGGCTTAAGCTAGACTTGACACCAGACCAACATTCTTCTGGTGAAATTCCTTATAGATTCTTTATTTGACATCTGTCTAAGATGTATGTGAAAGTCGGCAAACCTTTATCACATAACTCATTTAATAGATGTTTTCCCTTTAACATACATCTTACCATATTCATGAATGTCATGTTCTTTCTTTCAATAATACCATTTTCTTTAGGAGTGTATGGTGGCACCACCTCATGCATAATCCATTCTGTTACACATAATGCATCGAAGTCTCTTGACACATATATTCTCCACCACCATCAGTCCTCAAAATCTTGATCTCGTGGCCACTTTGAGTCTCCATCATAACTTTGAACTTTGTGAACACCTCAAGCACATCGCTTTTATTCTTGATTAGGTTTGTCCATAATTTTTTTTACTGAAATCATCTATGAATGTAACAAAGTACATGTTGCCTCCAATCCAATCTACTTTAAGAGGACCACACACATATGAGTATACAACCTTAATAGTGGCTTTCAAATTACTTTTTTCATCTTTGCTGAAGTTGTTTTTGTGTTGCTTTTCCTGAACACATTCTTCCTACGCTTAATTTAGAATCTAAATTTCTCGTAAACCTGAAACCATGTTCCATCTCTTCAGATTGCTTATGTTTTTGAAGGTGAGATGACCAAGTCTATGGTGCCATAGCCATTCATCCTTGCTAGTTGCAGTTGCCATACACTTGTGTTCCATCGCATCAAGTTCAATCTTGAATGTTCTATTTTGAGACATAGGTGCTTTCAAGATTAACTTTCCCCTTCAGTCAAGTACTCTCATCATTTTATCTTCTATCAACACTTTCTAATTCTTCTCGATGAGTTCCCATATGTTGAGAAAAATGATTTTCATGTCTGGTATGTACAATTCATTGGAAATCACTGAACTTTTTCCATCTTTCCTCATGATCGAAAAATCACCAATACCTTCATATATCACACACAAGAGTTTGGACTATAACTTTTTATTAAATAAAGTAACATTCAGACTTCTGGGATTGTGAAGTGACATCCTACTTGGATAAAATTATATTTTATTAATTAAATTATTGAGTCAGGATGTAGGGTGTTAGAGCTAGGCCAACAACCAACCTGATTGCTTCGATCCTAGGAATTGGTGCAAAAAATTCATCAAAGTCGATTCATTCTCTCTCAATAAATACTTTGCCAACAAGTTTTTCTTTGCGTATAGTTACTTATCCTTTTGGATTCAACTTCACTTTGTACACCCACTTCACATCAATTACATTCTTTTCTTGTGGCAATTTGACTAGTGACAAGGTTTTGTTGACTTATATGGTCTTAAGTTCCTCCATCATGACTTGCATCCACTTCGAGTCCTTCAATGCCTCATTTACATTGGCTGGCTCAGCTTCTGCATAGAAATCATAGTGTACCAGCTCACCTTTATCAATTACCACATTATCTAACATGATCACAAATTCTTGCAGCCTTCTAGGCATGTTTCTTGTCCGTTGAAGTCTACTTGTTCCTACATGAACCCCACCTCCTTCTGGTCGAATTCCACTGTCAGCCCCACTAGCTGGTTCATCACATATGACTCTCATTGAATCCTTCATGACATTGACATTCCAATCTCACTCCTTCAGTTCATCTATGATCACATCTCTGTTGATCACAACTTACTTGCTCAAGGGATCAAATAGTTTGTATCCTCTAGTTGAGTAATATCCTATCAGGATCATCAAGCTCGACTTGCCATCAAGTTTCCTTCTCAACTGGCCAGGCACATGTCTATATGATATGGATTCAAACACCTTCATATGGCTTAAGCTAGACTTGACACCAGACCAACATTCTTCTGGTGAAATTCCTTATAGATTCTTTATTTGACATCTGTCTAAGATGTATGTGAAAGTCGGCAAACCTTTATCACATAACTCATTTAATAGATGTTTTCCCTTTAACATACATCTTACCATATTCATGAATGTCATGTTCTTTCTTTCAATAATACCATTTTCTTTAGGAGTGTATGGTGGCACCACCTCATGCATAATCCATTCTCTTACACATAATGCATCGAAGTCTCTTGACACATATATTCTCCACCACCATCAGTCCTCAAAATCTTGATCTCGTGGCCACTTTGAGTCTCCATCATAACTTTGAACTTTGTGAACACCTCAAGCACATCGCTTTTATTCTTGATTAGGTTTGTCCATAATTTTTTTTACTGAAATCATCTATGAATGTAACAAAGTACATGTTGCCTCCAATCCAATCTACTTTAAGAGGACCACACACATATGAGTATACAACCTTAAGAGTGGCTTTCAAATTACTTTTTTCATCTTTGCTGAAGTTGTTTTTGTGTTGCTTTGCCTGAACACATTCTTCCTACGCTTAATTTAGAATCTAAATTTCTCGTAAACCTGAAACCATGTTCCATCTCTTCAGATTGCTTATGTTTTTGAAGGTGAGATGACCAAGTCTATGGTGCCATAGCCATTCATCCTTGCTAGTTGCAGTTGCCAAACACTTGTGTTCCATCGCATCAAGTTCAATCTTGAATGTTCTATTTTGAGACATAGGTGCTTTCAAGATTAACTTTCCCCTTCAGTCAAGTACTCTCATCATTTTATCTTCTATCAACACTTTCTAATTCTTCTCGATGAGTTCCCATATGTTGAGAAAAATGATTTTCATGTCTGGTATGTACAATTCATTGGAAATCACTGAACTTTTTCCATCTTTCCTCATGATCGAAAAATCACCAATACCTTCATATATCACACACAAGAGTTTGGACTATAACTTTTTATTAAATAAAGTAACATTCAGACTTCTGGGATTGTGAAGTGACACCCTACTTGGATAAAATTATATTTTATTAATTAAATTATTGAGTCAGGATGTAGGGTGTTAGAGCTAGGCCAACAACCAACCTGATTGCTTTGATCCTAGCAATTGGTGCAAAAAATTCATCAAAGTCGATTCATTCTCTCTCAATAAATACTTTGCCAACAAGTTTTTCTTTGCGTATAGTTACTTATCCTTTTGGATTCAACTTCACTTTGTACACCCACTTCACATAAATTACATTCTTTTCTTGTGGCAATTTGACTAGTGACAAGGTTTTGTTGACTTATATGGTCTTCAGTTCCTCCATCATGACTTGCATCCACTTCGAGTCCTTCAATGCCTCATTTACATTGGCTGGCTCAGCTTCTGCATAGAAATCATAGTGTACCAGCTCACCTTTATCAATTACCACATTATCTAACATGATCACAAATTCTTGCAGCCTTCTAGGCATGTTTCTTGTCCGTTGAAGTCTACTTGTTCCTACATGAACCCCACCTCCTTCTGGTCGAATTCCACTGTCAGCCCCACTAGCTGGTTCATCACATATGACTCTCATTGAATCCTTCATGACATTGACATTCCAATCTCACTCCTTCAGTTCATCTATGATCACATCTCTGTTGATCACAACTTACTTGCTCAAGGGATCAAATAGTTTGTATCCTCTAGTTGAGTAATATCCTATCAGGATCATCAAGCTCGACTTGCCATCAAGTTTCCTTCTCAACTGGCCAGGCACATGTCTATATGATATGGATTCAAACACCTTCATATGGCTTAAGCTAGACTTGACACCAGACCAACATTCTTCTGGTGAAATTCCTTATAGATTCTTTATTTGACATCTGTCTAAGATGTATGTGAAAGTCGGCAAACCTTTATCACATAACTCATTTAATAGATGTTTTCCCTTTAACATACATCTTACCATATTCATGAATGTCATGTTCTTTCTTTCAATAATACCATTTTCTTTAGGAGTGTATGGTGGCACCACCTCATGCATAATCCATTCTCTTACACATAATGCATCGAAGTCTCTTGACACATATATTCTCCACCACCATCAGTCCTCAAAATCTTGATCTCGTGGCCACTTTGAGTCTCCATCATAACTTTGAACTTTGTGAACACCTCAAGCACATCGCTTTTATTCTTGATTAGGTTTGTCCATAATTTTTTTTACTGAAATCATCTATGAATGTAACAAAGTACATGTTGCCTCCAATCCAATCTACTTTAAGAGGACCACACACATATGAGTATACAACCTTAAGAGTGGCTTTCAAATTACTTTTTTCATCTTTGCTGAAGTTGTTTTTGTGTTGCTTTGCCTGAACACATTCTTCCTACGCTTAATTTAGAATCTAAATTTCTCGTAAACCTGAAACCATGTTCCATCTCTTCAGATTGCTTATGTTTTTGAAGGTGAGATGACCAAGTCTATGGTGCCATAGCCATTCATCCTTGCTAGTTGCAGTTGCCAAACACTTGTGTTCCATCGCATCAAGTTCAATCTTGAATGTTCTATTTTGAGACATAGGTGCTTTCAAGATTAACTTTCCCCTTCAGTCAAGTACTCTCATCATTTTATCTTCTATCAACACTTTCTAATTCTTCTCGATGAGTTCCCATATGTTGAGAAAAATGATTTTCATGTCTGGTATGTACAATTCATTGGAAATCACTGAACTTTTTCCATCTTTCCTCATGATCGAAAAATCACCAATACCTTCATATATCACACACAAGAGTTTGGACTATAACTTTTTATTAAATAAAGTAACATTCAGACTTCTGGGATTGTGAAGTGACACCCTACTTGGATAAAATTATATTTTATTAATTAAATTATTGAGTCAGGATGTAGGGTGTTAGAGCTAGGCCAACAACCAACCTGATTGCTTTGATCCTAGCAATTGGTGCAAAAAATTCATCAAAGTCGATTCATTCTCTCTCAATAAATACTTTGCCAACAAGTTTTTCTTTGCGTATAGTTACTTATCCTTTTGGATTCAACTTCACTTTGTACACCCACTTCACATAAATTACATTCTTTTCTTGTGGCAATTTGACTAGTGACAAGGTTTTGTTGACTTATATGGTCTTCAGTTCCTCCATCATGACTTGCATCCACTTCGAGTCCTTCAATGCCTCATTTACATTGGCTGGCTCAGCTTCTGCATAGAAATCATAGTGTACCAGCTCACCTTTATCAATTACCACATTATCTAACATGATCACAAATTCTTGCAGCCTTCTAGGCATGTTTCTTGTCCGTTGAAGTCTACTTGTTCCTACATGAACCCCACCTCCTTCTGGTCGAATTCCACTGTCAGCCCCACTAGCTGGTTCATCACATATGACTCTCATTGAATCCTTCATGACATTGACATTCCAATCTCACTCCTTCAGTTCATCTATGATCACATCTCTGTTGATCACAACTTACTTGCTCAAGGGATCAAATAGTTTGTATCCTCTAGTTGAGTAATATCCTATCAGGATCATCAAGCTCGACTTGCCATCAAGTTTCCTTCTCAACTGGCCAGGCACATGTCTATATGATATGGATTCAAACACCTTCATATGGCTTAAGCTAGACTTGACACCAGACCAACATTCTTCTGGTGAAATTCCTTATAGATTCTTTATTTGACATCTGTCTAAGATGTATGTGAAAGTCGGCAAACCTTTATCACATAACTCATTTAATAGATGTTTTCCCTTTAACATACATCTTACCATATTCATGAATGTCATGTTCTTTCTTTCAATAATACCATTTTCTTTAGGAGTGTATGGTGGCACCACCTCATGCATAATCCATTCTCTTACACATAATGCATCGAAGTCTCTTGACACATATATTCTCCACCACCATCAGTCCTCAAAATCTTGATCTCGTGGCCACTTTGAGTCTCCATCATAACTTTGAACTTTGTGAACACCTCAAGCACATCGCTTTTATTCTTGATTAGGTTTGTCCATAATTTTTTTTACTGAAATCATCTATGAATGTAACAAAGTACATGTTGCCTCCAATCCAATCTACTTTAAGAGGACCACACACATATGAGTATACAACCTTAAGAGTGGCTTTCAAATTACTTTTTTCATCTTTGCTGAAGTTGTTTTTGTGTTGCTTTGCCTGAACACATTCTTCCTACGTTTAATTTAGAATCTAAATTTCTCGTAAACCTGAAACCATGTTCCATCTCTTCAGATTGCTTATGTTTTTGAAGGTGAGATGACCAAGTCTATGGTGCCATAGCCATTCATCCTTGCTAGTTGCAGTTGCCAAACACTTGTGTTCCATCGCATCAAGTTCAATCTTGAATGTTCTATTTTGAGACATAGGTGCTTTCAAGATTAACTTTCCCCTTCAGTCAAGTACTCTCATCATTTTATCTTCTATCAACACTTTCTAATTCTTCTCGATGAGTTCCCATATGTTGAGAAAAATGATTTTCATGTCTGGTATGTACAATTCATTGGAAATCACTGAACTTTTTCCATCTTTCCTCATGATCGAAAAATCACCAATACCTTCATATATCACACACAAGAGTTTGGACTATAAATTTTTATTAAATAAAGTAACATTCAGACTTCTGGGATTGTGAAGTGACATCCTACTTGGATAAAATTATATTTTATTAATTAAATTATTGAGTCAGGATGTAGGGTGTTAGAGCTAGGCCAACAACCAACCTGATTGCTTCGATCCTAGCATTTGGTGCAAAAAATTCATCAAAGTCGATTCATTCTCTCTAAATAAATACTTTGCCAACAAGTTTTTCTTTGCATATAGTTACTTATCCTTTTGGATTCAACTTCACTTTGTACACCCACTTCACATCAATTACATTCTTTTCTTGTGGCAATTTGACTAGTGACAAGGTTTTGTTGACTTATATGGTCTTCAGTTCCTCCATCATGACTTGCATCCACTCCGAGTCCTTCAATGCCTCATTTACATTGGCTGGCTCAGCTTCTGCATAGAAATCATAGTGTACCAGCTCACCTTTATCAATTACCACATTATCTAACATGATCACAAATTCTTGCAGCCTTCTAGGCATGTTTCTTGTCCGTTGAAGTCTACTTGTTCCTACATGAACCCCACCTCCTTCTGGTCGAATTCCACTGTCAGCCCCACTAGCTGGTTCATCACATATGACTCTCATTGAATCCTTCATGACATTGACATTCCAATCTCACTCCTTCAGTTCATCTATGATCACATCTCTGTTGATCACAACTTACTTGCTCAAGGGATCAAATAGTTTGTATCCTCTAGTTGAGTAATATCCTATCAGGATCATCAAGCTCGACTTGCCATCAAGTTTCCTTCTCAACTGGCCAGGCACATGTCTATATGATATGGATTCAAACACCTTCATATGGCTTAAGCTAGACTTGACACCAGACCAACATTCTTCTGGTGAAATTCCTTATAGATTCTTTATTTGACATCTGTCTAAGATGTATGTGAAAGTCGGCAAACCTTTATCACATAACTCATTTAATAGATGTTTTCCCTTTAACATACATCTTACCATATTCATGAATGTCATGTTCTTTCTTTCAATAATACCATTTTCTTTAGGAGTGTATGGTGGCACCACCTCATGCATAATCCATTCTCTTACACATAATGCATCGAAGTCTCTTGACACATATATTCTCCACCACCATCAGTCCTCAAAATCTTGATCTCGTGGCCACTTTGAGTCTCCATCATAACTTTGAACTTTGTGAACACCTCAAGCACATCGCTTTTATTCTTGATTAGGTTTGTCCATAATTTTTTTTACTGAAATCATCTATGAATGTAACAAAGTACATGTTGCCTCCAATCCAATCTACTTTAAGAGGACCACACACATATGAGTATACAACCTTAAGAGTGGCTTTCAAATTACTTTTTTCATCTTTGCTGAAGTTGTTTTTGTGTTGCTTTGCCTGAACACATTCTTCCTACGCTTAATTTAGAATCTAAATTTCTCGTAAACCTGAAACCATGTTCCATCTCTTCAGATTGCTTATGTTTTTGAAGGTGAGATGACCAAGTCTATGGTGCCATAGCCATTCATCCTTGCTAGTTGCAGTTGCCAAACACTTGTGTTCCATCGCATCAAGTTCAATCTTGAATGTTCTATTTTGAGACATAGGTGCTTTCAAGATTAACTTTCCCCTTCAGTCAAGTACTCTCATCATTTTATCTTCTATCAACACTTTCTAATTCTTCTCGATGAGTTCCCATATGTTGAGAAAAATGATTTTCATGTCTGGTATGTACAATTCATTGGAAATCACTGAACTTTTTCCATCTTTCCTCATGATCGAAAAATCACCAATACCTTCATATATCACACACAAGAGTTTGGACTATAACTTTTTATTAAATAAAGTAACATTCAGACTTCTGGGATTGTGAAGTGATATCCTACTTGGATAAAATTATATTTTATTAATTAAATTATTGAGTCAGGATGTAGGGTGTTAGAGCTAGGCCAACAACCAACCTGATTGCTTCGATCCTAGCAATTGGTGCAAAAAATTCATCAAAGTCGATTCATTCTCTCTCAATAAATACTTTGCCAACAAGTTTTTCTTTGCGTATAGTTACTTATCCTTTTGGATTCAACTTCACTTTGTACACCCACTTCACATAAATTACATTCTTTTCTTGTGGCAATTTGACTAGTGACAAGGTTTTGTTGACTTATATGGTCTTCAGTTCCTCCATCATGACTTGCATCCACTTCGAGTCCTTCAATGCCTCATTTACATTGGCTGGCTCAGCTTCTGCATAGAAATCATAGTGTACCAGCTCACCTTTATCAATTACCACATTATCTAACATGATCACAAATTCTTGCAGCCTTCTAGGCATGTTTCTTGTCCGTTGAAGTCTACTTGTTCCTACATGAACCCCACCTCCTTCTGGTCGAATTCCACTGTCAGTCCCACTAGCTGGTTCATCACATATGACTCTCATTGAATCCTTCATGACATTGACATTCCAATCTCACTCCTTCAGTTCATCTATGATCACATCTCTGTTGATCACAACTTACTTGCTCAAGGTATCAAATAGTTTGTATCCTCTAGTTGAGTAATATCCTATCAGGATCATCAAGCTCGACTTGCCATCAAGTTTCCTTCTCAACTGGCCAGGCACATGTCTATATGATATGGATTCAAACACCTTCATATGGCTTAAGCTAGACTTGACACCAGACCAACATTCTTCTGGTGAAATTCCTTATAGATTCTTTATTTGACATCTGTCTAAGATGTATGTGAAAGTCGGCAAACCTTTATCACATAACTCATTTAATAGATGTTTTCCCTTTAACATACATCTTACCATATTCATGAATGTCATGTTCTTTCTTTCAATAATACCATTTTCTTTAGGAGTGTATGGTGGCACCACCTCATGCATAATCCATTCTCTTACACATAATGCATCGAAGTCTCTTGACACATATATTCTCCACCACCATCAGTCCTCAAAATCTTGATCTCGTGGCAACTTTGAGTCTCCATCATAACTTTGAACTTTGTGAACACCTCAAGCACATCGCTTTTATTCTTGATTAGGTTTGTCCATAATTTTTTTTACTGAAATCATCTATGAATGTAACAAAGTACATGTTGCCTCCAATCCAATCTACTTTAAGAGGACCACACACATATGAGTATACAACCTTAAGAGTGGCTTTCAAATTACTTTTTTCATCTTTGCTGAAGTTGTTTTCGTGTTGCTTTGCCTGAACACATTCTTCCTACGCTTAATTTAGAATCTAAATTTCTCGTAAACCTGAAACCATGTTCCATCTCTTCAGATTGCTTATGTTTTTGAAGGTGAGATGACCAAGTCTATGGTGCCATAGCCATTCATCCTTGCTAGTTGCAGTTGCCAAACACTTGTGTTCCATCGCATCAAGTTCAATCTTGAATGTTCTATTTTGAGACATAGGTGCTTTCAAGATTAACTTTCCCCTTCAGTCAAGTACTCTCATCATTTTATCTTCTATCAACACTTTCTAATTCTTCTCGATGAGTTCCCATATGTTGAGAAAAATGATTTTCATGTCTGGTATGTACAATTCATTGGAAATCACTGAACTTTTTCCATCTTTCCTCATGTTCAAAAAATCACCAATACCTTCATATATCACACACAAGAGTTTGGACTATAACTTTTTATTAAATAAAGTAACATTCAGACTTCTGGGATTGTGAAGTGACATCCTACTTGGATAAAATTATATTTTATTAATTAAATTATTGAGTCAGGATGTAGGGTGTTAGAGCTAGGCCAACAACCAACCTGATTGCTTCGATCCTAGCAATTGGTGCAAAAAATTCATCAAAGTCGATTCATTCTCTCTCAATAAATACTTTGCCAACAAGTTTTTCTTTGCGTATAGTTACTTATCCTTTTGGATTCAACTTCACTTTGTACACCCACTTCACATAAATTACATCCTTTTCTTGTGGCAATTTGACTAGTGACAAGGTTTTGTTGACTTATATGGTCTTCAGTTCCTCCATCATGACTTGCATCCACTTCGAGTCCTTCAATGCCTCATTTACATTGGCTGGCTCAGCTTCTGCATAGAAATCATAGTGTACCAGCTCACCTTTATCAATTACCACATTATCTAACATGATCACAAATTCTTGCAGCCTTCTAGGCATGTTTCTTGTCCGTTGAAGTCTACTTGTTCCTACATGAACCCCACCTCCTTCTGGTCGAATTCCACTGTCAGCCCCACTAGCTGGTTCATCACATATGACTCTCATTGAATCCTTCATGACATTGACATTCCAATCTCACTCCTTCAGTTCATCTATGATCACATCTCTGTTGATCACAACTTACTTGCTCAAGGGATCAAATAGGTTGTATCCTCTAGTTGAGTAATATCCTATCAGGATCATCAAGCTCGACTTGCCATCAAGTTTCCTTCTCAACTGGCCAGGCACATGTCTATATGATATGGATTCAAACACCTTCATATGGCTTAAGCTAGACTTGACACCAGACCAACATTCTTCTGGTGAAATTCCTTATAGATTCTTTATTTGACATCTGTCTAAGATGTATGTGAAAGTCGGCAAACCTTTATCACATAACTCATTTAATAGATGTTTTCCCTTTAACATACATCTTACCATATTCATGAATGTCATGTTCTTTCTTTCAATAATACCATTTTCTTTAGGAGTGTATGGTGGCACCACCTCATGCATAATCCATTCTCTTACACATAATGCATCGAAGTCTCTTGACACATATATTCTCCACCACCATCAGTCCTCAAAATCTTGATCTCGTGGCCACTTTGAGTCTCCATCATAACTTTGAACTTTGTGAACACCTCAAGCACATCGCTTTTATTCTTGATTAGGTTTGTCCATAATTTTTTTTACTGAAATCATCTATGAATGTAACAAAGTACATGTTGCCTCCAATCCAATCTACTTTAAGAGGACCACACACATATGAGTATACAACCTTAAGAGTGGCTTTCAAATTACTTTTTTCATCTTTGCTGAAGTTGTTTTTGTGTTGCTTTGCCTGAACACATTCTTCCTACGCTTAATTTAGAATCTAAATTTCTCGTAAACCTGAAACCATGTTCCATCTCTTCAGATTGCTTATGTTTTTGAAGGTGAGATGACCAAGTCTATGGTGCCATAGCCATTCATCCTTGCTAGTTGCAGTTGCCAAACACTTGTGTTCCATCGCATCAAGTTCAATCTTGAATGTTCTATTTTGAGACATAGGTGCTTTCAAGATTAACTTTCCCCTTCAGTCAAGTACTCTCATCATTTTATCTTCTATCAACACTTTCTAATTCTTCTCGATGAGTTCCCATATGTTGAGAAAAATGCTTTTCATGTCTGGTATGTACAATTCATTGGAAATCACTGAACTTTTTCCATCTTTCCTCATGATCGAAAAATCACCAATACCTTCATATATCACACACAAGAGTTTGGACTATAACTTTTTATTAAATAAAGTAACATTCAGACTTCTGGGATTGTGAAGTGACATCCTACTTGGATAAAATTATATTTTATTAATTAAATTATTGAGTCAGGATGTAGGGTGTTAGAGCTAGGCCAACAACCAACCTGATTGCTTCGATCCTAGCAATTGGTGCAAAAAATTCATCAAAGTCGATTCATTCTCTCTCAATAAATACTTTGCCAACAAGTTTTTCTTTGCGTATAGTTACTTATCCTTTTGGATTCAACTTCACTTTGTACACCCACTTCACATAAATTACATTCTTTTCTTGTGGCAATTTGACTAGTGACAAGGTTTTGTTGACTTATATGGTCTTCAGTTCCTCCATCATGACTTGCATCCACTTCGAGTCCTTCAATGCCTCATTTACATTGGCTGGCTCAGCTTCTGCATAGAAATCATAGTGTACCAGCTCACCTTTATCAATTACCACATTATCTAACATGATCACAAATTCTTGCAGCCTTCTAGGCATGTTTCTTGTCCGTTGAAGTCTACTTGTTCCTACATGAACCCCACCTCCTTCTGGTCGAATTCCACTGTCAGCCCCACTAGCTGGTTCATCACATATGACTCTCATTGAATCCTTCATGACATTGACATTCCAATCTCACTCCTTCAGTTCATCTATGATCACATCTCTGTTGATCACAACTTACTTGCTCAAGGGATCAAATAGTTTGTATCCTCTAGTTGAGTAATATCCTATCAGGATCATCAAGCTCGACTTGCCATCAAGTTTCCTTCTCAACTGGCCAGGCACATGTCTATATGATATGGATTCAAACACCTTCATATGGCTTAAGCTAGACTTGACACCAGACCAACATTCTTCTGGTGAAATTCCTTATAGATTCTTTATTTGACATCTGTCTAAGATGTATGTGAAAGTCGGCAAACCTTTATCACATAACTCATTTAATAGATGTTTTCCCTTTAACATACATCTTACCATATTCATGAATGTCATGTTCTTTCTTTCAATAATACCATTTTCTTTAGGAGTGTATGGTGGCACCACCTCATGCATAATCCATTCTCTTACACATAATGCATCGAAGTCTCTTGACACATATATTCTCCACCACCATCAGTCCTCAAAATCTTGATCTCGTGGCCACTTTGAGTCTCCATCATAACTTTGAACTTTGTGAACACCTCAAGCACATCGCTTTTATTCTTGATTAGGTTTGTCCATAATTTTTTTTACTGAAATCATCTATGAATGTAACAAAGTACATGTTGCCTCCAATCCAATATACTTTAAGAGGACCACACACATATGAGTATACAACCTTAAGAGTGGCTTTCAAATTACTTTTTTCATCTTTGCTGAAGTTGTTTTTGTGTTGCTTTGCCTGAACACATTCTTCCTACGCTTAATTTAGAATCTAAATTTCTCGTAAACCTGAAACCATGTTCCATCTCTTCAGATTGCTTATGTTTTTGAAGGTGAGATGACCAAGTCTATGGTGCCATAGCCATTCATCCTTGCTAGTTGCAGTTGCCAAACACTTGTGTTCCATCGCATCAAGTTCAATCTTGAATGTTCTATTTTGAGACATAGGTGCTTTCAAGATTAACTTTCCCCTTCAGTCAAGTACTCTCATCATTTTATCTTCTATCAACACTTTCTAATTCTTCTCGATGAGTTCCCATATGTTGAGAAAAATGATTTTCATGTCTGGTATGTACAATTCATTGGAAATCACTGAACTTTTTCCATCTTTCCTCATGATCGAAAAATCACCAATACCTTCATATATCACACACAAGAGTTTGGACTATAACTTTTTATTAAATAAAGTAACATTCATACTTCTGGGATTGTGAAGTGACATCCTACTTGGATAAAATTATATTTTATTAATTAAATTATTGAGTCAGGATGTAGGGTGTTAGAGCTAGGCCAACAACCAACCTGATTGCTTCGATCCTAGCAATTGGTGCAAAAAATTCATCAAAGTCGATTCATTCTCTCTCAATAAATACTTTGCCAACAAGTTTTTCTTTGCGTATAGTTACTTATCCTTTTGGATTCAACTTCACTTTGTACACCCACTTCACATAAATTACATTCTTTTCTTGTGGCAATTTGACTAGTGACAAGGTTTTGTTGACTTATATGGTCTTCAGTTCCTCCATCATGACTTGCATCCACTTCGAGTCCTTCAATGCCTCATTTACATTGGCTGGCTCAGCTTCTGCATAGAAATCATAGTGTACCAGCTCACCTTTATCAATTACCACATTATCTAACATGATCACAAATTCTTGCAGCCTTCTAGGCATGTTTCTTGTCCGTTGAAGTCTACTTGTTCCTACATGAACCCCACCTCCTTCTGGTCGAATTCCACTGTCAGCCCCACTAGCTGGTTCATCACATATGACTCTCATTGAATCCTTCATGACATTGACATTCCAATCTCACTCCTTCAGTTCATCTATGATCACATCTCTGTTGATCACAACTTACTTGCTCAAGGGATCAAATAGTTTGTATCCTCTAGTTGAGTAATATCCTATCAGGATCATCAAGCTCGACTTGCCATCAAGTTTCCTTCTCAACTGGCCAGGCACATGTCTATATGATATGGATTCAAACACCTTCATATGGCTTAAGCTAGACTTGACACCAGACCAACATTCTTCTGGTGAAATTCCTTATAGATTCTTTATTTGACATCTGTCTAAGATGTATGTGAAAGTCGGCAAACCTTTATCACATAACTCATTTAATAGATGTTTTCCCTTTAACATACATCTTACCATATTCATGAATGTCATGTTCTTTCTTTCAATAATACCATTTTCTTTAGGAGTGTATGGTGGCACCACCTCATGCATAATCCATTCTCTTACACATAATGCATCGAAGTCTCTTGACACATATATTCTCCACCACCATCAGTCCTCAAAATCTTGATCTCGTGGCCACTTTGAGTCTCCATCATAACTTTGAACTTTGTGAACACCTCAAGCACATCGCTTTTATTCTTGATTAGGTTTGTCCATAATTTTTTTTACTGAAATCATCTATGAATGTAACAAAGTACATGTTGCCTCCAATCCAATCTACTTTAAGAGGACCACACACATATGAGTATACAACCTTAAGAGTGGCTTTCAAATTACTTTTTTCATCTTTGCTGAAGTTGTTTTTGTGTTGCTTTGCCTGAACACATTCTTCCTACGCTTAATTTAGAATCTAAATTTCTCGTAAACCTGAAACCATGTTCCATCTCTTCAGATTGCTTATGTTTTTGAAGGTGAGATGACCAAGTCTATGGTGCCATAGCCATTCATCCTTTCTAGTTGCAGTTGCCAAACACTTGTGTTCCATCGCATCAAGTTCAATCTTGAATGTTCTATTTTGAGACATAGGTGCTTTCAAGATTAACTTTCCCCTTCAGTCAAGTACTCTCATCATTTTATCTTCTATCAACACTTTCTAATTCTTCTCGATGAGTTCCCATATGTTGAGAAAAATGATTTTCATGTCTGGTATGTACAATTCATTGGAAATCACTGAACTTTTTCCATCTTTCCTCATGATCGAAAAATCACCAATACCTTCATATATCACACACAAGAGTTTGGACTATAAATTTTTATTAAATAAAGTAACATTCAGACTTCTGGGATTGTGAAGTGACATCCTACTTGGATAAAATTATATTTTATTAATTAAATTATTGAGTCAGGATGTAGGGTGTTAGAGCTAGGCCAACAACCAACCTGATTGCTTCGATCCTAGCATTTGGTGCAAAAAATTCATCAAAGTCGATTCATTCTCTCTAAATAAATACTTTGCCAACAAGTTTTTCTTTGCGTATAGTTACTTATCCTTTTGGATTCAACTTCACTTTGTACACCCACTTCACATCAATTACATTCTTTTCTTGTGGCAATTTGACTAGTGACAAGGTTTTGTTGACTTATATGGTCTTCAGTTCCTCCATCATGACTTGCATCCACTTCGAGTCCTTCAATGCCTCATTTACATTGGCTGGCTCAGCTTCTGCATAGAAATCATAGTGTACCAGCTCACCTTTATCAATTACCACATTATCTAACATGATCACAAATTCTTGCAGCCTTCTAGGCATGTTTCTTGTCCGTTGAAGTCTACTTGTTCCTTCATGAACCCCACCTCCTTCTGGTCGAATTCCACTGTCAGCCCCACTAGCTGGTTCATCACATATGACTCTCATTGAATCCTTCATGACATTGACATTCCAATCTCACTCCTTCAGTTCATCTATGATCACATCTCTGTTGATCACAACTTACTTGCTCAAGGGATCAAATAGTTTGTATCCTCTAGTTGAGTAATATCCTATCAGGATCATCAAGCTCGACTTGCCATCAAGTTTCCTTCTCAACTGGCCAGGCACATGTCTATATGATATGGATTCAAACACCTTCATATGGCTTAAGCTAGACTTGACACCAGACCAACATTCTTCTGGTGAAATTCCTTATAGATTCTTTATTTGACATCTGTCTAAGATGTATGTGAAAGTCGGCAAACCTTTATCACATAACTCATTTAATAGATGTTTTCCCTTTAACATACATCTTACCATATTCATGAATGTCATGTTCTTTCTTTCAATAATACCATTTTCTTTAGGAGTGTATGGTGGCACCACCTCATGCATAATCCATTCTCTTACACATAATGCATCGAAGTCTCTTGACACATATATTCTCCACCACCATCAGTCCTCAAAATCTTGATCTCGTGGCCACTTTGAGTCTCCATCATAACTTTGAACTTTGTGAACACCTCAAGCGCATCGCTTTTATTCTTGATTAGGTTTGTCCATAATTTTTTTTACTGAAATCATCTATGAATGTAACAAAGTACATGTTGCCTCCAATCCAATCTACTTTAAGAGGACCACACACATATGAGTATACAACCTTAAGAGTGGCTTTCAAATTACTTTTTTCATCTTTGCTGAAGTTGTTTTCGTGTTGCTTTGCCTGAACACATTCTTCCTACGCTTAATTTAGAATCTAAATTTCTCGTAAACCTGAAACCATGTTCCATCTCTTCAGATTGCTTATGTTTTTGAAGGTGAGATGACCAAGTCTATGGTGCCATAGCCATTCATCCTTGCTAGTTGCAGTTGCCAAACACTTGTGTTCCATCGCATCAAGTTCAATCTTGAATGTTCTATTTTGAGACATAGGTGCTTTCAAGATTAACTTTCCCCTTCAGTCAAGTACTCTCATCATTTTATCTTCTATCAACACTTTCTAATTCTTCTCGATGAGTTCCCATATGTTGAGAAAAATGATTTTCATGTCTGGTATGTACAATTCATTGGAAATCACTGAACTTTTTCCATCTTTCCTCATGATCGAAAAATCACCAATACCTTCATATATCACACACAAGAGTTTGGACTATAACTTTTTATTAAATAAAGTAACATTCAGACTTCTGGGATTGTGAAGTGACATCCTACTTGGATAAAATTATATTTTATTAATTAAATTATTGAGTCAGGATGTAGGGTGTTAGAGCTAGGCCAACAACCAACCTGATTGCTTCGATCCTAGCAATTGGTGCAAAAAATTCATCAAAGTCGATTCATTCTCTCTCAATAAATACTTTGCCAACAAGTTTTTCTTTGCGTATAGTTACTTATCCTTTTGGATTCAACTTCACTTTGTACACCCACTTCACATCAATTACATTCTTTTCTTGTGGCAATTTGACTAGTGACAAGGTTTTGTTGACTTATATGGTCTTCAGTTCCTCCATCATGACTTGCATCCACTTCGAGTCCTTCAATGCCTCATTTACATTGGCTGGCTCAGCTTCTGCATAGAAATCATAGTGTACCAGCTCACCTTTATCAATTACCACATTATCTAACATGATCACAAATTCTTGCAGCCTTCTAGGCATGTTTCTTGTCCGTTGAAGTCTACTTGTTCCTACATGAACCCCACCTCCTTCTGGTCGAATTCCACTGTCAGCCCCACTAGCTGGTTCATCACATATGACTCTCATTGAATCCTTCATGACATTGACATTCCAATCTCACTCCTTCAGTTCATCTATGATCAAATCTCTGTTGATCACAACTTACTTGCTCAAGGGATCAAATAGTTTGTATCCTCTAGTTGAGTAATATTCTATCAGGATCATCAAGCTCGACTTGCCATCAATTTTCCTTCTCAACTGGCCAGGCACATGTCTATATGATATGGATTCAAACACCTTCATATGGCTTAAGCTAGACTTGACACCAGACCAACATTCTTCTGGTGAAATTCCTTATAGATTCTTTATTTGACATCTGTCTAAGATGTATGTGAAAGTCGGCAAACCTTTATCACATAACTCATTTAATAGATGTTTTCCCTTTAACATACATCTTACCATATTCATGAATGTCATGTTCTTTCTTTCAATAATACCATTTTCTTTAGGAGTGTATGGTGGCACCACCTCATGCATAATCCATTCTCTTACACATAATGCATCGAAGTCTCTTGACACATATATTCTCCACCACCATCAGTCCTCAAAATCTTGATCTCGTGGCCACTTTGAGTCTCCATCATAACTTTGAACTTTGTGAACACCTCAAGCACATCGCTTTTATTCTTGATTAGGTTTGTCCATAATTTTTTTTACTGAAATCATCTATGAATGTAACAAAGTACATGTTGCCTCCAATCCAATCTACTTTAAGAGGACCACACACATATGAGTATACAACCTTAAGAGTGGCTTTCAAATTACTTTTTTCATCTTTGCTGAAGTTGTTTTTGTGTTGCTTTGCCTGAACACATTCTTCCTACGCTTAATTTAGAATCTAAATTTCTCGTAAACCTGAAACCATGTTCCATCTCTTCAGATTGCTTATGTTTTTGAAGGTGAGATGACCAAGTCTATGGTGCCATAGCCATTCATCCTTGCTAGTTGCAGTTGCCAAACACTTGTGTTCCATCGCATCAAGTTCAATCTTGAATGTTCTATTTTGAGACATAGGTGCTTTCAAGATTAACTTTCCCCTTCAGTCAAGTACTCTCATCATTTTATCTTCTATCAACACTTTCTAATTCTTCTCGATGAGTTCCCATATGTTGAGAAAAATGATTTTCATGTCTGGTATGTACAATTCATTGGAAATCACTGAACTTTTTCCATCTTTCCTCATGATCGAAAAATCACCAATACCTTCATATATCACACACAAGAGTTTGGACTATAACTTTTTATTAAATAAAGTAACATTCAGACTTCTGGGATTGTGAAGTGACATCCAACTTGGATAAAATTATATTTTATTAATTAAATTATTGAGTCAGGATGTAGGGTGTTAGAGCTAGGCCAACAACCAACCTGATTGCTTCGATCCTAGCATTTGGTGCAAAAAATTCATCAAAGTCGATTCATTCTCTCTCAATAAATACTTTGCCAACAAGTTTTTCTTTGCGTATAGTTACTTATCCTTTTGGATTCAACTTCACTTTGTACACCCACTTCACATCAATTACATTCTTTTCTTGTGGCAATTTGACTAGTGACAAGGTTTTGTTGACTTATATGGTCTTCAGTTCCTCCATCATGACTTGCATCCACTTCGAGTCCTTCAATGCCTCATTTACATTGGCTGGCTCAGCTTCTGCATAGAAATCATAGTGTACCAGCTCACCTTTATCAATTACCACATTATCTAACATGATCACAAATTCTTGCAGCCTTCTAGGCATGTTTCTTGTCCGTTGAAGTCTACTTGTTCCTACATGAACCCCACCTCCTTCTGGTCGAATTCCACTGTCAGCCCCACTAGCTGGTTCATCACATATGACTCTCATTGAATCCTTCATGACATTGACATTCCAATCTCACTCCTTCAGTTCATCTATGATCAAATCTCTGTTGATCACAACTTACTTGCTCAAGGGATCAAATAGTTTGTATCCTCTAGTTGAGTAATATTCTATCAGGATCATCAAGCTCGACTTGCCATCAATTTTCCTTCTCAACTGGCCAGGCACATGTCTATATGATATGGATTCAAACACCTTCATATGGCTTAAGCTAGACTTGACACCAGACCAACATTCTTCTGGTGAAATTCCTTATAGATTCTTTATTTGACATCTGTCTAAGATGTATGTGAAAGTCGGCAAACCTTTATCACATAACTCATTTAATAGATGTTTTCCCTTTAACATACATCTTACCATATTCATGAATGTCATGTTCTTTCTTTCAATAATACCATTTTCTTTAGGAGTGTATGGTGGCACCACCTCATGCATAATCCATTCTCTTACACATAATGCATCGAAGTCTCTTGACACATATATTCTCCACCACCATCAGTCCTCAAAATCTTGATCTCGTGGCCACTTTGAGTCTCCATCATAACTTTGAACTTTGTGAACACCTCAAGCACATCGCTTTTATTCTTGATTAGGTTTGTCCATAATTTTTTTTACTGAAATCATCTATGAATGTAACAAAGTACATGTTGCCTCCAATCCAATCTACTTTAAGAGGACCACACACATATGAGTATACAACCTTAAGAGTGGCTTTCAAATTACTTTTTTCATCTTTGCTGAAGTTGTTTTTGTGTTGCTTTGCCTGAACACATTCTTCCTACGCTTAATTTAGAATCTAAATTTCTCGTAAACCTGAAACCATGTTCCATCTCTTCAGATTGCTTATGTTTTTGAAGGTGAGATGACCAAGTCTATGGTGCCATAGCCATTCATCCTTGCTAGTTGCAGTTGCCAAACACTTGTGTTCCATCGCATCAAGTTCAATCTTGAATGTTCTATTTTGAGACATAGGTGCTTTCAAGATTAACTTTCCCCTTCAGTCAAGTACTCTCATCATTTTATCTTCTATCAACACTTTCTAATTCTTCTCGATGAGTTCCCATATGTTGAGAAAAATGATTTTCATGTCTGGTATGTACAATTCATTGGAAATCACTGAACTTTTTCCATCTTTCCTCATGATCGAAAAATCACCAATACCTTCATATATCACACACAAGAGTTTGGACTATAACTTTTTATTAAATAAAGTAACATTCAGACTTCTGGGATTGTGAAGTGACATCCTACTTGGATAAAATTATATTTTATTAATTAAATTATTGAGTCAGGATGTAGGGTGTTAGAGCTAGGCCAACAACCAACCTGATTGCTTCGATCCTAGCATTTGGTGCAAAAAATTCATCAAAGTCGATTCATTCTCTCTCAATAAATACTTTGCCAACAAGTTTTTCTTTGCGTATAGTTACTTATCCTTTTGGATTCAACTTCACTTTGTACACCCACTTCACATCAATTACATTCTTTTCTTGTGGCAATTTGACTAGTGACAAGGTTTTGTTGACTTATATGGTCTTCAGTTCCTCCATCATGACTTGCATCCACTTCGAGTCCTTCAATGCCTCATTTACATTGGCTGGCTCAGCTTCTGCATAGAAATCATAGTGTACCAGCTCACCTTTATCAATTACCACATTATCTAACATGATCACAAATTCTTGCAGCCTTCTAGGCATGTTTCTTGTCCGTTGAAGTCTACTTGTTCCTACATGAACCCCACCTCCTTCTGGTCGAATTCCACTGTCAGCCCCACTAGCTGGTTCATCACATATGACTCTCATTGAATCCTTCATGACATTGACATTCCAATCTCACTCCTTCAGTTCATCTATGATCACATCTCTGTTGATCACAACTTACTTGCTCAAGGGATCAAATAGTTTGTATCCTCTAGTTGAGTAATATCCTATCAGGATCATCAAGCTCGACTTGCCATCAAGTTTCCTTCTCAACTGGCCAGGCACATGTCTATATGATATGGATTCAAACACCTTCATATGGCTTAAGCTAGACTTGACACCAGACCAACATTCTTCTGTGAAATTCCTTATAGATTCTTTATTTGACATCTGTCTAAGATGTATGTGAAAGTCGGCAAACCTTTATCACATAACTCATTTAATAGATGTTTTCCCTTTAACATACATCTTACCATATTCATGAATGTCATGTTCTTTCTTTCAATAATACCATTTTCTTTAGGAGTGTATGGTGGCACCACCTCATGCATATTCCATTCTCTTACACATAATGCATCGAAGTCTCTTGACACATATATTCTCCACCACCATCAGTCCTCAAAATCTTGATCTCGTGGCCACTTTGAGTCTCCATCATAACTTTGAACTTTGTGAACACCTCAAGCACATCGCTTTTATTCTTGATTAGGTTTGTCCATAATTTTTTTTACTGAAATCATCTATGAATGTAACAAAGTACATGTTGCCTCCAATCCAATCTACTTTAAGAGGACCACACACATATGAGTATACAACCTTAAAAGTGGCTTTCAAATTACTTTTTTCATCTTTGCTGAAGTTGTTTTTGTGTTGCTTTCCCTGAACACATTCTTCCTACGCTTAATTTAGAATCTAAATTTCTCGTAAACCTGAAACCATGTTCCATCTCTTCAGATTGCTTATGTTTTTGAAGGTGAGATGACCAAGTCTATGGTGCCATAGCCATTCATCCTTGCTAGTTGCAGTTGCCAAACACTTGTGTTCCATCGCATCAAGTTAAATCTTGAATGTTCTATTTTGAGACATAGGTGCTTTCAAGATTAACTTTCCCCTTCAGTCAAGTACTCTCATCATTTTATCTTCTATCAACACTTTATAATTCTTCTCGATGAGTTCCCATATGTTGAGAAAAATGATTTTCATGTCTGGTATGTACAATTCATTGGAAATCACTGAACTTTTTCCATCTTTCCTCATGATCGAAAAATCACCAATACCTTCATATATCACACACAAGAGTTTGGACTATAACTTTTTATTAAATAAAGTAACATTCAGACTTCTGGGATTGTGAAGTGACATCCTACTTGGATAAAATTATATTTTATTAATTAAATTATTGAGTCAGGATGTAGGGTGTTAGAGCTAGGCCAACAACCAACCTGATTGCTTCGATCCTAGCAATTGGTGCAAAAAATTCATCAAAGTCGATTCATTCTCTCTCAATAAATACTTTGCCAACAAGTTTTTCTTTGCGTATAGTTACTTATCCTTTTGGATTCAACTTCACTTTGTACACCCACTTCACATCAATTACATTCTTTTCTTGTGGCAATTTGACTAGTGACAAGGTTTTGTTGACTTATATGGTCTTCAGTTCCTCCATCATGACTTGCATCCACTTCGAGTCCTTCAATGCCTCATTTACATTGGCTGGCTCAGCTTCTGCATAGAAATCATAGTGTACCAGCTCACCTTTATCAATTACCACATTATCTAACATGATCACAAATTCTTGCAGCCTTCTAGGCATGTTTCTTGTCCGTTGAAGTCTACTTGTTCCTACATGAACCCCACCTCCTTCTGGTCGAATTCCACTGTCAGCCCCACTAGCTGGTTCATCACATATGACTCTCATTGAATCCTTCATAACATTGACATTCCAATCTCACTCCTTCAGTTCATCTATGATCACATCTCTGTTGATCACAACTTACTTGCTCAAGGGATCAAATAGTTTGTATCCTCTAGTTGAGTAATATCCTATCAGGATCATCAAGCTCGACTTGCCATCAAGTTTCCTTCTCAACTGGCCAGGCACATGTCTATATGATATGGATTCAAACACCTTCATATGGCTTAAGCTAGACTTGACACCAGACCAACATTCTTCTGGTGAAATTCCTTATAGATTCTTTATTTGACATCTGTCTAAGATGTATGTGAAAGTCGGCAAACCTTTATCACATAACTCATTTAATAGATGTTTTCCCTTTAACATACATCTTACCATATTCATGAATGTCATGTTCTTTCTTTCAATAATACCATTTTCTTTAGGAGTGTATGGTGGCACCACCTCATGCATAATCCATTCTCTTACACATAATGCATCGAAGTCTCTTGACACATATATTCTCCACCACCATCAGTCCTCAAAATCTTGATCTCGTGGCCACTTTGAGTCTCCATCATAACTTTGAACTTTGTGAACACCTCAAGCACATCGCTTTTATTCTTGATTAGGTTTGTCCATAATTTTTTTTACTGAAATCATCTATGAATGTAACAAAGTACATGTTGCCTCCAATCCAATCTACTTTAAGAGGACCACACACATATGAGTATACAACCTTAAGAGTGGCTTTCAAATTACTTTTTTCATCTTTGCTGAAGTTGTTTTTGTGTTGCTTTGCCTGAACACATTCTTCCTACGCTTAATTTAGAATCTAAATTTCTCGTAAACCTGAAACCATGTTCCATCTCTTCAGATTGCTTATGTTTTTGAAGGTGAGATGACCAAGTCTATGGTGCCATAGCCATTCATCCTTGCTAGTTGCAGTTGCCAAACACTTGTGTTCCATCGCATCAAGTTCAATCTTGAATGTTCTATTTTGAGACATAGGTGCTTTCAAGATTAACTTTCCCCTTCAGTCAAGTACTCTCATCATTTTATGTTCTATCAACACTTTCTAATTCTTCTCGATGAGTTGGCATATGTTGAGAAAAATGATTTTCATGTCTGGTATGTACAATTCATTGGAAATCACTGAACTTTTTCCATCTTTCCTCATGATCGAAAAATCACCAATACCTTCATATATCACACACAAGTGTTTGGACTATAACTTTTTATTAAATAAAGTAACATTCAGACTTCTGGGATTGTGAAGTGACATCCTACTTGGATAAAATTATATTTTATTAATTAAATTATTGAGTCAGGATGTAGGGTGTTAGAGCTAGGCCAACAACCAACCTGATTGCTTCGATCCTAGCAATTGGTGCAAAAAATTCATCAAAGTCGATTCATTCTCTCTCAATAAATACTTTACCAACAAGTTTTTCTTTGCGTATAGTTACTTATCCTTTTGGATTCAACTTCACTTTGTACACCCACTTCACATCAATTACATTCTTTTCTTGTGGCAATTTGACTAGTGACAAGGTTTTGTTGACTTATATGGTCTTCAGTTCCTCCATCATGACTTGCATCCACTTCGAGTCCTTCAATGCCTCATTTACATTGGCTGGCTCAGCTTCTGCATAGAAATCATAGTGTACCAGCTCACCTTTATCAATTACCACATTATCTAACATGATCACAAATTCTTGCAGCCTTCTAGGCATGTTTCTTGTCCGTTGAAGTCTACTTGTTCCTACATGAACCCCACCTCCTTCTGGTCGAATTCCACTGTCAGCCCCACTAGCTGGTTCATCACATATGACTCTCATTGAATCCTTCATGACATTGACATTCCAATCTCACTCCTTCAGTTCATCTATGATCACATCTCTGTTGATCACAACTTACTTGCTCAAGGGATCAAATAGTTTGTATCCTCTAGTTGAGTAATATCCTATCAGGATCATCAAGCTCGACTTGCCATCAAGTTTCCTTCTCAACTGGCCAGGCACATGTCTATATGATATGGATTCAAACACCTTCATATGGCTTAAGCTAGACTTGACACCAGACCAACATTCTTCTGGTGAAATTCCTTATAGATTCTTTATTTGACATCTGTCTAAGATGTATGTGAAAGTCGGCAAACCTTTATCACATAACTCATTTAATAGATGTTTTCCCTTTAACATACATCTTACCATATTCATGAATGTCATGTTCTTTCTTTCAATAATACCATTTTCTTTAGGAGTGTATGGTGGCACCACCTCATGCATAATCCATTCTCTTACACATAATGCATCGAAGTCTCTTGACACATATATTCTCCACCACCATCAGTCCTCAAAATCTTGATCTCGTGGCCACTTTGAGTCTCCATCATAACTTTGAACTTTGTGAACACCTCAAGCACATCGCTTTTATTCTTGATTAGGTTTGTCCATAATTTTTTTTACTGAAATCATCTATGAATGTAACAAAGTACATGTTGCCTCCAATCCAATCTACTTTAAGAGGACCACACACATATGAGTATACAACCTTAAGAGTGGCTTTCAAATTACTTTTTTCATCTTTGCTGAAGTTGTTTTTGTGTTGCTTTGCCTGAACACATTCTTCCTACGCTTAATTTAGAATCTAAATTTCTCGTAAACCTGAAACCATGTTCCATCTCTTCAGATTGCTTATGTTTTTGAAGGTGAGATGACCAAGTCTATGGTGCCATAGCCATTCATCCTTTCTAGTTGCAGTTGCCAAACACTTGTGTTCCATCGCATCAAGTTCAATCTTGAATGTTCTATTTTGAGACATAGGTGCTTTCAAGATTAACTTTCCCCTTCAGTCAAGTACTCTCATCATTTTATCTTCTATCAACACTTTCTAATTCTTCTCGATGAGTTGGCATATGTTGAGAAAAATGATTTTCATGTCTGGTATGTACAATTCATTGGAAATCACTGAACTTTTTCCATCTTTCCTCATGATCAAAAAATCACCAATACCTTCATATATCACACACAAGTGTTTGGACTATAACTTTTTATTAAATAAAGTAACATTCAGACTTCTGGGATTGTGAAGTGACATCCTACTTGGATAAAATTATATTTTATTAATTAAATTATTGAGTCAGGATGTAGGGTGTTAGAGCTAGGCCAACAACCAACCTGATTGCTTCGATCCTAGCAATTGGTGCAAAAAATTCATCAAAGTCGATTCATTCTCTCTCAATAAATACTTTGCCAACAAGTTTTTCTTTGCGTATAGTTACTTATCCTTTTGGATTCAACTTCACTTTGTACACCCACTTCACATCAATTACATTCTTTTCTTGTGGCAATTTGACTAGTGACAAGGTTTTGTTGACTTATATGGTCTTCAGTTCCTCCATCATGACTTGCATCCACTTCGAGTCCTTCAATGCCTCATTTACATTGGCTGGCTCAGCTTCTGCATAGAAATCATAGTGTACCAGCTCACCTTTATCAATTACCACATTATCTAACATGATCACAAATTCTTGCAGCCTTTTAGGCATGTTTCTTGTCCGTTGAAGTCTACTTGTTCCTACATGAACCCCACCTCCATCTGGTCGAATTCCACTGTCAGCCCCACTAGCTGGTTCATCACATATGACTCTCATTGAATCCTTCATGACATTGACATTCCAATCTCACTCCTTCAGTTCATCTATGATCACATCTCTGTTGATCACAACTTACTTGCTCAAGGGATCAAATAGTTTGTATCCTCTAGTTGAGTAATATCCTATCAGGATCATCAAGCTCGACTTGCCATCAAGTTTCCTTCTCAACTGGCCAGGCACATGTCTATATGATATGGATTCAAACACCTTCATATGGCTTAAGCTAGACTTGACACCGGACCAACATTCTTCTGGTGAAATTCCTTATAGATTCTTTATTTGACATCTGTCTAAGATGTATGTGAAAGTCGGCAAACCTTTATCACATAACTCATTTAATAGATGTTTTCCCTTTAACATACATCTTACCATATTCATGAATGTCATGTTCTTTCTTTCAATAATACCATTTTCTTTAGGAGTGTATGGTGGCACCACCTCATGCATAATCCATTCTCTTACACATAATGCATCGAAGTCTCTTGACACATATATTCTCCACCACCATCAGTCCTCAAAATCTTGATCTCGTGGCCACTTTGAGTCTCCATCATAACTTTGAACTTTGTGAACACCTCAAGCACATCGCTTTTATTCTTGATTAGGTTTGTCCGTAATTTTTTTTACTGAAATCATCTATGAATGTAACAAAGTACGTGTTGCCTCCAATCCAATCTACTTTAAGAGGACCACACACATATGAGTATACAACCTTAAGAGTGGCTTTCAAATTACTTTTTTCATCTTTGCTGAAGTTGTTTTTGTGTTGCTTTGCCTGAACACATTCTTCCTACGCTTAATTTAGATTCTAAATTTCTCGTAAACCTGAAACCATGTTCCATCTCTTCAGATTGCTTATGTTTTTGAAGGTGAGATGACCAAGTCTATGGTGCCATAGCCATTCATCCTTGCTAGTTGCAGTTGCCAAACACTTGTGTTCCATCGCATCAAGTTCAATCTTGAATGTTGTATTTTGAGACATAGGTGCTTTCAAGATTAACTTTCCCCTTCAGTCAAGTACTCTCATCATTTTATCTTCTATCAACACTTTCTAATTCTTCTCGATGAGTTCCCATATGTTGAGAAAAATGATTTTCATGTCTGGTATGTACAATTCATTGGAAATCACTGAACTTTTTCCATCTTTCCTCATGATCGAAAAATCACCAATACCTTCATATATCACACACAAGAGTTTGGACTATAACTTTTTATTAAATAAAGTAACATTCAGACTTCTGGGATTGTGAAGTGACATCCTACTTGGATAAAATTATATTTTATTAATTAAATTATTGAGTCAGGATGTAGGGTGTTAGAGCTAGGCCAACAACCAACCTGATTGCTTCGATCCTAGCAATTGGTGCAAAAAATTCATCAAAGTCGATTCATTCTCTCTCAATAAATACTTTGCCAACAAGTTTTTCTTTGCGTATAGTTACTTATCCTTTTGGATTCAACTTCACTTTGTACACCCACTTCACATCAATTACATTCTTTTCTTGTGGCTATTTGACTAGTGACTAGGTTTTGTTGACTTATATGGTCTTCAGTTCCTCCATCATGACTTGCATCCACTTCGAGTCCTTCAATGCCTCATTTACATTGGCTGGCTCAGCTTCTGCATAGAAATCATAGTGTACCAGCTCACCTTTATCAATTACCACATTATCTAACATGATCACAAATTCTTGCAGCCTTCTAGGCATGTTTCTTGTCCGTTGAAGTCTACTTGTTCCTACATGAACCCCACCTCCTTCTGGTCGAATTCCACTGTCAGCCCCACTAGCTGGTTCATCACATATGACTCTCATTGAATCCTTCATGACATTGACATTCCAATCTCACTCCTTCAGTTCATCTATGATCACATCTCTGTTGATCACAACTTACTTGCTCAAGGGATCAAATAGTTTGTATCCTCTAGTTGAGTAATATCCTATCAGGATCATCAAGCTCGACTTGCCATCAAGTTTCCTTCTCAACTGGCCAGGCACATGTCTATATGATATGGATTCAAACACCTTCATATGGCTTAAGCTAGACTTGACACCGGACCAACATTCTTCTGGTGAAATTCCTTATAGATTCTTTATTTGACATCTGTCTAAGATGTATGTGAAAGTCGGCAAACCTTTATCACATAACTCATTTAATAGATGTTTGCCCTTTAACATACATCTTACCATATTCATGAATGTCATGTTCTTTCTTTCAATAATACCATTTTCTTTAGGAGTGTATGGTGGCACCACCTCATGCATAATCCATTCTCTTTCACATAATGCATCGAAGTCTCTTGACACATATATTCTCCACCACCATCAGTCCTCAAAATCTTGATCTCGTGGCCACTTTGTGTCTCCATCATAACTTTGAACTTTGTGAACACCTCAAGCACATCACTTTTATTCTTGATTAGGTATGTCCATAATTTTTTTTACTGAAATCATCTATGAATGTAACAAAGTACATGTTGCCTCCAATCCAATCTACTTTAAGAGGACCACACACATATGAGTATACAACCTTAAGAGTGGCTTTCAAATTACTTTTTTCATCTTTGCTGAAGTTGTTTTTGTGTTGCTTTGCCTGAAAACATTCTTCCTACGCTTAATTTAGATTCTAAATTTCTCGTAAACCTGAAACCATGTTCCATCTCTTCAGATTGCTTATGTTTTTGAAGGTGAGATGACCAAGTCTATGGTGCCATAGCCATTCATCCTTGCTAGTTGCAGTTGCCAAACACTTGTGTTCCATCGCATCAAGTTCAATCTTGAATGTTGTATTTTGAGACATAGGTGCTTTCAAGATTAACTTTCCCCTTCAGTCAAGTACTCTCATCATTTTATCTTCTATCAACACTTTCTAATTCTTCTCGATGAGTTCCCATATGTTGAGAAAAATGATTTTCATGTCTGGTATGTACAATTCATTGGAAATCACTGAACTTTTTCCATCTTTCCTCATGATCGAAAAATCACCAATACCTTCATATATCACACACAAGAGTTTGGACTATAACTTTTTATTAAATAAAGTAACATTCAGACTTCTGGGATTGTGAAGTGACATCCTACTTGGATAAAATTATATTTTATTTATTAAATTATTGAGTCAGGATGTAGGGTGTTAGAGCTAGGCCAACAACCAACCTGATTGCTTCGATCCTAGCAATTAGTGCAAAAAATTCATCAAAGTCGATTCATTCTCTCTCAATAAATACTTTGGCAACAAGTTTTTCTTTGCGTATAGTTACTTATCCTTTTGGATTCAACTTCACTTTGTACACCCACTTCACATCAATTACATTCTTTTCTTGTGGCAATTTGACTAGTGACAAGGTTTTGTTGACTTATATGGTCTTCAGTTCCTCCATCATGACTTGCATCCACTTCGAGTCCTTCAATGCCTCATTTACATTGGCTGGCTCAGCTTCTGCATAGAAATCATAGTGTACCAGCTCACCTTTATCAATTACCACATTATCTAACATGATCACAAATTCTTGCAGCCTTTTAGGCATGTTTCTTGTCCGTTGAAGTCTACTTGTTCCTACATGAACCCCACCTCCATCTGGTCGAATTCCACTGTCAGCCCCACTAGCTGGTTCATCACATATGACTCTCATTGAATCCTTCATGACATTGACATTCCAATCTCACTCCTTCAGTTCATCTATGATCACATCTCTGTTGATCACAACTTACTTGCTCAAGGGATCAAATAGTTTGTATCCTCTAGTTGAGTAATATCCTATCAGGATCATCAAGCTCGACTTGCCATCAAGTTTCCTTCTCAACTGGCCAGGCACATGTCTATATGATATGGATTCAAACACCTTCATATGGCTTAAGCTAGACTTGACACCGGACCAACATTCTTCTGGTGAAATTCCTTATAGATTCTTTATTTGACATCTGTCTAAGATGTATGTGAAAGTCGGCAAACCTTTATCACATAACTCATTTAATAGATGTTTTCCCTTTAACATACATCTTACCATATTCATGAATGTCATGTTCTTTCTTTCAATAATACCATTTTCTTTAGGAGTGTATGGTGGCACCACCTCATGCATAATCCATTCTCTTACACATAATGCATCGAAGTCTCTTGACACATATATTCTCCACCACCATCAGTCCTCAAAATCTTGATCTCGTGGCCACTTTGAGTCTCCATCATAACTTTGAACTTTGTGAACACCTCAAGCACATCGCTTTTATTCTTGATTAGGTTTGTCCGTAATTTTTTTTACTGAAATCATCTATGAATGTAACAAAGTACGTGTTGCCTCCAATCCAATCTACTTTAAGAGGACCACACATATATGAGTATACAACCTTAAGAGTGGCTTTCAAATTACTTTTTTCATCTTTGCTGAAGTTGTTTTTGTGTTGCTTTGCCTGAACACATTCTTCCTACGCTTAATTTAGATTCTAAATTTCTCGTAAACCTGAAACCATGTTCCATCTCTTCAGATTGCTTATGTTTTTGAAGGTGAGATGACCAAGTCTATGGTGCCATAGCCATTCATCCTTGCTAGTTGCAGTTGCCAAACACTTGTGTTCCATCGCATCAAGTTCAATCTTGAATGTTCTATTTTGAGACATAGGTGCTTTCAAGATTAACTTTCCCCTTCAGTCAAGTACTCTCATCATTTTATCTTCTATCAACACTTTCTAATTCTTCTCGATGAGTTCCCATATGTTGAGAAAAATGATTTTCATGTCTGGTATGTACAATTCATTGGAAATCACTGAACTTTTTCCATCTTTCCTCATGATCGAAAAATCACCAATACCTTCATATATCACACACAAGAGTTTGGACTATAACTTTTTATTAAATAAAGTAACATTCAGACTTCTGGGATTGTGAAGTGACATCCTACTTGGATAAAATTATATTTTATTTATTAAATTATTGAGTCAGGATGTAGGGTGTTAGAGCTAGGCCAACAACCAACCTGATTGTTTCGATCCTAGCAATTAGTGCAAAAATTCATCAAAGTCGATTCATTCTCTCTCAATAAATACTTTGGCAACAAGTTTTTCTTTGCGTATAGTTACTTATCCTTTTGGATTCAACTTCACTTTGTACACCCACTTCACATCAATTACATTCTTTTCTTGTGGCTATTTGACTAGTGACTAGGTTTTGTTGACTTATATGGTCTTCAGTTCCTCCATCATGACTTGCATCCACTTCGAGTCCTTCAATGCCTCATTTACATTGGCTGGCTCAGCTTCTGCATAGAAATCATAGTGTACCAGCTCACCTTTATCAATTACCACATTATCTAACATGATCACAAATTCTTGTAGCCTTCTAGTCATGTTTCTTGTCCGTTGAAGTCTACTTGTGCCTACATAAACGCCACCTCCTTCTGGTCGAATTCCACTGTCAGCTTCACTAGCTGGTTCATCACATATGACTCTCATTGAATCCTTCATGACATTGACATTCCAATCTCACTCCTTCAGTTCATCTATGATCACATCTCTGTTGATCACAACTTGCTTGCTCAAGGGATCAAATATTTTGTATCCTCTAGTTGAGTAATATCCTATCAGGATCATCAAGCTCGACTTGCCATCAAGTTTCCTTCTCAACTGGTCAGGCACATGTCTATATGATATGGATTCAAACACCTTCATATGGCTTAAGCTAGACTTGACACCGGACCAACATTCTTCTGGTGAAATTCCTTCTAGATTCTTTATTTGACATTTGTTTAAGATGTATGTGAAAGTCGGCAAAACTTTATCACATAACTCATTTAATAGATGTTTGCCCTTTAACATACATCTTACCATATTCATGAATGTCATGTTCTTTCTTTCAATAATACCATTTTGTTTAGGAGTGTATGGTGGCACCACCTCATGCATAATCCATTCTCTTTCACATAATGCATCGAAGTCTCTTGACACATATATTCTCCACCACCATCAGTCCTCAAAATCTTGATCTCGTGGCCACTTTGTGTCTCCATCATAACTTTGAACTTTGTGAACACCTCAAGCACATCACTTTTATTCTTGATTAGGTATGTCCATAATTTTTTTTACTGAAATCATCTATGAATGCAACAAAGTACATGTTGCCTCCAATCCAATCTACTTTAAGAGGACCACACACATATGAGTATACAACCTTAAGAGTGGCTTTCAAATTACTTTTTTCATCTTTGCTGAAGTTGTTTTTGTGTTGCTTTGCCTGAAAACATTCTTCCTACGCTTAATTTAGATTCTAAATTTCTCGTAAACCTGAAACCATGTTCCATCTCTTCAGATTGCTTATGTTTTTGAAGGTGAGATGACCAAGTCTATGGTGCCATAGCCATTCATCCTTGCTAGTTGCAGTTGCCAAACACTTGTGTTCCATCGCATCAAGTTCAATCTTGAATGTTCTATTTTGAGACATAGGTGCTTTCAAGATTAACTTTCCCCTTCAGTCAAGTACTCTCATCATTTTATCTTCTATCAACACTTTCTAATTCTTCTCGATGAGTTCCCATATGTTGAGAAAAATGATTTTCATGTCTAGTATGTACAATTCATTAGAAATCCCTGAACTTTTTCCATCTTTCCTCATGATCGAAAAATCACCAATTCCTTCATATATCACACACAAGTGTTTGGACTATAACTTTTTATTAAATAAAGTAACATTCAGACTTCTTGGATTGTGAAGTGACATCCTACTTGGATAAAATTATATTTTAGTTATTAAATTATTGTGTCAGGATGTAGGGTGTTAGAGCTAGGCCAACAACCAACCTGATTGTTTCGATACTAGCAATTAGTGCAAAAAATTCATCAAAGTCGATTCATTCTCTCTCAATAAATACTTTGGCAACAAGTTTTTCTTTGCGTATAGTTACTTATCCTTTTGGATTCAACTTCACTTTGTACACCCACTTCACATCAATTACATTCTTTTCTTGTGGAAATTTGACCAGTGACTAGGTTTTGTTGACTTATATGATCTTCAGTTCCTCCATCATGACTTGCATCCACTTCGATTCCTTCAATGCCTCATTTACATTGGCTGGGTCAGCTTCTGCATAGAAATCATAGTGTACCAGCTCACCTTTATCAATTACCACATTATCTAACATGATCACAAATTCTTGCAGCTTTCTAGGCATGTTTCTTGTCCGTCGAAGTCTACTTGTGCCTACATGAACCCCACCTCCTTCTGGTCGAATTCCACTGTCAGCTTCACTAGCTGGTTCATCACATATGACTCTCATTGAATCCTTCATGACATTGAAATTTCAATCTCACTCCTTCAGTTCATCTATGATCACATCTCTGTTGATCACAACTTGCTTGCTCAAGGGATCAAATAGTTTGTATCCTCTAGTTGAGTAATATCCTATCAGGATCATCAAGCTCGACTTGCCATCAAATTTCCTTCTCAACTAGTCAGGCACATGTCTATATGATATGGATTCAAACACCTTCATATGGCTTAAGCTAGACTTGACATCGAACCAACATTCTTCTGGTGAAATTCCTTCTAGATTCTTTATTTGACATCTGTTTAAGATGTATGTGAAAGTCGGCTAAACTTTATCACATAACTCATTTAATAGATGTTTGCCCTTTAACATACATCTTACCATATTCATGAATGTCATGTTCTTTCTTTCAATAATACCATTTTGTTTAGGAGTGTATGGTGGCACCACCTCATGCATAATCCTTTCTCTTTCACATAATGCATCGAAGTCTCTTGACACATATATTCTCCACCACCATCAGTCCTCAAAATCTTGATCTCGTGGCCACTTTGTGTCTCCATCATAACTTTGAACTTTGTGAACACCTCAAGCACATCACTTTTATTCTTGATTAGGTATGTCCATAATTTTTTTTACTGAAATCATCTATGAATGCAACAAAGTACATGTTGCCTCCAATCCAATCTACTTTAAGAGGACCACACACATATGAGTATACAACCTTAAGAGTGGCTTTCAAATTACTTTTTTCATCTTTGCTGAAGTTGTTTTTGTGTTGCTTTGCCTGAACACATTCTTCCTACGCTTAATTTAGATTCTAAATTTCTCGTAAACCTGAAACCATGTTCCATCTCTTCAGATTGCTTATGTTTTTGAAGGTGAGATGACCAAGTCTATGGTGCCATAGCCATTCATCCTTGCTAGTTGCAGTTGCCAAACACTTGTGTTCCATCGCATCAAGTTCAATCTTGAATGTTCTATTTTGAGACATAGGTGCTTTCAAGATTAACTTTCCCCTTCAGTCAAGTACTCTCATCATTTTATCTTCTATCAACACTTTCTAATTCTTCTCGATGAGTTCCCATATGTTGAGAAAAATGATTTTCATGTCTGGTATGTACAATTCATTGGAAATCACTGAACTTTTTCCATCTTTCCTCATGATCGAAAAATCACCAATACCTTCATATATCACACACAAGAGTTTGGACTATAACTTTTTATTAAATAAAGTAACATTCAGACTTCTGGGATTGTGAAGTGACATCCTACTTGGATAAAATTATATTTTATTTATTAAATTATTGAGTCAGGATGTAGGGTGTTAGAGCTAGGCCAACAACCAACCTGATTGTTTCGATCCTAGCAATTAGTGCAAAAATTCATCAAAGTCGATTCATTCTCTCTCAATAAATACTTTGGCAACAAGTTTTTCTTTGCGTATAGTTACTTATCCTTTTGGATTCAACTTCACTTTGTACACCCACTTCACATCAATTACATTCTTTTCTTGTGGCTATTTGACTAGTGACTAGGTTTTGTTGACTTATATGGTCTTCAGTTCCTCCATCATGACTTGCATCCACTTCGAGTCCTTCAATGCCTCATTTACATTGGCTGGCTCAGCTTCTGCATAGAAATCATAGTGTACCAGCTCACCTTTATCAATTACCACATTATCTAACATGATCACAAATTCTTGTAGCCTTCTAGTCATGTTTCTTGTCCGTTGAAGTCTACTTGTGCCTACATAAACGCCAGCTCCTTCTGGTCGAATTCCACTGTCAGCTTCACTAGCTGGTTCATCACATATGACTCTCATTGAATCCTTCATGACATTGACATTCCAATCTCACTCCTTCAGTTCATCTATGATCACATCTCTGTTGATCACAACTTGCTTGCTCAAGGGATCAAATAGTTTGTATCCTCTAGTTGAGTAATATCCTATCAGGATCATCAAGCTCGACTTGCCATCAAGATTCCTTCTCAACTGGTCAGGCACATGTCTATATGATATGGATTCAAACACCTTCATATGGCTTAAGCTAGACTTGACACCGGACCAACATTCTTCTGGTGAAATTCCTTCTAGATTCTTTATTTGACATTTGTTTAAGATGTATGTGAAAGTCGGCAAAACTTTATCACATAACTCATTTAATAGATGTTTGCCCTTTAACATACATCTTACCATATTCATGAATGTCATGTTCTTTCTTTCAATAATACCATTTTGTTTAGGAGTATATGGTGGCACCACCTCATGCATAATCCATTCTCTTTCACATAATGCATCGAAGTCTCTTGACACATATATTCTCCACCACCATCAGTCCTCAAAATCTTGATCTCGTGGCCACTTTGTGTCTCCATCATAACTTTGAACTTTGTGAACACTCAAGCACATCACTTTTATTCTTGATTAGGTATGTCCATAATTTTTTTTACTGAAATCATCTATGAATGTAACAAAGTACATGTTGCCTCCAATCCAATCTACTTTAAGAGGACCACACACATATGAGTATACAACCTTAAGAGTGGCTTTCAAATTACTTTGTTCATCTTTGCTGAAGTTGTTTTTGTGTTGCTTTGCCTGAACACATTCTTCCTACGCTTAATTTAGATTCTAAATTTCTCGTAAACCTGAAACCATGTTCCATCTCTTCAGATTGCTTATGTTTTTGAAGGTGAGATGACCAAGTCTATGGTGCCATAGCCATTCATCCTTGCTAGTTGCAGTTGCCAAACACTTGTGTTCCATCGCATCAAGTTCAATCTTGAATGTTCTATTTTGAGACATAGGTGCTTTCAAGATTAACTTTCCCCTTCAGTCAAGTACTCTCATCATTTTATCTTCTATCAACACTTTCTAATTCTTCTCGATGAGTTCCCATATGTTGAGAAAAATGATTTTCATGTCTAGTATGTACAATTCATTAGAAATCCCTGAACTTTTTCCATCTTTCCTCATGATCGAAAAATCACCAATTCCTTCATATATCACACACAAGTGTTTGGACTATAACTTTTTATTAAATAAAGTAACATTCAGACTTCTTGGATTGTGAAGTGACATCCTACTTGGATAAAATTATATTTTAGTTATTAAATTATTGTGTCAGGATGTAGGGTGTTAGAGCTAGGCCAACAACCAACCTGATTGTTTCGATACTAGCAATTAGTGCAAAAAATTCATCAAAGTCGATTCATTCTCTCTCAATAAATACTTTGGCAACAAGTTTTTCTTTGCGTATAGTTACTTATCCTTTTGGATTCAACTTCACTTTGTACACCCACTTCACATCAATTACATTCTTTTCTTGTGGAAATTTGACCAGTGACTAGGTTTTGTTGACTTATATGATCTTCAGTTCCTCCATCATGACTTGCATCCACTTCGATTCCTTCAATGCCTCATTTACATTGGCTGGGTCAGCTTCTGCATAGAAATCATAGTGTACCAGCTCACCTTTATCAATTACCACATTATCTAACATGATCACAAATTCTTGCAGCTTTCTAGGCATGTTTCTTGTCCGTCGAAGTCTACTTGTGCCTACATGAACCCCACCTCCTTCTGGTCGAATTCCACTGTCAGCTTCACTAGCTGGTTCATCACATATGACTCTCATTGAATCCTTCATGACATTGAAATTTCAATCTCACTCCTTCAGTTCATCTATGATCACATCTCTGTTGATCACAACTTGCTTGCTCAAGGGATCAAATAGTTTGTATCCTCTAGTTGAGTAATATCCTATCAGGATCATCAAGCTCGACTTGCCATCAAATTTCCTTCTCAACTAGTCAGGCACATGTCTATATGATATGGATTCAAACACCTTCATATGGCTTAAGCTAGACTTGACATCGAACCAACATTCTTCTGGTGAAATTCCTTCTAGATTCTTTATTTGACATCTGTTTAAGATGTATGTGAAAGTCGGCTAAACTTTATCACATAACTCATTTAATAGATGTTTGCCCTTTAACATACATCTTACCATATTCATGAATGTCATGTTCTTTCTTTCAATAATACCATTTTGTTTAGGAGTGTATGGTGGCACCACCTCATGCATAATCCTTTCTCTTTCACATAATGCATCGAAGTCTCTTGACACATATATTCTCCACCACCATCAGTCCTCAAAATCTTGATCTCGTGGCCACTGTGTGTCTCCATCATAACTTTGAACTTTGTGAACACCTCAAGCACATTGCTTTTATTCTTGATTAGGTATGTCCATAATTTTTTTTACTAAAATCATCTATGAATGTAACAAAGTACATGTTGCCTCCAATCCAATCTACTTTAAGAGGACCACACACATATGAGTATACAACCTTAAGAGTGGCTTTCAAATTACTTTTTTCATCTTTGCTGAAGTTGTTTTTGTGTTGCTTTGCCTGAACACATTCTTCCTACGCTTAATTTAGAATCTAAATTTCTCGTAAACCTGAAACCATGTTCCATCTCTTCAGATTGCTTATGTTTTTGAAGGTGAGATGACCAAGTCTATGGTGCCATAGCCATTCATCCTTGCTAGTTGCAGTTGCCAAACACTTGTGTTCCATCGCATCAAGTTCAATCTTGAATGTTCTATTTTGAGACATAGGTGCTTTCAAGATTAACTTTCCCCTTCAGTCAAGTACTCTCATCATTTTATCTTCTATCAACACTTTCTAATTCTTCTCGATGAGTTGGCATATGTTGAGAAAAATGATTTTCATGTCTGGTATGTACAATTCATTGGAAATCACTGAACTTTTTCCATCTTTCCTCATGATCGAAAAATCACCAATACCTTCATATATCACACACAAGAGTTTGGACTATAACTTTTTATTAAATAAAGTAACATTCAGACTTCTGGGATTGTGAAGTGACATCCTACTTGGATAAAATTATATTTTATTTATTAAATTATTGAGTCAGGATGTAGGGTGTTAGAGCTAGGCCAACAACCAACCTGATTGTTTCGATCCTAGCAATTAGTGCAAAAATTCATCAAAGTCGATTCATTCTCTCTCAATAAATACTTTGGCAACAAGTTTTTCTTTGCGTATAGTTACTTATCCTTTTGGATTCAACTTCACTTTGTACACCCACTTCACATCAATTACATTCTTTTCTTGTGGCTATTTGACTAGTGACTAGGTTTTGTTGACTTATATGGTCTTCAGTTCCTCCATCATGACTTGCATCCACTTCGAGTCCTTCAATGCCTCATTTACATTGGCTGGCTCAGCTTCTGCATAGAAATCATAGTGTACCAGCTCACCTTTATCAATTACCACATTATCTAACATGATCACAAATTCTTGTAGCCTTCTAGTCATGTTTCTTGTCCGTTGAAGTCTACTTGTGCCTACATAAACGCCAGCTCCTTCTGGTCGAATTCCACTGTCAGCTTCACTAGCTGGTTCATCACATATGACTCTCATTGAATCCTTCATGACATTGACATTCCAATCTCACTCCTTCAGTTCATCTATGATCACATCTCTGTTGATCACAACTTGCTTGCTCAAGGGATCAAATAGTTTGTATCCTCTAGTTGAGTAATATCCTATCAGGATCATCAAGCTCGACTTGCCATCAAGATTCCTTCTCAACTGGTCAGGCACATGTCTATATGATATGGATTCAAACACCTTCATATGGCTTAAGCTAGACTTGACACCGGACCAACATTCTTCTGGTGAAATTCCTTCTAGATTCTTTATTTGACATTTGTTTAAGATGTATGTGAAAGTCGGCAAAACTTTATCACATAACTCATTTAATAGATGTTTGCCCTTTAACATACATCTTACCATATTCATGAATGTCATGTTCTTTCTTTCAATAATACCATTTTGTTTAGGAGTATATGGTGGCACCACCTCATGCATAATCCATTCTCTTTCACATAATGCATCGAAGTCTCTTGACACATATATTCTCCACCACCATCAGTCCTCAAAATCTTGATCTCGTGGCCACTTTGTGTCTCCATCATAACTTTGAACTTTGTGAACACTCAAGCACATCACTTTTATTCTTGATTAGGTATGTCCATAATTTTTTTTACTGAAATCATCTATGAATGTAACAAAGTACATGTTGCCTCCAATCCAATCTACTTTAAGAGGACCACACACATATGAGTATACAACCTTAAGAGTGGCTTTCAAATTACTTTTTTCATCTTTGCTGAAGTTGTTTTTGTGTTGCTTTGCCTGAACACATTCTTCCTACGCTTAATTTAGATTCTAAATTTCTCGTAAACCTGAAACCATGTTCCATCTCTTCAGATTGCTTATGTTTTTGAAGGTGAGATGACCAAGTCTATGGTGCCATAGCCATTCATCCTTGCTAGTTGCAGTTGCCAAACACTTGTGTTCCATCGCATCAAGTTCAATCTTGAATGTTCTATTTTGAGACATAGGTGCTTTCAAGATTAACTTTCCCCTTCAGTCAAGTACTCTCATCATTTTATCTTCTATCAACACTTTCTAATTCTTCTCGATGAGTTCCCATATGTTGAGAAAAATGATTTTCATGTCTAGTATGTACAATTCATTAGAAATCCCTGAACTTTTTCCATCTTTCCTCATGATCGAAAAATCACCAATTCCTTCATATATCACACACAAGTGTTTGGACTATAACTTTTTATTAAATAAAGTAACATTCAGACTTCTTGGATTGTGAAGTGACATCCTACTTGGATAAAATTATATTTTAGTTATTAAATTATTGTGTCAGGATGTAGGGTGTTAGAGCTAGGCCAACAACCAACCTGATTGTTTCGATACTAGCAATTAGTGCAAAAAATTCATCAAAGTCGATTCATTCTCTCTCAATAAATACTTTGGCAACAAGTTTTTCTTTGCGTATAGTTACTTATCCTTTTGGATTCAACTTCACTTTGTACACCCACTTCACATCAATTACATTCTTTTCTTGTGGAAATTTGACCAGTGACTAGGTTTTGTTGACTTATATGATCTTCAGTTCCTCCATCATGACTTGCATCCACTTCGATTCCTTCAATGCCTCATTTACATTGGCTGGGTCAGCTTCTGCATAGAAATCATAGTGTACCAGCTCACCTTTATCAATTACCACATTATCTAACATGATCACAAATTCTTGCAGCTTTCTAGGCATGTTTCTTGTCCGTCGAAGTCTACTTGTGCCTACATGAACCCCACCTCCTTCTGGTCGAATTCCACTGTCAGCTTCACTAGCTGGTTCATCACATATGACTCTCATTGAATCCTTCATGACATTGAAATTTCAATCTCACTCCTTCAGTTCGTCTATGATCACATCTCTGTTGATCACAACTTGCTTGCTCAAGGGATCAAATAGTTTGTATCCTCTAGTTGAGTAATATCCTATCAGGATCATCAAGCTCGACTTGCCATCAAATTTCCTTCTCAACTAGTCAGGCACATGTCTATATGATATGGATTCAAACACCTTCATATGGCTTAAGCTAGACTTGACATCGAACCAACATTCTTCTGGTGAAATTCCTTCTAGATTCTTTATTTGACATCTGTTTAAGATGTATGTGAAAGTCGGCTAAACTTTATCACATAACTCATTTAATAGATGTTTGCCCTTTAACATACATCTTACCATATTCATGAATGTCATGTTCTTTCTTTCAATAATACCATTTTGTTTAGGAGTGTATGGTGGCACCACCTCATGCATAATCCTTTCTCTTTCACATAATGCATCGAAGTCTCTTGACACATATATTCTCCACCACCATCAGTCCTCAAAATCTTGATCTCGTGGCCACTTTGTGTCTCCATCATAACTTTGAACTTTGTGAACACCTCAAGCACATTGCTTTTATTCTTGATTAGGTATGTCCATAATTTTTTTTACTAAAATCATCTATGAATGTAACAAAGTACATGTTGCCTCCAATCCAATCTACTTTAAGAGGACCACACACATATGAGTATACAACCTTAAGAGTGGCTTTCAAATTACTTTTTTCATCTTTGCTGAAGTTGTTTTTGTGTTGCTTTGCCTGAACACATTCTTCCTACGCTTAATTTAGAATCTAAATTTCTCGTAAACCTGAAACCATGTTCCATCTCTTCAGATTGCTTATGTTTTTGAAGGTGAGATGACCAAGTCTATGGTGCCATAGCCATTCATCCTTGCTAGTTGCAGTTGCCAAACACTTGTGTTCCATCGCATCAAGTTCAATCTTGAATGTTCTATTTTGAGACATAGGTGCTTTCAAGATTAACTTTCCCCTTCAGTCAAGTACTCTCATCATTTTATCTTCTATCAACACTTTCTAATTCTTCTCGATGAGTTGGCATATGTTGAGAAAAATGATTTTCATGTCTGGTATGTACAATTCATTGGAAATCACTGAACTTTTTCCATCTTTCCTCATGATCGAAAAATCACCAATACCTTCATATATCACACACAAGTGTTTGGACTATAACTTTTTATTAAATAAAGTAACATTCAGACTTCTGGGACCGTGAAATGACATCCTACTTGGATAAAATTATATTTTATTTATTAAATTATTGAGTCAGGATGTAGGGTGTTAGAGCTAGGCCAACAACCAACCTGATTGTTTCGATCCTAGCAATTAGTGCAAAAAATTCATCAAAGTCGATTCATGCTCTCTCAATAAATACTTTGGCAACAAGTTTTTCTTTGCGTATAGTTACTTATCCTTTTGGATTCAACTTCACTTTGTACACCCATTTCACATCAATTACATTCTTTTCTTATGGCTATTTGACTAGTGACTAGGTTTTGTTGACTTATATGGTCTTCAGTTCCTCCATCATGACTTGCATCCACTTCGAGTCCTTCAATGCCTCATTTACATTGGCTGGCTCAGCTTCTGCATAGAAAACATAGTGTACCAGCTCACCTTTATCAATTACCACATTATCTAACATGATCATAAATTCTTGCAGCATTCTAGGCATGTTTCTTATCCGTTGTAGTCTACTTGTGCCAACGTGAACGCCAGCTCCTTCTGGTCGAATTCCACTGTCAGCTTCACTAGCTGGTTCATCACATATGACTCTCATTGAATCTTTCATGACATTGACATTCCAATCTCACTCCTTCAGTTCATCTATGATCACATCTCTGTTGATCACAACTTGCTTGCTCAAGGGATCAAATAGTTTGTATCCTCTAGTTGAGTAATATCCTATCAGGATCATCAAGCTCGACTTGCCATCAAGTTTCCTTCTCAACTGGTCAGGCACATGTCTATATGATATGGATTCAAACACCTTCATATGGCTTAAGCTAGACTTGACACCGGACCAACATTCTTCTGGTGAAATTCCTTCTAGATTCTTTATTTGACATCTGTTTAAGATGTATGTGAAAGTCGGCAAAACTTTATCACATAACTCATTTAATAGATGTTTGCCCTTTAACATACATCTTACCATATTCATGAATGTCATGTTCTTTCTTTCAATAATACCATTTTATTTAGGAGTGTATGGTGGCACCACCTCATGCATAATCCATTCTCTTTCACATAATGCATCGAAGTCTCTTGACACATATATTCTCCACCACATCAGTCCTCAAAATCTTGATCTCGTGGCCACTTTGTGTCTCCATCATAACTTTGAACTTTGTGAACACCTCAAGCACATCACTTTTATTCTTGATTAGGAATGCCCATTATTTTTTTTACTGAAATCATCTATGAATGTAACAAATTACATGTTGCCTCCAATCCAATCTACTTTAAGAGGACCACACACATATGAGTATACAACCTTAAGAGTGGCTTTCAAATTACTTTTTTCATCTTTGCTGAAGTTGTTTTTGTGTTGCTTTGCCTGAACACATTCTTCCTACGCTTAATTTAGAATCTAAATATCTCGTAAGCCTGAAACCATGTTCCATCTCTTCAGATTTCTTATGTTTTTGAAGGCGAGATGACCAAGTCTATGGTGCCATAGACCTTCATCCTTGCTAGTTGCAGTTGCCAAACACTTGTGTTCCATCACATCAAGTTCAATCTTGAATGTTCTATTTTGAGACATAGGTGCTTTCAAGATTAACTTTCCCCTTCAGTCAAGTACTCTCATCATTTTATCTTCTATCAACACTTTCTAATTCTTCTCGATGAGTTCCCATATGTTGAGAAAAACGATTTTCATGTCTGGTATGTTCAATTCATTGGAAATCACTGAACTTTTTCCATCTTTCCTCATGATCGAAAAATCACCAATACCTTCATATATTACACACAAGTGTTTGGACTATAACTTTTTATTAAATAAAGTAACATTCAGACTTCTTGGATAGTGAAGTGGCATCCTACTTGGATAAAATTATATTTTATTTATTAAATTATTGAGTCTGGATGTAGGGTGTTAGAGCTAGGTCAACAACCAACCTGATTGTTTCGATCCTAGCAATTGGTGCAAAAAATTCATCAAAGTCGATTCATTCTCTCTCAATAAATACTTTGGCAACAAGTTTTTCTTTGCGTATAGTTACTTATCCTTTTGGATTCAACTTCACTTTGTACACCCACTTCACATCAATTAGATTCTTTTCTTGTGGAAATTTGACCAGTGACTAGGTTTTGTTGACTTATATGGTCTTCAGTTCCTCCATCATGACTTGCATCCACTTCGATTCCTTCAATGCCTCATTTACATTAGCTGGCTCAACTTCTGCATAGAAATCATAGTGTACCAGCTCACCTTTATCAATTACCACATTATCTAACATGATCACAAATTCTTGCAGCCTTCTAGGCATGTTTCTTGTTCGTTGAATATACTTGTGATTACATGAACCCCACCTCCTTCTGGTCGAATTCCACTGTCAGCTTCACTAGCTGGTTCATCACATATGACTCTCATTGAATCCTTCATGACATTGACATTCCAATATCACTCCTTCAGTTCATCTATGATCACATCTCTGTTGATCACAACTTGCTTGCTCAAGGGATCTAATAATTTGTATCCTCTAGTTGAGTAATATCCTATCAGGATCATCAAGCTCGACTTGCCATCAAGTTTCCTTCTCAACTGGTCAGGCACATGTCTATATGATATGGATTCAAACACCTTCATATGGCTTAAGCTAGACTTGACACCGGACCAACATTCTTCTGGTGAAATTCCTTCTAGATTCTTTATTTGACATCTGTTTAAGATGTATGTGAAAGTCGGCAAAACTTTATCACGTAACTCATTTAATAGATGTTTTCCCTTTAACATACATCTTGCCATATTCATGAATGTCATGTTTTTTCTTTCAATAATACCATTTTGTTTAGGAGTGTATGGTGGCACCACCTCATGCATAATCCATTCTCTTTCACATAATGCATCGAAGTCTCTTGACACATATATTCTCCACCACCATCAGTCCTCAAAATCTTGATCTCGTGGCCACTTTGTGTCTCCATCATAACTTTGAACTTTTTGAACACCTCAAGCACATCACTTTTATTCTTGATTAGGTATGTCCATAATTTTTTTTACTGAAATCATCTATGAATGTAACAAAGTACATGATGCCTCCAATCCAATCTACTTTAAGAGGACCACACACATATGAGTATACAACCTTAAGAGTGGCTTTCAAATTACTTTTTTCATCTTTGCTGAAGTTGTTTTTGTGTTGCTTTGCCTGAACACATTCTTCCTACGCTTAATTTAGAATCTAAATTTCTCGTAAACCTGAAACCATGTTCCATCTCTTAAGATTTCTTATGTTTTTGAAGGTGAGATGACCAAGTCTATGGTGCCATAGACATTCATCCTTGCTAGTTGCAGTTGCCAAACACTTGTGTTCCATCGCATCAAGTTCAATCTTTAATGTTCTATTTTGAGACATAGGTGCTTTCAAGATTAACTTTCCCCTTCAGTCAAGTACTCTCATCATTTTATCTTCTATCAACACTTTCTAATTCTTCTCGATGAGTTGGCATATGTTGAGAAAAATGATTTTCATGTCTGGTATGTACAATTCATTGGAAATCACTGAACTTTTTCCATCTTTCCTCATGATCGAAAAATCACCAATACCTTCATATATCACACACAAGTGTTTGGACTATAACTTTTTATTAAATAAAGTAACATTCAGACTTCTTGGATTGTGAAGTGACATCCTACTTGGATAAAATTATATTTTATTTATTAAATTATTGAGTCAGGATGTAGGGTGTTAGAGCTAGGCCAACAACCAACCTGATTGTTTCGATCCTAGCAATTAGTGCAAAAAATTCATCAAAGTCGATTCATTCTCTCTCAATAAATACTTTGGCAACAAGTTTTTCTTTGCGTATAGTTACTTATCCTTTTGGATTCAACTTCACTTTGTACACCCATTTCACATCAATTACATTCTTTTCTTATGGCTATTTGACTAGTGACTAGGTTTTGTTGACTTATATGGTCTTCAGTTCCTCCATCATGACTTGCATCCACTTCGAGTCCTTCAATGCCTCATTTACATTGGCTGGCTCAGCTTCTGCATAGAAAACATAGTGTACCAGCTCACCTTTATCAATTACCACATTATCTAACATGATCATAAATTCTTGCAGCATTCTAGGCATGTTTCTTATCCGTTGTAGTCTACTTGTGCCAACGTGAACGCCAGCTCCTTCTGGTCGAATTCCACTGTCAGCTTCACTAGCTGGTTCATCACATATGACTCTCATTGAATCTTTCATGACATTGACATTCCAATCTCACTCCTTCAGTTCATCTATGATCACATCTCTGTTGATCACAACTTGCTTGCTCAAGGGATCAAATAGTTTGTATCCTCTAGTTGAGTAATATCCTATCAGGATCATCAAGCTCGACTTGCCATCAAGTTTCCTTCTCAACTGGTCAGGCACATGTCTATATGATATGGATTCAAACACCTTCATATGGCTTAAGCTAGACTTGACACCGGACCAACATTCTTCTGGTGAAATTCCTTCTAGATTCTTTATTTGACATCTGTTTAAGATGTATGTGAAAGTCGGCAAAACTTTATCACATAACTCATTTAATAGATGTTTGCCCTTTAACATACATCTTACCATATTCATGAATGTCATGTTCTTTCTTTCAATAATACCATTTTATTTAGGAGTGTATGGTGGCACCACCTCATGCATAATCCATTCTCTTTCACATAATGCATCGAAGTCTCTTGACACATATATTCTCCACCACATCAGTCCTCAAAATCTTGATCTCGTGGCCACTTTGTGTCTCCATCATAACTTTGAACTTTGTGAACACCTCAAGCACATCACTTTTATTCTTGATTAGGAATGTCCATTATTTTTTTTACTGAAATCATCTATGAATGTAACAAATTACATGTTGCCTCCAATCCAATCTACTTTAAGAGGACCACACACATATGAGTATACAACCTTAAGAGTGGCTTTCAAATTACTTTTTTCATCTTTGCTGAAGTTGTTTTTGTGTTGCTTTGCCTGAACACATTCTTCCTACGCTTAATTTAGAATCTAAATATCTCGTAAGCCTGAAACCATGTTCCATCTCTTCAGATTTCTTATGTTTTTGAAGGCGAGATGACCAAGTCTATGGTGCCATAGACCTTCATCCTTGCTAGTTGCAGTTGCCAAACACTTGTGTTCCATCACATCAAGTTCAATCTTGAATGTTCTATTTTGAGACATAGGTGCTTTCAAGATTAACTTTCCCCTTCAGTCAAGTACTCTCATCATTTTATCTTCTATCAACACTTTCTAATTCTTCTCGATGAGTTCCCATATGTTGAGAAAAACGATTTTCATGTCTGGTATGTTCAATTCATTGGAAATCACTGAACTTTTTCCATCTTTCCTCATGATCGAAAAATCACCAATACCTTCATATATTACACACAAGTGTTTGGACTATAACTTTTTATTAAATAAAGTAACATTCAGACTTCTTGGATAGTGAAGTGGCATCCTACTTGGATAAAATTATATTTTATTTATTAAATTATTGAGTCTGGATGTAGGGTGTTAGAGCTAGGTCAACAACCAACCTGATTGTTTCGATCCTAGCAATTGGTGCAAAAAATTCATCAAAGTCGATTCATTCTCTCTCAATAAATACTTTGGCAACAAGTTTTTCTTTGCGTATAGTTACTTATCCTTTTGGATTCAACTTCACTTTGTACACCCACTTCACATCAATTAGATTCTTTTCTTGTGGAAATTTGACCAGTGACTAGGTTTTGTTGACTTATATGGTCTTCAGTTCCTCCATCATGACTTGCATCCACTTCGATTCCTTCAATGCCTCATTTACATTAGCTGGCTCAACTTCTGCATAGAAATCATAGTGTACCAGCTCACCTTTATCAATTACCACATTATCTAACATGATCACAAATTCTTGCAGCCTTCTAGGCATGTTTCTTGTTCGTTGAATATACTTGTGATTACATGAACCCCACCTCCTTCTGGTCGAATTCCACTGTCAGCTTCACTAGCTGGTTCATCACATATGACTCTCATTGAATCCTTCATGACATTGACATTCCAATATCACTCCTTCAGTTCATCTATGATCACATCTCTGTTGATCACAACTTGCTTGCTCAAGGGATCTAATAATTTGTATCCTCTAGTTGAGTAATATCCTATCAGGATCATCAAGCTCGACTTGCCATCAAGTTTCCTTCTCAACTGGTCAGGCACATGTCTATATGATATGGATTCAAACACCTTCATATGGCTTAAGCTAGACTTGACACCGGACCAACATTCTTCTGGTGAAATTCCTTCTAGATTCTTTATTTGACATCTGTTTAAGATGTATGTGAAAGTCGGCAAAACTTTATCACGTAACTCATTTAATAGATGTTTTCCCTTTAACATACATCTTGCCATATTCATGAATGTCATGTTTTTTCTTTCAATAATACCATTTTGTTTAGGAGTGTATGGTGGCACCACCTCATGCATAATCCATTCTCTTTCACATAATGCATCGAAGTCTCTTGACACATATATTCTCCACCACCATCAGTCCTCAAAATCTTGATCTCGTGGCCACTTTGTGTCTCCATCATAACTTTGAACTTTTTGAACACCTCAAGCACATCACTTTTATTCTTGATTAGGTATGTCCATAATTTTTTTACTGAAATCATCTATGAATGTAACAAAGTACATGATGCCTCCAATCCAATCTACTTTAAGAGGACCACACACATATGAGTATACAACCTTAAGAGTGGCTTTCAAATTACTTTTTTCATCTTTGCTGAAGTTGTTTTTGTGTTGCTTTGCCTGAACACATTCTTCCTACGCTTAATTTAGAATCTAAATTTCTCGTAAACCTGAAACCATGTTCCATCTCTTAAGATTTCTTATGTTTTTGAAGGTGAGATGACCAAGTCTATGGTGCCATAGACATTCATCCTTGCTAGTTGCAGTTGCCAAACACTTGTGTTCCATCGCATCAAGTTCAATCTTTAATGTTCTATTTTGTGACATAGGTGCTTTCAAGATTAACTTTCCCCTTCAGTCAAGTACTCTCATCATTTTATCTTCTATCAACACTTTCTAATTCTTCTCGATGAGTTCCCATATTTTGAGAAAAATGATTTTCATGTCTGGTATGTACAATTCATTGGAAATCACTGAACTTTTTCATCTTTCCTCATGATCGAAAAATCACCAATACCTTCATATATCACACACAAGTGTTTGGACTATAACTTTTTATTAAATAAAGTAACATTCAGACTTCTTGGATTGTGAAGTGACATCCTACTTGGATAAAATTATATTTTATTTATTAAATTATTGAGTCAGGATGTAGGGTGTTAGAGCTAGGCCAACAACCAACCTGATTGTTTCGATCCTAGCAATTGGTGCAAAAAATTCATCAAAGTCGATTCATTCTCTCTCAATAAATACTTTGGCAACAAGTTTTTCTTTGCGTATAGTTACTTATCCTTTTGGATTCAACTTCACTTTGTACACCTACTTCACATCAATTACATTCTTTTCTTGTGGCTATTTGACTAGTGACTAGGTTTTGTTGACTTATATGGTCTTCAGTTCCTCCATCATGACTTGCATCCACTTCGAGTCCTTCAATGCCTCATTTACATTGGCTGGCTCAGCTTCTGCATAGAAAACATAGTGTACCAGCTCACCTTTATCAATTACCACATTATCTAACATGATCACAAATTCTTGTAGCCTTCTAGGCATGTTTCTTGTACGTTGAAGTCTACTTGTGCCTGTAACACCCCCAATCTATACCCCCAAGCTATTAAAGCAGTAAAAGAAAATTCAAAATTTCATCAGAGTATAATTAAGAACACGGCATAGACAGGAGACATCACATCAATTGAAACAAAACATACAACACCTGCCCATAAAGATATGCAACAGTGGGGTAGCAATCAACAGAGGAACTCAGTTCCTTACACCCACATTTTATCAGATTTTAGAATAAAAGCGGAAAATCTAAAACTGATTATCATAAATATAAAAGTTGTCATACAGGTACAATCCAAAATATACATATTCATAATACACAATAACAACAAACGCCCTCCCTAACTACCCGGTGTCACATATCAGAGCCGACCGACAAAAGAATGAAGACGCAAAGCTTCACAAAAGACCTCCAGCAACTCTAATCTGCAATGCCTCATAGAGCATTATAAAACAGCAGAAGGGTGAGGAAAACAACCATAATATAAATGCATATAATTATATATACCAACATAAAAATACACATATTAAGTATTCTCACCACAATTATCAAATACCAACATATAAAGCATATACCGATTATATTCACATAATCACCTATTCACACATCATGCACATGTTTATACACAAAACATATCATTCATAATTCAATGTATTTAACACGAATGCACAACAATTCACAAATGCTATCACAAGCTCAATCACACAATGTCTCCATCCCCAATTGCATATTAATCATGCCCAATACCTTTATCACAAATGCATATCACAATGTCTCGCACATAATCAGTCAAATCATGATTTTCCACATATAAACAATGCAATCATAATTCATGCAGATGCAAAGAAACCGACACAACGACTCTATGCAAATGCACATGCGGTACCGACTCCAAGATTTCATATCTCATCACTAGTTCACTCAGGAACTCTGCTGGAACCATCGCTCGTTACATCACTGTAACTCCCCGTCGGGCATACGATGTTCACCCACCGCTCACACCTCCACCAAGAGAGGCTCACGGTGTTTATGGATCGCTCACACCTCCACCGAGAGAGGCTCACGACCCGATCGCTCACACCTCCACCAAGAGAGGCTCACGATCGTCTATAACCATCGCTTTCAGTCCTCAGGCTATTCATACCTCATATTTTCGAGGCACACGATGTTATAGCTGATTCCCCACCGGAACCTCCGTCACACAGGACGCAACAACAATGCATATCATGATGCTTGACATACAAGAACTCATGACATCCAATTCATTTTCACACATATATGCAACCATAAACATGCATATATAATCAAATACAACACATTGCATTTATTCTTGCCCTTAGGCCACAATTCAACAACCACAACAATTACCACAACTTGTCACATGCTTCAACATCATCACATTCATGCATTGCAAAACAATTCAAACAATGCATTTCAAACCATAAAGGTCACCACACAACATACATTGAATTCAATCAAACAATGCATTTCACCACACAACAACATCATTAATCACGCATTGAAGTATAATCCAAAACAATGCACATACCTGCCATAAGGCCACAAACCATCATCACAACATTTCATCATGTATATTCACACCATATAACAGCACACAAGCTACACGTTACCTATCAAAAGCATATAGCATGATAACACATCAATCGCACACATTGTACGCGATAAAAACCCGACAACCCGACTATTTTTCCAAAAAAACGAATTAATTAATTCATCTTTTACTCTCCAAACCATTTTTAATAGAAAGAGCTTTTCATTAGCTTTCCAACGCTTCAAACGGGGGTCAAAACGGGCTTACGGTTCAAAAGTTATGAAGAAAACAAAATCGGACATTTTGGAAAATTTGTGTCACGCGCGGGTATGCACAGGTCGAGTCCATAGGTCGACGCAAGGCACTTTAGGTCAACGCAAAGGCCCTTCAGGTCGACGCATACTGCGCAGAATTGGATAAAAACTCAGTTTTCGATCGTTAAATGACGTCCGGACCTCCGATTTCGATTCCGTAAAAAGCTGCGATCTCAGAATTCAACATACTACAATATTTTCACTATTAAAATGCCATCTAACACATTTTCCATTTTGAAATATTTGGAAACATAGTTTTATCAATTTAACCTCAACTCCAAACTCGCTCAAACCACTCGAAAACACACAAACAACCATTCCCGATTAATTCCTATCCTTACCCGATTAAATATCAACCTATACCAATGTTACCAGACATATCCAAACACTTTTTCTCAATCACAACATATTTTGCACAAAAACATTAACATATATCAAAAACTCAAAAGTTACAAATTCGACTCGATTCAATCAAACGATCACACTAAATCACGACCCAACATCACACGACTCTACTACGCGATTTATTCCGACTTTCGTCCGTAAAAACATCGATTTCTAATCGTTTATTTCATTTCGACCTATATTTGGACAACCAACAATATTTCCACACAAACATACATAATCATACACAAATATAGTATAATCGAGTTTCGCACCCTTACCCGATAAATTCGCGTTTGAAAAGTCGGTTGAATCGGTTCCTAAATCCCCAAGTTTTTCCTCTTTTTCTTCTTCTCTTTCTCTTCTCTTCTTTTCTTCTCCCCTTTCTCTCTATTTTTCTGTTTTTCTTTCTCTCTATCTTACTACTTTTTTTCTATTTTTATAAATCTCAAAATATCTAACCACCCAAAAAGACCAAAATACCCCTACACTCAAATTTCTCGCAAACGTTCCCAAAACGCGATAAAACATCACAACATTGAAAAATAACATATTTCCAAATAAAAGTCAGAAATAAAATAATATAATAATAGAATAATAATAAAATAATCAAAAACGACTCAATTAAATAAAAATACTAAAACTGGGGCGTTACAACTCTCCCCCACTTAGAAATTTTCGTCCTCGAAAATATCACCGATACCCACAACATTAGAACAACCAAAGCACACCACCTTGCTAACAGTAGCAACAACGACTTCAAGACGCAAAGTCCATCCAATACACTTCCTACTGTGTTCTCTCCCACACTAAACACAAGCTTCTGAACTACTCAAATAAATCCAACTCTCTGACCTTCAAAACAGACATGCGTAAAGATTTTCGACTTACACATCAGGCACAACTTCAGCCCTTCCCCAAGGATAACCCCAACCAACTTCAGAGCCTCTCACCTTAACACCGCATCTACTTCCGATGATAACAAATATAATCCGTCACATAAAGTCGATCAAAGTCTCAACTCAAACAAATCACCACTCTTATCAAACATTCCAACATAAGTAATTATAATCAAACTCAATCAACCCATTCCAGTTACCTAATCCTGAAAGTGAACACTTATTCTCAATCGTCACCCTACACCACTGTCCGTACTCCATACACAATTTCTACTCTTGACAATCCAAATTCCAACCTATTGCAACAACCAACCAAAAAGAACTCTCAAATATTACATCCACCCCTAAGGGTTTTCCTCAAGATTTCCGTAGTCTCAATACCATCAAAGAATTTCAAATCGTTTGCAACTCGTCACAATTCAAAACTCAAGCTATGCAAGACCCAACCGCAAGTTCCCATACCACTCACTGGTTAACACGCAACCTTCTACTATCATCTTATTCCTTCCCAACCATGATGGACCTCTCCAAGTCAACACACTAATGTTTCATCCAAAAACACAATTAAAACCCATGCATCACTGACGTCCTATCACTGTGACCTTCCTGCAAATTTCCAGAATACTGTCACCATAAACAAGGCCCACATCTATTCCCATCTCCTAAGAGTGTCCTACTCACTTAGCAGATTTAACCTCGACTAGTCACCTTCATCCAATTTAAGTTCACACTTTATTCTCTGAGAACACCCCTAGTAATACCCAATCATTATCCCTCAGAGACATTCCAACTTAATCGACATACACATACCTCTAATCCGTCTCATCTTCTGATATAAGAATCCTCATCAACTCAACAAAACAATCTGTAACCACCTCCTTACATTTCTAGTAATCTATTCCGCACCACTATCAAAGCCGGAAAGACACGTCCATTCCATCCAACATAATTCCCGTCTGCTATCAACAAGAGATTAAGGGTGATCAGTTCCTCAATTTGTCAATAGACAGCCGACAACCATGATGAAACATAAACGTCTTTACCAAATAATAATTGCATTCCTTCTAGAACCGGGAACCACATTGACCAAACCACACTTACAATTCACAACACACTGAACCAGCGCTCTACACCTGAAGCAACATGGAGAAGTACCAGCTCCTCCCCCACTTATCTCATTCTAATCCTTCCAACTGTAAACACCCCAAAAAGACAACAACAAATTCAAACGCTTCGCGCACTCAGACGAAATAAACAAATGAGTCGCTCCAGTACCAATACTAGCAAAATAAAGGCGTACTATTAATAAAACAAGTACCTTTAGTCAAACGATCCGCACTAGTAGTCTGAGTTCCCGCCAATGCAAACACCTTTCCGCCCGCTTGAGCTTGTTTCGGCTTAGTACACTTAGGACTAATGTGACCCACTTCTCCACAATTATAGCACTTCACTACATTCCTTCTACAATCAGTAGTAACATGCCCTACTCCTCCACAGTTAGAACATTTCATCGCAGTCTTCCCACACTCAAATGATTTATGACCCATTTCACCACACTTGTAAAACTTAATGGGACCAGAACCTCCTCCTCCTGATCTCCTATCAAAGCTTCCCCTATGTTTGCCCTTATCAACGGGTGTCACATAAGGTCCACTTCTAGCTTGTTGCTTTCCCTTCCTTTCATTCAAACTTTTATAATGTGTAGAACGAGCCTTACTATCTTCCTCGAAGATTCTACAACATTCCGTCAAATTTGTAAACCTTATAATCCTTTGATATCCCACAGCTTGCTTAATCTCAGGACGTAAACCATTCTCATATTTAATTCACTTTGAGAACTCAGCAGTAATTGCAGCATAGTGAGGATGGAATTGAACCAACTCCACAAACTTAGCAGTGTAGTCCACCACCGACATACTACCCTGTTTTAGTTCAAGAAACTCCATCTCCTTCTTCCCCTTCACACTATCAGGGTAATACTTTCTCAAGAATTCAGTACGAAATAAATTCCAAGTTATTTCTTCAACATCCACCTCAAGAACTTCACGTGTACCGACCCACCAATCGTTGGCTTCTTCCTTCAGCATGTGAGACCCAAGCCTCACCTTATTCTCCTCTGCACAGTCCATGACTCTGAATATCCTTTCAATCTCTTTCAACCAATTTTGAGCTCCATCGGGATCGAATTTCCTTTGAAAACCGGTGGTTGATTCTTCCTGAACTCGTCATTAGCATTGACGTTCGGCGCACCCTGCACCGCCCTAGCCATTGCTTCCAAAGCAGCAGCCATCGCATTGTCGTTTCTACCAGCCATATTCTGATCATTTCCAATAACAGCAACTATGGTTAAACAACTACTCACCAGAACACAACTGCCGCACCACAACAACTCGCCCAAAACTCTAGACACAACAGACACAACAGACACAACAGACACGGACTGGCTCTGATACCACTTAATGTAACACCCCCAATCTATACCCCCAAGCTATTAAAGCAGTAAAAGAAAATTCAAAATTTCATCAGAGTATAATTAAGAACACGGCATAGACAGGAGACATCACATCAATTGAAACAAAACATACAACACCTGCCCATAAAGATATGCAACAGTGGGGTAGCAATCAACAGAGGAACTCAGTTCCTTACACCCACATTTTATCAGATTTTAGAATAAAAGCGGAAAATCTAAAACTGATTATCATAAATATAAAAGTTGTCATACAGGTACAATCCAAAATATACATATTCATAATACACAATAACAACAAACGCCCTCCCTAACTACCCGGTGTCACATATCAGAGCCGACCGACAAAAGAATGAAGACGCAAAGCTTCACAAAAGACCTCCAGCAACTCTAATCTGCAATGCCTCATAGAGCATTATAAAACAGCAGAAGGGTGAGAAAAACAACCATAATATAAATGCATATAATTATATATACCAACATAAAAATACACATATTAAGTATTCTCACCACAATTATCAAATACCAACATATAAAGCATATACCGATTATATTCACATAATCACCTATTCACACATCATGCACATGTTTATACACAAAACATATCATTCATAATTCAATGTATTTAACACGAATGCACAACAATTCACAAATGTTATCACAAGCTCAATCACACAATGTCTCCATCCCCAATTGCATATTAATCATGCCCAATACCTTTATCACAAATGCATATCACAATGTCTCGCACATAATCAGTCAAATCATGATTTTCCACATATAAACAATGCAATCATAATTCATGCAGATGCAAAGAAACCGACACAACGACTCTATGCAAATGCACATGCGGTACCGACTCCAAGATTTCATATCTCATCACTAGTTCACTCAGGAACTCTGCTGGAACCATCGCTCGTTACATCACTGTAACTCCCCGTCGGGCATACGATGTTCACCCACCGCTCACACCTCCACCAAGAGAGGCTCACGGTGTTTATGGATCGCTCACACCTCCACCGAGAGAGGCTCACGACCCGATCGCTCACACCTCCACCAAGAGAGGCTCACGATCGTCTATAACCATCGCTTTCAGTCCTCAGGCTATTCATACCTCATATTTTCGAGGCACACGATGTTATAGCTGATTCCCCACCGGAACCTCCGTCACACAGGACGCAACAACAATGCATATCATGATGCTTGACATACAAGAACTCATGACATCCAATTCATTTTCACACATATATGCAACCATAAACATGCATATATAATCAAATACAACACATTGCATTTATTCTTGCCCTTAGGCCACAATTCAACAACCACAACAATTACCACAACTTGTCACATGCTTCAACATCATCACATTCATGCATTGCAAAACAATTCAAACAATGCATTTCAAACCATAAAGGTCACCACACAACATACATTGAATTCAATCAAACAATGCATTTCACCACACAACAACATCATTAATCACGCATTGAAGTATAATCCAAAACAATGCACATACCTGCCATAAGGCCACAAACCATCATCACAGCATTTCATCATGTATATTCACACCATATAACAGCACACAAGCTACACGTTACCTATCAAAAGCATATAGCATGATAACACATCAATCGCACACATTGTACGCGATAAAAACCCGACAACCCGACTATTTTTCCAAAAAAACGAATTAATTAATTCATCTTTTACTCTCCAAACCATTTTTAATAGAAAGAGCTTTTCATTAGCTTTCCAACGCTTCAAACGGGGGTCAAAACGGGCTTACGGTTCAAAAGTTATGAAGAAAACAAAATCGGACATTTTGGAAAATTTGTGTCACGCGCGGGTATGCACAGGTCGAGTCCATAGGTCGACGCAAGGCACTTTAGGTCAACGCAAAGGCCCTTCAGGTCGACGCATACTGCGCAGAATTGGATAAAAACTCAGTTTTCGATCGTTAAATGACGTCCGGACCTCCGATTTCGATTCCGTAAAAAGCTGCGATCTCAGAATTCAACATACTACAATATTTTCACTATTAAAATGCCATCTAACACATTTTCCATTTTGAAATATTTGGAAACATAGTTTTATCAATTTAACCTCAACTCCAAACTCGCTCAAAACCACTCGAAAACACACAAACAACCATTCCCGATTAATTCCTATCCTTACCCGATTAAATATCAACCTATACCAATGTTACCAGACATATCCAAACACTTTTTCTCAATCACAACATATTTTGCACAAAAACATTAACATATATCAAAAACTCAAAAGTTACAAATTCGACTCGATTCAATCAAACGATCACACTAAATCACGACCCAACATCACACGACTCTACTACGCGATTTATTCCGACTTTCGTCCGTAAAAACATCGATTTCTAATCGTTTATTTCATTTCGACCTATATTTGGACAACCAACAATATTTCCACACAAACATACATAATCATACACAAATATAGTATAATCGAGTTTCGCACCCTTACCCGATAAATTCGCGTTTGAAAAGTCGGTTGAATCGGTTCCTAAATCCCCAAGTTTTTCCTCTTTTTCTTCTTCTCTTTCTCTTCTCTTCTTTTCTTCTCCCCTTTCTCTCTATTTTTCTGTTTTTCTTTCTCTCTATCTTACTACTTTTTTTCTATTTTTATAAATCTCAAAATATCTAACCACCCAAAAAGACCAAAATACCCCTACACTCAAATTTCTCGCAAACGTTCCCAAAACGCGATAAAACATCACAACATTGAAAAATAACATATTTCCAAATAAAAGTCAGAAATAAAATAATATAATAATAGAATAATAATAAAATAATCAAAAATGACTCAATTAAATAAAAATACTAAAACTGGTGCGTTATAGTGCCTACATAAACGCCACCTCCTTCTGGTCGAATTCCACTGTCAGCTTCACTAGCTGGTTCATCACATACGACTCTCATTGAATCCTTCATGACATTGACATTCCAATCTCACTCCTTCAGTTCATCTATGATCACATCTCTGTTGATCACAACTTGCTTGCTCAAGGGATCAAATAGTTTGTATCCTCTAATTGAGTAATATCCTATTAGGATCATCAAGCTCGACTTGCCATCAAGTTTCCTTCTCAACTAGTCAGGCACATGTCTATATGATATGGATTCAAACACCTTCATATGGCTTAATCTAGACTTGACACCAGACTAACATTCTTCTGGTGAAATTCCTTCCAGATTCTTTATTTGACATCTGTTTAAGATGTATGTGAAAGTCGGCAAAACTTTATCACATAACTCATTTAATAGATGTTTGCCGTTTAACATACATCTTACCATATTCATGAATGTCATGTTCTTTCTTTCAATAATACCATTTTGTTTAGGAGTGTATGGTGGCACCACCTCATGCATAATCCATTCTCTTTCACATAATGCATCGAAGTCTCTTGACACATATATTCTCCACCACCATCAGTCCTCAAAATCTTGATCTCGTGGCCACTTTGTGTCTCCATCATAACTTTGAACTTTGTGAACACCTCAAGCACATCACTTTTATTCTTGATTAAGTATGTCCATAATTTTTTTTACTGAAATCATCTATGAATGTCACAAAGTACATGTTGCCTCCAATCCGATCTACTTTAAGAGAACCACACACATATGAGTATACAACCTTAAGAGTGGCTTTCAAATTACTTTTTTCATCTTTGCTGAAGTTGTTTTTGTGTTGCTTTGCCTGAACACATTCTTCCTACGCTTAATTTAGAATCTAAATTTCTCGTAAACCTGAAACCATGTTCCATCTCTTCATATTTCTTATGTTTTTGAAGGTCAGATGACCAAGTCTATGGTGCCATAGCCATTCATCCTTGCTAGTTGCAGTTGCCAAACACTTGTGTTCCATCGCATCAATTTTAATCTTGAATGTTCTATTTTGAGACATAGGTGCTTTCAAGATTAACTTTCCCCTTCAGTCAAGTACTCTCATCATTTTATCTTCTATCAACACTTTCTAATTCTTCTCGATGAGTTCCCAGATGTTGAGAAAAATGATTTTCATGTCTGGTTTGTACAATTCATTGGAAATCACTGAACTTTTTCCATCTTTCCTCATTATCGAAAAATATCCAATACCTTCATATATCACACACAAGTGTTTGGACTATAACTTTTTATTAAATAAAGTAACATTCAGACTTCTTGGATTGTGAAGTGACATCCTACTTGGATAAAATTATATTTTATTTATTAAATTATTGAGTCAGGATGTAGGGTGTTAGAGCTAGGCCAACAACCAACCTGATTGTTTCGATCCTAGCAATTAGTGCAAAAAATTCATCAAAGTCGATTCATTCTCTCTCAATAAATACTTTGGCAACAAGTTTTTCTTTGCGTATAGTTACTTATCCTTTTGGATTCAACTTCACTTTGTACACCCACTTCACATCAATTACATTCTTTTCTTGTGGCTATTTGACTAGTGACTAGGTTTTGTTGACTTATATGGTCTTTAGTTCCTCCATCATGACTTGCATCCACTTCGAGTCCTTCAATGCCTCATTTACATTGGCTGGCTCAGCTTTTGCATAGAAAACATAGTGTACCAGCTCACCTTTATCAATTACCACATTATCTAACATGATCACAAATTCTTGCAGCCTTCTAGGCATGTTTCTTGTCCGTTGAAGTCTACTTGTGCCTACATGAACGCCACCTCCTTCTGGTTGAATTCCACTATCAGCTTCATTAGCTGGTTCATCAACTATGACTCTCATTGAATCCTTTATAACATTGACATTCCAATCTCACTCCTTCAGTTCATCTATGATCACATCTCTGTTGATCACAACTTGCTTGCTCAAGGGATCAAATAGTTTGTATCCTCTAGTTGAGTAATATCCTATCAGGATCATCAAGCTCGACTTGCCATTAAGTTTCCTTCTCAACTGGTCAGGCACATGTCTATATGATATGGATTCAAACACCTTCATATGGCTTAAGCTAGATTTGACACCGGACCAACATTCTTCTGGTGAAATTCCTTCTAGATTCTTTATTTGACATCTGTTTAAGATGTATGTGAAAGTCGGCAAAACTTTATCACATAACTCATTTAATAGATGTTTGCCCTTTAACATACATCTTACCATATTCATGAATGTCATGTTCTTTCTTTCAATAATACCATTTTGTTTAGGAGTGTATGGTGGCACCACCTCATGCATAATCCATTCTCTTTCACATAATGCATCGAAGTCTCTTGACACATATATTCTCCACCACCATCAGTCCTCAAAATCTTGATCTCGTGGCCACTTTGTGTCTCCATCATAACTTTGAACTTTGTGAACACCTCAAGCACATCACTTTTATTCTTGATTAGGTATGTCCATAATTTTTTTTACTGAAATCATCTATGAATGTAGCAAAGTACATGTTGCCTCCAATCCGATCTACTTTAAGAGGACCACACACATATGAGTATACAACCTTAAGAGTGGCTTTCAAATTACTTTTTCCATCTTTGCTGAAGTTGTTTTTGTGTTGCTTTGCCTGAACACATTCTTCCTACGCTTAATTTAGAATCTAAATATCTCGTAAGCCTGATACCATTTTCCATCTCTTCAGATTTCTTATGTTTTTGAAGGTGAGATGACCAAATCTATGGTGCCATAGACATTCATCCTTGCTAGTTGCAGTTGCCAAACACTTGTGTTCCATCGCATCAAGTTCAATCTTGAATGTTCTATTTTGTGACATAGGTGCTTTCAAGATTAACTTTCACCTTCAGTCAAGTACTCTCATCATTTTATCTTCTATCAACACTTTCTAATTCTTCTCGATGAGTTCCCATATGTTGAGAAAAATGATTTTCATGTCTGGTATGTACAATTCATTGGAAATCACTGAACTTTTTCCATCTTTCCTCATGATCGAAAAATCACCAATACCTTCGTATATCACACACAAGTGTTTGGACTATAACTTTTTATTAAATAAAGTAACATTCAGACTTCTTGGATTGTGAAGTGACATCCTACTTGGATAAAATTATATTTTATTTATTAAATTATTGAGTCAGGATGTAGGGTGTTAGAGCTAGGCCAACAACCAACCTGATTGTTTCGATCCTAACAATTGGTGCAAAAAATTCATCAAAGTCGATTCATTCTCTCTCAATAAATACTTTGGCAACAAGTTTTTCTTTGCGTATAGTTACTTATCCTTTTGGATTCAACTTCACTATGTACACCCACTTCACATCAATTACATTCTTTTCTTGTGGAAATTTGACCAGTGACTAGGTTTTGTTGACTTATATGGTCTTCAGTTCCTCCATCATGACTTGCATCCACTTCGAGTCCTTCAATGCCTCATTTACATTGGTTGGCTCAGCTTCTGCATAGAAATCATAGTGTACCAGCTCACCTTTATCAATTACCACATTATCTAACATGATCACAAATTCTTGCAGCTTTCTAGGCATGTTTCTTCTCCGTTGAAGTCTACTTGTGCCTACATGAACCCCATCTCCTTCTGGTCGAATTCCACTGTCAGCTTCACTAGCTGGTTCATCACATATGACTCTCATTGAATCCTTCATGACATTGACATTCCAATCTCACTCCTTCAGTTCATCTATGATCACATCTCTGTTGATCACAACTTGCTTGCTCAAGGGATCAAATAGTTTGTATAATCTAGTTGAGTAATATCCTATCAGGATCATCAAGCTCGACTTGCCATCAAGTTTCCTTCTCAACTGGTCAGGCACATGTCTATATGATATGGATTCAAACACCTTCATATGGCTTAAGCTAGACTTGACACCGGACCAACATTCTTCTGGTGAAATTCCTTCTAGATTCTTTATTTGACATCTGTTTAAGATGTATGTGAAAGTCGACAAAACTTTATCACATAACTCATTTAATAGATGTTTGCCCTTTAACATACATCTTACCATATTCATGAATGCCTTGTTCTTTCTTTCAATAATACCATTTTGTTTAGGAGTGTATGGTGGCACCACCTCATGCATAATCCATTCTCTTTCACATAATGCATCGAAGTCTCTTGACACATATATTCTCCACCACCATCAGTCCTCAAAATCTTGATCTCGTGGCCACTTTGTGTCTCCATCATAACTTTGAACTTTGTGAACACCTCAAGCACATCACTTTTATTCTTGATTAGGTATGTCCATAATTTTTTTTACTGAAATCATCTATGAATGTAGCAAAGTACATGTTGCCTCCAATCCGATCTACTTTAAGAGGACCACACACATATGAGTATACAACCTTAAGAGTGGCTTTCAAATTACTTTTTCCATCTTTGCTGAAGTTGTTTTTGTGTTGCTTTGCCTGAACACATTCTTCCTACGCTTAATTTAGAATCTAAATATCTCGTAAGCCTGATACCATTTTCCATCTCTTCAGATTTCTTATGTTTTTGAAGGTGAGATGACCAAATCTATGGTGCCATAGACATTCATCCTTGCTAGTTGCAGTTGCCAAACACTTGTGTTCCATCGCATCAAGTTCAATCTTGAATGTTCTATTTTGTGACATAGGTGCTTTCAAGATTAACTTTCACCTTCAGTCAAGTACTCTCATCATTTTATCTTCTATCAACACTTTCTAATTCTTCTCGATGAGTTCCCATATGTTGAGAAAAATGATTTTCATGTCTGGTATGTACAATTCATTGGAAATCACTGAACTTTTTCCATCTTTCCTCATGATCGAAAAATCACCAATACCTTCGTATATCACACACAAGTGTTTGGACTATAACTTTTTATTAAATAAAGTAACATTCAGACTTCTTGGATTGTGAAGTGACATCCTACTTGGATAAAATTATATTTTATTTATTAAATTATTGAGTCAGGATGTAGGGTGTTAGAGCTAGGCCAACAACCAACCTGATTGTTTCGATCCTAACAATTGGTGCAAAAAATTCATCAAAGTCGATTCATTCTCTCTCAATAAATACTTTGGCAACAAGTTTTTCTTTGCGTATAGTTACTTATCCTTTTGGATTCAACTTCACTATGTACACCCACTTCACATCAATTACATTCTTTTCTTGTGGAAATTTGACCAGTGACTAGGTTTTGTTGACTTATATGGTCTTCAGTTCCTCCATCATGACTTGCATCCACTTCGAGTCCTTCAATGCCTCATTTACATTGGTTGGCTCAGCTTCTGCATAGAAATCATAGTGTACCAGCTCACCTTTATCAATTACCACATTATCTAACATGATCACAAATTCTTGCAGCCTTCTAGGCATGTTTCTTCTCCGTTGAAGTCTACTTGTGCCTACATGAACCCCATCTCCTTCTGGTCGAATTCCACTGTCAGCTTCACTAGCTGGTTCATCACATATGACTCTCATTGAATCCTTCATGACATTGACATTCCAATCTCACTCCTTCAGTTCATCTATGATCACATCTCTGTTGATCACAACTTGCTTGCTCAAGGGATCAAATAGTTTGTATAATCTAGTTGAGTAATATCCTATCAGGATCATCAAGCTCGACTTGCCATCAAGTTTCCTTCTCAACTGGTCAGGCACATGTCTATATGATATGGATTCAAACACCTTCATATGGCTTAAGCTAGACTTGACACCGGACCAACATTCTTCTGGTGAAATTCCTTCTAGATTCTTTATTTGACATCTGTTTAAGATGTATGTGAAAGTCGACAAAACTTTATCACATAACTCATTTAATAGATGTTTGCCCTTTAACATACATCTTACCATATTCATGAATGCCTTGTTCTTTCTTTCAATAATACCATTTTGTTTAGGTGTGTATGGTGGCACCACCTCATGCATAATCCATTCTCTTTCACATAATGCATCGAAGTCTCTTGACACATATATTCTCCACCACCACCAGTCCTCAAAATCTTGATCTCGTGGCCACTTTGTGTCTCCATCATAACTTTGAACTTTGTGAACACCTCAAGCACATCACTTTTATTCTTGATTAGGTATGTCCATAATTTTTTTTACTGAAATCATCTATGAATGTAACAAAGTACATGTTGCCTCCAATCCAATCTACTTTAAGAGGACCACACACATATGAGTATACAACCTTAAGAGTGGCTTTAAAATTACATTTTTCATCTTTGCTGAAGTTGTTTTTGTGTTGCTTTGCCTGAACACATTCTTCCTACGCTTAATTTAGAATCTAAATTTCTCGTAAACCTGAAACCATGTTCCATCTCTTCAGATTGCTTATGTTTTTGAAGGTGAGATGACCAAGTCTATGGTGCCATAGACATTCATCCTTGCTAGTTACAGTTGCCAAACACTTGTGTTCCATCACATTAAGTTCAATCTTGAATGTTCTATTTTGAGACATAGGTGCTTTCAAGATTAACTTTCCCCTTCAGTCAAGTACTCTCATCATTTTATCTTCTATCAACACTTTCTAATTCTTCTCGATGAGTTCCCATATGTTGAGAAAAATGATTTTCATGTCTGGTATGTACAATTCATTGGAAATCACTGAACTTTTTCCATGTTTCCTCATGATCAAAAAATCACCAATACCTTCATATATCACACAAAAGTGTTTGGACTATAACTTTTTATTAAATAAAGTAACATTCAGAATTCTTGGATTGTGAAGAGACATCCTACTTGGATAAAATTATATTTTATTTATTAAATTATTGAGTCAGGATGTAGGGTGTTAGAGCTAGGCCAACAACCAACCTGATTGTTTCGATCCTAGCAATTGGTGCAAAAAATTCATCAAAGTCAATTCAATCTCTCGCAATAAATACTTTGGCAACAAGTTTTTCTTTGCGTATAGTTACTTATCCTTTTGGATTCAACTTCAATTTGTACACCCACTTCACATCAATTACATTCTTTTCTTGTGGCAATTTGACTAGTGACTAGGTTTTGTTGACTTATATGGTCTTCAGTTCCTCCATCATGACTTGCATCCACTTCGAGTCCTTCAATGCCTCATTTACATTGGCTGGCTCAGCTTCTGCATAGAAATCATAGTGTACCAGCTTACCTTTATCAATTATCACATTATCTAACATGATCACAAATTGTTGCAGCCTTCTAGGCATGTTTCTTATCCGTTGAAGTCTACTTGTGCCTACATGAACCCCACCTCCTTCTGGTCGAATTCCACTGTCAGCCTCACTAGCTAGTTCATCACATATGACTCTCATTGAATCCTTCATGACATTGACATTCCAATCTCACTCCTTCAGTTCATCTATGATCACATCTCTATTGATCACAACTTGCTTGCTCAAGGGATCAAATAGTTTGTATCCTCTAGTTGAGTAATGTCCTATCAGGATCATCAAGCTCGACTTGCCATCAAGTTTCCTTCTCAATTGGTCAGGCACATGTCTATATTATATGGATTCAAACACCTTCATATGGCTTAAGCTAGACTTGACACCGGACCAACATTCTTCTGGTGAAATTCCTTCTAGATTCTTTATTTGACATATGTTTAAGATGTATGTGAAAGTCGACAAAACTTTATCACATAACTCATTTAATAGATGTTTGCCCTTTAACATACATCTTACCATATTCATGAATGTCATGTTCTTTCTTTCAATAATACCATTTTGTTTAGGAGTGTATGGTGGCACCACCTCATGCATAATCCATTCTTTTTCACATAATGCATCGAAGTCTCTTGACACATATATTCTCCACCACCATCAGTCCTCAAAATCTTGATCTCGTGGCCACTTTGTGTCTCCATCATAACTTTGAACTTTGTGAACACCTCAAGCACATCACTTTTATTCTTGATTTGGTATGTCCATAATTTTTTTTATTGAAATCATCTATGAATGTAACAAAGTACATGTTGCCTCCAATCCAATCTACTTTAAGAGGACCACACACATATGAGTATACAACCTTAAGAGTGGCTTTAAAATTACATTTTTCATCTTTGCTGAAGTTGTTTTTGTGTTGCTTTGCCTAAACACATTCTTCCTACGCTTAATTTAGAATCTAAATTTCTCGTAAACCTGAAACCATGTTCCATCTCTTCAGATTGCTTATGTTTTTGAAGGTGAGATGACCAAGTCTATGGTGCCATAGACATTCATCCTTGCTAGTTGCAGTTGCCAAACACTTGTGTTCCATCACATCAAGTTCAATCTTGAATGTTCTATTTTGAGACATAGGTGCTTTCAAGATTAACTTTCCCCTTCAGTCAAGTACTCTCATCATTTTATCTTCTATCAACACTTTCTAATTCTTCTCGATGAGTTCCCATATGTTGAGAAAAACGATTTTCATGTCTGGTATGTACAATTCATAGGAAATCACTGAACTTTTTCCATCTTTCCTCATGATCGAAAAATCACCAATACCTTCATATATCACACAAAAGTGTTTGGACTATAACTTTTTATTAAATAAAGTAACATTCAGACTTCTTGGATTGTGAAGTGACATCCTACTTGGATAAAATTATATTTTATTTATTAAATTATTGAGTCAGGATGTAGGGTGTTAGAGAAAGGCCAACAACCAACCTGATTGTTTCTATCCTAGCAATTGGTGCAAAAAATTCATCAAAGTCAATTCAATCTCCCTCAATAAATACTTTGGCAACAAGTTTTTCTTTGCGTATAGTTACTTATCCTTTTGGATTCAACTTCACTTTGTACACCCAATTCACATCAATTACATTCTTTTCTTGTGGCAATTTGACTAGTGACTAGGTTTTGTTGACTTATATGGTCTTCAGTAACTCCATCATGACTTGCATCCACTTCGAGTCCTTCAATGCCTCATTTACATAGGCTGGCTCAGCTTCTGCATAGAAATCATAGTGTACCAGCTCAGCTTTATCAATTACCACATTATCTAACATGATCACAAATTCTTTCAGCCTTCTAGGCATGTTTCTTGTCCGTTGAAGTCAACTTGTGCCTACATGAACCCCACCTCCTTCTGGTCGAATTCCACTGTCAGCTTCACTAGCTGGTTCATCACATATGACTCTCATTGAATCCTTCATGACATTGACATTCCAGTCTCACTCCTTCAGTTCATCTATGATCACATCTCTGTTGATCACAACTTGCTTGCTCAAGGGATCAAATAGTTTGTATCCTCTAGTTGAGTAATATCCTATCAGGATCATCAAGCTCGACTTGCCATCAAGTTTCCTTCTCAACTGGTCAGGCACATGTCTATATGATATGGATTCAAACACCTTCATATGGCTTAAGCTAGACTTGACACCGGACCAACATTCTTCTGGTGAAATTCCTTCTAGATTCTTTATTTGACATCTATTTAAGATGTATGTGAAGGTCGACAAAACTTTATCACATAACTCATTTAATAGATGTTTGCCCTTTAACATACATCTTACCATATTCATGAATGTCATGTTCTTTCTTTCAATAATACCATTTTGTTTAGGAGTGTATGGTGGCACCACCTCATGCATAATCCATTCTCTTTCACATAATGCATCGAAGTCTCTTGACACATATATTCTCCACCACCATCAGTCCTCAAAATCTTGATCTCGTGGCCACTTTGTGTCTCCATCATAACTTTGAACTTTGTGAACACCTCAAGCGCATCACTTTTATTCTTGATTAGGTATGTCCATAATTTTTTTTACTGAAATCATCTATGAATGTAACAAAGTACATGTTGCCTCCAATCCAATCTACTTTAAGAGGACCACACACATATGAGTATACAACCTTAAGAGTGGCTTTAAAATTACTTTTTTCATCTTTGCTGAAGTTGTTTTTGTGTTGCTTTGCCTGAACACATTCTTCCTACACTTAATTTAGAATCTAAATTTCTCGTAAACCTGAAACCATGTTCCATCTCTTCAGATTGCTTATGTTTTTGAAGGTGAGATGACCAAGTCTATGGTGCCATAGACATTCATCCTTGCTAGTTGCAGTCGCCAAACACTTGTGTTCCATCGCATCAAGTTCAATCTTGAATGTTCTATTTTGAGACATAGGTGCTTTCAAGATAAACTTTCCCCTTCAGTCAAGTACTCTCATCATTTTATCTTCTATCAACACTTTCTAATTCTTCTCGATGAGTTCCCATATGTTGAGAAAAATGATTTTCATGTCTGGTATGTACAATTCATTGGAAATCACTGAACTTTTTCCATCTTTCCTCATGATCGAAAAATCACCAATACCTTCGTATATCACACACAAGTGTTTGGACTATAACTTTTTATTAAATAAAGTAACATTCAGACTTCTTGGATTGTGAAGTGACATCCTACTTGGATAAAATTATATTTTATTTATTAAATTATTGAGTCAGGATGTAGGGTGTTAGAGCTAGGCCAACAACCAACCTGATTGTTTCGATCCTAACAATTGGTGCAAAAAATTCATCAAAGTCGATTCATTCTCTCTCAATAAATACTTTGGCAACAAGTTTTTCTTTGCGTATAGTTACTTATCCTTTTGGATTCAACTTCACTATGTACACCCACTTCACATCAATTACATTCTTTTCTTGTGGAAATTTGACCAGTGACTAGGTTTTGTTGACTTATATGGTCTTCAGTTCCTCCATCATGACTTGCATCCACTTCGAGTCCTTCAATGCCTCATTTACATTGGTTGGCTCAGCTTCTGCATAGAAATCATAGTGTACCAGCTCACCTTTATCAATTACCACATTATCTAACATGATCACAAATTCTTGCAGCCTTCTAGGCATGTTTCTTCTCCGTTGAAGTCTACTTGTGCCTACATGAACCCCATCTCCTTCTGGTCGAATTCCACTGTCAGCTTCACTAGCTGGTTCATCACATATGACTCTCATTGAATCCTTCATGACATTGACATTCCAATCTCACTCCTTCAGTTCATCTATGATCACATCTCTGTTGATCACAACTTGCTTGCTCAAGGGATCAAATAGTTTGTATAATCTAGTTGAGTAATATCCTATCAGGATCATCAAGCTCGACTTGCCATCAAGTTTCCTTCTCAACTGGTCAGGCACATGTCTATATGATATGGATTCAAACACCTTCATATGGCTTAAGCTAGACTTGACACCGGACCAACATTCTTCTGGTGAAATTCCTTCTAGATTCTTTATTTGACATCTGTTTAAGATGTATGTGAAAGTCGACAAAACTTTATCACATAACTCATTTAATAGATGTTTGCCCTTTAACATACATCTTACCATATTCATGAATGCCTTGTTCTTTCTTTCAATAATACCATTTTGTTTAGGTGTGTATGGTGGCACCACCTCATGCATAATCCATTCTCTTTCACATAATGCATCGAAGTCTCTTGACACATATATTCTCCACCACCACCAGTCCTCAAAATCTTGATCTCGTGGCCACTTTGTGTCTCCATCATAACTTTGAACTTTGTGAACACCTCAAGCACATCACTTTTATTCTTGATTAGGTATGTCCATAATTTTTTTTACTGAAATCATCTATGAATGTAACAAAGTACATGTTGCCTCCAATCCAATCTACTTTAAGAGGACCACACACATATGAGTATACAACCTTAAGAGTGGCTTTAAAATTACATTTTTCATCTTTGCTGAAGTTGTTTTTGTGTTGCTTTGCCTGAACACATTCTTCCTACGCTTAATTTAGAATCTAAATTTCTCGTAAACCTGAAACCATGTTCCATCTCTTCAGATTGCTTATGTTTTTGAAGGTGAGATGACCAAGTCTATGGTGCCATAGACATTCATCCTTGCTAGTTACAGTTGCCAAACACTTGTGTTCCATCACATTAAGTTCAATCTTGAATGTTCTATTTTGAGACATAGGTGCTTTCAAGATTAACTTTCCCCTTCAGTCAAGTACTCTCATCATTTTATCTTCTATCAACACTTTCTAATTCTTCTCGATGAGTTCCCATATGTTGAGAAAAATGATTTTCATGTCTGGTATGTACAATTCATTGGAAATCACTGAACTTTTTCCATGTTTCCTCATGATCAAAAAATCACCAATACCTTCATATATCACACAAAAGTGTTTGGACTATAACTTTTTATTAAATAAAGTAACATTCAGAATTCTTGGATTGTGAAGAGACATCCTACTTGGATAAAATTATATTTTATTTATTAAATTATTGAGTCAGGATGTAGGGTGTTAGAGCTAGGCCAACAACCAACCTGATTGTTTCGATCCTAGCAATTGGTGCAAAAAATTCATCAAAGTCAATTCAATCTCTCGCAATAAATACTTTGGCAACAAGTTTTTCTTTGCGTATAGTTACTTATCCTTTTGGATTCAACTTCAATTTGTACACCCACTTCACATCAATTACATTCTTTTCTTGTGGCAATTTGACTAGTGACTAGGTTTTGTTGACTTATATGGTCTTCAGTTCCTCCATCATGACTTGCATCCACTTCGAGTCCTTCAATGCCTCATTTACATTGGCTGGCTCAGCTTCTGCATAGAAATCATAGTGTACCAGCTTACCTTTATCAATTATCACATTATCTAACATGATCACAAATTGTTGCAGCCTTCTAGGCATGTTTCTTATCCGTTGAAGTCTACTTGTGCCTACATGAACCCCACCTCCTTCTGGTCGAATTCCACTGTCAGCCTCACTAGCTAGTTCATCACATATGACTCTCATTGAATCCTTCATGACATTGACATTCCAATCTCACTCCTTCAGTTCATCTATGATCACATCTCTATTGATCACAACTTGCTTGCTCAAGGGATCAAATAGTTTGTATCCTCTAGTTGAGTAATGTCCTATCAGGATCATCAAGCTCGACTTGCCATCAAGTTTCCTTCTCAATTGGTCAGGCACATGTCTATATTATATGGATTCAAACACCTTCATATGGCTTAAGCTAGACTTGACACCGGACCAACATTCTTCTGGTGAAATTCCTTCTAGATTCTTTATTTGACATATGTTTAAGATGTATGTGAAAGTCGACAAAACTTTATCACATAACTCATTTAATAGATGTTTGCCCTTTAACATACATCTTACCATATTCATGAATGTCATGTTCTTTCTTTCAATAATACCATTTTGTTTAGGAGTGTATGGTGGCACCACCTCATGCATAATCCATTCTTTTTCACATAATGCATCGAAGTCTCTTGACACATATATTCTCCACCACCATCAGTCCTCAAAATCTTGATCTCGTGGCCACTTTGTGTCTCCATCATAACTTTGAACTTTGTGAACACCTCAAGCACATCACTTTTATTCTTGATTTGGTATGTCCATAATTTTTTTTATTGAAATCATCTATGAATGTAACAAAGTACATGTTGCCTCCAATCCAATCTACTTTAAGAGGACCACACACATATGAGTATACAACCTTAAGAGTGGCTTTAAAATTACATTTTTCATCTTTGCTGAAGTTGTTTTTGTGTTGCTTTGCCTAAACACATTCTTCCTACGCTTAATTTAGAATCTAAATTTCTCGTAAACCTGAAACCATGTTCCATCTCTTCAGATTGCTTATGTTTTTGAAGGTGAGATGACCAAGTCTATGGTGCCATAGACATTCATCCTTGCTAGTTGCAGTTGCCAAACACTTGTGTTCCATCACATCAAGTTCAATCTTGAATGTTCTATTTTGAGACATAGGTGCTTTCAAGATTAACTTTCCCCTTCAGTCAAGTACTCTCATCATTTTATCTTCTATCAACACTTTCTAATTCTTCTCGATGAGTTCCCATATGTTGAGAAAAACGATTTTCATGTCTGGTATGTACAATTCATAGGAAATCACTGAACTTTTTCCATCTTTCCTCATGATCGAAAAATCACCAATACCTTCATATATCACACAAAAGTGTTTGGACTATAACTTTTTATTAAATAAAGTAACATTCAGACTTCTTGGATTGTGAAGTGACATCCTACTTGGATAAAATTATATTTTATTTATTAAATTATTGAGTCAGGATGTAGGGTGTTAGAGAAAGGCCAACAACCAACCTGATTGTTTCTATCCTAGCAATTGGTGCAAAAAATTCATCAAAGTCAATTCAATCTCCCTCAATAAATACTTTGGCAACAAGTTTTTCTTTGCGTATAGTTACTTATCCTTTTGGATTCAACTTCACTTTGTACACCCAATTCACATCAATTACATTCTTTTCTTGTGGCAATTTGACTAGTGACTAGGTTTTGTTGACTTATATGGTCTTCAGTAACTCCATCATGACTTGCATCCACTTCGAGTCCTTCAATGCCTCATTTACATAGGCTGGCTCAGCTTCTGCATAGAAATCATAGTGTACCAGCTCAGCTTTATCAATTACCACATTATCTAACATGATCACAAATTCTTTCAGCCTTCTAGGCATGTTTCTTGTCCGTTGAAGTCAACTTGTGCCTACATGAACCCCACCTCCTTCTGGTCGAATTCCACTGTCAGCTTCACTAGCTGGTTCATCACATATGACTCTCATTGAATCCTTCATGACATTGACATTCCAGTCTCACTCCTTCAGTTCATCTATGATCACATCTCTGTTGATCACAACTTGCTTGCTCAAGGGATCAAATAGTTTGTATCCTCTAGTTGAGTAATATCCTATCAGGATCATCAAGCTCGACTTGCCATCAAGTTTCCTTCTCAACTGGTCAGGCACATGTCTATATGATATGGATTCAAACACCTTCATATGGCTTAAGCTAGACTTGACACCGGACCAACATTCTTCTGGTGAAATTCCTTCTAGATTCTTTATTTGACATCTATTTAAGATGTATGTGAAGGTCGACAAAACTTTATCACATAACTCATTTAATAGATGTTTGCCCTTTAACATACATCTTACCATATTCATGAATGTCATGTTCTTTCTTTCAATAATACCATTTTGTTTAGGAGTGTATGGTGGCACCACCTCATGCATAATCCATTCTCTTTCACATAATGCATCGAAGTCTCTTGACACATATATTCTCCACCACCATCAGTCCTCAAAATCTTGATCTCGTGGCCACTTTGTGTCTCCATCATAACTTTGAACTTTGTGAACACCTCAAGCGCATCACTTTTATTCTTGATTAGGTATGTCCATAATTTTTTTTACTGAAATCATCTATGAATGTAACAAAGTACATGTTGCCTCCAATCCAATCTACTTTAAGAGGACCACACACATATGAGTATACAACCTTAAGAGTGGCTTTAAAATTACTTTTTTCATCTTTGCTGAAGTTGTTTTTGTGTTGCTTTGCCTGAACACATTCTTCCTACACTTAATTTAGAATCTAAATTTCTCGTAAACCTGAAACCATGTTCCATCTCTTCAGATTGCTTATGTTTTTGAAGGTGAGATGACCAAGTCTATGGTGCCATAGACATTCATCCTTGCTAGTTGCAGTCGCCAAACACTTGTGTTCCATCGCATCAAGTTCAATCTTGAATGTTCTATTTTGAGACATAGGTGCTTTCAAGATAAACTTTCCCCTTCAGTCAAGTACTCTCATCATTTTATCTTCTATCAACACTTTCTAATTCTTCTCGATGAGTTCCCATATGTTGAGAAAAACGATTTTCATGTTTGGTATGTACAATTCATTGGAAATCACTAAACTTTTTCCATCTTTCCTCATGATCGAAAAATCACCAATACCTTCATATATCACACACAAGTGTTTGGACTATAACTTTTTATTAAATAAAGTAACATTCAGACTTCTTGGATTGTGAAGTGACATCCTACTTGGATAAAATTATATTTTATTTATTAAATTATTGAGTCAGGATGTAGGGTGTTAGAGCAAGGCGAACAACCAACCTGATTGTTTCGATCCTAGCAATTGGTGCAAAAAATTCATCAAAGTCAATTCAATCTCTCGCAATAAATACTTTGGCAACAAGTTTTTCTTTGCGTATAGTTACTTATCCTTTTGGATTCAACTTCAATTTGTACACCCACTTCACATCAATTACATTATTTTCTTGTGGCTATTTGACTAGTGACTAGGTTTTGTTGACTTATATACTTCAGTTCCTCCATCATGACTTGCATCCACTTCGAGTCCTTCAATGCCTCATTTACATTGGCTGGCTCAGCTTCTGCATAGAAATCATAGTGTACCAGCTTACCTTTATCAATTATCGCATTATCTAACATGATCACAAATTCTTGCAGCCTTCTAGGCATGTTTCTTGTCCGTTGAAGTCTACTTGTGCCTACATGAACCCCACCTCCTTCTGGTCGAATTCCACTGTCAGCCTCACTAGCTAGTTCATCACATATGACTCTCATTGAATCCTTCATGACATTGACATTCCAATCTCACTCCTTCAGTTCATCTATGATCACATCTCTGTTGATCACAACTTGCTTGCTCAAGGGATCAAATAGTTTGTATCCTCTAGTTGAGTAATGTCCTATCAGGATCATCAAGCTCGACTTGCCATCAAGTTTCCTTCTCAATTGGTCAGGCACATGTCTATATTATATGGATTCAAACACCTTCATATGGCTTAAGCTAGACTTGACACCAGACCAACATTCTTCTGGTGAAATTCCTTCTAGATTCTTTATTTGACATATGTTTAAGATGTATGTGAAAGTCGACAAAACTTTATCACATAACTCATTTAATAGATGTTTGCCCTTTAACATACATCTTACCATATTCATGAATGTCATGTTCTTTCTTTCAATAATACCATTTTGTTTAGGAGTGTATGGTGGCACCACCTCATGCATAATCCATTCTCTTTCACATAATGCATCGAAGTCTCTTGACACATATATTCTCCACCACCACCAGTCCTCAAAATCTTGATCTCGTGGCCACTTTGTGTCTCCATCATAACTTTGAACTTTGTGAACACCTCAAGCACATCACTTTTATTCTTGATTAGGTATGTCCATAATTTTTTTTACTGAAATCATCTATGAATGTAACAAAGTACATGTTGCCTCCAATCCAATCTACTTTAAGAGGACCACACACATATGAGTATACAACCTTAAGAGTGGCTTTTAAATTACATTTTTCATCTTTGCTGAAGTTGTTTTTGTGTTGCTTTGCCTAAACACATTCTTCCTACGCTTAATTTAGAATCTAAATTTCTCGTAAACCTGAAACCATGTTCCATCTCTTCAGATTGCTTATGTTTTTGAAGGTGAGATGACCAAGTCTATGGTGCCATAGACATTCATCCTTGCTAGTTGCAGTTGCCAAACACTTGTGTTCCATCACATCAAGTTCAATCTAGAATGTTCTATTTTGAGACATAGGTGCTTTCAAGATTAACTTTCCCCTTCAGTCAAGTACTCTCATCATTTTATCTTCTATCAACACTTTCTAATTCTTCTCGATGAGTTCCCATATGTTGAGAAAAACGATTTTCATGTCTGGTATGTACAATTCATAGGAAATCACTGAACTTTTTCCATCTTTCCTCAAGATCGAAAAATCACCAATACCTTCATATATCACACAAAAGTGTTTGGACTATAACTTTTTATTAAATAAAGTAACATTCAGACTTCTTGGATTGTGAAGTGACATCCTACTTGGATAAAATTATATTTTATTTATTAAATTATTGAGTCAGGATGTAGGGTGTTAGAGCAAGGCCAACAACCAACCTGATTGTTTCGATCCTAGCAATTGGTGCAAAAAATTCATCAAAGTCAATTCAATCTCCCTCAATAAATACTTTGGCAACAAGTTTTTCTTTGCGTATAGTTACTTATCCTTTTGGATTCAACTTCACTTTGTACACCCACTTCACATCAATTACATTCTTTTCTTGTGGCAATTTAACTAGTGACTAGGTTTTGTTGACTTATATGGTCTTCAGTTCCTCCATCATGACTTGCATCCACTTCGAGTCCTTCAATGCCTCATTTACATAGCCTGGCTCAGCTTCTGCATAGAAATCATAGTGTACCAGCTCACCTTTATCAATTACCACATTATCTAACATGATCACAAATTCTTTCAGCCTTCTAGGCATGTTTCTTGTCCGTTGAAGTCTACTTGTGCCTACATGAACCCCACCTCCTTCTGGTCGAATTCCACTGTCAGCTTCACTAGCTGGTTCATCACATATGACTCTCATTGAATCCTTCATGACATTGACATTCCAGTCTCACTCCTTCAGTTCATCTATGATCACATCTCTGTTGATCACAACTTGCTTGCTCAAGGGATCAAATAGTTTGTATCCTCTAGTTGAGTAATATCCTATCAGGATCATCAAGCTCGACTTGCCATCAAGTTTCCTTCTCAACTGGTCAGGCACATGTCTATATGATATGGATTCAAACACCTTCATATGGCTTAAGCTAGACTTGACACCGGACCAACATTCTTCTGGTGAAATTCCTTCTAGATTCTTTATTTGACATCTATTTAAGATGTATGTGAAGGTCGACAAAACTTTATCACATAACTCATTTAATAGATGTTTGCCCTTTAACATACATCTTACCATATTCATGAATGTCATGTTCTTTCTTTCAATAATACCATTTTGTTTAGGAGTGTATGGTGGCACCACCTCATGCATAATCCATTCTCTTTCACATAATGCATCGAAGTCTCTTGACACATATATTCTCCACCACCATCAGTCCTCAAAATCTTGATCTCGTGGCCACTTTGTGTCTCCATCATAACTTTGAACTTTGTGAACACCTCAAGCGCATCACTTTTATTCTTGATTAGGTATGTCCATAATTTTTTTTACTGAAATCATCTATGAATGTAACAAAGTACATGTTGCCTCCAATCCAATCTACTTTAAGAGGACCACACACATATGAGTATACAACCTTAAGAGTGGCTTTAAAATTACTTTTTTCATCTTTGCTGAAGTTGTTTTTGTGTTGCTTTGCCTGAACACATTCTTCCTACACTTAATTTAGAATCTAAATTTCTCGTAAACCTGAAACCATGTTCCATCTCTTCAGATTGCTTATGTTTTTGAAGGTGAGATGACCAAGTCTATGGTGCCATAGACATTCATCCTTGCTAGTTGCAGTCGCCAAACACTTGTGTTCCATCGCATCAAGTTCAATCTTGAATGTTCTATTTTGAGACATAGGTGCTTTCAAGATTAACTTTCCCCTTCAGTCAAGTACTCTCATCATTTTATCTTCTATCAACACTTTCTAATTCTTCTCGATGAGTTCCCATATGTTGAGAAAAACGATTTTCATGTTTGGTATGTACAATTCATTGGAAATCACTGAACTTTTTCCATCTTTCCTCATGATCGAAAAATCACCAATACCTTCATATATCACACACAGGTGTTTGGACTATAACTTTTTATTAAATAAAGTAACATTCAGACTTCTTGGATTGTGAAGTGACATCCTACTTGGATAAAATTATATTTTATTTATTAAATTATTGAGTCAGGATGTAGGGTGTTAGAGCAAGGCCAACAACCAACCTGATTGTTTCGATCCTAGCAATTGGTGCAAAAAATTCATCAAAGTCAATTCAATCTCTCACAATAAATACTTTGGCAACAAGTTTTTCTTTGCGTATAGTTACTTATCCTTTTGGATTCAACTTCACTTTGTACACCCACTTCACATCAATTACATTATTTTCTTGTGGCAATTTGACTAGTGACTAGGTTTTGTTGACTTATATGGTCTTCAGTTCCTCCATCATGACTTGCATCCACTTCGAGTCCTTCAATGCCTCATTTACATAGGCTGGCTCAGCTTCTGCATAGAAATCATAGTGTACCAGCTCACCTTTATCAATTACCACATTATCTAACATGATCACAAATTCTTGCAGCCTTCTAGGCATGTTTCTTGTCCGTTGAAGTCTACTTGTGCCTACATGAACCCCACCTCCTTTTGGTCGAATTCCACTGTCAGCTTCACTAGCTGGTTCATCACATATGACTCTCATTGAATCCTTCATGACATTGACATTCCAGTCTCACTCCTTCAGTTCATCTATGATCACATCTCTGTTGATCACAACTTGCTTGCTCAAGGGATCAAATAGTTTGTATCCTCTAGTTGAGTAATATCCTATCAGGATCATCAAGCTCGACTTGCCATCAAGTTTCCTTCTCAACTGGTCAGGCACATGTCTATATGATATGGATTCAAACACCTTCATATGGCTTAAGCTAGACTTGACACCGGACCAACATTCTTCTGGTGAAATTCCTTATAGATTCTTTATTTGACATCTGTCTAAGATGTATGTGAAAGTCGGCAAAACTTTATCACATAACTCATTTAATAGATGTTTGCCCTTTAACATACATCTTACCATATTCATGAATGTCATGTTCTTTCTTTCAATAATACCATTTTGTTTAGGAGTGTATGGTGGCACCACCTCATGCATAATCCATTCTCTTTCACATAATGCATCGAAGTCTCTTGACACATATATTCTCCACCACCATCAGTCCTCAAAATCTTGATCTCGTGGCCACTTTGTGTCTCCATCATAACTTTGAACTTTGTGAACACCTCAAGTGCATCACTTTTATTCTTGATTAGGTATGTCCATAATTTTTTTTACTAAAATCATCTATGAATGTAACAAAGTACATGTTGCCTCCAATCCAATGTACTTTAAGAGGACCACACATATATGAGTATACAACATTAAGAGTGGCTTTCAAATTACTTTTTTCATCTTTGGTGAAGTTGTTTTTGTGTTGCTTTCCCTGAACACATTCTTCCTACGCTTAATTTAGAATCTAAATTTCTCGTAAACCTGAAACCATGTTCCATCTCTTCAGATTGCTTATGTTTTTGAAGGTGAGATGACCAAGTCTATGGTGCCATAGCCATTCATCTTTGCTAGTTGCAGTTGCCAAACACTTGTGTTCCATCGCATCAAGTTCAATCTTGAATGTTTTATTTTGAGACTTAGGTGCTTTCAAGATTAACTTTCCCCTTCAGTCAAGTACTCTCGTCATTTTATCTTCTATCAACACTTTCTAATTCTTCTCGATGAATTGCCATATGTTGAGAAAAATGATTTTCATGTCTGGTATGTACAATTCATTGGAAATCCCTGAACTTTTTCCATCTTTCCTCATGATCGAAAAATCACCAATACCTTCATATATCACACCATCAGATATGAACACCTTCATATGGGATTGCTCTCTTCCCTAATGTGTTGGGATTCATAGATATGAACACCATCAGAATCTTCATGATGAGAAATCCCGTGCCGACTCTTCTCGGCGACGTGTATCATTCAGTGCACTCAAGGAGTTACAAGAAGAAAGGTGGACTAGTTTACTATTGTGCTTCTTCTCTGTAAATGGTTCATGAGTCAACTACCTCGCGAAGGTGCTTTTGTGGACACCAATGATCAACTGAAGTGGTTAGAGAGGATAATGGGTATAACTACCAAATAGGGGTGTGCATGGTTGGTTATTTTTAGAAACCAAACCATAACCATTTTTAAACCAGTTAAATGGTTTGGATTCATAACCATAACCACATTTCAATCAAAACTGTTTATAAAACCGGTTATAAATTTGGTTATGGTTATATAACCGGTTATTATTATTTTTTTCAAAAACATTATTTTCTTTTAAAAATAATAATAATTTTTTTCCAAAAATATAAAAAAATATTGATTTTTTTTCAAAAAATTGATTTTTTTTATTTGATTATTTTTACTAATCAAGAATTGAATGGTTTCACATTCTACACTCACTTGACTTCAATCACACACTAATTTTTTTTGGTAAGAAATACAGTAAAATATTACTTACATACTAACAAAAGAGAATAGAATACTCCCTCCACTTCGTAGATATGTTTTTTTTTTCGTTACATTAAAATATTAAATTATAATTTAATTTGTATACTAAATTATAACAAGAAATAAAAATAGTGTTTTAATATAAAAATATTTTAATATTGTGTATTTTAATAAAACATTTTAATATTATGTCTTTTAATATAAAAATATTTTGCTGTAATAAAAAATAAAAAATTATTTTACTGGAACATAATTTTATTTTAATGGCTGTGGAAGATAAGAATTAAATGTGGCATTTAATAACAACAATTGCAATTGTTGAAACTAACGAAAAATAGAAGGTAATTTTCACAAAATGAGTAAGAACCCAACTACGACCTAATGAAACCACACACCAAAATAAACTAAAAACAGTAACATTACTTTTCGTCGAATAACAGTAATTCAAAACAATGTTGTTGGTAGCTGAAGAAATCAAATCGAAATCAGATGCGTATGAAAAAGAAGAAAGTAACATTTTATATAAAGAGGTTACAATATGTAATAATGAAACTAAAACTTTTTTCAAAAATAAAAATAATGATGAGTAAAAAAAGAAATTATAATTAATATAAAATATATTTAAAATATTAAAAATTGATAATAAAAAATTATGAAAAATTTAATGTTTTTTACAAAAATTAATTTTTAAAAATAATAATTTTTTTTTTAAAAATTAGTTTTTTATTCGAAAAAAATTTAAATTGAAACATTTGGATTTTGGATAATAACCGGATTATAACCGGATCCAAAAATAAAATATAGTTGGATAACCAACCATTAATAATTAAACTGGTTAATAACAATTTAATTATATCCAGATATTTTAAATGGATTTGGATTTGGTTATGCATTTGGATCCCACAACCGGATATTTTGCACACCCTTACTACTAAAGATATTCACTGGTTTGACTAGAGGTTGTTGGTTACTGAAATTATATATAGTTGCTGTGAGTTTCTTAACGTGCCTCTTATGGCGATAAGGGGAGGCATAAACTACAACCCAGCTCTGGCTAAGAGACATTTAGGGTATGCATTGAAAGATCCCCCAACAGACGAAGAAGTGAAGGAATCCTTATTCTACAGTGGGACAGAAGATTCTGAAACAATAAAAAGAGTTGTAAAAGCTTGGGGTACCATTCAATGGAAAGGGAAGTCATCCCTAGGCAAAGGTAATTCTAGAGCTTATCCTCCCTATATGGTAAGTGCAGAACAGAGTCGAGAATTTATGTTTTATTTTTCTCGTAGAAGCGCTGCTGTACCATATGGAGATTGAGCAGCCCACGACAGTCAGTATTGAAAGGTATAACAGGCTCTGGGCCGAGAAAGAAGAACTTCGCAAAGAGAATGAAGAGTTAAAGAAGGAGGTCTATCAAGTGGGGCGTGATAAGAATGAGTCAGTATATGCCGCCAAAGTAAAGATTGAACTGCTAATCAAGAGGGAACAAGAGCTGGAAGAAGAGGTCAAGAACAGGGAATGGATAGGCCAAGATCTAAGAAGTGCCAACAGCTTACTCCAACAGAGGAAGAAAGATTTAGACAGAGCCCGTGTCGAGATTTCTAAGTTCAACGGTCAATGGAACGCCACAGTGACTTCTCATAGGATGAACAAAGATGAACTTCAAGACCAAATTGAAAAGTTAAAGCTACAGTTTAGGGACAAAGAGAGAGAGAGAGAGGCCAGAGAAGAATCATATCACATGTTCAGATGTGAGAAGCAGCTTAAGGAGACCTTATCAGCCCTAGAAGAGTTTAAGATTCAAGCAGAGGTGAAGAAGCCCAAACTTGAAGATGCCTTCGGTGAAGATGCTTGGGAGCTACGTTGTTGCTACTTGGAGGGGATCATGCACAGACAGGATGTTCTCATTCAGGAGCTGATTCAGAGACCAAAGCATTCTGATACCAAGAAGTTATTCAAGGAGGTTCAAGCCTGGTGCAAGAAGCATAGTGGCTGGGGAGGGTTGTCCCTGGTGGATATTGACGATATGCCTTAGTTGATTTTCTTCTTTTGTATCTGACCACCGCCAGGCTTGTTGGATGGGATCATTGACTATTGTATTTGATTATGATTTCTCTATGTGGGCTGTATCTATTGACTCCTTATTATTCAGTTAATCTATGAGAGGCTTTTACCGGTGTTCTATCCATCTATTGTGTTTATTATTGTTATAAAACTGAAATCAAGGTGTATATCACCCTAGGAATACTCAAGCATGACATTTGCATTGCATTCTCATATTCATACACATAATAGGTGTTCTTGGCTGGCTTTTTCTTATCTCTACCTAGTTTTCTTCAGAAGGATTGTGGACTCTTACATTCATAGGTACTGCACACGAGGAAACCAAAAACAAGTGATGGAACAGATTCAAGCAGAACAATTGGAGGTACGGACCCGTATGACTCAGTTCATGGAACTGATGCAAAACATGGCCCAAGGACAAGAACAACTGAGAACTTTGGTCCAACCACTCATTGATACTCCCAGAGTTGATGACGGTGATGTTGTCCATCCTAGTGGTGTTGGTGTTATTCTTCTAGGCGGAGGCGTTGTTCGTGGCGCCAATCCTTCGGGCGGAGGTGGTGTTGGTGTTGTTATCCCTCCAGGTGGAGGTGCTGGAGTTGTTATTCCTCCTGGCGGAGGTATTGCTGGTGGTGTTCTTGGTGGAGGTGGTATTGGTGGAGGAAGTGTTTGTGCTGTCCATGGAGCAGGTGGAGCTCGTAACCATCATTGGGAGGAGGACCGACAGGAAGATGCATTTTCTATGCATGACCTGGATGCTGGTCTCGTATTGGAGGCGGATAAGAAATTTAAGATGATTGAGGAAAGAATGCGGGCTTATGAGAACCAAAATGCTTTTGGGCTTGATATGACTGATCTTGGGTTGGTTCATGGCGTGAGAATTTCACACAAGTTCAAGGTCCTAGACTTTGACAAGTATAAGGGGACGACCTGTCCCAAGACCCACATCAGAGCCTATTACCAGAAGATGTCTGCGTATTCAGATGATGAAAAGCTCCTTATGCACTTTTTCTAGGACAACCTAGCTGGGGCTTCCTTGGAATGGTACATGGGATTGGAAAGAACCTACATTAGAAGCTGAAGGGATTTGGCGGAGGCCTTCTTCAAGCATCACCAGTATAATAGTGATATGGCTCCCAACATAATGCAGTTACCAAACCTTTCTCATAAGAGGAATGAAAGGTTTAAGGAGTATGCCCAGAGGTGGCGCGAATTGGCAGCAAGAATTCAACCTCCTATGATGGAGAGAAAACTGGTTAATATGTTTATGGGCACACATCAGGGTCCATACTATGACAGGATGATCGGGTGTACTTCTGTGGGGTTTTCGGACTTGGTTATGGCTAGAGAACGTGTGGAAAGTGGGATAAAGATGGGAAAGATCCCAAATGGTAATGGCTCCTCCTCTGGAGGAAGTAAGAAGTCGTATGTTGGGGCTCCCAAGAAGAGGGAGGGAGATACCAATTCTATTTCTTCTTATCGGGGTAAAGGCAGAACCAAACAGAATTTTACCCAGCAAGTTGCTACTGTAGCCATTCCGGCTGCACCTCAACAGCAATCTTATGCTCCTCATCAATACCAAAACAGGCCGAAGATGGTTAACGGGCACTTTGAGAATCTTCCAATGCCGTACTCACAACTATTACAACATCTACTGCAATTACAATTGGTCCAGAAGAGAACTTTGGCTCCGCCTACTAGTAATCCACCACTAGGTTATAACGCCAACGCCCACTGCGAGTTCTATTCTGGGGCGCCAGGGCACCACATTGATAATTGTAAGGCACTCAAGCATAAAGTATAGGACCTGCTTGATTCCAAAGCTATTGATTTCACTAATAACGGCCCGAACGTGATACAGAACCACATGCCACAGCATGGCGCGGCAAGGGTAAATGATGTTGAGGGTGGAGAAAAGTTGAATCTAGTATCTGATGTTAACGAGTTGAAGACTCTTTTGTTGTTTGTCAAAGAGCGTTTGTGGAAGGGGGAAGTGTTTCCAAGATGTGTAATTGACTGTTAAGGATGTGTATCACGGCCAGAGGGTTGTGACTTGTTAAAAGATGGTATACAGAGGCTGATGGATGAATGACAGCTTCAGTTTGACAGAACTAGTGTTGTGGATGATGTTAATGATAATGATAAGGACGTTGCAACAATTTCCATTCCATACAGGACCATTCATATATTGGCACCAGTACGACATGCACTTGTCGTTATTACTACGCCAAGGCCAGTACCATACAGAAGCACCAAGGCAATTCCGTGGAATTACGGAGCCGATGTATTTTGTAATAGACAAAAACAAGAATTAGTGGGTTCTTCAAATGCTGGATCTAATGTCGATAACATTGTTGGGGCCAGTGGTATTACACGCAGTGGTAGGGTATTCTCTCCGCTAGAGGCTAATGTTGATAGTTTCGATAGAGGCAAAGGTTAACAGGTTGTGGAAGATTCCATGCAGAAATAGGCTAATGACGCTTCCTTTTTAAAGGATGCGGAGGAATTCATGAGATTAATCTGGATGAGTGATTATAAAATTATTGACCAATTGAATCACACACCGTCTAAATTTTCCATTGTGTCATTGTTACTGTGCTCAGAGGCACATAGAAATGCGTTGTTGAAGGTGTTGAATGCTGCATATGTTCCACAAGAAATTTATGTGAATCAACTAGAAGGAGTGGTAGCTCATGTCAATGCAGGAAATGGTTTAGGGTTCACTGATCTAGATCCGACCTCAGCTGGGAGGAATCACAAAAATTCCCTACATATCTCCGTGGAATGTAGGGGCTCTTTGTTGTCTCACGTTTTGGTGGATACTGGGTCATCGCTGAATGTCTTGCCAAAGAAAGCCCTCATGAAACTTGATACACAGGGATTGATTTATAGACCCAACGATTTGGTGGTGCAAGCTTTCGATGGATCAAAGAGATCTGTGTTTGGTGAAGTGGTTATGCCCATTAAGGTTGGACCAAAGGTTTTTGATACGACCTTTTACATCATGGATATCCAGCCGACCTATAGCTGTTTGTTAAGCTGTCCTTGGATTCATTCTGCTGGGGCAGTAACCTCAACCTTACATTAGAAGCTCAAGTATATGGTTGAGGGAAAGGTGGTTACTGTGTGAGGAGAAGAAGACATCATGGTCAATCATTTGTCAATGTTTAAGTAGGTTGAGGTTGATGGTGAAATACATGAAACCCTTTGTCAGGCCTTTGAAGCAGTTCAAATTCAGAAGGAGCCTCCGGTGGAGGATAAAAGGCTTGAGGTTTTTATGTCTTCATTGAAAGAGGCTCGTGTTATAGTTAAAGCTGACAGTTCTCAGGGTTAGGGACAAGTTCTCGAGGTACCAATGAAGCAGGATAGGTTCGGGTTGGGATACAAGCCGTCACAAGCTCCTCTGAGGTTCAGAGGTCCTGTCAAGTTTACCAGTGCTGGGATCATCTTTGACCGAATTAATGTAATAGGGGAAGATGAAGTTGATAGCGACCGTGACATGGATAACTGGATCCGCCATGCATTCCAGGCCAAGAACTTTGCAACTGGTCTTCTGAAGAAGTCATCCTTGTCACTCGTGAAGAGTAATTTTCTTGTTTTTACATATGTCAAGTCCTACATTCTACCCAAGACGTAGTGACTCATCTATAGGGCCACACGTTTTTGCTTTCAATGTTATCATAAATAAAAGGATGTTTTACATTCAAATGTTTCGCTCCCTGTTTTTCATTTTGTTTTTACATCTTTAAAAATGGTAATGTGTTTTTGTTTTGTTCATTTTCACATTCTTAATAAAACATAAATAATTATTCATGTAGATCCATCACCTCAGATCCCATCAATAATGATTCAGCTATGGCCCAATATGATTTTGACAATCCAATTTACCAAGCTGAAGAGGAGATTGATGAAGACTGTGAACTTCCTGAGGAATTAGCTAGACTTTTGAAACAGGAGGAACAAATTATTCAGCCTCATAAGGAGGATATTGAAATTGTTAATCTGGGTACCAAGGACACCAAGAAAGAAATCAGAATTGGGGCTGCTTTGGAAGACAGTGTCAAGAGAAGATTGGTTGAATGCTACAAGAGTATGTTGATATCTTCGTTTGGTCTTACCAGGACATGCCTGGGCTTGATACGGACATTGTTGTGTTTTATTTGCCTCTTAAAGAGGGTTGTCCTCCGGTCAAGCAAAAGTTGAGAAGAACAAGTTGGATGTTGGGTTTCTTGCTGTGACTAGTTATCCTCTGTGGGTTGCTAGTATTGTTCCTATACCTAAGAAGGATGGAAAGGTCAGGATGTGTGTTGACTACCGTGATTTAAATAGAGCAAGCTCAAAAGATGACTTCCTGCTCCCCCACATTGGCGTGTTAGTGGATAATACTGCTCAATATTATGTGTTTTCCTTCATGGATGGCTTCTCTGAGTATAACCAAATCAAGATGGCCCCAGAAGACATGGAGAAAACAACTTTCATAATACCGTGGGGAACATTCTGTTATAAAGTAATGCCCTTTGGATTGAAAAATGCAGGGGCTACTTATCAGCGGGTTATGGTGACTTTCTTTCATGATATGATTCACAGAGAAATTGAGGTCTATGTTGATAACATGATTGCGAAGTCCCAAACGGAGGAAGAGCATCTGGTTAATTTGTAGAAATTGTTTGAAAGATTAAGGAAATTTAAGATGAGGTTGAATCCGAACAAGTGCACCTTCGGGGTGAGGTCTGGTAAACTGCTGGGTTTTATTGTTAGTGAAAGGGGTATCGAGGTTGATCCTGCTAAAATAAAAGCAATACAAGAAATGCCTGAGCCGAGAACAAAAAAAAGGTTCGTGGTTTTTTGGGGAGATTGAACTACATAGCTAGATTCATATCTCATCTTACAGCCACGTGCAAGCCGATATTCAAATTGTTAAGAAAAGATCAAGCGGTCAGGTGGAATGAAAATTGTCAAAAAGCCTTTGAAAAATAAAAGAATATTTGCAGGAACCTCCGATCCTCATGCCTTCGGTAACAGGAAGACCATTGATTATGTATCTAACGGTTCTTGAGAATTCAATGGGGTGTGTGATCTGTCAACACGACGAGACAGGTAGGAAAGAGCATGCCATCTACTACCTGAGTAAGAAATTTACTGATTGTGAGTCGAGATACTCAATGCTAGACAAACATGTTGTGCACTCGCTTGGACAACCAAGCGTTTGAGGCAATATATATTAAACCAAATAACCCTGTTGATATCGAAGATGGATCTGATAAAATATGTGTTCGAAAAGCAAGCACTCACTGGAAGGATTGCCCGTTGGCAGATGGTTCTGACAGAATACGATATTCAATATATTTCCCAGAAAGCCATCAAGGGAAGTGTTCTGTCAGAATATCTGGCCCAACAACCAATTAAAGACTATCAACCGATGAAGTTTGAGTTTCCAAATAAGGATATCATGTATCTGAAAGCAAAAGACTGTGATGAGCCTTTGCTTGACGAAGGACCTGAGATAGGATCCCAGTGGGGTTTAATTTTTGATGGAGCTGTTAATGCATATGGCAACAGAATCGAGGAAATCATTACTACTCCTAAGGGTTCCCATATACCTTTCACTGCCCGATTGACGTTCATTTGTACCAATAATGAAGCAGAGTATGAGGCGTGCATCATGGGGTTAGAAGAGGCCATTGATTTGAGAATCAAGAATCTTGATGTATACGGTGATTCAGCATTGGTAATTAATCAGATTAAGGGTGAATGGGAGACTCGTCAGGAAAACTTGGTACCTTATAAGAATTATGCCAAAAGGTTGTTGTCGTTCTTTGATAGGGTTGACTTTCATCATGTACCCCGGGCTAAGAATCAGATGGCAGATACGTTGGCAACATTAGCGTCGATGTACAAGGTGAATCTGTGGAATGAAGTCCCAGCAATCAGGATCATGCGTCTTGATAGACATGCCTTTGTGTATGCAGCTGAAGAAGTGTCAGATGGCAAGCCATGATTTCATGATATCAAGTGCATCCTCAAAAGCCAAGAGTACCCATCTGGGGCATCCAGCAAAAACAAGAAAACTCTGAGGAGACTAGCTGGCAATTTCTTTCTAAATGAGGATGATGTGTTGTATAAGAGGAAGTTTGACATGGTCCTGCTATGTTGTGTTGATGAGCACAAGGCAGGCCAGTTAATGGAAGAGGTTCATGAGGGTTCTTTTGGTACTCACGCTAATGGACATGCCATGGCCAAAAAATTGCTGAGAGCAGGATATTACTCGATGAATATGGAATATGATTGTTTCAAATACGCTAGAAAATTCCATAAGTGCCAAATCTATGTTGACAAGGTGCATGTGCCATAAACTCCTCTGAACGTATTGAATTCTCCTTGGACCTTCGCTATGTGGGGCATTGATATGATTGGAAAGATTGAGCTGACTCCCTCCAATGGGCATTATTTTATTCTGGTTGCCATCGACTATTTAACCAAGTGGGTGGAAGCGGATTCGTTTTCCAACGTTACTAAGCAAGTAGTCACCCAGTTTATAAAGAAGGACATCATCTGCCGTTATGGTATCCCTGAGAGAATCATTACTGATAATGGTTCGAATTTAAATAATAAGATGATGAAGGAGCTGTGCTAGAGCATTAAATTGAACATCACAATTCTTCTCCATATCGCCTGAAGATGAATGGTGCTATTGAGGCAACAAATAAGAATATCAAGAAGATTATGCAGAAGATGGTTGTAACATACAAAGATTAGCATGAGATGTTGACCTTTGTGTTACACGGTTACCGTACTTCGATGCGAACATTGACAGGGGAAACTCCTTTCTCACTGGTGCATGGTATGGAAGCAGTCCTACCATTATAAGTTGAGATTCCTTCTTTGAGAATTTTGGCGGATGTGAAGCTTGATGAGGCTGAATAGGTACGAACCAGGTTGGATCAACTGAACCATACTGAAGAGAAAAGACTAGCAGCCATTGCACATGGTCGATTAAACTAAAGCAGGATGAAGAAAGGCTTTGCTCAGAAAGTGCGTCCTCGGTGCTTCTACATGGGCGAATTGGTTTTGAAAAGGATCCTTCCTCCTCAAACAGATCACAGGGGCAAATGGAATCCAAACTATGAAAGACCATATGTTGTAAGAAAGGTTTTCTCTGGCGAAGCCTTATTGCTTTCAACTATGGATGGCGAAGATTTTACGTCCCCTGTGAATGCAGACGCAGTCAAAAAGTACTATGCATAAAAGAGATCCGCTGGACCACAAAAAGAAAAGATCCAAGCAAAAAAGGGGCATCCCGGCGAACCACAAAAAGAAAAAAGGTTCGGGAAAAAATTAAGGATAAAAGAAAAGAAAAGAAAAGAATAAACCCGCAAAGTTAAAAACCTAAAAAGGCAACTTTGGCAAAAATGGGTATCCCGGTGGATTGAAAACCCGAAAGGGCGATCCAGGCAAAAGTTAGGGATTTGAAAGTGAGAGGTTGTGATCTGCGTTTGATCTGTGAGTACATCTTGATACATGGGAATTTCAAAGGATAGGAATCAGTCCAGTCAGTCTTTTCAAAAGGCAAAGCATTTTAGAGCGTCGAAGACATATAAGTCATAGCTGAATCAGAACCCGATGGAAATTTGTTTCCACATTTCCAACATGTGTATTTTATTTTTACTTTTGTGCAATTACCTCTTTCCAGGAATTGCCTCCAAATTGTAAATGCCTATTTACAGGCCAATTCGATCTATAAAATTTCATTTCACTCAAAAGCTGTCCATTTTTGTTTTTACTTTTACTGTTTTGTTTGCAAAAACATTTGGTATTTTGATAAACATTGCATGTGAAAACATTGAAGCTTTGCAGAGCATGTTAAAAAACAACGGAAATTGCTTGAATGATGAGTGTCTTGAGTGGTAACTGAGGTTGCCAAGTCACATTTGGAGCATTCTTTTGTCTGTTTTGTGTTTGTAGGGTGGCGTGATCTCTTTTCCCAAGTAGAGTTTCTCTTCCCGACAAAGGTGAAATCTCTGATTACTCTCCCTAGCAAGAGTTCAGAAGTTTGCTCTCCCTAGCCAGGTTTGGGTTTTTTTTATTGCTCCCCAGCGAGTGTCCAGAAGTTGGCTACACCAGACGGGATAGTGGTAGTTTATTTGTGCTTCCCGAGCATGTCTGCACCTCCAACAACGATGTTCCCTTTATCCCCAGCAAGGTAAGGTTAAAGATTAACTCCCCAACAGAAGAGTAAGTTCAATGTCATCCCCTAGCAGGTTTGGTATCATTGACTTTTCTCCCCAAGCAGAGTTTGGTAGTTATTTCCTCAGCAGATAAATCAATAGTGGTTGATATCACCAGTAGGTTTAAAGCCCAATGATGATTGGCACTTTTCTTCATCAGATTCCTGGGACGTTTCCCCAGTAGGGGTTTGCTATTCTTATTTCCTGGCAGAATGAAAGTTCATTTTAGGTTCTTTTTCAGCAGAGGTTATAACCTTGAAGGCAGTTTAGTTTATCTTCCCCAGCTGATTTGTTTCCAGTTTCTCAGCACTTCTCCTAGTGGAGTGTCCTTTTGCATATCATAAGCATCTTTGCATTGCATCCTCAAAATGCGTAGCATTTTCATTTTGTATGGAGCATTACGCCATAGAAAAATTCAAACATATGCATTCGAAGCATAAGCCAGGTTTGATACCATCTTTTCCAGACATTTCCCCAGCAGAAAGTGTCATAACTCAGGAGATATCGTTTGAGTTTATACCCCAAGCAATGGATTTGTTCATCCTACTTGTGTTTTCTTCCAGAGGAATTATGTTGTTCTCCCCCTACAAAGTCGTCCGTTTAGGCTTCACTTCTCCCTAGAGGAGTCATCTTCTTTTTACTTCGAGTCGTAAGTCTGTTGATGTTACTTCCCGTTCCTTTTGAAAGTCCATCTTTGGATGGCATCCTTTGGTTATGAGTCCGCCTTCGGCCGGCAAAACTTTGTTCATGGATATGAGTCTGCCTACGGCCGACATTCCTTTTGAAAGCCCATCTTCGGATGACATCCTTTGGTTGTGAGTTCGCCTTCGGCCGGCAAACCTTTGTTCATGGATATGAGTCCGCCTTCGGTCAGCAAACCTTTGTTAGTGGATGTGAGTCTGCCTTCAACCGACATTCTTTCAAAGTCCACCTTTGGTTGGCACCCTTGGTTGTGAGTCCTCCTTCGGCCAACAAACCTTTCTTGTGTTGATGTGAGTCTGCCTTCAGCCGGAATTCTTTCTAAATCCATCTTCGGATGGTAACCTTTGGTTGTGAGTCTGCCTTCGGCCGTCAAACCTTTGTTAAGTTAATGTGAGTCAGCCTTCATCCGAAATTCTTTCTAAATCCATCTTTGGATGGTAACCTTTGGTTGTGAGTCCGCCTTCAGCCGGCAAACCTTTGTTATTTGATGTGAGTCCACCTTCGGCCGACATTATTTTTAAGTCGTCTTTCAAGTGCCATCTTTATTTTAAGTCTACCTTCGGCTGGCAATCACATTACCTTTTCTCTCCCCACAGTTTGCAAATTTCTGAGTTCTTTTTGTATTCAATCCTCTTTTACCTTGAATGTCTGAAAGTCGTTGCTATCATACCTTCAGGTCCAAGTTAATTGAATAGGGGCAGCTGTAACACCCCAAAAATTTCCCTCTCTTTCTTTAACCTTTTTGGCTTATGCTTGATTTCATTTGCATCTTTATTTGTGCATTACATTGGCTTTAAACATGAGATCAAGGTATCTTTGTGGATTCTTAAGAGGAGGAGATGGCTTATTAAGCAAAGAAGCAAGATGATTTATTCAATCTTGTGGTATTCTTAAGCTTTAAAGTTATTTCATCATCAAGTCATTATTAACAATCTCACACAATCATCTGGATTAGGGTTTGCAAGCATTGATCATACCCTCCTATCTTTTGTATCTGAATTAGGGTTTAGGTCAAAGCTTTCTTGTGGTTGATTCTTGGAGAAAATATTGGTTATATAGCTCAATATACATTTCAAGTGGTTCATACATGTATCATGTCTCTTCACAAGTCATCACATATGCCTCAATCAGTGGAAAGAAGATTAGGGTTTCATCTGATCAAGAAAGTCAACAGTGGCTTCACAAAGTCAAACTCTTAGGTTTTGAGGTCAACCATGGGCATATCAAGTCATTTCAAGTGTTATTTTGAGGTTGGATCAAGAAGAATCAAGAAGAATCATAAAATCAAGAGAATTGACAAGTTAGAGTTTTAGTGAAAATTTTCTAAGTGTGGAAAACCCTACTTTCTAGCCATCTTGTAACATTCATAACTTTTTCATCCTTGATCCAAATGGGGCAAACTTGTTATCAAATTAAATTGGACACCGTGAACTACAAGTTTGCAGAAAGAAGCAAGTCCAATATATTCATAGATCAAAAGTTATGGTGGCTTAAAGGTGAGAAAAATCAAGATTTGTAATTTCAAGACTTAGAATTTTTTCTAAGTATGAAAATTTAGCTTGAAGGACATGTTTTCAAGGGATATTTTCATGATGATTCAAACTTCATCTCATCTTTCTTCCAGCATGAAAGTTGTTCTTTGTTCTCCAAGCTTTCTTTTGAGTACAAGAACTCCTCAATTGGATGTGTAGAACTCAAGATATGATGTTCCAAATTTAAGGGTTTCCAAGATGCCAAATTTAGCAAGTGGTTTGTCAACTTCATGAAGCTAACTTCCAAGACTTTTTTCATCATGATCCAAGCTCCAATTCAATTTTCTTCAAACATCAAAGTTGTTAAGCTTCTTCCAAACTTTTCAAGCATATCAAGAACTCATCATTTGAGTACCTAGAGCTCAAGATATGAAGCTTCAAAGTTGATGTCATCAAGTTTTTAAAAGTGCCTTGTAACTTAGAATTTTTTCAAGTTTCTAGATCAGTTTTGGGGACACCACTTAAAGGAAACTCTTCACTTTGATAAAAGCATCATTTCAAGATTATTCTAACTTGAATCTTGTTCCTTTATCTCCCTACTTCATTGTGAGCTTGAATTCTTTCCATTTGGTTGAAAATCCACCAAGATATGGTCCTTTAAAGTGGTGATCATGCTTCATATGTCCATGAAGTTCCATGTTGATTTCTTGGTGCAATAAATTGACATTCTTGCAGCATACTTCACATACATCAAATTCACACGCCTTGTACCTTGTTTACATCATCAAAACTTTGCCAAAATGAGCCAAGCATACATACATATGTCATGCATGCCATTTCAAATTTGTTGCTAAAAGTGGAATAGAATAAAATCACCTACAACTCTGCCTCATTCTACTCACATGCCACAACTTTTTTACACTCTTCATTCTTCATTCCCATGCTCATAAACATTTATCCTAACCTTCATCCAAGTCTAAACCCGTTCCTAACCATATCATGTGCATTTCACCTTTTTTCTCTCTCCAAACCATTTTAACCAACTCTAACCCTCTTACTTCGTACCAAACCTAAACGAACGCCCTATTTAAGCTCATCAACTCCAAACCTAGCTCATTCATCATCAAGTTTCAGATATGAGCCTCCAAATTCTCCAAAATTTCTCCATCTTCGAATTTTTCAAGGAGTTTCTTCAAGTTTTCCTGGTAGATTCATCACCAGTGAAGATTGTTGATAAATTTGGTGAGGTTTCCTTCAAGAATCAGCAAGGTTTGAAGGGGTGGTGGACCATCTCCACTTAGTAATTTTTTTCAACTCCTAACTCTCATTGCATACATGATTTGAACTTGATTTTGCTGTATTTGGGATCCCATGCTTGCATAGATTGTGTTTATGTTTGTGTTTGTTGATTTGTGAGAATTTCAATTTGGATGTCACATTTTCGTGCTTGGATTTAGCCATGAAATACTGCTTGTTTGTGTAAATGGAGGTCAGATTTGGACTCAACATGAATTTCTATGTGGGGAGGTGGTCTTGGTTGGCATTTCTGGGTGGTTTGTGGTTGCTCTGATGGCCAGTCCACCATAGAAGACGATCGGAGCTAAGGCTCCGACGTCTGGAGGTTGGGGAAGGTTGAGGTGGCTTTGGCGCGCCATTTTCAAATTCAAACGTTATTACATGTTGCTTCTTGATTTGTTCCTTCTTGCCATGTCATTTAATGAAGCCAGCGTGGCTGGCTAAGTGTGTTAGGATGTGGTTTGGGCTGGCTATTCTTACTTTTTGAACCCCCCTTTTCTTGAGTCCAATACGCTGATGCTTGTCTCGCTGTACATTTAAATTTTGCTCATACACCCCCTCCCTTTATGTTCTTTCTTTATTTTCTATTTTCTTTATAATTTCATTTGATTTTAATTTTAATTGATAAAATTATTTTAAAAATGTACAAAAATATATTTCTGAACCTTTAACATGTTGAGATATTTTTTTGATATTTTTATTTTATTTTTCCATTTATTTTCATATTTTATTTGGATTTAATTTGTGAAGTGGTTTCATGTGTTCCTACCTAGCTAGGGTTTTGATTTTGAATGCCATATTCTTGCTTGCTTGATTCCATCTCTTGATCATATTTTGATACTTCACTGATGAATGTTTGGATGCTTTTTTTATGCTTTGATGATGAAGTTTTGATTGATTCTCACTTGTCTTTCATTAGTCCTCGATTTATGCTCGACTAGTGACATGCTTAAACTTGTGGAATTCATTTGATGGTGCATTTATGCAATTCTTCTTGAGATCTTTTGTACACATGTTCTTGAATGATATAAAATGAGCTAGAGCCTCTTGTTGTAATTTATTAGGTCATTTTTTAATTTTTATCGATGCCTAAATGTGACTTGGTTTTGGATTGAGTATGCATGATGTTTGGCCTAGTTTCAAACCATTTTGTCCACTTGTGCTTAAGTGAAGTTTGATATGATTATTTTATGTTATTACATGCTATCTTAAATTAATTATAGCTTTCAATTCACTTTCATTTGATTATTTTTCTATTTGTGGTTGAATCTCCAAGATTGATGATGTTTTGGCCTTGCTCCTTTGGTGTTTTTGACCTAGTTTCTTGAGATGCTTTCTTGTATGATCTAATGGATGCTTGTGGATTCTTGTATCCTTTTATTGACATGTTTAAGATTATGATCCTCATGTTATGATGTCCATTGTATGACCATTTCACATTTCTTGCTTCTTTTGCTCACTTGTTTCTTTGTATGGATGATTTGAGTAGTTTCTTGTACATGATTTGAACACAATCCTTCTTGAATTTGTTTGATATCATGGAATTGAATGTGGATTGAATAATTTATGTATGCTTCTGGTCCTAATGTCATAGTATTCATTACTTGATCACTTGTGCTTTGTTCCTTGCTTGAACACATGTTTTCCTTTGAAGATGATCATGGTGTATGTTTAGCTAGTCTTGATGCATGCTTTGAACTTGATCTTTGAGGTTTCTTCTTGATATCCATGAGTTGTTGTTTGTATTGATATTAATTATCATGCTACTTCCCATCTTGTTTCCTTGACCTAATTTTATTTATTTGAACCATGTTTGACTTGCTTTTATGAGTTGGTGATTTATGAATGTTTGGTCTTAGCTGTGGTTCATGTTGGATTGTGTGGTGCCTCTCTTTTCATATTTGATTTGAATTGATCATGATATGGTTTAAATTCTGACCTTATTTGTTTCTCATCTCATTAAACTCATATTGTCTTTGTATGATGATTAATAGTGTTCAATTATGGTTCTAAAGCAAGTTTGTTTGTGCACTTCCTTGAATGTCTTCATCATTTCTTGAAAGTGTGAAAACTTTACTCATGATGATGTGATGTTTGAGAGTGTGTAATTGATTGTGTGCTTCATCCATCCTTTATGTCTTTATTCATTTAATAAACATGCTTTAATCTTGGTGTGACACTTGTGCATTAATGATAATTCCTCTTATCTTGTGTTGCTTTGCCATTTTCTTTCTCTTCATCTCTTTTCTTCTCCCTTGGGTTTTGAATTCACTTTTTTTGTTGTGATTAAGTTTGTTTAATGTTCACTTGTGTTTGATCATATGCTCCCTTAGGGCTCCTAGTTTGAACTTAATTTTTGATTAGGTTCAAAGTAGGATAGACATTAGGCTCTCAATCCTTTGCATGACAACATTAGGGTAGTCCCTTCTTGACCTCAACCTTAGGTCCATCATTTGTATGATAACATTAGGTAGACTTCCCTCTTATCCTCAACTATAGGGCCATATTTTATGACAACATCTAGGTGAGTTTCCCTTAGAGTTTCTTTTTCCCTTTGAGTCTTCTTTGTCTTCTCAAAACAAAATCAAAACATTTAATAAATATGATGTGCATTATGCGCCACAAGCCTTAAGCATATAGGAAAAGATGAGCGGATGCATTTCTAACCTCATCTTAGGGTACTTTGTGCGCGAGACGCTTGAATCGTTAGCGCAAAGTATTCGATCCTATGTCATAGACTTTAGTGCGATGCGCATTTCAAACAAAGTTAATCCACTTCTGTTAAAACTCATAAAAAAACTGCCAACCATTTTATCCTTCAGGATTGTTTGTCAAATCATTTTCGTATGTTATTTTCGTTCTACCGCAAATAGGCATCGACCCTAACTGCTGGAACGCGAACTTAACGTCACTCATAAAAAACACTTAACCAATCTGTGGTCAGTTCCACGAACTACGAACGCTCTGACTTCCTCATTCTCGTCCGAATGAGGATACGTAGGCACAAGACGGCGAAGTCTTGGCGAGCAACCTTCCCCCATTCACCCGTAGTTCTCCGAACTACATTGACTATGGCTTACCCATTGCACGAGGGAATACATAGGCCTAGGACGGCAAAGTCCTGTCAAGTCTCCTTTTGTTTTTTCCCTTCTCATTTTTGTTTAGCAGTAGAGCTTTAGATAACACACCCTTTGATTATAACAACAAGAGTAGATCCCGTTGAATACAACGGACGTGAGGGGGTGCTAATACCTTCCTCTCGCGTAATTGACTCTCGAACCCAAGATTTGCTTGCGATGACCGTGTCTTCTCCCTTTTGAGGTTTCTTCGATCGTTTCCTTACCCTTGTTGGGATAAATAACGTTCGGTGGCGACTCTGTTTTCCGCGGGTTGTTTTTCGTGTTGCGACAATAGGCTGATAACTTTTATTAGATTTGAGGCACCCCATTATTCTCATCTCATTGATTTTCTTGAAGAGGGAAGTTCCAGCATATAGAAGGAACTAGAGGAGGCAATTGCTATAGCTAAATCTATAGTGTCGTGGTATGGTGATTATATCAACTACTTCATCGTTGGTGTCTTGCCTCCTGACCTGACCTATCAACAAAAGAAGAGATTCTTCCATGACTTAAAAGAGTATTATTTGGATAACTCTCTCCTATTTAAAAAAGGTGTCGACATAACTTTCCACCGATGCATTCCTGATGAGGAGATTGAGAGTGTCATCACCCATTGTCACTCTTCGCCCTATGGAGGGCATATGAATATATCAGAGACTGCACCTAAGATTCTCCAAGCTGGCCATTATTGGCCCACCATTTTTAGAGATGTACATATTTTCACCACGAAGTGTGACCGGTGCCCGCGCACTAGAAACATTTTGAGGAGAGATGGATGCCTCTAAAGAACATCCTAGAAGTGGAGATCTTTGATGTCTGGGGGATTGATTTCATGGGTCTATTTCCGTCTTTGAATGAGAACAAATTTATAGTTGTCATTGTTGACTACGTGTCTAAATGGATTGAGGTTGTTGCTTCTCCTACAAATGATGCACAAGTAGTAATTAAGATGTTCAAGAACGTCATATTCCCTAGATTCGGTACTCACAGGTTAGTTATCAGCGACAATGGCTCACACTTTATCTCAAAATGCTTCGAGAACCTTCTGACCAAGTATGGAGTTAAGCACAAAGTTATGACCCCTTATCATCCACAAACCAGCAGACATGTGGAAATCTCTAATAGAGAGATTAAGAGAATACTTGAGAAAATGACTTCCACCTCAAGGAAAGATCTGTCCACAAAGCTGAATGACGCACTCTGGGTGTATATGACAACTTAAAAGACTCGTATAGGGACCACCCTGTAGCGCGATTTTTGTGGTCCTGAGTCATAATCGCTTGGGTATTACAGTTCAATTAATTTTTTATCCTATTGAGCTGATTAAGGAAGGGAAATAAATGTCTCTAATTAACCCTGCTTGCATACTGAGTTTGAACAGCGGTCTATTAGGTTACAGATGCTATGTGGAAGTGGGGCCCAATCTTTGGTTATTTTGTTGAGAACACAGTGTCTGGATTATTTGTGAGGTCTTTGATAATGTGTTTAGATTTGATGCTTCTGGGTTGATTGATGGAGGCACTGGATTTTGGGTTGTTTATGATTAGTATACTCGCTAAGATTTTTTTCAATCTTATGCCTACGTATTCCCGTTTGACGAAACAGGGAAATCAGAGCGATCGTAGTTCCTCCTATTCTATGGGAGGAGAAAGGTTGTTTTGGTGTCTTGTTCAAAGCCCAAGACATGAAGCTAAAGGGAATATATGTATCTTGTTCAAAGTCCAAGATGTGAAGCTAAAGGTGGTTCGTATCTTGTTCAAAGCCCAAGATGTGAAGCTAAGGGTTTTAGAGAGAATTTGTCATCTCTAAAGAGGAAATTTGGTCTGTTTATCACAACTGTTGGATGACTGATTATAAAGGAGGATTACTTTAACTGGGATATGTGAATCCAGCAATGCCATAATTTCCTTTATAGGGGATTTTTGACCTGAAGGAGAAGACTTTAACTCAGTGTAGAGCAATGCCATCTTTCCTTAGGAATTTCTCATGCTAAAAGAGGGACAGTGGCGTGGATGTAAATAATCCAGAGGCTTGCCGCTTAAAGCAATTAGATAAAGGAAAAAGAGTTGTTGATGTTTGTATATTGTGAGCAAGGTACATATTTTATGCTAGAAGGTTGATTAACTCAACCGGGGTTTTCTTTATACAAAACCTAAGAGGAGGCTATTGACCCAACAAGAGAGTGCTTTTATATGTCTTGTACAAAGCCCAAGATGGAGGCTAAAGGGTTTGTGACCCAACAAGAGGGTCTTTTATACTCAACAAGAGAGTGTTTTGCTGTCTCATACGAAGCCCGAGATAGAGGCTAAAAGGAGATTGACTCAACAAGAGAGTGTTTTGCTGTCTCGTACGAAGCCCGAGATTGAGGCTAAAAGGAGATTGACTCAACAAGAGAGTCTTTTATACTCAACAAAAGAGTGGTTTATATGTGCCTTGTATGAAGCCCAAGATGGAGGCTAAAGGTGTTTGACTCAACAAGAGAATCTTTTATACTCAACAAGAGAGTGATTTTCTATCTCGTACGAAGCCCGAGATGGAGGCTAAAGGGTTTGACTCAACAAGAGAGTCTTTTATACTCAACAAGAGAGTGATTTTCTATCTCGTACGAAGCCCGAGATGGAGGATAAAAGTGTTTGACTCAACTAGAGAGTCTTTTATACTCAACAAGAGAGTGTAGGGAGAATCATTGTACAAAGCCCAAGAGGAGGCTAACTGTGCTGGTGACTGTTTAAGTTTAGTGACAGGTCCAAAATGTTGGATAAAAGAGAAAATCAGTTCTTATAAAGGGAATGATTAAAGGTAAGGCTGTGGTTTGGTACTGATCAGAAGATCAAGGTTATTTTCCTATTTTTTAAGGAAATGGGAAATCCAAAGGGTATTGAGACTGTCCAAGTCTACTGGTGTTTTGAGAAATTAATTCTCAGATAGTGAATGATCTTTGTATGATGTCCAAGAGAAGGCTGGTACATTAAGGGGGTGAAGGTCAACCCATTAACTGGTCAGACACTTGACTCAGAAAGACAGCTCTAGCAAATTGATAACTAGGTTCTGTTCCTATACCTGTAGAGGTCTCTGGGTCCTTGTACTAAGCCCAAGAGAAGGCATGAAAGCTTTTAAGAAGCCGAAGGGTCCTTGTACAATGCCCAAGAGGAGGCGGGGATGCTTTTAAGAAGCCCGTGGATCCCCAAACCCCGAGAAGTTCTAGACATGCCATTCACCGAGAATAGATCAAGCCAGGAAAGTCCGAGAATTTGGAAGAAACTCAAGAGATGCCATTCACCGGGAAAAGATCATCTCTGGGGAGTAGAGTTTCTTTGACAATTTCTAAGAGTGACAGTCTGAGAAAGGGTTCACCGAGAATGCTGCCTTTCACGTCTCCATATTGTTTAACCCCAAGAGGAGGGAAGACTGTATCTGGAATCCTACAGGGGATCTAGTTTTGTTTGTATTTAAGAGTGACCAACAAGGCTTTACCTAGTGCTAGACGTAGTTTCCGGGGAAAACTCTAAATAACTATACTATTATTACACAGTTGATATTTGACAAGTATATAAAAGTTTGTGAAAGAAGATTTATAGTGAGCAGCCCCATAATACAGATATATTTATATATATGAAAGCGGATAAAGAAAGCGGGTAAACACTTACTCGGTTGTAGAGCTTCCATGCTGTTTTGTTAGTTGTCCAACTAAGAAAATTTTGATAATAATATTATATTCAAAATCAAAGGAGAAAGTGCTTTGAAAAGATTTGTTGGGGCTTACAGCTCAAGGAGAGGCCCAAGGTTTTATCGATGATTGCACTGTTGTTTTGAAATTGTATAAGGACTTATACAAGTGACTGAGGCCCAAAAAGGTTTTCTGTATAAAGGGATGGGTCTTACACTCTATTAGAGGCCCAATGATTTATTTTTGTACAAGTGGTGGGGCTTACAGCTCAAGGAGAGGCCCAAAGAGTTTTTGTTAAAAAAGGCGACGATCGTGCCGAACTTTTTGATGGGATCGGGACTTATACAATACACTGAGGCCCAAATCATTTTGGTTTTCAAAAAGGGTTGGGTCTTACACTCTATTAGAGGCCCAAAGAAATTTAAAGAAAAGAAATGGGGCTTATAACACGAGGGTAGGCCCAGATAATTTGATTTTTGAACTGGCGATCGCGCCGAGATTTTCTTTTAACGCAGAGGGGCTTATACAATATCTGAGGCCCAAAATTGTTTTGGTTAAAAGGGTATTGGGTCTTACACTCTATTAGAGGCCCAAAGTGTTTGAAAAAAGTTTGATGAGGGTTGAATTAATCAAAAACCCTAATTTGTTTTCAAAATATATTTTAATTGAATAAAAATTCAATTAAAATGATCAAAATTGTTAAACATGTGTGAAAACAAATTGTGATCTTGGATTAATGTCTGAAAAATCATGTTTATATCCACAAAATGATTGGAAATAAATCAAGTTTGGAAAATCAAGGGAGAAATTTCAAATGCTAAAAACAAATAAAATATTAATTCTTTGCAAAAATATCAAATATATCAAATAAATAATATTTTTGGATTTTTTGGTAAAATAAAATATTTTAACATTTTTGTGAATTATTAAAAAAAGAATCAACTCAAAATCATTAAAACTCAGAGAGAAATTAATTTTTGAATCAATTAAATAAAATCACAAAAATTCAAATATTCAAATTTTGAAAAAGGGCGCCAAGAACAATGGCAAGAACACGTGCCACCCTCTGTTTCTGCAGATTTGCGTTTTCTATCCAATCTCACTGAATACTTGATTATATCATGCAATCTACATATCAATTTGCTCGTTTTCACCTCACGATCATGTCTATGGTCTTTAATTTCATTTATTTTAAACATGGAATAAGAAATCAAAGAGAAACCTTAAGAACCCTAAAATTTGCATGAAGGCTCAGAAATTCCATACACGATTCAAACAAAGCAATTGATTGAGGGAAAACACTCTATGCATGATTATGAACATATGGCCAAATTATTGTGCAACAAAAAATGCATGGATCATAGAGTTAGAAGAGCTCATGCTTACCTCTTGCAGCTGGTGATCGTGTTTTGGGTTAGAGGTGTTACAACTAGGTTCCAATGATGTGGATAGCTTCCCTAGGTGCCAAGTGATGTGCCTGAGTACTTGGAATGGTTTGAAACAAGCTGGAACTGAAGATGGTATCTCAACTGCAACTTGGTTAAAACCTTGAGCAGCTGGCTGGTGATTCTAAGAAATTAGTGTTCTAGATTTTGTTTAAGTGTTTGGATCACTTCTATATGATGTTTATGAGGTGTGTGTGTGTGTGATTGGTTTGGTCGGAATTGCTCTCAAACTCAAAACCTGATAGTGACTTACTTTGGAAGGCAAATTTGGAAGTGAGAAGGTGATTTTGAGGAAAGCATCTGTTTGATGGCTTTGGTGTACTCAAACTGATCACAAATGAGCTCTATTTATAGTGGAGCAAGTTTGTTTTGCAAGCAATAGTGAATGGAAACTGCTGCAGAGGTTTGGCCAATGTTATTCAATGAGAATCTAAGTCTCCTCTAGCCATTGACTAGAGGTTAGGGCACAGGCTGCTGGTTCCCTTGGTCTTGGATATGTCTTGACTGAATTCAGTTGGAAATGGATCAGTTCATGCCACCTTGGTGCATCCATTAAATGCTCCAAACCAAAATTGGAGTCTTGTCCCTCTTTTAGGCATTTCTAGGTTTGGCATGCTACTTTTGGTTCCAAAGACTTGGGAGGCTTATGGATCAGTGTTTATCCCTCCTTGGTCTCCCCCTGAGGTGTTCATATGGATAAGTGTGTTTGTCATTTGCACAAATTTGGAAAATCGAGCAAAATGCACAAATCTGCCTTGCTTTGACAGTTTTCAGCAAGGCATATTGCCATTGTCATATCACATGGCTCAAGTGGAATTTGATGGAGTTCTTGGCCATTTTGGAAAGCCCTCATATGATACAACAACTGTTTGATCATAGTTGGTTTTGATACTCTTTTGATCCAAGTGAAAAATGCCCCTACATTTGGAAAAAAGTGAAGGCAGATTCTGACTTAATGAAAATTTCACTAAGTGTTGGAAAAAAGTGACATTTTCACTTTTTGTGATTTTGATCATTCCATAACTTAAAATTCATGAGGAATTGGAATGAGTTGTGTTTGAAGCTTTTGTAGAGGGCCATGAGAGCTACAAATCCAGCTTTGAATGGGGAAAAATGGCCTTGTGGTTTAGGAGATATGATCCTCCAAAGTTGGTACCCTAGCCACTTTGTTCCATAACTTAGAAAGTTTCCAAGTTTTTTATGGTTACCCCTTTTACAAGTTATCCAACTTTTCTTGATTTTTCTTGATGAATGATGATTCCAATCACACATTAACATCACTTTAGGGTTAGGGGACCATAATTGATTAAAAAAATCAAAAAGTCAAACTTTGACTTTTGGGCACAGTTGACTTTTTATCAGATGAATTCTAAACTGTGCGATCCTCTATGAAATCAAGTCCTTGACCTAAATCAAACTTGATGGATTGATTTCATAGGTGTTATAGGGTGTATTGATTCATGTCCCAAGGTTTGGGAGCATGTCCTGGTCAAAAGTCAAAGGAACATTTGACTTTTCCCACGAAACCCTAATTGTGGTTCTGATGAACTTGAAACTTGTTTCTCAAGCTTCTTGGATCAATCCATTGTTGCAAATGGGTCAATGTAGTGTGTTAGGGACACTCAAATTCTATCTTGAGGTCTTGGCTCATGTTTTGTCCCAAAAGTCAACTTAGGGGTGAATTAGGTCAAGAAACCCTAATTCCTGATTTTTGATAAATGCAACCCCTGAGGCCAAATTGACATGATGATTGGGTCCATAAGGTTCCATGGAGTATTTTAGGTTATATTTTGAAGCATTGGCTCATGCCCATAGGAAAATTTCCTTCTGGAGGCCTTGGTCGACCAAAACCTTAATTTGGTGACACTGGCGATCTTGAGGCTTAATCCACCTGGAAGGCTGCAACCTTGGGCTTAATCCTTGAGGTGGGAGCCCTCTTGATCCTTTGTGGATGTTTGAGAGGTTTAGACAAGTTGAAGATCATGTCATTCCTTGATTGATCCTTTGTCTAAGGCTCTGAGAGGGCTTGAAACCCTAATTTTGATTGTAGTGGATGCTCACCCATCTTTGGGGAGGCTAATGAGGCATAATGGTTCATCCATATTATGATGATGATTTACACAATGATGGGAAATCTCAGTGGTCAAAATTTGGGGTATGACGCACCCCTTTCAAGCTTGTCTATGGTAATTCTTGACATCTCCTGGTAGAATTAGAGCATAAAGCCTATTGGACCATCAAAGCCCTGAATATGGATCATACCGCTGCCGGGAGTAAAAGGATGTTAGATATGCACGAGTGGGAAAAGAGTTGCGGTTGTTTAATTCTAGGTTAAGGCTGTTTCTTGGGAAACTTCGGTCCATATGTTATAGACCGTTCGAATTGACTGGAGTCAGTGAATCAAGAGTAGTGGAAGTATGAAGCAAATCCACTAGGAAATTTTTATTCGATGGTTAACATTTGAAGCACTACCATCCTTCGGATAATTTGCTAGGACAAGGTTGTGCCTTGGTCATTTTCCCCCTTGAGGGCCGAACCTTATTGAGTCGAGCTACCGACATAAAATGAAGCATTGTGTGGGAGGAAACCCACGGGTTTTTATTTCTTTTAATTTTCCTTAAGTACCAATAAAAGCAGAATGATTGTAGTTAAGGCAACTCAAGTGATGAGCCAAAGGAGTTAAAGAGGAGTAAACAAGGTGTTGGAACCGTCCAAAATGGAAAAATAAACCCTCTGACTACATGACGGACAGGTTGTTATGCTACTAACAGTCATTAACTGATTTTAAAAGGCTGACAAGCAACCCATCATGGCCATGACACCCGTCAGCATGTTAAAGGCGTGTTTGGCTGTTTCACTTCATTCCATCTTCCCATTTAATCATATTTGAATATATTTTAAGTCATTTTAATACTCACTAAAACAAAATTTAGATTTTTCTCTCACCCATCTCACTTAAAACCCACACCCACTCTCTCTTTCTCCTCTTATTTTCATTTTCAAACTTCATCTTCCTCACACAAATTCCTCAATTTCCTCCATTAAAACAACTCTTAAAAGCTCCATATCTCACTTATTTCTCACCCAAATCCAAAACTGTAACCACCACAACACTAACCATTCCTTCCAAAACAACAATCCACCCTCAAAAAATAAACTTCCTCTACTTCCCTCAAAATACGAATTTGGATTTTACACCCTATTTCTCACCAAAAACCCAAACGTTCTCCAAAAATGCCTCCAAGATATGAAATTGATTACATGGGAATCTAGTTCAGAGAGGGGGAAGCTGGAGCAGAACAAAGAAAATGGTTCAAGTACCTTTTCCTACGAGAGCTAACACCCACGAGGTATGTGTCATACCCCAAATTTTGACCACAAGATTTCCCATCATTGTGCAAATCATCACCACAATATGGATGTACCTTCATACCTCATCAATTCTCTAAAAGATTGTTGAGCATTCACTCCAATCAAGAATTAGGGTTTTAAGCCCCCTCAGGGCACTCAAAAAAAGGATCAATCAAGAAAGGACACGATCCTAAACTTTTCAAAGCATTTCAAGCATCCATGAAGGATCAAGAGGTCTCCCACATCAAGAATTGAGCATGAGAATGCAACACTTCAAGCTATTCAAGCCTCAAGATCATCAGTGTCACCAAATTAGGGTTTTGGTCGACCAAGGCCTCCAGAGAGAAATTTTCCTCTGGGCATGAGCCAATAATTCAAAACATGATTCAAGGAGCTCAAAGGGACCTCATGGAGCCAATCATAAGTTCAAAATAGCCTTAGGGGATGCTTTAATCAAAAATCAAGAATTAGGGTTTCTTGACCTAATTCACCCCTAAGTTGACTTTTGGAGCAAGACATGAGCCAAGACCTCAAGAAGTGTTTTGAAGACCTCCAATACATCATATTGATTCATTTACAAGATTGGATTGATTCAAAGAACTTGGTTTATAAGCAGTACAAGGATTCAAATTCATTTGGACCAATTAGGGTTTCCTGATGAAAAGTCAACTGTATCTTTGACTTTTGACCAAGACATGATCCCAAACCTTTGGACATGATTCAAGACACTCTATAAAACCTATGTAATCCATCCATTAGGTTTTAATTAGGTCAAAAACTTGATTTCATAGAGGACCACAAAGTTTGAAATTAATCTGATAAAAAGTCAACTGTGCCAAAAAAACCAAGTTTGACTTTTTGAATTTCGTGACAAACAAGGCTTCTTTGAGTAAAAAAAATGTTAACATATGGTTTGGATCATCATCCATCAAGAAAAATAAGAAAAATGGGGTTACTTGCAAAAGGGGCAACCATAAGAAACTTGAAATTTCACTAAGTTATGAAAAAAAGTGATTTATACCCAACTTTGCAAGGCCATAACTTGTGATCCAAGCAACCTTTTTCTTCCATCCAAAGCTCAAATGAAAGCTCTCATGACATACTTCAAGATTGTCAACTACATCAGATTCCAAATCCTCATGGATTTGAGTTATGGATTGATCAAAATCACAAAAATATGAAAATGACCATTTTTCCAACACTTAATGAATTTTTGGACAGAATCTGTTTTGGATTTTCACCAACTTTGAGGCCATTTTTCATTATTATCCAAGATGATTCAAGACCATTGTTGGACATCAAAGTTAAAGTATGTTATTGGGGCTTTCTAAAAAGTACAAGAGCCTCCCATGGTTCCACTTGAGCAAGGAGTTATAAGCCCCCAAAAATGGCATTTTTCACCCTGCCCACACAAAGGCATGAAAACATAACTTAGTTCCCACGATTTCTTGAGCCAATTTTGGACACTTGCATCATTTCATTTCTGTCCAAAATCAAATTGAATGATGAAGAATCTGATCACAAGGCCGCCAAGTCCAAAATCCAATCCTTTAGGCATGTGACATTCAAAGTTCAAATCCAAAAACTTCAAACTTGTCATAAGGCATTGAATGGATGCATAGAGCTGACATGTATCAGTCCACAACATTGCAAATGAGTCAAGATAAACTCAAGCATCAGAAGACCATATGCCTGCAAGATTGACCCAATTCAATGGCTAGAGGAGACTTTGGCTACATGATAAAGTTCAATGGATATTGGAGTGATCCATCCTCCAATCACTATTGCTCCCAAAAAAAAGTTGACCTACTATAAATAGAAGTTCTTTCTGATCAATTCAAGTACACCAAAGCATAGCAATACATGCTTTCCTCTAAATCACATTTCAAAAACTAGATTTTGCTTCTTCTTGAAGTAACTATTGAATTTTAAAATAGAGGTCAATTCCATCAAAACCAACCACGCCAACACCTCACATATATCATATATAAGTGATTCATAACCTCAAAACACATCTGGAACACCTGAATCATAAAGTTACCCCCATTTGCTCAAGCTTTTTGGCCTACTTGCAGGTGAGGTGCCACAACAAGAACCAAGTGCATTCAATCCATTCCAAGCTTCCAAACACCTTATATTAGGTCCATTGAAGCTGTCCAGGTCATCACACAACATCTGTAACACCTACAACTAAGGATTTGATTTCCACTTGGAGAGGTAAGCCTGACACTCTCAAACTTTATGATCTATGCATCATAAATGTGTTTTCAAGTTACAAACATGTTTCCGCACATATGTAGAGTGATTCCCCTCAATCAATTTCTTTGTAGCTTTCGTGTATAGGATTTCATAGTGTTCTTGCAGAAATTAGGGTTCTTGAGTTCATCTTCTGATTTCTCACTAAAAACTTAAAATAAATGCAATTAATTTATATCATTGGAATCCTTGTTCAAAAATACACAATTTTCATGTTTACAAAAGTCAAAACCATTACGTATTGAGAGAGATATGTGAGGTTTTGCAAATTGGCTATGGCGGGTACACGCGAGGAAGAAGAAGATGGCCTTGGCGCCATTTTCAAATTTTTGAATTTTTGAATATTTGATATTTTTATTAAATGATTTCAAAAATTAATTTCTCTTTCATTTTTACTCATTTTTTATTGGTTCTTTTTTTTAAAAAAGTCACAAAAATGTTGAAATTTTTTAATTAAAAAAATCACATTTATATTATTTATTTAATATATTTGGAATTTTTGTAAATAATTTCATTTTATTTGTTTTTTAACATTTTTAAATGAAATTTCTACCTTGAATTTTCAAATTTATTTGAATTTCAAGCTTTCATATGGTTAAACTTGATTTTTCAAAATATTTTTCAAAGTTGATAATTTTTTTTTTTAATATAATTGATATTTTATATCATTTTTTATTTAATTTCCTTTGAAAATTATATTTTAAAATTCAAAATTAGGGTTTTCTCTAAATTTTGATTTTTCAAACTTCACAAAAACACTTCAGGGCCTCTAATGGAGTGTAAGACCCATCCCTTGTTACACATAAATAATTTTGGGCTTCAGTCACTGAATAAGTCCCACTGTGTTTTCCGAAACCGTGGCGCGATCGTCGCCTTTTAAACAAAAATCATCTGGACCTCCCCTTGAGTTGTAAGTCCCATCTTTCTTTTTTATAAACTTTTGGGCCTCTAATAGAGTGTAAGACCCATCTCTTTTGTAAATACCATTTTTTGGGCCTCAGTCATTGTATAAGTCCCGATACGGTTTTCAAAATAAACGGTGCGATCACTGTTTTCATATGGGCATCTCCTTGAGTTATAAGCCCCATCTCTTGTATAAAAATAACTTTTGGGCCTCTACTAGAGTGTAAGACCCATTCCTTCTTGTACATAAATAATTTTGGGCCTCAGTCATTGTATAAGTCCCTCAGTGGTTTTCAAAATCACGGCGAGATTGCCACCTTTTCGAATAAGTCATCTGGGCCTCTCTTTGAGCTATAAGCCCCAAACATTTCTTTTAAAAAAACTTGTTTTTTATTTAAAAATTCAAATTCAATGTTTGTTTTTCAAAACTTTCTTCAATTTCTTGAAACCCTGAAAGAGGTAATACGGTTGTAGTAAATACAACAGATCACAATATGCTTGGGCTTTTTCTCAGAAGGTAAGTCCCGTATCTTTTTCAGTGCATATTTCTTATGTATATCTGTCAATATAAATGTCTGTATATAATTGTGCATATCTTGCTTAGAGTCTCCCCAGCAGTTAGGTCTAGGTTTAGATCAAACCAGAGGTTACTTTACAACATAGTTAAAAACTAGTTCCTCATAGGAAATTCCCTATACACTCTTGCCTCCTATTGGGCTGCTTATACAATATGGAACGGAGAAAGGCATTATTCCCGGTGAAACGTTTCTCAAGACTGTCAAACTTTGAAATATATATGTACAAGAAATTCATTTCCCCAAAGAGGATTAATTCCTGGAGAAACCTCTTTTGAATTTCTTCAAACCTTAGAACTATTCAGCAGAGAAAGGATTAATTCCCGGTGAAACCTTTCTTGAAATTTTCTGATGCTTGGACCCACAAGCTTCTTAAAAGCATCCCCAGCCTCCTCTTGGGCTTAGTACAAGGATCCACAGGCTTCTTAGAAGTTCCCCAGCCTCCTCTTGGGCTTAGTACAAGGACTCAAAGGCCTCCTAAAGGTATAGGATAGAAATTAGTCATCTCTACTAGTTCAATCAGGAGAGTTAAGAATTCCAAAACATCAGATCACTCTAGGGTTGATCTTCATCCCTTAAACCCTTAGCCTCCTCTTGGGCATCATACAAAGATCTCTCTCTACACTAGAGCCTACCATTTCTTGAGAGACTTGGATAATCTCAGCCTCCTCTTGGGCTTCATTCAAGTAGACTTGGAAAGTCTCATATCCTCTTAGACCTCACAAAGACTCTTAAGTTTCCTAAAAGCACAGGAAAAAACCCTGATCACTTCATCAATATACTAATCTCCAGCAGAGTTGAAACCTCTATAAGTTTCCAAACTCTCCTTTAAACCCATTTAACCCCCAACAAGGTTTAAACCTTCAACTTAGAAATCCCAGCCAGGGTCAATTAGCCATCAATAAATCCCCAGTCAAATCAGAACCTCATGGCATTTAATATCTCAACTCTTCCCTAATCCTCGGCAAGAATAAACCCCTTGGGATTCCCCAACACAATTTGGACATGCTTCTAGATTTCAACAAATCCTCAGCAATAGATAGCCTTCTCTTAGGCTTCATATAAGAATTCATCACAGTGGAGTTAGTCAGCCTCAATCTTGGGTTTTGTACAAGATTGATAAAACCCTCTCCAGTGGAGTCAATTTCTTTAAGCTTCAACCTTGGGCTTTGATCAAGGCACTCAAAAATCAACATCCCCTCAGATGAGACCATGAGTCCACTCTGCAGGAAGATACATCTCATATACATCACATATCAAAACAGACAATCAAAACCTTTTTCCCAGATAATTGCTGTAAGTGGCACACTTGTTGATTCAAAATTCAAGCTGGAGTCTTTCCTTTATCATGGCTAAAAACTTATCTTTCATCTAACTACTGTAAGTGGAAAGCCTCTGGATTCTATGCATCCAAGCCAATGTCCCTCTCTTAGCATGAAAGATTCATAAGGAAAAGTGGCATTGCTCTACATTGAGTTAAAGGTTCCTTCCTTCATGACATCACCCTTATAAAGGAAATTACGGCATTGCTGGATTCACATATCCCAGTTAAAGTAATTCCCCTTATAATCAATTTCTCAACATCTGTGATGAATAGGTGAGATATCTCCCTTTAGAGATGACAAATTCTCTCTCAGTCACCCTTTTAGCTTCAATCTTGGGATTTAAACAAGACACAAATACTCAGCTAGCTTCAATCTTGGGCTTTGAAAAAGACACCAAACATCTTTCCTCCCATAGAAATAGGAGGAACTACGATTTCTCTGATTTCCCAGATATCTTTAAGGGAATACGTAGGTATAAGATTGCAAAATCTTAGCGAGCACACAAATAAAAAAATTTAGGTCCAGTACCTTTCCAAAAACAACGGAAAACCCAAAAACAGCAAAAACATTCTCTCAGTTCTCCCAAAGGAGAAACTTTCCCAAGCCACAACAGATAAACACCAGAGAACATTTCAAATTAACAGAGAAACATGAAATAAAAGGTCTATGGATAACCATATATACACTGGGTGTTAATAGCTTCCCTTTGTATAACCTGACCCCAACCCCCAATCTCTTAGCATTTGTTAAAGAAAACATTTGCGTGCAAGGTTAGTTTTAGATATCTTCCCTTTCCTTTCTAGCTTCATAGGATAAATAAGAAATCAGAAAGTAGCACCCAAATTCCATTGCGGTAAGGTGGTCGCATCACCGACAAAAATCGCACGCTACAGAAAAATGGCGACTCTGCTGGGGAGTTTTAGGATTAGAGTTCCTATGAGGTCTAGGCTTTGCTTTATTTCTCTGTTTATTTATTTTCTCAATTTTCTGCTATATATATCATTTACTGTCATATTACTTGATACCTGTGTTTAAATTTCTGTTAATTGGGAATGCGAATGATACGTATGTGGAAAGTTTGAGAGAACATTAAGATAAGTGGTGGCGTCTCCAGGAAAGGCTTATAGGAGGTGAATCCCGACCAAGTTAACCTGGAAGTCCACCGAATTAGTCGAGGTACCCGTGTGGACTTGCTAATGTTGAACGACTGATTGTCGAGAAGCATAGCCTTCCCAATGCGGTACCTATGACACTGAGGATTTAGTATACACTTAACCATTTAAACCATTAGGTAGTGCGGTGACTATCAGGAATAGTTGACATGCGATACTACACTCAAAAGAGATCAATCTTAGGATTTTACAGCTCGCTTGAGTCAATCGGCTTGTCATTAATATCCCTAAGAGGGGTCAATGATTTTGGGAACCTTTTAGAACCCGTTCTATAGGTACAAAAAATTGACCAATTAGTAATCTTTGGGGATGGATAGATCCATGGCTCCATGCTCGTGACGACGAAGCCCTAAACCCATGTTTTCAAGTGTTTTTGTTTGCTGCATTCATGCATCCATACATTCATTAAAAAAACTCTATTCAAAAACAGAAAAAATCTTTTTTCAAAAGAGCTAAAACAATAATTGCAAATATCAGAGAGAGGTTGCGTTATGGATTTCGGTAGAAGAAAAACGCACAAGTACACCTTCAAGGTTCTAAAACTGGATGACCTAAGGAAATTGGGAAGGATGATTACTAATCCCGAGGCTTTCAGAGCTAAGCACGGGGGACTGGTATCTCTTCTGAAGGTCAACATGGTTGAAGGGATCCTGTCTACGCTGATTCAGTTCTACGATCCGGTTTACCACTGCTTCACATTCCCGGATTATCAGCTCACACCAACGCTGGAAGAGTACTCCCACCTGATTGACTTACCCATCACTGATCGAGATCCATTTTCTAGACTAGAAGAAATTCCAAAAGAATAGACTATTGCAAGAGCCATCTCTTTGGATGAATCAGAAGTCAGGACTCACATGACCACCAAAGGAGGAATCCAGAGTTTACCAGCTCAATTCCTGATGAAGAAAGCTCTATACATTGCCAGTATATGATATGTAACCGCTTTCGAGGATATCTTTGTCCTGCTTATATATGGGTTATTTATTTTTCCTAAGTTTGACAACTTAGTCGACACCAATGCTGTTAAGATATTCTTGATTGGGAACCCCGTACCAACCTTACTCGCAGATGCTTATCATTCTGTACACTTAAGGAATTTGTACAGTGAAGGGATGATCACATGCTGTGTACCATTACTCTACAAATGGTTTATTTTCCACTTGCCCAAGTCTGCTGCTTTTTGGGATCACAAGAGTAATCTGTGATGGTCGCAGAAGATTATGTCGCTTACCAATACAGACATAGATTGGTACAATCGGATATACAAAGGGATGAAGATCATCGACATATGCGAAAATTTCCCCAATGTACCCCTCATTGGTACTAAAGGAGGGATCAATTATCATCCAATTTTGGCTCACCGTCAACTCGGATACCCGATGAAGAATATTCCACATAATGCTCATCTGGAAGGTCTTTTCTTCAAGGAAGGAGAAAATGACATGGCACTAAAGAAGAAATAGTGCATGCCTGGAAACATATTCACAGGAAGGGGAGAGAATCCTTGGGAAGACCAAATTGTTCCTCTACAAAACCTTATCTCCACTGGGTGCAAACCAAAGCTATCAAACTGAGGATGCCTTACCCTCGTCAAGAAGTTTTTCCCTTAAAGGAATCTGTCCTTTATGTCATGTCTGACACGGAAAAACTCCAGGTCACTCTGAACAAAGTCCAACGTGAGAAGAACTCTTGGAAGAACAAATACCAGATCCTAAATTTGGAATGTACCAAGATTCAGGAACTACTAAAGGAGAAGGATGCTCTGATTGAGATATTAGAGCAGCATGCTATGGAAAGTCAGGAGGAATGAATTTGCTCACTCCTTTCACTTGGCAGAGAGTCGTCGACCCGACCACGGCTGAAGGAGCCCAATCAAAGTAAAGAAAAGTTCAGGAACCAGCATCTGAGCTCTCCTCAGAGAGAACTCAGGATCCATATGCCTAATTTTCCTTACAGTACCTTGTAAAATACTGTACATTTTCTTGTAAAATACTGCAATCTTTCAAGTTCAATTAAAGGGTCCCTCCCACTGTGTGATATTTGCAATATAATTGTTAACAGTTATTTTGAAAACAAAAAAACTAAAAAATATAACATTCTTTGCATATCATTCATCATTCTCACATAGCACATCTTTGTCTTTGAATCTCACATATGTGTCGCACTCTAGAGTCAAATTGTCTCATTCGTACAATACTCGGGCCAATCGACAAAACAAAATGGACTATCTCTAGGAAGAGAACAGAGAGATGAGAGAAGAAATCAACACTCTGAAGGAGAGTTTGGAGAAACTCCACCACGATATGCAATCCCTGGCAGTAACCCAGGAACAACAGCATCAAAGGACTATAATCTCGGAGAGTACGTCTACACCAGCATTTGAGACGTCTGGCAGTCATCTTCAGTACAATATGCCTAAAGGTTTCCCCTGGGGCATACCTCGCAACTTTATACCTGAAGGATACATCCCACCGGTAACTGAAGACCCGGAAGTCGTAACATGAACAGCCAGACCTGAAGGTTACAAACTTCATGGAAATGAAGACGCAAGGGTTACAACCAAAACTCCTGAAGGTTACAAACTTCAGGTCACTGAAGCGCCAAGAGTCACCGCAATAATGACTATACCACAACCAGTGGTACACACTGTCCCGGAGGGGCAGATTCCGCAAGCAATTTCTGGAGGAAACAAAGACGTGTACGAAAGGATGAATGAATTCTAGGAACAATTATTGGAAATGCAGAAGGAACTGCATGCCATTCGCGGTCAAGACTTATTTAGAAAGGATGCCACCGACCTCTGTTTGGTCCCTAATGTAAAGATCCCGCACAAATTCAAGGTGCCTGACTTTGAAAAATACAAACGCAACTCTTGCCCTCAAAGTCATTTGGTGATGTACGCTTGAAAAATGTCTACCCAGACAGACAATCAACAACTACTAATCCATTACTTCCAGGACAATTTAACCGGTGCCGCACTCAAATGGTACATGGGTTTAAACCGCACCAAGATTAGTACTTTCAGAGATCTCGGGGCAGCCTTCGTTCAGTAGTATAAATACAACTTGAACATGGCACCGGATAGGGACCAACTCAGAGCAATGTCACAAAAGGATAAAGAAACTTTCAAAGAATATGCTTAGAGATAGCGTGAAATTTCCGCCCAGATCTGTCCCCTTCTCGAAGAAAAGGAAATGACGAAGATCTTCCTGAAAATATTGAGCTCGTTTTATTACGACTGAATGGTTACCAGTGCACCCAGTGACTTCACTGAAATGGTGAACATGGGAGTACGCCTTGAAGAAACAGTCCGAGAAGGACGATTGGTAAAAATTGCAGAACCATCTGGTAGTACCAAAATATACGGTAGTGCTTTCCAAGAGAAGAAAGAACAAGATATCAGTAATATCTCTCTGGGAAAGCAAAGGCGAATGTATCACCCGGTAGCAGCAGTAACTCCCGCTATTAACCTAGCTCCGACTCAAACTTATCAACCTCAGGTTGCTCAGAGTGAACTGAATCAACAATAGTATCAGTAAAGGCCTCAACAACCTCTTCAGTAGGCTCACTCGCAGTACAATAACAACAATCGTACTACACAACCATCAGGGTTTGACCCTATACCAATGATGTACACAGAGTTATTTCCACTTCTACTGGCTAAGGGGCACGTTCACACCAGGACACCTCTTGCAGTACCAAAAAATCCACTTTTTTGGTTCAAAGAAGATTAAACTTACCCTTACGATCAAGGAGGATCGGGACATAACATTGAGAATTATCTCAGCTTCAAGTCTGATGTACAGAATCTTGTCAGGAACGGGGTTTTATTTTTTAAGGTTACAAATCCAAATGTTCAGAGAAACCCATTACCACAACATGAGAAGACTACAGTTAATTTGATAGAAGAGGATCCTGTTAACAGTTATCAAATTCACAATGTACGCTTACTAGGAACCAACCTGGTAAAGATGCATAGCAAACAGAGCAGGTACGACCATGTGCCATCTCACAACTATCATCAATGTGATATCTGCTCCAAGGACAATCAAGGGTGTGCCATAGTACAAACAGCTCTGCAAGAACAAATGGATCTGGGCTGGATTCAAGATCATAGGATTCGTGAAGTAAACATGGCCCATGCACATCCCAACATTGTTCAGAACCACGACATTCATGCAATGAACGTCAATCTAGTGGCCTTGCATTCAAGACAAAGTCAGTATTACAATCTTCCTCAGCACGATTATAGCGCTTGTCCGATCTGCTCGAAAGACAATCAGGGATGCTCTTTTATACAAGAGGCCCTCCAACGTCAAACGGATCTCGGATGGATCCAATACTACCCTGAAAGAAGTGATCATCAAGTCAATATGGTTCAAATATTTGACATACGCTTGATGAATACATGTCTAGTGGAATTGCATGCTAAGCAGGTCAGACTTGGTTTTCTGGCTTCACATGATTATCAAGACTGTAAAGAATGCTATGAAAACAACCAAGGGTGTGCGCTTGTACAAAGGACTCTTTAACATCTGTTGGATCACTGGTGGCTTCCGATTTACCTGGATGAAGACACACAACAAGTTAGCATGGCTGATGGGAATCCTAGAAGACATCAAAGTTGTGATGTTCGCTCAATGGAAACGGATCTAGTAAGGATGCACTGCATACAAAGCAGATAAGGTCGGGTATCACCTCACAATTATGAACGCTGTAGAGTATGCTCGAAAAATAACCAAGGATGTTATTGTCGCTCCCGGGATTTTTATCCAAGTACAAACGCGAAAGTGGCACCGAAACAGAGTCGCCAGCAATGTGTATTTATCCCAAGAGAGGGAAAGGAAACACCGCATAAACCTGAGGGAAAGGAAAGAACATGGTCTCACGACCAAGAGAACTGGTTTCGGGAGTCGGTTACGCGAGAGGAAGGTATTAGCACCCCCACGCGCCCATCGTACCCAATGGGATCCACGCTTGCTTGCTTCAATCAAAGGGTGTAAGGAAAGGATACTGGAAAAGGGAACTGCTAGCTGGAGAACTGGAAAAGGAAAGGGAGAGAGAAAGAGAAACAAATGTAGGGAAAATAAAAGAAGTGCTCGAATGGGCCCTACCCCACTGCCTACGTATCTCATCGGGAACATGAGAATTAGAGCGACGTAGTTCCCCTCACTAGGGATGGATTGTTTGTGTTTTTTAGGGAACGACTAACGTTCTAGCTCAGGTGTTGCAGGCTCGCTGGTCCGAGTGTGTTACCATCTTGCAAGAGAACAAGGAGGAACACGTTCGTACGTTGAGAATGAGTGAGATGAGAAAAGAAATCTCGAAGGAAAGACGTTATTGTTTGTTTTTGTCTTTTAAGCAAGAAGTGTTTTTGATTATGCGTGTTTTGTAACTCGTATTGTATTTAAGTCCTTCACATAGGATCGAATGCCTCGCATATCGAACCAAGATGGGACGCATGCTAAACATTCCAAGAAAATGAGAGAAGACCCCACATTTCCGTGTTCCCACATGAAAGGCCTAAATACAATAGGTGTTATGCCTTTATTAAGTGCTTTTACTCTTGTTTTAAGATGAGAAGAAGAGACTCAAATGGTCGAGAAAGGGTAAAATCTAATGAAGGAGACTAAGACTCAATCTTAATGTTATAATACATGGTGATCCTATGGTTAATGAGGTTTAGGAAACCTAATCCTAAAAGAAAGGAAAAGAAGAGCAAAAGAAGCAACTTACTTCCAAGATGGAAGTTAAGTTGATCTTAAAGAGGGATGAAGAAGAAGTTATTCAAAGAAAGCATGTCTAAGCTTATCAAAATCACAATTTGAATTATTAGAAGAAATAAGAGAGGATGAGAGAAAAAAATGCATGCGGAAGCATATCCACACACTTACTTACCATTTACACCTACATGAAAAGGTTAGTTCAAGATTATTCACAAAAAATCCTAAGTAAAAGAACTTAGTCAAACAAGCCAATGGAAGGAAACAATGAAAACAGTAGCTATTACAGCCCATATGCAACAGAACAACAGTAAATTCAGCTTCATATACCCAACAACAAACAACAGCGCATGTTCAACATACAAAATGGGTGTCACAAACATTTGGCAGCACATACTACAGCATATATGTGTATAGACAACAGTGGAAGATTAGAGACAGCATGCATAACAAACGATTTCAATCATGAACAACCATTATCACGCATCAGGCCTTGCACATTCATCAAACAAACACGATCACAATCACATTATGAATCATGATGAACAATCTTTGAAATCAAACATGTTATAATGCACATTACAAAAGAATACACATTGTCAAGAATATGAGCAAGTCAAAACAAGTATACATCTCTTGAAATGGAAAGCAACTGAACATGCGCATAGTGATTCCAGCAACATAACATCAATTATCAATTAATAAGCTCAAAGTGTGTGCATCATGTGTTCATCTCATCGATTAATCAACAAATGCAAACATAAACATTCATCGATTAACAATCAAGAACCGCGTGTCAAAAAACATACTCATGCAATAGTGTGAAGTGAAACAGCTCAAAAATAGTCCACTAATCATCAATGGATCAATCCATGAAGTTTAAACATGTATTGGATGTTAAACAAGCAAGAAAATGCAAGAAAATATCATTCTGCAGCAGGGGTAATCGATTACTCACTTTGAGCAATTGATTACTCAGTTGAAATTTGGCGAAAAACATGCAAATAAGGCTGAGTAATCAATTACTCTATTAGGTTAATCAATTACTACTGCAGCAGAGACAAAAATTCAGCTTTGAAAAGCACTTTTCAGCAGTGAATGACTTATCCAAACATCCAATTGAACATGTAATCAATTAAGCACGAAATTACATTGAATTATGATCGTCAAACATCAATCAAACTCAATCATCAACCACAACAAAAATCATATTCAAGCACATGAATCCAAATCGAAAATCCACAAAAATCTACATCAAATAAGTTGTGAATAAGCTAAAAACAGTGTAGATTTAGGGAAAACCAACCTACAAAGCGGAGACTTGCTTTGGTAATTGTTGCAAAGTAATCTTGGTGCAAAAAATGAAAGAAAACCAGAGATTCTTCAATCAATAGCCGAAATACGTCAAAACTGAACGAAATCGCGAAAATCCACCAAAATCCGACTTGCACCAAAATAAATGGTGAGAAACCTTTGGATTGAAGAAGAACGAGCTGAAATTCCAGAATATCCAACCAATGCAAACCAAGAAATGAAGTCTATCTCAAGAATTAATCACTTTTCAATGTAAAAAGTGATTATTCTTCAAGAAATAAGAGCTTTTTTGTGTGGTTTTGGAAGAGAGAAGTATAAGTTGTAGCAAAGTGAAGAGAGAAAGTGAGAGAGAATTGAGAGTGAAATGTGAGAAATTTGAGAAAATGGTTGAAAAAAGTCCTTTGAAAATGAGTGAAGCATCTCTTAAATAGATTTTAGGTTTGGAGTATAAGTGGTTTGGAGTGAGGTTTGGAATGAGGTTTGGGTTTGGAGCTAGGGTCGGAGTTAGTTAAACTCAACTCACTGAGTCAAGTTAGTTAACTCGGTTAGTTAGGATCAACTCAGTTGCTTGGAAAACAAGGAACCACAATTGGTGCATGTGTGTGTGACTTGGGCTGCAAGTAAGGCCTTGTGACCTGTGAACTTTCAGCATGAAACCTCCATGTTCGAGCCCTCATATGACCTTTATAACGTGTTCAAATGAAAAAATGTCCAACATTAAAGTTAAAGAGGGCATGGAGATGAACAACTTTGATGTTCAACAATTTTCCATTTGAAGCCTTCTGGATGGAGAAAATTGGCTTGACATTTGGCACGCCAACTGTTCGATGAAATTATGGCCTATGGGTCTGCACTTGCCTCGCCATGACTTGATTTTTGCCTTGATTTTACCAAACTTTGATTGATCATAACTCCCTCAATTTTAATCCGATGGAAGAGTTCTTTATATGGATTTGAAGCTTAGAACATGAACTTTAATTGGCCCAACTTGGGCCTGAGATTTGGATCTTTTATCTTGGAGAAAAAGAGCCTCAAAGTGTGGTGCAAAACGGTCTAAACTTGCCATTTTTGGAAACCCCAAAGTTTCTATTTTTGGCAGTTTTGTAATTTCTTGATTTTTCATTATTCCTCCATCATTTCTTGATCAAATCTTGTCCAATGAACATATATAACTTGAATTTCACGAATTTGACCTTAAAAAGTCAGGAGTTGACTTTTTCACTGTGCAGTTGACTTTTTCCCCAATTTTTTGATTTTGAATCTTCTGACCAATTGAACCTCTTCTGAAATGAATCAATGGCCAATCTTCCATCCTTAGACACTTAATATCATGTAGAAAACATTGAGATCAAGTTTGAATCAAAATTTCATCAGGAGGCCACTTGAATCCAAAACCCTAATTTTGACTGTTCTTGATAAGAGATGTTGCACTGTTCAATCCTCTGGATGATTTCCCTTCTTTCAATGACTTGTGAGATCAAGGGGATGATATATGACATAAGAGACGCTTGAGGCTTGTTTGAAGACCCTTGGCTCTTATTATTTTGCTTTGGATAATCCACCTCTTTGAGGAACACCTGACCACATGCCCTTATGCAAGATGCAATGCCAAATGCTTAATGTTTTATTTTTCTATGCTTGAATGCAATGCAATGAAATGAAAGCTCATGCTAGATGATATGAAGAAATGAGAGGGAAAATTTTGGGGTATTACAGCTATCTAGTGCGAGCAGCCCTCCAGCATCAGTTAGACTAAAAGGAGATTCAACCATGCTTGAAATCTTAATCAATCAACATGATACATGATTACCTCCCCAGTCAAAGCAAAAACACTGTCATAATCTCCAATCATGGAAAAACCAAGGATGCTTGTGCCGTAATCCCTCTACTTGATGAGTCAAGAGTCTCTCACGGCAATGGAAAGATTCTAAACTTAGAGCTGATCGAGGTGGCCTACGACAGTCAAAAGGCCCAAAAAGCCCCTGTGGTCGTCTACTTGCCAGGTCCAATACCGTACAAGTCAGACAAAGCTATCCTATACAAATATGGTGCAACGACCATAGAAAATGGAAAAGAAACTCCATTACCCTCCGTTGTGAACATTGCCGACATCAGTCAAGTTACCCGGAGCGGTCGAGTCTTCAACAGAGGAGTTGGGGAACCTAAAAAAAAAAGGAACCTCAAATGGAAGTTCCTAACCAACAAGTCGCTCAATCCAGCAATATAGAACCTGTAAAGAACAACGATGAAATGTTGAAGCTCATCCAGAAAAGTGAGTACAACATTGTGGACTAATTGTTGTAAACTCTGTCTCGGATCTCTGTATTATCTCTCCTGCTTCGTTCAGAATCCCACAAGGAAGCGCTACAGAGAGTCTAAGAACAAGACTTCATGGAACAAGATGTGACGGTAGGACAACTTAACAATATCATCTCTAACATCACTTCCTAAACAACTTGGGATTCAGTGATGAAGAACTGCCGGAGGAAGGCAAGAACCATAATATGGCACTCAATATCACAGTCAATTGCCAAGATGATGCTCTAGCCAGCGTACTGGTAGACACAGGTTCATCTTTAAATGTCATGCCAAGGTCAACTTTGGTTCGACTTTGTTTTCAAGGTACTCCGATGAGAGGCAGTGAGATCATCGTCAAAGCCTTTGACGGATCCAGAAAAATAGTTATTGGTGAAGTCGATCTTCCCATAACCATCGGTCCTCACACTTTCCAAGTCACTTTCTAGGTCATGGACATCCGATCAGCATACATCTATTTATTAGGAAGACCTTGGATACACGAAGCTGGGGCAGTCACTTTGACACTTCATCAGAAGCTGAAGTTCATCAAGAATGACAAATTAGTCACAGTATGTGGAGAGCAAGCCTTAATCATGAGCAACTTATCATCCTTCTCCAGTGTAGAACCAGAGGAGGTTGTTGGAACCCAGTTCCAAGCACTCTTGGTGAGCAATGAGAATCAACAAGAAAGAGGGACGTCGATTTCCTCATACAAGGACGCTCTCAAAGTGATCGGGAGTAATGACGTAAAAGGATGGGGAAAGATTGTAACTCTTACTGATAACAAGACAAGAAAAGGTCTTGGCTTCTCTCTGACCTGTACCCAGATTACAAAGAAGGATGAAAGTTTTTGTCCCATATAGGACTTCTTCCACAGCGGAGGCTTCCTCCACCCGGTATCTCAAGAAGTCCACACCATCGATGGGAACGACTCCTCCGATACGGATGAAGAATGGAAGTCTTATCTCAACGATGATGGTTATATATCTCTGGGAGAAACACACATGCCATTCTTTTTTCCAAAGCAGAGCCCAAGATATATACCAAGATCAGACGTCCGAATGATCTATGGAGACTGTGATCTTGAAGGATGCCGCGCTCCACCCAACTCATTAGAGGAAAACAATCTGATGATAGACAACTTCGACTACGTTTATTATGATCCCCTGGATGACTTTCCTATCTGGAAGCCATACACGGAAGACTCTGGGCAAAAGAGTCAGCCGGACAATGCCTATCAACTGAGTAATCTTGAAAAGAATACCCATGTTCCCACAGAGTCATGGAATCCTTACTCAGGACATTCCGAAAATGTCCAACACCATGGTGATGAATTGGCAAAGATTGCAGGACAAAAATTCATTAACTATGCATTTCCTGAGGTCAACGTCATTAAGGAAGATGACTCCTCTATTCCCACAGAAACCTGGGATACCTTGGGACAGCCAAGTGGCAAGTACGACTTTCTAGTTAAATACACCGCTCCCAAAAGCTTTCGTGTTAGATACAAGGACATCCAACCAACTGGATAGGGAGATCCTCTTGAGAGTTAAAGCATTATGGAAGATGTGACAGAAGAATCCTCTTATGATAACTCTGCATGGGAAGAAGACTCCAATGATCCTACTCCACCAGAAATCAGTGCCATTTCTGAAGATAAACCAAGAAGGGAAGTACCAGACTTTGTGATTCACAGAGGAGTTCGTCGCCATTGGGTTGTAGTCGATGTCCCGAAAGTCGTCCATAAGTCGAAGTAATTACCATCTTTGTGTTAACCTTTCACTTTGCCCGGGTGAAATGGATGTTTTATAGGGCTCACTTTTCTGTAAATGTCCCTCTTCGCTTCGCCCAAAGCGACAGAGTTTTGTTTTATAGGGTCGTGTTTCAAGAATCAACAAATCATGAATAAATAATGTCATTCTGAATTCCCGCATTTATTGTTGTTTTCACTTTTCATTTTTTCAGAAAATGGTAATCCTAAAACAACAACCCAAAATAAAAACAAGCGTTTTTCAGAAAATACACTACACACACTCTTGCATTCTCTCTGTCTTTTCTAAAAAAGGAATCATCACGTCATGCATATTGCTTGTTTTAAACCCCATTGAAACATAGGATCCAATGCCTTCTCCCAACTTTGAATTCCTGGTATTTGAAGTTGAAGAAGAAGAGGAAGAAGAAATACCAGAAGAGATTTCCCTACTACTCCGACAAGAGGAAAGGTCTATTGAGCCTCACAAAGAGCCATTGGAAACGATCAATTTAGGTTCAAAATAAGAAAGGAAAGAAGTTAAGATTGGAGCACTGCTCAGTCCAGCTGTCAGAGAAGACTTGATAAAACTTCTCAAAGAGTTTCCAGATGTATTTTCTTGGTCCTATCAGGACATGCCAGGGTTGGATACCAGCATCGTGGAACATCACTTACCGTTGAAACCAGAATGTCCTCTAGTAAAACAAAGACTGAGAAGGACTCATCTAGATATGGCCATCAAAATTAAGGAGGAAGGGTAGAAACATATCGACGCAGGTTTCCTTGCCACCTCAGAATATCCTCAATGGTTAGCCAACATAGTTCTAGTTCCAAAAAAGGATGGAAAACTCAGAATGTGTGTAGACTATAGGGATCTGAACAAGGCAAGTCCAAAGGATGACTCCCCTTGCCATACATTGACATGCTGGTAGACAAAACAACAAAGTTCAAAGTCTTCTCCTTCATGGATGGATTCTCAGGCTATAATTAAATCAAAATGGCGCTGGAAGATATGGAGAAAACTTCATTCATCACCCCATGGGGCACCTTCTATTACAAGGTAATGCAGTTCGATCTAAAGAACACGGGGGTAACCTATCAAAGGGCCATGATAACTCTGTTTCACGACATGATGCACAAAGAGATTGAAGTGTATGTCGATGACATGATTGCTAAATCAAAAACAGAAGAAGAGCATGTGACACACCTGTCAAAGTTATTCGAGCATCTAAGAAAATACAAACTCTACTTGAATCCCAATAAGTGTACGTTCGGTGTTCGCTCAGGAAAACTCTTAGGATTTATCGTCAGCCGGAAAGGAATTGAGGTTGATCCTGACAAGGTCAAGGCCATTCAAGAAATGCCTTCTCCAAAGACTGAAAAACAGGTCAGAGGATTTTTGGGACATCTGAATTACATCTCAAGATTCATATCCCTCATGACCGCGACATGTGCGCCAATCTTCAAACTACTCAGAAAGAATCAAAGTTGTGTATGGACAGAAGATTTCCAAAAAGCTTTCTACAGCATCAAAGAATATCTATTGAATCCACCGATTCTGTCTCCTCCAATGGAAGGAAGACCACTGATCATTTACTTAACAGTCTTGGAAGACTCCGTGGGTTGTGTACCGGCCAACAAGATGAAACAAAAAGAAAGAAGTCTGCCATTTATTACTTAAGCAAGAAGTTCACGGACTGTGAGACTCTATACACTATGCTCGAGAAAACTTGTTGTGCTATGGCTTAGGCAGCCAAACGTCTCTTCCAGTACATAATTTGTCACACTACTTGGTTAATCTCCGAAATGGATCCGATCAAGTACTTCTTTGAAAAGCCTACTCTCACGGGAAGGATTGCCCTTTGGCAGATGTTGTTATCGGAATATGACATCGAATATCATGCTCCGAAAGCCGTCAAAGGAAGTATTTTAGCCGATCATTTGGCTCATCAACTGATTGTCGATCAGGAATCAGTCGAATTTGATATCCCAGACGAAGATGTCATGTACTTGAAAATGGAAAATTGCGATGAACCGCAACCCAGCGAAGGGCCAGAACCAGGTTCCCAATGGGGACTAATATTTGACGGAGCCATCAATACTTATTGAAACGGAATTGGGGCAATCATCGTAACACCTCAGGGTACCCATATTTCTTTCACTACCAGATTGACATTTAAATGCACAAACAATGAGGCCGAATCGAAGCTTGTATCATGGGTCCCGAAGAAGCCATTAACCTAAGGATAAAGAACTTGGATGTGTATGGAGACTCAGCCCTGGTTATAAATCAGATCAAAGGATAGTGAAATACATACCAATCAGGACTGAGTCCTTACAAAGACTACGCGAGAAGGTTGTTACCATTCTTCAACAGTATCGAGTTTCATCATATCCCTCGTGAAGAAAATCACATGGCTGATGCATTAGCCACCCTATCATCCATGATTAGTGTAAGTCAATGGAACGACGTACCTAAAATCAACATAATGCGCCTTGAGAGGCCCGCTTACATCTTCACAATTGAAGCAGTCATAGATGACAAACCATGGTATCATTATATCAAATGCTTCCTTCAAAGACAAGAATACCCACCTGGGGCATCAAGAAAAGATAGGAAGACTCTCAGAAGACTAGCTGGCAACTTCTTCCTGAATGGTGATACACTCTACAAGAGAAACTTTGACATGGTTTTGCTCAGATGCGTAGATAGACAAGAAGCAAACATGTTAATAAAAGAGATTCATGAAGGCTCATTTGGCACTAATGCCAATGGTCATACAATGGCAAGGAAAATTCTGAGGGCAGGATATTATTGGCTGACAATGGAATCTGATTGCTACAAGTACATGAGAAGGTGTCACAAGTTTTAGATATATGCTGACAAAATCCATGTACCGCCAACGCATCTCAAAGTACTTTCTTCTCCATGGCCTTTTTCTATATGGGGAATCGACATGATTGGCATGATTGAACCCAAAGCTTCAAACGGACATCGGTTCATCCTGGTAGCCATCCTGGTATCATACACCAATGTAACCCGGCAAGTGGTGGTCTGATTTATCAAGAACAATCTCATCTGCCATTATGGTGTTCCAAGCTAGATCATTACGGATAATGGATCCAACTTGAACAACAAGATGATGAAAGAGTTGTGTGTTGAGTTTAAGATCAAACACCATAACTCATCTCCCTACCGACCTAAAATGAATGGAGCGGTAGAAGCGGCTAACAAGAATATCAAAAAGTTCATTCAGAAGATGGTTGTAACCTACAAAGATTGGCATGAGATGCTACCATTTGATCTTCAAGGTTATCGCACATCTGTCCGCACTTTAGCAGGGGCAACCCCTTTCTCTCTAGTATATGGCATGGAAACAGTGCTCCCCATAGAAGTAGAGATCCCATCAATAAGACTATTGATGGAAGCCAAGCTAACAGAAGCTGAATGATGTCAAAGTCAACACGATGAACTGAACCTAATCGAAGAAAAGAGAATGACGGCTTTATGCCATGGTCAGTTATATCAGCAAAAGATGAAGAAAGCATTTGATAAAAAGGTCTGACCCCGAGTCTTCAGGGAAAGAGACCTCGTGCTCAAAAAGATACAATCATTTCTCACTAATTCCAGGGGCAAATGGACTCCGAATTACGATGGCCCTTATGTTGTTAAGAGAGCCTTCTCAGGCGGTGCCTTGAGACTAGCAACCATGGATGGAGAGGAGTTTACCTACCCCACGAATATTGATGTAGTCAAGAAATACTTTGCCTAAATAAATAAAAACGTCTCGTTGGATTGAAAACCCGAAAGGGCGGTCCAGGAAAAAATTAGAGACATAAGTAAAACTCATCCCAATGGATTAAAAACCTGAAAAGGCAATCCAGGAAAAAGTTAGGGATTCATGGCAAGTAACTACGTCTGACAAGATTAGATCCCCAGCGGTAACGTCATCTGTCAGGAAAACTTCAGTCAAGGTCACCTTCGACAGAAGCTCAGAATGTCCAGAATTCAAAGTTGGTAGAAAGATATCGGTCGTTATGTTTCAATGTAGCCCTTTTCCTTTAAATTACCATTTTCTAAACTTTGTAATGCTCTATGGGATCACGCGCTTGGCTTATTAGCATTCTATCAATAAAATTCGAGCCTGTGTGCCTTTTGTTTACAATTCTCATTTATTTTGCTTTACAGAACGACATTTTTAATATGATCAACGATTCTTGAAACAAAAAAAAATGATTTTTTACTTGTCAAATTTGCTTATGCTTTTAAAACAAAGATGGTAATTTCTTTTCGATTAATGTCGACTGCTTCTCTGGTAGTGATTTAACTTCAAAATGCCGAATCGAGGTACTCCCTGAATAAAGGATCAACTACTTCAGACAGAATGATTCATCTATCTTCCCCAGCAGCATTCTTACCTTTGAAAACCAATTGTTGGTTTTTCTCCCCCAGTAGGGGTTCACCGCTGAAAAACAAGAACATATTTCTATGCTTAGCAGGTTTGTACCTCTAGAAATCGGAACGGATGCATGAATCTCTATTCCCGAGTAAACATCCAACTTTCAGAATCTTCATAGATACCCCCATCTCCTGGGGTGGCCGAGTATTCGATTGTGTTCATCCTCAGTCTGTATGTCGTGTCTGTTTTGTCAGCATACACATACATACATCATGCATAATTGATTCACATTTGTATTCATATTGCATTAATATCACTCAGGTCATTTTCATCCCCAAGTGATAAGCGTCCTCTCTCCGATAGAGTCGTCAATCTTCCTTTCTGCGTTAGATAAGACAAAATCCTGGTCTAAGTTATTTCCTCATCAGGAAAATGTACTGTCTAAATAATCTCTCTCCAGTGTATCCCTGGATTGAAATCGGTCCTCAAACCAGTTTGATAACTTGAACCTCTGAAAGGAAAGAAGTCATTTGGATAGACACCTTTGGAACATCACTCTTCACCATTGAAGATGATATTTGTGCTTTCCCGGATTAAAGAAAATCCCCAGAGAAAGCCTCTCAACAAAAGACTCTCGGCAATATGGCAGTCTCTCCCCAAAAAATTACTTTCAATGAATTCATCAGCACCTCAAAATTGGATTACGTCACATGGAATTTCTCCGAAAAAGGTCTCGAAGAAAAGTATGATGTAATGTCACCAAGCAATAAGCAATCTCTCAAGAGACTTGCTTTCTCCAATAGGTCAACAAATGGCATCTCTCTCAGAGAGAAGTTTGCACACCTCTGCAGTTCAGACAAATGGTTCTCCCCAGCAAGTCTGACATCAAATCTTTTTCCGTCAAATGGCATCCCCCCAGTAAATTTCGGTGAGAAGTTTGATGAAGACCGCTACAAATAGCATTCCTTGTCGAGGAAGGAACTCGACAAGAAGAAACTGAGACTAGTTCCATGGCAGAAGAACAGGATTGAGGGGAAGTTTATTTCTTAAAAAAAAACTAAGATCAGTTCCATGGCTGAAGACCAGGATTGAGGGGAAGTTTATTTCAAAGAAACTGAGACCAGTTCCGTGGCTAAAGACCAAGATCGAGGGGAAGTTTATTTCTTCAAGAAACTAAGACCAATTCCGTGGCTAAAGACCAGGATCGAGGAGAAGTTTATTTCAAAGAAACTGAGACCAGTTCCATGGATGAAGACCAGGATCGAGGGGAAATTTATTTTAAAGAAATTGAGACCAGTTCCGTGGCTGAAGACCAGGATCGAGGGGAAATTTTACCCTTTTGCTAAGTAGTACTACCTAGTAAAAGAAGATGGACGAGCAAATCAGCTGCCATTCACAACCACAATCAAAATTTCGGGTATTCCGATATTTAATCCTCTTCTACCTTAAATGTCCGAACGCCTTCGCCATTCACACCTTCAGGTCCAAGAAGATTAAATAGGGGCATCTTTCATACCCCAAATTTTGACCACGTGATTTCCCATCATTGTTCGAATCATCACCACAATATGGATGTACCTTCATACCTCATCAATCTTCTTAAAGATTATTGAGCATTCACTCCAATCAAGAATTAGGGTTTTGAGCCCCCTCAGGGCACCCAGACAAAGGATAAATCAAGAAAGGACATGATCCTCAACTTGTCAAAGCCTCTCAAGCATCCATGAAGGATCAAGAGGTCTCCCACATCAAGAATTGAGCATGAGAATGCAACACGTCAAGCTATTCAAGCCTTAAGATCATCAGTGTCACCAAATTAGGGTTTTGGTCGATCTAGGCCTCTAGAGAGAAATTTTCATTTGTACATGAGCCAATATTTCAAAACATGATTCAAGGAGCTCAAAGGGGCATCATGGACCCAATCATAAGTTCAAAATATCCTTAGGGGATGCATTAATCAAAAATAAGGAAATTAGGGTTTCTTGACCTAATTCACCCCTAAGTTGACTTTTGGAGCAAGACATGAGCCAAGACCTCAAGAATTGTTTTGAAGACCTCCAATACATCATATTGATCCATTTACAAGATTTTATTAATTCAAAGAACTTGGTTCATAAGCAGTACAAGGATTCAAGTTCATCTAGACCAATTAGGGTTTCTTGATGAAAAGTCAATTGTATCTTTGACTTTTGACCAAGACATGATCCCAAACCTTGGGACATGATTCAAGACACTCTATAACACCTATGGAATCCATCCATTAGGTTTGAATTAGGTCAAGGACTTGATTTCATAGAGGATCACAAAGTTTGAAATTCATCTGATAAAAAGTCAACTGTGCCCAAAAAACCAAGTTTGACTTTTTGAATTTCTTGACAAACAAGGCTTCTTTGAGTCAAAAATAATGTTAACTTATGGTTTGGATCATCATCCATCAAGAAAAAACAAGAAAAGTGGGGTTACTTGCAAAAGGGGTAACCATAAGAAACATGAAATTTCACTAAGTTATGAAAAAAAGTGATTTATACCCAACTTTGCAAGGCCATAACTCGTGATCCAAGCAACCTTTATCTTCCATCCAAAGCTCAAATGAAAGCTCGCATTACATACTTCAAGATTGTCAACTACATCAGATTCCAAATCCTCATGGATTCTGAGTTATGGATTGATCAAAATCACAAAAATATGAAAATGGCCATTTTTCCCATACTTAGTGAAATTTTGGACAGAATCTGTTTTGGATTTTCACCAACTTTGAGGCCATTTTTCATTATGATTCAAGACCATTGTTGGACATCAAAGTTAAAGTATGTTATTGGGGCTTTCCAAAAAGTACAAGAGCCTCCCATGGTTCCACTTGAGCAAGGAGTTATAAGCCTCCAAAAATGACATTTTTCACCCTGCCCACACAAAGGCATGAAAACATAACTTGGTTCCCACGATTTCTTGAGCCAATTTTGGACACTTGCATCATTTCATTTCTGTCCAAAATCAACTTGAATGATGAAGAATCTGATCACAAGGCCACCAAGTCCAAAATCCAATCCTTTAGGCATGTGACATTCAAAGTTCAAATCCAAAAACTTCAAACTTGTCATAAGGCATTGAATGGACGCATAGAGCTGGCATGTATCAGTCCACAACATTGCAAATGAGTCAAGAGAAACTCAAGCATCAGAAGACCATAGGCCTGAAGATTGACCCAAGTCAATGGCTAGAGGAGACTTTGGCTACATGACAAAGTTCAATGGATATTGGAGTGATCTAGCCTCCAATCACTATTGCTCCCAAAACAAAGTTGCACTACTATAAATAGAGGTTCTTTTTTATCAATCCAAGTACACCAAAGCATAGCAATACATGCTTTCCTCCAAATCACATTTCAAAAACTAGATTTTGCTTCTTCTTGAAGTAACTATCGAATTTTCAAATAGGGATCAATTCCATCAAAGCCAACCATGCCAACACCTCACATATATCATATATAAGTGATCCATAACCTCAAAACACATCCGGAACACCTGAATCACAAAGTCAACCCCATTTGCTCAAGCTTTTTGGCCTACTTGCAGTTGAGGTGCCACAACAAGAACCAGGTGCATTCAATCCATTCCAAGCTTCCAAACACCTTATATTAGGTCCATTGAAGTTGTCCAGATCATCACACAACATATGTAACACCTACAACTGAGGATTCGATTTCCTTTTGCAGAGGTAAGCCTGACACTCTCAAACTCTATGATTCATGCATCATAAATGTGTTTTCAATTTATCAACATGTTTCTGCACTTATGTAGAATGATTCCCCTCAATCAATTGCTTTGTAGCTTTCGTGTATAGGATTTCATTGTGTTCTTGCAGAAATTAGGGTTCTTGAGTTCATCTTCTGATTTCTCACTCCACACTTAAAATAAATGCAATTAATTTATATCATTGGAATCCTTGTTCAAAAATACACAACTTTCATGTTTACAAAAGTCAAAACCATTACGTATTGAGAGAGATATGTGAGGTTTTGAAAATTGGCTATGGCGGGTACACGCGAGGAAGAAGAAGATGGCCTTGGTGCCATTTTCAAATTTTTGAATTTTTGAATATTTGATATTTTTATTAAATGATTTCAAAAATTAATTTCTCTTTCATTTTTAATCATTTTTTATTGGTTCTTTTTTTTAAAAAGTCACAAAAATGTTGAAATTTTTTATTTTACAAAAAAAATCACATTTATATTATTTATTTAATATAGTTGGAATTTTTGTAAAAAATTTCATTTTATTTGTTTTTCAACATTTTTAAATGAAATTTCCACCTTGAATTTTCAAATTTATTTGAATTTCAAGCTTTCATATGGTTAAACTTGATTTTTCAAAATATTTTTCAAAGTTGACAATTTGTTTTTGAATATATTTGATATTTTATATCATTTTTTATTTAATTTCCTTTGAAAATTATATTTTAAAATTCAAAATTAGGGTTTTCTCTAAATTTTGATTTTTCAAACTTCACAAAAACACTTTTGGGCCTCTAATGGAGTGTAAGACCCATCCCTTGTCACACATAAATAATTTTGGGCTTCAGTCACTGAATAAGTCCCACTGTGTTTTCCAAAACCGTGGCGCGATCGTCGCCTTTTAAACAAAAATAATCTGGGCCTCCCCTTGAGTTGTAAGTCCCATCTTTCTTTTTTAATAAACTTTTGGGCCTCTAATCGAGTGTAAGACCCATCTCTTTTGTAAATACCATTTTTTGGGCCTCAGTCATTGTATAAGTCCCGATATGGTTTTCAAAATAAACGGTGTGATCGTTGTTTTCATCTGGCCATCTCCTTGAGTTATAAGCCTCGTCTCTTGTATAAAAATAAACTTTTGAGCCTCTATTAGAGTTTAAGACCCATTCCTTCTTGTACATCAATAATTTTGGGCCTCAGTCATTGTATAAGTCCCTATGTGGTTTCCAAAATCACGGCGAGATCGCCGCCTTTTCAAATAAGTCATCTGGGCCTCTCTTTGAGCTATAAGCCCCAAACATTTCTTTTAAACAAACTTGTTTTCAATTCAAAAATTCAAATTCAATGTTTGTTTTTAAAAACTTTCTTCAATTTTTTGAAACCCTGAAAGAGGGAATACAGTTGTAGTAAATACAACTAATCACAATATACTTGGGCTTCTTCTCAGAAGGTAAGTCTCCATATCTTTTTCAGTGCATATTTCTTATGTATATCTGTCAATATAATTGTCTGTATATAATTGTGCATATCTTGCTTAGAGTCTCCCCAGCAGTTAGGTCTAGGTTTAGATCAAACCAGAGGTTACTTTACAACATAGTTAAAAACTAGTTCCTAATAGAAATTCCCTATATAGTCTTGCCTCCTCTTGGGCTTATACAATATGAACAGAGAAAGACGTTATTCTCGGTGAAATTTTTCTCAAGACTGTCAAACTTAGAAATATATGTGTACAAGAAATTCATTTCTCCAAAGAGGATTAATTCCCGGTGAAACCTCTTTTGAATTTCTTCAAACCTTAGAACTGTTCAGCAGAGAAAGGATTAATTCTCGGTGAAACCTTTCTTGAACTTTTCTTAGGCTTGGACCCACAAGCTTCTTAAAAGCATCTCCAACCTCCTCTTGGGCTTAGTACAAGGATCCACATGCTTCTTAGAAGTTCCCCAGCCTCCTCTTGGGCTTAGTACAAGGACTCAAAGACCTCCTAAAGGTATAGGATAGAAATTAGTCATCTCTACTAGTTCAATCCTCGGCCTCCCACATAACCACCATGAGCATACCATACTCAACAACCCCCTATATATGCCTTCTAGTTCTTGCTCTTCTTTTGTAAGTTACACATATCACTATTGCGGTAGTGTTGACTATGAGCTCAACGTGTTGGGACATGAGGTTGCTGACTTGCACACAAAGGCGCAGTTGCACAACGACCTTGAGGCGGAGCACTATCAAACCATGCAATAGCAGGTGCGGAGCATACAGGTAGGTGAGACTCTGCGTCTTCATAGGATGCAGCAGATGACATGGCAGATGTGAAATTTGTTAGTCATGGGTGAAGAGCATTCTCACCGGCTACGCAACTAGAGTGTGCTGCTTAAGGATATGTGGCACTACTTCATAGGGAATGGCATGATGCCTCACAATGGTAGTGTAACTACCATTGAGGCCCTCTTCTCAAGTTCTATCTGTAGCTCCGGTTTTAGTGACATGATCACTACCGCTTTTAATGCTACTTTATGATTTTTGTATTTATCCTATGAAGCTTAAAAGGAAGGGGAAGATATCTTAAACTAACTCTGCGTGCAAGTGTTTTCTTTAACAAATACGAAGAGATCGGGGATCGGGGTTTGATTATACAAAAGGGAGCTATTAACACCCAGAGTATCTATAGTAATCTATAGGAACCTCCATTTACACATATTTTCTACTACTTTGAATGCTTTCTTAAGTCTATCTGCTGTTGATTGGGGAAAGTTTCTCCTTTGTGAGGACCGAGGAAATGTTTTTGTTGTTTTGGGGTTTTCTATTATTTTTGGGAAGGTACTTGAACTAACATTTTTTATTTGTGTGCTCGCTAAGATTTCACAATCTTATGCCTACGTATTCCCGTAAAGAGATTTGGGAAATCAGAGCAACTGTAGTTCCTCCTATTCTATGGCAGGAAATTTGGTGTCTTGTTCAAAGCCTAAGATTGAAGCTAAAAGTTGACTGAGAGAGAATTTTCCATCTCTAAAGGGAGATAGCTCACCTATTCATCACAAATGTAGAGTAATTGGTTATAAGGTAAGTTACTTTAACTGGGATGTGTGAAATCCAGCAATGCCATATCTTCCTTTATAAGAGAAATGTCATGAAGGAAGAAGCTTTAACTCAGTGTAAAGCAATGCCACTTTTTCCTTTATGAATCTTTCATGCTAAGAGAGGGACATTGGCTTGGATGTGTAGAATCCAGAGGCTTGCCACTTACATTAGTTAGATGAAAGAGAAATTTTATCCATGATAAAGGAGGGACTCCAACTTGGATTTTGAATCAACAAGTGTGCCACTTGCATCAATTATCTAGAAAAAAAGTTTTTGATTGTTTGTTTTGATATGTGATGTATAGAGGGGATATTCTCCTACAGAGAGGACTCATGGTCTCATCTGTGGGGATGATGGATTTTTGTGCCTTGATCAAAGCCCAAGGTTGAAGCTAAAAAAAGGTTTGGGGATTGACTCCACTGGAGATGTTTTATTTGAGTATCTTCTTTGAAGCCCGAGATGATGAAGCTGAAGAGTTTGAGTATAGCTTTAAAGAAGATGGACTTAACTGGGGAGTATGACATTTGGTTTGTACAAAGCCCAAGATTGAGGCTAACTGGTTAAATCATTATATGAATCCTATGAGGAGGCTGACTCTTGCTGAGGATTTATTCAAATCCAGGAGAAGGTCTAAACTATTTTGAGGAATCCAAAGGGAAACTAACTCTTGTTGGTGATTGGAGAAGAGTTGAATTATCAGATGCCATGAGGCTCTGATACTTTTTGGGTATTTGTTGATGGTAACCTGACACTAGATGGGGATTTTAAGGTGAAAGTCAAGCCTTATTGGGGGTCAGAAGGGATTTAAAGATGAGTTTGAATGCCTTAGAGGATTTAACTCTTCTGGGAATTAATGTATTGGTAAAGATGATTAGGATTTATCTTAAGGTTTTAGGAAGCCCGAGGGTTCTTGTATTAAGCCCAAGAGGAGGCTATGGGGGTGAGACTTTCTAAGTCTACTTGTATGAAGCCCAAGAGGAGGCTGAGACTACCCAAGTCTATTAAGAAGAGGCAGACTCTAGTTGACAAAAGACCTTTGTATGATGCCCAAGAGGAGGCTGATGGTTCTAAAGATGAAGATCAACCCTTGAATGATTGGATGTTTTAGAGTTTTTGACTTTCCTGAGGATTGAACTAGTAGAGATGACTAAACTCTTTCCTATGCTTTTAGGAAGCCTTTGGGTCCTTGTACTAACCCCAAGAGGAGGCTGGGATGCTTCTGGGAAGCCTGTGGGTCCTTGTACTAAGCCCAACAGGAGGCCGTGGGGAACTTCTAAGAAGCCTGTGGGTCTAAGCCTAAGAAAAGTTCAAGAAAGGTTTCACCGGGAAATAATCCTTTCTTTTCTGAACAGTTCTAAGGTTTGAAGAAATTCAAAAGAGGTTTCACCAGGAATTAATCCTCTCTGGGGAAATGAATTTCTTTGTATAAGAATAAACTAGTTGATTGAACTAAGTTATAAGTATCCTACTATTTAACCTAAGTGTGAACTGAGGATGACCTAACTGCTGAGGGAACTCTAGACAGGTATGCAAAAGTATATACATATAAGTGGTTTTACAGGTATATAAATAAGTATGCATTGAAAAGGTGATGGGTCTTATTCTCTGGATAGAGGCCCAAGTGTATTGTGATTGGTTATATTGATTATCACTGTATGATTAGGGTTTTAAGAAATTGAAGAAAGTTTTGAGAAAAATTTGAATTTTGAATTTGTATTAAAAAGAATGTTGTTGTTATTTGAATGAATTGAAAAGAAAGTTTGGGGCTTATAACTCAAAGAGAGGCCCAAGTGGTCTAAGAGCAGTTTTACCGGGAATAATACTCCTCTTAGTACCAGTGTAATTTGAATATTCTTTTTATTGTAAAAAGGGAAAATGATGGGACTTACACTCTATTAAGAGGCCCAAGTAAATATATTTTTTTGAATGAAAGAATGAAAGAATAGTATTGGGTCTTATACTCGGGGAGAGGCCCAGGTGTTTTTAAGCAGTTTAAAAACAGACAGATGATTTTGAAAATAGAGATACGGGGCTTGCAACTCAAGGAGGGGCTCATGGAGGTTGTTTATTGTTTAAAACAAAGTTTATGTACAAAAGATTGGGGCTTATACTCAAGGAGAGGCCCAAATGATTTATTTGAAAATAGTGATTGCACTGCGATACCGAAAGACGTTGTGAGACTTATACTATAGCAGAGGCCCAAAATTTATTTATATACATAGGGGGGTCGGGTCTTACACTCTAATAGAGGCCCAAGTGTGTTGAAATGAAGTTTTGAAAGATCAAATCAAAGGAAACCCTAATTTCTATTTTTTTAAAGATATGTTTTCCAAAGAAATTCAATAAAAAATGATAGAATTATCAAATAAATTTATTAATCATGTTATAAACAATTATTAAGGTTTATGAAAAATTTATTTTATTCACATGAATATTTAAAATCATTTTGGTTTTTAAAATCAAGAAAAAAGAAATAATTTTAAAAGTATTTAAAACAATTTAAAACAATATTTTTAAATATATTAAAAATATATCAAATAAAAATATTTTTGTGATTTTTTTGGGTGAATAAAATATTTTAATATGTGAGTGATATTTGTGCAAAAAATAATTTTAAAAAAATTAAAATTGATTAACAAAAATAATGATTAAAAAATAATATGAAAAATAAAAAAAAATGAAAAATGTGAAAAAAGTGACAAAAATGGCTTGGGTGGGTGTTGAACCCACGCCCCCTAACACAAACTCACTTGAAAACACACGCTGCTACCACTGGGGTGGTGATACATCCATGTATTAAAACCACCCCATAAATATATATGGGTGACTTGGTTTCTAGGCCAGGCCAAGGCGCCATGGCCTGGTTCTTGCCCAAGGGAGGCCAGTTTTGGTGCCTTTGCAAGAAGGCCATAACTTTCTTATTTTTCCATGAAAATGGATGAAATAAAGATGAATCCTACCTAGAATTTCATGAGGAATCCAATGGTGGTTTTGGAATTTTCTAAAAGTGCCTACATTTTAAAACTCGATAGTGGTTTCAAAATAGGTCAATATTTGCAAGTTCTATGCAACAACTCCATACAAGAAATAATAGCATGGCAAATTAGTTCAAACACAACAAATATGATATGTATGACATGTTCATGATCAATGTACATCAAAGCAATGCATATTTTCCAAAGTTCAAGTTGTTATGCACTTACCTCTTGAAGCTCCACTTGATATCTTTCAAGATACTTGTGACATAAGTAATCCAATGCCTTGGACACTCTTAATAGACCTCTTAGAAGCTTTTAGGATGATCCAAATCAAAAGGAAACCTCTGCAATAGAAACTGGCTCCTTCTTGCAAAATTGCCAAAAGTGACCAAAATGGTAACTCCCTCAATTGGTGTTACAGTTGAGGAACACTTATTGGAACAATTTAGGGATGATATTTGGAGAGTGTTTGAAGTGTTGTTTGGCTTTGAAAGTGATTGAATCAAGACTTGGCTTGAAAAATGCAGAAAAGTCAAAATTTAAGGTTTTGATAGTTGACTTTCTGATTTTGGTGTTGTGAGATGAAGATGAAGGTTTGAACACCTCCAATGGACGATTTGTGATGTGTTAGGATGGTGGTTTGAGTGGTTCAAGCTATGGTTTTGAGAATTTTAAGTTTGATCCTCGAAACTTTGAAATTTAAAGTAAGAGAGGGAGAATGAGAAAACAAGGCTTTGGTATTGTTTTGGTGTATTTTGAAACATCAGAAATGACCTCTATTTATAGTAGAGGAAGTTTGTTTTGCAAGGAATAATGAATGGGGACTGGATCACCCTATTGTCCAATGGATATGGCTAGGTGTTCAAAGTCTCCTCTAGCCATTGACTTGAGTTATACTTTGCAGGTATAGGTCTTCTGATCCTTGGCTAAAGCTTGACTCATTTGGACTGATATGGCCTGGTTCATGACACCTCAATGCATCCTTTCAATGCCATATGACAAAATTGAATTTTGGATTTGCAATATTGATGATCACATGCCAAAGGGATAGAGTTCTTGACTAATTGGCCTAATGGCTCAGATTCTTCATCATTTAGGTTGATATTGGACAGAAATCCAATGATTCAAGTGTCCAAAATTGGCTCAAGAAATCGTGGGATACAAGTTATGTGCCAATGCTGTCAAAAACCAGTTTGTATCAAGGCATGTTGTGAGGTTCATAACTCCTTGCTCAAGTTGAATCAATGGATGCTCTTGTACTCTTTGGAAAGCTTGTATATCATACTTCAACTTTGATATTTACATTTAGTCTTGATTCATCTTGGATCATAATGAAAAATGCCTCCAAAGTTGGACAAAACATGAGACAGATTCTGCCTAAAATTTTTCAAAGTGTAAAAGTTCAAATCTTATGAAACCCTAACTTTATGGTCTTATAACTCAAAATCTAGGCATTTTTTGACCATGGATCAGTAGGACACTTTTGTATTATGTAATGAGAGCTTTCATTTGAGCTTTGAATGGAAGAAAATGGTTGCTAGGATCACAAGTTATGGCCTTGCAAAGTTGGGTAAAAATCACTTTTTTCCATAACTTAGTGAAATTTCAAGTTTCTCAATGTTGCCCTTTTTGCAAGTAACCTCACTTTTCTTGATTTTTCTTGATTGATCATGATCCAAATCACAAGTTAACATTGTTTTTGACTTGAACATTCCATGTTTGTCAAAAAATCCCAAAAGTCAAACTTGGTTTTGATCACAGTTGACTTTTTGTATCAGATGAATTTTGGAACTTTGTGATCCTTTATGAAATCAAGTCCTTGGGCTAAATTGAACCTAACGTATGGATTCCGTAGGTGTTTTAGAGTGTCTTGAATCATGTACCAAGGTTTGAGATCATGTTTTGGTCAAAAGTCAAAGGTATGGTTGACTTTTTCCCAAAAGCCCTAGTTTGTGGTCCAGGTGAATTTGAATCCTTGCATTGCTTATGAACCAAGTTCTTTGAGTCAATCTGATGCGCGTCAAGGACACTAACATGATCGTCGATCTTAGACTACAAGTATACAGTTGTTCGCGTAGTTTTAATTAAGGATGTCGAACCCACAGGGAAGGGATAATCAAACTAATGCAATCTAAGTTGCAGTGCAAAGCTAAGGCTAAGAGTTTACGGAATTTGGACTAAAAGGGGAATAATACTAATTCTAGAGATTTTAAGAAATAATACTAAAATTGAGTCCGGAATGTGGATTCCGCGTGCCTAAAGGACTTGTGGAAGTCGGGCGCTAATTACGACTGCACTTCGTTCCGTAGGAAATACTAACTTAAAGACTCCGCCTCACACTCTCGCGCTATTGACAGAAGCCACGCTTAACAACCACAGGATTTTGCTCTCGCTCGCCCGTTTTAATTGAAAAGTGTATTTTGGAAGTTAGTGAGATTCTAAACAATGCCTAAAGCACTCTCGCTATTTTTAAGATCGATGCCTAGTTTCTACTATCTATTCTTTCCTCACACTCTCGCGCTATTGGTCCGAACTTAGTTTATCCCTCACTTTCGTGTTGGAATAATAGATCAATACAATATAGAAACATAAACCAAAACTAGTATGCAATCATATAAGGTCGCGCCTATATTTTCTACGGAGTTCCGTCGGTAACGACGGTCCTCACACGCCGAACTCAACAGAATTTAGCAAAACATTTCGATGTTTATAACATACATGATCATGGTAAAACACATAGCGTAATCAAATTATATATTAATTTGCAAAACAAAAGTAATAAAAACCTGTAAAGAAAATACTGAGTTAAATTGAAACTAAAGTTCCGGAGCCTTGTTCGAAATCACGATTACAGCAGTAAATAATACAAAGAAATCTGCGACAATTCCTCGATGTGAGTAATTTCCGCTTTGAAAGTAATTTATGCCTAAACGGAATTCGACAGAGCTTCCGCGTCTAAAATCGGATGTCCAAAACACAAGTGGAAGGTCCTATATATAGAGAAAAATTCCCAGAATAACTGCTGAAACGTGCATGGAAGAGTGGAGGGAAAATAGCCCATCAAAACTGCCCATGACAGTTGCAGTTTTGAAATTCTGTAACTGCGCAGCCATGGCGTTCGCCACCAGGCCATGGCGTTCGCCATGGACCTGGCCTTTTTAATTGACGTGGCATCCTTGTCATGGTGAACACCATCTGGGGATGGCGAAATCCATATCAGCAGAAACCAAAATTCTGCACTTCTTTGCTGAATTTTCTTCTTTCTTTGCTCTTTTCCGATCTTGTGCCCGATTTCTCCACAGACAAAGCTATCAACTGGAAAACACATAAAACACGATTAAATGCTAATAAAACTCGAATAAAATGGACGAAACAAATGCGTAATGAGCCATAAAATACGATACGATTTCTCGTTATCAAACTCCCCCACACTAAGACTTTTGCTTATACTCAAGCAAACTCCCGACATAATTAAAAACAGTAAGTGCAGCATCCGAAATCAAAGCACGACACAACAATAAAACAAAATACAACTAATAGGCTATTGTTATAAGATAGATACTAGACTTCGACAAATGAGGATACCGTGATGTCACACATCCGCACATGCGGACTAAGACTCCCCCTATGCAATACTAATCCAAAGCGTACCATTATAACTCGACCTATATTCCTTGTCTCTTTTTCCCTCTCTTTCATTCTCGCGCGATCATATTAAGCCCGTTATCCCTACACTTTCATGGTAAGTGAACCTGTTAGTGTTTATGATCTCAATTTTTCAACTTTTTGCATAGTCACTTCTTTTCTTTTTCTTTTCTTTTTGAATTTCCAGATTCCGATCCATTGGGCTAAATGGCCGGGTGAGGGCCACCTAACTTAGAAGGAATTGAATCCTTTCATTCGCTTTCTATAATAAAGCTCAAATGAAATTATTATCAATTTTTTTGAGAACACCACATATTTGCATCGGTTCATTACTTAGCACGTGTTTCTGGGATGGTGTTGACCGTTAACATAAACTACTCAAGAGACTACTAAGGAAACTCGGAAATCAAGGTCTCGGCATAATGGTTATTTAGATCGGTACCGCATACTTAGGGAGTCTAGGGTGCTAAAATGGTACCGACAATGTCAATACTTTCCCAAGTCTAAGTAACAAAGCCTAAAGGTGAAAATATGCCATGCAATAGATTCAGATGAAAAGTAAAAAAAATTCGTTGCTTGTTATCAATCTTAGGGGAGTTTTTCTAACGAAAGGAAAAGGTAAAGCATAATAAGACTCGATTACGCATACACGACTCGACATAAAAGAAACTAACTAAAAAGCATAGAAATAACATGAAAATAACAAAAAAACAAAACAACAAAGCAAATAAAACTCCTCCCCCACACTTGAACTAAACATTGCCCCCAATATTTTCGTACAAGGTGAAAAAGGATTGGAAAAACCTAGAATGATCAATGAGGACGGGCTCGGCTGCGATGTCGTCCAATCCCTCTGGCAGCAAATGGGTTAGGAACATGCTGAACATACTCCCTCAAAGAGGTAACCTGCGTCTTCATGCTCTCCATATGGTCAATCAGATCTGCCATGTCATGCTCAATGCGTTCTGCAAAATTAACCTGTTGTTAGTTGGCAAGATCTATAGCAACTCGGATATCCTCCTGCTGACACTGTAAGTTTTGGAGCAGCAAGTCACGCTCTGCCTCTCTGTCATTCCGATATCGCAATTTGGACAAAATATCATCCAACCTGGATCGGATAGCAACATAGTCATACTCCTCTCGAGGCTGGTGGGTACCTGAAAAATGATAAGAAACAAAGGGTGCGGTGTTTGCTCAGTGACTCAGACCTGGAATGTCAGCATTGGCATGGGGGCCATGTGTAGCGAGCGATTTTGGACGCGGTTCTTAAGCACTGGTCACTCTCTGCGGTTGAGCTTAAACTACAGGTCGATTCATTTTTTATCCTATTGTGAGCTGAATAAGGAAGGGAAATAGATGTCTCCAATTAACCCTGCTTTGCATACTGAGTTTAAACAGCGGTCTGTTAGGTTACGAATGCTATCAATGTGGGGGGCCTTTGTACTGGTTATTTATATTTTCGCCAATACAGTTTCTTTCTTATTATCTGGGCAAAAGGTTTCTGGCGGGGAACAAGGATTAGGATGTTAGTATTGATGCTTTTTGATAGGTATGTGAGAGTATGGGATTTTGGTTTTTTGTTGATTATGCTCGCTAAGATCTTTTCTTTCGATCTTATGACTACGTATTCCCGTTTACCGAAACAGGGAAATCAGAGCATTCGTAGTTCCTCCTATTCTATGGGAGGAAATGGGTGTTTTTGGTGTCTTGTTCAAAGCCCAAGACGTGAAGCGAAAGGTGGTTTGTATCTTGTCCAAAGCCCAATATGTGAAGCTGAGGGTCTATTTGTATCTTGTTCAAAGCCCAAGATGTGAAGCTGAAAGGGTGTTGTCTTTAGAGAGAATTTGTCATCTCTAAAGAGGGGTTTGTCTGTCACAACTGTTGGGTGACTGGTTATAAAGGAGAATTACTTTAACCAGGATACGCGGATCCTAGCAATGCCATAATTTCCTTTAAAGGGGATTTTAACCTGAAGGAGAAGATTTTAACTCAGTGTAGAGCAATGTTATCTTTCCTTAGGAATTTCTCATGCTAAAAGAGGGACAGTGGCATGGATGTAGATGATCCAGAGGCTTGCCGCTTACAGCGATTAGATGAAGGGGAAGGAGTTGTTGACGTTTGTATACTGTGAACGAGGCACAGCTTTGATGCTAAAAGGTTGATTGGATCAACCAGTGGTTTTCTTATACAAAGCCTAAGAGGAGGCTATTGGCCCAACAAGAGGGAGTTTTTATGTGTCTCGTACGAAGCCCGAGAGAGAGACTAAAAGGGTTGACTCAACAGGAGAATCTTTTATACTCAACAAGAGAGTGTTTTTTGTATCTCGTACGAAGCCCGAGATGGAGGCTAAAAGTTCAACTCAACAAGAGAGTCTTTTATACTCCGCAAGAGAGTGTTTTTTGTATCTCGTACAAAGCCCGAGATGGAGGCTAAAAGTTTGACTCAACAAGAGAGTCTTTTATACTCCACAAGAGAGTGTTTTTGTATCTCGTACGAAGCCCGAGATGGAGGCTGAAAGTTCAACTCAACAAGAGAGTCTTTTATACTCTGCAAGAGAGTGTTTTTTGTATCTCGTACGAAGCCCGAGATGGAGGCTAAAAGTTTGATTGGCTCAACAAGAGAGCCCTTTTTGTATCTCGTACGAAGCCCGAGATGGAGGCTAAAAATGTTTGACTCAACAAGAGAGTCTTTGTATCCCGTACAAAGCCCGAGATGGAGGCGAAAGGGGTGATTGACTCAACGAGGGAGTCTCTTATGTGTCTCGTACAAAGCCCGAGAGAGAGGCTAAACGTTGTTTGACTCCACTGGGGAGAATTTTGGTATCTCGTACGAAGCCCGAGATAGAGGCTAAACGTTTGCTTCGCTGGGAAGAATCATTGTACAAAGCCCAAGAGGAGGCTATGGTAACTATTTCAGTTGAGTGACATGTCCAATATACTGATTTTAAAAGAGAAAATCAGTTCTTATATGAGCAACACTGTACTCAGGGATTTGATTTGAGGATCAGGGATATTTCCTTCTCTTTGAGGAAACGGGAAATCCAAAGGGTATTGAGACTGTCCGAGTCTGCGGGTTTCCTTCCTATTTAACGAAGGGGTCACTTGAGAATGTCTTTGAGACTCAAGGAAGTTAGACTGTCCGTGTCTAGAGTTTTATCTTTTGTACTATGCTTTGAGAAACAGTAGTAGACTCTATGAAAGGACTGTTCTATGAGGATGACTAGGTTCTGTTCCTATACCTCTAGGAGGTCGTCGGGACAATTTGTACGAAGCCCAAGAGGAGGCTGGAAACTTTTAAGAAGCCGACGGGTCCTTGTACTAAGCCCAAGAGGAGGCTATCATTCCCGGAGGAAGAGATCATTATACGAAGCCTAAGAGGAGGCTGTGAATACTTCTAAGAAGCCATAGGGTCCTTGTACGAAGCCCAAGAGGAGGCGGGGTTGCTTTTAGGAAGCCCGTGGGTCCTTGTACGATGCCCAAGAGGAGGCTGATGCTTTTAAGAAGCCCGTGGGTCCCCAAACCCCGAGAAATTCAAGGCAAGCTATTCACAAGGAATAGATCAAGTCAGGAAAGTTCGAGAATTTGGAAGAAACTCAAAGATGCCATTCACGAAGAATACATTCATCTTTGGGAGTAAAGTTTCTTGACGATTCCTAATGAGGACAGCCGAAGAGAAGACTGTATCTGGTGATCCTATTGGGGATCTAGTTGTCTATTTCTACGAATAAACGAAACGGCGTCACCTAGTTCTAGACGTAGTTGCCGGGGAAACTCTAAATATCTATACTATTATTACACAGTTGATATGAGTTTATGAAAGAAGACTTACAGCAAAACAGCCCCACAATACAGTTATATATATATATATATGTGAGTTTGTGAAAGGAGACTTACAGTGAAACAGCCCCACAATACAGTTATATACATATGAAAGCGGTAAATGAAAGCGGGTAAACACTTACTCGGTTGTAGAGCTTCCATGCTGTTTGGTTAGTTGTTCAACAAAGAAAGATTGAAAACAACAGTATATTCAAAATCAAATGAGAAAGTGCTTTGAAATAAAAAGATTTGGGGCTTACAGCTCAAGGAGAGGCCCAGGGTTTTATCAGTGAGCGCACTGTTGAATTTGTACAGAGGGACTTATACAAGTGACTGAGGCCCAAGAAAGGTTTTCTATACAAAGGGATGGGTCTTACACTCTCTCAAGAGGCCCAAGTGAGTTTTAAGAAAAGAAATGGGTCTTACTACTCGAGGGTAGGCCCAATGGTTAATTTTGAAACGGGCGACGATCGCGCCGAGGTTTTGGAAACACCGTGGGACTTATACAAGTGACTGAGGCCCAAAATTTTGGTATTTACAAAGGGATTGGGTCTTACACTCTATTAGAGGCCCAAAGAGTTTGGAACATTTGAGTATGATTAAAAATCAAAGAAACCCCAATTTTCACTTTTTAAAAGTAATTTTTCAAAGAAAATTAATAAAAAATGACAAAAAAAAATCAAATAAGTTTAAATAAACCACTTGTGATTTTTGGTTAAGGTTTGAAAAATGAGGTTTTAATCACAAGATGATTTAAAACTTATTTAGTTTTGATTTTCAAGATGAATATTCACTTTTAAAATGTTTAAAAACAATTAAAAATGAATTTATTCACAAAAATACCAACTATATTAAATAAATAATATAAATTTTATTTTTTTGTAGAATAAAATATTTTACTATTTTTGTGATTTTTCTGAAAAAGAACCAATAAAAAATAATCAAAATTGAGGGAGTTATTAATTTTCCAAATCATTAAAAAATAATATGAAAAATGATAAAATATGAAAAAAAAAGGGGTTGGGTCTTACACTCTATTAGAGGCCCAAAGTGTATTTTTGTACAAAAGATGGGGCTTACAACTCAGGGAGAGGCCCAAAATATTTTCAGTTTGAAAATGGCGATCGCGCCGAGATTTTTAACGTATCGGGACTTATACAATAGCTGAGGCCCAAAATTGTTTCCTTAAAAAAATGGTTGGGTCTTACACTCTAATAGAGGCTCAAGTGTTTAAAAATGAAAAGAAATGGGACTTACAGCTCAAAGAGAAGCCCAGTTGATTTTCGTTTGAAAATGGCGATCGCGCCGAAGTTTTCTTTTAACGCAGAGGGACTTATACAATAAGTGAGGCGCAAAATTGTTTTGGTTAAAAGGGGATTGGGTCTTACACTCTAACAGAGACCCAATGTTTAAAAAAGATTTGTTAGGGTGAAAATCAAAGAAAACCCCAATTTCATTTTTTAAGAATTTTTTCCAAGAAAAATTAAGTAAAAAATGATAAAAATATCAAATAAAAATCATTAAATAATGATTAAAGTTTATGAAAAAAATATTTTATCCACATAAATATTTAAAATCATTTTGGTTTAAAAAATCAAGAAAAAAAAAGAAATCATTTTAAAAGCATTTAAAACAATTTAAAACACTATTTTTAAATATATTAAAAATAAAACTTTTTTTGTGATTTTTTTTGGATTAAAATATTATGGGGTATGAATTGGAAAATGATGATTTTTTTTGCTATGTAAAAAAAAATTAGTTGAGTTTTGAAAATAAAAATAAGAAAAAGAGGAAAAATGTCACAATATCATCTCCGACATTTCTTATGGGGTAAAAACGAGTACCGAAACTTTAATTTTCAACACGTTTTTTATCAAATTTCAAACACTTATAACTCTCTCAATTTTTATCGGAATCAAAAACTGGAAATACCTATCTTGACCTATTTTTCGCAAGGAATCCGATGTTACCGTACACACACTGAAACTCGACGTACAAAACACGCAAATCGAAAAACCAGAACTGCGCGTAATTGAAAACATCGTTTCGCGCCAAACTTCCGACACGCCTAACTCTCTCGATTTTTAACGGAATTAAGATCCGGAAGAGCCTATCCTGACCAATTTTTCGCGAGGAATCCAATGGTATCACACATGCATGCTGAAACTTAACGTACAAAACGCAGCAATTAAAAAACCAGAACTGCGCGTTAGTTGAAAACATCGTTTCGCGCCAAACTTCTGACGCGCGTAACTCTCTCGATTTTTAACCTAATCAAGATCCGAAAGAGTCTATCTTGACCGATTTTTCGCAAGGAATCCAATGGTATCACTCACGCACACAGAAACTCAACACACAAAATGCAGAAATTAAAAAACCAAAACTGCACGTTGTTTTCGACGCGTTTCGCGTCAAATTTCCAACGCGCGTAACTCTCTCAATTTTCATCGGAATTGAAATCCGTAAAAACCTATCTTGACCGATTTTTCGCAAGGAATCCAATGGTATTATTCACGCACTCGGAAACTCACTGTACAGAACACACAAAGCAAAAAAAACCAGAACCGCTATCGTTAATTCGACGTCGTTTCGCGTCAAATTTCCAACGCGTGTAACTCTCTCAATTTTCATCGGAATTGAAATCCGTAAAAACCTATCTTGACCGATTTTTTGCAAGGAATCCAATGGTTTTACTCATGCACGCTAAAACTTAATGTATAGAACACACGAATCAAAACAACCAGGACTGGACATGATTTTAAAACAACCAAAATTCCACATATAAACATGTTAAAATGCAAACAGTGGTAGGATCACAACATACACATTAAGGACTACATTTTTGCCTCAAGAATTGTTCAATATGATGCATGTATGTGGACAACAAAGGAAAGCATGATTCAAAGAATTCAAGTTGTAAATTTTACCTCTTTTTTGGAGATTCTGGACAACCTACCAAGTGCTTTGTTCCAGAAATGATTTGATGCTTTGGACAACCTCAAATGACCTCTTAGAAGCTTTTAGGATGGTTGGAATTAGCTGGAAACCTCTGGAGCAAGTTTGAGCACTTTCTCGCAAAATGGTCAAAGGTGGCCAAAATGCCAACTCTCTCAAATGGTGTTCCAGATGTGTGGCACCATTTGGGACAGTTCAAGGATGATATTTAGAGTGTGTTTGAGGTTTTATCTGGTTTGGAAAGTGACTGAATCAAGACATGGCTTGAAAAATGCAAAAAAGTGCCATTTTGAGGTTTTGAGAGGTGACTTTGTGATGTTGGTGTTATAGGTCACTTGTGAGAGTTTGGATCACCTACATATGATGTTTATGAGGTGTTAGGATCATGAGCTGTGATGGAAATTCTCTCTAACTCAAAAACTCAAAATTTCCTTACTAAAGAAGGCATTTTGGAGTGAAAGAGAGAATTTGAGGAAAACATCTGTTTGATGGCTTTGGTGTACTTAAACTGAGCACAAATGAGCTCTATTTATAGTAGAGCAAGTTTGTTTTGCAAGCAATAGTGAATGGTGGCTGCAGCAGAGGTTTGGCCAATGTTGGCCAATGAAAATACAAGTCTCCTCTAGCCATTGACTAGAGGTTAGAGCACAGGCTGCTGGTTCCCTAGTTGTTGGAGGAATCTTGACTGAATTCAGTTGGAGGAAGCTCAGTACATGCCACCTCTAAGCATCCATTAAATGCTCCAAACCAAAATTGGAGTTTTGTCCCTCTTTTAGGGATTTCTAGGTTTTTGCATGCTTTTTTTTTGTTCCTTGGACTTGGGAGGTTCATGGATCAGATCATCCCACTTGGATTTGATCCTTAGATGTATCCAAAATGATGACAAGGCTTGAAAATTCGTGTGGCACAAAAAATGTACAAATCTGCCCCTGAAAAATTCAGCTGCAGCAAGGCTTTTTGTAAGATCCATAACTCCCTGCTCAAGTATGCTACATGGACGTTCTAGGACTTTTCGGAAAGCTTAGATGACGTATTTCAACTTTGATGTTTGGCCCTAGACCTGGTTCAACTTGGATCATGGAGAAAAACAGCCTTGAAGTTGGGACATTGTGCTGAAATTACAAGGCAGATTTTTGGCTAAGTGCTGAAAAATGTCAATTTTAGGTTTTTAGCCATTTTGATCCAACCATAACTCAAAATCCATGATGAATTGGGATGAAGTGTAGTTGACACTTTTGTAGAGGGCCATGAGGGCTACAAATCAAGCTTTGGATGAGGAAAAATGGCTTTGTGGTTTAGGAGTTATGATCCTCCAAAGTTGGTACCCTTGCCACTTTATTCCATAACTTAGAAAAATTTCTAAGTTTTTATGGTTACCCCTTTTACAAGTTATCCCACTTTCTTTGATTTTTCTTGATGAATGATGATTCCAATCACACATTAACATCATTTTAGGGTTAAAAACCATTTTTATGAAAAATCTCAAAAAGTCAAAGTTTGACTTTTGTGCACAGTTGACTTTTTATCAGATGAATTCCAAACTGTGCGATCCTTTAGGAAATCATGTCCTTGACCTAAATCAAAATTGATGGACATGTTCCATGGGTGTTATAGGGTGTATTTAATCGTGTCCCAAGGCTTGGGAGCATGTCCTGGTCAAAAGTCAAAGCTACAGTTGACTTTTCTCGCGAAACCCTAACTGTGGTTCAGATGAAATTGAAACTTGTTGCTCAAGCTTCTTGGGTCAATCCATTGTTGCAAAAGGATCAACATGGTATGTTGGAGACCCTCAAATCATGTCTTGAGGTCTTGGCTCATGATTTGTCCCAAAAGTCAACTTAGGGGTGAATTAGGTCAAGAAACCCTAATTCCTGATTTTTTATGTATGCATCCCCCGAGGCTAAATTGACCTGATGATGGGGTTTATGATGTTCCATGGAGCATTTTAGGTTATGCTTTGAAGCATTGGCTCATGCCCAGAGGAAAATTTCCATCTGGAGGCCCTAGTCGACCAAACTCTAATTTGGTGACACTGGCGATCCTGAGGATTGATCCACCTAGAAGGGAGCAAACTAGTGCTTAATCCTTGAAGTGGGAGTCCTCTTGATCCATTGTGGATATTTGAGAGGCTATACAAGTTGAAGATCATGTCATTCCTTAATTGATCCTTTGTCTAAGAGCTCTGTGAGGGCTTGAAACCCTAAATCCTGTTTGTAGTGAATGCTCACCCACCTTTGGGGAGACTAATGAGGTATGATGGTCCATCCATATTGTGCTGATGATTTGCACAATGATGGGAAATCTTAGTGGTCAAAATTTGGGGTATGACAGATGCCCCTATTTAATCTTCTTGGACCCGAAGGTGTGAATGACGAAGGTATTCGGGCATTCGGGGTGCAAGAGGATTAAATATCGGAATACCCGAAATTTTGATGGTGGTTATGAATGGTAGCTTACGCATTCATCTTTTTTAGCTAAGCGATGATGCTTAGAAAAGGTAAACTTCCCCTCGATCCTGGTCTTCAGCCAAGGAGCTGGTCTCAGTTTTCTTTTAAAATAAACTTCCCCTCGATCCTGGTTTCCTACCAAGGAACTGGTCTTAGTTTCTTTTGTAAACTTCCCCTCGATCCTGGTTTCCTACCAAGGAACTGGTCTTAGTTTCTGATTTAAACTTCCCCTCGATCCTAGTTTCCTACCAAGGAACTGGTCTTAGTTTCTTTTGTCAATAAACTTTATTGACAAGGGACGCTATTAGTAGCGGTTTTCCTTCAAACTTCTCGCCGAATTTTCCTGGGGAGATGCCATTTGAGTGGAAAAAGTTTTGATGTCAGACTTGCTGGGGAACCCATTCGTTTGAATTGTAGAGGTACACAAACTTCTCTATTTTGGAGACGCCATTTGTCGATTCTACTGGGGAAAGCGAGTCTCTTGAGAGACTGTTTTCGTTTGGGGGCTTACATCATACTTTTCTCGGGATCTTTTTGGAGAAATGCCATATGATGGAATCAAATTTTGAGGTGCCGATGACCTTTTCATCAGTGGTTTTTTCGGAGAAAAACTGTCGTACCGCCGAATCTCTGATTAAGAGGCTTTCTCTAGGGATCTTCCTTAATCCGGGAAAGCAAGGATATCATCTTCAATGGCGAAGAGTGATATTTGTTGAAAGTTTTCTTGTTTCTCAGAGGTTCAAGTTATCAAAGTGGTCAAGGACCGTCTCTAATCCAGAGATAAACGGGAGATAGATTGCTTAGATGATTCACTTCTTAACGAGGAAAGGTCTGACAACTCGATTGAGAGGACTTATCACTAGGGGATAAGACTGACTAGAGTGATAGTGATGCAATATGAATGTGAATACAAATCAATAATGCATGATGTATGTATGTATATGCGGACAAAACTGACGCAACATACAGACTAAAGGATGAACACGACTGGATACTCGGCCCCAGTGGGGCATGTAGAAATATCGCTGGTTCAAGATATCAATTCTGCCTTGCTTAGGAGAAATGGTCCCTGTTGGGGGTGACGCTGGTCGGGCTTAGGAGATGAGAACTCGGCCGAGGATGTCAGACGAAACATGGTCTCTGACATTGTTGATCCTTCATTCACGCGTACTGGTCTAGAAGGAGTACTTTGATTCTGCACTTTGAGGTTCGCTTACTTCTGGAAAAGCGGTCGATGTTCTTCTGATGTTCAACAGTCAAAAGAAATTGTCGTCTTTATTAAAAAGCAGAAAAAGTTTTAGCAAGTAAATTCATTTTTGTTTTATTTCAAGAATCGTTGATCATATTAAAATGTCGTTCTGTAAAGCTAAAACAAATAAGAATTACAAACAAAAGCACAAGGGCTCAAATTTTATTGATAAGATGGAGATCAGCCAAACGCGTGATTCCAAAGAGTATATACAAAGTTTGAAAATGGTAATTTACAGGGAAAAGGGCTACGTTGAAACATAACGACCACTATCCCTCTACCAACTTTGAATTCGAGGCATCCTGAGCTTCTGTCGAAGATAACCTTGACTGGAGTTTTCCTCCGATGGATGATGTAACTGCTGCTGAGGGACTTGCCTCTGTTGAACATAGTTACTTGCCATTATCCCTAATTTTTTCCTGGATTGTACTTTGATGTTTCCAATCCACCGGGATGATTTTTTTTCATGTCTCTAACTTTTTCCTGGACCGCCCTTTCGGGTTTTCAATCCACCGAGATGTTTTTTTTTTTTTTTTTAGTTTAGGCGAAGTATTTCTTGACTACGTCAACCTTCGTGGGGTAGGCAAATTCCTCTCCGTCCATGGTTGCAAGTCTCAAGGCACCACCTGAGAAAGCTTTCATGACCACATAGGGGCCATCATAATTCGGAGTCCACTTGCCTCGCGAATCAGTGAGAAATGATTGTATCTTCTTGAGCACGAGGTCTCCTTTTATGAAGACACGAGGTCGGACCTTTTTGTCGAATGCCCTCTTCATTCTCTGTTGATATAACTGGCTGTGGCATAGTGTCGTTATTCTCTTTTCTTCGATCAGATTCAGTTCATCGTGTCGGTTTTGACACCATTCAGCTTTGGTGAGCTTCGCTTCCATCAATACCCGGATTGATGGGATCTCTACTTCTATGGGGAGAACTGCCTCCATGCCATATACTAGACAGAAAGGGGTAGCCCCTGTTGAAGTGCGAACAGATGTACGATAACCATGAAGAGCAAAGGGTAGCATCTCGTGCCAATCTTTGTAGGTTACAACCATCTTTTGAACAATCTTCTTGATGTTCTTATTAGCCGCTTCTACCGCTCCGTTCATCTTGGGTCGGTAGGGAGATGAGTTATGGTGTTTGATCTTGAACTCTGCACACAACTCTTTCATCATCTTATTATTCAAGTTAGATCCATTATCAGTAATGATCTGGCTCAGAACACCATAACGGCAGATGATATTGTTTTTGATAAATCGGACCACCACTTGTCGGGTTACATTAGCGTACGACGCTGCTTCGACCCACTTGGTGAAATAGTCAATGGCTACCAGGATGAACCGATGTCCGTTTGAAGCCTTAGGTTCGATCAAGCCAATCATGTCGATTCCCCATATGGAAAAAGGCCACGGGGAAGAAAGAACTTTGAGATGTGATGGCGGTACATGAATTTTGTCGGAGTATATCTGACATTTGTGACACCTCCTCATGTACTTGTAGCAGTCGGATTCCATGGTCAACTAGTAGTATCCTGCTCTCAGAATTTTTCTCGCCATTGTGTGTCCATTGGCATGAGTGCCAAAGGATCCTTCATGAATTTCTTTCATAAGCATGTCTGCTTCTGGTCTGTCTACGCATCGGAGCAAGACCATGTCGAAATTTCTCTTATAAAGTGTATTGCCGCTCAGGAAGAAGCTGCCTGTTAATCTTCTGAGGGTCTTTCTGTCTTTTCTAGATGCCCCAGGTGGGTATCCTTGTTTCTGAAGGAAGCATTTGATATCGTGATACCAAGGTTTGTCATCTATGAATGCTTCAATCGCGAAGATGTAAGCGGGCCGTTCAAGGCGCATTATGTCGATCTTAGGTATATCATTCCATTGACCTACACTAATCATGGAAGAGAGATTGGCTAATGCATCAGCCATGTGATTCTCCTCACGAGGGATGTGATGAAACTCGACTCTGTTGAAGAAAGGTAACAACCTTCTTGCGTAGTCCCTGTAAGGAATAAATCCCGATTGGTATGTGTTCCAATCTCCTTTTATCTGATTGATGACTAAAGCTGAATCGTCGTATACGTCGAAGTTTTTTATCCTTAATTCAATCGCTTCTTGGAGACCCATAATACAAGCTTCGTATTCGGCCTCGTTGTTCGTACACTTTAACGTAAGTCGAGCGGTGAAAGGAATGTGGGTACCCTGAGGGGTAACAATGATTGCCCCAATTCCGTTTCCATAATGATTAACTGCTCCGTCAAAGATAAGTCCCCATTGGGAACCTGGTTCTGGCCATTCGCTGGGTAGCGGTTCATCGCAGTCTTTCATCTTTAGATACATGACATCTTCGTCTGGGAAGTCAAACCCGATTGATTCTTGATCGTCAATCGGTTGATGAGCCAAATGATCGGCTAAAATACTTCCTTTAACAGCTTTCTGAGCGTGGTACTCTATGTCATATTCTGATAACAGCATCTGCCAACGGGCAATTCTTCCCGTGAGAGCAGGATTTTCGAAAACGTACTTGATTGGATCCATTTCGGAGACCAACCAAGTAGTATGACGAATCATGTACTGGCGAAGACGTTTGGCTGCCCAAGCCAAAGCACAACAAGTTTTCTCAAGCATAGTGTACCGAGTTTCACAGTCGGTGAATTTCTTGCTTAGATAGTAGATGGCAGACTCTTTCTGTTTGGTTTCATCTTGTTGGCCAAGTACACATCCCATTGAGTCCTCTAGGACTGTGAGGTAAATGATCAGTGGTCTTCCTTCCACTAGAGGTGATAGAATCAGCGGATTCAACAGATATTCCTTAATACTGTCGAAGGCGGTTTGGCAATCTTCTGACCAAACGCAATCCTGGTTCTTTTTTCAGTAATTTGAAGATCGGTGCACAAGTGGCAGTCATGAGGAATATGAATCTGGAGATGTAGTTCAAACGTCCCAGGAATCCTCTGACTTGTTTTTCAGTTTTCGAAGAAGGCATTTCTTGAATGGCCTTGACCTTGTCAAGATCAACTTCAATTCCTTTCTGGCTGACGATGAACCCTAAGAGTTTCCCTGAACAGACACCGAAGGTGCATTTGTTGGGATTCAAGCGGAGTTTGTACTTTCTCAACCGCTCGAATAGCTTTGACAGGTGGGTCACATGCTCCTCTTCTGTTCTAGATTTAGCAATCATATCATCGACATATACCTCGATTTCTTTGTGTATCATGTCATGAAATAAAGTAGTCATGGCCCTTTGATAGGTTACCCCGGCATTCTTCAAACCGAACGGCATTACCTTGTAACAAAAGGTGCCCCATGGGGTAATGAACGAAGTTTTCTCCATGTCTTTCGGCACCATTTTGATCTGGTTATAGCCCGAGAATCCATCCATGAAGGAGAATACTTTGAACTTTGTTGTGTTGTCTACCAGCATGTCAATGTGTGGTAAAGGAATGCCGTCCTTTGGACTTGCCTTGTTCAGATCTCTGTAATCAACACACATTCTGACCTTTCCGTCCTTTTTGGGAACGGGTATTATGTTGGCTAACCATTGAGGGTATTCTGATGTAGCGAGGAAACCCTCGTTAATCTGTTTCTGTACCTCCTCTTTGATTTTGATAGCCATGTCCGGGTGAGTCTGTCTCAACCTCTGCTTTACTGGCGGACATTCCGATTTTAACAGTAAGTGATGTTCCACGATGCTGGTATCCAACCCTGGCATATCCTGATAGGACCAAGCGAATACATCGGGGAATTCTTTGAGAAGCTTTATCAAAATTTCTTTGACAGTTGGATTGAGCAGTGCCCCAATCCTGATTTCTTTTCTCTCTTGCTCTGAACCCAAGTTTACCGTTTCCAACGGTTCTTTGTGAGGTTCAATGGACCTTTCCTCTTGTCTGAGTAGTCGGGAGATCTCTTCTGGAATTTCGTTATCATTTTCTTCTTCAGCCTCGAATACCGGGAACTCAAAGTTGGGAGAAGGCATCGGATCGTATGTTTCAACTAGGTTTAAAACAAGCAATCTGCATGACGTGATGATTCGTGTTTAGAAGAGATAGAGGAAATGCAAGTGTGTGCAGTGTATTTATTTTACTGCTTGTTTTTATTTTTAAATGTTTTTTAGGATTACCATTTTCTGAAAAAGCAAAAAGAGAAAACAACAATTAATGCGGAAATTACAGAACGACGTTATTTTATTAATGAACAAGTCGATCCCTGAAACTACAGCCCTATAAAACAAAACTCTGTCGCTTCGGGTAAAGCGAAGAGGGAAATTTACAGAAAGCGAGCCCTATCAAAACATCTGTTCCACCTGGGCAGGGTGAAAGGTTAAAGATGGCAATTACTTTGACTGATGAACGATCTTCGGAACCTCGACGGCAACCCATTGGCGGCGAACTCCACGGTGAATCACAAAGTCTGGCACCTTCCTTGATTTGTCTTCAGAAATAACGTTGATTTCTGGTGGAGTAGGATCATTGGAATCTGTCTCCCAGGCAGAGTTGTCGTAGGAGAATTCCTCTATTGTATTTTGCATAGCATTTGTGCTCTCAGCTGTATCTCCCCATCCAGTTGGCTGGATATCTTTGAGCCTGATACGAGAGCTTTCGGGAGCGGTGTACTTGACCATATAGTTGAATTTTCCACTCGGTTGTCCCAAGGTGTCTCACACTTCTTTAAAACTAGAGGAGTCATCTCTCTCGATGACGTTGACCTCGGGAAAAGAATAGTTGATGAATTCAAGTCCTACAAACATCGCAAATTCATCTTCATGTTGAGTAGTTTCTGAATGACCTGAGTGTTGATCCCATGACATGGTGGGGACACAGGTATTCTGTTCAATGACGGTCAACTGATTTTCATTGTTCGGCTGACTCTCTTGTCCCAAGTCTCCTGGATAAGGTTGCCACATTGGCAGACCATCCATTGGGCCATAGTAATTGTGGTCAAAGTTGTCTTTCATCAGAGTGTCTTCCTCTAATGAATTTGGCGGAGCGCGGCATCCTTCCGGATCACAATCCCCGTAGATCATTTCGACATCTGATCTTGGTATAAATCTCAGACTTTCTGTAGGAAAGCAAAAAGGCATAGGCACCTCTTCCTGAGACATATAACCGTCCTTGTTAAGGTAGGACTTCCATTCTTCATTTGTGTTAGAGGGATCTTCCTCATTGATAGCATGAACTGTCTGAGACACTGGGTGAAGGAAACCTCCACCGTGGAAGAAGTTTTGAAGGGGATGAAGACTTTCATCATTGGCAGCTGTCTGGGTACAGGTTGCAGAAAAACCAAGACCCTTCTTTGTTTTATTGTCAATGGGAATGACAAGCTGTCCCCATCCGGTTGTATCGGTACTCTCGACCGCTTTGATAGCATCGTTGTTTGAGGAAATCGAGGTTCCTCCTTTGAAATGATTGTCCTTGCTCACCGACAGTGCTTGGAACTGAGTTCCAATAACCTCCTCAGGTTCTACACAAGTAGATGATGATAAGTTACTCACGAGCAAGGCATGTTCTCCACAGACTGTGATGAGTTGGCCGTTCTGGACGAACTTTAGCTTTTGGTGGAGGGTCGAAGTGACCGCTCCAGCCTGATGTATCCAAGGTCTTCCTAATAAACAACTGTATGTTGCCCGGATGTCCATGACCTGGAAAGTGACTTGGAAAGTGTGAGGACCAATAGTTATGGGAAGATCAACTTCGCCGATAACTATTTTTCTGGATCTGTCTAATGCTTTGACGACGACCTCGCTGACTCTCATCGGAGGGCCTTTGAATGATAATTGCGTCAAAATGGACTTCGGCATAACATTCAGGGCTGACCCTGTGTCTACCAGTACGCTGGCTAAAGCATCGTCCTGGCAATTAACTGTAATATTGAGCGCCATGTTATGACGGTGACCCTCTTCGGGTAATTCCTCATCACTAAATCCCAAGTTGTTGCAGGAAGTGATGTTAGAGACAATACTATTGAACTGTCTGATTGTTACATCCTGTTCCACAAAGGCTTGCTCTAAGACTTTCTGTAGAGCCTCCCTGTGGGCTTCTGAACTGAGTAACAGTGATAATACCGATATCCTTGAAGGAGTCTGTAACAGTTGATCGACAATGTTGTATTCACTCCTTTGGATGAGCTTCAGCATCTCATCATTGTTTTTTGAAAGGTCGGGATTACTGGATTGACTGATTGGTGGATCGGGAGGTTCTGTCTAAAGTTCCTTTTCTTTGTTAACTTCCTCAACCCCTCGGTTGAAGATTCTACCACTCCGTGTTACTCGACTGATGTCTGAAATTTTCACAACGGAGGGTAATGGAATTTCCTTTCCATTTTCAACTGTCGTTGCACCGTATTTGTAAGGGATAGCCTTAGTTGATTCATATGGTAGTGGTCCCGGTAGATAGATGACTATGGGAGCCCTTTGATTTTTCTGACCATCGTAAGTAATCTCGATCCATTCCCGGTTGGGAACTTTAGATTCGTCAAGTAGAGGGATGATGGCAAAAACATCCCTGGTCTGGTGACGACCAGAGATGGTGACAACATCCTCAACTTGATCGGCAAGGTAATTCGGCGTCCAGTTGATGGGTCCAGAACACGGATATGGACGAATTTCTCCACGGTCCACCTGACCCTGAAGAGCTGCTCTCACAAGGTAACACCCTTGGTTACTTTCCGAACAGACACTACAACGATCATAATTGTGTAGTGGCACCTGGCCACGCCCACTTTGAATACAATGTAACCTCACTAGGTTAGCTTCCACAGATCGGACATCCTGACTCTGACGCCGAGTAGGATTCCTGTTACTGATACTAATTTCCTGAGTATCTTCATCCATATAGATTGGCATCCACCAATGATTTAACAAGTGCTGAAGTGCCTCCTGGACAAGGGTACAACCTCGATCGTTTTTGCAACCCGCTTTACAGCTTTGATAGTCATGTGATATTAAGAATTTGAGTCGGACCTGCTCAGCATGTAACTCTACCAGGTTGGTATTCATCACGCGAATATCGAAGATCTGAACCATGTTAATCTGATAGGAATTCCTATCATGGTAGTCCTGGATCCATCCAAGATCCATCTGACGCTGGAGGGCCTCCTGTATGAAAGAGCATCCCTGTTTGTTTACCGAGCAAGTCAGACAGGAACTGTAATCGTGTCGCGGCAGATTATGATACTGGCTTTGCCTTGAGTGCATTGCCACCAAGTTGACATTCATCGCACGGATGTCGTGGTTCTGAATGACGTTGGAGTTCGTATAGACCATGTTAACTCCACGAACTCGGTGCTCTTGGATCCATCCGAGATCCATTTGTTCCTGTAGAGCTGCTTGCACCACAGAACATCCTTGGTTGTCTTTAGAGCAGATATCACACTGGTGATAGTTATGAGGTGGCACATGGCCATATCCGCTCTGTCTACAATGCATCTTAACCAGATTGGTCTTTAATAAGAGTACATCATGAATTTGATAGACATTGTTAGTCTCTTTCTCAATCAGATTGACTGCAGCTTTCTCATGTTGAGGCAGCGGGTTCGTGAGAACATTGGGATTCGTATCTTTGAAAGATAAGAGCCCGCTCCTAACAAGCTTTTGCACGTCAGACTTAAAATTAAGACAAGTCTCAATGTTATGCCCTGAACCTCCTTGATGATAAGGGCAAGTTTGATCCACCTTAAACCAAAAAGGCGGATTTTCCGGTACTGTAAGAGGAGACTTAGTTTGAATGTGCCCCTTAGCCAGTAGTAACAGAAATAATTCTGCGTATAACATGGGTATAGGATCAAATCCTGGTGGCCGTGTTGTACGGTTGTTGTTATATGGAGGACGAGCCTGCTGAAGAGGCTGTTGTGTCCTTTGTTGATTAGGTTGGCTCTGCGCAACCTGAGGTTGATACGTAGGAATAGACGCAGGGCTGATAGCAGGAGTTATAGCTGCTACTGGTTGATAACGTCGCCTTTGCTTTCCGAGAGAGATATTCCCAATATCTTTCTCTTTTTTCTTAGGGAGAGCACTACCGTATCATTTTGTACTACTTGATGATCCAACGTCTTTTACTAAACGTCCTTCCCGGATGGCTTCCTCAAGACGAACCCCCATGCCCACCATCTCGGTGAAGTCGCTGGGCGCACTAGCAACCATTCGGTCATAGTAAAATGAGCTTAAGGTCTTTAAGAAGATCTTTGTCATCTCTTTTTCCTCAAGAGGTGGACAAATTTGAGCGGCAATTTCACGCCACCTTTGAGCATACTCCTTAAAGGTTTCCTTGTCCTTTTGCGACATCGATCTGAGTTGATCTCTGTCGGGTGCCATGTCCAAATTGTATTTGTATTGTTGGACGAAGGCAGTGCCAAGATCTCTGAAAGTGCTGATCGTAGCACGGTTTAAACCCATGTACCATTTGAGTGCGGCACCAGTTAAACTATCCTGGAAGTAGTGAATCAGTAGGTCCTGATTTTCTGTATGAGCTGACATTCGCCGAGCATACATCACCAGATGGCTCTGAGGGCAAGAGTTACCCTTGTATTTTTCAAAGTCGGGCACTTGGAATTTGTGCGGGACTTTCACATTGGGGACCAACCAGAGGTCTGCGGCGTCCTTTCCGAATAGATCCTGACCGCGAATGGCTTGCAGCTCCTTCTGCATTTCCAAGAACTGTTCCTGGAATTCATCCATTCTATCAAACATATTTTCCTTCTTACCAGAAGGTATTGGCGGAATCTGTCCTTCCAGGACAGTGTGCACCACAGGGGGTGGGACCGTGACTACCGCAGTGAGTCTTGGCATTTCCCAAAGTTTGTAACCTTCAGGAGTCTTCAGTATGCCCCTAGCATCTTCGCTTTCCCGAAGTTTGTAACCTTCAGGCCCAGCGGCTTCTGTTGTGATTCCCTGATCCTCAGTGATCGGCAGAACATATCCTCCCGGGATATAGTTGACAGGCATGCCCCAGGGATGATCTTTCGGCATCTAATACCTAGGATCATTCTTCTCCACTATGGGCATTGAGGTGATCTCTGAGATCACAGTTCTTTGTAGTTGAGCTTCTGCCATGGCTTGCATGTCGTTACGAAGCTTTCTCATATCCTCTCTTAGAGCGTCGATCTCTTCTTTCAACTCTCTGTTCTCTTCCTCAAGATCATTAATCTTTTTCTGGCGATTGGCCCGAGTATTATACGAATGAGACAGTTTGACTCTAGAATCGAGACACAAACATGAGATTCGTAGGTAAGAAGAATACGCGATGTGAGAATGATGAATGCAATGATTATATTAATTGTTTTTTTGGTTTAATCAAAATAAACTTCGACAATTAGATTGCAAATATCAAACAGTGGGGAAACCCCGTTTTATTGAAATTCAAAGGATTGCGGAAATGGAAATACAGTAGATTACAAGATGCGGAAACAGAAACCTAAGCTAATGGGTCCCGAGTCCTCTCTGAAGAGAAATCGGGTGATGATTCTGATATCTTCCTTTTCTTTGACCTGGGCTTTTAGGCCGTTGTCGGGTTGTCGTTCCTTTGCCAAGTGAAAGGAGTGAGCAAATTCCTTTGGTTGTCTTGATTCTCTACAGCATGCTGCTCTAAAATTTCAATCAGAGCATCCTTCTCTTTCAGTAATTGCTGTATTTTGATGCACTCTACGTCGAGGGTGCGGTACTTGTTCTTCCAAGACCTTCTCTCCCATTGAACTTTGTTGAGAGTAACCTGAAGCCTTTCAGTTTCCGTCATGAAGTACATGACAGATTCCCTCGGTGGAAGAATTCCGTAACGAGGATAAGGCATCTTTAGCTTGAGAGCTCTAGTTTGTACCCAGTGGAGATAAGGCTCCACCGAGATACATTCCGGTTTTCCCAGAGACTCTCGTCCTTTCTTATGAACGTGTTTCCAAGCGTGCACTATTTCCGTCTTTAGTGCTCTGTCACTTTCTCCTTCCTTGAAGAAAAGACCTTCCAGATGAACACCCCGTGGGATGTGTCTCATCGGGTATCCAAATTGACGAAGAACCAACACTGGATGGTAATTGATTCCTCCTTTAGTTCCTATGAGGGGTACGTTGGGGAAGTTTCCACAACGGTCAATGATTCTGATTCCCTCATAAATCCTATTACACCAATCTATATCAGAGTTGGTAAGAGACATGATCTTCTGCGACCAACGTAAGGCACTCTTGCAATCCCAAAAAGCAACAGACTTGGGCATGTGGGAGATGAACCAATTATAAAGCAAAGGTACACAACATGTGATCTCCCCCCCGCTGTACAAATTCCCCAAGTGTACAGAATGATACGCATCTGCGAGCAAAGTCGGTACAGGGTTTCCAATGAGAAAAACCTTAATGGAGTTAATATCGACGAAGTTATTGATGTTGGGGAACAAAAATAACCTGTAGGTGAGTAAGACAAAGATGCTTTCAAAAGCAGTCACATTTCCTATACTGGCAAAATACAGGGCTTTCTTTGTCAAGAACTGGGCTGGCAAACCTTGGATGCCACCCTTAGTGGTCATGTGAGTCTTGACCTCAGACTTGTCCAAATGAATTGCTCTTGCAATGGTCTGATTCTTTGGAATTTCTTCCAGTCCAGAAAATGGAGCTCGATCAGTAATGTGTAGATCGATCAGATGAGAATACTCCTCCAGCGTTGGTGCGAGCTGGTAATCCGGGAATGTGAAACAATGATAAACCGGATCGTAAAACTGAATGAGCGCGTCCATGATTCCCTCAATCACATGGACTCTTAACAGTGGTAACAGACCTCCGTGTTTGGCTCTGAAAGCCTCAGGGTTAGTGATCATCCTTGCTAACCTTCTCAAATCCTCTAGTTTTGGAACCTTGAAGGTGTACGTATGAGTTCTCCTTCTACCGAAATCCATTAGCGTAATCCTTTTCTCTGATATTTGCAACCACAGTCTTAGTTTAATTTGAAAAATAGAGAGACTAGAAGAGAACTTTTTTGAATGTTTTAATGTTTTTTAAATGAATGCATGAATGCAGCACACAAAAACATAGGAAAAACATGGGGTCAAAGGGTCGTTGTCATGAAGTCAAGGCTCTACCCATCCCCAAAGGTTTATACTAGGGTGATTTTTGTACTTGTACTCGTTATCATCAGCTCCTCCCAGGAAAGCAAAACAACAAGCGGATCGCCAGCGAGTTGTAGAGCAATCTTAGAGTAAGTGCCATTCACCGAGAATAGATCACCAGCCTCAAATGAGGGTAGTATCGCGTAACAACTATTCCCGATAGTTTCTGCACTACGAAAGGGTTTGGCTCCTCAGCTTCTCAAGTATCACAACCGACCCATTGTCTAGGTGAAAGAATGGTTACATTAGTCAGCCTCCACTGAGGTTGATGGTCGACCTCGTCGCCATCACTTATCTTAAGTGTATACTCAATCTTTCCACATACGGCATCACCCGCATTCCCATTAGCAGAAAAATAAACATGTATAGCAATTAGGAAAAGCAGTATATATATTTGTCCTAAACATCCTAGACCTTTAAAGCTATGAATCCTATGTTCCTGACAGAAAATGGGTTCCCCCGCGGAAGCCCCAATCTGTGGTATTCACACAAGTGAAGAGAAAAAAGTTTTGTCCAAGGTTTTCACCTTAAACGTTTAAGAAAGAATTTTAGGCCCCACGGTGGGCGCCATTTTTCTGTAGCGAGCGATTTTGGACGCGGTTCTTAAGCGCTGGTCGCTCTCTGCGGCTGAGCTTAAACTACAGGTCGATTCATTTTTTATCCTATTGTGAGCTGAATAAGGAAGGGAAATAGATGTCTCCAATTAACCCTGCTTTGCATACTGAGTTTAAACAGCGGTCTGTTAGGTTACGAATGCTATCAATGTGGGGGGGCCTTTGTACTGGTTATTTATATTTTCGCCAATACGGTTTCTTTCTTTTTATCTGGGCAGAAGGTTTCTGGCGGGGAACAAGGATTAGGATGTTAGGACTGATGATTTTTGATAGGTATGTGAGAGTATGGGATTTTGGTTTTTTGTTGATTGTGCTCGCTAAGATCTTTTCTTTCGATCTTATGCCTACGTATTCCCGTTTACCGAAACAGGGAAATCAGAGCGTTCATAGTTCCTCCTATTCTATGGGAGGAAATGGGTGTTTTTGGTGTCTTGTTCAAAGCCCAAGACGTGAAGCAAAAGGTGGTTTGTATCTTGTTCAAAGCCCAAGATGTGAAGCTGAAGGGTCTATTTGTATCTTGTTCAAAGCCCAAGATGTGAAGCTGAAAGGGTGTTGTCTTTAGAGAGATTTTGTCATCTCTAAAGAGGGGTTTGTCTGTCACAACTGTTGGGTGACTGGTTATAAAGGAGAATTACTTTAACCGGGATACGCGGATCCTAGCAATGCCATAATTTCCTTTAAAGGGGATTTTAACCTGAAGGAGAAGACTTTAACTCAGTGTAGAGCAATGCTATCTTTCCTTAGGAATTTCCCATGCTAAAAGAGGGACAGTGGCATGGATGTAGATGATCCAGAGGCTTGCCGCTTACAGCGATTAGATGAAGGGGAAGGAGTTGTTGACGTTTGTATACTGTGAACGAGGCACAACTTTGATGCTAAAAGGTTGATTGGATCAACCAGTGGTTTTCTTATACAAAGCCTAAGAGAAGGCTATTGGCCCAACAAGAGGCAGTTTTTATGTGTCTCGTACGAAGCCCGAGAGAGAGGCTAAAAGGGTTGACTCAACAGGAGAATCTTTTATACTCAACAAGAAAGTGTTTTTTGTATCTCGTACGAAGCCCGAGATGGAGTCTAAAAGTTCAACTCAACAAGAGAGTCTTTTATACTCCGCAAGAGAGTGTTTTTTGTATCTCGTATGAAGCCTGAGATGGAGGCTAAAAGTTTGACTCAACAAGAGAGTCTTTTATACTCCGCAAGAGAGTGTTTTTGTATCTCGTACGAAGCCCGAGATGGAGGTTAAAAGTTCAACTCAACAAGAGAGTCTTTTATACTCCGCAAGAGAGTGTTTTTTGTATCTCGTACGAAGCCCGAGATGGAGGCTAAAAGTTTGATTGGATCAACAAGAGAGCCCTTTTTGTATCTCGTACGAAGCCCGAGATGGAGGCTAAAAATGTTTGACTCAACAAGAGAGTCTTTGTATCTCGTACGAAGCCCGAGATGGAGACGAAAGGGGTGATTGACTCAACGAGGGAGTCTCTTATGTGTCTCGTATAAAGCCCGAGAGAGAGGCTAAACGTTGTTTGACTCCACTGGGGAGAATTTTGGTATCTCGTACGAAGCCCGAGATAGAGGATAAACGTTTGCTTCGCTGGGAAGAATCATTGTACAAAGCCCAAGAGGAGGCTATGGTAACTATTTCAGTTGAGTGACAGGTCCAATATACTGATTTTAAAAGAGAAAATCAATTCTTATATGAGCAACACTGTACTCAGGGATTTGATTTGAGGATCAGGGATATTTCCTTCTCTTTGAGGAAACGGGAAATCCAAAGGGTATTGAGACTGTCCGAGTCTGCGGGTTTCCTTCCTATTTAACGAAGGGGTCACTTGAGAATGTCTTTGAGACTCAAGAAAGTTAGACTATCAGTGTCTAGAGTTTTATCTTTTGTACTATGCTTTGAGAAACAGTAGTAGACTCTATGAAAGGACTGTTCTATGAGGATGACTAGGTTCTGTTCCTATACCTCTAGGAGGTCGTCGGGACAATTTGTACAAAGCCCAAGAGGAGGCTGGAAACTTTTAAGAAGCCGACGGGTCCTTGTACTAAGCCCAAGAGGAGGCTATCATTCCCAGAGGAAGAGATCATTATATGAAGCCTAAGAGGAGGCTGTGAATACTTCTAAGAAGCCATAGGGTCCTTGTACGAAGCCCAAGAGGAGGCGGGGTTGCTTTTAGAAAGCCTGTGGGTCCTTGTACGATGCCCAAGAGGAGGTCGATACTTTTAAGAAGCCCGTGGGTCCCCAAACCCCGATAAATTCAAGGCAAGCTATTCACAAGGAATAGATCAAGTCAGGAAAGTTCGAGAATTTGGAAGAAACTCAAAGATGCCATTCACAGAGAATACATTCATCTTTGGGAGTAGAGTTTCTTGACGATTCCTAATGAGGATAGCCGAAGAGAAGACTGTATCTGGTGATCCTATTGGGGATCTAGTTGTCTATTTCTACGAATAAACGAAACGGCGTCACCTAGTTCTAGACGTAGTTGCCGGGGAAACTCTAAATATCTATACTATTATTACACAGTTGATATGAGTTTATGAAAGAAGACTTACAATGAAACAGCCCCACAATACAGTTATATATATATATATATATGAGTTTGTGAAAGGAGACTTACAGTGAAACAGCCCCACAATACTGTTATATACATATGAAAGCGGTAAATGAAAGCGGGTAAACACTTACTCGGTTGTAGAGCTTCCATGCTGTTTGGTTAGTTGTTCAACAAAGAAAGATTGAAAACAACAGTATATTCAAAATCAAAGGAGAAAGTGCTTTGAAATAAAAAGATTTGGGGCTTACAGCTCAAGGAGAGGCACAGGGTTTTATCAGTGAGCGCACTGTTGAATTTGTACAGAGGGACTTATACAAGTGATTGAGACCCAAGAAAGGTTTTCTGTACAAAGGGATGGGTCTTACACTCTGTCAAGAGGCCCAAGTGAGTTTTAAGAAAAGAAATGGGTCTTACTACTCGAGGGTAGGCCCAATGGTTAATTTTGAAACGGGCGACGATCGCGCCGAGGTTTTGGAAACACCGTGGGACTTATACAAGTGACTGAGGCCCAAAATTTTGGTATTTACAAAGGGATTGGGTCTTACACTCTATTAGAGGCCCAAAGAGTTTGGAACATTTGAGTATGATTAAAAATCAAAGAAACCCCAATTTTCACTTTTTAAAAGTAATTTTTCAAAGAAAATTAATAAAAAATGACAAAAAAAATCAAATAAGTTTAAATAAACCACTTGTGATTTTTGGTTAAGGTTTGAAAAATGAGGTTTTAATCACAAGATGATTTAAAACTTATTTAGTTTTGATTTTCAAGATGAATATTCACTTTTAAAATGTTTAAAAACAATTAAAAATGAATTTATTCACAAAAATACCAACTATATTAAATAAATAATATAAATTTTATTTTTTTGTAGAATAAAATATTTTACTATTTTTGTGATTTTTCAGAAAAAGAACCAATAAAAAATAATCAAAATTGAGGGAGTTATTAATTTTCCAAATCATTAAAAAATAATATGAAAATATGAAAAAGAGGGGTTGGGTCTTACACTCTATTAGAGGCCCAAAGTGTATTTTTGTACAAAAGTTGGGGCTTACAACTCAGGGAGAGGCCCAAAATATTTTCAGTTTGAAAATGGCGATCGCGCCGAGATTTTTAACGTATCGGGATTTATAAAATAGCTGAGGCCCAAAATTGTTTCGTTAAAAAAAGGTTGGGTCTTACACTCTAATAGAGGCCCAAGTGTTTAAAAATGAAAAGAAATGGGACTTACAGCTCAAAGAGAAGCCCAGTTGATTTTCTTTTGAAAATGGCGATCGCGCCGAAGTTTTCTTTTAACGCAGAGAGACTTATACAATAAGTGAGACCCAAAATTGTTTTGGTTAAAAGGGGATTGGGTCTTACACTCTAACAGAGGCCCAATGGTTAAAAAAGATTTGTTAGGGTGAAAATCAAAGAAAACCCCAATTTCATTTTTTAAGGCATTTTTCCAAGAAAAATTAAGTAAAAAATGATAAAAATATCAAATAAAAATCATTAAATATTGATTAAAGTTTATGAAAAAAATATTTTATCCACATAAATATTTAAAATCATTTTGGTTTAAAAAATCAAGAAAAAAAAGAAATCATTTTAAAAGCATTTAAAACAATTTAAAACACTATTTTTAAATATATTAAAAATAAAACTTTTTTTGTGATTTTTTTTGGATTAAAATATTATGGGGTATGAATTGGAAAATGATGATTTTTTTTGCTATGTAAAAAAAAATTAGTTGAGTTTTGAAAATAAAAATAAGAAAAAGAGGAAAAATGTCACAATATTATCTCCGACATTTCTTATGGGGTAAAAACGAGTACCGAAACTTTAATTTTCAACACGTTTTTTATCAAATTTCAAACACTCATAACTCTCTCAATTTTTATCGGAATCAAAATCCGGAAATACCTATCTTGACCGATTTTTCGCAAGGAATCCGATGGTACCGCACACACACACACACTGAAACTCGACGTACAAAACACGCAAATCGAAAAACCAGAACTGCGCGTAATTGAAAACATCGTTTCGCGCCAAACTTCCGACACGCGTAACTCTCTCGATTTTTAACGGAATTAAGATCCGGAAGAGCCTATCCTGACCGATTTTTTGCGAGGAATCCAATGGTACCACAGATGCTCACTGAAACTCAACGTACAAAATGCAGCAATTAAAAAACCAGAACTGCGCGTTAGTTGAAAACATCGTTTCGCGTCAAACTTCCGACGCACGTAACTCTCTCGATTTTTAACATAATCAAGATCCGAAAGAGTCTATCTTGACCGATTTTTTGCAAGGAATCCAATGGTATCACTCACGCACACGGAAACTCAACACACAAAATGCAGAAATTAAAAAACCAAAACTGCACGTTGTTTTCGACGTCGTTTCACGTCAAATTTCCAACGCGCATAACTCTCTCAATTTTCATCGGAATTGAAATCCGTAAAAACCTATCTTGACCGATTTTTCGCAAGGAATCCAATGGTATTATTCACACACTCGGAAACTCACTGTACAGAACACACAAAGCAAAAAAAAATAGAACCGCTATCGTTAATTCGACGTCGTTTCGCGTCAAATTTCCAACGCGCGTAACTCTCTCAATTTTCATCGGAATTGAAATCCGTAAAAACCTATCTTGACAGATTTTTCGCAAGGAATCCAATGGTGTTACTCATGCACACTAAAACTTAATGTATAGAACACACGAATCAAAACAACCAGAACTGGACATGATTTTAAAACAACCAAAATTCCACATATAAACATGTTAAAATGCAAACAGTGGGAGGATCACAACATACACATTAAGGACTACATTTTTGCCTCAAGAATGGTTCAATATGATGCATGTATGTGGACAACAAAGGAAAGCATGATTCAAAGAATTCAAGTTGTGAATTTTACCTCTTTTTTGGAGATTTTGGGCAACCTACCAAGTGCTTTGTTCCAGAAATGATTTGATGCTTTGGACAACCTCAAATGACCTCTTAGAAGCTTTTAGGATGGTTGGAATTAGCTGGAAATCTCTGGAGCAAGTTTGAGCACTTTCTCGCAAAATGGTCAAAAGTGGCCAAAATGCCAACTCTCTCAAATGGTGTTCCAGATGTGTGGCACCATTTGGGACAGTTCAAGGATGATATTTAGAGTGTGTTTGAGGTTTTATCTGGTTTGGAAAGTGACTGAATCAAGACATGGCTTGAAAAATGCAAAAAAGTGCCATTTTGAGGTTTTGAGAGGTGACTTTGTGATGTTGGTGTTATAGGTCACTTGTGAGAGTTTGGATCACCTACATATGATGTTTATGAGGTGTTAGGATCATGAGCTGTGATGGAAATGCTCTCTAACTCAAAAACTCAAAATTTCCTTACTAAAGAAGGCATTTTGGAGTGAAAGAGAGAATTTGAGGAAAGCATCTGTTTGATAGCTTTGGTGTACTTAAACTGAGCACAAATGAGCTCTATTTATAGTAGAGCAAGTTTGTTTTGCAAGCAATAGTGAATGGTGGCTGCAGCAGAGGTTTGGCCAATGTTGGCCAATGAAAATCCAAGTCTCCTCTAGCCATTGACTAGAGGTTAGAGCACAGGCTGCTGGTTCCTTAGTTGTTGGAGGAATCTTGACTGAATTCAGTTGGAGGAAGCTCAGTACATGCCACCTCTAAGCATCCATTAAATGCTCCAAACCAAAATTGGAGTTTTGTCCCTCTTTTAGGGATTTCTAGGTTTTTGCATGCTTTTTTTTGGTTCCTTGGACTTGGGAGGTTCATGGATCAGATCATCCCACTTGGATTTGATCCTTAGATGTGTCCAAAATGATGACAAGGCTTGAAAATTCGTGTGGCACAAAAAATGTGCAAATCTGCCCCTGAAAAATTCAGCTGCAGCAAGGCTTTTTGTAAGATCCATAACTCCCTGCTCGAGTATGCTACATGGACGTTCTAGGACTTTCCGGAAAGCTTAGATGACGTACTTCAACTTTGATGTTTGGCCCTAGACCTGGTTCAACTTGGATCATGGAGAAAAACAGCCTTGAAGATGGGACATTGTGCTGAAATTACAAGGCAGATTTTTGGCTAAGTGCTGAAAAATGTCAATTTTAGGTTTTTAGCCATTTTGATCCAACCATAACTCAAAATCCATGATGAATTGGGATGAAGTGTAGTTGACACTTATGTAAAGGGCCATGAGGGCTACAAATCAAGCTTTGGATGGGGAAAAATGGCTTTGTGGTTTAGGAGTTATGATCCTCCAAAGTTGGTACCCTTGCCACTTTATTCCATAACTTAGAAAAATTTCTAAGTTTTTATGGTTACCCCTTTTACAAGTTATCCCACTTTCTTTGATTTTTCTTGATGAATGATGATTCCAATCACACATTAACATCATTTTAGGGTTAAAAAACCATTTTTATGAAAAATCTCAAAAAGTCAAAGTTTGACTTTTGTGCACAGTTGACTTTTTATCAGATGAATTCCAAACTGTGCGATCCTTTAGGAAATCATGTCCTTGACCTAAATCAAAATTGATGGACATGTTCCATGGGTGTTATAGGGTGTATTTAATCGTGTCCCAAGGCTTGGGAGCATGTCCTGGTCAAAATTCAAAGCTACAGTTGACTTTTCTCGCGAAACTCTAACTGTGGTTCAGATGAAATTGAAACTTGTTGCTCAAGCTTCTTGGGTCAATCCATTGTTGCAAATGGATCAACGTGATATGTTGGAGACCCTCAAATCATGTCTTGAGGTCTTGGCTCATGATTTGTCCCAAAAGTCAACTTAGGGGTAAATTAGGTCAAGAAACCCTAATTCCTGATTTTTTATGTATGCATCCCCCGAGGTTAAATTGACCTGATGATGGGGTTTATGATGTTCCATGGAGCATTTTAGGTTATGCTTTGAAGCATTGGCTCATGCCCAGAGGAAAATTTCCATCTGGAGGCCCTAGTCGACCAAACCCTAATTTGGTGACACTGGCGATCCTGAGGCTTGATCCACCTAGAAGGGAGCAAACTTGTGCTTAATCCTTGAAGTGGGAGTCCTCTTGATCCATTGTGGATATTTGAGAGGCTAGACAAGTTGAAGATCATGTCATTCCTTAATTGATCCTTTGTCTAAGAGCTCTGCGAGGGCTTGAAACCCTAAATCCTGTTTGTAGTGAATGCTCACCCACCTTTGGGGAGACTAATGAGGTATGATGGTCCATCCATATTGTGCTGATGATTTGCACAATGATGGGAAATCTTAGTGGTCAAAATTTGGGGTATGACACCATGCTAGTGTGCAAATCCAAAGGTCTCAGCAAAACCCCTATTCACAGCTTCGTCACCTAAGTTCGGGGCCTCGGTGTCAAAAAGCCAATTTGTGCTAACGCGCACATTAATGCGCTCTGCACAAGGTAAATCTATACTCCTCACCTCCCTATTCCTAACCATGAGCATGTATTTGCTGTTTGGCGTATTTTTGATAAGTCGCATACTGCGACAGTAGTCTAAATCAACATAAGGGGCGACTAAACCTTCGCATACGGGGCAACTAAACCTTCGAGGGAGCCAACTGTGGTTCTAGTCCTAAAGCCATAGCAATGGAGGTAATCATGCCTCCTACACAAATGTGACCACCGAACCGACTAGCAGCAGATGAAAGGTGAGCCAACAAGAAAGGTGTGGGATTGACCTTTGTTTCCGATAGTGCACATTGAATGAAAAATAAATCTTTAGAATTCACATTCCCCATGTTTTCTCTCCCAAAATAGTACTTGCAAGAACGCGATGGAAATACCTAATCGCGGGGTTATGAATGGAAGTGGCCTTTATACCTTCCTAGGAGGTAACGGTCTTTCCAGTAATTTAGCGCCAGAAGCTTAATGCACTGGCTTCCCACTCACTTTCGAGCGGTGCCAAACAAGCGTATTCTTCCCCACTTGGAAACTGAAAAATCTCTCCTATTCTTTCTACCAGCAGCGAGTAATCTACGTTAAACATCCTAAAATTTGTAGTGCCAGTGGTACGGGTTAAGTCATACAATTATTGGAATGAACTCAAGAACTCATAGGTTAGTCTAGTAAAAGTATGGCTCGGAGAAGAGAAAAATTGAGACAAACCTACATTATTCAGCATCTAGTTGATGCTTTCGAACAATCCTAGCGCACGGACAGTATCTATGTGAGCATAACGTGTGGCTTCGACGGGCCTCTTATAGATTTTGTGAAAAACAGCCCTTTGCCTCTCGCCAATGATGCCTTCGGGAAAGTTGATTCCCATGTAATCGATGTCGCGAGCAGCTATAGGAGGCATTGTGAATTTTTTCGGAAAGGTTTTGAGTGTTGGATACTAAAAACAGAGAGTAAGAGTATGAGAATGTTGGTGGTGGTGATGAAGAATGAAGTTTAGAGAGTTTAAATAGGTGAAAAAGTGGTATATGAGTAGTTAGGGGTTAATGAGAAATTAATGGGTAGTTATGTGGGTAGTTTCTGATGTATAGGGAAGTTGGAAAGGTTGCAGTTGGAACCCACGCGTTTTTCTGCAACAGAATACATGCTGACAGTTCTGCAGTTTCCGTCTCCATGGTGAACGCCATTAAGCACATGGCGAACACCACGTGTTTAATGTTAAAAATTTGAATTTTAATAGACAGATGGTGAACGCCATCATGCTATGGCGAACGCCATTGAGTAAAAATTCTCAGAATTTAATTTGCATCAGAGGAACAATTTGTTTTTGGATTTTTTATAATTGAAAACATATATAAACATCAGTACATTAGCAGAATGAGATTAAGATTGCAGAAAAACAAAATAACATAAAATAAACGATATAACTAACAAAATAAGAAAAGAAACATAAATTGGAAATAACATTAATTCAAAAACTATGACATCATGTCTTTGCCGAGAATCAACAATACAAATAATTCAAATTACAACTGAATGAAAATACAATAAAAACCAAAATAAACTAGATCATAAAAACAACATAAACTCCATCGGTACAAATCATAGTGGCACTTACTAAAATTCCTAGTGAAAGAATGGACTTGCTGGAATAAAAGATCAAATTGTTCATTAGCAACGTCCATAAATCCAACAAGATCCCCTCGAATAGAAGTAATCTCATCCCTAAGGGTGTCCACTTGGCACTGTAAAGTACCAATGGAAGCAGCATAATCAACTATAGCTCCAGATATGTGGGAAGTGGCATCAGGGGCAATGGTATCAGGTATCTCATAAGGTTATGGGCTCTGGGGTGGTGTTGGTGATTCACTCTCTTCCTCAAGGTCATAAAGCCAATTATCCTTATTATGCACGTTCGTCCTCTCGTGGTTAGGCAGGGTAAAGTTATGGACCACTTTGTCGTCAATAAGGAATTCAAACTCGGCTGGCCCTAGGTTAGCTAACAAACCACGGTTAAAACAGAAATTCAGGTGCATCAGACGGATGCCTCCACAAGCACGAATACGGTTAAGCTGATAACGAAAACCTATTGCCACAAAAATCATGGATACTAATCGTCCAGCAAGGATAGGACCATCGGTCGCTTGATCAATGCAGTTCAAGCTAGCCAACATAAATGAAGCAGCATTCACATGCCTTCCCTTTGAAGCACAGTACATAATGAATAATTCATCTTTGGAAACAGAAGTGATGTTTTCTTCCTTACAATCAGGGTTATGTATGTTACTAGAGAACATAGTGTCAGGTTTTGGATGGTAGTTACCAGTAATGATCCCCTAGAAATAGTCAAGGTCAAGGGCAGTAAAAGCATCATTAGGTGTCACTTAATGGCCATCTGGCCCATTAGGAAAATTCAACAGGTTAGCCATCTCGTGGTGGGTAAAACGGTGTTTGGTGTTAAACAGCCTGAATGTAGCCAAGCCTCAGCCAAATTCAAGGCCTTGGCTAGGATCATAATACAATGAGCTAAGAAACTCCAGAGTCAACACACGGTAAGGACTATATCTGTGCCTCACACCAAAATTCACCCAACCAATTCGGTCAAGCAAGTACATCACACTGTCCCTCAAACCTATAGTGGTCAAGGTAGGGGCATCAGGGTAAATAGGGAGTGCCAATTCCCTCTGAACCAGAATGTCAAATCTGCGTCTGTAACACCCTTTTCTACCCCCCCAAAATGTTGCAGCAGAAACAACTCAAATATCAGAGTAAAGCATAAAAATCCCTCAAAGGGTGCACATTTCTCATTTAAAATCAAAATAATACACTTGCCCTGTAAACAAAGGGTTTTTCCCAAAATAATTCAAAAACCTTCACGTGGCAGCGGAACTCAAATTTTCAATTAAAAGGTTTTCCACAAACATCATAAATTATCAAAAAAAGGTTTCTCAAAATTAAAACCACATCATTAAATGACAACAAAGTAAGGAAACAACATAGTTCGACTCAAAGGACCCCAACCCGATGTTACACTATCAGAGCAAGACCCTCTAAATTGACCAAAAGCAAATAAACTTCAAGGTCCTCGAAAGCGTCCACAGTTAAACCTGATCACCTGCACGTTACCCACGTGGAGGCAACATTCAAACAGGCAAGGTGAGTAATCACGATTCATAATAATCATTATAAAACAAGATATACATAAAATGGCATTATCTTCTCCCATAACATCATCAGGGTCATCATCATGGAAAACATCAGGAAGCACCATATCACAAATTCATCAATGCCACATAAAGTGCAATGCATAACAAGACTCATGCATGTGGTACCAATCGTCATAATAGATGGACACTAGGCCATCAACCCTCCAAAGATCCCCGTCAATAGGATCGATCCCGCAATTAGAATCAGAGCACGTCATAATTACCTCATATCCGCACAATGGGAATGAAGCGTCGTCACAGAGTATGCATATGAATGTATGATACACAACATCACTAATCATCATCATCAAATAAACATCATAATGTGCATCATCATTCATCAATTCTCATACAAATCACGTCATCATATATTCATTAGAACATCACAAATCAGCACCTCAATATCATCAAGAACGTCATGGTAAATCATCATAAATATCACAGCTTCAAACACCATAACAACACAACAACAGGAACGAAATTTCGTGAACAACAGACGTTCGCTCCAGGATTCGCTAGGTGAACCTGTTCGCTAAAACCTTCGTTTGGCGAAGCGGCCAGCGAATCCCACAGACACCACACTAAGACACCAGAAACCACCAACTGTCATACTCGCTGGTTTATTTGCTGGGCGAAGCTACTCGCTGATTCATTCGCTTAGCGAGACTTCCAGTGAATCCCCACTTCCACTCCAGAATCATCTTAGTCTCCACACTCAGGTTATCACGCATTCGCTGCGCTGTTCACTTTGGGAACCTTGGCGAACATTCACCCAGCAAAGCGATGGTTCGCTTAGCGAACCTGCGATTACAGCAAATCGCTGCTACGCATCAGTAGCTCCACAGCCTCAAAGGTACCTGCGATTGCATCTCCAAATGACCCAAAACATTCCTATGACAGTTCTAATGCATCACATAATTCAAAGGCATAAAACCTAAGTCTATTAGGTCGATTCATGACACTACGGAAACCTTAAATTCCCTAAACCTTCAAAACTCTCAAGCTTCCTATAAACTCCATAAATCTCTTCGCCACAAGGTTAAAACTACAATGACGGGGAATTTAGCCCCAAGGTCTATTCTTATCCGATTATATTCAACTCTTATTAATCGATCACAAAATACCCTCAAATCATCAATTCGTCACAAAAATCTCATAAACCCTCAAACCCAAAACAACCACTTCAATTACATCGAATCCTATAATGAAAACAATGAAAGGTAATTACTCCCTATACCTTAGATTGTCGATTCGAAGCTTTCTCTCTGAGTCTTTGGAAACCTTATCGAATTCCTGTCCTTTTCCCTTTTTCCTCAGAGCTCTCCTTCTTCATTCTTTTCACGGTCTAACAAAAGTGAACCCTATTCTTAAAATCCTCCTTTTATATTCACCTTAACCCTTGGGCCTCAAAATTGGGCTTTCCCCATAATGCCCTCACTAATTCTCCTCAAATGTCCACTTCACCCTTATTTCCTCTAATATTATTTAAAATAAATAATAATATAATATATTCCATAATATATACTATTATTTAATTAAATAACCAAAACTTCACAAAATTATCGGCATCGACACGAATCACCAAAAATCACAGAAATCCACGAATATAATATTCCTACGAAATTTGGGGTGTTACAACTCTCCCCCACTTAAAGAATTTTCGCCCTCGAAAATTACCTCAAGGAAATAGAGTCGGATACGAGTCCCTCATCTGATCTTCACGTTCCCAAGTCCAACTTTCGCCAGCTGGTCCACCCCACAACACCTTCACCAAAGTTATGTCTTTACCCCGCAATTGCTTCATCTCTCGACCCTCGACACGCACAGGCAATGCTTCCACAGTCAGATTATCCCTCACTTGTACATCATCCATCTGAATCACATGCGACGGATCCAGAATGTACTTCCTCAACTGAGATACATGGAACACGTCATGTAATTTCGCAAGCGACGGCGGTAAAGCAATTTGATAGGCTGCCTCTCCTATCCTCTGCGATATTTGATATGGACAAACAAAACATGGAGTGAGCTTCCTAGACTTCAAAGCTCGACCCACACCAGTCACTGGCGTCACCCTCAAAAACACATGATCTCCCTCTTGGAATTCAAGTGCTTTCCTCCTCTTATCATGGTAGCTCTTCTGACGACTCTGCGAAGCTTTCATTATCTCTTGTATCATCCTAATCTTCTCAGTCGCCTCTCGCACAATCTCAGGTCCGAGTACAACACTCTCGCCCGATTCATACCAACACAGAGGAGTTCTACACCTTTTCCCATACAAAGCTTCATAGGGCGCCATCCCAATACTAGCATGAAAACTATTGTTGTATGTGAACTCAATCAACGGTAAATGGCTATCCCACGATCCTTCATGATCCAACACACAAGCCCTCAGAAAATCCTCTAAAGATTGGATAGTCCTTTCTGTCTGACCGTCCGTCTGCGGATGATAGGCAGAACTCATCCTCAACTTGGTACCCAACGCATCTTGCAAACTCTTCCAGAACCTCGATGTAAACCTCGGATCTCTATCTGACACAATACTCAAAGGTATCCCATGCAACTTCACAATCTCTTCAATATACATCTCAGCTAGCCTCTGCATAGAATAATTAATCCTCATCGGCAAGAAATGAGCCGACTTAGTTAATCTATCCACAATCACCCAAATGGAATCATTTCCCTTAGCAGTCTTCGGCAATCCCACCACAAAATCCATGGAAATACTATCCCATTTCCATTCTGGAATACTCAACGGTTGCATCTTACCTAAAGGCTTCTGATGCTCAACCTTCGACTTCCGACAACTCAAACACGCATAAACAAACTCTGCAACATCCTTCTTCATACCTGGCCACCAAAACAACTTTTTCAAATCTTGGTACATCTTCATAGCACCGGGATGGATACTCAACCCACTCCGATGTCCTTCTTCTAGAATACTCTTCTTGATTTCCAGAACATCTGGAACACACGCTCTATCTCTAAACATCATCACACCATTCTCATCAATCCAGAATTCTCCTCCGTTACCTTGGTTAATCAAAATCAACTGGTCAACCAACATTAAGTCAGATTGCTGTCCCATTCGGATTTCTTCCAGAATACTACTCGTCAACTTCAACATTCCCAACTTCACACCATCCGGAGTCGCTTCACATACCAGACTCAAATCGTTGAATTGCTCAATTAGTTCCAACTCTTTCACCATAAGCATCGACATATGCAATAACTTTCTGCTCAACGCATCGGCCACTACATTTGCTTTGCCTGGATGATAACTCAAATCAAAATCAAAATCCTTCAACTGCTCTAACCACCTTCTTTGCCTCATATTCAATTCCTTCTGATCAAATAAGTACTTCATACTTTTATGATCGCTGAACACTTCGAATTTAGAATCAAACAGATAATGTCTCCAAATCTTCAACATAAACACCACAGTGGCCAATTCCAAGTCATGTGTAGGATAATTCCTCTCATGAACTCGTAATTGTCTCGAAGCATAGGCAACAACTTGTCCATTTTGCATTAATACTCCACCAAGACCCCTCTTCGACGCATCACAGTACACCACAAAAGATTCACTCGGATTGGGCAAAATCAACACTGGAGCAGTAGTCAATCTCTTCTTCAATTCCACAAAGCTCTCTTCACAAGCTGCATCCCATACAAAAGCTTGACCCTTTCGAGTCAACTGAGTCAAAGGTAATGCCAGCTTAGAAAAGCCTTCAATAAACTTGCGGTAATAACCCGCTAATCCCATAAAACTTTGTATCTCAGTAGCAGACTTCAGAGTCTCCCACTGTAACACAACATCAATCTTAGAAGGATCAACAGCAATACCACCACTTGAAATCACATGGCCAAGGAAACTCACTTCCTTCAACCAAAACTCACACTTCGACAACTTTTCATACAACTTCTTCTCTTTCAACACTTGCAACACAGTCCTCAAATGCTCGGCATGTTCTTCTTCAGATCTAGAGTATACCAAGATATCGTCGATAAACACCATCACAAACTTATCCAAACACTCATGGAAAATCCGATTCATATACTCCATGAACACACCAGGTGCATTGGATACACCAAACGGCATCACCGTGTATTCATAGTGTCCATACCTCGTCCTGAAAGCAGTCTTCGGAATATCATCAGGCTTAACTCGAATCTGATGATAACTCGACCTCAAATCAATCTTGCTGAACACACAGGCACCTACTAGCTGATCCATCAAATCGTCGATTCTCGGTAGCAGATACTTATTCTTGATAGTCACTTTATTCAGCTGCCGATAATCAACACACAACCTCATACTTCCATCCTTCATTTTCACTAACAACACAGGAGCACCCCACGGAGAAACACTTGGTCAAACAAACCTATTCTCAAGCAATTCTTCCAGCTGTTTCTTTAATTCACTTAACTCAGAAGCTGACATCCGATAAGGATCCATCGACACTGGACTCGTACCTGGTATTAAGTTCACTGCAAACTCTACTTCACGCTCTGAAGGAAAATCATTGACGTCATCTGGAAACACCTCTGGAAATTCACAGACAACAGGCAACTCCACACTCGCAGCTTCACGATTAATTTGTAACGATGCAAACATTGCAAACACCAAGGCTTCGTCTTCTTGAAGTCCGTCTACTTGCTTAGCAGACAAGAACATCAACTCCCCACTACCATCAATCTCAGGAAACTCTACAGTCTTGTTATAGCAATTGATATGAACCCGATTGAACTCCAACCAGTTCATTCCAAAGATCACGTCAATTTGATGCAAGGGTAGGCACACCAAATCCATCACAAAGCTCTTCGCAAAAATCATCACCGGACATCTCAAACACACAAGGGTAGTAGTAGCAGAACCATTAGCTGGAGTTTCTATTACCATATTACCATTCATATCAGATAGCTTCAAACCCAATTTATTAGCACATTCAAGCGAGATAAAAGAATTAGTAGCACCAGTATCAATAATAGCAACCAACTCGACATTATTAATAAAACAAGTACCTCGAATCAGGTTGTCCTTCTCTGGCGCCTCTGCACCACTCAAAGCAAACACACGGCCACTGGTCTGAGCAGCAGTCGCAGTCTCCTTTGGCTTCTGACATTGAGTACTGATATAACCTTTCTCACCACAGTTGAAATAGGTCGGACCCTCATCTTTGCAATTAGTAGCTTGGTGACCCTTCTTACCGCATCTATAGCACCTTAACACATTATTGGTGCACACATCAGCACGGTGACCTTGCTCGCCACACTTATGACACTTCCCAGAAGCGGGAGCTGCTCCCCCACTTGTCTTTTTCCCATCTGAAGTCTTCTGCTTCCCTTTGCAACTGAAGTTGTATAAGGCTTACCCTTATACTTCCCTTTCTTCTCACTCAACTGCTTATAGTGATCAGATCGAGCTCGACTATCCTCATCGTAGATTTTGCTCTTGTCAACCAACTCAGCATACCGACGGATCTGCTGATACCCGATACCCTGCTTAATCTCTAGTCTCAGCCCATTCTCGAACTTGAGACACTTGGACATCTCAACATCAGCATGATTGTAGTGCGGACAGAACTTCACCAAAGCCTCGAACTTTGCGGCATACTCTGCCACAGTCATATCTCCTTGCTTCAGCTCAAGGAATTCCATTTCCCTCTTGCCACGAGCATCCTCTGGAAAATACTTCCCTAGAAACTCCTGCTTAAACACAGTCCAAGTTATCACAGTGCCCACATCTGCAAGTCTCTGACGGGTGTTATCCCACCAGTCCTCATCATCTTCTTCCAGCATATACGTTTTGAACTGAACCTGTTGCTCGTCAGAACACCCCATCACCCAGAAGATCTTCTCGATCGCCTTCAGCCACTTGTGTGCACTTGCTAGATCATGCGTACCCACAAAAGTTGGTGGATTATTCCTCTGAAACTTCCCCAAAGCACGAAACTCATCAGGAGCTCCACCATTTGGATTCAGCTGCACCACCACGTTAGCAACCGATTCCAACGCATCAGCAATCGCATGATCATTTCTTCCAGCCATCCTGCACACCACCAACAAGGTTAGAATAAATAAAACATCGACAGTGTACACACACTCGTCGACTCACATGGGACTAACATCACGTAAAAAGACCTGGTTGGACGGACCGACCTACTCTAATACCACTAATGTAACACCATTTTCTACCCCCCAAAATGTTGCAGCAGAAACAACTCAAATATCAGAGTAAAGCATAAAAATCCCTCAAAGGGTGCACATTTCTCATTTAAAGTCAAAATAATACACTTGCCCTGTAAACAAAGGGTTTTTCCCAAAATAATTCAAAAGCCTTCACATGGCAGCGGAACTCAAATTTTCAATTAGAAGGTTTTCCACAAACATCATAAATTATCCTAAAAGGTTTCTCAAAATTAAAACCACATCATTAAATGACAACAAAGTAAGGAAACAACATAGTTTGACTCAAAGGACCCCAACCCGATATTACACTATCAGAGCAAGACCCTCTAAATCGACCAAAAGCAAATAAACTTCAAGGTCCTCGAAAGCGTCCACAGCTAAACCTGATCACCTGCACGTTACCCACGTGGAGGCAACATTCAAACAGGCAGGGTGAGTAATCACGATTCATAATAATCATTATAAAACAAGATATACATAAAATGGCATTATCTTCACCCATAACATCATCAGGGTCATCATCAAGGAAAACATCAGGAAGCACCATATCATAAATTCATCAATGCCACATAAAATGCAATGCATAACAAGACTCATGCATGTGGTACCAATCGTCATAATAGATGGACACTAGGCCATCAACCCTCCAAAGAACCCCGTCAATAGGATCAATCCCGCAATTGGAACCGGAGCACGTCATAATTACCTCATATCCGCACAATGGGAATGAAGCGTCGTCACAAAGTATGCATATGAATGTATGATACACAACATCACTAATCATCATCATCAAATAAACATCATAATGTGCATCATCATTCATCAATTCTCATACAAATCACATCATCATATATTCATCAGAACATCACAAATCAGCACCTCAATATCATCAAGAACATCATTGTAAATCATCATAAATATCACAGCTTCAAACACCAGAACAACACAGCAACAGAAACGAAATTTTACGAACAACAGACGTTCGCTCCAGGATTCACTAGGCGAACCTGTTCGCTTAAACCTTCACTTGGCGAAGCGGCCAGCGAATCCCACAGACACCACACTAAGACACCAGAAACTACCATCTGTCATACTCGCTTATTTATTCGCTGGGCGAAGCTACTCGCTGATTCATTTGCTTAGCGAGAATTCCAACGAATCCCCACTTCCACTCCAGAATCATCTTAGTCTCCACACTCAGGTTATCGCGCATTCGCTACGCTGTTCGCTTTGCGAACCTTGGCGAACATTCGCCCAGCGAAGCGATGGTTCGCTTAGCGAACCTGCGATTACAGCAAATCGTTGCTACGCATCAGTAGCTCCACAACCTCAAAGGTACCTGCGATTATAGCTCCAAATGACCCAAAAACATCCCTATGACAGTTCTAATGCATCACAGAATTCAAAGGCATAAAACCTAAGTCTATTAGGTCGATTCATGACACTACGGAAACCTTAAATTCCCTAAACCTTCAAAATTCTCAAGCTTCCTATAAACTCCATAAATCCCTTCGCCACAAGGTTAAAACTACAACGACGGTGAATTCAGCCCCAAGGTCTATTCTTATCTGATTATATTCAACTCTTATTAATCGATCATAAAATACCCTCAAATCATCAATTCGTCACAAAAATCCCATAAACCCTCAAACCCAAAACAACCACTTCAATTACATCGAGTCCTATAATGAAAACAATGAAAGGTAATTACTCCCCATACCTTAGATTGTTGATTCGAAGCTTTCTCTCTGAGTCTTTGGAAACCTTCTCGAATTCCTCGCCTTTTCCCTTTTTCCTCAGAGCTCTCCTTCTTCCTTCTTTTCACGGTCTAACAAAAGTGAACCCTATTCTCAAAATCCTCCTTTTATATTCACCTTAACCCTTGTGCCTCAAAATTGGGCTTTCCCCATAATGCCCTCACTAATTCTCCTCAAATGTCCACTTCACCCTTATTTCCTCTAATATTATTTAAAATAAATAATAATACAATATATTTCATAATATATACTATTATTTAATTAAATAACCAAAACTTCACAAAATTACCGACATCGACACGAATCACCAAAATTCACAGAAATCCACGAATATAATATTCCTACGAAATTTGGGGTGTTACAGCGTCTCTGAGCATCATCCCTAAAAACAATCTCGATATCAGAATTGTGATCCATACTCTAAGTCACTGAAAGCTATCCTAAGCTAAGCTAGCCTGAAAATTGACAAAGAGTACACTATCAATGGATTGTACCACGAAGGTGTAAAAAACAAAAATAAAAGCTATAATAATAATAGTAGTAATAATAATAGTATAATAGTATAGTAACAAACAAACACATGAACAGATAATAAAGATAAAACAAACAGGAAAAAGGGTAAACTCTAGAAATCTAACCATCGTGGGTTGCCTCCCATGCAGCACTTGTTTAATGTCCTTAGCTCGACATCAGGGTCGAACTAGTCTTTCGAAAGAGCGGGTAGCTCCTCCAACTTATAACTTACGCATAAAACTTTATTTTCTATGTTATGGTAGTGCTTTAGTCTTTGCCCATTAACAATGAAGGTTTCGTCAGATTTCCCTTTAATTTCCATTGCTCCACTTTGGATAACTCTTATAACTTCGAATGGTCCAGACCATCGGGAACGAAGTTTACCAGGGAACATCTTCAGTCGAGAGTTAAAAAGGAGAACTACGTCGCCTTGTTTGAACTCTCATTTAACTATTCGTCTGTCATGCCACTGTTTGGTTCTTTCCTTATAGATTTGGGCATTTTCATACGCGTCTAACCTAAGCTCCTCTAGTTCATGTATATCAAGAATTCTCTTTTCTCCTGCCACCTTATAGTTCATATTCAGGGTTTTAATGGCCCAATAAGCCTTATGCTCAAGTTCGACAGGCAGATGACATGAATTACCATAAACTAGCTTGAATGGGGTGGTTCCTATCGGGGTTTTGTAAGCGGTTCTATAAGCCCACAGAGCTTCGTGAAGTTTTGCAAACCAATTCTTCCTTGAGGTCGCAACTATTTTTTCTAAAATTTGTTTGATCTCTCTATTGGAAACCTCCACTTATCCACTCGTCTGAGGGTGATACGGTGTTGCTACTCGATGATGCACTCCATATTTAAGCAGTAGTTTCCCAAAAATATACGAGATAAAATGGGATCCACCGTCACTAATGACAACTTTCGGCACTCCGAATCTCGGGAATATAACATTCTTAAAGAGTCGTATAAATACTCGTGCATCGTTGGTAGGCGAAGCTATTGCCTCGATCCATTTCAAAACATAATCGACTGTAACTAGTATATATTTGTTGCCAAAGGATGACGGAAAAGGGCCCATGAAATCTATCCCCCAAACATCAAAAACTTCTACTTCTAAAATACCTTTTAGTGGCATCTCATCGTGTCTAGAAATGTTACCCGTGCGTTGGCATCTGTCGCAATTTATAACAGCGATGTGGATGTCCTTCCAAAGGCTAGGCCAGAATAGGCCAGATTGTAAAATCTTCGCGCAGGTCTTTGAAATGCTTGCATGCCCCCCATAAGGTGCAGAGTGGCAATGAGATATGATGTCTTCAACTTCAGGTTCTGGGACACATCGACAGAAAATTCCATCGGCGCCTCGCTTGAAAAATAGGGTCTCATCCCAATAATAGTGTTTGAGATCATGAAAGAATTTTATCTTTTGTTGGTAGGATAAATCTGGTGGAAGCACTCCAGCTGTTAGGTAATTTACAAAGTCAGCGTATCATGGCAATGTGGTCTTTGAACATATTGATTCCACTATTTCATCTGTTTCTCCATCGTGATAAATTGTAGAGCCTTCGATCGTTTCACTTTCGTTTTCTAACTGGGCTACGAGTCTATCGTATGGAAAATCGTCATTGATGGGGACTTGCTTAGGTTTTTAATCCTCAATCCTAGAAAGGTGATATGCTACTACATTCTCGGTTCCTTTCTTATCTTTGATTTCTATATCAAACTCTTGTAGCAGCAAAATCCATCTTAGAAGTCTCGACTTTGCATCCTTTTTACTCAACAGGTACCTAATTGCAGCGTGATCGGTATAGACGACTATTTTCGCTCCCACTAAGTAAGAATGAAATTTGTCTAAGGCGAACACAACATCTAAGAGTTCTTTTTCAGTGGTAGCGTAGTTCATCTGTGCACTGTCCAAGGTTCTACTAGCATAGTACATGGCATGAAGCCTTTTATCCTTCCTTTGTCCTAGGACAGCACCAACATCGTAGTCACTAGCATCACACATAATTTCGAATGGTCTAGTCCAATCGGGCGGTTACATAATAGGTGTAGTTATTAGAGCCTTTTTCAAGTGTTCGAATGCTTTCAAGCAATCCTCATCAAATACAAATTCAACATCTTTCATTAATAAGCCCGTTAGTGGTTTAGTTATCTTAGAGAAATCCATAATGAATCATCGGTAGAAACCGACGTGTCCTAGAAAACTACGAATTTCTCTAACTGTTTTTGGAGGTTGAAGGTTTTCTATGATTTCTATTTTTCCTTTATCCACTTCAATTCCTCGGTTAGATATTACATGTCCAAACACAATTCCTTCTTTGACCATGAAATGGTATTTCTCCCAATTCAACACTAGATTTACTTATCGCATCGTTCGAGTACCATCTCTAGGTTTGATAAACATCCTTCAAAACTTCCCCCACAGACAGAGAAGTCATCCATGAATACTTCCATTATATTGTCTATAAATTTAGAAAAAATTTCCATCATGCATCTCTGAAAGGTTGCGGGAGCATTACACTGTCGGAATGGCATTCGTCTGTAAGCGAACGTACCATAAGGGCAGGTAAATGTAGTCTTTCTTGATCGTCAGGATGAATAGGAATTTGGAAAAATCCTGAATATCCATCTAAATAGCAGAAGTAAGAATGCTTGGCCAATCGTTCAAGCATTTGATCTATAAAGGGTAAAGGAAAATGATATTTTTGAGTGGCTTTGTTCAACTTTCTATAGTCTATGCACATTCTCCATCCAGTTTGAGTTCTTTTGGCAATGGATTCGCCTTTTTCGTTGCTAACAACCGTAACACCTCCATTCTTCGGCACAACGTGCACAAGACTAACCCAGTTACTATCAGATATCGGGTATATGATTCCTGCTTCTAATAGCTTTTGTACCTCCCTTTTAACTACATCGCTTACGATGGGATTTATCCTTCTTTGAGGCTCCCTTGATGCCTTACCATCTTCTTCTAGCATAATACGATGCATGCATATGGAAGGACTTGTTCCTTTAAGGTTCGAAATGTTATACCCCAGTGCTTTAAGATACTTTCTCAGAACATGCAGGAGCTTTTCAGTTTCTATCAGTCCCAAGTCGGCGTTAACTATCACTGGTTGTTCCAGCTCGGTGTCTAGGAACTCATATCTTAGGTTTTTGGGTAGTGTCTTAAGTTCTACAGAAGGTTTCTTTGGGAATTGTCATACCCCAAATTTTGACAACCAAGATTTCCCATCATTGTGCAAATCATCATCACAATATGGATGTACCTTCATGCCTCATCAATCTCCTCCAAGATGATTGAGCATTTACCACAATCAAGAATTAGGGTTTTCAGCCCTCTAAGAGCACTTAGACAAAGAATCAATCAAGAAATGACATGATCTTCGACTTGTCTAACCTCTCAAACACCTATAAGGGATCAAGAGGACTCCCACATCAAGAACCAAGCACAAAGTTGCTACATTCTAAGTGGATCAAGCCTCAAGATCGACAGTGTCACCAAATTAGGGTTTTGGTCGACTGAGGCCTCCAGATGAAAATTTTCATCTGGGCATGAGCCAATGCTTCAAAGCACAACCCAAGATACTCCAAGGGACTTCATGGACCTAATCATCAAGTTAATTTAACCTCAGGGGATGCATTTACCAAAAATCAGGAATTATGGTTTCTTGACCTAATTCACCCCTAAGTTGACTTTTGGGACAAAGCATGAGCTAAGACCTCAAGACATGATTTGAGGGCATCCAATACACCACATTGATCCATTTACAACAATGGATTGATCCAAGAAGCTTGATTCACAAGTTTCAATTTCACCTGGACCACAATTAGGTTTTGAGGAAAAAGTCAACCGTACCTTTGACTTTTGACCAAGACATGCTCCCAAACTTTGGGACATGATTCAATATACCCTATAATACCTATGGAATCCATCCATTAGGTTTGATTTAGGTCAAGGACTTAATTTCACAAAGGATCGCAGAGTTTGGATTTCATCCGATAAAAAGTCAACTGTGTACAAAATCAAGTTTGACTTTTTGGAATACAAATATGGTTCCCTTAAGTAAAAAACAATGTTAATATATGATATTGATCATCATCCATCAAGAAAAATCAAGAAAAGTGAGGTTTATTGCAAAAGGGGCAACCTTGAGAAACCAAATTTTTTCTAAGTGATGGAACAAAAGTGGTTTTGGTACCAACTTCCAAGGATCATAACTTGAGATCCAAGCAACCATTTTGGGTGATCCAAAGCTGGATTTGTAGGTCTTGCTACACTCTACAAAAGCTTCAACTACCTCAGACTCCAATTCTTCATGGATTTTGAGTTATGGATTGATCAAAATCACAAAAACATGAATATGACACTTTTTCCAACACTTAGTGAAAATCTGCCTAAGTTACCAGCCTTGAACATCAATGTTCATGAGGTTTTTTCAGTTGGATACAAATAGTTTCAAAACAAACTATGATCACACATGTTTTGTATCATATGAGGGCTTTCTAAAAATAACAAGAGCCTCCCATAACTCAACCTGAGCATGGAGATATGGATCCCTCAAAATCACCATTTCCAACTGTTCCAAGCAAGGCAGATTTTGTGCATTTGCTCGATTTGGAAAATTTGGACAACTCCAAGCCTTGTCATCCATTTGGACACATCTGAGGATAAAATAAAAGGAGAATAATCTGATCCCGAAGCCTCCAAAGTCCAAGAATCTACATTATCCATAACAAACCTAAAAAGGCTAAAAAGGTGCCAAGACTCCAATTTTGTTTCCAAGCATTCAATAGATGCACCAAGGTGGCATGGACTGACACATTCCTAACTGAATAAGTCAAGAATAAGCTCTGAATCAAAGGACTATAGGCCTGTGCCCTAACCTCAAGTCAATGGCTAGAGGAGACATGAGATTCCTTTTGCTCAACATTGGCCAAAGGCCTGCTGCAGCTGCCATTCACTATTGATGCCAAAAAAAACTTGACACACTATAAATAGAGCTCAATTGTGATCAGTTTGAGTACACCAAAGCACTACAACACTTGTTTTCCTCAAATTCTCTTTCTCTAAGCCAAAATGCCTTCTTTTGCAAGTTATCTCTGAGTTTTTGAGTTAGAGAGCAATTCCATCACAGCTCATGATCCAAACACCTCTAATATGTTATATCTAAGCTGTTCAAATACTCACTTGTGACCTAAAACACCAAAATCAGAAAGTCAACCTCCAAAACCTCAAAATTTGACTTTTCTGCACTTTGTGATCCATGTCTTGATTCAGTCACTTCCAAAACCAAACAAGGCCTCAAACACACTCCAAATATCATCCTCAAACTGTCCCAAATGGTTCCCCTCATCTGGAACACCATTTGAGAGAGTTACCATATTGGTCACTTTTGCCCCTTTTGCAAGGAAGTGTCAAAACTTGTTCCTAAAGATTCCAGCTGGTTCTAATCATCCTAAAAGCTTCTAAGGGATCAATTGAGAATGTCCAAAGCATCAAATTACTTCTGGCATAAGGAACTTGGCAGATAGCACAAAAAGCTCCAAGAGGTAAGTGCATGACAACTTGAACTCTTTGAATTATGCATTCTTTTGATGTCCATTGATCATAAACATATCATACATGTTATATATGTTGTGTTTGAACCAATTTATCATGCAATCCTTGCCTGTACCATGAGATAGCATAGAACATGCAAATCTAGGCCTATTTTGAAACCACTATCGGGTTTTAAAATAGGGACACTTCCAAGACCACCGTTGGATTCCTCATGAAATTCTAGGTCAGATGCACCTAAATTTTGTCCCGATCCATGGAGAAATGAAAAAGTTAGAGGTTTCACGTAAATTTCCAAAACTTGTCTTGCTTTGCCTTGGCCAGGCCTGAAAAACTTGGCACCCCTTATGTATTTATGGGGTGATTTTGATACACGGATGTATCACCACCCCAGTGGTAGCGCGCATGTGTGTTTATTGTTGAGGTCATGGGTTCAAACCCCACCCAGACCTTTTTTGCTACCTCTCTCTTTTTTGCTATTTTTTCAATATTTTCATGTTTTGTTAGTTAATTGAAAAATTAATTTCTCTCTCAATTTTAATTATTTTTTATTGATTCTTTTTTTGAAAATTCACAAAAATATTAAAATATTTTATTCCATGAAAATGTTACAAAAAATATTATTGATTTCACATATTTGATATTTTTGTAAAGAATTATGTTTTATTTGTTTTTAAACATTAAAAAATATTTCTTTCTCTTGGTTTTGCAAAATTTAAATGATTGTTAAATCATCCCATGGATAAAACATGATTTTCCAAATATAAATCCAAGATCACAACCTTTTTTCATATGTTTAATTATTTTAATTGAATTTTTATTCAATTAAAATACTTTTTAAAACCAAAAAATTAGGGTTTTGATCACTATCACCCTAACAAATATCTTTCAAACACTTTGTGCCTCTAATAGAGTGTAAGATCCAACCCCCCTTTGTACATAAATAATTTTGGGCCTCAGTCATTGTTTAAGTCCCAGTACAGTTTTTTAAATAACGCCCCGATCGTTGTTTTCATCTGGGCCTCTTCTTGAGTTGTAAGCCCCATCTCTTGTATAAAAATAAACTCTGGGCCTCTTGATAGAGTGTAAGTCCCATTCCTTTGTACAGAAAACCTTTGTTGGGCCTCAGTCATTGTATAAGTCCCGATACAATTTTCAGATCGTCGGTGCGATCACTGTCTATCACATGGGCCTCTCCTTGAGTATAAGCCCCAACAACCTTTTCAAGACAATTTCCCTTTTGATTTAGGTTCAAATTCATAGTTGTTATCAAAACTTTCTTTAATTTCTTGAACAACTAACCATACAGCTGTTACAATGGAAGCTTGCTCGCTTGTAAGTTTTATCAGCTTTCTTTACATGCTTTCATATATATATATATATATATATATATATATATATATATATATATATATATATATATATATATATATATACACATATATATATATACACATATATATATATATATATAACTGTATTGCTGGAAGCTTGCTCACCTGTAATTCCTTCTTTCATTCTTTTAAATACTTGTCATATATATATAACTGTATTGCTGGAAGCTTGCTCACCTGGAAGTCCTTCTTTCATATCCTTTTAAATACTTGGCATATATCAACTGTATATATATATATATATATATATATATATATATATTTGTATATCTGCTTAGAGTTTTCCCCGGCAACTAGGTCTAGAACTAGGTAAAGTCAGTTGGTCTCTCTTAAATACAGTCAAAACTAGTTCCCCATTGGAATTTCTAGATACAGTCTTGCCTTCTCTTGGGCTTAAACAATATGGAACAAAGAGAAAGGCATTATTCCCGGTGAAACTTTTCTCAGACTGTCACTATTAGAAATTGTCAAAGAAATTCAGTTCCCCAGAGAGGAATTATTCTCGGTGAAACCTCTCTTGAATTGCTTCAAACCCTAGAACTATTCACTAAAGGATTAATTCTCGGTGAAACCTTTCTTGAACTTTTCTTAGGTTTAGGACCCACAGACTTTTTAAAAGCATCCCCGCCTCCTCTTGGGCTTTGTACAAGGACCCTCTGGCTTCTTAGAAGTTCTCATGCCTTCTCTTGGGCTTAATACAAGAACCCCGAAGATCTCTTAAAGGTATATGACAGAACTAAGTCATCCTTTGCTAGAGCGGTCTTTCCAGTGTCAAAACATCAAACCATTTTTAGGGTTGATTCTCATCCCTAAAAACACCTGCCTCCTCTTGGGCATCGTACAAAGATAAACTCTTCCATACTAGTAGACTTGGACAGTCTAATCTCCTCTTGGATCTCAAAGACATTCTCAATTTCCCTACAAACATAGGAGGAACCCTGGTCATTTTAATCAATCTCCAGTAGAGTTAAAACCCATGGGTTCTAAAACCCAGTCTTTCTCCTAAGATTCCCCAGCCAGGGTCAACTTACCATCAGTATAAAACTATCCCAAATCAGAACCTCAAGGCATCTGATACCTTAACTCTTCTGGAACCCTCAGCCAGAGTTAATTCCCCATTTTGGACCTGCCTCTGGATCTCAATAATCCTCAGCAGAAGTCAGCTTCCTCTTAGGCTTTGTATAATGATTTTCCCCAGTTGAGTTAGCTTCAAAAGGACTCTCTTGTTGAGTCAATCACCTTTCAAAGTACCCTCTTGTTGAGTCAATCACCTTTCCACACTCTCTTGTTGAGTCAGTGGTACAAAACATAAATACTCTCTTGTTGAGTTATTCCCCTTTTAGCCTCAATCCTGGGCTTTGTACAAGACATATATAAACCTTCTCCAATAAAGTCAAAATCTTTAAAGCTTGGGGAAAATGTCTTCCCCAGCAAAGTCAATTCCTCCCAGCCTTCCTTTAGGCTTTGAGAAATAATAATCCTCAGCCCTTTTTTAGCCTCCTCTTAGGCTTCGATAATGATTTTCCCAGTAAGGTCAGCCTCAATCTTGGGCTTTGTACAAGACACCTAAAAAATCCTCAGCGGAGTCAATCTCATTTTAGCCTCAATCTTGGGATTTGTACAAGACAGATAAAGATTTCTTTCCCACAGAGTCAGTTTCTTTTCAGCCTCAATCTTGGGCTTTGTACAAGACACCGTATAAACCTCTCCAGCAGAGTCAAATCTTCTTTCAGCCACAATCTTGGGCTTTGTACAAGACAGATAAAACCTCTCACCTATAAGGGTCAATTTTCTCTTTTAGCCTCAATCTTGGGCTTTGTACAAGACACCTACAAATATCCCCCGCGGAAAAGTCAAACTTTTAGCCTCCTCTTAGGCTTTGTATAATGATATCCCCCAAAGAGTCAGTCTCTTTTTTAGCCTCAATCTTGGGATTTGTACAAGACAGATATAAACACTCTCTTGTTAAGTCAGTCTTTTCTAGCCTCCTCTTAGGCTTTGTATAAAGACTTCCCCAGTAGAGTCAATCACTCTCTTAGCTTCAACCTTGGGCTTTGATCAAGGCACACAAAAATCAACGTCCCCTCAGAGAAAATCAAAATATCTTTGTAGGAAGATATTTCTTTGTTTATCACTCTTCAAAACAGAAAATCAAAACAAACCCTAATCCCAGATAACTGCTGTAAGTGGCACACTTGTTGATTCAAATATCCAAGCTGTTGTCCATCTCTTATCCTGGTAAACTTCCTCTTCCATCTAATTGCTATAAGCGGCAAGCCTCTGGATTATTTACATCCATGCCACTGTCCCTTTCTTAGCATGGAAGACTCCTAAGGAAAAATGGCATTGCTCAACACTGAGTTAAAGTTTTCTCCTTCAGGACAAATTCCCTATAAAGGAAATTATGACATTACTGGATTCACATATCCTAGTTAAAGTAACCCTCCTTTATAATCAGTCACCCAACAGTTATGATAAACAAACGAGATGTCTCTCTTTAGAGATGGCAAATTCTCTCTCAGTCAAACCTTTTAGCTTCAATCTTGGGCTTTGAACAAGATACAAATAAACCTTTTAGCTTCAATCTTGGGCTTTGAACAAGACACCAAAACATTATCTTTTTCCTCCCATAGAATAGGAGGAACTACAATTGCTCTGATTTCCCTGTTTCTTTAAACGGGAATACGTAGGCATAAGATTGCGAAATCTTAGCGAGCATACCAAACAAAAATTCTAGGTCCAGTACCTTCATACCAAAAAAAAACTCTAGGTCTAGTACCTTCACACCGATCAAAACTGAGGTCCAGTACCTCACCAAAATCATCAAAAACTCTCTCTCACATCTCTCAAAAAAAGAAACTTTCCCAACCCATTTCCAGATAAACACCATCAAGTACAAAGCAGAACTTATTGCTAACAACCTGTGGATAACCACATATAGGATGGGTAACTGACAACTCCCCATTGTATAACCTGACCCCGAACTCCCCGAATCTCTTTAAGCGTTTGTTCAGTTAAACATTCACGTGTAAGGTTAGTTTGAGATAGCTTCCCTTTCCTTTTCAGCTTCACGGGATAAATAAGAAATCAGAAAGTAGCACCCCACTCCCCTCATTGTGAGGAGAAAACCCCCATGTGCGATAAGGTGGTTGAGTCAGCGACAAAAATTGCACGCTACAGTAAAATGGCGACTCTGCTGGGGACGTCTATGATCTGTCTAGGACTAGGATTAGAATTCCTAAAAGGTCTAGGATGTTAGTTTTAGGAATCATATATAAATATATATGTTGCTTTTCCTACTTGATATCCATGTTTATTTTTATGCTAATGGGAATGCGAGTGATGTCGCATGTGGAAAGTTTGAGTGATACCTAAGATAGGTGATGGCATAGACGGGCGGTCTTACAGGGAGTGAATCCCAAATAAGCTGTCCCGATAGACCATCAAATCAGTGGAGATACCCTTTGCGGATTCAATGCTTAATGACTCTGTTATGAAGGCAGATTGTCCCAATGTGGTGTCTGTGAAACTGAGGATTTAGTAGATAGTAACCATGTGGCTATTTCGTAGTGCGGTAGCTATTAGAAATAGTTGTCACGCGATACTACACTCAATTGAGATTACCCTAAGATGCTACAACTCGCTCGGGTGAACCAGCTTGCTGTTGTTATCCCAAGGGGGGTCAATGATTTTGAGAATAGGTACAAAAATTCACCATAGTACAACCTTTGGGGATGGGTAGAGCCATGACTCCATGCTCGTGACGCTGAACCTTTGAACCCATTTTTTTTTATGTTTTTGTGTTCTGCATTCATGCATTCATTTAAAAAACTCTTAAACAAAGAAAATATCTTCTTTTCACTTCTCTCTTTTTCAAATTAAACTAAAACAATGATTGCAAATATCAGAGAGAAAGATTGCGTTATGGATTTCGGTAGAAGGAAGACGCACAAGTACACCTTCAAGGCTCCAAAACTAGAGGATTTAAGGGGGTTGGCAAGGATGATCACCAACCCTGATGTTTTCAGAGCTAAGTACGAAGGACTGCTGTCTCTAATAAGGGTCCATGTAGTTGAAGGAATCCTGTCTATGATGATTCAATTTTACGATCTGGTTTATCACTGTTTCACATTCCCGGATTATCAACTAGTACCAACACTGGAGGAGTACTCTCACCTGACTGATTTACCCATCACTAACCAAGCTCCCTTTTCTGGACTGGAAGAAATTCCAAAGGATCAAACCATTGCAAGAGCAATCTATTTGGACGAGTCAGAAGTCAGGACTCACATGACCACTAAGGAAGAAATCCAAGGTTTACCGGCCAAGTTTTTGGTAGAGAAAGCCCTATACTTTGCCAGTGTAGGAAACATTACTGCTTTAGAAGATATCTTTGTTCTACTCACATACGGGTTGTTCCTTTTTCCCAACATCGATAACTTCGTTGATACCAATGCCATTAAGATATTTTTGATTGGAAACCCTGTACCAACCTTGCTCGCAGATGCTTATCATTCTATACACTTAAGGAATTTGTACAGCGGAGGAATGATCACATGTTGTGTACCCCTGGTTTACAAATGGTTCACTTCCCATTTACCCAAGTCTGCTGCTTTTTGGGATCATAAGAGTACTCTACGTTGGTCACAAAGAATCATGTCTCTTGCCAACTCTGACATAGATTGGTACAATCGAATCTATGACGGGATAAGGATCATTGACAAATGTGGAAATTTCCCTAATGTATCCCTTATAGGAACTAAAGGAGGAATCGTCTATCATCCAATTTTAGTTCGCCGCCAACTCGGATACCCGATGAGGCATATCCCGCGTAATGTTCATCTGGAAGGTCTTTTCTTCAAGGAAGGAAAAAATGACAGGGCACTAAAGACAAAAATAGTGCATGCCTGGAAACATGTTCACAGGAAAGGAAGATAGTCTCTAGGAAAATCGGACAGTATCTCTGTGGAACCTTATTTCCACTGGGTACAAACTAGAGCCCTCAAGCTGAGGATGCCTTAACCTCGTCAAGAAGTTCTTCTGCTAAAGGAATATGTCCTTTATTTTATGTCTGATGCGGAAAAACTCCAGGTCACTCTCAACAAAGTTCGATGGGAAAAGAAATCTTGGAAGAACAAGTACCGTATTCTCAATGTGGAGTGTACCCAAATTCAGCAACTGTTAAAAGAAAAGGACGCTCTGATTAGGATACTAGAGCAACATGCTATAGAAAATCAAGAAGACCGAAGAAATTTGCTCGCTCCTTTCGCTTGGAAAATGACTGACAACCCGACAACGGCTCAAGAGCCCCGGTCAAAGAAAAGGAAAATACCAGAACCAGCACCTGAGCTCTCCTCAGAGAGGACTCAGGATCCATAAGCTTAGACTTTTCCTTTTACAGCACTTTGTAAATTACTGTATTTCCCTTTCTGCAATCTTTCAAATTCAATAAAACAGGGTCTTTCCACTGTATGATATTTGCAATCCAATTGTTGAAGTTTCTTTTGATTAAAAAAAATTTAATATATATCATTCATCATTCTCACATAACGTATTATTCTTACCTTCGAATCTCACGTATGTGTCACGATTCTAGAGTCAAACTATCTCATTCGTACAATACTCGGGCCAATCGACAAAAGAAAATGGACGATCTCGAGGAAGAGAACAGAGAGCTAAGAGAAGAAATCGACGCTCTGAAGGAGGATTTGAGAAAACTTCACAACGATATGCAATCTCTGGCAGCAGCTCAGAGACAACAGCAAAGGACTGTGATCTCGGAGATCACATCTACGCCCATAGTAGAGACATATGATCCTCGGTACAACATGCCTAAAGATCGTCCCTGGGGCATGCCTATCAACTTTATCCCTGAAGGATATATCCCTCCAGTCACAGAAGACCTAGGAACTGCAACAGGAATCGCTGGGCCTGAAGGTTACAAACTTCGGGAAAGCGACGATGCAAGAGTGATGACAGCAACACCTGAAGGTTACAAACTTCGGGGCATGGAAGTGTCATACCCCAAATTTTGACCACCAAGATTTCCCATCATTGTGCAAATCATCATCACAATATGGATGAACCATCATGCCTCATCAATCTCCTCAAAGATGGTTGAGCATTCACTACAATCAAAGATTAGCGTTTTGAGCCCTCTCAGAGCACTTAGACAAAGGATCAATCAAGAAATGACATGATCTTCAACTTGTCTAGTCTCTCAAACACCCACAAAGGATCAATAGGACTCCCACATCAAGAATCAAGCAGAAAGTTGCAACATTCCAAGTGGATCAAGCCTCAAAATCATCAGTGTCACCAAATTAAGGTTTTGGTCGACTGAGGCCTCCAGATGGAAATTTTCATCTGGGCATGAGCCAATGCTTCAAAATATGACCCAAGATACTCTAAGGGACCTCATGGACCCATTCATCAAGTCAATTTAACCTCAGGGGATGCATTTACCAAAAATCAGGAATTAGGGTTTCTTGACTTAATTCACCCCTAAGTTGACTTTTGAGGCAAAGCATGAGCCAAGACCTCAAGACATGATTTGAGGGCCTCAAATATACCACATTGATCCATTTAAAACAATGGATTGATCCAGGAAGCTTGATTCACAAGTTTCATTTTCATCTGAACCACAATTAGGGTTTTGAAGAAAAAAGTCAACTGTGCCTTTGACTTTTAACCAGGACATGCTCTCAAACCTTAGGACATGGTTCAATACACCCTGTAACACCTATGGAATCCATCCATTAGGTTTGATTTAGTTCAAGGACTTAATTTCACAAAGAATCGCACAATTTGGATTTCATCCGATAAAAAGTCAACTGTGCAAAAATCCAAAGTTTGACTTTTTGGATTTTTGGTCAAACTAGGTTCCTTAACCCTAAAACAAAGTTAATATGTGATTTGAATCATCATTCATCAAGAAAAATCAAAGAAAGCGAGTTAACTTGTAAAAGGGGTAACCATAAAAAAAGTTAGAATTTTTCTAAGTTATGGAACAAAGTGGCTAGGGTACCAACTTCCAAGGACCATAACTTGAGATCCAAGCAACCATTTTGGGTGATCCAAAGCTGGATTTGTAGGTCTTGCTACACTCTACAAAAGCCTCTACTACATCAAACTCCAATTCCTCATGGATTTTAAGCTATGGAGTGATCAAAATGGCAAAAAACATGAAAATGACATTTTTCCAACACTTCGTGAAATTTTCACTAAGTCAGAATCTGCCTTACTTTTTCCAAAATGTAGGGGCATTTTTCCCCTTGATCCAAGTCAAACCAGGTCTAGGGGTGGACATTAAAGTTGAAGTATGCTATGAGGGCTTTCCAACAAGTACCAGATCATCTCCAAATTCCATTTGAGCAAGGAGATACAACCCTTAGAACATGGCATCATGAACTGGTTTTTACAAGGCAAAATTTGTGCATTTTGCTCGATCTGTCCAAATCTCATAAATCCAAGCCTTGTCATCAATTTGGACACATATGAGGATAAAATAAGAAGGGAATGATCTGATCCCCAAGCCTCCAAAGTCCAAGAATCTACAAGTAGCCTTAACAAACCTAAAAAGGCTAAAAGATGCCAAGACTTCAATTTTGTTTCCAAGCCTTTAATGAATGCATCAAGGTGGTATGAACTGAGCCTATTCTAATTGAATTCAGTCCAAAATTATCTCTGAACCAAAGCTACAAAGCTTATGCCCTAATCTCAAGTCAATGGCTAGAGGAGACTTGAGATTCCTTTTGCATAACATTGGCCAAAGGCCTGCTGCAGCCTCCATTCACTATTGATGCCAAAACAAACTTGACACACTATAAATAGACATCAATTGTGATCAGTTTGAGTACACCAAAGCACTATAACACTTGCTTTCCTCAAAATCCCTTTATCTAGGCCAAAATGCCTTCTTTTGCAAGGTATCTCTGAGTTTTTGAGTTAGAGAGAAATTCCATCACAGCTCATGATCCAAACACCTCTAGTATATTGTATCTAAGCTGTACAAACACTAACATGTGACCTGTAACACCAAAATCTCAAATTCAACCTCCAAAACCTCAAAAAATTGACTTTTTTTCATTTTTCAAGCCATGTCTTGATTCAGTCACTTCCAAAACCAAACAAGGCCTCAAACACACTCCAAATATCATCCTCAAACTGTCCCAAATGGTTCCCCTCATCTGGAATACCATTTGAGAGAGTTATTGTCATACCCTAAATTTTGACCACTAAGATTTCCCAACATTGTGCAAGTCATCATCACAATATGGATGGACCATCATACCTCATTAGTCTCCCCAAAGATGGGTGAGCATCCACTACAATAAGACTTAGGGTTTCAAGCCCTCTCAGAGCTCTTAGACAAAGGATCAATCAAGGAATGACATGATATTCAACTTGTCTAGCCTCTCAAACAACCACAAAGGATCAAGAGGACTCTCATGTCAAGAATCAAGCACAAGGTTGCAACATTCTGAGTGGATCAAGCCTCAAGATTGCCAGTGTCACCAAATTAGAGTTTTGGTCGACCAGGGCCTCCAGATGGAATTTGCCTCTGGGCATGAGCCAATGCTTCAAAGCACAACCTAAGATGCTCCAAGAGACATCATGAACCCCATCATCAAGTCAATTTAGCCTCAGGGAAAGCATTCATCAAAAATCAGGAATTAAGGTTTCTTGACCTAATTCACCCCTAAGTTGACTTTTGGGACAAAACATGAGCCAAGACCTCAATATATGATTGTAGGGTCTCTAACAAACTACATTGATCCATTTGCAACAATGGATTGATCCAAGAAGCTTGATTCACAAGTTTCAAGTTCATCAAAACCACAGTTAGGGTTTTTGTAGAAAAAATCAACTGTGCCTTTGACTTTTGACCAGGACATGCTCCCAAACCTTGGGACATGATTCAATACACCCTATAACACCTATGAAATCAATACATCAAGTTTGATTTAGGTCAAGGACTTGATTTCATAGAGGATCGCACAGTTTGGAGTTCATATGATAAAAAGTCAACTGTGCCCAAAAGTCAAAGTTTGACTTTTTGATTTTTTGATCAATTATGGTCCCCTAACCCTAAAATGATCTTAATGTGTGATTTGAATCATCATTCATAAAAAAAATTAAGAAAAGTGGGATAACTTGTAAAAGGAGTAACCATAAAAAACTTAGAAATTTTCTAAGTTATGAAACAAAGTAGCTAGGGTGCCAACTTCCAAGGATCATAACTTGTGATCCAAGCAACCATTTTGGCTGATCCAAAGATGGATTTGTAGCTCTCATGGCATACTTTAAAAGTGTCAACTACACCTCATTCCAATTCCTCATGGATTTTAAGTTATGGAATGATCAAAATGGCTGAAAACATGAAATGTCACTTTTTCCAACACTTAGTGAAATTTTCACTAAGTCATACGCTGTCTTGTTTTTTTTCCAAAAGTAGGGGGATTTTTCACTTGGATCTAAAAATTATCAAGACAAACTATGATCACACATGTGTTGAATCATATAAGAACTTTCCAAAATGGCCAAGAACTCCATGAAACTCCACTTAAGCCATGAGATATGACAATGGCAATGTGCCTTGCTGCAAACTGTCATGGCAAGGCAAATTTGTGCATTTTGCTCGATTTGAGCAAATTTTGCAAATGACAAACAAGTTTATCCATCTGAACACCTCGGGGAGGGACCAAGGAGGGACAAACACTGATCCATAAGCCTCCAAAGTCTATGGAACTAAAAATAGCATGCCAAACATAGAAATGCCTAAAGAGGGGACAAGCCTCCAATTTTGTTTTGGAGCATTCAACGGATGCACCAAGGTGGCATGAACTGAGCCATTTCCAACTGAATGAGTCAAGGATGATCTCTGGACTAGGGAACCAGCAGCCTGTGCTCTAACCTCTAGTCAATGGCTAGAGGAGACTTGAGATTCCAAAATGCAACCATTGGCCAAACATCTGCTGCAGTTGCCATTCACTATTGCTTGCAAAACAAACTTGCTCTACTATAAATAGAGCTCATTTGTGCTCAGTTTAAGTACATCAAAGCCATCAAACAGATGGTTTCCTCAAAATCACCTTCTCACTTCCAAATTTGCCTTCCAAAGCAAGTCACTATCGGGTTTTGAGTTTGAGAGCTATTCCAACCAAACCAATCACACACACACCTCATAAACATCATATAGAAGTGATCCAAACACTTAAATAACAACTGTAACACTGATTTCTCAGAATCACCAGCTAGTTGCTCAAGGTTTTAACCAAGTTGAAGTTAAGATACCATGAAGTGATCCAGCCATTTCCAATCAAGTCCAAGCATTCAAACACACTCCATATGGTGTAGGGAAGCTGTTCAGATCATCACAACTCATCTGTAACACCTCCAACTCAGAAATCACATTGCCCTTGCTGTCACGACCTTCGAGTAAGCCTAAACTTGGTCATCTCTTAATCTATGCATATTTCCTCGCACAATACTTTTGCCAAATGTTCATAATCATGCATAGAATGTTTCCCCTCAATTAATTGCTTTGAATGAATCGTGTATAGAAATTCTCAGCCTTCATGCAAATTTTAGGGTTCTTGAGGTTTTGTCTTGATTTCTTATTCCATGCTTAAAATAAATGAAATTAAAGACCATAGACATGATCGTGAGGTGAAAACGAGCAAATTGATATGTGGATTGTGTGATTTCATCAAGTATTCAGTGAGATTGGATAGAAAATGCAAATCAGGCCAAACACAGAACACGCGCGTGTTCTTGCCATGTTCTTGGCGCCTTTTTTTGAAAATTCAAATATTTGAATTTTGTGATTTTATTTAATTAATTCAAAAATTAATTTCTCTCTGAATTTTAATGATTTTGAGTTGATTATTTTTTTAATAATTCACAAAAATATTAAAATATTTTATTTTACCAAAATTTCCGAAAAATGTTATTTATTTCATATATTTGATATCTTTGCAAAGAATTAATGTTTTATTTGTTTTTAACATTTGAAATATTTGTTCCTTCTTGATTTCCCAAACCTAATTGATTTTTCAATCATTTTGTGGATATAAACATGATTTTTGAAGCATTGATCCTAGATCACCACTCATTTTTCACATGTTCTCATCAATTTTTATTAATTTTTAAACAAAATTAATTCCTTTTTGAAACAAATTTAGGGTTTTTGATTAACTCAACCCTTATTAATCACTTTCAAATTTCTTTGGGCCTCTAATAGAGTGTAAGACCCAACCCCCATTGTTCAAAAATAATTTGGGCCTCAGTCTTTGTATAAGCCCCAGTACAAATTCCAAAACGACGGTGCGATCACTGCCTTTCTTTGGGCCTCTCCTTGAGCTATAAGACCCATTTATTTTCTTTAAAAAAAACTCATTGGGCCTCTTGATAGAGTGTAAGTCCCACCTCTTTGTAAATAAAATAATTTGGGCCTCAGTGCATTGTATAAGTCCCGATACAGTTTCAGAAACAACGGCGCGATCGTCGCCTTTTTAACAAAAACAACTGGGCCTCTCCTCGAGCTATAAGTCTCATTCCTTTTCAAAAACAAAAACCTTTTGGGCCTCTAATAGAGTGTAATACCCAACCCCTTTGTAAATAAAACCTTTTTGGGCCTCAGATATTGTATAAGTCCCTCTGTGTTAAAAGAAAAACCTCGGCACGATCGCTAGTTTAAAATAAAACCCTGGGCCTACCCTCGTGTTATAAACCCCATTTATTTTATTTAAATTTTTTTGGGCCTCAAATAGAGTGTAAGACCTAATCCCCTTTTAACTAAAACCTTTTTGGGCCTCAGTCATTGTATAAGTCCCACTGTGTTTCCAAAACAACGGTGTGATCATCGTTAAAACTTGGGCCTCTCCTTGAGCTGTAAGCCCCAACAATCTTTTCAAAGTACTTTCTCCTTTGATTTTGAATTCAAATATATGTTGTTATCAAAAGTTTCTTTGTTGAACAACTAACAAAACAGCATGGAAGCTCTACAACGGGTAAGTGTTTATCCGCTTTCATTTACCGCTTTCATATGTATATAACTGTATTGTGGGATTGCTTCACTGTATGTTTTCTTTCACATCCTTTTATATACTTGTCACATACCCACTGTGTAATACTAGTATAGTTATTTAGAGTTTTTCCCGGCAACTACGTCTAGCACTAGGTAAAGCCTTGTTGGTCACTCTTAAATACAAACAAAACTACATCCCCCGTAGGATTCCAGATACAGTCTTCCCTTCTCTTGGGGTTAAACAATATGGAACAAAGAGAAAGGCAATATTCTCGGTGAACCTTTTCTCAGACTGTCACCCTTAGAAATTGTCAAAGAAACTCTAACTCCCCAGAGATGATCTTTTCTCCGTGAATAGCATCTCTTGAGTTTCTTCCAAATACTCGAACTTTCCTAGAATGATCTCTTCTCTGTGAATTGCATTTCTTGAACTTCTCTTGGTTTGGGGACGCACTGGCTTCCTAAAAGCATCGCCGCCTCCTCTTGGGTGTTGTACAAGGACCCTTCAGCTTCTTAGAAGTTCTCATGTCTTCTCTTGGGCTTAATACAAGGACCCTAACGACCTCTTAAAGGTATAAGACAGAACTTAGTCATCCTTTGCTAGAGCAGTCTTTCCAGCGTTAAAACTCCGACCATTTTAGGGTTGATACTCATCCCTTAATGCCTGTGCCTCCTCTTGGGCATTGTACAAAAGATAAAACTCTATACTTGGACAGTCTAAGCCTCTTGAGTCTCAAAGACATTCTCAAGTTCCTTTCAAACATAGGAAAAAAAACGGCTCACTTTGAAACCCGGTCTCTCTCATGAGAGCTCCCCACCCCTGGGCCTGCCTATGGATCTAATCCTCAGCAATAAGATAGCCTCCTCTTGGGCTTTGTACAAATAATTCTCCCTAGCGGAGCTAACCTTTTCAGACTCTCTTGTTGAGTCGGTCTCCCTTTTAGCCTCCATCTTGGGCTTGGTACAAGACATATAAAAACCCACTCTCTTGTTGAGTATAGAAGATTCTCTTGTTGAGTCAACTTTTAGCCTCCGTCTTGGGCTTCATACAAGACACATATAAAACACTCTCTTGTTGAGTATAAAAGACACTCTTGTTGAGTCAATCTCCTTTTAGCCTCGATCTCAGGCTTTGTACGAGACAGAAAATCACTCTCTTGTTGAGTATAAAAGACTCTCTTGTTGAGTCAAACAACCTTCAGACTCTCTTGTTTGGTCAATCACCTGTCAAACAGACTCTCTCGTTGAGTCAACCTTTTTAGCCTCCATCTTGGGCTTTATACAGGATAGATAAAAGTACTCTCTTGTTGAGTCAAACCCTTTCAGCCTCCATCTTGGGCTTTATATAAGATACATTCTCCCCAACGGAGTCAAAATCCCTTCTAGCCTCAATCTTGGCCGTTGTACAAGACACAAAGAACGTTTTCCCCAGAAAAGTCAAACTTCCCGCCTCCTCTTAGGCTTTGTATAAGGAAAACCCGGTTGAGTCAATCAACCTTTTAGCATCAAATTTGTGCCTTGCTCACAGCATACAAACATCAACAACTCCTCTTTAGAGATGACAAATTCTCTCTCATCCAAACCCTTTAGCTTCACATCTTGGGCTTTGAACAAGATACAAACCACCTTCAGCCTCATGTCTTGGGCTTTGAACAAGACACCAAAACAACCTTTTTCCTCCCATAGAATAGGAGGAACTACGATCGCTTTGATTTCCCTGTTTCGGGAATACGTAGGCATAAGATTGCAAAAATCTTAGCGAGCATACTAATCAAAAACTAAAAATCCAGTACCTTCATATATCCATCAAAAGCATCAGACCTAAAACCTCACAAATAGTCCAGATCCTTTTTTTAAGCAAATAACCCTAAAAGACGAACCCCCTATTTTGATAGCATCTGTAAACCAACAGTTTTGATTATTTAACCTCAGTTTGCAAGCAGGGTTAATTGAAGACATCTATTTCCCTTCCTTAATCAGCTCAACAGGATAAAAAATGAATCGAACTGTAGTACCAAAGTGATAGTGATTCGAAACCATAAAAACCGCGCTACAGAAAAATTGCGACCACAGTGGGAGACATTCTTTCTAGCCTCTTTTAAGGTAGAAAGCCTTAAGTTCACAAAGTACTACAGAAATGACGACTCTGCTGGGGAGTCATTGTCTGTATAGGATCATAAGACTAGAGGTCTAGGATGATTAAGACAAATATATATACTGCTTTTCCTAATTGATATCTGTGTTTATTTTTCTGCTAATGGGAATACGTGTGTTGCCGCATGTGGAAAGATTGAGTATACACCTAAGATAAGGGATGGCATTATACGGGTAATCTTACGGGGAGTGAATCCCAGTTAAGAGTTCCCGGTCGACCATCAAACTCAGTGGAGCCTCCCTTTGCAGATACATTACTTATACGACTTCGGATGTTGAAAGTAGTGTGGTTGATTGGGTTATCTGAGAAGCTGAGGTTTTTAGTAGACTGAAACCATTTTGTAGTACACAAGCTATCGGGAATAGTTGTCATGCGATACTACCCTCATCTGAGATCACTCTAAGATACATCAGCTCGCTGGCGATCCGCTTGCTGTTGTTATCCCAAGAGGGGTCAATGATTTTGCGGACAGGTACAAAAATACCAGTATAAACCTTTTGGGATGGGTAGAGCCTTGACTTCATGACACCGACCCTTTGACCCCATGTTTTTTCTATGTTTTTGTGTGCTGCATTCATACATTCATTTAAAAAATATTTAAACAAAGAAAAATCTTATCTTCTAGTCTCTCTTTTTCAAATTAAACTAAGACAATGATTGCAAATGTCAGATAAAGAGATTGCTAATGGATTTCGGTAGAAGGAAAACTCACAAGTACACCTTCAAGGTTCCAAAACTAGAGGATTTGAGTGGGTTGGCAGGGATGATCACCAACCCTGAGGCTTTCAGAGACAAGTATGGAGGACTGTTGTCTCTATTAAGGGTTCATGTAATTGAAGGAATCCTGTCCACGCTAATCCAGTTCTACGATCCAGTCTATCACTGACTTATCTACATATCACTGACCAAGCTCCCTTTTCTGGACTGGAAGAAATTCCAAAGGATCAAACCATTGCAAGACCAATCTATTTGGACGAGTCAGAAATCAGGACTCACATGAGCACTAAGGGAGGAATCCAAGGTTTGCCAACCCAGTTTTTGATAAAGAAAGCCCTGTACTTTGCCAGTATAGGGAATGTGCCTGCTTTCGAAAGCATCTTTGTTTTGCTCACCTACGGGTTATTTTTGTTTCCCAACATCGATAACTTTGTAGATATCAATGCCATTAAGATATTTCTGATTGGAAATTCCGTACCAACCTTACTCGCAGATGCGTATCATTTTGTACACTTAAGGAATTTATACAGTTGAGGAATGATCACATGTTGTATACCCATGTTGTACAAATGGTTCATTTCCCACGTACCCAAGTTTGCTGCATTTTGGGATCAAAAGAATACTTTACGTTGGTCGCAGAGAATCATGTCTCTTACCAACTCTGACATCGATTGGTACAATTGAATCTATGACGGGATCAGAATCATTGACCGTTGTGGAAATTTCCCAAATGTGCCCCTTATAGGAACTAAGGGAGGAATCAACTATCATCCAATTTTAGTTCGTCGTCAATTCGGATACCCGATGAGACATATTCCGCGTAATGTTCATATGGAAGGTATTTTCTTCAAGGAAGGAGAAAATGACAGAGCACTAAAGACAGAAATAGTGCATGCCTGGAAACACGTTCATAGGAAAGGAAAAGAGTCTCTAGGAAAACCAGACTGTGTCTCGGTAGAGCCTTATCTCCACTGGGTACGAACTAGAGCTCTCAAGCTTAGGATGCCTTACCCTCGTCAAGAAGTTCTTCCATTAAGGGACTCTGTCCTTTATTTTATGTCTGAGACGGAAAAACTTCAAGTTACCCTCAACAAAGTTCAACAGGAGAAGAGGTCTTGGAGGAACAAGTACCGTATTCTCAATGTGGAGTGTAAGAAAATACAGCAACTATTGAAAGAAAAATATGCTCTGATCGAGATTTTAGAGCAACATGCTGTAGAAAACCAGGATGACCAAAGGAATTTGCTCGCTCCTTTCACTTGGCAAAGGAATGACAACCCGACAATGGCTCAAGAGCCCTGGTCAAAGAAAAGTAAAGTACCAGAACCAGCACCTGAGCTCTCCTCAGAGAGGACTCAGGATCCATAAGTTTAGATTTCCTTTTAACCGCACTTTGTAAATTACTATATTTCCATTTCTGCAATCTTTGAATTCAATAAAATGGGGTTTCCCCACTGTTTGATATTTGCAATCTAATTGTCGAAGTTTATTTTAATTAAACAAAAAATAGCTAATATAATCATTGCATATCATTCATCATTCTCACGTAACGCATTCTTCTTACCTACGAATCTCACGTTTGCGTCTCGATTCTAGAGTCAAACTGTCTCATTCGTACAATACTCGAGCCAATCGACAGAAAAAGATGGATGATCTTGAGGAAAAGAACAGAGATTTGAGGGAAGAGATCGACACTCTGAAAGAGGATCTAAGAAAGCTTCATAACGACATGCAAGTTCTAGCAGAAGCTCAGATCCAACAACAAAGGACTGTGATCTCAGAGATCACATCAAGGCCCATAATGGAGAAGTATGATCCTAGGTACAAAATGCCGAAAGATCGTCTCTAGGGCATGCCTATTAACTATATCCCGGAAGGATATGTTCCGCCAGTCACTGAGGATCTGGGAACCACAGCAGGAACCGCTGGGCCTGAAGGTTACAAACTTCGGGAAAGCGAAGATGCCAGGGGCATGACAGCAACTCCTGAAGGTTACAAACTTTGGGAGGCACCAAGAGTCACTGCCATGATGACTATACCACCACCCGTGGTACACACTGTCCCGGAAGAACAGATTCCACAGATACCTTCTGGTGGAAACAACAGTATGTTCGACAGAATGAATGAGTTGCAGGAGCAGTTCCTGGAGATGCAGAAAGAAATGCAAGCCCTTCAGGGTCAGGATCTATTTGGAGAAGATGCCGCAGACCTTTGTTTGGTCCCTAATGTGAAAGTTCCGCACAAATTCAAAGTGCCCGAATTTGAAAAGTACAAGGGTAACTCTTGCCCTCAAAGCCATTTGGTGATGTACGCTCGGCGAATGTCAACTCAGACAAAGAACCAGGAGCTACTGATTCACTACTTTTAGGATAGTTTAACCGGTGCTGCACTCAAATGGTACATGGGTTTAAACCGCACTAAGATCGACACTTTTAGAGATCTTGGCGCTACCTTTGTTCAGCAGTATAAGTATAACCTGGACATGGCACCAGACAGAGATCAACTCAGATCGATGTCACAAAAGGACAAGGAAACCTTTAAGGAGTACGCTCAGAGATGGCGTGAAATTTCCGCCCAGATTTGTCCACCTCTTGAGGAAAAAGAGATGACAAAGATCTTCTTAAAGACCTTGAGCTCATTCTACTACGATAGAATGGTCGCCAGTGCGCCCAGTGACTTCACCGAGATGGTGGGCATGGGAGTTCGTCTTGAGGAAGCAGTCCGAGAGGGACGTTTAGTTAAGGACGCTGGATCATCAAGTAATACAAAACGATACGGTAGTGCTCTCCCTAAGAAAAAAGAGCAGGATATTGGGAATATCTCTCTTGGAAAGCAAAGGCGACGATACCAACCAGTAGCAGCCGTAACTCCTGCTATCAACCCTCCGCCTGTTCCTATGTATCAACCTCAGGTTGTGCAAAGCCAACCTAGTCAACAGCAATATCAGCAAAGGACGCAACAGCCTCTTCAGCAGGCTCGTCCTCCGTACAACAATAACCGTACAACGCGGCCACCAGGGTTTGACCTTATATCGATGTTGTATGCATAACTGTTTCCGTTATTACTGGTCAATGGGCATGTCCAAACCAGGTCTCCTCTTACAGTACCGGAAAATCTGTCCTTTTGGTTTAAAGCTGATCAAACTTGCCCTTACCATCAAGGAGGACCAGGGCATAACATAGAAAATTGTCTCAGTTTCAAATCCGACGTACAAAAGCTTGTTAGGAGCGGGGTCTTATCTTTCAAAGATACGAATCTGAATGTTCTCACGAACCCGCTGCCTCAACACGAGAAAGCTGCAGTAAATTTGATAGAAGGAGAGTCAAATAACAGCTATCAAATTCATGTTGTACTCTTATTGAGGGCCAACTTGGTCAAGATGCATCATAGATAGAGCGGATATGGCCATGTGCCACCTCATAATTATCACCAGTGTGATATCTTCTCTAAAAACAATCAAGGATGTTATGTGGTGCAATCAGCTCTACAGGAACAATTGGATCTTGGATGGATCCAAGAGCATCGAGTTCGTGGAGTTAACATGACTTATACAAATTCCAACATCATTCAAAACCACGACGTCCATGCGATGAATGTCAACTTGGTGGCAATACACTCAAAGCAAAGCCAGTATCATAATCTGCCACGACACGATTATAATTCCTGTCTGATTTGGTCGGTAAACAAACAGGGATGCTCTTTTGTACAAGAGGCCCTCCAGCGTCAGATGGATCTTGGATGGATTCAGGATTACCGCGATGGAAATCAGTATCAATTAAATATGATTCAAATCTTTGATATTCGCTTGATGAATACCAGCTTGGTGGAGTTACACGCTACACAAGTCCAGCTCGGTTTTCTCACTTCACATAATTATCAGAACTGTACAGTATGCCATGAGAGTAACCAAGGGTGCGCTCTCGTGCAAAGAACTTTGCAACGCTTGTTAAACCACTGGTGGCTTCCGATCTATATGGATGAAGACATGCAACAAATCAGTGTGGTTAATGGGAACCCTACTAGGCATCAAAGTCAGGATGTTCGATCAATGGAAACAGATCTAGTGAGGTTACACTGCATTCAAAGCGGACGTGGCCAGGTGCCACCACATAACTACGAATGCTGTAGAGTTTGTTCAAAAAATAATCAAGGATGTTACCTCGTGCGAGCAGCCCTTCAGAGTCAGTTGGACCACAAAGAGATTCAACAATATTCAGTTTCGGGGTCCATTAACTGGATGCCAGACTATTTCGCTGACCAGATCAAAGATGTTGTTGTAATCTCTGATCCTGAAAGGACCAAGGATGTTTGTACCATCATCCCTCTACTGGACAAATCAAAGGTTCTAGTCAGGAACTGATTGAAGTTACCTACGACAGTCAGAAAAATCAGAAGGCTCCTGTAGTTATCTATCTACCGAGACCAGTGCCGTACAAATCTGATAAGGCGATCCCTTACAAATACGGTGCAACAATAATTGAGAATGGAAAGGAAATTTCATTACCCTCCGTCGTGAATATTGCAGACATTAGTCGAGTAACACGGAGCAGTTGAATCTTCAACCGAGGAGTTAGGGAACCTAGCAAAGAAAAGGAACCTCAAACGGAAGTTCCCAATCCACCAGTCGGTCAATCCAGTGATCCCGACCTTTCAAAGAACGATGATGAGATGTTGAAGCTCATCCAAAGGAGTGATACAACATTGTTGATCAGCTGTTACAAACTCCTTCAAAGATCTCGGTGTTATCTCTTTTACTCAGTTCCAAAGCCCACAGAGAGGCTCTACAGAAAGTCTTAGAGCAGGCCTTTATGGAACAGGATGTCTCAATACGACAGTTTGATAGCATCGTCTCTAACATCACTTCCTGCAACAACTTAGGGTTTAGTGATGAGGAATTGCCAGAAGAAGGCAAAAGTCACAACATGGCGCTCAATATCACAGTCAACTACCAGGACGATGCTTTAGCCAGCGTACTGGTAGATACCGGATCGGCTCTCAACGTTATTGCCAAAGTCCACTCTAATGCGACTACCATTCAAAGGATCTCCGATGAGAGGCAGTGAGGTCGTCGTCAAAGCATTTGACGGATCCCTAAAAATAGTTATTGGCGAAGTTGACCTTCCCATAACTATCGGTCCTCACACTTTCCTAGTCACTTTCCAGGTCATGGACATCCGAGCAACATACAACTGTTTGTTGGGAAGACCTTGGATACACCAGGCTGGGGTAGTCACTTCGACACTTCACCAGAAGCTGAAGTTCGTCAAGAATGACCAACTCGTCACAGTCTGTGGAGAACAAGCCTTGATCGTGAGTAACCTATCATTGTCCACTTGTATAGAACCCGAGAAGGTTGTAGGAACTCAGTTCCAGGCACTTTCGGTGAGCAATGAGAATCAATTAGAAAGAGGAACGTCGATTTCCTCGTACAAAGATGCTCTCGAGGTGATCAAAAGTAACAATACAAAAGGATGGGGACATCTTGTCATTCTTAATGACAACAAGGCAAAGAAAAGTCTTGGTTTTTCCTCAACCTGTACCCAGACTGCTACTAACGATGAAAGTTTTCATCCCGTTCAGGACTTCTTCTGCAGTGGAGGTTTCCTTCACCCAGTGTCTCAAGAAGTACATACCATCAACGAGGGATATTCCTTCGATACAGATGAAGAGTGGAAGTCCTATCTTAACGAGGACGGTTATATCTCTCAGGAAGAGGTGCCTATGCCATTTTGCTATCCTGCACAGAGTCCGAGATTTATACCAAGGTCAGACGTCAAAATGATCTACGGAGATTGTGATCCGGAAGGATGTCGTGCTCCACCAAACTCATTAGAGAAAGACACTCTGATGAAAGACAACTTTGACCATGACTATTATGGCCCGATGGATGGTCTGCCTATCTGGCAGCCGTACCTAGGAGACTTGGGGCAAGAAAATCAACCGAACAATGAAAATCAGCTGAGCATCATTGAAAAGAATACCTGCGTCCCCACCATGTCATGGGATCAACACTCAGGTCATTCAGAAAATACCCCAGCACGACGATGAATTCGCAAAGTTCGCAGGACTAGAATTCATTAACTATGCTTTTCCCGAGGTCAACGTCATCGAAAGAGATGACTCCTCCAGTTCCACAGAAGTATGGGACACCCTGGGACAACCAAGTGGAAAATACGACTATATGGTCAAGTACACTGCTCCTGAAAGCTCTCTTATCAGGTTCGAAGACATCCGGCCTACTGGATGGGGAGATTTACCTGAGAGCACAAATACTATGCAAAATACAACAGAAGAATCCTCCTACGACAACTCTGCATGGGAGACAGATTCCAATGATCCGGCTCCACCAAAAATCAGCGTTATTTCTGAAGACAAATCAAGGATGGTACCAGACTTTGTGATTCACCAAGGAGTTCGCCGCCAATGGGTTGCTATCGATGTTCTGAAGATTGTTCATAAGTCAAAGTAATTGTCGTCTTTAACCTTTCACCCTGCCCAGGTGAAACAGATGTTTTGATAGGGCTCACTTTCTGTAAATATCCCTCTTCGCTTCGCCCAAAGCGACAAAGTTTTGTTTTATAGGGCTATAGTTTCAAGAATCGACAAAATCATAAATAAAATAACGTCGTTATGTAATTTCCGCATTAATTATTGTTTTCTCTTTTCGCTTTTTCAGAAAATGGTAATCCTAAAAAACAATTCAAATAATAAAAACAAGCAGTAAAAAAAATAATAATACACTGCACACACTTTTGCATTCTCTCTATCTCTTCTAAAAAACAATCATCACGTCATATAGATTGCTTGTTTTAAACCCCGTTGAAACATACGATCCAGTGCCTTCTCCCAACTTTGAGTTCCCGGTATTTGGGGATGAAGAAGAAGTTGACAACGAAATTCTAGAAGTGATCTCCAGGCTACTCAAACAAGAGGAAAGGTCCATTGAACCTCACAAAGAGCCGTTGGAAACAATAAACTTGGGTTCAGGAGAAGAGAGAAAAGAAATAAGGATTAAGGCACTGCTCAGTCCAACTGCCAAAGAGAGTTTGACAAAGCTTCTCAAAGAATTTCCCGATGTATTTGCTTGGTCCTACCAGGACATGCCAGGGTTGGATACCAGCATCGTGGATCATCATCTACCGTTAAGACTGGACTATCTGCCAGTAAAACAAAGGTTGAGACGGACTCACCCAGACATGGCCATCAAAATCAAAGAGGAAGTACAGAAACAGATTGACGCGGGTTTCCTCACTACATCAGAATATCCTCAATGGTTAGCCAACATAGTACCAGTTCCGAAAAAGGACTGAAAGGTCAGAATGTGTGTGGATTACAGAGATCTAAACAAGGCTAGTCCAAAGGACAACTTTCCTTTACCACACATTGACATGCTGGTAGACAGTACAGCAAAGTTCAAAGTTTTCTCCTTCATGGATGGATTCTCGAGCTATAATCAAATCAAAATGCCGCCGAAAGACATGGAGAAAACTGCATTCATTACCCCATGGGGCACCTTTTGTTATAAGGTAATGCCATTCGGTTTGAAGAACGTCGGGGTAATCTATCAAAGGACCATGACTACTCTGTTCCACGACATGATACACAAAGAAATCGAGGTATATGTCGATGATATGATTGCCAAATCTAAGACGGAAGAGGAGCATGTGACCCACCTATCGAAATTATTCGAGCGGTTGAGAAAGTATAAACTCCGCTTGAATCCCAACAAGTGCACCTTCGGTGTCCGCTCGGGGAAACTCTTAGGGTTCATCATCAGCCAAAAAGGAATTAAGGTTGATCCTGACAAGGTCAAGGCCATTCAAGAAATGCCTTCTCCAAAAACTGAGAAACAAGTCAGGGGATTCGTGGGATGTTTGAACTATATTTCCAGATTCATATTCCTCATGACCGCGACGTGCACGCCAATTTTTAAATTACTCAAAGAGAATCAGGACTGCGTTTGGACAGAAGATTGCCAAACCGCCTTCGACAATATCAAAGAGTATCTGTTGAACCCACTGATTTTGTCACCTCCAGTGGAAGGAAGACCACTGATCATCTACCTCACAGTCCTGGAAGACTCCATGGGGTGTGTACTTGGCCAACAAGACGAAACAAAAAGGAAAGAGTCTGCCATTTACTATCTGAGCAAGAAGTTCACCGACTGTGAGACTCGGTACACGATGCTTGAGAAAACTTGATGTGCTCTAGATTGGGCAGCCAAACGTCTTTACCAGTATATGGTTCGTCACACTACTTGGTTAATCTCATAAATGGATCCAATCAAGTACCTCTTTGAAAAACTTGCTCTCACGGGAAGGATTGCCCGTTGGCAGATGTTGTTATCAGAATATGACATAGAGTACCACGCTCAAAAAGCCGTTAAAGGAAGTATCTTAGCCGATCATCTGGCTCATCAACCGATTGACGATCAGGAATCAATCGGGTTTGACTTCCCAGACGAAGATGTCATGTATTTGAAAATGAAAGATTGCGATGAACCACTACCCAGTGAAGGGCCAGAACCAGGTTCCCAATGGGGACTAATCTTTGACGGAGCCATCAATCACTATGGAAATGAAATTGGGGCAATCATCATAACCCCTCAGGGTACCCACATTCCTTTCACCGCCCGACTGACATTCAAGTGTACAAACGACGAGGCCGAATACGAAGCCTGTATCATGGGTCTCGAAGAAGCGATTGACTTAAGGATCAAGAACTTGGATGTATATGGAGACTCAGCCCTGGTTATCAATCAGATCAAAGGAGATTGGAACATATACCAATCAGGGTTGATCCCTTACAAAGACTATGCGAGAAGGTTGTTACCATTCTTCAACAGAATCGAGTTTTATCACATCCCTCGTGAAGAGAATCACGTGGCTGATGCATTAGCCACTCTCTCTTCCATGATTAGCATAGGTCAATGGAATGACCTACCTAAGATTGACATAATGCGTCTTGAACGGCCCGCTTACATCTTCACGATTGAAACAGTCATAGACGACAAACCTCGGTATCATGATATCAAATGCTTCCTTCAGAAACAAGAGTACCCACCTGGGGCATTTGGAAAGGATAGAAAGACCCTCTGAAGACTAGCAGGCAGCTTCTTCTTGAGCGGCGATACACTCTATAAGCGAAACTTTGACATGGTCTTGCTCCGATGGGTAGACAAACCATAATCAAACATGCTGATGAAAGAAATTCATGAAGGATCCTTTGGCACGCATGCCAATGGACACACAATGGCGAGAAAAATTTTAAGAGCATGGTACTATTGGTTAACAATGGAATCCGATTACTACAAGTACATGAGGAAGTGTCACAAGTGTCAGATATACTTAGACAAAATCCATGTACCGCCTACACATCTCAAAGTTCTCTCTTCCCCGTGGCCTTTTTCCATATGGGGAATTGACATGATTGGCATGATCGAACCCAAGGCTTCAAACAGACATCGGTTCATCCTGGTAGCCATTGACTACTTCACCAAGTGGGTCGAAGCAGCGTCATACGCCAATGTAACCCGACAAGTGGTGGTCCGCTTTATGAAAAACAATATCATCTGCCATTATGGTTTTCCGAGCCAAATCATTACTGATAAGGGGTCTAACTTGAACAATAAAATGATGAAAGAGTTGTGCGCTGAGTTCAAGATCGAACACCATAAATCATCTCCCTACCGACCCAAGATGAACGGAGTGGTAGAAGCGGCTAACAAGAACATCAAGAAGATTGTTCAAAAGATGGTTGTAACCTACAAAGATTGGTACGAGATGCTACCCTTTGCTCTTCACGGTTATCGGACATCTGTCCGCACTTCAACAGGGGCAACCCCTTTCTCTCTAGTATATGGCATGGAAGCAGTACTCCCCATAGAAGTAGAGATCCCATCAATCCGAGTATTGATGGAAACTAAGCTAACAAAGGCTGAATGGTGTCAAAGTCGACACGATGAACTGAATCTGATCGAAGAAAAGAGAATAACGACACTATGCCATGGTCAGTTGTATCAGCAAAGAATGAAGAAGGCGTTTGACAAAAAGGTTCGACCTCGCGTCTTCAGAAAAGGAGACCTTGTGCTCAAGAAGTTACAATCATTTCTCACTGAATCTCAGGGCAAATGGACTCCAAATTGTGACGGCCCCTATGTGGTCAAGAAAGCTTTCTCAGGCGGCGCCTTGAGACTTGCAACCATGGATGGAGAAGAGTTTGCCTATCCCACAAATGTTGACGTAGTCAAGAAATACTTCGCCTAAATAAAATAATTATAATAAAAAAATGTCTCGGTGGATTGAAAACCCGAAAAGACGGTCCAGGCAAAAATTAGAGACATGATAAAAAATCATCCCGGTGGATTGGAAATCTCAAAGTACAATCCAGGAAAAAGTTAGGGATTCATGGCAAGTAACTACGTCTGACACAGGTAAATCCTCAGCAACAGTAGTGCCATCCATTAGGAAAAACTCCAGTCAAGGTCATCTTTGACAGAAGCTCAGGATGTCCAAAATTCAAAGTTGGTAGAAGGATAGCGGTCGTTGTGTTTCAATGTAGCCCTTTTCCCTTAAATTACCATTTTCTAACTTTGTAAATACTCCATGGAATCACGCGCTTGGCTGATTTCCATCCTATCAATAAAATTTGAGCCCTTGTGCTTTTGTTTGCAATTCTTATTTATTTTAGCTTTACAGAACGACATTTTAACATTATTAACGATTCTTGGAATAAAACAAAAATGAATTTACTTGTCAAACTTTTTCTGCTTTTAAAATAAAGATGGCATTTCTTTTGACTATTGAACATCGAAAGAACATCGATCACTTCTCCAGAGGTGTTCAGGCTTCAAAGTGCAGAATCAAAGTACTCCTTCTAAACCAGTACGCCTGAACGAAGGATCAACTGTATCAGATGTGATTTTCCCATCTGATACCCCTGGCAGAGTTCTTATCTCCTAAGCCCGACCAACGGTTTCCCCCACATGGACTATCTCTCCTAAGCAAGGCAGAATTGCTATCGTGAACCAGTGATACTTTTCATCTCCCACTGTGGCCGAGTATCCAGTCATGTTCATCTACTAGTCTGTATGTCACGTCAGTTTTATCAGCATAAACATACATACATCATGCATTATTGATTTACATTCATATTCATATTGCATCACTATCACTCTGGTCAGTCTTATCCCTCAAGTGATAAAAGTCCTCTCAATCGAGTTGTCAGTTCTTTCCTCGTCAGGAAGTGAACCATCTGAACAATCTTTCCTCCAGTTTATTTCTGGATTAAAGTTGGTCCCTTGAGCACTTTGATAACTTGAACCTCTGAAAAACAAGAAGACCTGCAACAAACATCACTCTTCACCATTGAAGATGATATCTTCGCTTTCTAGGATTAAGGAAAATCCCCAGAGAAAGCCTCTTAATCAGAGATTCAGCAATACAGCAGTTTTTCTTCGAAAAATCCGCTGACGAAAAGGTCATCAGCACCTCAAAATTGGATCACATCATATGGCATTTCTCTGAGAAGATCCCGAAGAAAAGTATGATGTAATACCCCCAAGCGGAAAGCAGTCTCTCAAGAGACTCGTTTTCCCCAGTAGAGTCGACAAATGGCGTCTCCAAACAGGGAAGTTTGTACACCTCTACAACTCAGACGATTGGGTTCCCTAGCAACTCTAACATCAAATTTTTTTCTATCAAATGGCATCTCCCCAGGAAAATTCGGCGAGTAGTTTGAGAAAAACTGCTACGAATAGCGTCCCTTGTTAAGAAAGTTTATTGACAAAAGAAACTTAGACCAGTTCCTTGGTAGGAAACCAGGATCGAGGGGAAGTTTACATCAGAAACTGAGACCAGTTCCTTGGTAGGAAGCCAGGATCGAGGGGAAGTTTACATCAGAAACTTAGACCAGTTCCTTGGTAGGAAGCCAGGATCGAGGGGAAGTTTACATCAGAAACTTAGACCAGTTCCTTGGTAGGAAACCAGGATCGAGGGGAAGTTTACATCAGAAACTTTAAACCAGTTCCTTGCTAGGAAACCAAGATCGAGGGGAAGTTTACCTTTTCTAAGCATCATTGCTTAGCAAAAGAAGAAGGATGTGTGAACTACCATTCCTAACCACCATCAAAATTTTGGGTATTCCGATATTTAATCCTCTTGCACCCCGAATGCCCGAATACCCTCGCCATTCACACCTTCGGGTCCAAGAAGATTAAATAGGGGCATCTGTCATACCCTAAATTTTGACCACTAAGATTTCCCATCATTGTGCAAGTCATCATCACAATATGGATGGACCAGCATACCTCATTAGTCTCCCTAAAGATGGGTGAGGATCCACTACAATCAGACTTAGGGTTTCAAGCCCTCTCAGAGCTCTTAGACAAAGGATCAATCAAGGAATGACATGATCTTCAACTTGACTAGCCTCTCAAACATCCACAAAGGATCAAGAGGACTCCCATGTCAAGAATCAAGCACAAGGTTGCAACATTCTAAGTGGATCAAGCCTCAAGATCGCCAGTGTCACCAAATTAGGGTTTTAGTCGACCAGGGCCTCCAGATGGAATTTGCCTCTGGGCATGAGCCAATGCTTCAAAGCACAACCTAAGATGCTCAAAGGGACATCATGAACCCCATCATCAAGTCAATTTAGGCTTAGGGGAAGCATTCATCAAAAATCAGGAATTAGGGTTTCTTGACCTAATTCACCCCTAAGTTGACTTTGGGACAAAACATGAGCCAAGACCTCAAGACATGATTTGATAGTCTCTAACAAACTACATTGATCCATTTGCAACAATGGATTGATCCAATAAGCTTGATTCACAAGTTTCAAGTTCATCAGAACCACAATTAGGGTTTTTGAAGAAAAAGTCAACTGTACCTTTGACTTTTGACCAGGACATGCTCCCAAACCTTGGGACATGATTCAATACACCCTATAACACCTATGAAATTAATCCATAAAGTTTTATTTAGGTCAAGGACTTGATTTCATAGAGGATCGCACAGTTTGGAGTTCATCTGATAAAAAGTCAACTGTGCCCAAAAGTCAAAGTTTGACTTTTTGATTTTTTGATCAATTATGGTCCCCTAACCCTAAAATGATCTTAATGTGTGATTTGAATCATCATTCATCAAGAAAAATCAAGAAAAGTGGGATAACTTGTAAAAGGGGTAACCATAAAAAACTTAGAAATTTTCTAAGTTATGAAACAAAGTGGCTAGGGTGTCAACTTTCAAGGATCATAACTTGTGATCCAAGCAACCATTTTGGCTGATCCAAAGATGGATTTGTAGCTCTCATGGCATACTTTAAAAGTGTCAACTACACCTCATTCCAATTCCTCATGGATTTTAAGGTATGGAATGATCAAAATGGCTGAAAACATGAAATGTCACTTTTTCCAACACTTAGTGAAATTTTCACTAAGTCAGAATCTGTCTTGTCTTTTTCCAAAAGTAGGGGGATTTTTCACTTGGATCCAAAAAGTATCAAGACAAACTATGATCACACATGTGTTATATCATATAAGAACTTTCCAAAATGGCCAAGAACTCCATGAAACTCCACTTAAGCCATGAGATATGACAATGGCAATGTGCCTTGCTGCAAACTGTCATGGCAAGGAAGATTTGTGCATTTTGCTCGATTTGAGCAAATTTTGCAAATGAAAAACAAGTTTATCCATCTGAACACCTCAGGGAGGGACCAAGGAGGGACAAACACTGATCCATAAGCCTCCAAAGTCTATGGAACTAAAAATAGCATGCCAAACATAGAAATGCCTAAAGAGGGGACAAGCCTCCAATTTTGTTTTGGAGCATTCAACGGATGCACCAAGGTGGCATGAACTGAGCCATTTCCAACTGAATGAGTCAAGGATGATCTCTGGACTAGGGAACCAACAGCCTTTACTCTATCCTCTAGTCAATGGCTAGAGGAGACTTGAGATTCCAAAATGCAACCATTGGCCAAACCTCTGCTGCAGTTGCCATTCACTATTGCTTGCAAAAAAAACTTGCTCTACTATAAATAGAGATCATTTGTGCTCATTTTAAGTACACCAAAGCCATCAAACAGATGCTTTCCTCAAAATCACCTTCTCACTTCCAAATTTGCCTTCCAAAGCAAGTCACTATCGGGTTTTGAGTTTGAGAGCTATTCCAACCAAACCAATCACACACACACACACCTCATAAACATCATATAGAAGTGATCCAAACACTTAAACAACAACTGTAACACTAATTTCTCATAATCACCAGCCATTTGCTCAAGATTTTAACCAAGTTGCGGCTGAGATGCCATGAAGTGATCCAGCCATTTCCAATCAAGTCTAAGCATTCAAACACACTCCATATGGTGTAGGGAAGCTGTTCAGATCATCACAACTCATCTGTAACACCTCTAACTCAGAAATCACATTGCCCTTGCTGTCACGGCCTTCAAGTAAGCTTAAACTTGGTCATCTCTTAATCTATGCATATTTCCTCGCACAATACTTTTGCCAAATATTCATAATCATGCATAGAATGTTTCCCCTCAATTAATTGCTTTGAATGAATCGTGTATAGAAATTCTCAGCCTTCATGCAAATTTTAGGGATCTTGAGGTTTTGCCTTGATATCTTATTCCATGCTTAAAATAAATGAAATTAAAGACCATAGACATGATCGTGAGGTGAAAACGAGCAGATTGATATGTGGATTGTGTGATTTCATCAAGTATTCAGTGAGATTGGATAGAAAATGAAAATCAGGCCAAACTCAGAACACGCGCGTGTTCTTGCCATGTTCTTGGCGCCTTTTTTTGAAAATTCAAATATTTGAATTTTTTTATTTTATTTAATTGATTCAAAAATTAATTTCTCTCTGAATTTTAATGATTTTGAGTTGATTCTTTTTTTAATAATTCACAAAAATGTTAAAATATTTTATTTTGCCAAAATTTCCCAAAAATGTTATTTATTTCATATATTTGATATTTTTGCAAAGAATAAATATTTTATTTGTTTTTAACATTTGAAATATTTGTTCCTTCTTGATTTCCCAAACTTAATTGATTTTTCAAACATTTTGTGGATATAAACATGATTTTTGAAGCATTGATCCTAGATCACTACTCATTTTTCACATGTTCTCATCAATTTTTATTAATTTTTAAACAAAATTAATTCCTTTTTGAAACAAATTTAGGGTTTTTGATTAATTCAACCCTCATTAATCACTTTCAAATTTCTTTGGGCCTCTAATAGAGTGTAAGACTCAACCCCCTTTGTACAAAAATAATTTGGGCCTCAGTCATTGTATAAGCCCCAGTACAACTTCCAAGACGACGGTGCGATCACTGTCTTTCTTTGGGCCTCTCCTTGAGCTATAAGACCCATTTATTTTCTTAAAAAAAAAACTCATTGGGCCTCTTGATAAAGTGTAAGTCCCACCTCTTTGTAAATAAAATAATTTGGGCCTCAGTGCATTGTATAAGTCCCGATACAGTTTCAGAAATAACGGCGCGATCGTCGCCTTTTTAACAAAAACAACTGGGCCTCTCCTCGAGCTATAAGTCCCATTCCTTTTAAAAAACAAAAACCTTTTGGTCCTCTAATAGAATGTAAGACCCAACGCTTTTTGGGCATCAGATATTGTATAAGTCCCTTTGTGTTAAAAGAAAAACCTCGGCACGATCGCCAGTTCAAAATAAAACCCTGGGCCTACCCTCGTGTTATAAGCCCAATTTCTTTTATTTAAATTTCTTTGGGCCTCAAATAGAGTGTAAGACCTAATCCCCTTTTAACTAAAACCTTTTTGGGCCTCAGTCATTGTATAAGTCCCACTGTGTTTTCAAAACAACGGTGCGATCATCGTTAAAACATGGGCCTCTCCTTGAGCTGTAAGCCCCCAACAATCTTTTCAAAGTACTTTCTCCTTTGATTTTGAATTCAAATATATGTTGTTATCAAAACTTTCTTTGTTGAACAACTAACAAAACAACATGGAAGCTCTACAACGGGTAAGTGTTTATCCGCTTTCATTTACCGCTTTCATATGTATATAACTGTATTGTGGGGCTGCTTCATTGTAAGTTTTCTTTCACATCCTTTTATATACTTATCACATATCCACTGTGTAATACTAGTATAGTTATTTAGAGTTTTTCCCGGCAACTACGTCTAGCACTAGGTAAAGCCTTGTTGGTCACTCTTAAATACAAACAAAACTAGATCCCCCGTAGGATTCCAGATACAGTTTTCCCTTCTCTTAGGGTTAAACAATATGGAACAAAGAGAAAGGCAGTATTCTCGGTGAACCTTTTCTCATACTGTCACCCTTAGAAATTGTCAAAGAAACTCTAACTCCCCAGAGATTATCTTTTCTCCGTGAATAGCATCTCTTGAGTTTCTTCCAAATACTCGAACTTTCCTGGAATGATCTCTTCTCTGTGAATTGCACTTCTTGAACTTCTCTTGGTTTGGGGACCCACTGGCTTCCTAAAAGAATCGCCGCCTCCTCTTGGGTGTTGTACAAGGACCCTTCGGCTTCTTAGTCATCCTTTGCTAGAGCAGTCTTTCCAGCGTCAAAACTCCGGCCATTTTAGGGTTGATACTCATCCCTTAATGCCCGTGCCTCCTCTTGGGCATTGTACAAAAGATAAATCTCTAGACTTGGACAGTCTAAGCCTCTTGAGTCTCAAAGACATTCTCAAGTTCCTTTCAAACATAGAAAAAACACTGATCACTCTAAAACCCGGTCTCTCTCATGAGAGTTCCCCACCCTTGGGCCTGCCTATGGATCTAATCCCCAGCAGTAAGATAGCCTCCTCTTGGGCTTTGTACAAATAATTCTCCCTAGCAGAGCTAACCTTTTCAGACTCTCTTGTTGAGTCAGTCTCCCTTTTAGCCTCCGTCTTGGGCTTGGTACAAGACATATAAAAACCCACTCTCTTGTTGAGTATAGAAGATTCTCTTGTTGAGTCAACTTTTAGCATCCGTCTTGGGCTTCATACAAGACACATATAAAACACTCTTTTGTTGAGTATAAAAGACACTCTTGTTGAGTCAATCTCCTTTTAGCCTCGATCTCAGGCTTTGTACAAGACAGCAAATCACTCTCTTGTTGAGTACAAAAGACTCTCTTGTTGAGTCAAACAACCTTCAGACTCTCTTGTTTGGTCAATCACCTGTCAAACAGACTCTCTCGTTGAGTCAACCTTTTTAGCCTCCATCTTGGGCTTTATATAGGACAGATAAAAGTACTCTCTTGTTGAGCCAGACCCTTTCAGCCTACATCTTGGGCTTTATACAAGATACATTCTCCCCAACGGAGTCAAAATCCCTTCTAGCCTCAATCTTGGGCGTTGTACAGGACAGAAAGAACGTTTGCCCCAGAAAAGTCAAACTTCCCGCCTCCTCTTAGGCTTTGTATAAGGAAATCCCGGTTGAGTCAATCAACCTTTTAGCATCAAATTTGTGCCTTGCTCACAGCATACAAACATCAACAACTCCTCTTTAGAGATGACAAATTCTCTCTCATCCAAACCCTTTAGCTTCACATCTTGGGCTTTGAACAAGATACAAACCACCTTCAGCCTCATGTCTTGGGCTTTGAACAAGACACCAAAACAACCTTTTTCCTCCCATAGAATAGGAGGAACTACGATCGCTCTAATTTCCCTGTTTCGGGAATACATAGGCATAAGATTGCAAAAATCTTAGCGGGCATACTAAACAAAAACTAAAAATCCAGTACCTTCATATATCCATCAAAAGCATCAGACCTAAAACCTCACAAATAGTCCATATCCTATTTTTAAGCAAATAACCCTAAAAGACGAACCCCCTATTTTGATAGCATCTGTAAACCAACAGTTTTGACTGTTTAACCTCAGTTTGCAAGCAAGGTTAATTAGAGACATCTATTTCCCTTCCTTAATCAGCTCAACAGGATAAAAAATGAATTGAACTGTAGTACCAAAGCGATAGTGATTCGAAACCACAAAAACCGCGCTACAGTTACCATATTGGTCACTTTTACCCCTTTTGCAAGAAAGAGCTCAAACTTATTCCTGAGGATTCCAGCTGGTTCTAACCAGTCCAAAAGCTTCTAAGGGATCAATTGAGAGTGTCCAAAGCATCAAATTACTTCTGGCACAAGGAACTTGGCAGATAACACAGAAAGCTCCAAGAGGTAAGTGCATGACAATTTGAACTCTTTGAATTATGCATTCCTTTGATGTCCATTGATCATAAACATCTCATACATGTTGTATATGTTATGTTTGAACCAATTTATCATGCAATCCTTGCATGTACCATGAGATAGCATAGAACATGCAAATCTAGGCCTATTTTGAAACCACTATCAGGTTTTAAAATAGGGACACTTCCTGAAAATTCCAAGACCACCATTGAATTCCTCGTGAAATTCTATGTCAGATGCACCTAAATTTTGTCCCAATCCATGGAGAAATGAGAAAGTTAGAGGCTTCATGTAAATTGCCAAAACTTGCCTTGCCTTGCCTTGGCCAGGCCTAAAAAACTTGGCACCCCTTATGTATTTATGGGGTGGTTTTGATACACGGATGTATCACCACCCCAGTGGTAGCGCGCATGTGTGTTTGTTGTTGAGGTCGTGGGTTCAAACCCCACCCAGACTTTTTTTGCTACCTCTCTCTTTTTTGCTATTTTTTCAATATTTTCATGTTTTGTTAATTAATTAAAAAATTAATTTCTCTCTCAATTTTAATTATTTTTTATTGATTCTTTTTTTAAAAATTCACAAAAATATTAAAATATTTTATTCCATGGAAATTTCACAAAAAATATTATTTATTTCACATATTTGATATTTTTGTAAAGAATTATGTTTTATTTGTTTTTAAACATTAAAAAATATTTCTTTCTCTTGGTTTTGCAAAATTTAAATGATTGTTAAATCATCCCATGGCTAAAACATGATTTTCCAAATATAAATCCAAGATCACAACCTTTTTTCACATGTTTAATTATTTTAATTGAATTTTTATTCAATTAAAATACTTTTTAAAACTAAAAAATTAGGGTTTTGATCACTATCACCCTAACAAATCTCTTTCAAACACTTTGGGCTTCTAATAGAGTGTAAGACCCAACCCCCCTTTGTACGTAAATAATTTTGGGCATCAGCCATTGTATAAGTCCCAGTACAGTTTTCAAAATAACGGTGTAATCGTTGTTTTCATCTGGGCCTCTCCTTGAGTTGTAAGCCCCATCTCTTGTACAAAAATAAACTCTAGGCCTCTTGATAGAGTGTAAGTCCCATTCCTTTGTACAGAAAACCTTTGTTGGGCCTCAGTCGTTGTATAAGTCCCGATACAATTTTCAGATCGACGGTGTGATCACTATCTATCACATGGGCCTCTCCTTGAGTATAAGCCCCAACAACCTTTTCAAGACAATTTCCCTTTTGATTTAGGTTCAAATTCATAGTTGTTATCAACACTTTCTTTAATTTCTTGAACAACTAACCATACAGCTGTTACAATGGAAGCTTGCTCGCCTGTAAGTTTTATCAGCTTTCTTTACATGCTTTCATATATATATATATATATATATATATATATATATATATATATATATATATATATATATATATATATATTGCTGGAAGCTTGCTCACCTGTAAGTCCTTCTTTCATTCTTTTAAATACTTGTCATATATATATAACTGTATTGCTGGAAGCTTGCTCATCTGTAAGTCCTTCTTTCATATCCTTTTAAATACTTGTCATATATCAACTGTATATATATATATATATATATATATATATATATATATATATATCTGCTTAAAGTTTTCCCCGGCATTTAGGTCTAAAACTAGGTAAAGCCCGTTGGTCACTCTTAAATACAGTCAAAACTAGTTCCCCATAGGAATTTCCAGATACAGTCTTGCCTTCTCTTGGGCTTAAACAATATGGAACAAAGAGAAAGACATTTTTCCCGGTGAAACTTTTCTCAGACTGTCACTGTTAGAAATTGTCAAAGAAATTCAGTTCCCCAGAGAGGAATTATTCTCGGTGAAACCTCTCTTGAATTTCTTCAAACCCGAGAACTATTCACCAAAGGATTAATTCTCGGTGAAACCTTTCTTGAACTTTTCTTAGGTTTGGGACCCACAGGCTTCTTAAAAGCATCCCCGCCTCCTCTTGGGCATTGTACAAGGACCCTCCGACTTCTTAGAAGTTCTCATGCCTTCTCTTGGGCTTAATATAAGGACCCCGAAGACCTCTTAAAGGTATAGGACATAACTTAGTCATCCTTTGCTAGAGCGGTCTTTCCAGTGTCAAAACATCAAACCATTTTTAGGGTTGATTCTCATCCCTTAAAACACCTGCCTCCTCTTGGGCATCGTACAAAGATAAACTCTTCCATACCAGTAGACTTGGACAGTCTAATCTCCTCTTGGATCTCAAAGACATTCTCAAGTTCCCTATAAACATAGGAGGAACCCTGGTCATTTTAATCAATCTCCAGTAGAGTTAAAACCCATGGGTTCTAAAACCCAGTCTTTCTCCTAAGATTCCCCAGCCAGGGTCAGCTTACCATCAGTATAACACTATCCCAAATCAGAACCTCAAGGCATCTGATACCTCAACTCTTCTGGAACCCTCAGCCAGAGTTGATTCCCCATTTTGGACCTGCCTCTAGATCTCAATAATCCTCAGCAGAAGTCAGCCTCCTCTTAGGCTTTGTATAATGATTTTCCCCAGCTGAGTTAGCTTCAAAAGGACTCTCTTGTTTAGTCAATCACCTTTCAAAGTACTCTCTTGTTGAGTCAATCACCTTTCCACACTCTCTTGTTCAGTCAGTGGTACAAAACATAAACACTCTCTTGTTGAGTTATTCCCCTTTTAGCCTCAATCCTGGGCTTTGTACAAGACATATATAAACCTTCTCCAATAAAGTCAAAATCTTTAAAGCTTGGGGCAAATGTCTTCCCCAGCAAAGTCAATTTCTCCCAGCCTTCCTTTAGGCTTTGAGAAATAATAATCCTCAACCCTTTTTAGCCTCCTCTTAGGCTTCTTATAATGATTTTCCCAGTAAGGTCAGCCTCAATCTTGGGCTTTGTACAAGACACCTAAAAAATCCTCAGCTGAGTCAGTCTCATTTTAGCCTCAATCTTGGGCTTTGTACAAGATAGATAAAGATTTCTTTTCCACAGAGTCAGTTTCTTTTCAACCTCAATCTTGGGCTTTGTACAAGACACCGTATAAACCTCTCCAGCAGAGTCAAATCTTCTCTCAGCCACAATCTTGGGCTTTGTACAAGATAGATAAAACCTCTCACCTATAAGGGTCAGTTTTCTCTTTTAGCCACAATCTTGGGCTTTGTACAAGACACCTACAAATATCCCCTGCAGAGTTAAGAAATCACTTTTAGCCTTAATCTTGGGCTTTGTACAAGACAGACAAAATATGTCCCCGGAAAAGTCAAACTTTTAGCCTCCTCTTAGGCTTTGTATAATGATATCCCCCAAAGAGTCAATCTCTTTTTTAGCCTCAATATTGACCTTTGTACAAGACAAATATAAACACTCTCTTGTTGAGTCAGTCTTTTCCAGCCTCCTCTTAGGCTTTGTAAAAAGACTTCCCCAGTAGATTCAATCACTCTCTTAGCTTCAACCTTGGGCTTTTATCAAGGCACACAAAAATCAACGTCCCCTCAGAGAAAATCAAAATCTCTCTATAGGAAGATATTTCTCTGTTTATCACTCTTCAAAACAGAAAATCAAAACAAACCCTAATTCCAAATAACTGTTGTAAGTGGCACACTTGTTCATTCAAATATCCAAGCTGTTGTCCATCTCTTATCCTGGTAAACTTCCTCTTCCATCTAATTGTTGTAAGTGGCAAGCCTCTGGATTATTACATCCACGCCACTGTCCCTCTCTTAGCATGGAAGACTCCTAAGGAAAAATGGCATTGCTCAACACTGAGTTAAAGTTTTCTCCTTCAGGACAAATCCCCTATAAAGGAAATTATGGCATTACTGGACTCACATATCCTAGTTAAAGTAACCCTAATTTATAATCAGTCACCCAACAGTTGTGATAAACAGACGAGATGTCTCCCTTTAGAGATGACAAATTCTCTCTCAGTCAAACCTTTTAGCTTCAATCTTGGGCTTTGAACAAGAAACAAATATACCTTTTAGCTTCAATCTTGGGCTTTGAACAAGACACCAAAACATTATCTTTTTCCTCCCATAGAATAGGAGGAACTACGATTGCTCTGATTTCCCTGTTTCTTTAAACGGGAATACGTAGGCATAAGATTGTGAAATCTTAGCGAGCATACCAAACAAAAACTCTAGGTCCAGTACCTTCATACCAAACAAAAACTCTAGGTCCAGTACCTTCACACCGATCAAAACTGAGGTCCAGTACCTCACCAAAACCATCAAAAACACTCTCTCACATCTCTCAAAAAAGAAACTTTCCAAACCCATTTCCAGATAAACACCATCAAGTACAAAGCAGAACTATTGTTAACAACCTGTGGATAACCACATATAGGATGGGTAACTGACAACTCCCCATTGTATAACCTGACCCCGAACTCCCCGAATCTCTTTAAGCGTTTGTTCAGTTAAACATTCGCGTGCAAGGTTAGTTTGAGATAGCTTCCCTTTCCCTTCTAGCTTCATGGATAAATAAGAAATCATAAAGTAGCACCCCACTCCCCTCATTGTGAGGAAAAAACCCCATGTGCGATAAGGTGGTCGCGTCACCGACAAAAATCGCACGCTACAGGCATGGCATAGGATCTGGTGTTAGTGCTAAACATTCCCTTAGAATGTCATCTACGTATGGCTCACGCCAATTATCATCTTCGAGTATAGGAGGTGTTGGAATCTTTAGTGTTTCCGTACACTTGAATGATTCCATCTCCACTTCTCTTACGCATTCGTCGATGACGTCGAGAAAACAACATGAATCATCTATAGCGGGAGCTTTCAAAAATTATGCCAGAATAAATTCAACCTTTTCTTCACCAACTTCAAAAGTCAGCTTTCCTTTCTTGACATCAATGATCGCTCCGGCCGTAGCTAAAAAGGGTCTTCCCAAAATAATAGGAATGTTGGAATCTTCTTTGATATCCATTACCACAAAATCAGTAGGAATGTAAAATTGTCCTATACAAACGGGCACGTTCTCTAGCATACCTATTGGAAATTTAACAGAATGGTCCACTAGTTGTAAAGACATTTTCGTTGGTCTTAACTCTCCTAATTCAAGCTATTTACAGGTGGATAGGGGCATTAGACTTACACTTGCTCCTAAATCGCACAGAGCGTTGTCTATGATGTACTTTCTGATTACACATGGTATCGAGAAACTACCTGGGTCTTTCAGTTTAGGAGCCATATTGTTCTGGATGATAGCGCTACACTCAGCAGTGAGCATAACGGTTTCATTATCCTCTAGTTTCTTCTTGTTAGACAGGATTTCTTTAAGGAATTTAGCATACGAAGGCATTTGCGTTATAGCTTCTGTGAAAGGTATGGTAATATTGAGTTGTTTTAGAAGCTCCATAAACTTTTTGAATTGTCCTTCGTTTTTGGGCTTAGCAAGCCTTTGTGGATAAGGTATTGGTGGTTTATATGGTGGTGGAGGCACATAAGGTGGTTCTTTCTCTTCAGCCTTTTCACTTTTGTTATCCTTCGGTTCCTTTACCAGGATTCTGATACATGGCAGGGTTTTGAAGCCTTGGATCCACTGGTCCATCTAATTCAGTTCCGCTTCGCAATGTAATAACATTAGCATGTCCTTTCGGGTTTGGTTGTGGTTGTCCAGGAAATGTTCCTGCAGGGGCTGCTACTGTTGCTTGTTGTTCTGCTACCTAAGAGATTTGGGTTTCTAACATTTTATTATGGGTAGCCATGGCATCAAGCTTAGTTTCCATCTGCTTTAACAACTCACTTGTATGCACATTTTGGTTGGCAAACTCTTTGTTTTGTTGGGTTTATGTTGGGATGAAATTTTCCAGTAAAACCTCAATTTTTGACTTTCTTAGTGCTTGAAGGGCAGCGGTTGCTCCCATCTGATATCCTGGAGGTACTGCTGGTGCTTGAGTTGGGGCAAATAAAACATTGTTGTTCTTATACGAGAAATTCGGGTGATTCCTCCAACCAGGATTGTATGTGTTTGAGTACGGGTTTCATTGGGCGTAATTCACTTAGACGGTGTCGCTACGCGAAAAATACAGAGTCACCACCGAACTTTATTTATTCCGAAGAAAGGGAAAATATCGATAAAACCCCTAAAAGGTGTTGAACATGGTCTCGCAACCAAATTCGGGTTCGGAAGTCGGTTATGCAAGAAAAAGAACAGATTTTTCCTTCTCAAACAAGAAATTTATCATTCCAACTGTACCTTCTAAAATAGTTGTTAACACATCTTTCGGAGTAGCTTCAAAACCAATAAATACTGAATTAGCAGAAAGCAAATCCATTCCCAAAACAACATCCACTTTCTTAAGCGGCAAACAAATAAGATCAATCTGAAAAACACTCTCATCCACAGACAACACACAGTTTTCACACATTAAAGGTGTTTCAACCATCTCGTCCATGGCAGTAGTAACCATGATGGGTGGAGACAACGGAATAGCTTGCAACCCAAGTTGCTTCATACATTGCATCGACACAAAAGTGTGTGTTGCTCCACAATCAAATAATACAAAACAAGGATTCCCATTAACGAAACACGTACCAGCAATCAAAGAGTTATCACCATTTGCCTTCTTTGCATCCAATGTATAGACTCGTCCGGTACTCTTTCCATGCGCCTGATTCCCATTCTGAGGGCAATCCCTCTTCAGATGGCCCATCTTCTGACACTGAAAACATCTCACACTTTCGATACCACACCTTCCATGATGATTCCTACCACAAGTACGACACACAGGAGGTGCATTAGTCCTAGAATTCTGAACTTGCTTCCCCTTGAAAGCTTGTTGTCTAGGCCTAAATTGTTGGTTTGATCTCCCACGATCATTCTAATTCGACCTACTCAAATTCCCCTCTGCTTGAACTTTCTTTAAACTGTTCTCAGTCACATGACATTGCCTTAGCAATTCAGCATAAGTAGTGAACTCTCTTTGAGACACACTGTGAGAAATCTCAGCTTTTAATCCAAAAAGAAATTGGTCAGTCTTCCATTATTCATCCGGAGCATACAAGGCCTGCCTAGAGTAAGCAACCATGATCTCAAACTTTCCAGCATAAGCAGTCACAGTCAAAGTACCATGCCTCAACTGTTGGAAATCGAACTCCTTTTGGGTCCTCAAAGAACTAGGGAAATAATTCTCCATAAAAGTAATCTTAAATTGCTCCCATACTTTAGGCACCTCTTGGATAGTCATTAAAGCTGAAGCACTCTTCCACCACCTCATAGCAGAACCCTTCAATGAGTGAGAATAAAACACCACTTGTTCTCTTCACTACACTGAACTATCAAAAATATTATCTCCATACCAGCCACCCATTCATGAGCTTTCATAGGATCTAATCCGCCATGAAATTATGGAGGATTCATGCAGATGAAATCCCGAAAACTTCCACCTACAACATCTGGAACAACTACAGGAGGATGAAGATTCCCATTCATCTGTTGTACCATCTACTGCAAGAATTGGTTTTGCTACTGCTGCTGCATCTGTTGTAGAAACTGGGGCCATGGGACATATTCCTCGCCGCCTGGCGGATTCGTCCCTACAGGAGTAGTTCCGGGTCTGCCACGGGTTTTGCATCCGTCAGCCATGTTCCTAGAGGTCATACAGAGAGGATTAAGTTGATCAGGCTCAATGCCATAAATATAACACTTAAGACCAATGGCGACACAATGCATATGAACGGAAGGAAACACTTATACTATTTCATGGCTAGGTCGAGGATACAACTAGGCTCTGATACCAATTGTATCACCTATATATAACAACATACATCAAAGCATATATGTTATACATGAATCCAAGTTTTGGTATTGAAATACCATAAGTTCCTAGTTAACACATTGTATAAATTCCATGCCCAAAATACAAAAGAACTAAAACTATGGCATAATATATACAAGATGTTCCAAAGCACTAAGAACTAGATCAAAACAATGATCTCAAAATAAAACTCCACAACGGAAGCCATGCCATCCAAAAAGCCAAGACACGTAAGGATAATCAAACGACTTTATCCTTACCCTTCGCGGAACTTGAAGTACCTATTATATAATCAAAAACATGGGGTGAGATATTAAATCTCAGTGAGTTCCCTATCTTATAGATTCTCTCGGCTTTACAAGGTTCTATCATCCTAACTCAAGTCAAAGAGAAGGGAAATGACCTTGATTTCATAATCTCACACTATATGGAAACATGTTCATGAGTTCACCAACTAAAAATATCACTAATCGATAACCTTACTATGGCATCCCCATTTCTCGTCCGCTTCTACGTCTAGAAGTCGTCCCGAGTCATGGATCCTTGTAACTTACTTGACATACGAAATGGATTCGGGTTCTACGGGCCATTAACCGTTATGAACCGTCACTTCACACGGGCCATAAACCGTCACAAGTCTCTACCCTTAGGTTCCATTCGTACTACACGCGGGAATCAAACCTGCCAAGTAATCATGTGTACATTCCAAAGGAGCTCCAAGCTCATGAAATGACAACTCAAGGGAAACGGTTACGATTACCTGATCTCACACACAAACGTGATTGTATTCGACAATCACAAGGCCACATTCGCCTTAAGGCCACTTTCACCTTTTCACCAACACAAGGTTCACACATGTTCCATACTAGTGTTTCACTCACTTCTAGACCATTACTCGGCAAGGATGCACCTTTCTATATCGAATGCACGAGCATCGCCATCTAGATTATCAATCAATTCCTAGTCACCTTACTAGGTTTTAATTAAGATTCATGCTAAAGTTCCTCACTCTTCCTATTCCATATTCTAAACATGTTATCACTCAATTTCCTTTTTCAATAAGAGATTAGATGTAACAATACAATAGAATAACCAAAAGCATAAAATAAATCAACCCATAAAATTAAAACAATCCTTGGGTTCCCTCCGATTTATTTAATCGGGTATCATAATCAATATTTTTTTCCCTTTTATCACGTGGGATATTTTCATAGCTTTCCAACGACTATTACCATGCCTCGATCGGAATCACGATCCAAAAGATATGAATTTTTAAACATTTTTCACAATTCACAACAGTGGTAACCACCTCAAAGTGAGTAACCGGTTACTCAAGCTGCATTGTTCAAAACAGAATCAAAATGAGAGTTAGAGACACATTTTGGTAGTCAGTTACCTCAAAGTGAGTAACCGGTTACTTCGCTCATTTTTCACGCAGGACCTCCAATATTCCTGCATGTAACCGGTTACCTCAAAATGAGTAACCGGTTACCACTGAACCAGAAGCATAAAAACCTGTAATTTTCAACATAAAATCCAATAGAAACTCATATAACCTCAATGGATCATAAAATCAATTATCACACATCACATACACACATATATCAGTCATGCTACACATTTTTATTCGCATTTGCACCGTTAAAACATCGATTTCATACTATTATTCACAATCCAACATTTTTAACGTAAACTCTAACATTTCCAAAACTTCTAAAACTTAAGTTATAACTAGAACCCACCTCTAAACAAGATGATGATAAAGATTGAGAGATGATCTGAAGAAGAGATGATGAAGATCCAAGCTTGTTCTTTAATTTCCAAGTTTTCTCCTCTTTTCCTCTTTGCTCTCCCTTCCTCTACTCTTACTATCTTTTCTTTCTATTTTGGCACAAGTGAGGAGAAAGGAAATGATATAGAGAAATGTTTATTAGTTAGTAACACTACTAAATGTCCAAAATATCTCTATAGCACCAATTTGCTAAAACCTCAAAGTCAGATAATATTAATTTGATCTGATCTGAGCTCATCGGTTGCTCGAATTATCTTTGCAAATAATTTCTCAGAGTACACTGGAACCCAGTTGATCAAAACTAATATTATCCAAAGCAAAATAAAATACGGGGTATTACATCCTCCCCTCCTTAAATAGAAATTCGTCCTCGAATTTAAAAATTACCTGAAAAGATGAGGGTAAGCATTCCGTATTTCTGATTCAAGCTCCCAAGTTGCATCACCCAGATGCGTCACATCCCACTGAACCTTCACAAGAGGAATCTCTTTATTCCTTAGTACCTTAGTTTCTCTTCCTGTGATACGACTTGGTTGAGGTTCAAACGTCAAATCTGCTTCTATCTCAATTGTATCTGGTAGAATTGGCTGAAGAGGATCTAGAACAAACTTCCAGAGTTGAGACACATGAAAAACATCATGCATCTCTGACAGAGAAGGCGGTAAGGCTAATCTGTAAGCTACTTCACCAATCCTTTCCAAAATTTGATACGGTCCCACGTATCTCGGACTTAACTTCCGCGACTTAAACGGTCCTTTCAACCTTAATCTCGGAGTAACCTTCAAAAACACATGATCACCTTCATCAAACTCTAAAGGTCTCCTACGGTTATCCGCATAACTCTTCTGACGATCTTGTGCTTGTTTAACTTTGTCACGGATCATTCTAATCTTTTTCGTAGTCTCTTGAATAATCTCAGGTCCCAAATTTCTATCTTCACCAACTTCCGTCTAACACAAAGGCGTCCTACATTTCCTTCCATACAATGCCTCATAAAGAGGCATACCAATAGTCGCATGATAACTATTATTGTACGAAAACTCAATCAACGGTAGAAGTTCTATCCAATTTCCCCCACTTCCAAGTACACAAGCCCTTAACATATCTTCCATTGTTTGTATCGTTCGTTCCGTCTGACCATCCGTTTGAGGATGATTCGATGTACTCAAACATAACTTTGTTCCCATAGCTTATTGAAAAGCTCTCCAAAATCTTGAAGTAAACTTTGGATCTCTATCCGAAACAATACTAGAGGGAATACCATGCAATCTCACAATTTCTGAATTGAACAACCTTGCAAGATGACTTGCCTTGTAAGTAGTCTTAACGGCTAAGAAATGAGCAAATTTCGTCAACCAATCCACAATCACCCAAATAGAATCATAACCACCTTATGCACGGGGTAATCCAACTGCAAAGTCCATAGAAATACTATCTCACTTCCATACCAGAATTTCTAAAGGTTGTAATAAGCCACCCGGTCTTTGGTGTTCAATCTTCACTTGTTGGCATACCGCACACTCCGATACATATACCACAATATCTCTTTTCATACCGGACCACTAATAGTCCCTCTTTAAGTCCTGATACATTTTTGAAGAACCAGGATGTATAGTAAAAGTACCTTTATGCGCTTCCTCCAAAATTCTTCTTTTCAACACCGCATTATCCGGAACACAAATCCTTTGGTTAAACAAAATGATTTCGTCGGTAGCTCGCACGAAACCCGGTTGGACTAACACTTCTTGTAACTTCTGATCCAACGCTTGCCCTTGTTGAATTTCATCTCTAAAAGTAGAATTAACGTTCAAGTTTCCCATAATCACACCATTAGGAGTCCAAATAAATTGAAGATTAAGATCTCGAAACTTTTCCAATAAGGCATACTCTAACATCATCAATTCAGCATTATGCAACACTTTCCGACTCAATGCATCCGCTACTTTATTCGCTTTACCCGGATGGTACTCTAGTTCCAAGTCATAATCCTTCAAATATTCCATCCATGTCCTTTGACGCATGTTCAACTCTTTTTGGTCAAAAAGATATTTCAAACTCTTGTGGTCGCTGAACATCTCAAAACGTACTCCATACAAATAATGACGCAACACTTTTAGTGTAAAAACAATGGCCGCCAATTCCAAATCATGAGTTGGATAATTCTTCTCGTGAACCTTTAATTGTCGAGAAGCATAAGCCACCACGTGATTATCTTGCATCAAAACACCTCATAATCCCATCTTTGATGCGTCACAAAATACCCAATACGACTTGCTAGGATCAGGAATGATCAAAATAAGAGCAGTCGTCAATCTTTCCTTTAAACTCATAAAACTTTGTTCACAAGCCGAATCCCACTCATAGGGATAATCCTTTCGAGTAAGTTTGGTCATTGGTAAAGCCAATTGAGAAAAGTCTTTGATAAATCTTCTATAATAACCTGCCAGTCCCATGAAACTTCTAACTTCTGAAACTTTTTTCGGTCTCTCCCAATTAATCACCGCTTCAACTTTTGATGGATTACTGCCACGTCTCCTTGAGATATGACATGACCAAGAAAACTAACCTCCGACATCCAAAACTCACACTTGCTTAGTTTGGCAAAAAGTTGTCTCTCTTGTAGGATCGATAAAACGATTCTTAAATGCTCTTCATGCTCTTGAGAAGTACGAGAATAAATAAGAATGTCATCAATGAAGATCACTACAAATTGGTCCAAGTAAGCTTGAAATATCCGATTCATATAATCCATAAAAACTGTCAGAGCATTCGTCACACCGAAAGGCATTACTAAGAATTCATAATGGCCATAACGGGTTCTAAACGCGGTCTTTGATACATCTAAACTCTTCACACAGATTTGATGATAACCCGACCGTAAATCAATCTTTGAGAACACACAGGATCCTTTCAATTGATCTAACAGGTCGTCTATCCTTGGTAATGGGTACTTATTCTTGATGGTGACTTTATTTAATTGCTGGTAATCAATACATAACCGCATTCCACCATCCTTCTTCTTTACTAATAACACTGGAGCTCCCCAGGGCGAAACACTGGGTCGAACAAAATGCTTAACCATTAATTCTTCCAATTGGTCCTTCAATTCTCTTAACTCAAGTGGTGTCATCCGATACAGAGAAACGGATATAGGAGCAGTTCCCGGTATCAGGTGAATAGAGAATTCCACTTCCCTTTTCGGAGGAAGAGAAGTGACATCCTCGGGAAAAACTTCGGAAAACTCACAGACTACAGGAATATTCAGAACTTGAAGGTCGTTACTCTCCTCCTTAGTGAGAACTAAAAGAACAGATTTTTCCTTCTCAAACAAGAAATTTATCATTCCAACCGTACCTTCTAAAATAGTTGTTAACACATCTTTCGGAGTAGCTTCAACAAATGGAATGATGATTAGCTTTTCTTCACAACCAATAAATACCGAATTAGCAGAAAGCCAATCAATTCCCAAAATGACATCCACTTTCTTAAGCGGCAAACAAATAAGATCAATCTGAAAAACTCTCCCATCCATAGACAACACACAGTTTTCACACATTAAAGGTGTTTCAACCATCTCGTCCATGGCAGTAGTAACCACCATGGGTGGAGACAACGGAATAGCTTGCAACCCAAGTTGCTTCATACATTGCATCGACACAAAAGAGTGTGTTGCTCCACAATCAAATAATACAAATCAAGGATTCCCATTAACGAAACACATACTAGCAATCAAAGAGTTATCACCCTTTGCCTTCTTTGCATCCAATGTATAGACTCGACCGGTACTCTTTCCTTGCGTCTGATTCCCATTCTGAGGATAATCCCTCTTCAGATTACCCATCTTATAACACTGAAAACATCTCACACTTTCGATACTACACCTTCCATGATGATTCCTACCACAAGTACGACACACAGGAGGTGCACTAGTCCTAGAACTCTGAACTTGCTTCCCCTTTAAAGCTTGTTGTCTAGGCCTAAACTATTGGTTTGATCTCCCACGATCATTCTGATTCGACCTACTCAAATCCCCCTCTGCTTGAACTTTCTTCAAACTGTTCTCAGCCACATGACATTGCCTTAGCAATTCAGCATAAGTAGTGAACTCTCTTTGAGACACACTGTGAGAAATATCAGCTTTTAATCCAAAAAGAAATTGGTCAATCTTCCATTTTTCATCCGGAGCATACACGGCCTGCCTAGAGTAAGCGGCCATGATCTCAAACTTCTCAGCATAAGCAGCCACAGTCAAAGTACCTTGCCTCAACTGTTGGAAATCGAACTCCTTTTGGATCCTCAAAGAATTAGGGAAATAATTCTCCATAAAAGTAATCTTAAATTTCTCCCATACTTTAGGCACCTCTTGGATAGTCATTAAAGCTGAAGCATTATCCCACCACCTCATAGCAGACCCCTTCAATGAGTGAGAAGCAAACACCACTTTGTTCTCTTCACTACACTGAACTATCAGAAAGATTCTCTCTATACTAGCCACCCATTCATGAGCTTTCACAGGATCTAATCCTCCATGAAATTCTGGAGAATTCATGCGGATGAAATCCCAAAAACTTCCACCTACAGCATCTGGAACAACTACAGGATGATGAAGATTCCCATTCATCTGTTGTACCATCTGCTACAAGAATTAGTTCTGCTGCTGCTGCATCTATTGTAGAAACTGGGGCCATGGGACATATTCCTCGCCGCCTGGCGCATTTATCCCTACAGGAGTAGTTCCGGGTCTACCACGGGTTTTGCGTCTGTCAGCCATGTTCCTAAAGGTCATACAGATAGGATTAAGTTGATCAGGCTCAATGCCATAAATATAACACTTAAGACCAATGGCGACACAACGCATATGAACGGAAGGAAACACTTATACTATTTTATGGCTAGGTTGAGGATACAACCAGGCTCTGATACCAACTGTAACACCTATATATAACAACATACATCAAAGCATATATGTTATACACGAATCCAAGTTTTGGTATTGAAATACCATAAGTTCCTAGTTAACACATTGTATAAATTCCATGCCCAAAATACAAAAGAACTAAAACTATGGCATAATGTATACAAGATGTTCCAAAGCACTAAGAACTAGATCAAAACAATGATCTCAAAATAAAACTCCACAATGGAAGCCATGCCATCCAAAAAGCCAAGACACGTAAGGATAATCAAACGACTTTATCCTTACCCTTCGCGAAACCTGAAGTACCTTAATATAATCAACAACATGGGGTGAGATATTAAATCTCAGTGAGTTCCCTATCTTATAGATTCTCTCGGCTTTACAAGGTTCTATCATCCTAACTCAAGTCAAAGGGAAGGGAAATGACCTTGAGTTCACAATCTCACACTATATGGAAACATGTTCATGAGTTCACCAACTCAAAATATCACTAATCGATAACCTTACCAAGGCATCCCCTTTTCCCATCCGCTTCTACGTCTAGAAGTCAACCCGAGTCATGGATCCTTGTAACTTACTTGACATACGAAATGGATTCGGGTTCTACGGGCCATTAACCGTTATGAACCGTCACTTCACACGGGCCATAAATCGTCACAAGTCTCTACCCTTAGGTTTCATTCGTACTACACGTGGAAATCAAACCTGCCAAGTAATCATGCGTACATTCCAGAGGAGCTCCAAGCTCATGAAACAGCAACTCAAGGGAAATGGTTACGATTACATGATCTCACACACAAACGTGATTGTATTCAACAATCACAAGGCCACATTTGCCTTTTCACCAACACAAGGTTCACACATGTTCCATACTAGTGTTTCACTCTCTTCTAGACCATTACTCGACAAGGATGCACCTTTCTACATCGAATGCACGAGCATCACCATCTAGATTATCTATCAATTCCCAGCAACCTTACTAGGTTCTAATATAGATTCATGGTAAAGTTCCTCACTCTTCCTATTCTATATTTTCACTATGTTATCACTCAATTTCCTTTTTCAATAAAAGATTAGATGTAACACAATACAATAGAATAACCAAAAGTATAAAATAAATCAACCCATAAAATTAAAACAATCCTTGGGTTCCCTCTGATTTATTTAATCGGGTATCGTAATCAATATTTTTCTCTTTTATCACGTGGGATATTTTCATAGCTTTCCAACGACTATTACCATGCCTTGATCAGAATCACGATCCAAAAGATATGAATTTTTAAACATTTTTCACAATTCACAACAGTGGTAACCGGTTACCTCAAAGTGAGTAACCGATTACTCAAGCTGCACTGTTCAAAACAGAATCAAAATGAGAGTTAGAGACACATTTTGGTAACCGGTTACCTCAAAGTGAGTAACCGGTTACTTCGTTCATTTTTCACGCAGGACCTTCAATTTTCCTGCATGTAACCGGTTACCTCAAAATGAGTAACCGGTTACCACTGAACCCGAAGCATAAAAACCTGTAATTTTTAACATAAAATCCAATAGAAACTCATATAACCTCAATGGATCATAAAATCAATGATCACACATCACATACACACATATCAGTCATGCTACACATTTTTATTCGCATTTGCACCATCAAAACATTGATTTCATACTATTATTCACAATCCAACATTTCTAACCTAAACTCTAACATTTCCAAAATTTCTAAAACTTAAGTTCTAACTAGAACCCACCTCTAAACAAGATGATGATGAAGATTGAGAGATGATCTGAAGAAGAGATGATGAAGATCCAAGCTTGTTCTTTAATTTCCAAGTTTTCTCCTCTTTTCCTCTTTGCTCTCCCTTCTCTCTACTCTTACTATCTTTTCTTTCTATTTTGGCACAAGTGAGGGGAAAGGAAATGATATAGAGAAATGTTTATTAGTTAGTAACACTACTAAATGTCCAAAATATCTATATAGCACCAATTTGCTAAAACCTCAAAGTCAGATAATATTAATTTGATATGATCTGAGCTCATCGGTTGCTCGAATTATCTTTGCAAATAATTTCTCAGAGTACACCGAAACTAAGTTGATCAAAACTAATATTATCCAGAGCAAAATAAAATACGGGATATTACATGTCGTTTATCTAAAGGTTACTTGCTAAAGGAGGAATCGAGGGGTTTTAAATTAGTGTGCTCACCAAGGATTGGGGCCCTTGTGCCTACGTATCTTCGTTGTGAAATGAAGAATCAGAGCTTCCGTAGTTTGGAGGATTACAGGTGGAAATGAGGGAAGGTAGCTCGCCAAGATCCCGCAATCTTGTGCCTACGTATCTTCATTGATCAATGAAGAATCAGAGCGTCCGTAGTTCGTGGGACTAAATGACTGTGGGTTTGTTGTTTTTAGTGGGCGATGTTAACGTTCACATTCTAACGATAGGTTTTTCCGCTCGCACGTAAGGAGAATTATGCTTTAGCTTGTGTTGCGATAGACTGGAAATAACATGCCCTTTTGAAAAGGTTTTGGTTTTCACCCTCGAGGCAAGATGTCACGTTTGATGGGTGAAGTTGATTTTAGGGAAAAGGTTTGTTTTGAAAGATGTGAGGCGAGTCTAATTGTAAGTACTTAGAGGGAGACGAGTATCCAACCATAGGCTAAGTACGACCTACAATCGAATACTCGAGAGTTGAGGGGACGATGGTATCCCAATCACTCCTTTTTCGCCCTAATAGGACCAGATTAAACTCTTGTTATTATTAAGTGTTTTTGAAAGGAAGACAAATGTTAGGTCCCTATCCAATCAGGGCCAACAACCCAAGTACTTGAGAAATGGGGTGCATAAGTACGTATACTCCATTCTCTTTTCTCCTAAGGTATTGTGAAAACGGTTTGAAAAATGCGACTTGGCGTTGGACCAAGGGTTTGATGTTCTTGAAGTATTAGAGGTGAGATGAGAAAGAGATGGGCGGTGAGAATTGATGGAGGTTGATGGCGATGCACTAGGCGATCAGCTTACAAGGGTTAGTACATGCAAGGTTTGTTTGTTATTGATGGAAGGGTGTACGATAAATGAAAGGTGTAGGAAAGTCTTAAGATGAAGTAAGATAAGCATTCCATTTAATAAGTTCAAAAGAGACTCGACGTTGAATCGAGTCTCTACTTGTCTTTTTGTTTTGAAATTGTTTTCTAAACACTTTCAATTTTTTTAACCCTTTTAACAAGCAATCGTAAAGCATAAGCAATAATCCTAAGCTATTACGTGGTCTATATGCATATAGAATAAACCTAATCTAAATATTAAAAATGAATAAAGCACTAAAACTAATAGCTATTACATCATTTATCAAATGTATGGAGTATGCCAAAACTCCACACGATACCTCGCAAGTCGGAGCAAAAAGGTTAGTAATCACAATATGTAAATCATGTGTACAAGATCAATCAAAGATAATCAAAACAATTAGCATGCCAAAGTACTAAAAATCAGATTAAATTCTTAAGACAAATCTTGTATATTTCCAATTATGGATCATAAAAGAATAATTAAGTAATCCTTTAACCATGATCATATCATGCCAACATCGCATTACCAAAACAATAGCTATGTAAATAATCATCAAGAATCAATATACCAAAGCCCTTTAAAATCACAAAAAATTCTAAAGAGATTTATGCATATTTCAATATTTCTCAAGAAAACAAAAATAAAGGAGAATTCCAAGATTTATGAACAAAACTATGTCGCATGGTGTTTTTTATGATATATCCCATGGTAAGAATGCTATAAGCCATTACTCATGCATGAAAGAAAATTAGAATAAAGGTGGAATAAATAAACAGAGATAATAAGGGGGTGCAGGACTAGATTAAGGGTGTGTATAGATAGAAATTCTGAATGGGCTATGAAGTCTAAACCCAAACCATCCCTATGTTAAAGGACAAGGAGGTACATGGACCTCAGAAGGGTGTGAATAGCATCTCCAAGCCCAAAATGCGTTACCTGAACTGTGGAAGGACTCCAGCTACGAGTTCAGTTCTTCATTCTTGTTCTCCTTCTATGGTCAAAATAGCATCGCCAGATACACAACCCTGTCGGCACGCCTCACGGCGGCGGCGGCGGCGGCCACAACCCAAAATTAGAAATCGAACCCACTATCCTCTTCGTCTCACCTCGCTATCCCTCAATCCCGCCTTCATATCCTTCAGTTTCTTTTGATTGAACCTAAATCTAAGCAACAACCGAAACCCTAACGAACTGAAAAATCAAATTAGCGATTGTGGTGCTCAATCTGGGATCAAGACCCAAGGGGAGGTATACGATTCTACTCTCTATTTCGTGGTATCAAGAAAAAGGTGAAAGTAACGGTGGCGACCTACCTCAGTGGCAGTGAGCGACGGAGGTGATAACGACGATGAAGATCTGCAATTCTTCTACCTCTTCCTTCGTAGTCCGTTGAAGTTATGACTTCGTGTCGTTGTTGTGCGTTATTGAGCTGTACTCTGCTTCTTTCGCGTTGTAGTGAGTTGTATGTCGTGTTGTGTTCTTGTTGTTGCGTATTTTGTATGTGAGGTGAGGAGTGATTTAGGATAGAAAAATCAGGGAGATTAAGGACGATTGAGAATTTGCAGTGAGGGTGCGATTTTCAGATTGTGATTTTGGGAATGTGGTTGGGATGATGAAGTGTGAGAGAGTGAGATGAAGAAGGGTTGAGAGTTTTGCAGAGAGGGTGAAGAGATGAATGATGAGAAGTGAGTGTGAGTGTGAGAATTGTAGCAGAGAGTGGTGAGGGATAGTGGTTCTGAGCGAAAGATGATGATGGTGGTTTCTGAGAGTGAGAGGAATTGAGGTAAGAAAATGAGAGTGATGAGGGTGAAAATGATTGAATTCACTGCGAAAATGATTGACCCCTAATGATTACTATGATTGGAAGATTTATAGGAGGGTGAGGGTGATGAGAATGATGAAGTTAATAGATGGAGAGTGAAGTAACAAGTTTTAGGAAATATGAGAGAGATTGAGAGTTTCTTGTAAGCATTGATTGAAATTGGATGGAGAGTGGAAATGATAAATTAATTTGTTGTAGATTCTCTGTAAATAATGAACGGGTTCCCCTGAAATTGGTGATGAATGTGAATTTATAGGGAATGGCTTTGTGAACATCTGTTAGAGAGTTAGTTAGGATGTGAAGCAAAGTTGGTTATTTGTGAGCTGGCAGTTAGTTATGACAGTTAGTTTGTTAGAATTCTGTTAAGTTGGTTATATTGAAAAGATGTTAAACTCAGTTAGAGTTAGAAGTGGTTAGTTAGCTTTGTTGCAAAAGTTAGTTTGAGTGGATATTAGTTTGTTAGAAGGTTGCACTTGTTTTGGAAGTTAGTTATAAGTTAACTGTTAGTTGGATATGTTATGTCAGTAGGTGATGAATTCTGCTAGTACAAGCAAGATGGAACTGTCATGAGGTTGTGGAATTGTGGAATGGTGCCAATATGTTTGTGATTGACTTTCATTTTCAAGCTTTCTATTTGCTACCTTATGTTTTTTAGAATGAGATGGTTTGTGTTTCCCTGATAGTAGGTCCCACTGAGAGGGCACAATGTCATCCTCATCAAATGCAAAGGGATCATGGTTATCTTCCAAAATTACAGCTGGGGTACGTTCCGTAAACTGAACATTCTTCCTGGAACTATTTTGGGTCATGGATTTTTTACTGTGCGAACTCTTTGATAAACCACTGGAAGACCCAGACGTGCATGAATTGATCCTCATCTTTAGTGAGTGTGTATCATTTGTTGATGTGCTGGGAGTTTCAGAAACGGACAGTGATCTTTCCAACCGAGCACATGTCAACAGTTGGCTGTCATGAGAAACGTTAGAATTCTTAATAGTAAAGGCCCTCTCCACATCATAGTAATTTCTACTATCCACACCAAAGTAACTACTATCGGAACTGATGGATATAGGTTTATCCTCTTTATAGTCTCTGAGTTGATCCAATTCAGAATCATTACTGAGCATAGAGAAAGGGTCATTAAGCTTGGCAACAGTGGATACATCAGAGGCACTCTGACGCAAACAGAGATCTGAGAGCATCTTTATGACAATTATAATCAGCCCCGTAAAAGACAATGGGGTAGCCTTGGGACTCAATTTTCTTTTTAATCCAAGCAAATGAGTTTGATTGTCTTTGCTTATACATGTAGACGGCGCAACTAAAGTATGCAAATTGTCACAAATTCCCCTGTTGTCCTTGCATTCCTTGGACCAAGAAGACTTCTTCCATGAATGTTTAACTTGTGAGTTTTTTTGTTTGTGAATTTCTACAGCAGTTAGCAACTTGGTTAATTTTGTCATGTGTTCACTGTTAGAACTAGATGCACTTCTGTTATGTTAGCTTGGTGAATGCTTGAACTAGTTTGTTATAAACTGAACTGAGTTTGAGAATCACGTTAAGAGCTTACTGAAAATTAATTTGCTTGCCCTTTTTTTTTTAACATATGCTGAGCAAACTTCCACTACTTGAACAGGTTATGGTCTTGATTTATGAACTGAGTCGGTGGTTAAAATTGGCTAGAAATTTGGTTGCTTTTTGGTTTGACTGGTGCAGCTTAATTCTTGGCATAGCTTTCGATTTGGGGCAAACTCTGATCTACTCTGAAGTATTCGAGGCTCTACCAGGTAAGGCAGCTTCTTGACCAATCTTTGACAACCTTTTATCTGATAGATCAACTAAATTATTTAATCGCACCGGTTTTTTCTGGTGATCTGTTTTGTTGATATCAGGTGCTGGTAAAAAGAGGGAAGGTGCTACTGTCGTTGAGATTGTATCCGAAGCTTGTGCCTCCAGAGCTGTTGGTTGTTAAGACCGTATCTTCTGAGGGTCTGTTTATATTGGACTATTTTCCCAAAATTGCTATAAGGGCTACCGTGTTCCGCAGAGTGATTAGCATAACAAACTGTAACCAGATATAATAATATAAGTCAGCATAAAATATTCAAAACTGTTATAAGTGTTACAATTTACGTTTGGCTCATTTTATGGTCCACGCTTGGTATTGTGGATTTTGGGACATGGATCAAACAAAATGAGGCTATGTATATTGAATGTTAGAGATGCCCTACAAAGAATGCTAGCTGGCGTGCTTATGGAGGAGGAGCCAACCAATTCAATCTCTTGTTGGCATTCTGTAGTACTGGTTTAAATGGATGGTGTTTTTTTGTGTGCAGGCTCCGTGCCTGTTGGTTATGCAAGTTCTGGTGCACAAGCCTAATTATTGAATGGAATTTTGGACACGATTTGGATGGAGGATTTGACAAGGAATATTGGTCAAGGTCATTTAACACATCAAGACGTATCAAGGTGGAGGGAGAACATCAAATGAAAGGAGTTGGGCTCAAGGATGAAGGGTAAGTAGTATTAGGACTTTAGGGTTAGAGTTAGGTCAGTTGACTTTGGTCAAATGGTTGACCAAAAAGTCAACACTTGACCAAAGTCAACTCTTGACCAAAGTCAACCATAGGTCAAAAATGTGTAATTTTGTTTAATTTTGATTCTTGACTTCTTCTGTAATAGATCTTGAAAGTTTGGTAATGAAATGATATAGTTTATCTTCCAATAAACAAAATTCCTTCCAAATCACTTCTGAAAAGCCTTAAACTTGGACTGTACTTGAATTACGTTGGATGCGACTTGTTTCTCAAGTAATGAATTAGTATTATGGCTTACCTTCACTGATTGAGTCTTGAATGATCTTTGAATTTTGCCATGAACTTTAATTTGTGTACCTTTATATCCAAGTAATGATTTCGCTTTGCCTTTTTCCACTAATTTGAGTAAACCATGAACAGCTCTGATGATAATCTCCTTGAATCAAAACCCTCACAAGGAAACCTCTTGAAGGCCATATGATCGGGAAAATAAATCCTTGTCATGTGATAGTGAACATCAAAAGATGATTGTTGTACTCCAAATTTTATCCTCAGATCTTGATTATTTCACATTATTCTAAGTTGGTCTCTGTTTTTGCAATTTTAGTGAACATCTCATTAATCATGCATTTTTGCTGTTTTTATCATTTCGTTTTAGAATTTGTTTTTATCTTAGATTATTTAAAATTAATTTAGTCTATTTTCTTAAATTTATTTTTTATATATAGTTTGTTTCAATTAGAATTTTATCTTTAGTTTAATTTAATTCTTATTTTAGTTTTAGTTTAATTTTGGTTAGATTAATTTTTAATTTAGGATTTTAGTCTAAAGTTAACTTAATTAGTTCAAGTTTTATTAATTTAATTTAGTTTTAATTTTAATCTTAGTTTTCTAGTTTTAAGTTTATTTTTATTATTTATTAGTTTGACTTGACTTAATTTAAATATTTTAATTTAATTCTTATTATTATTGTTTTTTATCTTAAACCAACAAAATCTACCCTGCCATCTCTAAACTGCCTTGCTACTCTCTCCATGTAGACCTTCTCCACGTACGAACACGCAAACTAAACAATAACACCTAGCCTACACAATTTCTCTCAGCAAACACTACAAGCTTTTCACCAAGAGACCTGCTGCAAATGGTACGAAAACCCTCACAAAACCAAAGCCTACAACATTAACCAAAAGCCTCTCCCAAAATCATGCACTTTTTCTGCTGCTCACAATGCCAACACGCTGGACAACACTACCATAAAACCATCAAAGGAGACTTCCAAAGTCAACCATCTTGTACTTGGTAAAGCTGGCACTTGAAAATGCTATGTTACTAAAGCTAGAACCATTGTGTAACACCTTCACGTACTAGATTTCCCTCTAGTCCTCGCATTTCTTCTGCTGACATGAACCAAGAACAAACAGGACATTCTCACTTGGCTCAAGAGAGAAACTCAGAAAAGCCACACGCATAGGGTCTTATTTGTGATATTTTTCTCTTGAACAAAGCTGATGTCCAGTGTATCTTCCATCCATTAACCATTTGCTCTGCCTATAAAATGGCTCACCCTCCTTTGCAAACACCAACAATGAGAGCATAAACAATAGCCAACCAGAAAACCAACTATCTCATTAGATTTTTGAGAAACACCACTCGTACACTCCCGTTCGCAAGAACATTATCACCAGCACACAACACATCACACCGAATATTAGAGCTCGATCAGTACAACAACAGCTTCATTTGCACAAGGGCACGAATTTGGAGTTCAAGCTTGCATTCAGCCACTCCAAACACCTTGTTCATCTCTACTAGCATCAACAAACATAAAGGGAAGAGAAGCACACCTCTGCAAGTCCCATTAAAGAGGCATTGGACCTACTCCAAGAGGTAAGCCTGTGAACCTTGAAACTCATACACATGTTATGATTTTGTTGTTTCTCTGGTGCTGTCATCTGCTTATCATTGTGTTTTATTGATACAAACCATTGCATTCATGGTTTTGCTTGTGTAGTTTAAGTTTCAAGTTTCTGAATCTTTATTGTACCACACTGATTTTGCTTGATGTATGTTTTGCGTGATCAGTATTAAGGCAAACCATTGACATATTCATGATCCTTGATCTTTGCTAATCAATTTGGACTATTGGTTTGTGAAAATTGATGGAGAGATGAGGTTGAACGAGGCTGGAAAAGAGAGAGGTGTGCCATGTTATTTTTTCTGATTTTCCACGATGGTGGTGAGTTTTTGCTCACGTTGCATGGGAGAGGAGAGGTGCGTGGCCATGTGTGGTTGGCTGGGTTTGTTTTTGTCGTGTAGTGACTTAAACAAATAGTGACCGGTTGATGTTGTTGTTAGCATGTGTTCATGTAACGTTTTATGTGGTTTTTTTATCTGATCATTTTTCCATTCGCTCATAAAATATATATTATACTGGGTGGCTTATACAACGGATGTATAGCCACCCCAGTGGTTGAGACTTGCGCCTGTAAACAAAGGGACTGGGGTTCGAATCCCGCTCGCCCCAGTCCCCTTTGTTTTGTTTTTTTCCATCTTTTCAGCCGTGTTTGGACTTGGGCCTTGCCCCATTTGCTATCCACACTCCCCCAGTAGCAGGCCCATGCGCCTCACATTTAAATCCAGTTCCTTTCTTTTTTACTTTCGCACCCCCTGTTATTTATTTCCTTTTATATGTTTTATTTTATTTCCTTTTTCAAATCTGTTTATTAAAAATAGTTTTTGTTAATGAAAAATCCCAAAAATATTCATGTTGACACTTCATTGCTTAACTTAATTTTCTAATATTTTTATTTGCATTTTTATTTAATTATAGTAATTATTTCTTATTTTCTAAAAATAGAAGTAATTTGAACCTAGCTTTTAAATCTCTTTTGAAAAACCCCTTTGCTCTTCACTTTCTTGAGCCAATTTTCCCAAGTGTTTTAGGATACATTGGAGGGATATTTGAGGATTAAATGATGATCTTAAATAAGGTCTTTTGCTTAGGTTTTTGGTTCATTATTTAACCCTTGATTCTAAACCTAAAACTTTTGGTATTCACCTTGAAAATCCAATTTTTTTGAGAGGACTATCCTTGCCACACTTGCATGACATTTCATACACATTCTTAATTGATATAAACTTGAGGTAGGCATTGCTTTTGGTTTTGTCTTGGTTTGTTTACCTTGATTTCTTTTGATGTTATTCATACTTAACTGTTGAACATCTCATTGAGTTCTTACACTCATTGTATTCATGCAATTTCAATCCCTCGTAACTTTCTTGTACATAAGAAGTTGTTATCTTCCCCTTCCTTCCAAAGGAAAGTCTCTCTATTGAATTCATATCATAGATAGCTCAAATACCCTGTTAACCTCAAGCCATTTCACAAGAGATAGTCATTAATCTCTTCTCCCTTCTAACCTAGCCTTCCCAAAGAGATAGCCATTAATCTCTTCTCTTTCACGACGGTCTAACCCTTCACAATCCCTTTATAAGAGATATCCATTAATCTCTTTCTCCTAACCAATCAATCCTTACAAGCTTTGCTTTCAAGCTTTCCACCCTACTTTCCCTTGGAACCTTGACCACAGTCAAGAGTTCCTCACCCCCGTTGAGGTGAACTACGGTTGCTCTGATTCTTTAGTCAGATACGTAGGCACAAGATGCGACGTCTTGGCGAGTATACTTAGTGTATATACCCCTAGGTCTTTCTTTACCTTAGCACATTTTCCTTTAACAAGCAAGCTTTAACATAACACAAACAAACAAGAGGTTCCTGTAGAGTACTACAGATACTTAGGGTGCTAATACCTTCCCTTAGTATAACCAACCCCCGAACCTAGATTCTCTTATTAGGGTTTTTGTTCTTTACCCTTTCCTTTGGATAAATCAAAGCTCGGTGGTGAATTTCATGATGTGTGATGCAAGTTAATTAATAGCTTGTTATCCGATTCTCACCGCAACAGAAATGGCGACTTCACTGGGGATCTTCCCTAAGAGGGTTAAGCCCATCTTGTTTGTATTTGTGTTATCTTATATGTTTGCTTGTTTGTATATCTGTACATATTCATATCTGTATATATATCTGCTTGTGCTTGGGTTTTTCTGTGTGCAGGGTTGCTACCTTGAGTGGTGAGGATAAGTCCTAACCCGGACTTGAGCGTACACATATGATAGGATCGTGGACATAGTCAAGGAGACTTCGAGGGAGAAATCCCAAAGGAGTTGACTTGAGGTTCCACACTCAGTTGAGGCCCTCTTGGGGGTGGTATATGCTGAACGAGCAATCGTGAATGCGTTGCCACTTTCAACCTTGGTGCCAGGGATACTGATGACCATTAGTTACCCTTTACCCTACTTGGCCTATTTAGGATGTAGTACGATGATTACGAGGGAGTAATCCTAAATGATTGCTACGCGATACTACACTCAGACGAGATTCTCTTGAGAATATTCTTGACTACCAAGTAATTGGGAAATTGATAATATCCGAAAGATGGGTTGTCGACTCTGGGAACTCTTTAGAACCTTGCTCTGCAGATACAAGAACCCTAGTACACACCCTTGGTTTGGTTCTTTACCCAGACTCCATGCTGTGATCTCGGACCCTTGACCCTGTTGCATGTGTTTTGTATCCTGTTTGCATTGCATTGCATATCATTTGCATCTTTGCATGATTCATTGCATGCGTCTGTTTACCCAGATACTCATTGCCAATTGTCTCTATCTTTCAGTGTTTGTCTGTTAGTCGTCAAGCTGATTCCTCGACATCGATACCGGACTAGAGCTAATTACAGACGCAAGATGTCAGAGCAAGAGGCACACAATTTTGAGGTCCGAATGGAGATCGATGACTTTAAGTCGAGCATGACTAAAATCACTGAGATGCTCCAAGTTTTGATTGCTAGAGGAGAGCCTCCCCAAAGAACTGTCATCCAGGAAGTTTCAAGCGCTGATCCTCCACCAGTTCAGATGCCACCTTCAACTTGGCCAAAGTTTGGTTTGCCACACAACTATTCTCCACCTCTTGCATCTACTGCTATGATTGGTCAGACTACTGGACCAGTGTTTCAAGCTCCTATTTTCGCCGAGCCTAGACCCGTGGTCCATGCTGTTCCATAGATTGTTCGAGCTCCTTTCGAGAATCCCTTCTATGAGTACAATGCTGCCAGTGCTCAAGGTGAAGACCGTGAATACTTCGTTGAACCTGAAGTTGTTCGAGAGCAGTTTCAGAGCATAGAGAAGAGACTCAAAGCCGTTGAGGGTACTGATTTCTTTAATGTGGATGCAGACAACATGTGCTTAGTATCAGACCTTGTTATACCTGCTAAGTTTGTAACTCCAGATTTTGTGAAGTACAAGGGTCACTCTTGCCCAAGAGCTCATTTGGTCATGTATCTTCGCAGGATGACTGCTCATGCCAAGAATTAGAAGTTGCTTATCCACTGTTTTCAAGACAGCTTGAGTGGAGCATCACTCAAATGGTACATGGGTCTCGAGCAAAACTCTATCCATTACTTCCAAGACCTCACAAATGCCTTCATGAAGCAGTACAAGTATAACCTCGACATGGATCCTGATCGCCGTCAACTGCAAAACATGTCCCAAAATGATAAGGAATCTTTTAAGGAGTATGCTCAGCGCTGGAGAGAGTTGGCTTCCCAGGTTGAACCTCCTTTGGCTGAGAAAGAATTGACCGGAATGTTCATGGATACCTTGTCCCTATTTTATTGGGAGAAGATGATTGGAAGTGTTTCCTCCAACTTCACTGATCTGGTTACTATCGGCCAAAGACTTGAGGAAGGACTTAAGAATGGAAAAGTGTCCAAGGCTGCTGAATCTTCCAATGCTGTGAAGAAATCCTACGGGAACTTTCAGAAGAAGAAGGAAGATCAGACCAACGCTGTAATGTTTGAAGTGAGAAGGCCTCGTCCTCAACCTCAGTATGTTGTTCACCCTACTGTTGCTGTTGTTACTCCCGTGGTTGCTGCTCCACGACCGACTCAAGCTCCTCAACGTCCAGTGGTTGGACAGAATCAGTACCATAATAGGAATCAATTTGATCCTATTCCAATGAGGTAAACTGAACGGTATCCTGGCCTGGTTGAGCAAGGTTTGATTACCACAAGGCCTATGCCACCTCCTCCAAATCCTCTTCCAGCCAGTTATAGGGCTGATCTTCATTGTGAATACCATCAAGGTGGTGCGGGCCATAATTTGGAAAGTTGCTTTGCATTGAAGGCTAGAGTGCAAGAGCTGATGAGAAAAAAAATCCTCTCCTTTAAGGACAATCCCAATGTCCAGAGTAACCCTCTGCCAGGGCACGCCAAGTGAAGCCTCAATCGACTTTGGCTCAGCTACTTCTTAAAAACAGGACAGCTCATCCTTGTGTTTCATTAGCCACTAGGCCTTGTTTCTTGTTGTTTGCATTTTCCTTATTTTGTAATAGTTGTTTGCTTTCAACTATGTTTGTACTTTCAAAATTAATGAAATAAGCATTGTAATTTTTGATTCAATTCATTTGTGTTTTCTATTTACATCTTTATGCTTTCTTTTGTAAAATGCTTTATCTCTTTTCCACTTTCCTTTTGATTATGCAAAGATCGGAGGGAGGATGATGATACTTAATACTCATAATTGTTGTTGGTATGCTTTAAAAAAAAAACTTTGCTGACGATGTAAGGCATTGTTTCAATCCCTAAACACTAGAGAAATAAGGAAGATAACCCCTTGTTAACCCCTTTGAGCCTGGAAGTAGGAGTTTCTTTTCTTTACAAATAAAAACCTGTAATTTTAACCTGGGGCAGGGTAGTTCTCAGTTAACTGGATTGTGCAAGAGCTTCATGCAAGACGAATTTCAACAAAATGTTGCACTCACAGTTTTCCTTTGCACACGACAAACAAGTTTCGAAGATGTCTTTCAGGTCTAACGCCAATGATGGTTCACTGTAATCATTAAGCAAGGCAGTCACTAAAAAAAAAAAAGAAGAGAGTAAAAAAAAATCGAAATAAAAGCCCGCTAAGTCAAAACCTATGAAGGAGACTTAGGAAAAAATTGGGTATCTCGCTGGCTGTAAGCTCAAATGACAAAGGTCAGGCGAAGTTAGGGATAACAAAAACCAATCAAGAGGTTACCAAAATCCTCAAAGACAAGACTAGTTGACTGAATGTTGTAAGAAGTAGTGACTGCCATCCCAAGTCCATTGAATTTTGAACCATCATCGTTACTATCATCAGTGCAATTCTTAACCTATGGGAACCTGAGTACATAGTTTGAGTTAACTGCGCATAGGATTGGAAGTTCATCACGCAGATTGGGTGGGTCACAAATAAATTTTGAGCCTTTATTCTTTGTTTCTTAAACCGTGAACCAAGCCACGTTACAACCCTCGAAAGGCCTAATTGAAGCAAGGTCATTTTGAAAGCCTACTACAGCAAGATTGCGTAACCTGACTCCCAAAGATTTTTGCAGATCATTTGTTTTGGTATCACACCTTTTGCTTTACTTTTCACTCCTAAATGTCTTGAACCGCCGTGTTCAGACCAGTGATTCATTTGTTTTGCAATTTGATTTTGATTTCAAAAAGTTGTTTGAACTTTGCATTTACCACGTTTGTACAAATACTTTTGCTTGCAAACTAGCTTTCTTCTTAAGGAATTTTCAAACATTTGAGAAACTTGGTCGGTGATCCAATCAGGGGCAAGTTCCTTCCATATCGTGTTGAGAATCAGTTCAAGATTTGTGGTTTAATGGCGACTTCTCAGTTTTGGTTTATACAGAAGATTTTTCAAGACTCAGACTGGGGCAAGATTTCTAAGAGCACCATGAAACGGTCATTTCTAGAATCAATCAAGCTGAAGCAATGATCAGCTCATCTACAATAATCAGCTAGTCTGGGGCAGTTTACTTGAAGAATCCCCAAGCAACGCTTTATCCTTCCTACAAGGATCATCAATTTGGATACAGTTTACCAGTGTGGCAGAGATGTGTTCAGCATTAGCATCTCTAGTCCCAAGCAGAATGGCGTGATCTCTGTGTTGAGGAGTCAGTCTTCTAGTCTTGTCTTCTCCCCAAAAGAGTCGAGCGGTGTCGTCAGCATCTACATTTGCATTTGATCATATATCATTTGCATAATTCATATACATATGCATATCATAAGTGTTTCATCCTCATTTGCATTTCTCCTGAGGTCGTGTCGCTATCCACGTCTTACCTTACCAAAATGTTACCTGTCATTTCATTCAGTGCCATTCCTGAATGTTGTCATTCTCTTGCGTAGCTAATCTTGTTGATAGATGTTGGTCTTCTCTCATTCCAGTGCTATTCCTGGATCTTTATATTCTCTCACTCCAGTGCCATTCCTGGATGCCTGTCTCTTGTGATCTCCAGTGCCATTCTTGGATATTTTGTTCCTCTTGTTTCTCCCAGTGCTATTCCTGGAAGTTTTGCCTCTCTTTTGTAATCCTCATCAAATTTGCTTGGATATCTTTCAGTGTCATTCCTGAAAGTCTTATCTGTTCATTCAGTACCATTCCTGGATGAGTTTTCTCCGTTGCATTCAGTGCCATTCCTGGATGTCTTTCTCATTATCATTCGATAGCATTCCTGAATATAGTGATTTACCTTTACTTTCAGTGCCATTCCTGAAAGTTCACAGTCATCCAATACTTTCTTGGATATTGTGATTCCTCTTATCCAATGCTTTCTTGGATCTCTACCTTTCTCATGTTTATCTGATGCCATTCTCAGCTATTATGATTTATACCCTTCATTCAAAGCCATTATTGGATGACTGGTTCTTTGCATTCAATGCCATTCTTGAATGTAGTCTCTGTTCACATTCATCTAAAGCCATTATTAGATATTTTGAGTTATACCTTTCATTCAAAGCCATTATTGGATGACTGGTTCTTTGCATTCAATGCCATTCTTGAATATAGTCTCTGTTCACATTCATCTAAAGCCATTATTAGATATTGTGAGTTATACCTTTCATTCAAAGCCATTATTGGATGACCGGTCCTTTGCATTCGATGCCATTCTTGAATGTAGTCTCTGTCCACATTCATCTAAAGCCATTATTAGATATTGTGACTTGTACCTTTCATTCAAAGCCATTATTGGATGACTGGTTTCTTTTGCCATCTGACGTCTCTCCGGATGTGTCTTTCTCTTTGGGCTTTTCTCGAAGAGCCCGCTTGAACTCTTCAGTATAAGAACATCCCAGATGTATATCCTTTTATTTCAAATTGATCCCCAGTGGAGATCATGTCTTGTTTCTGGTTCCATGCCCAGTAAAGAGTGTACTTTCATTTCCCCAGTGTCGTCCGGTCACCTATAAACCTGTCGTCCATCTCGCTAAAATTTTCCCCAGTGGAGAACACCTCTCTGACTCCCATCCCTAGTGAGGACCTGTAGGATTTCCTCTTTATTTTTCTATCCCCGGTGTTTCCTCAGGGTCTCTCTAGTGAGTCTTTTGTTGGTCAACCTGTATCCCCGGTAAATTTTTCTTGTGAATATTAACCTTCATCCTTCCCCAGTGAGGCTCATCTGTGGTGGTTTGATCTTTATTTCTGGAGTCTGTCTGCATTCTTGCACTATCATATCATCATATCATCATACTAGAAATTCATGGCCTATCTGCATTTGCATGTCGGTTAGTTGTCCTTAGCATCTGCATTCCATCTAAGGGCAAAATTTTCGGTTTGCTATATTTAAATACCTTTCTCCTTGATGTCCCGAGGACTCCCATTCCTCATGCCATCCGATAAAGCTATTTAAATAGAGGCAACTGTTGTACCCCAAATTTTACCCTCAGATCCTGATTATTTCATATTATTCTAAGTTGGTCTCTGTTTTCGCATTTTTAGTGAACATCTCATTAATCATGCATTTTTTGCCGTTTTTATCATTTCGTTTTAGAATTTGTCTTTATCTTAGATTATTTAAAATTAATTTAGTCTATTTTCTTAAATTTACTTTTTATATATAGTTTGTTTCAATTAGAATTTTATCTTTAGTTTAATTTAATTCTTATTTTAGTTTTAGTTTAATTTTGGTTAGATTAATTTTTAATTTAGGATTTTAGTCTAAAGTTAACTTAATTAGTTCAAGTTTTATTAATTTAATTTAGTTTTAATTTTAATCTTAGTTTTCTAGTTTTAAGTTTATTTTTATTATTTATTAGTTTGACTTGACTTAATTTAAATATTTTAATTTAATTCTTATTATTATTGTTTTTTATCTTAAACCAACAAAATCTACCGTGCCATCTCTAAATTGCCTTGCTACTCTCTCCATGTAGACCTTCTCCACGTACGAACACGCAAACTAAACAATAACACCTAGCCTACACAATTTCTCTCAGCAAACACTACAAGCTTTTCACCAAGAGACCTGCTGCAAATGGTACGAAAACCCTCACAAAACCAAAGCCTACAACATTAACCAAAAGCCTCTCCCAAAATCATGCACTTTTTCTGCTGCACACAATGCCAACACGCTGGACAACACTACCACAAAACCAGCAAAGGAGACTTCCAAAGTCAACCATCTTGTACTTGGTAAAGCTGGCACTTGAAAATAACACCTTCACGTACTAGATTTCCCTCTAGTCCTCACATTTCTTCTGCTGACATGAACCAAGAACAAACATGACATTCTCACTCGGCTCAAGAGAGAAGCTCAGAAAAGCCACACGCATAGGGTCTTATTTGTGATATTTTTCTCTTGAACAAAGCTGATGTCCAATGTATCTTCCATCCATTAACCATTTGCTCTGCCTATAAAATGGCTCACCCTCCTTTGCAAACACCAACAATGAGAGCATAAACAATGGCCAAGCAGAAAACCAACACTCTCATTAGATTTTTGAGAAACACCACCCGTACACTCCCGTTCGCAAGAACATTATCACCAGCACACAACACATCACACCGAATATTAGAGCTCGATCAGTACAACAACAACTTCATTTGCACAAGGGCACGAATTTGGAGTTCAAGCTTGCATTCAGCCACTCCAAACACCTTGTTCACCTCTACTAGCATCAAAAAACATAAAGGGAAGAGGAGCACACCTCTGCAAGTCCCATTAAATAGGCCTTGGACCTACTCCAAGAGGTAAGCCTTTGAACCTTGAAACTCATACACATGTTATGATTTTGTTGTTTCTCTGGTGCTGTCATCTGCTTATCATTGTGTTTTATTGATACAAACCATTGCATTCATGGTTTTGCTTGTGTAGTTTAAGTTTCAAGTTTCTGAATCTTTATTGTACCACACTGGTTTTGCTCGATGTAAGTTTTGTGTGATCAGTATTAAGGCAAACCATTGACATATTCATGATCCTTGATCTTTGCTGATCAATTTGGACTATTGGTTTGTGAAAATTGATGGAGAGATGAGGTTGAACGAGGCTGGAAAAGAGAGAGGCGTGCCATGTTATTTTTTCTGATTTTCCACGATGGTGGTGAGTTTTTGCTCACGTTGCATGGGAGAGGAGAGGTGCGTGGACATGTGTGGTTGGCTGGGTTTGTTTTTGTCGCGTAGTGACTTAAACAAATAGTGACCGATTGATGTTGTTGTTAGCATGTGTTCATGTAACGTTTTATGTGGTTTTTTTTATCTGATAATTTTTCCATTCGTTCATAAAATATATATTATGCTGGGTGGCTTATACAACAAATGTATAGCGACCCCAGTGGTTGAGACTTGCGCCTGTAAACAAAGGGACTGGGGTTCGAATCCCGCTCGCCCCAGTCCCCTTTGTTTTGTTTTTTTCCATCTTTTCAGCCGTGTTTGGACTTGGGCCTTGCCGCATTTGCTATCCACACTCCCCCAGTAGCAGGCCCATGCGCCTCACATTTAAATCCAGTTCCTTTCTTTTTTACTTTCGCACCCCCTGTTATTTATTTCCTTTCATATGTTTTATTTTATTTCCTTTTTCAAATCTGTTTATTAAAAATAGTTTTTGTTAATGAAAAATCCCAAAAATATTCATGTTGACACCTCAATGCTTAACTTAGTTTTCTAATATTTTTATTTGCATTTTTATTTAATTCTAGTAATTATTTCTTATTTTCTAAAAATAGAAGTAATTTGAACCTTGCTTTTAAATCTCTTTTGAAAAACCCTTTTGCTCTTCACTTTCTTGAGCCAATTTTCCCAATTGTTTTAGGATACATTGGAGGGATATTTAAGGATTAAATGATGATCTTAAATAAGGTCTTTTGCTTAGGTTTTTGGTTCATTATTTAACCCTTGATTCTAAACCTAAAACTTTTGGTATTCACCTTGAAAATCCAATTTTTTTGAGAGGACTATCCTTGCCACACTTGCATGACATTTCACACACATTCTTAATTAATATAAACTTGAGGTAGGTATTGCTTTTGGTTTTGTCTTGGTTTGTTTACCTTTATTTCTTTTGATGTTATTCATACTTAACTGTTGAACATCTCCTTGAGTTCTTACACTCATTGTATTCATGCAATTTCAATCCCTCGTAACTTTCTTATACATAAGAAGTTGTTATCTTCCCCTTCCTTCCAAAGGAAAGTCTCTCTATTGACTTCATGTCATAGATAGCTCAAATACCCTGTTAACCTCAAGCCATTTCACAAGAGATAGTCATTAATCGCTTCTCCCTTCTAACCTAGCCTTCCCAAAGAGATAGCCATTAATCTCTTCTCTTTCACGACGGTCTAACCCTTCACAATCCCTTTATAAGAGATAGCCATTAATCTCTTTCTCCTAACCAATCAATCCTTACAAGCTTTGCTTTCAAGCTTTCCACCCTACTTTCCCTTGGAACCTTGACCACAGTCAAGAGTTCCTCACCCCCGCTGAGGTGAACTACGGTTGCTCTGATTCTTTAGTCAGATACGTAGGCACAAGATGCGACGTCTTGGCGAGCATACTTAGTGTATATACCCCTAGGTCTTTCTTTACCTTAGCACATTTTCCTTTAACAAGCAAACTTTAACATAACACAAACAAACAAGAGGTTCCTGTAGAGTACTACAGATACTTAGGGTGCTAATACCTTCCCTTAGTATAACCAACCCCCAAACCTAGATTCTCTTATTAGGGTTTTTGTTCTTTACCCTTTCCTTTGGATAAATCAAAGCTCGGTGGTGAATTTCATGATGTGTGACGCAAGTTAATTAATAGCTTGTTATCCGATTCTCACCGCAACAATGATGCTTTTGATGATTGCATAGGTAAAACCTTGAAGATTCATCTGATGATCCTAAACATAAGGGACAAACCCTAATCGCTGATCTTTGCATTTTCCAATGAACCAAACCTGCAAAAGAGAGAAACCCTAGGGTACTGCAAAATCTTGATTCTCCAAGACCACTGATCCAAGTAACAAGCTTATGCTGATGAATGCAAGATATATTAAGATGCCCTAATAGAGGGTATGCATATGATGAAAATGAAAAGCCTAAGCCATAAGATTTGGATGGTCGGGTAGGACAAATTTGGGGTATGACAGTCGCTATAAATACCGGCTAGTAAATGACATTCAGCGTTACTATGTCCAGAATTCCCGCACAATTCACAATTTGGTGTCACAGCGGCAGTGGCTGCTGGAGCTACAGTCAAACTTTCTATCTTTTGAGTAAGCGCATAGACTTTTGCACTGACACGGTCTAAACTGTTAACTTTGTACATTCCGTTCTTCGTAGCGGGTATTTCTGTCGGAGTCCTCTCACCTCCCCATTGGAAGTGGTTTTGAGCCATATTCTCAATGAGTTGATAAACGTCTTCATACGGTTTGTCCATCAGAACGCTGCCAGCTGCAGCGTTCAAATTCAACTTTGTGTTGTAAAGAAGACCATTATAGAAGGTATGGATTATCAACCATTGTTCAAGTCCATGGTGCGGACATAGCCTTAACATGTCCTTGTATCTTTCCCAAGCATCGAAAAGAGATTCATTGTCTTTTTGCCTAAATCTGTTAATTTGGGCTCTTAACATAGCAGTTTTGCTCGGCGAAAAGTATCGGGCTAAAAAGACTTTCTTCAACTCGTCCCACATAGTGATAAAGTTGGATGGTAGAGACTAGAGCCAAGCTCTAGCTCTATCTCTCAAAGAAAAAGGAAAAAGACGTAGTCGTATGGCTTCATTACTAACACCATTTGCTTTCATGATATCAGCATACTGCACAAACATCGATAAATGAAGGTCCAGGTCATCCGTGGAACTTCCAGAAAACTGGTTCTGTTGAACGGCTTGTAACAGTGAAGGTTTCAGTTCAAAATCGTTTCGATTAATGGCAGGGGCAGCAATGCTGTTATGCGGTTCATCTTGTGATGAGACAGTGTAATCCTTAAGAGGACGGTTTTGCGGATTCCCAGCCATGGGTATTGGAAATTCTGGATACGGAATTTCAGGTTCAGGAAGATTCTATTTAATTCGGAACTCGTTAATTCGACGTCTTAAGTTAATGAAACGCTCGATGTCGTCAATTGGTTGCTCAAGCTTGTTGCCCTTAGAAAGAGTGTTTGACATACAATCGACGAAATTGCGAAAAAGGAAAATTTTTGGTGACTTAGTCTATACTGCGCAACAAAGGATTCACAATATTGACTAGACCCCGCCTTCCCTGGCAACGGCGCCAAAAACTTGATGCGTGTCGAGGACATTAACGTGACCGTCGAGCTTAGACTGCAAGTATATAGTTGTTCACATAGTTTTAATTAAGGTTGTCGAACCCACATGGAAGGGATAATCAAACTAATGCAATCTAAGTTGCAGTGCAAAGGTAAGGCTAAGAGTTTACGGAATTTGGACTAAAAGGGGAATAATACTAAGTCTATAGGTTTTAAGAAATAATACTAAAATCGAGTCCGGAATGTGGATTTCGCGTGCCTAAAGGACTCGTAGAAGTCAGGCGCTAATTACGACTGCACTTCATTCCGTAGGAAATACTAACTTAAAGACTCTGCCTCACACTCTCGCGCTATTGACAGAAGCCACGCTTAACAACCACAGGATTTTTCTCTCACTCGCCCGTTTTAATTGAAAAGTGTATTTTGGAAGTTAGTGAGATTCTAAACGATGCCTAAAGCGCTCTGGCTGTATTTAGGATCATTGCGTAGTTTCTACTATCCATTCTTTCCTCACACTCTCGCGTTATTGGTCCGAACTTAGTTTATCCCTCACTTCCGTGTCGGAATATTAGATCAATACAATATAGAAACCTAAGCCAAAACTAGCATGTAATCATATAAGGTCGCGCCTATATTTTCTAAGGAGTCCCATCGGTAACGACGGTCCTCACACGCCGAACTTAGTAGAATTTAGCAAAACATTTTGATGTTTATAACATACATGATCATGGTAAAACACATAGCGTAATCAAATTATAAATTCATTTGCAGAACGAAAGTAATAAAAACATGTAAAGAAAATTTTGAATTAAATTGAAACGAAAGTGTCGGAGCCTTGTTCGAAATCACAATTACAGCAGCAAATAATACAAAGAAATCTGCGACAATTCCTCGATGTGAGTAATTGTCGCTTTGAAAGTAATTTATGCCTAAACGAAATTTGACAGAACTTCCGCGTCTAAAATCGGATGTCCAAAACACAAGTGGAAGGTCCTATATATAAAGAAAAAATCCCAGGATAACTGCTGAAACGTGTATGGAAGAGTGGAGGTAAAATGGCCCATCAAAACTGCCCATGACAGTTGTAGTCTTGAAATTCTGTAACTGCGCAGCCATGGCGTTCACCATGGACCTAGCCTTTTTAATTAATGTGGCATCCTTCTCATGACGAACGCACTCTGGGGATGGCGAATTCCATATCAGCAGAAGCCAGAATTATGCACTTCTTTGCTGAATTTTCTTCTTTCTTTGCTCTTTTCTGATCTTGTGCCCGATTTCTCCACAGACGAAGCTATCAACTACAAAACACATAAAACACGATTAAATGCTAATAAAACTCGAATAAAATGGACGAAACAAATGCATAATGAGCCATAAAATATGGTACGATTTCTCGTTATCACAATCCAATCTTGTGAATGGATCCATATGTTGGATTTGAAGTCCTTGAAGCATATCTTGAGGTCTTGGCTCATGCCTTGCTCCAAAAGTCAACTTAGAGATTAGGTCAAAACTCTAATTCCTGATTTTTGTTAAATGCATCCCCTGAGGCTATTTTGAACTTATGAATGGATCCATGAGGTCCTTTTGAGCTTCTTGAATCATGTTTTGAAGTATTGGCTCATGCTCAGATGAAAGTTTTTCTCTGGAGGCCTTGGTCAATCAAAACCCTAATTTGGTGACACTGATGATCTTGAGGCTTGATCAGCTTGAAATGTTGCATTTTTGTGTTAGATTCTTGTTGTGGGAGACCTCTTGATCCTTCATGGATGTTTGAGAGGTTTGATAAGTTGGAGATCATGTAAATTCTTGATTGATCATTTGCCTGAGTGCTCTGAGAGGGCTCAAAACCCTAATTCTTGGCTAGAGTGAACACTCAACAATCTTTGAGAGGATTGGGTAAATCCAAATTGTGGTGATGGCTTGCACAATGATGTCAAGTCTTGTGGTTAAAATTTAGGGTATGACAGATGCCCCTATTTAATCTTTTTGGACCTGAAGGTGTGGATGATGAAGACATTCAGACGTTCAAGGTAAAAGAGGATTAAATATTAGAATACCTGAAATTTTAATTGTGGTTGTGAATGGTAGTTATTTGCTCATCCATTTTCTTTTACTAAGTAATGCTACTTAGAAAAGGGTAAAACTTCCCCTCGATCATGGTCCTCAGCCACGGAACTGGTCTCAGTTTCTTTTGAAATAAACTTCCCCTTGATCCTGGTCTTCAGCCATGGAACTGGTCTTAGTTTCTTTTGAAATAAACTTCCCCTTGATCCTGGTCTTCAGCCACAGAACTGGTCTTAGTTTCTTCTTGTCGAGTTCTTCTCTTGACAAAGAATGCTATCTGTGATGGTTTTTTTTATCAAACTTCTCGCTGAGATTTACCGGGGAGATACCATTTGATGAAAAAGATTTGATGTCAGACTTGCTGGGGATAACCATTTGTCTGAACTGCAGAGGTGTACAAACTTCTCTGTTGGAGATGCCATTTGCTGGAGAAATTATATCATACTTCCCTTCGAGGCTTTTTCGGAGAGACTCCATGTGATGTAATTCAATTTTGAGGTGCTGATGACTTCCTTGAAAGTAGGACAAATTTCCCGGGGAGAGACAGCTATTTGTCGACTTTATTTGGAAATCTACGAGGGCAAGAACAAACTTCCTTGTTTGCGGATCGATAGATATTTCTTGGAGGATGTGATGTCCATGTTGCCAAGAGTCTTTTGTTGAGAAGCTTCCGTGGGGGATTTTCCCTAATCCGGGAAAGCAAAATATCATCTTCAATGGTGAAGAGTGAAGTTCCAAAGGTGTATAACCAAATGCCTTCTTGCCTTTCAAAGGTTTAAGTTATCAAGGTGGTCGAGGACCAATTTCAATACAGGAATAAGCTGGAGAGAGATTGTTTAGACGATACATTTACTGATGAGGAAAGAACTCAAACCGGGATTTTATCCTATCTGATTGTGGAAAGGAAGACTGACAACTCGAATGGAGAGAGAACAGTTATCAGTTAGGGACAAACGTGACCAAAGTGATCGAAATATGATATGCAATATGAATATGAATCAATTATGCTTGATGTATGTATGAAATGCTTATGCTGACAAGACAAACATGACATACAGAATGGTGATGATCATAATTAGTTACTTGGCCACTGCGGGGGATAAAATGTATCAATGGTGACGAGTATTGGGGGACACAAAGCTCTACAGTTGATCCTCAACTACCCTTGGTAGTAACAAGATGTGACTCCTGAAGAGTGAAAACTTTTACCGGTGTTTTTTGAAGGTAGCAGCTTGTCAGAAGAAGGAAATCTTGTTCCTACCTTTATTTTTTTGGGGATAGAAACCCTACTGGGGATGACAGATGGGACATTCCATCTGAAGTAATCGATCCTTCATTCAGGGTGTACTGATCACAAGGAGTATTTTGATTCTGCATTTTGAAGTTTGATCACTTCCGGAGAAGCCGTCGATGTTCCTTTTTGTGTTCAGTAATCAAAAGGAAATTGTCGTCTTTATTTTAAAAGCCGAAGTAAAAAATCAAAATTCATGTTTTGAAAACAAAAGTAAATTCATTTTCTGTGTTCCAAGAATGTTACTCAGATAAACATGTCATTCTGCAAAGCAAAATAAATGAAAATTGCAAATAAAAGGCACAAGGGCTCAAATTTATTGATAGAATGATAATCAGCCTAATGCGTAATTCCATGGAGCATTACAAAGTTTAGAAAATGGTAATTTAAAGGGAAAGGGGTTACATTGAAACATAATGACCATTATCCTCCTATCAACTTTGAATTCTGAGTATTTTTGAGCTTCTATTAAAGGTGACCTCTAATTGAGGATTTCTCAACAGATGACATCACTTCTGATGAGCCAATCTTGTCGGATGCAGTAACTTGCCATGAATCCCTAACTTTTTCCTAGATCACCTTTTCAGGTTTTCAATCTATCGAGATGATTATTGTTTATGTCTCTAATTTTTACCTGGACCGCCCTTTCGGGTTTTCAGTCCACCAGGGCGCTCTTTTTTGCCTAAGTCGCCCTTTCAGGTTTTCAACTTAGCGAGCTATTTTTTCTTTTTAGGCGAAGTATTTCTTGACTGCATCAACATTTATGGGATAAGTAAACTCCTCTGCATCCATGGTTGCGAGTATCAAGGCACCGCAAGAAAAGGCTTTCTTAACAACATAGGGGCCATCGTAATTCGAAGTCCATTTGCCCTTAGAATTAGTGAGAAATGATTGTATCTTCTTGAGCACGAGGTTTCCTTCTCTGAAGACACGGGTTCGGACCTTTTTGTCAAACGCCTTCTTCATTCTTTGCTGATATAGCTGACCATGGCATAAAGTCGTCATTCTCTTTTCTTCGATTAGGTTCAGTTCATCTTATCAACTTTGACACCATTCAGCTTCTGTTAGCTTGGCTTCCATCAAGACTCTTATTGATGGGATCTCTACTTCTATGGAGAGTACTGCCTCCATGTTGTTTACTAGAGAGAAAGGGGTTGCCCTTGTTGAAGTGCGGACAGATGTGCGATAACCATGAAGAGCAAATGGTAGCATCTCATGCCAATCTTTTTAGGTTACAACCATCTTCTGAATGATCTTCTTGATATTTTTGTTGGCTGCTTCTACCGCTCCATTCATTTTAGGCCGGTAGGGAGATGAGTTATGGTGTTCAATTTTGAACTCAGTACATAATTCTTTCAACATCTTGTTGTTCAGGTTTGATCAATTATCAATAATGATCTGGCTTGGAACACCATAACGGCAGATGAGATTGTTCTTGATAAATCGGACCACCACTTGCCTAGTCAAATTGGTGTATGATGCTGCTTTAACCCATTTGGTGAAGTAATCAATGGCTACTAGGATGAACCGATGTCCGTTCGAGGCTTTGGGTTCAATCATGTCAATCATGTCAATTCCCCATATAGAAAAAGGTCACGAAGAAGAAAGAACTTTGAGATGCGCTGGTGGTACATGGATTTTGTGGCGTATATCTTACACTTGTGACATTTCCTCATGTACTTGTAGCAATCAGATTCCATTGTCAGCCAATAATATCGTACTCTCAGAATTTTTCTTGCCATTGTGTGTCCATTGGCATTAGTGCCAAAGGATCCTCCGTGAATCTCTTTTATTAACATGTTTGCTTCGTGTCTGTCTACGCATCTGAGCAAAACCATGTCGAAGTTTCTTTTGTAGAGTACATCATTGTTCAGGAATAAGTTGCCAGTCAGTCTTCTGAGAGTCTTCTATCTTTTCTTGATGCCCCGGGCGGGTATTCTTGTCTTTGGAGGAAGCATTTGATATCATGATACCATGGTTTTTCATCGATGACTGCTTCAACTGTAAATATATATGCGGGACTATCAAGGCACATTATGTCAATCTTGGGTACGTCGTTCCATCGACTCACACTAATCATGGAGGATATAGTAGCTAGTGCGTCAGCCATGTAGTTTTCTTCACGAGGAATGTGATGAAACTCAATTTTGACGAAGAAGGGTAACAACCTTCTTGCGTAGTCTTTGTAAGGAATCAATCCCAGTTGATATATGTTCCACTCTTCTTTGATCTGATTTATAACCAGGGATGAGTCTCCAAATACATCCAAGTTCTTTATCCTTAAGTCGATAGCTTCTTCTAGGCCCATGATGCAAGCTTCGTATTCAGCCTCATTGTTTGTACATTTAAATGCCAATCTGGCAATGAAAGGGATATGGATACCCTAAGGTTTTATGATGATTACCCCAATTCCATTTCCATAAGCGTTGACAGCTTCGTCGAATATTAATCCCCATTGGGAACCTGGCTCTAGCCCTTCGCTTGGTAGCGGTTCATCGCAATCTTTCATTTTTAGGTACATTACATCTTCGTCTGGGAAGTCAAATTTGACCATTTCCTGATCGTCAATCGGTTGATGAGCCAAATAATCGGCTAAAACACTTCCTTTGACGACTTTCTGAGCATGGTACTCAATGCCGTATTCTAACAACAACATCTGCCAACGGGCAATTCTTCTCATTCAAGCAGGCTTTTCAAAGACGTACTTGATCGGATCCATTTCGAAGATTGACCAAGTAGTGTGACAAATCATGTACTGGAGAAGACGTTTAGTTGCCCAAGCTAGAGCGCAACATGTTTTCTCGAGCATAGTGTATCGAGTTTCACAGTCAGTGAATTTCTTGCTTAAGTAATAAATGGCAGACTCTTTTCTTTTTGTCTCGTCTTGTTGGCCAAGCACACAACCCATGGAGTCTTCCAAGACTGTTAAGTAGATGATCAGTGGTCTTCCTTCCACTGGAGGGGATAAAATAGGTGGATTCAACATATATTCTTTGATGTTGTCGAAAGCCTTTTGGCAGTCTTCTGTCCATACACAACTTTGATTCTTTCTGAGTAGTTTGAAGATTGACGCACATGTCGCGGTCATGAGGGATATGAATCTTGAGATGTAATTCAGACGTCCCAAAAATCCTCTTACTTGTTTTTCAGTTTTTGGAGCAGGCATTTCTTGAATGGCCTTGACTTTGTCTGGATCAACCTCAATTCCTTTTTGGCTGACGATGAATCCCAAGAGCTTTCCTGAACAAACACCGAATGTACATTTGTTGGGATTCAAGCAGAGTTTGTATTTTCTCAGACGCTTGAATAGTTTTGATAAATTCTTCACATGTTCTTCTTCTGTTTTAGATATGGCAATCATGTCATCGACATACACTTAAATCTCTTTGTGCATCATGTCGTGAAATAGAGTTGTCATAGCCCTTTGATAAGTTACTCATGCGTTCTTCAGACCGAACGACATTACTTTATATCAAAAGGTTCCCCATGGGGTGATGAATTAAGTTTTCTCCATGTCTTCTGGCACCATTCTGATTTGATTATAGCCCGAGAATCCATCCATGAAGGAGAATACTTTGAATTTCGCTGTGCTGTCAACTAGCATGTCAATGTGTGGTAGGGGAAAATCATCCTTTGGACTTGCTTTGTTTAAATCCCTGTAGTCCACACACATTCTGACATTTTCGTCTTTTTTGGGAACTGGCACTATGTTGGCTAGCCATTGAGGATACTCTGAGGTGGCAAGGAAACCTGCGTCGACCTGTTTCTACACTTCCTCCTTAATTTTGATGGCCATATTTGGATGAGTCATTCTAAGTTTTTGTTTGACTGGCGGACATTTTGGTTTCAGGGGCAAGTGATGTTCCACGATGTTGGTATCCAACCCTGACATGTCTTGGTAGGACCAAGCAAACACATTTGAAAATTCTTTGAGTAGTTCTATCAGGCCTTTTTTGACAGTTGGACTGAGTAGTGCTCTGATTTTGACTTCTTTTCTATCTTCTTCTGAACCCAAATTGGCTGTTTCCAACGGTTATTTGTAAGATTGAATGGACTATTCCTCATGTCTGAGTAGTCGGGAGATCTCATCTGGAATTTCTTCGCCCTCTTCTTCTTCGGCTTCAAATACCGAGAACTCAAAGTTGGGAGAAGGCATTGGATCGTATGTTTCAATGGGGTTTAAAACAAGTAATCTGCATGACGTGATGATTCCTTTTTTAGAAAAGACGGAGAGAATACAAAAGTGTGTGCAGTGTATATTTTTTTGAAAACGCTTGTTTTTATTTTGATCTATTTTTTAGGATTACCATTTTCTAAAAAAGCAAAAAGTGAAAATAGCAATAAATGCAGGAATTCATAATGATATTATTTATTTATGATTTGTCGATTCTTGAAACACAACCCTATAAAACAAAACTCTCTCGCTTTGGGCGAAGCGAAGAGGGGCATTTATAGAAAAGCAAGCCCTATAAAACATCCTTTTCACTCGGGCAAAGTGAAAGGTCAAAACAAAGACGAGGCAATTACTTTGATTTATGAACGATATTCGGGACATCGACCGCGACCCAATGGCGACGAACTCCTCTGTGGATCACAAAGTCCAGTACTTTTCTTCCAGTATTGTCTTCAGTAATGACACTGATCTCTAGCGGAGTTGGATCACTAGAGTCTTCTTCCCATGCAGCGTTATTATAAGAGGACTCTTTTATTGTATCTTCAACAGTATTTTCATTTTCAAGAGGATCTCCCCACCCTTTGGGTTGGATGTCTTCATATCTAATGCGAGAGCTTTCGGGAGCAGTGTACTTCACTAGAAAGTCGTACTTGCCGCTTGGCTGCCCCAAAGTATCCCAAGTTTCAGAGGGGATAGATGAGTCATCTTCTTCAATTACGTTGACCTCAGAAAATGCAAATTTGATAAATTCTTGTCATGCGATCTTTGTAAACTCATCAACATGGCGTTTGACATCCTCAAAATGTTCCGGGTAAGGGTTCCATGATTTTGGGAGAACAGGTGTATTTTTCTCAAGGTCATTCAGCAGATATGCATTATCTGGCTGACTCTTTTCTTTGAATCTTCCATGTAAGGTTTCCAAATGGGCAAATCATCCATAGGATCATATGAGTTGTAATCAAAGTTGTCTTTCATTAGAGTATCTTCTTCCAATGAGTTGGGTAGAGCACGGCATCCTTCGGGATTGTAATCTCCGTAGATCATTTTGACGTCTGATCTTGGTATATACCTGGGACTTTGCTTTGGAGAGCAAAATGGCATGTATGTTTCTTCCTGAGATATGTATCCTTCATCGTTGAAATAGGATTTCCACTCTTCATCTGGATCAGAGGAATTATTCTCCTTGATGGTGTGGAATTCTTGAGATATTGGGTGTAGGAAGCCTCCACAGTGGAAGAAATCTTGAATGGGACGAAAGCTTTCATCCCTTCTTGTATTCTTGGTAATTGTTGGAGAAAAACTGACGTTTCTTTACTTGGGGAGCGTCTTTGTACGAGGAAATTGACGTTCCTTTTTCTCGGTGATTCTCATTGCTCACCGAGAGTGCTTGAAATTGAGTTCCAACAACCTCCTCTGGTTCTAAATATGAAAATGATGATAGGTTGCTCACAATTAAAGCCTGTTCTCTGCATACTGTGACCAACTTGTCGTTCTTGACAAACTTCAGCTTCTGGTGAAGTGTCAAAGTGACTGCCCCTGCTTCATGTATCCAAGGTCTTCCTAATAAACAACTGTATGCTGCTCGGATGTCCATGACTTGGAAAGTGACTTGGAAAGTGTGGGGACCAATGGTTATGGGAAGGTCGACTTCGCCGATAACTGTTTTCCTGGACCCGTCAAAGGCTTTGACTATGATCTCACTGCCTCTCATGGGAGTACCTTGAAAGGCAGTGAGATCATAGTCAAAGCCTTTGACGGGTCCAGGTGGTCCTTTGGTTTATCCCCTCAAGAGTTTTACCGTTAGACACTCGTCCGTGTTTCCTTCAGCACCCGTCCGTGTTTGAACTTTTTCAATACCCGTCCGTATTGACCTTTGAGATACTCGTCCGTGTTCTTTTCAATACCCGTCCGTATTGAACTTTTGATGACACTCGTCCGTGTTTCCTTCGGCACCCGTCTGTGTTTGAACCTTTCGTTTCAATACCCGTCCGTATTGACCTTTGAGACACCCGTCCGTGTTCTTTTCAATACCCGTCCATATTGAACTTTGATGACACTCATCCGTGTTGCCTTCCATTCCCCCAGCGAGATTAATTCCCGATAAAGTTGCTTTATAACCTTTTCAATACCTGTCCGTATTGAATCCTTTTACACTCGTCCGTGTACCTTTTCAGTACCCGTCCGTATTGAACTTCTGACACCCGTCCGTGTTGCATTTCAATCCCCAGAGAGGCTGCCTTGAATCTTTTTACACCCGTCCGTGTACCTTTTCAATACCCGTCCGTATTGATCTTTTAATGACACTCGTCCGTGTTATTTCAGCACCCGTTCGTGTTTAAGCTTTTGTTTTAATGCTCGTCCGCATTGACATTTGGCACCCATCCGTGTTTGAACCTTTTAGGCCAATGCCCATCCGCATTGACACGTTATACCCGTCCGTGTATCTTCTCAATACCCGTTCATATTTGATATCCTGGATCCCTTGACACTCGTCAGTGTTCATCCCCAGCATAGCTAACACTCGTTTGTGTTTATTTCAAGACTTTTCAACACAGTTTTGGTTTCCAACACTCGTACGTGTCGTGACAGTGCAACATTTTTTTTGTTTGTTCCCCAGTGGAGTCGTCCCTCCCTTGAGGATTGCAAATTTTAGGTTTCTTTTGGTATTAAATCTCTGTGAATCCTTGGAACGCATGATAGCCGTCACTATCATACCTTCAGGATCAAGATGATTGAATAGGGGCAGCTGTAACACCTCAAAATTTGCCTTGTTGTTTTTAGATAACTGGCTTATGTTTCTTTCCATTTCTTGCATTTGCATTGTGCATAGCATTTGGTTCTTAGCATGGGATCGAGGTATTTGGTTCAACTCAAGGGCAAAAGCTTCTTATGAGCTCCATAAGCTTCTCACATCCTTATATGGTGGCCCAAGGGCATTTCAATGAGGGATTCTCCAAGTGGTTATATCAAGAGTTGGTGTCCTTACACTGATGACCAAAACTTGGGGGGTTTTATGGTTAAGGGTCCTAAGCTCAAGGAATTGATTCAAATCTTTCACCAAGGTTCTCCATATGTCAAAACAAGTCTAAGGATGGATTTTGAGCCAAAAATTCACCATGGAAGGCCTCAGATGATTCAGTAGCTTACAGATGAAGTAATCAGTCAAACTGGTCAACTGAAAAGTCAAACTAGGGTTTTGAGAGGTCCTCATCATGGTAATCAAGTCAAGAGACCTTTATTTGGTCTATGGAAGGCTTTCATGATCACAATTTGCAAAAATCAAGCTTTGGTAAAAAGTTGCTAAATTGGGAAAGTGACTTGTAATTTCAAGTTACTATTTTTGGCATATTTTCAACCAACTTTAACCAAACTTTTCATGATAAAAAATGCTTCAAACGAATTTTTTCCCAACATCAAAGTTGTAGATCTCTTTCTCCTCTTTCCAAAGAGTGGTGGACCATGATCATGTCATTTTTAGATCAAGAGTTATGGGCATTTGAAGTTCAAGAGTATTTGGTGTCCCACCATGCATACCATTTTGATACAACTTGCAAGATGCATTCTAACTCACCAATATGGCTTCTAATTGTTCAGTTCACCTCACCACATTCCAATGCACCTCATTTAACATCATTTTGAGCCAAGAATGGAATGAATCCGTGGATTACATAGTCATAATTCATCATTATGCAATTTTGCAAGTTCACTTGGAATTCATAATTCAGTTACTCTCCAGCCCCAAGATCAATCCAAAGGTGGTCCTTGCATCAAAAGGAAAACAGTCATGCACTTTTCATGAAGAATGTACGAGCCAAATACCTCATGTGCACACATTTGCAAATTTGCAAAACAGCCCAAAACTCATTGCTCTCAAGTCCTTGAAGTTTAAAACCCTAAACAGTAGCATCTACACACTATATAAGCTAACTCACACGAATTTCTCAGGAGCTACTATTCATTTTCATCACTTTTCAAAGTTTTTGCTCTCAAGTTTCTCTCCTTCGATTCTCCCAATCCTTCAAGGTTCCTCCATTTTTTTTGGTTGGTTTATGATCAGTGAAGCATAAGGAAGAGAAATCCACCATTGTTTTGAGGTTTAAGCAAGGAATTCATCAAGTTGAGTTCAGAGCTTCAACTTTCGGATTCAAGGATTCAGGCCAGTTTGAAGGTCTAATTGCATTTATTTTGCAATTAGACGGTTGAAGGAGTTGATCTGCAGCTTATCTTGGAGTTTCTTGACGTATTTCCAGTTCTGCAAATCTCAGGTGAGCTCCAAATTCATAGATCTAGAATTGATTTTTGTTGTGTGTTTAATGTTCATCTTGATGTGCTGAGCTCATGTATGTGTTTGGATTTGATTTTCAACGTGAATCATGGCTGGAATTTAGATCTGAAATTTTCAGATCCAAACTTGTTTCGTTCGATTCTTGAAATATATGCATGCTAAATGATTTTGAGTGGCATATTTGTGATCTACGTGAGTTGCTGAACATTTTGATGTATGATTTGGTGTTTTTGGTTATTGTTTGAAGTTTGGTGACCGGAGAGTGGCCGGAGAAGATGACCGGCGCTTCTCCGGCCGGTGAGGGTTTAGTTAGGGTTTATGAATTTCCAGATTTATTCTCATGCGTTGGATTGTGATTAATTTTCCAGTTTGATTCTCGTGCGTTGGATCTTGATTATGTGGTGTTAATTAAATTAATTAGGGTTTAAGGGATCTGATTAATTCATGACCGTTGGATTTTCATTTAATTAGTGAATTTGAATGTGGACCATTAGATCGTTGACTTTGCTTTGTTTGACTTTGAGCGTGAGCCTGTGGATCTGGAGACTTTCCCTTGTTTGACTCAATCTGAGCCATTCCTTATTTCTGAACGTTGGAATGCATTTGGGCCTTTTTTGATGTTCGCACCCCCGTTTCTGAGCCCATGACTGTTTGCATGCGTTTGGATTTCTTCTTGCACCCCTGGTTTCATTTCATTTCCTTTTTATTTTGCTATTTTCATACCATCTCATAATTAATTGTTAAAAATACTTGCATGTGCTAAAAAATTCCAAAAAAATTCATCATTCCTCCTCATTATTAAAATTAATTTTTCACATTTTATTTTATTATTTTTGCATTAAAATTGCATTAAAAATTAATTTTCCAAATTGTTTTCTCTCATTTGCATTTCTTATTGCATACTTCATGTTGCACTTTTTATTTCTCCCATTTGAAAGGTGATTTGATCCTGATTCTTTTTGGGTTGTATTTTTAACATGTTGAGGTATGTTTGAGATTTTTGGTATGATTTTTAGGTCTTGTTTGGATGACTTTGGATGTGATGCTTTGAGCATGAATGTATGAAATCCTATTGATGCTTTGACCTAATTGTTGAATGACTTTGGTTCTGATTCATTGCTTGTGGCTTTGATATGTCAATTATACATGTTTGAGATGCTTGAATACTGGATGACATAATTTTTGAGGCATGTTTGTTATTTCTTTGAAGCATGAACTTTAACTTGTCCAATTTGTGAATATATGCTTCATGTTTGGTTTGCTTGATCATGGAGGCACTTGTGCCATAATTTGGGGTCTTGTTTGAGAATTGATAACATGTTAATTGACTTCTGGTTGTGATATTTGGATCTCATCTTTGCATGTTTGATGTTTGCCTTGCACTTTAAGTCACTTGTTTCACAAGAATGAATCATGCTTCACTTCACTTCACTTCTTCTTCTTTGCTTCTTAATTAATAGTGAAAATGTCTGTATGACTTGAATGATGTTTGAAGATCTTGTTTAGGCACATATTTAGGATTGTGTCACTTCTGGACTTGGTTTATTTTGTGTAATTTTGACTTGTTTGCTTCACATGATCACTTCCTTTCATCTCACTCCTTCTTTAATGACTTGGATGATACTTGAGTGACTTCTCCCTTTTCTTTTTGACTAATTGTGCATGTTTAATATTAGAGGTCAGTAGGACCATTAGGTTCTGAACTTGATGTTTGATTTACCTTAGAACTTGTTTCTTTATTGCCTTATGCTTGTTTGAGTTTCATTTTGTCATATGTGAATACTTCTAACACTTTCAGGGGCAAATGGTAAGTTGTTTGAGTGTGGATATGCTTCCACATTTTACTTTCTTCCTTTATCTTTTAACTTTCATACTTGTGTTTGAAGTGAGCTTAGGCCACTTGTGTTTCACTTCTCTTTCTCCTCCTTCTCTTTCACTCTTTTCATCCCTCGAGTCTCAAGACTTGTTTAAGTCTTGGATTCTCTCCCTTTAGAGCTACCTAGTCCAACTTAATTTTCGATTAAGCTTGGAGTAGGATTAGCATTAGGTTAGGTAGTCGTCTCTCCTAAACCTCACTAACCATAGGACATCCATGCATGATAACATTAGGACTCTTAGTTCCCCTTTAGAGTTCTCCTTTGTGTCGTCTCTCTTCTCATCTCAAAACTTCTTCAAGACACGTAATAAAAGTTAACGTGTATTGCGCTTGAGCCTTCTATATGGGAAGTGGGGGAGTGAGGGGCTTCCTCTCATTCTTCTAGGATACCTAGTGTTTGTCCTGTTGGGGACGATGCGCGAAAGTATTCGTTCCTATATTCAAGACTTGGGTTCAATGCAAGTTGCGAAACAACTTAAAAGACACTTCTGTCTAAAAAAAACACCAAACAAATTCAAATCTTTTTATCCTTCGGGATTGTTGGGTTTCAAATTTCTTTTTTCAGAAAGAGCTCGTCGCTCACATAAAAAACACTTACCCATCCGTGGTCGTACCCACGAACTACGTCAGCTCTGATTCCTCTCTCTCGTCCGATTGAGGATACGTAGGCACAAGACAGCGATTGTCTTGGCGAGCAACCTTCCCCCACAGTTCCCGTCCGAACTACGTTGACTCTGACTTTCCCATTGCACCGAGGGAGTACGTAGGCCTAGGACAACGATACCGTCCTATCGAGTCACTTCCTTTTCCTTTCTTCTTCATTTCTCCATTCTTTCCCGTTCTCGTTCTTTCTTCGGTCCAGTAGCAGTGGAGTTCCAGACGACGACACCCTTTGATGCAGACAGCAAGCGTGGATCCCATCGAGTACGATGGACGTGTTGGGTGCTAACACCTTCCCTTCGCGTAACCGACTCCCATACCCGTTCTCTTGGTCGCGTGACCATGCTCTTTCCCTTTCTTTCAGGTTTACGCAGTGTTTCCTTTCCCTCTCTCAGGATAAATACACTTTGCTGGCGACTCTGTGTCTTTTGCGCCACTCTCGCGTTTGTACCGTTGGATGCGAATCTTTCGGGAGCGACACTAATCCTCCTTGATGGTAAGGGCAAGATTGATCGGCTTTGAACGAAAAAGGTGAATTATCCGGTTTTGTAAGAGGAGTCCTGGTTTGAACGTTCCCCTTGGCTAGCAAAAGTGGAAATAATTCTGCATATAACATTGGTATGGGGTCAAACCCTGGAGATCGCGTGATACGATTGTTATTATTATACTACGGGAGAGCTTGTTGAAGAGGACGTTGTTGCCTTTACTAATACTGTTGTTGGTATGGCTGGCTCTGAGCAATCTGTGGTTGATATGTCGGAGCTGGTACTAGGTTGATAGCGGGAGCTACTGCCGCTACCTGCTGAGGTTGATACCTTCGTCTTTGCTTACCCTGAGAGATATTACTGATATCTTGCTCTTTCTTCTTTTGGAATGTACTCCCATATCTTTTAGTACTACTGGACAGCCCTGCCTCTTTGAGTAACCTGCCTTCTCGGACTGCTTCCTCAAGGCGTACCTCCATGTTCACCATTTCGGTGAAGTCACTAGGCGCACTGGCGACCATTCGGTCATAATAAAACGAGCTTAAGGTTTTCAAGAAGATTTTTGTCATTTCCTTCTCCTCGAGAGGAGGACAGATCTGGGTGGCGATTTCACGCCATCTTTGAGCATACTCCTTAAAGGTTTTTTTATCTTTCTGGGACATTGCTCTGAGCTGGTCCTTATCTGGTGCCATGTTCAAATTGTATTTATACTACTGAACAAAAGCTGCCCCAAGATCTTTGAAAGTGCTGATCTTGGTACGGTTTAAACCCATGTACCATTTGAGTGCGGCACCAGTTAAACTATCTTAGAAGTAGTGGATCAGTAGTTGTTGGTTTTCTGTCTGGGTAGACATTTTTCGGGCGTACATTACCTAGTGACTTTGAGGGAAAGAGTTGCCTTTGTATTTTTCAAAGTCAGGCACCTTGAATTTGTGCGGTATCTTTACATTAGGGACCAAACAGAGGTCAACGACGTCCTTACCAAACAAGTCCTGTCCGCGAATGGCATGCAGTTCTTTCTGTATTTCCAAGAACTGTTCCTGGAATTCGTTCATCCTTTCATATACTTATTTATTTCTGCTAGAAGTGGCTTGCAGAATCTTATTTAGTGCTCTGTCATTTTCTCCTTCCTTGAAGAAAAGACCTTCCAGATGAATGTTATGTGGTACATTCTTCATCGGGTATCCAAGTTGATGATGAGCTAAAATTGGATGATAGTTGATCCCTCCTTTAGTACCAATGAGGGGTACATTGGGGAAACTTCCACATTTGTCGATGCTTTTTATTCCGTCATAGATCCGATTGTACCAATCTATGTCAGAATGAGTGAGAGACATAATATTCTGCGACCATCGCATACCACTCTTGAGATCCCCAAAAAGCAGCAGACTTGGGTAAGTGGGAAATAAACTATTTGTAGAGTAATGGTACACAACATGTGATCATCCCTCCACAATACAAATTTCTTAAATGTACTGAATGATAAGCATCCATGAGCAAATTTGGGACTGGATTTCCAATTAAGAATATCTTAAAGGCATTAATATCGACGGAGTTGTCAATATTGGGAAAGAGAAATAACCCATATATGAGCAGAACAAAGACATCCTTGAAAGCAGTTATGTTTCCTATGCTGGCAAAGTATAGGGCTTTCTCCATCAGGAATTTAGCTGGTAAACCCTGGATTCCCTCCTTGGTGGTCATGTGAGTTTTGATATCTGACTCTTCCAAAGAGGTAGCTCTTGCAATGGCTTGATCTTTAGGAATTTCTTCCAGTCCAGAAAATGGATCTTGATTAGTGATAGGTAAATCAATCAGATAAGAGTACTCTTCCAGTGTCGGTGTGAGCTGATAATCCAGAAATGTGAAGCAGTGGTATACTGGATCATAGAACTAAACAAATGTAGACATGACTCCTTTCACCATGTTGACCTTCAAAAGAGACAACAGTCCCCCGTGCTTAGCTCTAAAAGCTTCGAGATTAGTAATCATCCTTCCCAATTTTCTTAGGTCTTCTAGTTTGGGAATTTTTAAGGTGTACTTGTGCGTTTTTCTTCTACCGAAATCCATAGCACGACTTTTGATATTTGCAACGATTGTTTTAGTTCTTTTAGAAAAATATTTTTTTTTCTTTTTGATAAAAGTTTTTATTATTTTTATTTTTTAAATGAATGAAATGCATGGATGCATGAATGCAGCAAACAAAAACATTTGAAAATAGGGGTTTAAGGGTTCATCATCACGAGCATGGAGTCATGGATCTACCCATCCCCAAGGTGTGTACTAGGGTCTAATTTTTGTACCTGTAGAACGTGTTCTAACAAAGGTTCCCAAAATCATTGACCCCTCTCAAGAATATTAACAGTAAACCGACTGACTCATGAGAGCTGCAATATCCAAGATGAATATCTTTTGAGTGTAGTATCGCGTATAAACTATTTCCGATAGTCACCGTACTACGTCCTAACAAAGGTTAAGTGGATAAATGTCTACTAATCCTCAGTTTTAAGGGTGCCCAGTGGAAAAAGTAATGTTTTCACAACTTGCTCGTTCAACATCAGTAATTCCAAAAGGGTACCTCCACTGATTCGGTGGACTTTCAAGTTAGCTTGGTCGGGACTCACTCCCTATAAGCCTTCCTGAATTTGCCACCACTTATCTTAATGTGCACTCAGACTCACCACATGTGTATTAATCACATTCCCAAATAATAGTAATTTAAACAAGTATAGCAGATAAACAGATAATATGACAGCAAATGATATAAAATGAGAATGTAAATAAAAATAGCAGAAAAATAAATGCAATGCAAGGCCTAAACCTCTTAGGAAATCTAGTTACTCCCCAGCAGAGTCGCCATTTTTTAGTAGCTCCGATTTTAGTGACGCGACCACTACGGCTTTTAACACTACTTTTTTTATTTATGTATTTATCCTATGAAGCTTAAAAGTAAGGGGAAGATATCTTAAACTAAACATGTGTGCAAGTGTTTTCTTTAACAAATGCGAAGATATCGGGGATCGGGGTTTGGTTATACAAAGGGAAGCTATTAACACCCAGAGTATCTATAGTAATCTATAGGAACCTCTATTTACACATATTTTCTACTACTTTGAATGCTTTCTTAAGTCTATCTACTGTTGACTGGGGAAAGTTTCTCCTTTGTGAGGACTGAGGAAATGTTTTTGTTGTTTTTGGGTTTTCTATTGTTTTTGGGAAGGTACTTGACCTAAGATTTTTGATTTGTGTGCTCGCTAAGATTTCATAATCTTATGCCTACGTATTCCCGTAAAGAGATTTGGAAAATCAGAGCAACCGTAGTTCCTCCTATTCTATGGGAGGAAATTTAGTGTCTTATTCAAAGCCCAAGATTGAAGCTAAAAGTTGACTGAGAGAGAATTTATCATCTCTAAAGGGAGATACCTCACCTATTCATCACAAATTTTGAGTAATTGGTTATAAGGGAAGTTACTTTAACTGGGATGTGTGGAATCCAGTAATGCCATATCTTCCTTTATAAGAGAAATGTCATGAAGGAAGAAGCTTTAACTCAGTGTAGAGCAATGCCACTTTTTCCTTTATGAATCTTTCATGCTAAGAGAGGGACATTGACTTGGATGTGTAGAATCCAGAGGCTTGCCACTTACATCAGTTAGATGAAATAGAAATTTTAGCTATGATAAAGGAGGGACTCCAGCTTGGATTTTAAATCAACAAGTGTGCCACTTACATCAATTATCTGGAAAAAAAGGTTTTGATTGTTTGTTTTAATATGTTATGTATAGAGGGGATATTCTCCTACAGAGAGGACTCATGGTCTCATCTGTGGGGATGATGGATTTTTGTGCCTGGATCAAAGCCCAAGGTTGAAGCTAAAAAATGGTTTGGGGATTGAATCCACAGGAGATGTTTTATTTGAGTATCTTGTTTGAAGCCCAAGATGATGAAGCTGAAGAGTTTGAGTGCAACTTCAGATTTTTAGAGCTTGGAATTTATTTCTTGGATGTATTGTTGCTGCTGATTTATTTAATCTTGTCGAAATTTTCTTATCAGCTTTTACTTCCTGTAATTTGTATCACAATTAAAGTCTCTGCTTGGAGCAGTTTATTATTTAATTCAATTTTTATTTTCCAGGTTGGTGTATCGAGAATATTTGGTTGAGTTCTTTGTGTGTTTCAAATAAGAAAACCAAGCTGGGGTTTTCCTTCAAGATCATTGAGCATATGAAGGTTTTGGATAAGATTACTCAAATACGGATCAGATCGAGTGAATGCCTTGGGACAAGGTGGTTTCCTTACAAGGGAGTAGCGTGAGACGGCGGATTGTGTTCGTAAATCTTGGGTTCAACAAGTGCGTGCTTAAGATTAATCCGACCGAGCGAAAACCTTGAAACGAGAGGTGTTGCAAGGTAGTAACATGAACTGGTGGATTAAAGCAGCACTGTTGGTAGAATCAACAACAAACCACAGGGTTTGTAGGGTTAGAGTTCTTCATCTCTTGTATATGCATTGTTTGCAAAGTAAGGTTCATTGCAACTATCTCAATTCGAATTCGAATTAAGGGCAGACGTACCCATGCTTTTTAGAAGAATGGCTACTGAACCTAAGGGAGCATATAATAGAGCACTAATTTTCACCGGCAAAAATTATGGCTATTGGAAAGCTTGTATGCGTATTCATGTTAACTCCGTTGACAAGAGTATATGGGACACCATAAAAAATGGCCCGAATGAAATAACTGTGACCAATGATGAAGGTGTTACATTACCCAAATCGGAAGCACAATGGGATTCTAATGATTTGAAATTGTGGTCACATGATTAGAAAGCAAAAAATATTCTCACATTCGCTTTAGGTGTTGATGAGTATTATTGCGTTTCTCATTGTGAGACCGCCAAATCTATGTGAGACGTATTAGAGGTTGCCCATGAGGGTACTAATGATGTCAAATAAGATAGGATCAACACATTAAATCAAAAGTTTATTGAGCATGGTGAAACCATTACGGACATGCGAAAACGGTTCACACATCCTATCAATCGATTAAATGCGCTAGGTAAGCCTCTTTCCTATGAGATTTCTACCAACAAAGTGTTTAGGTGTTTAAGTAGGGAATGATAACCCAAGGTCACCGCTATCAAAGAGGTAAATGATCTTAAAGTGCTTGATCTCACGACTTTGTTTGGAAAATTGAAAGAGCATGAGCAAAAACTCACTTGCTTAGAAAAATATGAAAAAGAGTGTGAAAAGAAGGTGAAGAAGGAGAAAGGAAAAGATAAGGAAGAAGGGAAAAAGTCAATAGCTCTAAAGACTTCTAGCTCAAAGTCCTCACATTATGAGCAAAGTGATTGTGAAACTAAAGATGAAAATGATTCCGATGAAGAAGATATGAGGCTGTTTATAAAGAGGTTCAATAAATACATGTAGAAACATGGAGACAAATACTCCGAAAAGAACCATGGAAAATCTAGAAGGTTATCTAACTCCTTAAAAGAAGATGAGAGCAAAAAGGCGAAGTCTATAAGTACATGCTACAATTGTGGAAAACTGAGTCATTTTAAGCCGGAGTGTCCTACAATCAAGAAAGACAAAGAAAGAGGCCATGATAAGAGATCTAGAAAGTCTAGAAGAGCTTATGCTGCTTGGGAGAGCGAAATTGACTCTTTAAGTGATGATAGCTCTACCTCTAGTGTTGAATCAGTAAAGCTTTGCTATATGGCAAACAAAGGAAAGAAAAAGGTAGTAAGTCACTCTAAACTTCAAACTTATCATGACTTAGCTTTCTCTTAATTATAAGAATATTTTGAAAATCTACAAAGACAATCCATAGATGATTTCAAAAGATTAGCTTGAAACAAAAGAATCATTTCTCACTTAGAAGCTAAGATTTTGGAAAATGAAAAGAATATGGAAGCCTTAAGGAAGTCTATGCTATATATTCTAAAAGATCAACACGAGGTTACTAAAACTTCATGGTTTGGTTGTGAAACTTGTCACATTTGGAAAAAAAAGTAAAGGACTCTTAAAGCCTAGTTGGATAAGGCTTTGCAACCTAAGGTTACTTTTGTTATAGATACTTCCACATATGACTTGACTTCTGATAATCCTTATAGAAGGTATAGTTAAATTAAAAAGGAACCAAATAGCAAAAGGTTATCTTATCATAATTTGTATTGTTATTACTGTTGCAAGAAGGGTCACACTATTTCTAAGTAAAAGTTTAGGAAACTTTTTCTTCCTAAAGTTGACTTTCAATAGTTATCTAAATGCAACCAAATTTTCACTAATCTCCAAGGACCCAATGAAGATTAGGTACCTAGCACTATTTATTAATCATGTAGGAAAAATGTCTTGGTTATATGAAGAGATTATGGGATCTCTTTTATGGAAGCTCAAGGCATAATAAGGTGACATGTGCTTATTGTGTTGACTATGTGACAAGCAAGGCGGATTATGTTGCCAATAAGGTTAACATTTAGTGTTTCTTTATTTGGTAAAAGTGTGTGAATGATTACTAATGTTTCTATCCAAGAAGTGTCGGAAAGGTATTATGTTCAACGAAGTAGATTCATCTTCAACAAGACATACTCAAGTACATCAAATTAGGAGTGATAAACCTAAGATGATGAAACATGAGGAGGGGCAATATAATCATCATGATTGAATAGGATGAAAGTCCAACAATAGGGATGATCATCAAACCAAAGTACCTCTTGGATACATTATTAATTTTCACTTTCAAATACTTGTGTAAGAAGAAAAGTGGTAAGAGCGTTTTGATTTCATTTTTGTTATGTGGCACGTTTTGCATTCATTTCAAATTTCGTTCAAGAGTTCCTAATGGAATGCATGTGCATCCCCCGTCTTGTGTATGGCGAGGTAATACCGTTTCTATCCTTTCTTATTTTGTAAGTATGTATTTCTTTTACCTGTTTATTTCTAGAAGATATGTGGTGTATTATGTGTATGATGTATGCGATATATGTTCACTTCCAAAAATAACAATGCGAACATTGTGTGTTGCATTTTATATGCTTATAGTGACTATATTTAAAATATCTTCATATCTTGATCCATATCTTAAGCAATTTCATGCTTGCATCTTCATGATTTCATGATTCTAGCATACAAACCATAAAATACTATCATATGCATGTGAATCTCATCAAGTAACCATCCATGAGTAAATTTGTACCTCTTAAAGTCATTACAAGTCAAATTGAGTCAAAATTTTGAAAGTTAGGACTCTATAGGTCGACACAGTTACATATAGGTCGGATCATATAGATTATTTTTTAGTTTTTTTCAAAAAAGTAACAGTATAGGTCGATACATATCAGTCATAGGTTGGCACATGGAAATTAAAGGACGATTCATAAGTGCAAAATTGAGTCATTTGAGTTCATTCTCTCCACTCTCTTGCATGCACTAAATCCCAAAATTTCTCCAACTTGCTATTGCACTTGAAAAACATTAAATCTGCATTTCATCTCTTCTTGTTATCAATTTCACATCATTTGTATTCAATTTTTTTCACCAAGTCTCTCTCATTTTCATCAATTTCTCTTATTTTCCTTCTAAAACCTTTACTCATCACATCTCACCAAAATTCCAAAATTCTCTCTTGTTTGTAGTTTATCTTGGTTTCTTTGCGTAGTATTGTGTTTGTCTATCTTGTTTGAGTGTGTGGGTGCTCAAAAATATCTCACATTTACTCATTCTTCATTAAATCATTTCCTCAAATACTTGGTGTGCACTAATCTTTTCAACTTTTCCATGGCTTCCAAGTCAAAGAGTAGTGCTAAGTCCCATCTTGCTACTGAGAATCCATTCACTTTAGTTACAAAGAAGTATGTCAGAGATTTTGAGATAAAGCATAAGTCCTGTCTTGTTGTCAACAAATTCATGTGGAAGCCAGATATGTTTGGAGGCCTGTATCTACCTAATGTCGTGGCGTGAGTAGAGCAACAAAAGATTGACTATTTCCTATAACTGGCTCAAGATTACAATGGGGATCTTGTTCATGTATTTTACTCAGGACTACATGAAATGGATGGCACTCACTTCAAGTTTTCAATAGGTAACCAAGTTTATCAATTTACTTATGAGTTATGGAATACCTTGTTTGGTATTACTATTCCTGATCCTGATCTCGATGAAGAAGTTAATGAGTTAGTAACCGATACTTACACCTATGTAAATTTTGATTGGAATCTTCATGTGAATGAGATACTTAAGGTTCCTCGTCCTACGGATTGTTATGATCCCCTTTCCACTAGGCAATTGAAGATGGTGCCTAGAATTTTGTTGTGGATTATGTCTCACATCCTTCGCCCAAAGAATGGCGGCTTCTCGAAATTTGATTCTCTTGAAATTCATTTGGTGTACATTATGCTGCACATGGTCAAAATTAATTGGCCTCATTACTTTGTGTCTCGTAGGTTCTCTGTCAAGACATGCATCAAAGGTACATCATTTTGCTACCCCTCTATGATTGCTAAGATTCTGAATTATTTCAACATTGGTATGTTGAATCTCTTCTACAAATCTTCTGGCTCATCTCAAGAATTTTCTTAACGTACTCTTACAAACATGAATTATTTTTGGGATGTTAAGCATCGGGCATACTATATTCGCTTAGGTAAGCATGGAAAGAAAATTTATAATTTTGATGATCCTGATGATTTTGATGATGATGCCAATGAGGATCATATGGATGACAAGTAACCAGTAGAAGTTCCTTTTGATGCACCTATTGGAGATGCTACTATGCAAGATGCGCATCATGGGGTTGATCATGGTGCTAATTTTGGTGATAGCTCCGATGATGCTTTCTCGATAATGACAATGCTTCAGAATATGCAAATGAATCAAGATGAAAGGTATGGAGAGGAGTGTAAATAACGAGAAACCTTTGAAGCTACACAAATGGAGCAATTTCGTTTGATGCATGAACATATGGCCACTAAGGATTACGACTTTCAGACTTTTGCTGCCTATAATACGGAAAGTGTTTTGGCCATACAAAAAGATGTGAACTCAAACCATGCTGCTGCTATGGACAGGATTAATCACATGATTATGGCTCAAGAGACTGATGTTGCTCATTATGATCGCTTTTACTGTGAGATTTGTGAGGTTGCATCCTTGGAAGGAAGATCAAGACCAATGCCAAGAGGTCGTGGAAAGTGTTGAAGTGTGTTAGTGTTGTGTTGTGTGTCTTGGGTTTTTAAGTTTGATGTGTTGTGTCTTTTGAGTCTTTCTTGGAGTCCTCGTGCATTTTTATTATGGTTTGGTTTGTTATTTGCTCTTTGGCTATGTATGAACAATGTTTTTGAGATGCTTAAATGGTTGTACTATGTGTGTAACTTGAATGACTCTTATGTATGTTGTTGTGTTTTTTAAGCTTGTGTGTTTACATGTATTGTATGTGAGTGCACTACCTATCTCTGCAATTGCCTCTGTGTAGTATAATACATATGTGTGATGTGTATCTATGTGATACTTCTAATGGATTACTTGTCTCTTTTTGATGTTGTCAAAGGAGGAGAAGATTATAAAGAAGATAATGCACATAAATATGTTTGAAAATATCTTAGGCATGCTCCATGCATCAATTTTTTAGTGTGAAAAATGTTGCATATGCCGACACACACGCGCTCATATCGACCTATAGAATCTTTTGCTTCAATATAGGTCGGCACATAGCTTACTCAGGTCGACCTCCATGCCTCAATAACGAAGATTGTAGTCACTGCCTTTAGGTCGCCTCAGATAGGCCGACCTAAGACCTTTACAGGTCGACCTATTGCTTTCATAGGCCGACCTATTCACTTCAAAACACAATAATTTGTTTTTCCTCTCAATTTTTCTTGCATTCCTTTTGCTTCACATCTCTCATACATATATATATATATACTCATACATGCATCATTTTATAGTAAGATTCTAGTGTAAAACCTAAACGAAACCAGAATTACAAAGATACTCATCATCTTCAACCTCTCTTCTATGCATACACACAATAAAACTACACATAATCTTTTTTTTGATGGGTGACCATCTAGATTAGGGTTGATAACGTCCAATTAGGTTGGTGTACCGAGAATATTGGGTTGAGTTCATTGTGTTTTTCAAATAAGAAAACCAAGATGGGGTTTTCCTTCAAGATCATTGAGGATTTGGAGGTTTTAGACAAGATTACGCAAATAATGATCTAATTGAGTGAAGGCCTTGGGACATGGTGGTTTCCTTGCAATGGAGTAGTGTGAGACAGTGGATCATGTTCGTAAATCTTGGGTTCATCAAATGCGTGCTTGGGATTAATCCGACAGAGCGAAAACCTTGAGACGAGAGGTCTTGCAAGGTAGTAACAAGAACGGGTGGATTGAAGCAGCATTGTTGGTGATTTGATCAACCTTTGATCAAGGGTTTTGGAGGTGGTAGAATCATCAACAACCCATAGGGTTTGTAGGGTTAGAGTTCTTCATATCTTGTATTTATATTATTTGCAAAGTAAGGTTAATTGCAACTATCTCAATTCGAAATTGAGGGCAGACGTACCTATAGGGAGGCCGATTGGGGAACTGCATAAACAAATCATCGTCTCTCTCTCTCTCTCTACACACACACACACACATATCCTTAATTTTTGTATTTGCAAATTATCGAATTTGTTGTTGTTTTAATCAATTTGTTTTAGAAATCAATTTTTTATTACATTTTGAATTAAGGTTTGTTGATATAATCATAATCACTTTGATTATGATTGTCTTTGACCTCAACAAAATAAATTAAATTTCCAAACGTTATCGATTGCACACAAAGTGTTCGATAAATTGTCTTTAGTGACTTTAATTGATTTTTTATCATTGTAAATAAGCTCTACGTGTTGCTTAGTATTTAATTGGTTTGTGATTAATCGTTATTGAACAATTTGTGTTTATTATCATTCAATTGTGTAACTTTACGCATATCCGAGATTTTCAATAGTAGGTTCGGTTAGACGATTCAATTCGAGTTGTTTCCACTGTGCCATAAAACTTTTGAAAACCATTTTTTTCCAAAAGTTTAAATTTTAAATCTGTGATCTATTCATCCCCCTCTAGATCAAAGCCTATCATCTGACACTTCGTGAATTGTAATGCACACTTGTAGAAAATAGTTCGAACAGAGTCTCTAGCGAACTTTATTTATTCTAATGAAGAAAAGGGAAAATATCGATAAAACCTTTAAAAAAGAAAATGGTCGTCACAACCAATTTCGGGTACGGGAGTCGATTATGCAAAGGGAAGGTATTAGCACCCCTCACGTCCGTTGTACTCAACCAGAACCTTTTAGTGAGATATGAGATTTGAATATTAGTGTCATACCCCAATTTTGACCCTGAACCTCCGAATTAATACAATTGTCATAGCATCTGCATCATTTGCATAGCATGACATGCGTTTCATCTTGCATAATGCCCAAATTTCCAGTCAGAATAATTTTGTCGGATTTACAGACAGATCGGTCAAACTGAATCTCAACTGTGTAAAATTAGTGGATGAAAAATTTCAAAATCGAGCTTTCAGATGTCAGTATTCTTGATCTACCTTTAGCGTAGTTTAACCTGGCGTACTCGTTTTATTTTTTTGACTACTTTTTCGGTCTCAGTTTGATTAGTCTGAGCCTTTTAACCGGTCAGATTTTATTTCAAAAATTGATCAAACATTGTCTTTTTCCAATAGGTTTATTTCGCGCTGATCATTTTGGTGCATTCAGTTTAATTTTTCGAGCACTTTTGCGTCCGACTTTTTTTCTTCATTTTGAGCTCGTTTATTTTTGCATTTTTGTCAAAATTTCCAGAATAATAAAATAGAATTAGTAATGGTTTCACTTTAATTTTATTGTGTTTGTTTTGACATATTTGATTTTGTATACCTTATTTTTTTAAAATTTATTTTATCACTAAAAACACTCATTGAGGGCATATTGGGTATTCGAATAATAAGAAAAACCCTAGATGATTCATTGTGTTGTGCATTAAGACGAGAGGGAAATCAATTGAAGGTGGTGCCACTTGTTCTCTTATGATTCTCTCTCTCAATTCAAAATACAACCTAAAAATGCCAACAATTCTGAAAAACAAGAAAGTATGGGCCGTTTGAATGAGTTTTAGTTTTTAGTTTTTAAAAACTATTTTGCAAATCAATTTTAAAAAAGAGTTTTGGAGAAAAAAATAAAAGAAAATATGTTTAATAATTTAAGTTTTGAAAATTGTTTTAAAGTTGAACAATATTACAAATTTGCCATTAATGAAAAATGTAAATTTTTTCTTATTTTTTTACTCTTTCTAATTTCCAAAACTAAAAACCAAAATCAAAAACCTCCAAAATCTATTTTGGTTTTTTAGTTTTTAAAACACTCAAATAGAGAATAGTTTTCAAAAATAATTTTATAAAATTAAACTACCAAACAAGTTTTATAATTTTTAAATTTTAAAAACTTAAATACTGTTTTTGCGAACTAAATCAAACAAGCCCTAAATATTCAGACACCCCATTTTGAACCATCCACTCAACACAAGACACATCACCCAAAAAGAAACCGTAAAGAAAAACAAAAAATAATTCTCTGATGGTGACCTTTTTTTCTAACGAATATTTTCACCTTTGAATATAATAACACTCCACAAAAAAAACAAAATAATTTTCTTTATATCTCTCTCTCCCACTTCTCCACTGTCATGGCATAAAAGATCACTCTTCCAACCTCTACTCACAGTACTAACATCACATAACTCCTAAAATCAACCCTTATCCACATGTCATCAACACAACACAAACTGAATCACCTTCAAATATCATTTCCTTCCACCATATCACATAACACCCTCTTTAACCTCCATCTTCATGGTATACCAACAATCATCAACCACACTTTTTTCAATAACCATCATAAACAACAACACCATGTAACAACTTTCAAAAAAACTAAATTATGAACTTCATAAATCCAACCAACATACACAAACCACAACTCCACCTCAATAATACAAGTGCTTCACTCCATGAAACAACCTTGTAACAGCCCTACACAAACCGTGTTTCACCCACCCGCATTTGCAAACCTTTCCATCATTTTCTTGTTAACTAAACAAACTTCATGATCTCTCTCACATAATCACAACCAACATAAATAACCTCCTCTCCCTCATGTACAAAAAACTCCATTTGCTATGAACTTCTCCTCTTCCATGTAAAATGCCTTTCAACATAATCATCTCCGACAATAATGATAGCCGCCAAACCGACACTCAGCACAACGTGCACACCAGCATTTATAACAGAGCAATAACAACAACACACTATGCTAGAACTTACATGATCTACCACCCCAAACTTCTCTCGCCGTAACTACCGTTTCTTCACTTCCACCGACACAACCATTTCTTCACTTGATTAGTTTTGAACAAATCCAACTTACAAATGTTCAAAATCCAATAATTATAGACGAACACTATGGGGTTAGAGATGCAAAGTTACACATTTGATTCTACATTCATAATATCTATTTTGTCATATCAACTATTAGTGTAATTCTTAATATTTGGTTTAATAATATAACCTTGATAGTTATGTTTTAAATTTTTGTGGAAATTATTAGGAATCTGTTGTGAAAGTGAGTGATGTTAGATAGGTAGAGACGAGATTTGCGATGTTGAATCTATTTTTTTCAGGATTGTTTTGACTTCTTGGAGATGGTTGGAGATAGGTAGTGTTAAATGCAACCTCTATGAGTGGATGAAAAATCCCCTCGACTTTTTATAGTCTTGTTTCGTTTTTTTCCTTCTGCCTTTCTCTTGTATTGATCCTTTTGTATTGGGTTGGAGATCCCCCTTTTCTCCTTTTAATACAATTCCTTATAAAAAAAATGCTATGGATTTAAAGGAACTTCTGCTAGTGACTTGGCTATTAATTTAAAGTATGAGAGTTGCTTCAACGTTGTATTGGATCAAATTAATATTGTTTCTTCTCAATCTAAAACGGAGGCTTAGTCTTATTGCAAAATACTTCATGGAAAAATGGGTTACATTATTCCAAAAGTCAATTGCAATTGAAAATGTTTGTTTCAACAATTAGTTGTTTTACGGGGAAATTTATGTCATATTTCTATCATTTGTAAAATTTCAATAACAGTTGTAAAAAATTATGAAGTTAATGCAATAAAAACATTTCTCATGATATATCAATCTTAATAATTATTTAAATTCCTAGGATTCATACAATCAATAGTTTAGATAATTACAAAAGATTAAATAACTTACATTTAATTAATTTGATATTTTGATTCAAAATTCTCAAAGACATTTCTTGAATTTTTGGATCTTAATTCAATAATAATACAGATCAAAGTATTACGTCAAAGACATTTCTTGAATTGTTTGATCTTAATTCAACAAAAAGTAATTGACTTTATATGCTAACAGGGGATTGTTTATGCTGGCAATAATGGAGCTTATGTTGTGTAGACTTTCATTTGGATGGAGTCTTCTCAATCAGCCTGTTACCCAATGATTTGAACTATTAAAATATAATGGATTAAAGGGTATGCTATTAACATTGTGACTCATGTGCTCTTTGTATTGGAAGAGTCAATTTTGGTATTCTTATTAGTATTGTGATTGCTTATAATTGTTGTTCTCTACTAAATGTGGTCTTGTTTTATTTATATTAAATGTATTTTGGGCTATTTGTTTGATTTTTATTGTATGGTGCTATTTGTAGTTTTTGTGGAGAGGATACTAAAAGTGCAACTAAATGTGAAGAAAATTTATCTTCTTTTGAGAGCTGCAGATGTTGAATCTGCCACTAAACGGTTGCATAATGAGGTCTGTTTATAATCTCATTCACTCATCATAAAATTTCACATAAAATGAAAGATTTTGGTTTGAATATACATAACATTAAATATCAAGTCTAATACTATTAACAAAGGTTTTATTACGTAAAAGTTTTTGTAATTTCGGTCAGTCAATACAAGTGTGACACTAATTACAGTCGTTACAATGTAAATTAACTGTAATTTATTCTACAAATGATGAATAATGGTATAATATCGACACTTTTCGTCGCCGTTTTGTCACGTTGACTGTAATGGAATTTTTTTAAACCGTACTATTAACATTTTTGTTATAACTAGGTCTTCGAAATATTAAAACAAAAACTCTGGAATTGGATCAAATGATCTTGTTACGAAACCAAAAAGAAATTCTCGTTGGTTCCTACTTGAATACACTTTGGAATCTTCTCAGTTCCTACTTGAATACAAAAATGGGTCCATCTACCCGCATGTAGTTCCTGTTATAAATTAGCATATCATAAATAATACTAGAAATAAAAAAATATTAATGATGGAAAACTTTTGAGTTTAACGCAACCACTGACATTCAAGAACTAAAGTTTGTTTAGAAATCCTATTTTACATAAGAAACAATTCAAATATAAATTCATTTAACAAGACATACAATAAAAGAAAAAGCGCCAAAAGTAAAATAAAAAATATTTACAATGATTTAAATCAAGGTAATTAAAACCAGACCAAATATTTATCGGTATACTCACGTATTTAAAGTTTGATTGGGATCGAACCGAAAAATTATAAATTTATTTGAATAACAAATAATTCCAAAACAAAAGGTTCATATCTCAACTCAAGGTCAAAACAAAGAACAGATTAAACAATCCTAGCAACATAAAGGATGCCAAAACAAAACATATTTTCTTACTTAATTTATGTACCTTTTAACTTTATATTTATAACTTATTTATGCTGCAATTTCTTTTATCAGAGATGTAGAAGGATATCACTTATTAAGAGGTCTTAAGAATAAGAATCCTAATTGGAAGATTGTCAAGGTAAGTGATTTGTTTCACTATATTGCTAGTTTTTCAAATACTACCCGCCAAACCTAAACATGAATCATAATTGTAGTTGATTACGATAGTGAACAGTATTCAGAGGCAGGGGTATTGGGGAGACTTGGGAATGACATGATACCCCTCAATTTTGTAATGTTTGCATGTATGTAATTCATTTCTAGATGTCAACAAAATAAAGTTTGTTGTCACTTTTAAAATAGCTAACAAAATTAAAAAATCTTTTTATGTTGTACAATGGCTCCACCTTTTGCATTGTGCAAGACATTGTAGCATATGTCATGCATTGAGGTTTGATATGTTTGAATTTTTGCTTTTGCGTGGGTAATTGGTTGTGTATGATTGCAAGAGGAAGAATTGATAACTGTTTTGGTTTTGCAAGTGTTCTGCAAGAGATAAAATTGATAATTGTTTTGGTTCTGCAAGTGTTTGCATGTTCTTTGATTGTGTCTGTAATAAGGGAATATAATGTTCGATGATGCAAAAGAGAGTCCACTTTAAAAGTATAATGTGTTGGAAATTCACCACAAACTATGGTAATTCCTCTTCAATCTTGTTCTCAAGATGCATAACGAACCACAAACACGCAATGACAATGATGAAGATGAAGAACAAATAGCAAGAAAGAAAACGAGAGAAGAGAAATATTTGGAGAAGAGAATGTTACCCACGAACTGTGGGATTTCAGAAATTTATTTCACTTGCAATCTTGCAACTGTGAATATACAAAACACTAGGATTGTGATAATCTTCATTGCTTGTTCTGCTTCTACGTTCTATTACAAAGTACAGGTATTTATAGATTTAGAATTACAAATGCCCAAAACACTAAAGGCCCAAAATATCAAATCTAATCTAAATCATATCAAATCTAATCTAGAAACAAATCTGTGGTGAAACAACCTGTTTTGACACACTGCTTCAGCAATTCGACTTCGACACTCTTGGCTTCGACTTTGACACTTACACACTAGGAATTACAATTTAACACACCACCTATTTCATTGTGTCTAAGTTGTCTACATTCATCATGGCTCTTAGTCTTTTGAAGGCTTCGACCTGCACTCCCTTCGTCATGATATCTGCAATCTGATTCTCAGTTCTGCAGTGTTCTAAATTCATCTTCCCTTATGCTACATGCTCTCGAAGATAATGGAACCTCATTTCGATGTGCTTGCTTCGACCGTGAGCTATCAGATTCTTCGCCAAGTTGATAGCTGACATGCTGTCGATCTTCATGGTAATTGCTCCATGACTCTTCCCTGTAATTTCTTCGACCAAGTTCACCATCCAAGTTGCTTGACATGCATAAAGAGAAGCAGCTATATATTCTGCTTCACATGATGACAATGCCACTACTGGCTCCTTTCTCGAACTCGAAGCAACCGGTGCACCACCTAACATAAACACATATCCAGCTGTGGGTTTTCTATCCTCAACGTCACTACACCAGCTGGAGTCGGTGTATCCCACTAACTTGCATTTTTTCCCTTGATCAGCTGCAGGAAATAAAATGCTGTAGTCGAGAGTCCCTTTCAGATACCTAAGTATCCTCTTCGTCGCTATTAGGTGTGATACCTTTGGCTTCTGCATGAATCTACTTACCATACCCACACTGTACGCTAAGTCAGGCCTTGTGTGACAATGGTATCTAAGTGACCCAATAAGTCTTCTGTATTGGGTTGGGTCGACATCATCTTCATCTGAATCCTTCCACAGTTGCAGTCTGGTCTCAGCTAGATTCGAAGTTGGGTTGCAATCTTGCATCTCAAATCTCTTGAGTATTTCGCCTGCATATCTTCTTTGGTGCATCATCAAACCTCTACTAGTCTTGTAGAATTCGATGCCAAGGAAATATGAGAGATTTCCCAAGTCTGACATTTCAAACTCCTCACTCAGGTCATGTTTGAAATCTTCGATCTCCTTCTTGCAACTCCCTGTTATAAAAAAATCATCGACATAGAGGCATAGTATAAGCAATTCATTATTGCTTCTCCTTACATACACTCCATGCTCAGGCGTACACTTCACAAATTCCTTCTCCCTCAAGAAGATGTCGATTTTCTTATTCCAAGCTCTTGGAGCTTGCTTAAGTCCACACAGGGCTTTATGCAGCCTGTACACCTTTCCTTCTTTGCCTCGTTTCACATACCCAGCTGGTTGTGCGACATAAACTTCTTCATCTAAGGGGCCATTAAGGAACGCACACTTCACGTCCATCTGACATGTGTGCCAATTTTTCATATTTGCTAGACCAACAACCAACCTGATTGTTTCGATTCTAGCAACAGGTGCGAACACTTCATCGAAGTCGATTCCTTCCTTCTGTAGAAATCCTTTCGCCACAAGTCTGGCCTTGTGTCGAGTTACTTCTCCTTTAGGACTCACATTTACCTTGTAAACCCACTTCACGTCGATTTCCTTCTTGCCTTGAGGCAATTCAACAAGTGACCAGGTGTTATTGACTTCGATGGACTCTAACTCTTCATTCATTGCTTTCACCTACTTCAAATCTTTCAATGCCTCAGCTGCATTGACTGGTTCGACATCTGCGTAGAAAGCATAATGTACCAGCTCACCCTCTTCATCGACCACATCATCTGATGTAACTACACATTCTTGCAACCTTGCAGGGCATGTGTCTTGTTCGTCGAGGTCTGCTTGAACCTGCTTCATCTGCAACTGGTTCCTGTCGAACTTCTCTTTCGACTTCAGTGGCTGGTTCTTCACAAGAGATTCTCACTGAATCCTTCTTGGTATTCTGAGTCCAGTCCCATTCTTTAAGCTCATCTATGATCACGTCCCTGCTGATCACTACCTGCTTACTCACTGGGTCGAACAACTTGTAACCTCCAGTCGAATGATATCCTATCAAGATCATCTGATTCGACTTGTCATCAAGTTTCCTTCTCAACTGATCTGGCACATGTTTATGTGCTATAGATCCAAACACCTTCAAGTGGCTGAGGCTAGGCTTGACACCAGACCAACATTCCTCTGGTGTGATTCCTTCAAGATTCTTCATCGGACATCTGTTCAAAATATATGTTGCTGTCGAAACCGCTTCTCCCCATAATTCTTTGGGTAGATGCTTTCCATTAAACATATTTCTCACCATATTCATGATGGTTCTGTTCTTTCGTTCTGCAACTCCATTTTGCTGTGGTGTGTAGGGTGGTACTTCCTCATGCACAATTCCTTCTTTTTCACATAATGCATCGAACTCTTTCGACACATACTCTCCACCACCATCTGTCCTCAGAATTTTCAACTTTCGACCACTCTGTCTTTCGACCATGGATTTGAACCTGGAAAATACCTCCATCACACCACTTTTCTTCTTGATGAGGTAAGTTCATAACTTTCGACTGTAATCATCTATAAACGTGACAAAGTATTTGTTGCCACCAATCGAATCCACCTGGATTGGACCACATACATCAGAGTATATGATTTCCAGAATTGCCTTTGACTTCCTTCTTGCATCCTTGCTGAAACTATTCTTGTGTTGTTTCGACTGAACACACTCTTCACAGACTTCACTTGGAATGTCGATTTCTGGTAATCCTGAAACCATATTTCTTCTCTTCAGCTCTCTGATGTCATTGAAGTTGAGATGGCCTAGTCAAAAATGCCATAACCACTCATCTCTGCTGGCTGCTGTTGCTAGACACTTGTGCTCCATCACCTTGAGTTCAATCTTGAAGGTCCTATTCTAAGACATTGGAGCCTTCAAGATCAACCTACCACCTGCGCCGAGAACTCTCATCATCTTGTCTTCGACAACTACCTTGTAGTTCTTTTCGACAAGCTGCCCTATACTGAGCAAATTACTCTTCAGGCGTGGTATGTACAACACATTAGAATTTGTTGACCTTTTTCCATCTTTCCTCATAATCAAAACATCACCAACACCTTCAGCTGCTAGAGTGTTGTCATTTGCAAACTTCACTGTGTTCTTCGACGAGGGCTTCATGTTGACAAACCAATCTTTCCTTCCAGTCATGTGTGATGAGCATCCTGAGTCCAAGTACCAATGATCTTGGAATCTTTCTTCATCTTTTGTTGTGACCATCAGCAACGTCTCTTCTTCTTCATGTTTCGCCAGATTTGCATAAGTTTCTTGATTTCTCTTCTTTTTTGGACAATCACTAACATAGTGACCATACTTCTGACAATTGAAACATTGAATGTGACTTTTGTCTAGCTTTTGACCACCACCTCTTCCTCTACCTGCAGCACCACCTATTTGGTTGCCTTGGTTCCAAGGTTTCTTCTGAGTCAAATTACTGCCTCCTCTACCTTTGTTGCCATTCACGTTTCCTTTGCCTTTTCTTTCTTTTTCTGATTGTGCCTGCAAAGCCATATCACTCTTTGACTTTCCTGCATCTCTCTCAGCCATCCTTTGTTCATGAGACTCAAGCGTCCCTTGAAGCTCTTCTTTTGTCAATGCTGACAAGTCTTTCGAATCTTCTATGGCTACTACCACGTGGTCGAATTTTGGAGCCAATGACCTCAAGATCTTTGAAACAACTATTCTTGATGTCAACACCTCTCCACATACTTTGATTTGATTCACCAGTTTTGTAACTCTGGTGAAGAAATATGTAATACTTTCATTGTCTTCCATATGAAGTAACTCATAGGTTCTCTTGTGAGTTTGTAACCTCACCTCTTTCACCTTCTCTGCGCCTCCAAACGACTTTTCAAGAATCTACCATGCTTCCTTCGCTGACTCTACATCACTAACTTTTTCAAATTTATCTGGATCAACACATTGATGGATTATAAAGAGCGCTTTATAATCTTTATTCTTCAACTCTTTGTGTGCAGCCTTTTCTTGATCCGTCGCGTTCTCCCCAAGCGGTGTTACTCCTTCCTTCACAAGATCCCAAAGATCTTGATAACAGAAAACCACATTGATCTGCTTTCACTAATTCTCATAATTATCTTTCTTGAGAATTGGTAGGGTCGCCGGAAAGTGCCCATTTGAATGATTCATAGCCATCACGATTTTCCTCCTTGAATCGCAACCGGAGCTCAAGATACCAGATGTTGGAAATTCACCACAAACTATGGTAATTCCTCTTTAATCTTGTTCTCAAGATTGATAATGAACCACAAACACGCAATGGCAATGATGAAGATAAAGAACAAACAACAAGAAAGAAAACGAGAGAAGAGAAATATTTGGAGAAGAGAATGTTACCCACGAACTGTGGGATTTCAGAAATTTATTTCACTTGCAATCTTGCAAATGTGAATATACAAAACACTAGCACTGTGATAATCTTCACTGCTTATTCTGCTTCTACGTTCTATTAAAAAGTAAAGGTATTTATAGATTTAGAATTACAAAGGCCCAAAACACTAAAGGCCCAAAATATCAAATTTAATCTAGAAATAAATCTGTGGTGAAACGACCTGTTTCGACACACTGCTTCAGCACTTCGACTTCGACACTTAGACACTAGGAATTACAATTTAACATAATGTTTGTATATAGAACCTGTACTGAAATTTTTTGACTTTGTCTATGCAATCCTGCATAACAAATGTAAGACTCCTGCTCCTATATATCATTATTCACTGTGAAAGATACTTTAGGTTGATGACATATTTGTGATAATTTCTAAAACATTGTAATGTTGTTTTTGGTATTTTATTGTATCTAAGATTTTGTATGTAGTCAAATCATCAAGATAACGGATGGGCTTGTGGATATTATGTCATGAATAATATGTTTGACATTGTTGATGCTTCTATTGTTGAAAGATTAGATGAGGTAGTATCTTTTAAAATATTTTCGTATTGCATGTATTTATTGAAAAACATGTAAATTATTGTTTTAATATGTAGTTGTTTAATTTATTATCTGTTGAACTTGTAGATATTCATAGACAACTCATCTTATGAAAAAGAGACAATTGACCACATTCGACAACTTTGGGCTCAATGTTTTTTGCAAATGGTTGAAGAGCATAAGCACCAAGAAAACAAAGAAATGTTGTCAAAACAAAATCGAAGGAAAAAAAATTATATACGAAGAAAGTGACATGAAATATTATGACTTGGTTGAATATTTTGTTGTTACATGAAAAATATTTTATTGATTACTATGACTTCTTAGTACAAAAATATGATTTTGTATACGTTTAGGTACATGAAATATGATTCAGCGGTATACAAAAATATGATTTTGTATACAAAAATATGTAGAAATATTATGACTTCTTAGTACATGAAATATGATTTTGATGTATGACTTTTTAGTATTAGATAATATGATTCAGCGGTATACAAAAATATCAGGTTAAATGAAATAGGGCGTAAATGCAATTAAATATAATATAATAATCATATTTCACATATGTGATAACTAAAATTGGGTGTAATATACCAAATGAAATAAAGGGTAAATGGAAGTAAATATAATTCAATAATCATATTTTACACCCGTGATAACTAAAATAGAGTGTAATAAACTAGATTTTTACACCCTATTTAAAGAAAATAGGACCCTATTTAAAGAAAATAGGGTGTAAATTTGTTGACATTCATAGTAAGCATTAAATATTTTACACCCAATTTTTGTCAAATGGGATGTAAATTTGTTTTGATTTAAATGTATATTTTTAACAATTTACACCCGTTTTCTATTAAAAAAAAAGGTGTAACTTAGCATGTATTTACACCCGTTTTTAAACGGATGTAAATTCGTTAGGCATTTCTCATCCGTTGAATTTACACCCTCCAATAACGGGTGTAAATTGCATAAAAAAATAGGTGTAAATTTATCTTTTTGTACTAGTGTCCAAACATGAATCTCTTTCTTGCCGTTGCAAAAACCACGTAAAACCTCCTTCCCAAATAACTGTAACACACCTTCAAAGGAGAAGAAGAAGGAAATTGAAGTCGTTGCCGCCGTAAAGCTCCATTTCCGCTACGTCTTGCCGTTTTGTTACATTGGTAATCACTTTGTTTCTTTATCTTTTCATATGGCTTTAGGTCTATTTAGATTTTTTAAGGTTTGATTTATTGCATTTTGTTTCATTTTCTTAGCTGTGCTTTTGTTTAAGTAAGAAACATAGAGAGTAGAGAAGGAATATAAAGGACGTGAGAGTGATAGAGAAGAGATGCATGAGAGCAGAGAGAGAGAGACGCAAAAGAGAGCATGGAGTTTTGGATTTTTCACTTACTGTTTGCATCTACATGGTTTTGTGTTCATTTTTTTATTTTTCTTTCCTTTCCTCATCAAACAGTACATGTGAGAAAGAGTGTAACAAGTTTATTTTGTTTTATTTTTCTCAATCCAGTACCACGTGGCACAATGTGTGTGTAGTATTTCTTTTATTTTTAAAAATAATAAAACTTTCTATTTCATGTTAATATATATGTATTCCTCGAATCTTCGTTCCTTAACAGGAGCTCGTTTACCACTTGAGCCCAAATGCTTGGTTAGTAACATTTTGTTTGATAAGTTATTATATTCAATGCTATTCTTTTCTTGCTTTTATAAAATACTGATCATTACTAAAGTATCAATAGTATGTTAGTATATCTTCATTATTTCACATTTACAACCATTTTCATATGAAGTTTTTTGATGCTTTATTAATTAGTTAGTTAAGGCATTCTTCTCTTATCTTTATTATTATTATTATTATTATTTTTTAATTTGTATTTTCATTTATTTATTTGTGTTTAATTTAAAATATTAATTATTTAATTATTTGTTTAATTAATTAATTAGATGTTATTTAATTATTTGCTTTGTTAATGGTTAATTAGATTATTTGATTAATTATTACATTACGATTTCGGAGTTAAAATTTAATTTAACTTTCGAGAACCATTTGGATGCATGATGCGTGTTGAGGGCACTAACGTGACCGTCGAACTAAGACTGCAAGTATACAGCTGTTCATGTAGTTTTAAATAAGGATGTCGAACCCACAGGGAAGGGATAATCAAACTAATGCAATCAATAGTTGCAGTGTAAAGCTAAGGCTAAGGATTTACGGAAATTAAACGGAAATGAAAAATTACTAATTCTAAAGGTTTTAGGAAATAATAATAAAACCGAGTCCCGAATATGGATTCTGCGTACCTAAGGGACTTGTAGAAGTCGGGTGCTAATTACAACTACACTTCGTTCCGTAGGAAGTACTAACTTAAGGACTCTGTCTCACACTCTCGCGCTATCGACAAGAACCCACCTAACAACCACAGGATTTTGCTCTCGCTCGCCCGTTTTAATTGAAAAGCGTATTTTGGAAGTTAATGAAATTCTAAACGATGCCTAAAGCGCTCTCGCTGTTTTTAGGATCAGTGTCTAGTTTACTATCCGTTCTTTCCTCACACTCTCGCGCTATCAGTCCAAACTTAGTATATTCCTCACTTTCGTGTCGGAATAATAAAACATGAAAAATAGAAACAAAGACCAAAACTAGCATGCATTCAATTAAAGTCGCACCTACATTTTCTACGGAGTCCCGTTGGTAACGACGGTCCTCACACGCCGAACTCAAGCAAATTTAGCAACACATATTGGTTTTAATTACAAACATAGTTACAGTCATTAACATGGAAAAATACATAGCATGCAAGACAAGAATATTAAATTGCAGAATAAAAGTAAACAAAAGTAAATAACCTGTAAAAGAAAATACGAAATTTGAATTGCAGAGAGAAAACGCCAGAAGGCTTGTTCGAAATCAAAATACAGCACAGAATGTAAATTACAAGCAAATTGTGACAATTCCTCATGTGAGTAATTGTCGCTCTTAAAGAAAATATACGCCTAAACAGACTTCGACAGAGCTTCCGCGTCTAAAATCGGGTCACTAAAACATGAATGGAAGGTCATATATATAGAGAAATATCCCAAATGTAACCGCCAATTCGTGTAAAAGAAGTGGAGGGAAAATAGGGTGGAGAAAACTGCCCAAAGCAGTTGCAGTTTTTAAATTCTGCAACTGCGCTGTCATGGCGAGTGCCACCAGGCCATGGCGAACGCCATGATCCTAGCCCTTTTAAATACGTGGCATCCTTGCTCATGGCGAATGCCATTTGGTGATAGCGAACGTCATATCAGTAGAATAGCAGATTCTGCTCTTCTTTGCTGAATTTTCCTCGTCTTTTGTTCTTCTTCGATCCTTTGCCCGATTTCAACACAGATGAAGTTGTCAACTACAAAACACATAAAACACAATCAAATACAAATAAAAATCGAATAAAAACGAACTAAACACATGCGTAATGAGCCAAAAAGTACGATACGATTTCTCGTTATCAAACTCCCCCATACTAAGACTTTTGGTTGTCCTCAAGCAAACTCCCGTCATAATTAAAAGGGTTAATACACATTTTAGACCCTGCCATTAAAAAAAAAATCAGATCCCGTCCCTGCCATTTGAAGATTCTTTCATTTTAGCCCCTCAATGGACACAGTTAGCAGAATCTGTGACGTGGCGTTGCTTTGTTGGCTTTTTTATTTATTTTTATTCTATTAATGTGACGTGTCAGCTTTGTTGGATTTTTATATTTATTTTCTTTTTATTTTTAATACACACGTGGCATTTTAATTATTATTTTATTGTTTATATATTGAAAGGTTAAAAGGATAAAAAATGCCCACACCAAGTATTGATCCCATGTCTTAATGCGTGCAAGAAGATCCTCTTACAACTAGACTATTATGCATTCTTTGTTTATGGTTTGTATCAAATATATATAAACTTAACTAAACTAAACTAAATTTAATATAAATTAAACTAAACTAAATTTAGTTGTATGTTGAAATATTTATGATTTGTTTATTTATTTAATATTTAATATTTAATATAAAGTACACTAAATTTTATTTAATTACAACATTTCAAACGTTTTAATAAACTAAAATTTATTTTAATATTTTATTTATAAATTAATATTAACGTTTTAATAAACTAAACTAAATTAATATTAACGTTTGAACTAATTTAATATTAAATTAATCTTAATTTAAAATATTTTTATTTTCAGTTTATTTTTAATTATTAATATTAAAACTACTATTTTAATTAAAAATATTTTTATTTTCAATTTATTATTAAATATGTAAATATATAATTACATTTTTATTTTCAGTTTATTATTTGTTCTGGACTGGACCAATGGCTAGACATGGCCCAATCCACTTCAGCTCCAGAGCGGCCCAAATTGCCTAAGTCCAATCCACAAAGGGGCAAAAGTTACCTTTCTGCCCCTCCAATCGGGCAGGAACTGCACCGCTCCTCCCCGGAAACAATGCCCGTTACGCACGGCTCGTCCACTCCCCGAACAGCTATGGGCAGGTGCCCGAAATAGTGCCTATGCCCGACATAACGGCTAGTTTTGGGCACCCTGCCTGACATAACGGCTAGTTTGGGTAGTTACATATTCTTCGGGAAAACGGTTATTTCGCCCCGAAAATAGGACCGTTGACCACGCGCTGGGGGCTCTATATAAACCCTATCGCTTGAGAGGGCCAGGGATACAATATTCACCCTAAGAACTCACTTTGTACTTGCCCTTTTCTCTCTGACCCTTTCTTACTTAAGCATTGGAGTGCCTTGCAGGTACACCCCCTCCTCCTCTCCATACGACCAGCATCCCAAGCGTACTTGGTGGCCCATTAGTACAGGATCTGATCCAGCCTTCACGATCAGTGGCGCCGTCTGTGGAAAACATTGTTCTCCCATCTTCATTTCCCCGGAAACCGAAGATCAAAGCAAATTTCAAAGATCATCATCATGGCCTCTTAAGATCACACCAAGGGTGCTCTCCAAACTGCTATCCTCCCCGTCAACAAGACCGACGTTGACAGCCCATCATCTCTCCTCCGAGATGTCCACTTTCTGAGGGACGGGGCTACACCTTCTCCTTCCCCTACCCCTGCTGACAGCAACAACGATCAGCCCTCGCTAGACGTCCAGCCCATTCCTGTTTTTCCCAATGCCGACCCGGCTGTGGCAGCCCTCCTGGAGGTGATCAACAAAACCAACACCCTGATCCTGCAGCAGAACGAAAGAATCGGGGCGTTGGAAGAATTAAGCCGTCCAAGATCCCCTCCTCCGAGGAGGAACCAACGACGATCTAGGAGCCCGCAGCCCTAGAGAGATATTGACCAGAGACTGCGCCAAGAACCTGACCCTCGCGCCGCCCGAAAGCGTGACCAGGTTTCCCCGCGTGACCATCACTCTCCCGGCCACAAGAGGACTCGAAGGAACGAGCAGTCTCCCCCGGTCAAGTCTAAAGGCCGGGCCCATTCACCTTCTCCTCGAAGGAACCGCTCGCCTTCTCCTCGAAGGAACCGCTCACCTTCTCCCCGAAGGAACCGCCGCCACGAGCGTGCCCTTCGGTCCCCGTCATTCACCAGTTCTAGCAGCGACGATGAGCCTCGCGGCCCATTGTCCCAGGAAATATGGGCTACCCGTCTCCCTAAGGGCCTGGAGAAGCCCCCGTCACTGGGCACGTGCAACGGGACTACTGACCCCGACGAATACATCGAGAACATCGATGCGCTATTGGACTATCGTGGCGTACGGGGCGCCATCAAGTGTCGGCTATTTCTGACTACGCTCCGGAAAGAGGCAATGACATGGTACAAGCAGCTGCCCGAAGAGTCCATTACTTCCTGGAGGCAACTGGGCAGAATGTTCTCGCGACATTTCACAACTTCTCACCGTCACCCCAAGACTGAGGCCTCCCTTAGAGCTATAATCCAAGGAAAGGACGAACCCCTCCGCGCATGTATCGAGAGGTTCAACAAAGAGGCAGTGCAGGTCCCTACAATGGACAAGATGAAGAAGTTTCTGCTAAAGCAAGGACTCCATCCGGGCTCCGAGTTTTCTAAAGCCATTGGCCTCGCACCTCCGAGGAACCTAGACGCCCTCCTCCTCAAAGCTCAATTGCACATTCAGTACGAGGAGAAGGTGGCGGCCAGCAACGTCCGAGCATCACGTCATCAGGAGAATGCTCGGGCCTCCAGAGGCGAGGAAGCCTTAACATCTCACCGAGGCGAGTGGAGGCGCGAGGACCGTCCTCGGGACTCCCGCAACAGCAAGGAACCCTCCAGGCGATTCCACGACTATACTCCCCTGACAGTCTCCAGGGAGAAGATACTGTCCAAATGCGCAAATTCGGAATTCAAGCAAGCAGGGGTCCACTTCCCCAAACAACTACCGGCCAGACCCAACGCCGACAAATCAAAATACTTCCATTTCCACAAGAGTCACAACCACACTACTGAGGAATGCATCCATCTGAAGGATGCTATCGAGATACTAATCAGAGATGGCCATCTGAAACAGTTCGCGAAGAAGAAGGACACTCCTCGGCCGAACGCCCAGGAGTCCAAGAGAATAGGGGAAGAGGCACCCTCCTCGGAAGACGCCAATATCCAGGTCGCTATGTCCATATCGCGACCAGAGGACTTCTACATCCAGGAAAAACTCAGCGCCCCTGCTTATTTCGCAGCCCACAGCCCGTGGGAGACGTTTCCCTCCGCCATGGTTATCTCTGGCGGGGGCTTCAACAAAGTCACGGTGGGCTCCGTGAAATGAAAGTTCGAGCATCTGATCAACACAAGCTCCAATAAGGTGACCACACTCGATCATGCCCAGAAGGGCTCTATCCCCATCTCCTTCTATCGGGAAAAGCTCCTCAGGGGATCCCCAAACTCGAGCATACCTTTTCTCGTCAGAGCCCGAATGGCGAACTTCGACGTTCGCAGAATCCTCATCGACCAGGGCAGCTCAGTCGACATTATGTACTCCCAGCTGTTTTCAACACTTCAGCTGGACGAATCACACCTTACCCCCTACCTGGGGTCTGACTTGTAGGGATTCAACGGATCAGTGACCAAGCCATGGGGATACGTCGAACTAATCGTAACCTTTGGATCAGCTGAGACGGCCAGATCCGTCAAGGTGCAATTTCTGGTGATCGACTGCCCGTCACTTTACCAATGCATATTTGAAAGGCCAACTCTGCTCGAGTTGGTAGCCGAGCCTTCAACAGTCCACCTCAAGATGAAGTATTACACTTCAAAAGGGATGGTCGCCACACTCCACGGCGACATCAAAGCAGCACGATGATGTTTTGAAGCAGCCAAAAAGGGGCTCAACGCCATCACATCCAAGCCAAAGGGATCAAGTAAGCCAGCCTTTACCAGCAGCTCCGAGGAAGCCAACCCTCTCGACCTCGACAGCCGCTTCCCCGAAGAAGACCAACAGGAGAACCGAGCAGCTTCAGCCAACCCATCTACATCGTCCAACGACAACTCCCATCCGATGCGTCCAATCCCGGATGGCAACTTTGAGATCGTTTTGTTCAGCGACGACCCTCAGCGGGGAGTGAAGATTGGAGCAGACCTGCCCGACATCGCGAGGAAGTAGCTCAAAGCATGACTCCGTGAGAATGCCGACCTCTTCGCCTGGAGCACCACCGAGATGCCCGGCTTGGACCCGTCTGTCGCCTGCCACCAACTGACGATTGACCCGGCCGTCAAGGCCGTAGCACAACGTAGAAGAAAGCAGTCTCCGGAAAAACAGAGGCTGCAGAAAAAGCTGTAAAGGACCTCCTCGAGGCCAAATTTATTTCGGAAGCCAAGTACACCACTTGGCTGTCCAACGTTGTACTCGTGAAAAAATCTAATGGAAAATGGCGAATGTGCATTGATTACACCGATCTTAACAAGGCATACCCAAAGGATGCCTATCCCCTCCCCAATATTGATAAACTTGTTGATAATTCTGCCGGTTTTAAACTTTTATCGTTCATGGACGCCTACTCAGGCTATAATCAAATTCCAATGGCGATGGCCGGTAAAAAATGCACGGCCTTCATGACTGAATCGGGTAACTATTACTACAACGTAATGCCCTTCGGCCTGAAGAACGCTGGAGCGACCTATCAAAGAATGATGAAAAAGGTTTTCCGGGAAGAGATAGGTGACATGCTCGAAGTTTACATGGACGACATGATCATAAAATCCCACGAGGAAACCGATCACACTGCCTATTTAAGGAAGGTCTTCGAACATACCAGAAAATACAAAATGCGTTTTAACCCGGAGAAGTGCACGTTCGGTGTCTGGGCAGGGAAGTTCCTCGGCTTCTATCTAACAGAACGGGGAATCGAGGCCAGTCCCGATAAATGTCGAGCATTCTCCGCGTTTCCAATGCCCAAGTCAAAGAAATCCATCCAGTCCCTCAACGGGATGCTCGCGTCACTATCTCGTTTCGTGGCCAAATCCGCCCAGCACGCCCTACCATTCTTCAAACTCCTCCGTAAGGAGGCAGCGTTCGAGTGGACCGAGGAATGTGACAAGGCTCTTCTCCATCTGAAGCGGGCACTCTCAGAGCCATCAGTCCTCTCTCGCCCGGACAATGGCGAAACCCTGTACCTATACCTCGCCGTAGCAACCGAAGCAATAAGTGCCGCTCTCATCCGCGAGACACCTGACGGACAGAAGCCTATATACTTCACGAGCAAAGCACTGCAAGGACCAGAGTTAAGGTACCAACAGATAGAGAAAGTGGCCCTGGCCCTCATCAACGCAGCCAGAAGACTAAGACACTACTTCATGGCCCACACGATCGTGGTTCAAACAGATCAACCCATAAAGCAGCTGCTGGGACGACCAGACATGGCCAGTCGAATGCTCAAATTGTCGCTTGAACTATCCGAATTTGACATCCAATATGAAAGCAGGAAAGCCCTCAAGGCCCAACCTTTGGCCGATTTCGTCGCAGAAATGACGTTCGCAGACTTCCCCGCGAGAGAAGCACGCAAATGGACCATTTTCATGGACGACGCCTCCAGCTCAGAAGGAAGCGGTGCGGGCATCATACTGGAAAGCAACGAAGGAATCATCGTTGAAGTATCTCTCACCCTGTCCTTCCCAACCTCTAACAACCAGGCTGAGTACGAAGCCTTCCTCGCTGGGTTACGTCTAGCCGAGGACCTGGGCGCAGAAGAAGTCATTATTTGCACAGATTCACAACTCGTGGCTCTTCAGGTCCGAGGAGAATATCAAGCCAAAAACGACAACCTGACCGAATACTTAGCTCTGGTCAAAAAGGAAATGGCGAAGTTCGTAACAGTAGAAGTGAAACATGTTACCCACGAACATAACGTGTGAGCAGACGTTCTATCCAAACTAGCCAGCACAAAGAAGAAAGGCAAAAACAAATCCGTCATACAGGAAGTACTTCCTCGACCCAGTATCGAGAAGGCCTCCCCGACCCTCAACATACAGGTGATCGGTGACAACAACTGCTGGATAACCCCTGTTTACAACTATCTTGCTAAAGACGAACTTCCATCCGACCCAAAAGAGGCCAGCGTAGTTAGGGGAAGAGCTTGCTCCTACGTCCTGGTCGAAAATAAACTCTACATGCGGGGATTCTCCATTCCACTGCTCAAGTGTGTCGAGGAAGAAATGGTCTCACACATCCTGCGCGAAATCCACGAGGGAATCAACGCCCAACACCTGGGTGGAAGGTCACTTGCCCGAAAGGCCCTCCGAGCGGGGTATTACTGGCCAACCATGCAGCACGACGCTAAAGAACACGTGAAGAAATGCGATAAATGCCAACGACACGGGGACATGCACCTGGCTCCACCTAACGAGCTCAAGGCAATGTCCTCCCCGTGGCAATTTGCATGGTGGGGCCTAGACATTCTAGGACCCTTCTTAGTAGGATCGAATCAGAATAAATACCTAATAGTGGGCGTAGACTACTTCACGAAATGGATAGAAGCGGAGGCTCTAGCCAAAATAACTTCCCTCAACATACTGCATTTCTACAAACGAAACATCCTTGCACGTTTCAGCATTCCCCAAGCAATAATGACAGACAATGGGATGCAATTCACGGACAGGAAGTTTCAGGACTTCGTCGCCCAACTGGGCACGAAGCAGCACTTCGCATTCGTGGAGCACCCCCAAATAAACGGGCAGGCTGAAGCAGCTAACCGAGTCATCCTTCGAGGCCTCAAACAAAGGCTGGACGAAACAAAGAAGGCTTGGGTCAAGGAACTGCACAACATATTGTGGGCATACCGCACAACTCCACACTCTACAATCGGGGAAACCCCTTTCCGTCTAGCATACGGGACCGAAGCTGTAATTCCTGTCGAAGTTCACGTACCCTCCAGGCGGACAGAGTCGCCCCTAGACGAGGAGATGAACGATGAATCATTAAGAGAAGAACTCGACCTCGTCGAGGAAATCCGAACCGGGGCAGCCCTCCGCGAAGCCTCACTAAAACAAAAAATTACCATCAGGCACAACTCCAAGGTGATACGACGAGAGTTCAACATGGGAAGCCTTGTTCTAAGAAGAAACCACAAAGACTCTCGCGAGGATAAACTAGCCGTCAACTGGGAAGAACCCTATCATGTCCGAGCAAAAACGGAGAATGGGGCCTATTACCTAGAACATCTCAACGGGGAAGAACTTGCTCGACCATGGAACATTGAAAAGCTAAAATGATACTATAGCTAAGGCCCTAATTCTAGGTTCGACCCGTCACGACGATGAACGTCATCTACCGACCACCATGCACGCCTAGGTACAAGCGTCACATACCAACAAAGCAGAACCCCGCTCAGTAACGAGCCGAGTAACTGCTCGACGGTGGTCCTCGATGGAGCATCGCCGTCGTCAAAGTACCATGACTGGCAGAACCCCAGCTCGCGATGGGACGTTCACGCCGCAAACTCAGGCCTCAAACGCGACCTGAGCTCCGCATCCCCGCCAGGACATTCCCCGGTCGTTCCACCAGTACCCCTCACTGCCGATCACATCTACAACGAGCAATCCCCTAAAACTTCACATAAGGCAAATACTCCCTATCACGGGAAAACATACATTCACAACAAGCATGAGTGCAACACTTAGCATAAAATAAAAGCAAGTAAACCATGCAAATAACAGAACCAGCCACCAAGACCAGGCATATAATTTAAACATAATAAGTGGCCACTAGGACCACGGCTGTGCTGGATTACATAAAACGGGGGCTATGCTCCCCAAATAGATTACAACAATTACGCGGCACGCAGGCCGGACAAATTACAACAACAAAAAGACAAACCCCTCACGCGTCCATCTGATCGGCAGGCTTGGGCTGAGGCCCCTGGCTCTCCGCGGGCTGATCCTCGGCATTTCCTTCAAGAAGGGCGTCGGGCATAACGATCTGGCCATCTTCAACATGCGCCAGATAATGGGTACCCTCGACAGAGAAGTCAAGCTCGGGGTTCACCACCCACAGTTGAGCCACGACATTTCTGAAGGATTCGTCTGCGACGACAATACTGTCATCCTCGGCCAGCAGCATGCGGGCGACTAGCTCGGACCTTGTCCTTAATTCCTTCACATATTCAGGCTCATCTTCACCCAGAGCGTTGACCGCCCTCAGCTGCTGGACCAGCTCCTCGGCCGCCTTCTTCTCCGCAGCCAGCGTAGAATTCTCTTTCTTCAGCCTGGCCACCTCCTCTTTAGCCTTCTTCCGAGCATCGTCTACACCCTTGGCCTCTTCTTTGAGGGACGCCATGGTAGCCCGGGCAGTATTAAGTTCGGACTCAGTTGTAGAGTCCCCTTCAGCATAAACGGCTGCCATCTCCAGCATCCTAACCAAAGCTGAAGCATCTTGATCCACCAACGCCCTCTTGCTCGGACAATCCAAGCTCTCTAAATGAAGAGATTCTTCCCGAGGCATGACCAAAGAGTTCCCCTAAAAAAATCTCCTATCAAGGATACAAGGAGGAAGCTCGAACCTCCTTTTCTCCGGTACCCGGGTGAGATCCACAACATCAGTAACCCTTGGCTACTTGGATCGTCCGGTCAAAGGCAGGGGAGATCCCCAGGGAGCGGGAGTAGGAGAAGAGGGCTCCGCAGCAGACTGAACCGAGGTGGGAGCACGCGCACCAGCTAATCAAGACCTCAGAGGAACCGCTTCGGCCTTGTTCCTCGCAAGAGCATTCTTCACAACCCGCTCACGGGCCTGAGGCATCTCACCTGCACAAACAAAAATCGAACACGTTAGTTACAAGGAAAAGAAATAATGTGAGCAAATCTAAAATAACTAAGACTACCAAGCAGCTTCTCGACTTCCGCAGGAGTCTTGCACTCCAGGAGTGCCTTGGTGTTAATAAACCTGTACTCAACCCTCTGACTACCGTCCTCCTCGAAGACCGGGTTATCCTTGTTCGTCCAGCATTCCGCAAGCTGGAAGGAGTAAACATACTTCACCAACTCCTCGTACGCCACGACATCCTGCCCGTGTAGTTCGTGCGGTTGGAGAACGTAGTCACCGGGCCTCTTTACAAAATGGTCAGGTGCCCAATGGATGGGGAACTTATAGATTCTCTGCCCAATAAATTTCCCCATCTCGTCGCGCAGGTCATTTCGAACCTCATCAACCTCGATCTCCCAGACATATGTATTGTCCTGGGCAGCTTCGGACACGGGCTCAATAATATAGTACCGCTCCTTAAACGTCCGTATCGACTCCGAAAATGGTTTAAACAATTTGCGAGGCTGCTTCAAAGAGACCCAGCCATACTGCCTCCCCGACAGCTGCCTTTAAAGATGAAAGACGGTGAAAAATAGAGGAAGAGTTGCCCCTATGGCAAGGTACTCGCACACCAGCTCGAACGCCCGGATGAAGGCCAACGAGTTAGGATGCAGTTGCGTGGGGGCCAACTTCAAGTGCACGAACACCGACTGCTGAAAATCGATGAACGGCAACCTCAGACCCAGCTCCTTAAAGGTGTATTCATACATCGCAAAGCGTTCCCCATAATTCGTGTAGACCCGGTCATCCTCAGAGGGAAAGTGCACCTTCCACTCCCCCTCTGGCCCAACCTCCGTAAAGACGCCCCCTAAGTACTTTACAAAAGTAGACACATGTTCAGCAGGTTCGGCCACCTCCCATTCCTCCACGGAACCCTCGACAACGTCCTCGTCCATATCATCCAACTCCTCTTTCTCCCCGACCCCACTGGGGGTACTCGAAGCCGTCGAACTGCTACTATCTGAAGAACTTGTTTCTTCCTCGGACGAATCTAAGATAATCTCCCCATCTGGCCCCATCGCCATATCGATCACCTGAAAAGCAGAGAAAAAAGTGAATTCGACAATAAATTAAATCCAACCTTCCACCGCTAGTTAAGTGAAAGGGCGCGCAGAGGGATGAGGACAACGTCCCCGGCCTATGCCCTAACATCAGAAGAAAAACTGAAACCTCCCCGCGAGGAGACACTCATAACAGATCATCCCCAAACGAGGAGCTTCCCCACACTCATGCCCAGATTTCGTTTGAAGCTTCGACGGAAATCGCAAAGCTTCACCAGAATCTGGGAATATTCGACCGGAAAATTCATCACCCACTCAGAAGATGAACAATCACGACGGTTACACATGCATCACCGTCGCAACGACGCCGTGAACCGACCTCCTCACCAAAACATACTAACACATCCGACAACATGTCAGAAGTGGAAAAATGGCACGACCACCGTCCACCACCAACAATCACCGGAAACTAGCCTATTTCGTCCTCTAAACCTAGCCCTAACCACATGCAATCTACCATTGACCACCAAAAAGAGTTAAAACAAACACATAATCGGAAACTTACTTGATTTAAGAAGACAAAAGGTGGTTGCTCGAAGCTTGGTGCGGTGGTCGGAGTAGCAGACGACGGTGACGGGCAAACGCTCTGAAGAAGACGAAGGAAAGCGAGAGTGAAAAGTCCAAAATGAGATGAATTTTCCCCTTTTATACAGAGGGGCACGTGCAGTGGACGAGCTCGTTGGTCATGATGGCTACTAACTAGCCATCATTGCCTAGTAACTGCTACACGGAGCTCTAGGCACACGTGGCGCCCCAACATTTCCAATTCTGACTAACCGTTAGTCTCCCCAGACGACGGGCAACATGGTCACGGTCATGAATGCCATGGACACCAGGGGTCACGAACACCACCAGTCGCAGGCGCCCCGATGCGTCCTACCTCGTCATCGAACGACGACTTCACGCTAGCTCCCCGGAGCAACGAGTTGTCCTTAAGTCATCACTCCCATGCTCGGGAGCAACGACTTGGGGGGCTCCTGTTCTGGACTGGACCAATGGATAGACATGGCCCAATCCACTTCTGCTCCAGAGCGGCCCAAATTGCCTAAGTCCAATCCACAAAGGGGCAAAAGTTACCTTTCTGCCCCTCCAACCGGGCAGGAACTGCACCGCTCCTCCCCGAAAATAATGCCCGTTACGCACGGCTCGTCCACTCCCCGAACAGCTATGGGCAGGTGCCTGAAACTGTGCCTATGCCCGACATAACGGCTAGTTTTGGGCACCCTGCCCGACATAACGGCTAGTTTGGGTAGTTACCTATTCTTCGGGAAAACGGTTATTTCGCTCCGAAAATAGGACCGTTGACCACGCGCTGGGGGCTCTATATAAACCCTCTCGCTTGAGAGGGTCAGGGATCCAATATTCACCCTAAGAACTCACTTTTTACTTGCCCTTTTCTCTCTGACCCTTTCTTACTTGAGCATCGGAGTGCCTTGCAGGTACACCCCCCTCTTCCTCTCCATACGTCCAGCATCCTAGGCGTACTTGGTGGCCCACTTCTACAGGATCTGATCCAGCCTTCACGATCATTATTAAATATGTCAATATATAATTACATTTTTATTATATAAACTTTAATATATATATATATATATATATATATATATATATATATATATATATATATATATATATATATATTCTTTTATAATGTATATTTTTAACACTTACAAATTGTGTATAACATAAAATATTACAGTATGTTTATTGAAAATAGAGTTGTTAATTAATAAAAATTGCTTCATATTTATTAATAGATTCCACTTCAAATACATTATGGTTTATAGGTGACAAAACATTTACTATATATAAACAATTAAATTAATTGAATGAGATAAAAAGTGAAGGGTACAATTAGAATCCCATACCAAACATAGCCTTAGAGAGTGGTAGAGAGAAAGGTACCAAAGGTACCCAAAGGTGAAGTTAATGAATAGAGTTGTAGGTGCGAGAAAGAGAGAAACTTACGGTGCAGTTGGTGCCGTAAAGGTAGCGAACCATCTTCCCCTTCACTCAACGAAACCCTAACTCAAGAAGCCAACAACATGCATTACCTGGACGGAAGAATCCGGCCAAGGCCGATTGAAATCTCAAGCGAGTAATGTGTAAATAGCTCAAACTGTCGATTCTAAACTCTTCTCTCAGCTTAATAAAACATTGATAACATGTTTGTAACATATTTGTTCAATCAGTTGCAGATCATCTTCAGAATTCGAAAGAGACGAAGAATGAGTTCAAGCCAGAATCAAGGAACTATGTGACGAGGCGAGAGCTGGAAAAATGTGAATACAAAGGCTGGAAGGAAGAAACAGAGGAAAAAAGTAGATCATCCATATGTGAAGTCGGTAAACGCCGCAGGATCCTCTCGAACCAAAACACCTGGAGAATGTTCTAAACCGAAAAGAGGTAATTTTTATAAAATGTACATTGTATGCAACAGTAAAACATTAAAATCTGTGTTGTTGGTCTTTGAGATTGTCTTGATTTGTTTGTACAACGCGGTCGATTGTTGCTCATGATGTTTGTTGTTGAATTGATGTGGTGTTGTTTGATTTTATTGTTGTAGTATTTATTTAGTTCAAATTGATTTAAATCAATTTCAATCTATTAAATATCTAATTAGTTGCTACAAGGAAAAACAAATAATGTTTTTGTCTTTTAATAAATAAATAAAAGTGTAAAAGCATGTGATCCAGTCTATTTTAAATAGCAAATTTAAAAAGAAAAATGAATCTAAAATGTAGTTTAAAATGTAATACAGATAAAAAAAATCAAAGAAAAGGATGTTTTTCTTATTAAGGGTGATTTCGTTAATAATATCAGCATCTTCTTTTAAGAAAATGATAGGATTACACCTATATTAGATAAAATAGACATGAAATTTTAATTAAGATTGTACTTGCAAAAGTATAATGAAGGTGAGAGTTTATTTGTTTAGGGCTGTAAGAGAAGAGACCCGTATGCATTTTTTTTTTGGAATCAATCAACATGTGTTTTTAATTATGAATTGGAATATTTACTTATAAATGATCTCTTGAGTATGGATTAGAAAGACCAAGCAGATTGAGACCTAGTTGGTTTAAGTTTTGGGCTCATTGTATTGTATTTTAGATGGCACTTGGAGATAATGTCGGAGTAGAAAATTTTTTCTGCAGTTTTATCAGTGGAGCTGTTTTTGGCATCTTCATGCTATTGATTGAAGAGTTGAATTCTTTCAATAGGGGGGATTGATTTCCAGCTAATAGGAGTGCTTCTATTAGACAGAGCGTAGCGTTTCAGATGTTATCTCGTCCTTAGAGTCCGGTTAGTTTTGTGGTTCGGAGTAGTCGTTAGCCTGGGGCAGCAAGGATGTCTCTTGAAGTTGGCAGTTAGGGGAGTAAAATTGTTTGTTGAGTAGTTTTATCGTCAATGTCTTTGTCTCCATTAATACAATTTGGATTTTGATCAAGTTTTATCATTGGCTGGAATTTTTATGGTTTTTGTGTGTAGGCGACTCATTTCTATCCAGTAGTGTTGAGTTCCCCTTGGTAGAATTGGAAGTCCTATTCGCTAGCGGCAAGTTTGTCTCATCATGAGGAGGTTTGATCTTATTTGTTTCGGAGATTCTTTTAAGACATTTTTGTATATTTTTGGATCAATTTCTATCTCATCTAGTTGCTGGTACTACGGCGAATTATCTCTCGAAGTTGTGGTGCTGAAATTTAGGTTTGTTGGAAATATCATTCTCTGGTTTTTGGAGAGTTTCTCTCCTTAGAACCAGTTCCATAGGCATTGCTTGTGTGCTGCTCGTCTAAAGCTGGCGATATCAGTTAGTATCTTCTAGTGTTAACTTGTTTGCGTCCATCAGTATCGTTGCCTTGGTGTTTCTTGTGTTCTCGCGGTTCGGACCGGTGTTGTTTTTTCATCGTTGCCGCATAGATTTTGGTTTAAGGTTAATCAATTTTTCTATTTAGGGACTTAGTCTGGATGATTTAGTATATTTGGTTATTTTATGGTATTGGTATCCTGTTAGTGGGTTTGTGTTTGTTTGGTTTCTTCAATTCATGGTGTAGCTTGTATTTTGGTGTTTTCTTTAGTCTCGTAGAGGTGTTGTTAGTAGTTAGCAGTTCATTTTTCTCCCAGTTTTAGTGTTAGTAGTGCTTGGCACTACTGAATTATAACTTGATGTATTGTCTTTGCTGTAGCACAACTTGTGCATAGTTAATAAAATTTGGCTTCTTCAAAAAAAAAAGACAAAAGGTGATTTTCACCATTCTATGACCAGAAACATAATAGTAGTGGGAGGCTTATTGCTTTATTATTTATTGATGATGCAGCATTCATTGTTATTATTATGATAAAGGGGATACATATTTGGTCACAGTTTTGTTAATCACAAAATGACAATGTCAATATATTTTTATTCAGAAACAATTGAAAAGAAAAGACAAAATAGTTATTTTCATTTGTGAAAACATTGGTTTATTTTAATTATTGTGATGGAGAGAAGATGAAGTGTTTGCTAATGGTAACAATTATTTGGCATTTTAATTATTTCCTAAAAATGCACTCAAATATTCACTTCAATAGTCTATTATCTCCTTGTTACAATAAGTATTGCTATATGTTTGCATGTAGCTCACATATTCATTCATGTTAGTGGTTTTATTTGGTTTATTGCAAACTACTCAATCTTGTTAAATTCAATCCAATTGTAGATTTATAATACTGATTTGTGCACTGTAATGCAGGAAGGAGGTTGTTGGACAACTAAAAGGAATGTCAGAAACACGAAAGATGGTAGGCAGAAGTGTGTGCACTGGGGAAGTTGGTGATCAACGTACTGAGAGGTAAAGGAATTGTCTTGTATGCACGACAATTGGTTATTTAATTTGGGAATGTCATTGCATATCCATAATATTAATAACCATTTGGTGTTTAATTTGTAGACCCGTCGAAACAATGGTGACCCCAATGGTATGGAGACGGCTCGGCAGAAAGAGAATCCTGTATCGGGCGTTTCAAATGCATCGAATCATTAGGGAATGGAGAGATAAATATGAAAGGGCAAGATCCCGATCTGAAGAGATGGTTGAAGTGGCTGAGCTGCTCGTTGATGATCCCGTTGTCTGCCAAGAATGCAAATGGACACGACTGGTTAATGACGTAAAGACTATCCGGAAAAATGTCTTTGTAAGTTAGATTTATAACAAACTGAAGTGATATAAAATTATATTTGAAAAGAATGCTAATCCAATTGTTTTTGTGTTTCTCTGTAGCAATTTCCTATGGGCGTAATAAGGAAATGTTTCCCCGAGCCCCAGAGTTCGATAGAACTCTATGATGTTAATTTTGATGCTACATACCATTGCGTGTTAAATAAACGCAAGGATAAGGCTGAGATGTACATCTGCAATGGATGGTATGAGTTCACAGAAGCTCGGGCGTTGAGTGAAGGTGATGTGCTATCCCTCTTAATTCTGTATCCTCCTGCGGACCGTCTGTCAGTGTCTGTGCAGAAACATTGGCCCTTGTAGGGATGTTGTTTGAAACTGGAAGGCGTATCCGTGTGTTGATGTCGGTGTTTTGGGTGTTTTGGGTGCAGATTTGGTAGTTTGTAGGTGTTGGAAAAAATGTTTTGGAATTTTTACTGGAAGTATTTGTAATAGTTTTGTTTAAGATGTTGAAACAACCTGAATTGTTTGTGTTGAAGTTACCACTATAAAACAGTGTTATGTTTAATATGAATTCCGTTTATATCGTATGTTTTTTTTGCATATGTCGTTGGAACAAAATGCTTATTGAGAAAGCTTGCTACAATGCCATGTTAACACTTGAATAATGTATCAGTGGCAATGTTAACACTTGAATAATGTATCAGTGGCATTGTTTGTCATATAAATTGAAATAGAAGTTGTTTGCCTCTGCCTCTTAGTCAACAGATCTATTTTCTCGCATTTATTTTAAGCATGACAGCAAATGTTATGTTATATCATGATAGATTATTCATAAAAACAACTCCAGCACAATGAGTTGGAAGGGAAATTGAAATTGATCATACAACCATGTGAGAGTGTATAAAGCAGGGGTCAGTATAAAGCAAACAAAACACAGAGGTCAGTATAAAGCAAACAAACTACATTTAACAATTACATAAACAAAGCTAACCTTAAACATCAAAATACCGTAAGCGTCAAAAAGCAAGATTCAAAGAACACTACGCATAAAAAAATTACAATAAATTACAATAACAAATTACAATAACCAACAAACGGAGTACAGAAAATAAATATAAAACACAATACAAAGATGAACATAGAACATTACTATTTAAGTTAGAGAAATCTGCCATCAATACAATCTGAAACTTCCATCCTTTTCAAATAACTCAAAAGCAGAAGGTGCACACTTTTCCTAGTGGTCAAGTGCTTCACGCTGATGAAAACCAAGCGCACCTGTGCATAACTAATAAAAAACCATTAACCTGAAATCACACAAAAGGCTGCATTGTAATAATATGAAGTAGCAACCAATAATATGCAGTAGAAAAATTTACAATAGCAAAAATATATAAGGGTTACCGAAAATTAAGTTTATTTCATATATTGTTGAAAACCTCCTTGTAAACGACATTTGTAGTGGTTCCTTTGAACTTGCCCTTATCATCATGCACCAATATTTTGATTCCTTGTTTGGTTGTGACCCTTGATAGTGTGACATATATTTGACCATGGGTGAATACATCTCTTGGCAAGTAAAGTCCTACCGTATCCAAAGACTGGCCCTGAGATTTGTTAATAGTCATTGCATATGAGACTATTAATGGGAATTCCTCTATTTAGTTTGAATGGCCAAGGGAATTGTGAGGGTGACATATCCATCTGAGGGATGTAAACTAAATTTCCAAAACCCTTTCCAACCATTATTTTAGCTTCAACAACATGGGTTGCCATCTTTGTTATAATTAGCCTTGTGCCGTTACACAAACCTTCTAACTGATCAATGTTTCGCAATAGCATAACAGGTGTTCCAACCTTTAACTTTATGTGATGGTAAGGTAAGGGTGGGAATAGGCTAGGCCAACTAATAGGGGCCTACGACCTATCCTACATAGTCTCAGGCCAGGCCAGGCTTTTTCTTAAATAGAATAGGCCTAGGCTTTTTTATAAGCCTATTTAGCTAAAGAGGCTAGGCCACAGGCCGTAAGAAAAGCCTTTTAAGCCTATCAGGCTGGCCTATTTAAGAAAAAAATCAATAAATTTATTATTATTATATTCTATTTTGTACTTTGAATTAAAATACGAAAATAAAACTTAGTTATCTTGAAGAACTTATGAAAATAAGTTGAAAAAACATTATAAACAATGTCATAATTTGTTGTCATAAGTTTTTCTCATAAGTTATCTTCAACAAATAGTATCACAAAACTTATTCTAATAAGAAAACTTGAACGAGACAATAAAAACAAACATTTAATCTCATTGATCTTTTAACTTGTTAGTTTATTTAACATTAGTTGAATTTCTTATTTACAGATGTTCAAATGAAGTAGGCTTTTAAATAGGCTAGTAGGCTAATCAGACATTCGAAAAGGCTAGACTTAGGCCTAAAAATAAGCCTATGATAGGCTACAGGCCAGGCTTAGGCTTTGAATTTTTTAGCAGGTCAGGCTTAGGCTTGGCAAATGTAACACCCCAAATTGCGTAAGAATATTTATTTAAATTATTTAAATATTATATTCGTGAATGTCTGTGAATTTCGGTGATTTGTGTCGATGTCGGTGATTTTGTGAAGTTTTGGTTATTTAATTAAATAATAGTATATATTACGGAATATATTGTATTATTATTTATTTTAAATAATGTTAGAGGAATTAAGGGCGAAGTGGACAATTGAGGAGAATTAGCGAGGGCATTATGGAGAAAGCCCAATTTAGAAGCCCAAGGGTTAGAATGAATATAAAAGGAGGATTTTGAGAATAGGGTTCACTTTTGGTTAACCGTGAAAAGAAGGAAAGAAGGGAGAGCTCTGAGGAAAAAGGGAAAAGGCGAGGAATTCGTGAAGGTTTCCAAAGGCTCAAGAGAGAACACTTCGGATCGACAATCTAAGGTATGGGGAGTAATTACCTTTCATTGTTTTCATTATAGGATTCAATGTGATTGAAGTGGATTTTTGGGGATTTTGGGGTTTTTGAAGGGTTTATGAGTTATTGATGATTTGAAGGTATTTTGTGAATCGATTATTAAGGGTTGAATTTAACTGGATAAAAATAGACCTTTGGGGCAAATTTCCCCGTTGTTGTAGTTTTAACCTTGTGGTGAAGGATCTATGGAGTTTATGGGGAGCTTGAGAGTTTTGAAGGTTTAGGGGATTTAAGGTTTCCCATAGGGTCACGAATCGACCTAACATACGTAGGTTTTAGGCCTTTAATTTCTGTGATGTATTAGGACTGTTGTAGGGATGATTTTGGGTCATTTGGGGCTGTAATTGTAGGTACTTTTGAGGATGGGAAGCTATTGATGCGTAACAGCGATTTGCTGTAATCGCATGTACTTTTGAGGTTGGGAAGCTACTGACGCGTAACAGTTATTTGCTGTAATCGCAGGTTCGCTAGGAGAACCATTACTTCACAAGGAAAATGTTCGCCAAGGCTCGCTAAGTGAGCATCGCAGCGAATGCGCGATGACATGGGAGTGGGTACTGAGATGCTTCTAGAGAGGAAGGGTGGGGATTCGCTGGAAGTCTCGCTAAGCGAAGGAATCAGCGAGTGGGTTCGCTAAGCAAATAAACCAGCGAGCATGACAGATGATTGTTTTTCTGGTGTCTTGGTGTGGGGTCTATGGGATTCGCTGGCCGCTTCGCTAAGCGAAGGTTTTAGCAAACAAGTTCGCCTAGCGAATCCTGGAGCGAATGTCTGCTGTTCGCGAAATTTTGTTTCTGTTGCTGTGTTGTTCTGGTGTTTGATGCTGTGATATTTATGATGAATTACCATGATGTTACTAATGATTATTATGATGAAATTCTGTGATTAATTGACGAATACGTGATGATATGCTTTGTATGAAAATTGATGAATAATGATGTACGTAGCGGTGTTTATTTGATGATGGTAATGATGTTATTGATGATTATTACATGTTTATACGTGATGTTTGGTGACAAAATGACGGTGAAGTACCATGAGTATATTGATGATTTTACATGACTATCTTGATGCGTGTATTGATGATTTGACGATATTGATTCATGATGTTTTGACGAGTACATGAGGATATGATTAACATGAGGTTTTGATGAATGATGATATAAGTGATGACTTTTGTGGATGAATGATGATGCACATAATGATGTTTATTTGACGATGATGATTATTGACGCTGTGTATCATACATTCATATGCATACTCTGTGACGACACTTCATTCCCATTGTGCGGATATGAGGTAATTATGACGTGCTCCAGTTCCTATGCGGAATCGATCCTATTGACGGGGATCTTTGGAGAGGTGATGGCCTAGTGTCCATCGATTATGACGATTGGTACCACATGCATGAGTCTTGTTGTGCATTTGCATTTAATTGGAATTGTTGTATTTTATGATGTTGTTCGTGATTTTGATGTTTCTTTGTGATGACCCTGAAGATGTTGTATATGAAGATAATGCCATTTTATGTATATCTTGTTTTATAATGATTATTATGAATTGTAATTACTCACCCTGTCTGTTTGAATGTTGCCTCCATGTGGGTAACGTGCAGGTGATCAGGTTTAGCCGTGGATGCTTCGAGGACCTTGAAGTTTATTTGGTTTTGGTCGATTTTAGAGGGTCTTGCTCTGATAGTGTAACATCGGGTAGGGGTATTTTGAGTCAAACTATGTTGTTTCCTTATTTTGTTGTCATTTGATGATATGGTTTTATCCTTGAAAACCTTTTTGGAATATTACGATGTTTGTTGAAAACCTTTTAATTGAGAATTTTGAGTTCCGCTGCCATGTGAAGGCTTTTGAGTTATTTTGAGGAAAACCCTTTGTTTACAGGGCAAGTGTATTATTTTGATTTAAATGAGAAATGTGCACCCTTTGAGGTGATTTTGATGCTTTACTCTGATATTTGAGTTGTTTCTGCTGCAACATTTGTGGGGGTAGAAAAGGTTGTTACATTAGTGGTATCAGAGTCTGGTCGGTCCATCTGGCCAGGTTGTCTAATATTGTTTGTTTCCCTAGTGTGCGACATGTGCGTTAAAACACTGTCGATGCTTGTTTTGTTTTCCTTTTCCAGGTTGGAAATGAAACAAGTGGGGGAGAAGATGGTGCTTCTCCAAGGTGTTTCGAGTGTGGAGCGTTGGCTAAGTGTGGTGTTGGACGCTGCGATAGTTGGTGGAGATAGTTTATACCGCCTCATGATATCGGTTGTTATTGACAAATTGAGGAACTGATCACCCTTAATCTCTTGTTGATAATAGACGGGGTCATGTTGGATGGGATAGACGTGTCTTGCGAGCTTGAGTAGTGTGCGCAGTGAATTGTTGGGGTTAAGCCGAGTGCTTAAGGATTGTTTTGATGAGTCAATGTAGACTAATAGACTTGAAGATAAGGCGAATTAGAGTTTCTTGCCTGTCGGTCAAGTTGGAAATATATTGAGGAGAACAATCAGGTATTGTTTATGTCTGCTTTTGAGGGATAGAGAACAGGGTGCTGGCTAGTGATATGCCGGTGGTGTGTAATTCCTGATGATCACCTGAATCTAATTTCGACGAAGGTGAAGAGTCATTTGTTCTGTGAAGCAAGTGGGTGAGTCTGTGAAAGATGGTGCAAAGGTGTTATGATGTCGGATTATTGGAAGGCATAAGGGATGCGGTGGTGTGTGACTATTTGGGGGTGTTCCCATGAGATATCAACGATTTACCACTGTAGTGTGGAGTGTAACTTGCTATCGACATAGTACTCGATGCAAGCCCGATGTCGGTGTTTGCATATAGAATGTATGTTTATGAATAAGTGAATTGAAGGAATAGCTGGAAGAATTGTTTGAGAGGAAGTTGTTCGACCGAGTCTTTTCCTGTGAGGTGCCCCTGTGATGTAGGTGAAGAAGAAAGATGGAAGTATGAGGTTGTGTGTTGATTATCGGTAGTTGAATAAAGTGACGATCTAGAATAGGCGTCTGCTTCTGAGGATTGAGGATTTGATGGATCAGTTAGTAGGTGCCTGTGTGTTTACCTGTAATACCCTAATTTTTACCCCTAAGATCTCACATATCATTTGCATCTCATATCACAAACAAGATCACCAGTATCCGTGTGTTTTTATTACTTGCTTTATGTTTGTTTATATTTACTAACCTCTAACAAAAATACCAAAAACATTTTGCAATTTTTGTTTGTTTCTTCTTCTTTGTGTGTCTAGGGTTTTGCAGGGAGATTGATGGAAAAGGTATGACTTGGAATCAAGTGTGGCTATTCAATTGTGGTTGAGGTCAGATGGAAGTTTGACCTAATCTTGGTCAAACTATCAAGCAATCGTTTCAAGTGCAAGTTATCCGTTTCAGTGGTTTATTTCTCAAGCAGGGATTGTTCAAAGTCAAGATGTCTTGTGTTGAGATTCTTCAGATTATCATGCAATGGTTCATGTGAGGTTTGGTTCAAGTTGGAAGATTCATGGTTCATGGCTTGCTTGAAATTTAAGGCATGTTTCAAGGATTCAAGATTCCTTTCTTTCCTAAGTTCACCCTTATCCATTTTTCCTAACCATTTCCTTTCTAAACCTATATCCCATATCATTTCTAAATTCATTTCCAATTATCCAAATATGTTTCAAATATCCACTTTCTAAAATCCATTTCAATATCCATTTTCTTTGTTATATCCATTTATTCATATCTAATTACCATTTATATCCAATTTCCAAAAATTCCAATCATCCATTTTTTTCTAATATCCAATAATCATTTTTCTTTAAATCCACTATCCACTTAAATATCCATACATTGTCCATTTTTCCATAAAATATTCAATTCTACATCAATTATCCAAATATTTCAATTTTTTTTTCTTCTTCTCTTCTTTTTTTTTCTTTTTCTTTTTTCTCTTCTTAATCCACTTTTAATGACCATTTTTTTTTTCCGTTCAAAATTCATACTACAAGTTTAAGTCCAATTCAAAAAAATACAACCCCTTTTTTTCATTGTTGTTTCAAAGCCCTCATGAAAATCCTAAGTCTTGTTCAAATCATGACATGAAGAAACAATTTGGATTTACAAGCCTAGCTACATCTTGAATCCATGAAGTCATGTACATGTTTCTACATGCTACTAATTTCATGACATGAAAAATTAATGCAAGTTACATGACCAAGACAACATGAAGTCACACTTGCCAAAAGCCTTATCACATGCTAAGCCCATGCTACAATTCCAAGCCATGTCATGCTTAATACTCACTAAATTTCTTGCTAAAACCCATGAATTTAGATGCACATAACATAAACTCACAAGCCATGACCAAAGTTCAATGTGCATAAAAATTCCAAGCATGACAAAACAAAGGCCATGAAATACCGAAAAACCAAAACCGTGCCATGGTGTGAGCCTTACCAAACTCTAACCAAGCTCATGATACTACCACAAACATTATGCTAGCCACATGTGAATAAGCTGCTACAATTCACGATGTGCCAAGCCTTCATGAAATCAATATAAGCCATGCTAATCCATCTTCTACAAGCTGCACCAAACTCATGTTACGTCACCTTATTTCCAAGCCCAACTACCACACGAGCCAAGCCGCTTCCAAGTTGTCAAAACACACAATTTCGTTGTAAAACGATTTGAAATTTGCTGCAAAACGACGTCATAAAAAAAAGCCAACACGTTGCGAATTGAAAAACCACAAAAGATCATGAAAATGTAAGCACGTGAGCTGCACACAACGCAGAAAAACGTCACGCAGCAACAAAAACACTGCAACAACAAGCAAATAGCAGCACCTGCAAGCAAAGCCAAACGCAAATGAACCTCAAAACGCAACTTGCACAAAACGCAGAAAAAGAATAAAAAACGGCAATGAATTTTTCAATCAAACTTTCAGCTCACACCTCCTTCATTTGCCTATAAATTGCGCACCAATCTTCACTTCCAATTCAAGCTTTTGACAAAACCACCCTGCCAAATTCTTTCCATAAACTTCATCCCCACTTCAATACTCTCACCTTCAAGCTTCAATTTCATAATTCTTCACTCTCCAATTCACCTCAAAGTTTCAATTCGTAACCTGCAAATCAACCATAATCATTCTTCAACACACAAATTCATCAACCGCAACAACTCCATTTCGCATCTCGCAACACAAAATTCTGCAACATCAACATCAACAACAACAATTCACATCACCGATCCAAGAAAAAAGAAGAAGAAGATTGGAATTGTTTTCTCACCTTAATTCGAAGGTAGTTACCTGTTTTGACGAACTCTCGTATTCTAATTTCGCCTCTGTAGAGGAGCTTCGTTTGAAATTGATAACACATCTGAAATCTACGTTGAATTTCGATCACAACCGAGTAAAGATTTTATCCGGTCGCTCCGATTCTGACCATATTTTCCTTTTTTTTTTCTTTCTTTTTATTGTTTTATTTAGTTTTCTTTTTTTTTAAAACGTTGGGCCTAAACCACGTGAACCTGTTTGATCTACACACCACCATCATTTTTTGAATAAACCTCCTTTTTTTTTTTAGAACTTTCTTTCTACTTTTTTTAGTTAGAAAAATATTTTCACTATTTTTCTTGTTCTTTTTTTTTAATAATAGATGTTATTTTTTTGAGGATTTTAGTATTTTGATCTTGTTTTTTTTTCTTTCTAAACATTTCTTGATAAAAAATATTAAAATTAGTTTTGATTTTATTTTCTTGAACTTTTTTGGTTTTATTGTTGGTTGTTTTGGATTTTGAATCTTGATAAGATCTCATTAATATCAATGGACTTTGGGTGTCAATTTTATCCACCAAGAGAGGTGATTTATATTGATGATGATTTAATCGATTTAAGATTCAAATTGTTGATGTTTCTTTTCATCTTATCCTCTTTCTTCTTCTTTTTTATTTTGATCGATGAAAGTCTTATGGATCTTAGAATTTCTTTGTTGAATTATTGATCAAGACTAGGTCGTTACATATTGTCATACCCCAAATTTTGAGCACTAATATTTCCCATCATTGTGCAAATTATCATCATAATATGGATGTACCACCTCATCAATCTCCTCAAAGATTGTTGAGCCTTCACTACAATCAAATTTAGGGTTTCAAGCCCTATCAGAGCTCTTAGACAAAGGATCAATCAAGGAATTACATGATCTTCAACTTGTATAGCCTCTCAAACATCCCCAATGGATCAAGAGGACTCCCACAACAAGAATCAAGCACAAGGTTGCAGCATTCTGAGTGGATTAAGCTCAAGATCGCCAGTGTCACCAAATTAGGGTTTTGGTCGACCAGGGCCTCCAGATGGAAACTTTCCTCTGGGCATGAGCCAATGCTTCAAATCATAACCTAATATGCTCCAAGGGACATCACGAACCCAATCATCAAGTCAATTTAGCCTCAGGGAATGCATTCATCAAAAATCAGGAATTAGGGTTTCTTGACCTAAATCACCCCTAAGTTGACTTTTGGGACAAAACATGAGCCAAGACCTCAAGAGAGGATTTGAGGGTCTCAATACATCACATTGATCCATTTGCAACAATGGATTGACCCAAGAAGCTTGATCATCAAGTTTCAAGCTCATCAGAACCATAATTAGGGTTTCACGGGAAAAAGTCAATTGTATCTTTGACTTTTGACCCAAGCATGCTCCCAAACTTTGGGACATGATTCAATATACCCTATAACACCTATGAAATCAATCCATCAAGTTTGATTTAGGTCAAGGACTTGATTTCATAGAGGATCACACAGTTTGGAATTCATCTGATAAAAAGTCAACTGTGCCAAAAAGTCAAAGTTTGACTTTTTGATTTTTTGATCAATTATGGTTCCCTAACCCTAAAATGATGTTAATGTGTGATTGGAATCATCATTCACCAAGAAAAATCAAGAAAAGTGGGATAACTTGTAAAAGGGGTAACCATAAAAAAACTTAGAAATTTTCTAAGTTAAGGAACAAAGTGTCTAGGGTACCAACTTTGGAAGATCATAACTCCTAAACTACAAGGTCATTTTTCCCCATCCAAAGCTGGATTTGTAGCTCTCATGGCACTCTACAAAAGCTTCAAACACAACTCATTCCAATTCCTCATGGATTTTAAGTTATGGAATGATCAAAATCACAAAAAGTGAAAATGTCACTTTTTTCCAACACTTAGTGAAATTTTTACTTAGTCAGAATCTGTCTTACTTTTTTCAAAATGTAGGGGCATTTTTCACTTAGATCCAAAAAGTATCAAAACCCACTATGATCAAACAATTGTTGTATCATATGAGGGCTTTCCAAAATGGCCAAGAACTCCATCAAATTCCACTTGAGCCATGAGATATGACAATGGCAATATGCCTTGCTGAAAACTGTCAAAGCAAGGCAGATTTGTGCATTTTGCTCAATTTGCCAAATTTGTGCAAATGAAAAACACACTTATCCATCTGAACACCTCAGGGGGAGACCAAGGAGGGACAAACACTGATCCATAAGCCTCCCAAGTCTTTGGAACCAAAAGTAGCATGCTAAACCTAGAAATCCCTAAAGAGGGGACAAGACTCCAACTTTGTTTTGGAGCATTTAATGGATGCACCACGGTGGCATGGACTGAGCCATTTCCAACTGAATTCATTCAAGACATATCCAAGACCAAGGGAACTAGCAGCCTGTGCCCTAACCTCTAGTCAATGGCTAGAGGAGACTTGGATTCCCATTGATCAACATTGGCCAAACCTCTGCAGCAGTTACCATTCACTATTGCTTGCAAAACAAACTTGCTCCACTATAAATAGAGCTCATTTGTGATCAGTTTGAGTACACCAAAGCCATCAAACAGATGCTTTCCTCAAAATCTCCTTCTCACTTCCAAAATTGCCTTCCAAAGCAAGTCATTATCGGGTTTTGAGTTTGAGAGAAATTCCAACCAAACCAATCACACACACACACTTCATAAACATCATATAGAAGTGATCCAAACACTTAAACAACATCTGAAACACTGATTTCACAAAATCACCAGCCAACTGCTCAAGGTTTTAACCAAGTTGCAGTTGGGATACCATCTTCAGTTACAGCTTGTTTCAAACCATTCCAAGCACTCAGGCACATGACTTGGCACATAGGGAAGCTATCCACATCATTGGAACCTAGCTGTAACACCTCTAACACAAAACACGATCACCAGCTGCAAGAGGTAAGCATGAGTTCTTCTAACTCTATGATCCATGCATTTTTTGCTGCACAATACTTTAGCCATATGTTCATAATCATGCATAGAGTGTTTTCCCTTAATCAATTGCTTTGTTTAAATCATGTATGGAATTTCTGAGCCTTCATGCAAATTTTAGGGTTCTTGAGGTTTCTCTTTGATTCTTATTCCATGCTTAAAATAAATGAAATTAAAGACCATAGACATGATCGTGAGGTGAAAACGAGCTAATTGATATGTAGATTGCATGATATAATCAAGTATTCAGTGAGATTGGATAGAAAATGCAAATCTGCAGAAACAGAGGGTGGCGCATGTTATTGCCATGTTCTTGGCGCCCTTTTTGAAAATTCAAATATTTGAATTTTTATGATTTTATTTAATTGATTCAAAAATTAATTTCTCTCTGAGTTTTAATGATTTTGAGTTGATTCTTTTTTTAATAATTCACAAAAATGTTAAAATATTTTATTTTACCAAAAAATCCCAAAAATATTACTTATTTCATATATTTGATATTTTTACAAAGAATTAATGTTTTATTTGTTTTTAACATTTGAAATATTTTTTCTCCCTTGATTTTCCAAACTTAATTGATTTCTAATTATTTTGTGGGTATAAACATGACTTGTCAAACATTAATCCAATACCACAATTTGTTTTTCACACATGTTTAACAATTTTGATCATTTTAATTGAATTTTTATTCAATTAAAATATATTTTGAAAACAAATTAGGGTTTTGATCAATTCAATCCTCATCAAATCTTTTTCAAACACTTTGGGCCTCTTGAGAGAGTGTAAGACCCATCCCATGTAAATAAAATCTTTTTTGGGCCTCAGTGCATTGTATAAGTCCCAATACGTTAAAGAAATCTCGGCGCGATCGTCATTTTTCAAACAAAACCCTTGGGCCTCTCCTTGAGTTGTAAGCCCTATCTTTTCTTTTAAAATCATCTTTGGGCCTCTAATAGAGTGTAAAACCCAACCCCCTTTTAACCAAAACTTTTTTTGGGCCTCAATGCATTGTATAAGACCCAGTACGGTAAAGAAACCTCGGCACAATCGTCAGTTCAAAAATCAAATCATTTGGGTCTACCCTCGTGTTATAAGCCCCATTCCTTTTCTTTAAACATCTTTGGGCCTCTTGAGAGAGTGTAAGACCCATCCCTTTGTACAGAAAACCTTTTTGGGGCTCAGTCACTTGTATAAGTCCCTGCACAAATTCAACAGTGCAATCACTGATAAAACCTTGGGCCCCTCCTTGAGCTGTAAGCCCCAACAATCTTTTCAAAGCACTTTATCCTTTGATTTTGAATATAATATTGTTTTCAAAGCTTTCTTTGTTGAACAACTAACAAAACAACATGGAAGCTCTACAACCGAGTAAGTGTTTACCCGCTTTCTTTATCCGCTTTCTTATATATAGCTGTATTGTGGGGCTGTTTCACTGTAAGTCTTCTTTCACAAACTTTTATATGTTTGTCACATATCAACTGTGTAATACTAGTATAGTTATTTAGAGTTTTCCCCGGCAACTACGCCTAGCACTAGGTAAAGCCCCGTTGGTCACTCTTAAATATAGTCAAAACTAGACCCCCCATAGGATTACCAGACACAGTCTTCCCTCCTCTTGGGGTTAAACAATATGGAAACGTGAAAGGCAACATTCTCAGTGAACCCTTTCTCAGACTGTCACTCTTAGAAATTGTCAAAGAAACTCTACTCCCCAGAGATGATCTTTTCTCGGTGAAGGGCATCTCTTGAGTTTCTTGAAACCTCGGACTTTCATGAAATGATCTCTTCTCCGTGAATTGCATTTATTGAACTTCTCTTAGTTTGGGGACCCACAGGCTTCCAAAATGCATCCCCGCCTCCTCTTGGGCGTTGTACAAGGACCCTTCAGCTTATTAAAAGTTCTCATGCCTTCTCTTGGGCTTAATAGAAGGACCCAGAGACCTCTACAGGTATATGAACATAACCTAGTCACCAATTTTCTAGAGCTGTCTTTCTGAGTCAAGTGTCAGACCAGTCAATGGGTTGACCTTCATCCCTTAACATACCAGCCTTCTCTTGGGCATCATACAAAGATCATTCACTATTTGAGAATCAATTTCTCAAAACACCAGTAGACTTGGACAGTCTCAGTACCCTTTGGATTTTCCATTTCCTTAAAGAACAGGAAATAACCCTGATCCACTGATCAATCCCAAAGCACAACCTTAACTTTAATCTTTATAAGAACTGATTTTTTCTTTTATCCAACATACTGGACCTGTCACTAAATTGAGATAGTCACCAGCACACTTAGCCTCCTCTTGGGCTTTGTACAATGATTTTCCCCAACGGAGCTAACCTTTTCACACACTCTTGTTGAGTATAAAAGACTCTCTTGTTGAGTTAAACCTCTTTAGCCTCCATCTCGGGCTTCGTATGAGATAGGAAAACTCTCTCTTGTTGAGTATAAAAGACTCTCTTGTTGAGTCAACAACTTTTAGCCTCCATCTCGGGCTTCATACATGATAGAAAAACACTCTCTTGTTGAGTATAAAAGACTCTCTCTTGTTGAGTCAACAACTTTTAGCCTCCATCTCGGGCTTTATACGAGATAGAAAACACTCTCTTGTTGAGTATAAAAGACTCTTTTGTTGAGTCAAACACTTTTAGCCTCCGTCTTGGGCTTCATACAAGGCACAGCAAAAAACTCTCTTGTTAAGTATAAAAGACTCTCTTATTGAGTCAATCACCTGTCAAACAGACTCTCTTGTTGAGTAAATTCCCTTTTAGCCTCCGTCTTAGGCTTCGTACAAGACATATAAAAACACCCTCTTGTTGGGTCACCAGCCTCCTCTTAGGCTTTGTATAAAGAAAACCCCGGTTGAGTCAATCAACCTTTTAGCATCAGAGTTGTGCCTTGCTCACAACATACAAACGTCAACAACTCCTCTTTAGAGATGACAAATTCTCTCTCATCCAAAACCCTTTAGCTTCACTTCTTGGGCTTTGAACAAGATACAAACCCCCTTCAGCTTCACGTCTTGGGCTTTAAACAAGACACCAAAACAACCCCTCTTTTCCTCCCATAGAATAGGAGGAACTACGATCGCTCTGATTTCCCTGTTTCGTTAAACGGGAATACATAGGCATAAGATTGAAAAATCTTAGCGAGCATACTAATTAAAAAACCCAAAATCCAGTATTTCCACCGAATCAACCCAAAAGCATCAAATCTAAACACATTACCAAAAACCTCACAAATAATCCAGACACTGTGTTCTTAACAAAATAACCAAAGATTGGGCCCCACATCCACATAGCATCTGTAACCTAACAAACCGTTGTTCAAACTCAGTATGCAAGCAGGGTTAATTGGAGACATTTATTTCCCTTCCTTAATCAGCTCAATAGGATAAAAAATGAATTGAACTGTAGTACCCAAGCGATCATGACTCGGGACCATAAAAAGCGCGTTACAGAAAAAATGGTGCCCACCGTGGGGCCCATCTTCTCTTTCTTACAATCTTCGGTGAAAACCTTGAGTTCACCAAAATGACACAGAAATGGCGACTCTGCTGGGGAGTTATTGTCTGTATAGGATCATAAGACTAGAGGTCTAGGATGATTAAGACAAATATATATACTGCTTTTCCTAATTGATATCTGTGTTTATTTTTCTGCTAATGGGAATGCGTGTGATGCCGCATGTGGAAAGATTGAGTATACACCTAAGATAGGTGATGGCAATGCGGGTAATCTTGCGGGGAGTGAATCCCAGTTAAGAGTCCCCGATCGACCATCAAACTCAGTGGAGACTCCCTTTGCAGATACATTGCCTATACGACTCCGGTTGTTGAAAGTAGTGTGGTCGACTGGGTTATCTGAGAAGCTAAGGTTTTTAGTAGACTTAAACCATTTTGTAGTGCGGAAGCTATCGAAAATAGTTGTCACATGATACTACCCTCATTTGAGATCGCTCTAAGATGCATCAGCTTGCTGGCGATCCGCTTGCTGTTGTTATCCCAAGAGGGATCAATGATTTTGCGGACAGGTACAAAAAATCACCAGTATAAACCTTTGGGGGGGGGGGGGGGGGTAGAGCCTTGACTTCATGACACCGACCCTTTGACCCCATGTTTTTTCTATGTTTTTGTGTGCTGCATTCATACGTTCATCTAAAAAACATTAAAACAAAGAAAAATCTTCTCTTCTAGTCTCTCTTTTTCAAAGTAAACTAAGATAATGATTGCCAATGTCAGAGAAAGGAGATTGTGCTAATGGATTTCGGTAGAAGGAAAAATCATAAGTACACCTTCAAGGTTCCAAAGTTAGAGGATTTAAGAGGTCTGGCGAGAATGATCACCAACCACGAGGCTTTCAGAGCCAAATACGGGGGACTACTGTCTCTATTAAGGGTCCATGTAATCGAAGGAATCCTGTCCACACTAATCCAGTTCTACGATCCGGTCTATCACTGTTTCACATTCCTGGATTATCAACTAGCACCAACACTGGAGGAGTACTCTCACCTGACTGGTTTGCATATTACTGACCAGGCTCCCTTTTCTGGACTGGAAGGAATTCCAAAGGATCAAACCATTGCAAGAGCAATTTATCTGGACGAGTCAGAAGTCAGGACTCACATGACCACTAAGGGTGGCATCCAGGGTTTTCCAGCCCAATTCTTAACAAAGAAAGCTCTATACTTTGCTAGTATAGGGAACGTGGCCGCTTTCGAGAGCATCTTTGTTTTGCTCACCAACGGGTTATTTTTGTTTCCCAACATTGATAACTTCGTAGATGTCAATGCCATTAAGATTTTTTTGATTGGAAACCCCGTACCGACCTTACTCGCTGACAAGTGGTACACATCCCACTTACCTAAGTCTGCTGCATTTTGGGATCAAAAGAATACTTTACGTTGGTCACAGAGAATCATGTCTCTTACCAACTCTGAAATCGATTGGTACAATCAAATCTACGACGGGATCAGGACCATTGACCGTTGTGGAAATTTCCCAAATGTACCCCTTATAGGAACTAAGGGGGGAATCAACTATCATCCAGTGTTAGTTCGTCGTCAATTTGGATACCCGATGAGACATGTCCCGCATAATGTTCATCTGGAAGGTTTTTTCCATCAAGGAAGGAGAAAATGACAGGGCACTAAAAATGGAAATAGTGCACGCTTGGAAACACATTCACAGGAAAGGAAAAGAGTCTCTAGGAAAACCAGACTGTGTCTCGGTGGAGCCTTATCTCCACTGGGTGCAAACTAGAGCTCTCAAGCTGAGGATGCCTTACCCTCGCCAGGAAGTTCTTCCATTAAGAGACTCTGTCCTTTATTTCATGTCAGACACGGAAAAACTTCAGGTGACTCTCACCAAAGTTCAACAGGAAAGGGCGTCTTGAAGGAACAAGTACCGTATTCTCAATGTGGAGTACAATAAAATATAGGAGTTATTAAAAGAAAAGGATGCTCTGATTGAAATGTTAGAGCAACAAGCTGTAGAAAATCAGGATGACCAAAGGAGTTTGCTCGCTCCTTTCACTTGGCAAAGAATGAAAACCCGACAACGGCTTAAGAGCCCCGGTCAAAGAAAAGGAAAGCACCAGAACCAGTACCTGAGCTCTCCTCGGAGAGGACTCAAGACCCATTAGCTTAGATTTCCTTTCGCAACACTATGTAAATTACTGTATTTCCATTTCTGCAATCCTTTGAATTCAATAAAACGGGATCTTCCCCACTGTTTGATATTTGCAATCTAATTGTCGAAGTTTACTTTGAATAAACAAAAACGTATAATTAATACAATCATTGCATATCATTCATCATAAACACATTCTTCTTCCCTACGAATCTCACGTTTGCGTCTCAATTCTAGAGTCAAACTGTCTCATTCGTACAATACTCAGGCCAATTGTCAGAAAAAGATGGATGATTTCGAGGAAGAGAGCAGAGAGTTGAGGGAAGAAATCGACACTCTGAAAGAGGATCTGAGAAAGCTTCATAACGACATGCAAGCTCTAGCAGAAGCTCAGATGCAACAACAAAGGATTGTGATCTAAGAGATCACATCAACGCCCATAGTGGAGAAGTATGATCCTAGGTACAAGATGCTGAAAGATCGTCCCTGGGGCATGCGTATTAACTATATCCCAGATGGATATGTTCCGCCGATCACTGTGGATCAAGGAATCGCAGCAGGAGCCGCTGGGCCTGAAGGTTACAAACTTTGGGAAAGGGAAGATGCCAGGGGCATAACAACAACTCCTGAAGGTTACAAACTTCGGTAGACACCGAGAGTCTCGACCATAATGACTATACCACCACCCGTGGTACACACTCTCCCAGAAGGACAGATTCCACAGTTACCCTCTGGTGGAAACAAAAGTATGTTCGACAGAATGAATGAGTTCTAGGAACAATTCCTGGAGATGCAGAAAGAGCTGCAAGCCCTTCGCGGTCAGGATTTATTTGGAAAGGACGCTGCAGACCTTTGTTTGGTCCCTAATGTGAAAGTTCTGCACAAGTTCCAGGTACCCGATTTTGAAAAGTACAAGGGTAACTCTTGCCCTCAAAGCCATTTGGTGATGTACGCTCGGCGAATGTCAGCTCAGACAAAGAACCAGGAGCTACTAATTCACTACTTTTAGGATAGTTTAACCGGTACCGCATTAAAATGGTACATGGGCTTAAACCGCGCTACGATCGGCACGTTCAGAGATCTTGGCGCTGCTTTCGTTCAACAATATAAATACAATTTGGACATGGCACCGGATAGAGATCAACTTAGATCATTGTCACAAAAGGACAAGGAAACCTTTAAGGAGTACGCTCAGAGATGGCGTGAAATTGCCGCTCAGATTTCTCCACCTCTGGAAGAAAAAAGAGATGACAAAAATCTTCTTAAAAACCTTGAACTCATTTTACTACGATAGAATGGTTGCCAGTGCGCCCATCGACTTCACCGAAATGGTGGGCATGGGGGTACGTCTCGAGAAAGCAGATCGAGAAGGACGTTTAGTTAAAGACACTGGATCCTCAAGCAGTACAAAACGATACGGTAGTGCTCTCCCTAAGAAAAAAGAGCAGGATATTGGGAATATCTCTCTCGGAAAGAAAAGGCGACGTTATCAACATGAGAAAGCTACAATCAATTTGACAGAGGGAGAGTCTAACAACATCTATCAAATTCATGATGTACTCTTATTAAGGGCCAATTTGTTCAAGATGCATTGTAAACAGAGCGGATACGGCCATGTGCCACCTCATAATTATCACCAGTGTGATATCTGCTCTAAAAACAATCAAGGATGTTATGTGGTGCAAGCAGCTCTACAGGAACAGTTGGATCTCAGATGGATCCAAGAGCATCGAGTTCGTGGAGTCAACATGACCTACACAAATTCCAACATCATTCAAAACCACGACATCCGTGCAATGAATGTCAACTTGGTGGCAAGGCACTCAAGGCAAATCCAGTATCATAATCTTTCGCGGCACAATTACAATTCCTGTCTGACTTGCTTAGTAAACAAACAGGGATGCTCTTTCATACAGGAGGCCCTCCAGTGTCAGATGGATCTTGGGTGAATCCAGGACTACCATGATAGAAATCCCTATCTGATCAACATGATCCAAATCTTCGATATTCATCTGATGAATACCAGCTTGGTGGAGTTACACGCCAGGCAAGTCCAACTCGGTTTTCTCACTTTTCACAAGTATCTGAGCTGTAAAGGATGTTGTGAGAGTAACCAAGGGTGCGCTCTCGTTCAAAGAAGTTTACAACACTTGTTAAACCACTGGTGGCTTCCGATCTATATGGATGAAGACACACAACAAATCAGTTTGCTTAATGAGAACCCTACTAGGCATCAAAGTCAGGATGTCCAATCTATGGAAATAGACCTAGTGAGGTTACAGTGCATTCAAAGCGGACGTGGCCAGGTGCCACCACATAACTACGAGTGCTGTAGAGTCCGCTCGGAGAATAACCAAGGATGCTACCTCGTGCGAGCAGCCCTTCAATGTCAGTTGGACCGAAAAAAGATTCACCCATGTCCTAGTTCTGAGCTAATCAGCTGGACGCCGGACTATTTTGCTGATCAGATTAAGAACGTTGTCATAATCTCTGATCACAAAGGGACCAAGGATGTTTGTACCATCATCCCTCTACTTGACGAATCAAAAGTTCCTAGTCGGGAACTGATTGAAGTTACTTACTGTAATACCCCAAAATTTGCTCTCCCTTTTTGTCATCATAGCATAGCATTATCATTTATCATATCATATCCATCTCATTAGCATTGCATTGCATTTAACATAGAAAAATGAAGCATAGCATCCCTCTTACCATCAAGGCATGTAATCAGGTGGAAGGTGGACAATCAAGGGATCATTCAAAGCATAAAAAGGTCAATCAAGTTGCCTCAAGGCAAGCCAAGAGGTCTCTCATGTCTCATACTATCTCAATTGATCATCCACAATCTCAAGGAAGTGAGATCCAATGGGAGATTGAAACAATACATACTTCATCATACAAGAGGTTCAAAAACTGAAGGAAAACCCTTAAAAGAGATATCTTATTGATCCAAAGTAACCCTCAAATGGCATATCTCATCATCCTTTAAGAGGGTAGACAACATACTCTGAGGAATTTGAAATTGAAGACTGCACTTTTCCCTCATAACCAGAGGGGGTCAAAATTAGGGTTTCTAATAAAATCAAGGAATCTCTGATTTTTGAGACAAAACTTGTTGTCATGGTATTCTACATGTCCTTAAGTGTATGTATGTGGAAAATTACCTCTCAATTGGTTTTAGAAGTGGTTCAATTGGAAGAAAGATAAAAAATCAGAGAAATTGGGGGTCAAGTCAAATAATCAGAGGAAAAAGTCAACTCTTGACTTTTTGAGGCCTAAATTCATGAAATTCATGTTATATGTGACCAATGTACAAAATTTGATCAAGAAACTCCAAAGGAATCATAAAAAAATCAAGATGTGGAAATTTTCCATTTTTGGAAGAAGTACGGTTACTAAATAAGGCAAGTTTTGGCCATTTTGCATCAGAGATTGAACCAAGGCCATTTAAAATTGAAGCACCAAATGAAAATTCCACTCGGCCACAACAAAAGGTCTTGCTTTAAGCTTCAAATCCATGTGTAGAACATCTCCATTGGATAAAAATTGAGTGAGATATGATTGACCAAAGTTTGGGCAAAGTAGGTTCAAAACTAGGTCATGACCAAGGATTTTCAGGTCACGCGCATGTCCTTTTTACAAACAGTTGGTGGGCCAAATGTACACCTATTTTTCTCATGGTTAGAGGCTTTATTTACAAAACTTGTCAACATCAAAAATGTTCATTGTCATGTCCTCTTCAAGTTTCATGTTGGGCAAAAGTTGATTTGATCAAGCTATGAAGTAGATATGGCGAGTCCAAGTTGCTATGATCATGCTGAGGTTCCATGCCATGAGTGCCTCACTAACCAACCTTATTGCCACGCCTTGGTAGCAGTTCCAAATGTGATTGTTTTAAGTCATTTTGCAACTTATTCCAAGCATTATTTCAACTCATTTTTCACACCAAACATATTCTCCAATATCTCCCCTTTCAAGTGAATCCAAAACCTCATCAAATTACGCACTAGTTAGAGAGAATTTCACTTGCAAACCACCTCGTGTTGATACTGATGCATTGATAGATTGGTGCATGATTTTGGTTCACACCCACAACAAACACTTCCTCACCTCAGTTTTCCTCTTTTAACCAAGCACACACCATCTACACTATGCACATTAGCACGTGCCTTGCATGAAAATGGAAAGGGGAAACTTGTTGAGCAAGTTTGATACAAAGCCGTGCCATTTTCCTTTCTCATTACCTTCACCATAGCTTATGATAAACCAGCACCACCATACCATTGCTCTCCCTAACTAACTTGACTCAGTTAGTTAGGGATGACTCACTTAACTCAATTGTGACTCATTTAACTCACTCACTAAACCATGGTTAGCTCACACTATAAAAACCAAATCACACTCTCTAATTTCATTTTTAACTTCATTTTCTCCACATTCTCTCCAAAACTCTCTTTGCTTTACTCTCAACCTCACCATTGCAAAGGATTCTCGAGCTCACATTGTTCATCCTCCTCCTAAATCTTCTTTGATTCTCTCTCAATTTCACCAAAGAGCAACTGATTTTGAAGCTTGGATCTCATTTCTTCTCCACTGAATCATCATCTTCATCAAAGCCTTTATTTGGCCAAGTGAAGCTTAAGGAAGAAGCAAGTATTTCCTCTGGTTTTCTCAAACTCTACAAGAACTGCAAGACCAGGTTCCGAAGCTTACAAACTCTTCTCTCACGTTTACTTGTTTATTTTGTTGTTTTCATGATGATTTGAGCTTAATAGAAGCATTTGAACTCCGGCTAGTTGATAGAGCTTCTTAGAAGCTTAGATCCAAAAACTTAGGGCAACATGTTCATGCTTGTTTCTTGCTGTATGTGAATGGGTTGATGATTTCATTGGTAGATTCATGATGTGCGTTACTTCCTCTTCTTTTTGGTGTATTGCTTGCGAAATTCTGAGAAAATTTAAGTTGCAGACGGTGGTGATTCGCCGGAGAAGGTGACCGGAGGTCCCTCTCCGGCCGGTAGCTTTGATGCTAGGGTTTTTGTCTCTTTTAATCATGACCGTTGGTTTATGTGCATCATAGGGTTAAAAACGTGACAACGCATTAAAAGGAGTGTGCTCCTCACGTGATTTTTTTCTGATTCTCACTTAAATGTTTTGTGGTGCGGTGCATGTTAGTTGTTGTGTTCCTCCACGCGTGTGTGTTGATCCTGTATACTTTGACTTAGTTATTGACTTGACTGGATCCAATGGTGATCATTTGTTTGACTCATGTTGACTGAGACTCCATGCTAGTTACTATGTTCCACGCGTTTGATGGACCTAAGCCAAATTGCTATTCACACCCTTGCATTTTAAGGCCCAATTAATCTGAACTGATAGTTTACTATATTTGCACCCCACTCTTGTTTTCATTTCATTTTATTTTCTACATTTTATGCACATTTGCTTTTTTAATTTTTAAAAAATACCAAATAACATCATAAAATTCCATAAAAATTCATGAAAATCATTAAGACATTTATAAAATTTTTGATGATTTTATTTTCTGATTTTATGACATTTTTTCCCCTGTTTCATATTTTCTTTGAATTTTTTCATTTGTGTGCATTCCATTGGTGATACATGATTTTGTTCATTTTTGTTCTTGATCATCAAAATTGGTTTTGCTTTGCTTCTTTTTGAATTGAGTCATTAATACCTTGAAGTATGTCATATGATTTTTATTTGATTTTTTAGGACACTTTATGACATGTCTTGGTGTTCATTTTTGTAATACTTTGCATGTGCATCCAATTTGACCTAAGTGCTTTGTATGAAGGCATTTTGCCTTGAATTTTGCATGCTACTGTGATATGTGATTCATTTCTGATTTGTGTATCTCAAAATCATGCTTGAATAATTTTCATGAACCCATTTGATTTTTGTTTAAAACATTTCATTTGAAGCATAATAACATGTCATATCCTTGTAATCTTTGTGCATGTTTACATGATTGCTTTTGTGCATACTTGCATGATCATTTGCCTATTTTGTGGACCATCCATTTGACATTATAGGTCATTGGTACATATTATGTGTCATCATTGCATGTTCATTTTCATTTGAACTTTGTGTATCCTTAGTATGAAGTATTTGTGTTTTCTTTTGAACTTCCATTTCAATTCTACTTCTCCTTTTACCTCTTGATTGTCTTGATAGTTGCTTCATGAATACTTGTGAGATGTTTGTGAATCATTTTTCATTTCATTTCAATTCTGATCCTTGGATTACATGTTCCCTTTTATGCATGTTTCTTTCATTTCTTTTCATCTTTCATCTCCCTTTTCTTGTGATAGCATGTTCTAATGCCATGGATGATGATTGTTGGTTGTTCACTTGAACTTGCTTGATGATAATCATTTGTTTTCCATATGATGCACATTCTGGTTGTGACTAATAGGATTTGATCTTTTGTCTTATTCTTTTGATCTTTATGGTGCATTAAATGTTCTTTTGCTTCTTATACTTCTTACACATGTTTACTAACCATGTAGGGGCTTTGGTAGGTTGAAATTGAGTGTGGATAAGGAATCCACATTCAAACCTCTTTCCTTTCATCTCTTTTACAATTCAATCTTGTGTTTTGTTAAGCACTTATGTGCTTTCTTTTAATAACTCATCACTTTCCCTTTTTGAATTACAATTCATCTTCTAATTTAGAAGTGAATTGTTTAATTCATTATTTATTTAGACTTTAGGTTTAAACCTCACAAACCCTTAGGATCACTCCCTTAATTAATCGATTAGGATTGAGTCTTAGTTCATATAGACTTTTACCTTTTCTCCTCTCTTGAGTCTCTTTTCCCACCTCAAAGAAAAATGCAAAGATACCTAATAAAGGTAGGCATTTATTGCATTTAGGCCTTTCATATAAAGAAAAGATTATAAGGGGTCTTCTCTTATAATCTTAGAATCTGTAGCATATAGCCCATCTTGGGTCAATGTGTTAAACATTTGATCTTGTATGAGGAACCTAAATGCAATACTTGTTGAAGGTACAAATAAAAAACATTTCTTCGTTTAACCAACAAAAACACTTAATAAAGGCATGACACCTATTGTATTTAGGCCTTTCATGTGGGAACAAGGAAGTGGGGGATCTTCTCACACTTTCTTGGAATGTTTAGTATACGTCCCGTCTTGGGTCGATATGCGAGGCATTCGATCCTATATGAAGGACTTAGATACAATACTTGTTACAAAACACAAAAACAATTAAAACACTTCTTTCTAAAAGACGAAAAACAAACACTAACGTCTTTCCTTCGGGAATTCTTTTCTCACCTCACTCATTCTCTGCGTACGAACATGCTTCTACTCGTTCTCTTGCAAGATGGTAACGCACTCGGACCAGCGAGCCTGCAACACCTGAGCTAGAACGTTAGCCGTTCCTTAAAAAACACAAACAATCCATCCCTAGTGAGGGGAACTACGTCGCTCTGATTCTCATGTTCCTGATGAGATACGTAGGCAGTGGGGTAGGGCCCATGCGAGCGCTTCTTTTATTTTCCCTACATTTGTTTCTCATTCCTTTTCCATTCTTTCTCCTTTTTTTCTCTCAGTTCCTTTTCCAGTTCCTTTTTTCCAGCATATTTCCTTACACCCTTTGATTGAAGCAGCAAGCGTGGATCCCATCGGGTACGATGGACGCGAGGGGGTGCTAATACCTTCCCTTCGTGTAACCGACTCCCGAATCCAGTTCTTTTGGTCGCAAGACCATGCTTTTCCTTCCCTTCAGGTTTATGCGGTGTTTCCTTTCCCTCTCGTGGGATAAATACACATTGTTGGCGACTCTGTTTCGGTGCCACTTTCGCGTTTGTACTTGGATGAAAATCCCGGGAGCGACAGCTGGCGACTCTGCTGGGGACAGGTTGACCTATTTCTGGTCCATCCTAAGCGAGTCAATCCTAGCGCTTGTTTGCTTTTCTTTTATTGGGTGTTTACTGTTGTATTGTATTTGCTGTTTACTGTATTTTATTACTTGTATCATATTTACAGCATTGTAGCATTTACATTTTATGTATTATACTGTGTTGCACTGTGCTGTCTGTTTGGCGGGATTGGGATTTCTGAGAGATAAGCCCATTACACAGGCTTGAGTATACACTTAGGATTAGAGTGGAGAGTAGTGGGACCTACGTGCCGTCTGGAGTACGTTGGGTATTCACGAAATTCACAGCTAGACGAGGCTATCTTGGGACCCATTATGGCATGTGCGTCTTGCGTATTCCAGGATGTCGATCTAGAGAGCTGTCGACTCTGGTGACCACTCCCGAGGACTCAGTTGCGACACTCCTCCCGAGATGTGACAGTGGCAGACCACATTCTGTGGCAAACCCATTGCATATTCTCGATCCGAGGACCCAATGCTGGGAACTTGCCATAGAGTTTCCTTTTTGGAAAGAGAATCAGTGGAGGCACTCCTCGATTGGCGATAGTATTGTACCCCGAGGGATGAATGTACTATTGCTTCTCGACCTCAGTGCCAGAAGCTGAGGACCTTTCGTTTTGGAGAAATAGTTGAGGCCTCCTCGATTGATGATGATGCCAAACCAGAAATGGTGAACGTATCATCATTTCTCGACCTGAGAGCCCGGGATACTGAACATCCTAGAACCCACATGTGAGAGGGGGGTTGTTTGCAGGTTTGCAGGTGACCATGACTTCCTACATACCCAGTTTTCTGTTGACTTTACACAAAGGAAGGGTTCATCCTATTATATTCAGACAGTTCCTATTTGTGGTTCCATATTGTTCCCAGGGCTACACTGACACCGCACACAGTTCAGCACAGACACCTGATTACCTGATCACATTGCCCCTTTGCATTGCATTATCATATCATAACGGTTATGTTTGTCAATTTCAGGTGCATAATATACTTCTGATTCTAATCCATGGGTTCAACAGAGAATGACGAGAGAAGGAAGAATAATGTTTCTTACAAGTTTCCAGACCCTACCTTGGATTCGTTGCTCAAAGTTATAGACATGACCGGCCCCGATGTTCTTGATAGGTTTCAAAAGAAGTATGGGAATTTGGTTAGGATGGTCCGTACTATCACAAAGTATGAACATGATGCTCTGCACACCCTGCTGCAATTCTATGAGCCTTCGCTGAGATGCTTCCTCTTTCCAGATTACATTTTGATGCCAACGCTAGAAGAATTCTCATTTATTTTGGGGGTTCCAATCATGTCAACAATACCATTCTTTTCTGGTAACTCTCCTAGTGTAAAAGAAATTGCCGCTGCAACGCAAATGGACCAGTCAGTGATCAAAAGTGGTGTGAGTAACAAAAACGGAGTTGACGGATTTCATCTGGAATTCCTTTCTGATCAAGCCCAAGAGGCTGCTAATGCTAAAAGCTGGACGGTTTACAACTCCATTTTGGCTCTTTGCATATATGACCTAGTTCTTTTTCCCAATCAGCAAGACTTTGTGGATATGCAAGCTACGAGAGTTTTCGTTCTTAAAAATCCAGTCCCTACTTTGTTGGGGGATTTTTATCATTCCGTGCATTACAAGAACGAGAAAAGAAGGGGAGGCCCTGTTAGTTGTTGCACTCCACTGCTATGTCATTGGATTTTCAAGCATTTGCCTCAAACAGGTGCCTTTGTGGAAACCATAGATGTTGCGAAATGGTCCGAGCGAATGATAGGTTTAACTGCTGATAATATTGTCTGGTTCGATCATCGAATGCTGAGAATTGAGGTTATCACAAGATGCGGAAGTTTTCCAAATGTACCTCTGATTGGCAGAAAAGGAGGGATCAATTATAATCCAGTTTTGGCCATCCGACAGTTCGGGTATGCTTCCAGGGGTCCTCCTACAGAGCAAGACGTGGAAGAATCTTTGTTCTTCACAGGAACTAAAGATGAGAAGGTGGTAGAAGTAGTGAATGCTTGGAAAGATAAGCATAAAATTGGAAAAGCGGTTTTTGGGAAAGGAGATTGTAGGTCTTATCCTGAATATGACAAATGGATTGAGACGAAAGTAAAGCAATTGCTTTTACCCTTTTCAAGGAGACCTCTTGTACGTTCAGTACAACCTGAACAACCCACCATGGTGACTATTGAGGAGTGCGAGAAATGGAAGAAAATGGTTAGAGAGCTGCAAATAGAGAACTCTGGAATGAGCAGATGTCTTCAGAAAGCTCTAGCGGACAACAAAGAGTTGGAAAAGAGAGCATTGAAAGCAGAGAAAACCCTGGCAGACAAAGAAGAAGATTTTGATGACAGAGCTCGATACTTCCGGAAGCTTACCTTGGGAGCAGATGATACTAGTCAGGCTCACAAGACTACAAAGCAGGCTCTAGCCCGAAGCAAGGATTCGTTAGCTAAACTCCGTCAAGCTTGGGATGAAGTCAGAATTGAGAACTCTGAATTGATGACCCAGTTAAAAGATAAAAATGAAGAGTTGAAGAAAGCACATGAAGCAAGAAGAAAGCATCGAGAAGACATTGACAGAAGCCAAGAACAGGCAAGGAACGCTGAAGATAAGCTGAAAATCGCCAACAAAGAGCTTGAAGATGTCACGGCGGATCTGAAGCTGGTTAAAATTCAAGCTGGAATTAAGAGGCGCAAAGGAGCCGGTGAAGATAAAGCCTTGCTGATGCACGTGGGTTCGTTAGAGGATGCGTTGGAAAAAAGGGACGTCGTAATCAAAGAGCTGATTGAGAAGCCACATCATCAGCATACCCGCATCCTGTTTGAAGAGATTAAGTATTCCAGCCAGAAGCTGAAAGACGTAGAGCTATCAGATTAGTGATTTTTGTCGTTTCTTTGTAATTGGTAATGGTTACCATCGGGATTGTTGATGGATCCATTTAACTGCTTGTTTCTTATTCTGTTGTTGAAACTATGACTAATGTACTTGAAAACTTCTGCGAATTTGTATGAAAGGAGCTATTCCTGTTCACAATTTCTGGTTTTCAGATATATGTGATGTGTTATCTGCACACGGGCACACTACAAAATCACTATATCTGGTCGTCAGATATTTGTGGTGGGTGTATATGAATATCTCTTTAGAGCAAAACTCACTAATCATGATTTCTGGTCGTCAGGAATTTGTGGTTATGATTGGAATCAGGATGTAAAAAGTATCTTGAAATGACAAACATAACTGTGCATTTGCATTTGCATAGCATATCATTTTTGCATTGCAGGTTTTCTTCTTTTCCAGGCGCCTGCTAACCTTTATTTGGTTTTTAGGCACGATAGGTGACACCCCAGTTCATCGATATTCTATCCGACGCAATCAAGCCAGAGTAATGGAACAAGTTCAGACTGAATTAGCTGATTTGAGGGGAAGGATGGAACAGTTCATGAATCTTATGCAGGGGATTGCTCAAGGTCAACAGGAGCTGAGGACTGGTCAAGAAAACATGAGGATTGGTCAAGAAGCTATGAGAACCACTATCCAGAGGCTGGAAACTGAAATCCCAAATCGCAATGTGCGCACTCCTCCTGGTGGCACAATCCCTGCTGGTGGGATACATCTGGGATTTGACAATAATGAGGATGGTCAAGAGGACCAGTTCACTGCATTCAACAATGACATCGGTTTCTACAATGACGATCGGAAGTATGAAGGGCTGGATGAAAGACTCAAGGCTATTGAGAGCCAAAATCCTCTGGGAATTGATGTAGAAGACATGGGTCTCGTGCAGGGTGTGCGAATCCCTCCTAAGTTCAAGCTTCCTGTTTTGGATAAGTACAATGGCAGCACCTGTCCCAAAGCACATTTGCAAGCTTACAATCGCAAGATTGCCGCTTACACCGAGGACCAAAAGCTCTGGATGTATTTTTTCCAGGATAGCCTGTCAGGCGCCTCCCTGGAATGGTACATTAAGCTGGACAAGGTTCATATAAGGAGTTGGAAAGATTTGTGCGATGCGTTTCTAAAGCAGTATCAATATAATCTGGACATGGCACCTAATCGTACTCAATTGCAAAGTATGACTCAGGATAACAAGGAGGGCTTTAAGCAGTATGCACAGAGATGGAGAGAATTGGCTGCTCGAGTTCAACCACCTTTGGGTGATCGTGAGATGGCTGATATGTTCATGAGCACACTTCAAGGGACGTATTTGGATAGACTTGCTGCATGTCCTTCCACGGGGTTTGCCGATATCGTCGTTGCTGGGGAACGAATAGAAAGTCTGCTGAAATTGGGTAAGATTCAAGATGTCAGTGGGACTGTTGCTTCAAGTTCCAAGAAAACCTTTGCCAATGGACCAAGAAAAAGAGAAGGGGAGTCCAGCGCTGTGTATAGAGGAAAGGGCAGAGGCAGGACTCAATCTTACCATCAGGTGGATGCTGTAACCATTCCGGTTCCAGCAGTACAGCAAGCTCCAGATCAGCAAGCTAGACCCCGATTCCAGGTTAATAGACAAAGGGACCGTAAGTTTGATCCCTTGCCTATGACATATGCTGCTTTGTTACCACAACTGCTCAAAGAGAAGTTGGTTGAACTTCGGACTATGAAGCCTCTAGATATCGGAAAATTGCCTCAAGGTTACGATGCTAATGTTCGATGTGAATTTCATTCTGGTGCGCCAGGACACTCGATAGAGAAGTGCTGGGCTTTTCACCATAAGGTTCAGGACTTGATTGACACAAAGGCTATTAATTTCTCTAAGCCGTCGAATGTTCGTGATAATCCAATGCCTCATCATGGAGGTGCAGGCACGAATGCTATTTTTGATGGTGAGCAATTGAATCTGATTACTGATGTGAGTTTGGTAAAGACTCCGCTGTTGATTGTAAAAGAGCGTTTGTTAAAAGGAAAGGTATTTCCTGGATGTGGCTCTGATTGTGAAGAATGTTCAAAACAGGTTAATGGCTGCAGTAAGTTGAAAGTTGGACTGCAGGATCTTATGGACGAAGGAAGACTTCAGTTTGATAAGATAGAGAAGGAGAAAGATGTTTCTGCCGTCACCATTTACTATAATCCAATTGAGATACAGGTGCCTGTTGAGGAGCCTGTTGCTATCATCGTTCCCCAGAGGCCGAGACCAGTTACGATTATAGTTCCTGAATCGGCTGCTTATGTGTCCAATAGGGCAGTTCCATGGCAATATGGAACTAATACTCATCAAGAAGGAAGTCGACAGAAAGCAGAGGTTGTCGGTACCAGTGTTGAGAATGTCAGTGGACCAAGTGGTTTCACTAGGAGTGGTCGACTATTTGCTCCCCATACTCTAAGGAATGATAAAGAGGCTGAAGCCGCTGCAAGAGCCAAAGGAAAACAGGTTATTGATGACAAGGTGCCTGCTCAGGAAGAGGACCCTAAAGTCAATTTTGATAATGATGTTGAGGAATTTATGAGGGTTATCAAAAAGAGCGATTACAAGATCATTGACCAGCTTAATCAGACGCCCTCTAAAATTTCGATATTATCCCTGCTAATGAGTTCAGATGCACACCGGGCTGCTTTGTTGAAGGTTCTGAATATGGCATACGTTCCCCAAGAGATTACAGTGAATCAGTTGGAGGGAGTAATTTTTAATGTGAATGTGAGCCACGGGTTAGGGTTTACGAATAGGGATTTGACTCCAGATGGACGTAATCACAACAAGGCGTTGCACATCACACTTGAATGCAAAGGAGCTGTTTTGTCGCATGTGCTGGTTGATACAGGTTCTTCCTTGAATGTGTTACCCAAAAAGGCCCTGATGAAAATTGAAGTAAATGGATTGGTTCTGAGGCCCAACGATCTGATTGTGAGAGCTTTCGATGGATCCCAAAGATCGGTGTTTGGGGAGGTTAAACTACCAATACAGGTTGGTCCACAGATATTCAAGACGATCTTTCATGTTATGGACATTTAGCCTACTTATAGCTATTTGTTGGGCCGACCATGGATTCACGCAGCGGGCGCAGTTACCTCTACGCTTCATCAGAAGCTCAAGTATGTGTTCGAGGGTCAAGTGGTCACTGTTTGCGGTGAGGAAAATATATTTGTGAGTCATCTATCCACTTTCAAATATGTGGAAATGGATGGAGAAATTCATGAAACCCTTTGCCAGTCTTTCGAAGCCCTGAATATCAATAACTTACCAGAATCTACTTCAGCAGCAGTGGTGTCGAATGTGCCAGGTGGGCCGAGCGCATCAATTGCATCCTACAAGCAGGCCAGAGAAGTGGTTGAAAGCGGAAATGCCCAAGGTTGGGGTAAAGCTATAGATGTGTTTGTGAAAGAAGATAAGTTTGGCATTGGATACCAGCCGGGCCGGACGCCAATTCCCCGATTCCGTGGGCCAATCAATTTCAACAGTGGAGGAGTTATCAATCCCAATCAGTCATGCTCAACAATAGAAGATGAAGCTGAAAGCTCAGCTTACTTGGACAGATGGGTGTATGCACTGGCTTCGGGCGAAGTATTGCAGAACTGGTCTAGCGAAGAAGTCGTTCATGTTGTACACCATTCAGAGTAATAATTCTTGTCTTTCATAATGCATAAAATCCCACACTCTGCCCAAGGTGTGAGGATCCATTTGTAGGGCCCCCATATTTTCTCAAATAATGTTCAAATATCAATAAAAGGACATTTTTGTTTACAAATTTGTGTTCCTTTATTCTTTCTTTATTTCTATTTTTGCACAAAGAAATTAAAAAATGATAATGCACTTTCTTTTCTTTTGTTTTCAAGAAAAAAATAATCTAAAATAAAGTATAAATCCAATCATGCAGACTGGATTCTGTGGATTTCTCTGAAAATGATTCTGTTATGCCCACGTATGATTTCGACAATCCGATCTATCAAGCTGAGGAAGAAAGTGATGAAGACTATGAACTCCCGGAAGAGTTGGCTAGGTTGTTGAAACAGGAAGAGATGACCATTCAGCCTCATCAGGAAGCTCTTGAGATCATCAATATTGGGTCAGAGGAAAGCAAGAAAGAGATCAAGATTGGTGCGAGTCTGCGGGCTGATGTAAAGAAAGAGCTGATAGTCATGCTACGTGAATACGTTGACATCTTTGCTTGGTCATATCAGGATATGCCAGGTTTAGATACAGACATAGTTGTGCATAGACTACCATTAAAAGAGGACTGTCCACCGGTCAAGCAGAAGCTGCGCAGGACAAAACTAGAAATGGCTTTGAAGATCAAGGAAGAGGTACAGAAACAGTTAGGTGCAGGTTTTCTGGCAGTAACCAACTATCCTCCTTGGGTGGCCAACATAGTACTGGTGCCGAAGAAAGATGGCAAAGTCAGAATGTGTGTGGATTACAGAGATCTCAACAGGGCGAGCCCTAAAGATGACTTTCCACTCCCTCATATTGATGTGCTGGTTGATAATACTGCTCAGTTTTCAGTGTTCTCATTTATGGATGGGTTCTCCGGGTACAATCAGATAAAGATGGCGCCTGAGGACATGGAGAAGACGACATTCATTACCCCGTGGGGTACCTTCTGTTACAAAGTAATGCCTTTTGGGTTAAAAAACGCAGGGGCAACTTATCAAAGAGCAATGGTGACGTTATTCCACGATCTAATTCATAAAGAGATCGAATGCTATGTGGATGACATGATTTCTAAATCAAAGACAGAAGAGGAACATCTGATCAACTTGAAGAAGTTATTTGAGAGGTTAAGGAAATTCAGGTTGAGATTGAATCCTAACAAGTGTACTTTCGGTGTGCGATCTGGAAAATTGCTTGGTTTCATTGTCAGTGAAAAAGGGATAGAGGTTGATCCTGCTAAGGTAAAAGCTATACAAGATATGCCTGTACCGAGGACCGAGAAAGAAGTTCACGGCTTTCTAGGGAGATTGAACTACATTTCAAGGTTCATATCTCACCAAACTGCTACCTGCGAACCGATTTTCAAAATGCTAAGAAAAGATCAAACGGTCAGGTGGAATGATGGTTGTCAAAATGCATTCGATAAAATAAAAAGGTATTTGCAGGAACCTCCGATTCTGATACCTCCAGTTCAAGGGAGACCACTGATTATGTACTTGACAGTGCTCGAAGGATCCATGGGTTGTGTTCTCGGTCAACACGACGAGACGGGTAAGAAAGAACACGCTATGGGCCGCCAAGCGATTGAGACAATACATGCTCACGCATACAACCCTGTTGATCTCAAAATTGGATCCGGTCAAGTATATTTTTGAGAAACCAGCACTTACAGGCAGAGTTGCAAGGTGGCAGATGGTACTGACTGAGTACGATATTCAATTTACTTCGCAAAAAGCAATCAAAGGAAGTATACTGTCAGATTATCTTGCGCAACAGCCTCTTGATGATTACCAGCCCATGAGATTTGATTTCCCTGATGAGGACATCATGTTTCTCAAAGCGAAGGACTGCGAGGAACCACTTCTGGAGGAGGGGCCTGACCCTGAATCCAAATGGAGTTTGATGTTTGATGGGGCAGTTAATATGAATGGGTGCGGAGTTGGTGCAGTACTCATTACGCCAGAAGGTGTTCACATGCCCTTCACTGCCCGAGTAACCTTTGGGTGCACCAACAATGAAGCAGAATACGAAGCTTGCATACTAGGGATTGAGGAGGCTATCGATTTACGAATCAAGACCCTCGATATCTTTGGTGATTCAGCACTGGTAATCAATCAAGTAAAGGGAACTTGGCACACACATCAGCAGAATTTGATCCCGTATAGAGATTATACGAGGAGATTGCTGACATTCTTTACAACTGTCAAGTTGTACCATGTTCCCAGAGATGAAAATAAGTTCGCAGATGCCTTGGCCACTATATCTTCGATGATCAAAGTGCATGGTTGGAACTTTGTGCCCAGGATTGATGTATCTCGTCTTGATAGGCCTGCTTTTGTGTTTGAGGGTGATGCAGTGTCTGACGATAAGCCTTGGTACCATGACATTAAATGCTTCTTGGAAAAACAAGAATACCCGCCTGGGGCATCTTCCAAAGACAAGAAGACATTAAGAAGGCTAGCTGGTAGTTTCTTCTTGAATAAAGATGGCGTGCTGTATAAGAGGAATTTTGACACGGTCCTGCTTAGATGTGTGGATAGACACGAGGCAGACCTGTTGATGATTGAAGTGCACGAAGGCTCTTTCGGTACCCATGCCGGGGGACATGCGATGGCTAAGAAATTGTTGAGATTGGGGTATTATTGGCTGACCATGGAGTCAGATTGCTGCAAGTATGCCCGCAAGTGTCACAAATGTCAGGTCTATGCAGACGAAGTACACGTTCCTCCCAATCCGTTGAGTATCATGTCCTCTCCGTGGCCATTTGCAATGTGGGGCATTGATATGATCGGGAAAATTGAGCCTACTGCTTCAAACGGCCATCGTTTCATCTTGGTCGCCATTGATTACTTCACTAAATGGGTTGAAGCAGCGTCTTATGCCAATGTCACTAAGCAAGTGGTGGCTCGTTTCTTGAAACGAGATATCATTTGTCGATATGGAGTTCCAGAAAGAATCATTACCGATAATGGTTCTAATTTGAATAATAAGATGATGGCTGAACTATGTCGGGACTTCAAAATCGAACATCACAATTCTTCTCCGTACCGCCCGAAGATGAATGGCGCGGTCGAAGCGGCCAACAAAAATATCAAGAAGATTATGCAGAAGATGGTTGTCACGTACAAAGATTGGCATGAGATGTTACCACTGGCTTTGAATGGGTATCGAACATCAGTCCACACGTCCACTGGGGCAACACCATACTAACTTGTATACGGTATGGAGGCAGTTTTACCGATCGAAGTTGAGATTCCCTCTCTCCGAGTGTTGATGGACGTTAAACTAGAGGAAGCTGAATGGGTACGAGCCAGATTTGATCAGCTGAGCCTTATTGAGGAGAAGCGATTAGCAGCAGTGTGTCATGGCCAGCTATATCAGCGCATAATGAAGAGGGCATTCGATCAAAAGGTTAGACCCCAAGTCTACAAGGTCGGGGATGTGGTAATCAAGAGAATACTTCCCCCGAGTATAGATCACAGGGGCAAATGGACTCCTAACTATGAAGGTCCATTCGTGGTTAAAAAGGTTTTCTCAGGTGGAGCCTTATTACTGACAACCATGGATGGTGAAGACTTTTCATCCCCTGTTAATTCAGATGCAGTTAAAAAATACTTCGTATAAAGAGACCCGCTGGATAAAAGAAAAAAAGAATCCAGGCAAAAAAGGGCATCCCGGCGAACCAAAAACAGAATAAGGTTCGGGCAAAAATTAGGGATATAATTGAAAAGAATTGTACACCCGGTAAGTTGAAAACCCGAAAGGGCAACTAAGGCAAAAATGGGTATCCCGGTGGATTGAAAACCTGAAAAGGCGATCCACGCAAAAGAGGGATTAAACCGAATGACTGTAATCTGAATTGATCTGTATGTTCTCTACTCTTCAGCGAACTGGCAAAATTCCAAAGGAGGAATTGGTCCGACCACGAGCTTCTGAAGGCAAAGATAATCAGGAGAGTTGGAATACATACTGGCTATAACAGAATCAGAAATCAGTTGGAACCCAATTTCCGCATTATCATTAGGATAGATTTCTTTTCTCAATTTTATGGCAATCGCCTCTTTCAGGGGTTTGCTTCTGATTGTAAAGTCGCCGATTTTGGCATTTCATCAATAAAGTTGAATATTCAGTCACGAGCTTTTATTTTCATTTTACTGTTTTGTTTGCAAAAACGTCCAATTTTTGATAATAAAACATTACTTTGAAAATATCTTGGCCTTGCAAAAACATGCACAAAGACAATAAAAATTACTTTGCTTGCTGGACAACCTTGGATGGTGGACTCAAAAGACCACGCAATATCCTGGGGCATGTGCATATTCTTTTTCTGTTGCAGGTAATGAGTACGATCGACCCAAGCAGCACGGAAGTTATCTCTCAGCACAATCGACAGATATTTGCTTTGACTTGATACTGTTGTATCTTATTAAGTCGATTCTTCCATTCAAGAGTTCCCACCGAGTTTCCTGACGGCAACGGCGGTCGAAGATGGAATTCTTCTGTGTTGATAACAATTATTAATGCAGTGAACGCTCCAGGTCAATAACAAGTGCCAACCTTCCGGTACCTTGCAGACGATGTGAAGGGTAGTTCAAGGTAGAGGGTTCGTATAAGAGTTTTAAACGCTTGGTTTTCTATAAAATCCTCTTAAGAGACGAAACTTCTAGCAGTAACATCCCTTGTGGAGTTTACTCTTGGCAGGATGTACCAGCAAGCAGTAGTATTATATCTCCTGCAGGTTTCAGCATGTGAAATTTGTCAAAGATTAATCCCTAGTGGAGTTATTGACCATCCCATGCAGGGGGCATGTTATCTCCCCAGCAAAGGATACTCCAGATCTATTATCCCCAATAGAGTTTGAAGACGCTTGGTCTTCTATAAAATCCTCTCAAAGGGCATTCCCCAGCACGAGACGCTTTAAAGCAGTTTTCTCTAGCAGAGTGTGTTGTGAACTCATTATCCCCAGGGGAGTCGTCAAAGGGAAAGATCGCCCAACATGGGGCATTGTAACATGTATCCTAAGCTCGACAGTCTTCTTCCTCAGCAGATTACCGTGGAATTGCTTTGGGTTTCCCTAACAGATCTATAAGGACTCTTTCTCAGTATGTTGCAGCGGATTGTCTTTCAACCAAGATTTGCATGTCCCCGGCAGAGCAGCCCTAATCCCTAGCAAGATTGTATCTCTGGTAATGGTACCCCCACAGAGTTCAGTATTGAATCTTGTTTGCTATACTCCCCAGCCGAGTCGCAGTAATTTCCCCAACAAGGTCTAAAGAGATCGACAGAATCCTTCCTTCAGCAAGATGTCAACATATGATATTACCAAGCAGGTGGTGTAATTCTCAGCAATGCTCATTTACAATCCAAAGTCCAATTTATTTTTGGCATGCGTACAGTTTGTTCATATTATTCCAGCCGGTGGGATAGTAGGACAGATGGTTGTTCCAGCCAGTGGGATGATCAGTATATACAGTTTGTTCATATTATTCCAGCTGGTGGGATAGTATGACAGATGGTTGTTCCAGCCAGTGGGATGATCATTATATACAGTTTGTTCATATTATTCCAGCCGGTGGGATAGTATGACAGATGGTTGTTCCAGCCAGTGGGATGATCATTGTATATAATTTGTTCATATTATTCTAGCCGGTGGGATAGTATGACAGATGGTTGTTCCAGCCAGTGGGATGATCATTGTATACAGTTTGTTCATATTATTCCAGCCGGTGGGATAGTATGACAGATGGTTGTTTCAGCCAGTGGGATGATCATTATATACAGTTTGTTCATGTTATTCTAGCAGGTGGGATAATATTGCAGATGGTTGTTCCAGCCAGTGGGATGATCATTGTATACAGTTTGTTCATATTATTCCAGCATGTGGGATAATATTGCAGGTGGTTGTTCCAGCAGGTGGGATGATCATTTGGCAAAGCTTCCAAAGTCAGTTTGGTAAGCATCAAAGTCCAAGTTTAATTTGGCAAAGCTGCAAAAGTCCATCTGAGGATGGCAATTTTGAGATTCCAAAGCCTGTTTGGTAATCATTGAAGTCCAACGACAGATTGGCAAAAATCCAGCACGAACTGGTAAAAGTCCATTGTTTAGAATGGCAGAGCAGCTAAAGTCCATCAACAGTATGGCAAGCCAGTAGTCGTCCGGCGTCGTTTAAAAAGACAGTTTTTAAAGTCCATCAACAGTATGGCAAGCCAGTAGTCTTCTGGCGTCGTTTAAAAAGACATTTTTTAAAGTTCATCAACAGTATGGCAAGCCAGTAGTCGTCGGGCGTCGTTCAAAAGACAGATATCTCCGACGACGTTCATTTGAAGATTCAATCCAGCAGTCTTGTTGGGTTTATATCCCTTTTCTTCTTCATCATCCAGAGCAAATTTTTGGGTTATATTTGGTATTCAATCACTATATACCTTGAAAGTCTGAAAGCATTCGCTTTCAGGCATTCAGGTCTACAGCGTTTGAATAGGGGCAGCTGTAATACCCCAAAATTTGCTCTCCCTTTTTGTCATCATAGCATAGCATTATCATTTATCATATCATATCCATCTCATTAGCATTGCATTGCATTTAACATAGAAAAATGAAGCATAGCATCCCTCTTACCATCAAGGCATGTAATCAGGTGGAAGGTGGACAATCAAGGGATCATTCAAAGCACAAAAAGGTTAATCAAGTTGCCTCAAGGCAAGCCAAGAGGTCTCTCATGTCTCATACTATCTTAATTGATCATCCACAATCTCAAGGAAGTGAGATCCAATGGGAGATTGAAACAATACATACTTCATCATGCAAGAGGTTCAAAAACTGAAGGAAAACCCTTAAAAGAGATAGCTCATTGATCCAAAGTCACCCTCAAATGGTATATCTCATCATCCTTTAAGAGGGTAGACAACATACTCTGAGGAATTTGAAATTGAAGACTGCACTTTTCCCTCATAACCAGAGGGGGTCAAAATTAGGGTTTCTAATAAAATCAGGGAATCTCTGATTTTTTGGACAAAACTTGTTGTCATGGTATTCTACATGTCCTTAAGTGTATGTATGTGGAAAATTACCTCTCAATTGGTTTTAGAAGTGGTTCAATTGGAAGAAAGATAAAAAATCAGAGAAATTGGGGGTCAAGTCAAATAATCAGAGGAAAAAGTCAACTCTTGACTTTTTGAGGCCCAAATTCATGAAATTCATGTTATATGTGACCAATGTACAAAATTTGATCAAGAAACTCCAAAGGAATCATAAAAAAATCAAGATGTGGAAATTTGCCATTTTTGGAAGAAGTAGGGTTACTAAATAAGGCAAGTTTTGGCCATTTTGCATCAGAGTTTGAACCAAGGCCATTTAAAATTGAAGCACCAAATGAAAATTCCACTCGGCCACAACAAAAGGTCTTGCTTTAAGCTTCAAATCCATGTGTAGAACATCTCCATTGGATAAAAATTGAGTGAGATATGATTGACCAAAGTTTGGGCAAAGTAGGTTCAAAACTAGGTCATGACCAAGGATTTTCAGGTCACGCGCATGTCCTTTTTACAAACAGTTGGTGGGCCAAATGTACACCTATTTTTCTCATGGTTAGAGGCTTCATTTGCAAAACTTGTCAACATAAAAAATGTTCATTGTCATGTCCTCTTCAAGTTTCATGTTGGACAAAAGTTGATTTGATCAAGCTATGAAGTAGATATGGTGAGTCCAAGTTGCTATGATCATGCTGAGGTTCCATGCCATGAGTGCCTCACTAACCAACCTTATTGCCATGCCTTGGTAGCAGTTCCAAATGTGACTGTTTTAAGTCATTTTGCAACTTATTCCAAGCATTATTTCAACTCATTTTTCACACCAAACATATTCTCCAATATCTCCTCTTTCAAGTGAATCCAAAACCTCATCAAATTACGCACTAGTTAGAGAGAATTTCACTTGCAAACCACCTCGTGTTGATACTGATGCATTGACAGATTGGTGCATGATTTTGGTTCACACACACAACAAACACTTCCTCACCTCAGTTTTCCTCTTTTAACCAAGCACACACCATCTACACTATGCACATTAGCATGTGCCTTGCATGAAAATGGAAAGGGGAAACTTGTTGAGCAAGTTTGATACAAATCCGTGCCATTTTCCTTTCTCATTACCTTCACCATAGCTTATGATAAACCAGCACGACCATACCATTGCTCTCCCTAACTAACTTGACTCAGTTAGTTAGGGATGACTCACTTAACTCAATTGTGACTCATTTAACTCACTCACTAAACCATGGTTAGCTCACACTATAAAAACCAAATCACACTCTCTAATTTCATTTTTAACTTCATTTTCTCCACATTCTCTCAAAAACTCTCTTTGCTTTACTCTCAACCACACCATTGCAAAGGATTCTCGAGCTCACATTGTTCATCCTCCTCCTAAATCTTCTTTGATTCTCTCTCAATTTCACCAAAGAGCAACTGATTTTGAAGCATGGATCTCATTTCTTCTCCACTGAATCATCATCTTCATCAAAGCCTTTATTTGGCCAAGTGAAGCTTAAGGAAGAAGCAAGTATTTCCTCTGGTTTTCTCAAACTCTACAAGAACTGCAAGATCAGGTTCCGAAGCTTACAAACTCTTCTCTCACGTTTACTTGTTTATTTTGTTGTTTTCATGATGATTTGAGCTTAATAGAAGCATTTGAACTCCGGCTAGTTGATAGAGCTTCTTAGAAGCTTAGATCCAAAAACTTAGGGCAACATGTTCATGCTTGTTTCTTGTTGTATGTGAATGGCTTGATGATTTCGTTGGTAGATTCATGATGTGTGTTACTTCCTCTTCTTTTTGGTGTATTGCTTGCGAAATTCTGAGAAAATTTAAGTTGCTGACGGTGGTGATTTGCCGGAGAAGGTGACCGGAGGTCCCTCTCCGGCCGGTAGCTTTGATGCTAGGGTTTTTGTCTCTTTTAATCATGACCATTGGTTTATGTGCATCGTAGGGTTAAAAACGTGACAACGCATTAAAAGGAGTGTGCTCCTCACGTGATTTTTTTCTGATTCTCACTTAAACGTTTTGTGGTGCGGTGCATGTTAGTTGTTGTGTTCCTCCACGCGTGTGTGTTGATCCTGTATACTTTGACTTAGTTATTGACTTGACTGGATCCAATGGTGATCATTTGTTTGACTCATGTTGACTGAGACTCCATGCTAGTTACTATGTTCCACCCGTTTGATGGACCTAAGCCAAATTGCTATTCACACCCTTGCATTTTAAAGCCCAATTAATCTGAACTGATAGTTTACTATATTTGTACCCCACTCTTGTTTTCATTTCATTTTATTTTCTACATTTTATGCACATTTGCTTTTTTAATTTTTAAAAAATACCAAATAGCATCATAAAATTCCATAAAAATTCATGAACATCATTAAGACATTTATAAAATTTTTGATGATTTTATTTTATGATTTTATGACATTTTTGCCCCTGTTGCATATTTTCTTTGAATTTTTTCATTTGTGTGCATTCCATTGGTGATACATGATTTTGTTCATTTTTGTTCTTGATCATCAAAATTGGTTTTGCTTTGCTTCTTTTTGAATTCAGTCATTAATACCTTGAAGTATGTCATATGATTTTTATTTGATTTTTTAGGACATTTTATGACATGTCTTGGTGTTCATTTTTGTAATACTTTGCATGTGCATCCAATTTGACCTAAGTGCTTTGTATGAAGGCATTTTGCCATGAATTTTGCATGCTACTGTGATATGTGACTCATTTCTAATTTGTGTATCTCAAAATCATGCTTGAATAATTTTCATGAACCCATTTGATTTTTGTTTAAAACATTTCATTTGAAGCATAATAACATGTCATATCCTTGTAATCTTTGTGCATGTTTACATGATTGCTTTTGTGCATACTTGCATGATCATTTGCCTATTTTGTGGACCATCCATTTGACATTATAGGTCATTGGTACATATTATGTGTCATCATTGCATTTTCATTTTCATTTGAACTTTGTGTATCCTTAGTATGAAGTACTTGTGTTTTCTTTTGAACTTCCATTTCAATTCTACTTCTCCTTTTACCTCTTGATTGTCTTGATAGTTGCTTCATGAATACTTGTGAGATGTTTGTGAATCATTTTTCATTTCATTTCAATTCTGATCCTTGGATTACATGTTCCCTTTTATGCATGTTTCTTTCATTTCTTTTCATCTTTCATCTCCCTTTTCTTGTGATAGCATGTTCTAATGCCATGGATGATGATTGTTGGTTGTTCACTTGAACTTGCTTGATGATAGTCATTTGTTTTCCATATGATGCACATTCTGGTTGTGACTAATAGGATTTGATCTTTCGTCTTATTCTTTTGATCTTTATGGGGCATTAAATGTTCTTTTGCTTCTTATACTTCTTACACATGTTTACTAACCATGTAGGGGCTTTGGTAGGTTGAAAATTGAGTGTGGATAAGGAATCCACATTCAAACCTCTTTCCTTTCATCTCTTTTACAATTCAATCTTGTGTTTTGTTAAGCACTTATATGCTTTCTTTTAATAACTCATCACTTTCCCTTTTTGAATTACAATTCATCTTCTAATTTAGAAGTGAATTGTTTAATTCATTATTTCTTTAGACTTTAGGTTTAAACCTCACAAACCCGTAGGATCACTCCCTTAATTAATCGATTAGGATTGAGTCTTAGTTCATATAGACTTTTACCTTTTCTCCTCTCTTGAGTCTCTTTTCCCACCTCAAAGAAAAATGCAAAGATACCTAATAAAGGTAGGCATTTATTGCATTTAGGCCTTTCATATAAAGAAAAGATTATAAGGGGTCTTCTCTTATAATCTTAGAATGTGTAGCATATGGCCCATCTTGGGTCAATGTGTTAAACATTTGATCTTGTATGAGGGACCTAAATGCAATACTTATTGAAGGTACAAATAAAAAACATTTCTTCGTTTAACCAACAAAAACACTTAATAAAGGCATGACACCTATTGTATTTAGGCCTTTCATGTGGGAACAAGGAAGTGGGGGATCTTCTCACACTTTCTTGGAATGTTTAGTATACGTCCCGTCTTGGGTCGATATGCGAGGCATTCAATCCTATATGAAGGACTTAGATACAATACTTGTTACAAAACACAAAAACAATTAAAACACTTCTTTCTAAAAGACGAAAAACAAACACTAACGTCTTTCCTTCGGGAATTATTTTCTCACCTCACTCATTCTCAACGTACGAACGTGCTTCTACTCGTTCTCTTGCAAGATGGTAACGCACTCGGACCAGCGAGCCTGCAACACCTGAGCTAGAACGTTAGCCGTTCCTTAAAAAACACAAACAATCCATCCCTAGTGAGGGGAACTACGTCGCTCTGATTCTCATGTTCCCGATGAGATACGTAGGCAGTGGGGTAGGGCCCATGCGAGCGCTTCTTTTATTTTCCCTACATTTGTTTCTCGTTCCTTTTCCATTCTTTCTCCTTTTGTTCTCTCAGTTCCTTTTCCAGTTCCTTTTTTCCAGCATATTTCCTTACACCCTTTGATTGAAGCAGCAAGCGTGGATCCCATCGGGTACGATGGACGCGAGGGGGTGCTAATACCTTCCCTTCGCGTAACCGACTCCCGAATCCAGTTCTTTTGGTCGCAAGACCATGCTTTTCCTTCCCTTCAGGTTTATGCGGTGTTTCCTTTCCCTCTCGTGGGATAAATACACATTGCTGGCGACTCTGTTTCGGTGCCACTTTCGCGTTTGTACTTGGATGAAAATCCTGGGAGCGACACTTACGACAGTCAGAAAAATTAGAAGGCTCCTGTAGTCATTTACCTGCCTAGACCAGTGCCGTATGAATCAGCTAAGGCAATCCCTTACAAATACGGTGCAACAACAATTGAGAATGGAAAGGAAATTCCATTATCCTCCGTCGTAAATATTGCAGACATCAGTCGAGTAACACGGAGCGGTCGAATCTTCAACCGAGGGGTTGGAGAACCTAACAGAGAAAAGGAACTTCAGATAGAAGCTCCCAATCCACCAGTCGGTCAATCTAGTGATCCCGACCTTTCGAAAAACAATGATGAGATGCTGAAGCTCATCCAGATGACTGAATACAACATTGTTGATCAACTGTTGCAAACTCTTTCAAAGATCTCTGTGCTATCACTTTTAATTAGTTCCGAAGCCCATAGAGAGGCTCTACAGAAAGTCTTAGAGCAGGCCTTTGTGGAACAGGATGTGTCAATACGACAGTTCGATAGCATCATCTCTAACATCACTTCCGCCAACAACTTAGGATTCCGTGATGAGGATTTGCCAGAGGAGGGCAAAAGTCACAACATGGCGCTCAATATCACAGTCAACTGCCAGGACGATGCTTTAGCCAGTATACTGGTAGACACCGGATCGACTCTCAACGTCATGCCAAAGTCCACTCTAATGCGACTATCATTCAGAGGGTCCCCGATGAGGGGCAGTGAGGTCATCGTCAAAGCCTTTGACGGATCTCGGAAAGCAGTTATCGACGAAGTCGACCTTCCCATAACTATCGGTCCTCACACTTTCCTAATCACTTTCTAGGTCATGGACATCCAGGCAATATACAGTTGCTTATTAGGAAGACCTTGGATACAACAGGCCGGGGTAGTCACTTCGACCCTGCACCAGAAACTGAAGTTCATCAAGAACGATCAACTTGTCACGGTCTGTGGAGAACAAGCCTTGATCGTGAGTAACCTGTCATTATCTACTTGTGTAGAACCCGAGGAGGTTGTTGGGACTCAGTTCCAAGCCCTTTCGGTGAGCAATGAGAATCAATCAGAGAAGGGAACTTCTATTTTCTCATACAAAGATGCTCTCAAGGAAATTGAAAGTAACAATACGAAAGGATGGGGACAACTTGTCATTCCTACTAATAATAAAACAAAGAAGGGTCTTGGTTTTTCTGCGACCTGCACCCAGACAGCTGCTAACGATGAAAGTCTTCATCCCATTCAGAACTTCTTCCACAGTGGAGGTTTCCTTCACCCAGTGCCTCAACCAGTCCATACCATCAACGAGGGAGATCCCTCCGATACAGAGGAAAAGTAGAAGTCCTATCTTAACAAGGACAGTTATATGTCTCAGGAAGAAGTGCCTACGCCATTTTGCTATCCCCCACAGAGTCCGATATTTATACCAAGGTCAGACGTCGAAATGATATACGGAGGTTGTGATCCGGAAGGATGCCGTGCTCCGCCAAATTCATTAGAGGAGGACACTCCGATGAAATACAACTTTGACCACGACTATTATGGCCTAATGGATGGCCTGCCTATGTGGCAGCCGTACCCAGGAGACTTGGGGCAAGAAAATCAGCCGAACAATGAAAATCAGCTGAGCATCATTGAAAGGAATACCTGCGTTCCCACCATGTCATGGGATCAACACTCAGGGTATTCAGAAAATATCCAGCACGACGATGAATTTGAAAAATTTGCAGGACTACAATTCATTAACTATGCTTTTCCCGAGGTCAACGTCATCGAAAGGGATGACTCCTCCAGTTCCAAAGAAGTGTGGGACACCTCGGGACAACCGAGTGGAAAATTTGACTTCATGGTCAAATACACTGATCCTGAAAGCTCTCGCATCAAGCTCGAAGACATCCATCCAACTGGATGGGGAGATCCACCTGAGAGAACAAATACTATGCAAAGTACAACTGAGGAATCCTCCTATGAAAACTCTACTTAGGAGACAGATTCCAATGATCGTGCTCCGCCAGAAATCAACATCATTTATGAGGACAAGCAAAGAAAGAAGGTACCTGACTTTGTGATTCACCGAGGAGTTCGCCGCCAATGGGTTGATGTTGACGTTTCGAAGATTGTTCATAAGTCAAAGTAATTGCCGTCTTTATCTTAACGTTTCACCCTGCCCAGGTGAAACAGATGTTTTGATAGGGCTCACTTTCTGTAAATATCCCTCTTCGCTTTGCCCAAAGCGACAGAGTTTTGTTTCATAGGGCTGTAGTTTCGAGAATCGACAAGTTCATAAATAAAATAACGTCGTTCTGTAATTTCCGCATTAATTGTTGTTTTCTTTTTTCTCTTTTCAGAAAATGGTAAACCTAAAAAACAACTCAATAATAAAAACAAGCAGTTTTCCAAAGAAAAACACTGCACACACTCTTGCATTTTCCCTCTATCTCTTCTAAACACAAATCATCACGTCATGCAGATTGCTTGTTTTCAACCCCATTGAAACATACGATCTGATGCCTTCTCCCGACTTTGAGTTCCCGGTATTTGAGGCTGAAGAAGAAGATGACGACGAAATTCCTAAAGAGATCTCCCGATTACTCAGACAAGAGGAAAGGTCCATTGAACCTCACAAAGAGCCGTTGGAAACGTTCAACTTGGGTTCAAGAGAAGAAAGAAAAGAGATTAGGATTGGGGCACTGCTCAGTCCAACTACCAAAGAGAGTTTGACAAAGCTTCTCAAAGAATTTCCCGATGTATTCGCTTGGTCCTATCAGGATATGCCAGGGTTGGATACCAGCACCGTGGAACATCATCTACCGTTAAGGTCAGAATGTCCGCCAGTAAAACAAAGGTTGAGACGGACTCACCCGGACATGGCCATTAAAGTCAAGGAGGAAGTACATAAATAGATTAACGCGGGTTTCCTCGCCACGTCAGAATATCCTTAATGGTTAGCCAACATATTACAAGTTCCGAAAAAGGACGGAAAGGTCAGAATGTGTGTAGACTATAGAGATCTAAACAAAGCAAGTCCAAAGGATGACTTTCCCTTACAGCATATTGACATGCTGGTTGACAGTACAACAAAGTTCAAAGTCTTCTCCTTCATGGATGGATTCTTGGGCTGTAATTAGATAGAAATGGCGCCGAAAGACATGGAGAAAACTTTTTTTATCACCCCATGGGATACCTTTTGGTACAAGGTAATGCCGTTCGGTCTGAAGAACGCCGGGGCAACCTATCAAAGGGCCATGACTACTCTGTTTCATGACATGATACACAAGGAAATCGAGGTATATGTCGATGACATGATTGCCAAATCTAAAATAGAGGAGGAGCATGTGACCCACCTGTCAAAATTATTTGAGCATTTGAGGAGATACAAACTTTGCTTGAATCCCAACAAGTGCACCTTCGGTGTCCATTCAGGGAAACTCTTAGGGTTCATCGTCATCTAGAAAGGAATTGAGGTTGATCTTGCCAAGGTCAAGGCCATTCAAGAAATGCCTTCTCTGAAAACTGAAAAAAAAGTCAGAGGATTCCTGGGACGTTTGAACTACATTTCCAGATTCATATTCCTCATGACCGCGACGTGTGCGCCAATCTTCAAATTACTAAGAAAGAATCAGGATTGCATTTGGACAGAAGATTGCCAAACCGCCTTCGACAGTATCAAGGAATACTTGTTGAATCCACTGATTCTATCACCTCCAGTGGAAGGAAGACCACTGATCATCTACCTAACAGTCTTGGAAGACTCCATGGGTTGTGTACTTGGCCAACAAGATGAAACCAAAAGGAAAGAGTCTGCCATCTACTATCTGAGCAAGAAATTCACCGACTGCGAGACTCTATACACTATGTTTGAGAAAACTTGCTGTGCTCTGGCTTGGGCAGCCAAACGTCTTCGCGAGTACATGATTCGTCACACTACTTGGTTAATATCTGAAATGGATCCAATCAAGTACGTCTTTGAAAAACCTGCTCTCACGGGGAGGATTGCCCGTTGGCAGATGTTGTTATCAGAATACGACATCGAGTACCACTCTCAAAAAGCCATTAAGGGAAGTATTTTAGCCGATCATTTGGCTCATCAACCGATTGACAATCAGGAATCAGTCAGATTTGACTTCCTAGACGAAGATGTCATGTATCTAAAAATGAAAGACTGCGATGAACCGCTACCCAGTGAAGGGCCAGAACCAGGGTCCCACTGGGGACTTATCTTTGACGGAGCTGTCAATCATTATGGAAATGGAATTGGGGCAATCATTGTTACCCCTCAGAGTACCCACATTCCTTTCACTGCCCAACTGACATTCAAGTGCATAAACAACGAGGCCAAATACGAAGCTTGTATCATGGGTCTCGAGGAAGCGATCGACTTAAGGATCAAAAAATTGGATGTATATGGTGACTCAGCCCTGGTTATCAATCAGATCAAAGGATATTAGAACACATACCAATCAGGACTGATTCCTTACAAAGATTACGCGAGAAGGATGTTACCATTCTTCAACAGAGTCGAGTTTCATCATATCCCTCGTGAAGAGAATCACATGGCTGATGCATTAGACACTCTCTCTTCCATGATTAGTGTAGGTCAATTGAACGACCTCCCTAAGATTGACATAATGTGCCTTGAACGGCCCGCTTATATCTTCACGATTGAAGCAATTATAGAAGACAAACCTTGGTATCACAATATCAAATGCTTCCTTTAGAAACAAGAGTATCCACCTGGGGCACTAAGAAAGAACAGGAAAACCCTCAGAAGGCTAGCAGGCAGCTTCTTTCTGAGCGGTGATACACTCTATAAGAGAAACTTCGACATGGTATTGCTCCGATGTGTAGACAGACCAGAAGCAGACATGCTGATAAAAGAAATTCACGAAGGATCCTTTGGCACTCATGCCAACGGACACCCAATGGCGAGAAAAATTCTGAGAGCAAGGTACTACTGGTTGACAATGGAATTCGACTGCTACAAGTACATGAGGAAGTGTCATAAGTGTCAGATATACTCAGACAAAATCGACGTGCCGCCAACGCATCTCAAAGTTCTCTCTTCCCCGTGGCCTTTTTCCATATGGGGAATCAACATGATCGGCATGATCGAACCTAAGGCTTCGAACGGACATCGGTTCATCCTGGTAGCCATTTATTACTTCACCAAGTGGGTCGAAGCAGCGTCCTACGGTAATGTTACCGACAAGTGGTGGTCCGATTCATCAAAAACAATATCATCTGCCGTTATGTTGTTCCAAGCCAGATCATTATTGACAATGGATCCAACTTGAACAATAAGATGATGAAAGAGTTGTGTGCTGATTTTAAGATCGAACACCACAACTTATCTCCCTACCGACACAAGATGAACGGAGCGGTAGAAGCAGCTAACAAGAACATCAAGAAGATTGTTCAAAAGATGGTTATAACCTACAAAGATTAGCACGAGATGCTGTAACACCCCAATTTAAATTATTTGATCGTTGTGTTATCTTCCGTTGTTTGGCCTTGTTAAGGGTGTGTGTGGTTGAGCGCGTAGGCGTGGAGTCCTTAGTGGGACGGGTAGATTGGAGGTGTCGGGAGTAATTTTGGGGTATAAGTAGTAATAGTATTATTATTATTATTATTATCCTTATTATTATTAATATTATTACTAGTATTATTATGATTATTATGTGAATAACATTACTAGTAATATTATTATTTTTATTAAATTAAAAATCTGATGTAATTAATTAGATAATGGGCTAATAGAAAATAATAAGGGCAGCTTGGTAATTATAGGATGATTAGTGAAAAATTGGCGGGGGTTTAGCCATAATCAGAATTTTAGAGAGAGAAGGAGAAAGGCTAAGAAGAGGAAGAACAAGGGTGTCCTAGGGCTATCATATTCATCAGAATTTCGCAGGAAATTGATCAAAGATTCGAGGTAAGGGGGGAGAACGGGTTTAATATTGGTGAATTAATCATGTGAGGGTAGTGGGGAGTCCTTAACCCCGTAGGAATTTGTTTGAATGTATGTGATTCATCCGAACTCCCTAGAGGAGTGTGGTGGGATAAATCATTGCCAAGTAGGGGTGTATGTGATTAATCCGGGTTCGATTGAATGAACCATGGTGATGTTGGTACCACATGCATTGTGTCTGTGTCGAGTCGCATTGCATTATTACTTTGTTGATTGATTGGTGATTGAAAGTGACAGTAGGTCGTGACTGTATGTTTGTATGATGTATGTGAGTAACTACCTTCTAATATGTATTATTCACCATTTAATATTGAATGTAGTTCTCACCCCTTTGTTGTTGCTGTGTCTGTGCTTCTTCAGAAGTACAGATAATCCAGGTACTTAGGTTGCTGGAGTACATGTTGCTTGTTCGAGTCATAGGAGTCGCTCTGATACGTAACACAAGAATTATGGGGATTTCAATAATTTGTTATTTGTTATTCTTTTTGTTACGTATCTTTCTCTTTGATGAATTTATAGTGAACCACGAGTTATGTGGAATTTTTCCGAAGTTGTTGGCATGTGGCCGTGAAATGAATAAATAAATGATTTTCCGCTGTTTTATTTCATTTAATAAAAGGAGTTTGATGTTGGTTTTATGAATGTGGCATCCTGCTTTATTTTTGGTGTAAAAACTCTAATTATTTCATAGAATTTTGTGTATTTTTCATAAATGGGAAAGTGGGGTGTTACAATTGGTATCAGAGCAGGTCGGTCCGTCCAGCCAGGTTGTCTAGTATGGTTTGTATCTTGGTATACGAGGGTGTGTAGAACACGGTCAGTGTGTGTTTGTCTTCTAACTGTCTGTTTGCAGGAGTTGAGGATGAGATAAGTGGGGGAGAAACTGGTGTTTCTCCACGATGCTTTCACTATGGAAGGGTAGATTGGTGAATAATGGAGTGCTATCATAGTTGGTAAGGAAGGGTCTATACTTCATCCAGATGATCGGCTGTCTATGAAAAAATTGGGGAACTAATCACCCTCAATCTCTTGTTGATAGTAGTCAGAAATCAAGATGAATGGATAGATGCGCTTGACAGTTAAGATAGCATGTGATGTAGAAGTTGGTAGTGTTGGGTCGGTATAGATCTTCATTATCTGAAGAGGATGAAGGAGAGAGGTACTGTCGGTCGATCAAGTTAAAGGATGTCTCCGAGGGAGGACAATCAGGTATTGGGGTGATTGTTTTTCAGTGAGTAGAGGACAAGTGATAGCTGGATACATGCCAGTGTTGGGTAATCCATGATGTCTTTTGAGGGTGGATCCGAGTTGGGTAATGGTAGAGAACTGGTATCGTTGTGTGCTGAGCAAATGGGTGGACATCTATTGGGCGAAGCCTTGGTGTATTACGCTTCACGTTGTGGCCAGTATGTAGTGAAGTTACATGTATTGAGTTAACTGTTGGTTGCGAATTTTTGAATTTATTTTAGGCGAGATAAGTGGATCACAGGTGTATTAATGAGGTAGAGGTGGCTATTGATTCAGCACTTGATACGAGTCTGATGCCAGTGGCTCCGTACAGGAAGTGAACTTAAATTGGACGAAGGTGAATAGTTGAGGTATTATCTGCTAAGTAAGTGGAAAAACTATTAGGAGATGAGAGTAAAATGTTTGTTATGTTGTGTTAATGATGTGCTGGAATTGACAGGAAGGCCATAGTGAAGGGCTACCAGTTGTGCATGATTCCAATATGTGTTTCAGGATGGAATAACAAGCATGATGTGTATAAGGGTATTGAGGCTATGGGAAGCAAAACTTAGAGTTTGGATGAGTTTTGGAGTTCTTAGAGTTTTAGGGCATTAATGGAAATTTTGAGAAAACCCTTGGGTGTGGATATGATATTGAGATTGAGAGTTCTTTTTGGTTGATTGTTGATATATGTTGGAATTTGTGGAATTTGGATTTTCCAGAGAATGAAATTGCGTATGGATTACTGACAGTTGCATAAGGTAACAATTGAGAATAAGTGTCCATTTTCAAGAATAGATGATTGGAATGGTTTGGTTGAGTTTGATTGGAATTATAATTGCTTGGAAAGTTTGATACGAGTGGTGAATTTGTGTGAGTTGAGGCTTTGATCGATTTCATGTGACTGGTTATGTTATCATCGGAATAGGTTGTTATTTACTCGGTTAAGCTGGTATGTGAGTCTGGACAGATTGGATGAGTTCGGAGTGGTGTTCATTAGGGATATCCGGATCTAATATAAAGTCAGAAGGAGACTATGTAGGGTGTTTGAGAATCGAGTTGTAAGTGTTGAAAAGAAAGGAATTTTTATGCTAAATTACTTAAGTGAGAATTTTGGGTCGAGAACGGTTAGTTTTCTCGGATATGTTATTGCTGATGATGGTATTGTTATGGATCCATCGGAGGTAGATGTATCTCTACGATGAGAGGCTCCGAAGTCGGTTAAGGTGATTAGAAACTATTTGGACTTTAGTGGTTATTACCGGAGGTTATGGAAGGTTTTTCCAAGTTAGCATTTTCGCTACTTCAGTTGACTTACAAAGGGTAAGTCGTTTGCTTAGGATGTTCACTGTGAGGAAAGTTTGAGAGGGCTAAAGTAGAATTTATCTACGGCTCCAGTTTTGATTCTGCGTGATCCTAATAAACCATTTGTGAGGTGACGGGCTGTGTCTATGATGAGTTTAGCCAGTACAGTGATGTAAGATGGTAAGGTCGTGGCTTATGTTTTACGACAATTGAGGATTCATGATTCCAAGATGGCTGCAGTTACTTTTGTGTTGAGAATCTGGATGTATTATTTTACAGTTTTGAGTTCAAAGTATTTAGTAATCACAAGGACATTGAATACCTGTTTAGTAGCAAATAATGGAGTACGAGACAACGAGGACGGTTGGGATTCCTGATGAGTTATGACTTTAGCTGGAATTACCCTATTGGTGGAATTAATATCGTGCCTGACGAGTTAAGTCGAAAGTTTTTATACATGTCTGTTTTGATGGTCAGCGGATTAGAATGACTTGAGTAGTTCAGAGACTTGGGTCTGGTTTGTGGGAACACAATAGAGTGTGAGGTTGGGTATATTCGAAATGAACTATGACCCTTCTGGTGAATATTAAAGAGAGTCAGGAGTTGGATATAAAATTGGTAGAGTTGATTGTGGCGAGTAATCAGAGTGCGCATCGAAAGCGTGATGTGGTACATTTCGCTTATGCGTGAGTGACTTGTGAGAGTTCATAGGTTGAACCTTGGAAACAAGTGGGAACGATGAGACCATTGGACGTTTCAAAAATTGAAGTGTTAGGCGAAAGGTTTAAATATTATTCATGGGCTGCTATGTAGATGGATGTTCGGGTTATATGTTCGATTGGTGAAACGTAACATTGTTGCAATAATGTTGTATGACAAAGATGTTGGTATTATGGTTATGTAGAGGTTGCTGAAACGATGTTGGGTCATGGAACTCTATGTTCTTGTTTTGTTGTTGCCTCATTTCCATTGTGATGGTTCGAGTGCGTGGAGCTAATTCCTATGTGGTAAATTAGGGGAGTGTTACCTAGGGTGAGGGTAACGATCTTGTTGTGTTTTGATTCTAGAGTAAACCTTGGTGTTCGTAACTTGGGAATTCTTTGAGTCGTGAGTTAGTCGTCAAGTGCATTGTATGGGCATTACATCTTGTCAGTTTGTTATTCGTGGTGTACCTTTTGGTTGGCATGATAGTTGGTTAGTCGGATGCGAGAGTAGTATCCGGAGTGGTTCGTCTCAGTATATTTTCAAGGACGAAAATAATTTAAGTGGGGGAGAGTTGTAACACCCCAATTTAAATTATTCGTTGTGTTATCTTCCGTTGTTTGGCCTTGTTAAGGGTGTGTGTGGTTGAGCGTGTAGGCGTGGAGTCCTTAGTGGGACGGGTAGATTGGAGGTGTTGGGAGTAATTTTGGGGTATAAGTAGTAATAGTATTATTATTATTATTATTATCCTTATTATTATTAATATTATTACTAGTATTATTATGATTATTATGTGAATAACATTACTAGTAATATTATTATTTTTATTAAATTAAAAATCTGATGTAATTAATTAGATAATGGTCTAATAGAAAATAATAAGGGCAGCTTGGTAATTATAGGATGATTAGTGAAAAATTGGTGGGGGTTTAGCCATAATCAGAATTTTAGAGAGAGAAGGAGAAAGGCTAAGAAGAGGAAGAACAAGGGTGTGCTAGGGCTATCATCTTCATCAGAATTTCGCAGGAAATTGATCAAAGATTCGAGGTAAGGGGGGAGAACGGGTTTAATATTGGTGAATTAATCATGTGAGGGTAGTGGGGAGTCCTTAACCCCGTAGGAATTCGTTTGAATGTATGTTGTCATATGATTATGTGATGTATATGCGTGAATCTGTGATGAATATTATGTGTTGAACTTCTGATTTTGTCTGTCATCTTGATGTTGTTATTGTTGTTAAATGTGACATTGCAGAGTTGAATTTAATTTAGATTTGGAGGATGAATTTAGACTAAAATCTGAGTTAGTAATGTTAAGAGAAAGATGTAGGATGAGTAATAGGACATGAAATTGATGTAGAACTAGTTTTAGGACTGTTTTAGAGTGAAAAAGTGAAGATCCCGTAGCAGAACTCAGACTGGTGTGGAGAAAACAGGTTTGCGTAATAGATCTTGCCTTACGCGTATTGGGGAGGGTGTTACGCGTACGGATAGGCAGGATTGAAGGCATTACGCGTACAGGAAGGGCACAAGGAGGTTTTGGCACGACCCTTTGCCCACACGCGTAAGGATACGCGTATGGTGGCTTGGCAATACGCGTATGGAGTAGCTATACGTGTATCCAGATCTGAGAAAGGAATTTGTGAAGGAAAATAACTCACTGCCCATACGCGTATGAGGTCGGGCAATACGCGTATGGCAGGACGAGGCAGGAGGCCTTACGTGTCTGGTACGCGTGGGAGTGGGCAAGAGAGCTGGGCAATATGCGTATGGCCCAGGGAAATACGCGTATGACCAGCGAGTGTGCAGAATTTTACCGTTTCGCGATTTCTTACCCGTTTTCGCGTCGGAATCGGTTTCTTTTGGTTTGAGAGGCTGGGAATAGATGTCAGAAGTTAAGAAGTGTAGAGTTGGTGAAGAAAATAATTAATTTAATAATTTTGGTGAATTAATTAGTAATTAGCTAATTAGTGGACGAGTACCTTGTGAGGCGTGTAGAATATGTTTGTGTGGCGCCGTTTGTGTGAGGTGCAAGCGGTCTTGGGGTAGCAGAGGTAATTCTTGGTGAATTAACGGTGAGTGTATGACGCACTTGGGATCAATGAGGTTCGTATATTTTACTTGATAATAGTCTCTTGTGCATAGTTTGTGTGTGATGATGCGGTGTTGCAGGTGAGGTAATTCCAGTGTGAATTGCGGTAAGCGTATGGCTTACGTGTGATCAGGAGGATCGTGTAAATGCATAACTGATTATTATACATGTTTTTTGTGTGTATTTTGTGTTGTGGTGAATGATTATTTTATGTGTGATCAGGAGGATCGTGAGAATGTGTAATTTTATTATACATGTGTGTTGTATGCATAGTCGTTATTGTGCATTTCATGGTGTTGGTGGGATGAATCATTGCTCAGGAGGAGTGTATGTGATTCATCCGAACTCCCTAGAGGAGTGTGGTGGGATAAATCATTGCCAAGTAGGGGTGTATGTGATTTATCCGGGTTCGATTGAATGAACCATGGTGATGTTGGTACCACATGCATTGTGTCTGTGTCGAGTCGCATTGCATTATTACTTTGTTGATTGATTGGTGATTGAAAGTGACAGTAGGTCGTGACTGTATGTTTGTATGATGTATGTGAGTAACTACCTTCTAATATGTATTATTCACCATTTAATATTGAATGTAGTTCTCACCCCTTTGTTGTTGTTGTGTCTGTGCTTCTTCGGAAGTACAGATAATCCAGGTACTTAGGTTGCTGGAGTACATTTTGCTTGTTCGAGTCATAGGAGTCGCTCTGATACATAACACAAGAATTATGGGGATTTCAATAATTTGTTATTTGTTATTCTTTTTGTTACGTATCTTTCTCTTTGATGAATTTATAGTGAACCACGAGTTATGTGGAATTTTTCCGAAGTTGTTGGCATGTGGCCGTGAAATGAATAAATAAATTATTTTCCGCTGTTTTATTTCATTTAATAAAAGGAGTTTGATGTTGGTTTTATGAATGTGGCATCCTGCTTTATTTTTGGTGTAAAAACTCTGATTATTTCATAGAATTTTGTGTATTTTTCATAAATGGGAAAGTGGGGTGTTACAATTGGTATCAGAGCAGGTCGGTCCGTCCGGCCAGGTTGTCTAGTATGGTTTGTGTCTTGGTATACGAGCGTGTGTAGAACACGGTCAGTGTGTGTTTGTCTTCTAACTGTCTGTTTGCAGGAGTTGAGGATGAGATAAGTGGGGGAGAAACTGGTGCTTCTCCACGATGCTTTCACTATGGAAGGGTAGATTGGTGAATAATGGAGTGCTATCATAGTTGGTAAGGAAGGGTCTATACTTCATCCGGATGATCGGCTGTCTATGAACAAATTGGGGAACTAATCACCCTCAATCTCTTGTTGATAGTAGTCGGAAATCAAGATGAATGGATAGATGCGCTTGACAGTTAAGATAGCATGTGATGTAGAAGTTGGTAGTGTTGGGTCGGTATAGATCTTCATTATCTGAAGAGGATGAAGGAGAGAGGTACTGTCGGTCGATCAAGTTAAAGGATGTCTCCGAGGGAGGACAATCAGGTATTGGGGTGATTTTTATTCAGTGAGTAGAGGACAAGTGATGGCTGGATACATGCCAGTGTTGGGTAATCCATGATGTTTTTTGAGGGTGGATCCGAGTTGGGTAATGGTAGAGAACTGGTATTGTTGTGTGCTGAGCAAATGGGTGGACATCTATTGGGCGAAGCCTTGGTGTATTACAATTCACATTGTGGCCAGTAAGTAGTGAAGTTACATGTATTGAGTTAACTGTTGGTTGCGAATTTTTGAATTTATTTTAGGCGAGATAAGTGGATCACAGGTGTATTAATGAGGTAGAGGTGGCTATTGATTCAGCGCTTGATACGAGTCTGATGCCAGTGGCTCCGTACAGGAAGTGAACTTAAATTGGACGAAGGTGAATAGTTGAGGTTTTATCTGCTAAGTAAGTGGAAAAACTATTAGGAGATGAGACTAAAATGTTTGTTATGTTGTGTTAATGATGTGCTGGAATTGACAGGAAGGCCACAGTGAAGGACTACCAGTTGTGCATGATTCCAATATGTGTTTTCGGATGGAATAACAAGCATGATGTGTATAAGGGTATTGAGGCTATGGGAAGCAAAACTTAGAGTTTGGATGAGTTTTGGAGTTCTTAGAGTTTTAGGGCATTAATGGAAATTTTGAGAAAACCCTTGGGTGTGGATGTGATATTGAGATTGAGAGTTCTTTTTGGTTGATTGTTGATATATGTTGGAATTTGGATTTTCCAGAGAATGAAATTGCGTATGGATTACTGACAGTTGCATAAGGTAACAATTAAGAATAAGTGTCCATTTTCAAGAATAGATGATTGGAATGGTTTGGTTGAGTTTGATTGGAATTATAATTGTTTGGAAAGTTTGATACGAGTGGTGAATTTGTGTGAGTTGAGGCTTTGATCGATTTCATGTGACTGGTTATGTTATCATCGGAATAGGTTGTTATTTACTCGGTTAAGCTGGTATGTGAGTCTGGACAGATTGGATGAGTTCGGAGTGATGTTCATTAGGGATATCCGGATCTAATATAAAGTCAGAAGGAGACTATGTAGGGTGTTTGAGAATCGAGTTGTAAGTGTTGAAAAGAAAGGAATTTTTATGCTAAATTACTTAAGTGAGAATTTTGGGTCGAGAACGGTTAGTTTTCTCGGATATGTTATTGCTGATGATGGTATTGTTATGGATCCATCAGAGGTAGATGTATCTCTACGATGAGAGGCTCCGAAGTCGGTTAAGGTGATTAGAAACTTTTTGGACTTTAGTGGTTATTACCGGAGGTTATGGAAGGTTTTTCCAAGTTAGCATTTTCGCTACTTCAGTTGACTTACAAAGGGTAAGTCGTTTGCTTAGGATGTTCACTGTGAGGAAAGTTTGAGAGGGCTAAAGTAGAATTTATCTACGGCTCCAGTTTTGATTCTGCGTGATCTTAATAAACCGTTTGTGAGGTGGCGGGCTGTGTCTATGATGAGTTTAGGCAGTACAGTGATGTAAGATGCTAAGGTCGTGGCTTATGTTTTACGACAATTGAGGATTCATGATTCCAAGATGGCTCCAGTTACTTTTGTGTTGAGAATCTGGATGTATTATTTTACAGTTTTGAGTTCAAAGTGTTTAGTAATCACAAGGACATTGAATACCTGTTTAGTAGCAAATAATGGAGTACGAGACAACGAGGACGGTTGGGATTCCTGATGAGCTATAACTTTAGCTGGAATTACCCTATTGGTGGAATTAATATTGTGCCTGACGAGTTAAGTCGAAAGTTTTTATACATGTCTGTTTTGATGGTCAGCGGATTAGAATGACTTGAGTAGTTCAGAGACTTGGGTCTGGTTTGTGGGAACACAATAGAGTGTGAGGTTGGGTATATTCGAAATGAACTATGACCCTTCTGGTGAATATTAAAGAGAGTCAGGAGTTGGATATAAAATTGGTAGAGTTGATTGTGGCGAGTAATCAGAGTGCGCATCGAAAGCGTTATGTGGTACATTTCGCTTATGCGTGAGTGACTTGTGAGAGTTCATAGGTTGAACCTTAGAAACAAGTGGGAACGATGAGACCATTGGACATTTCAAAAATGGAAGTGTTAGGCGAAAGGTTTAAATATTATTCATGGGCTGCTATGTAGATGGATGTTCGGGTTATATGTTCGATTGGTGAAATGTAACATTGTTGTAATAATGTTGTATGACAAAGATGTTGGTATTATGGTTATGTAGAGGTTGCTGAAACGATGTTGGGTCATGGAACTCTATGTTCTTGTTTTGTTGTTGCCTCGTTTCCATTGTGATGGTTCGAGTGCGTGGAGCTAATTCCTATGTGGTAAATTAGGGGAGTGTTACCTAGGGTGAGGGTAACGATCTTGTTGTGTTTTGATTCTAGAGTAAACCTAGGTGTTCATAACTTGGGAATTCTTTGAGTCGTGAGTTAGTCGTCAAGTGCATTGTATGGGCATTACATGTTGTGAGTGTGTTATTCGTGGTGGACCTTTTGGTTGGCATGATAGTTGGTTAGTCGGATGCGAGAGTCGTATCCGGAGTGGTTCGTCTCAGTAAATTTTCAAGGACGAAAATAATTTAAGTGGGGGAAAGTTGTAACACCCCAATTTAAACTATTTGATCATTGTGTTATCTTCCGTTGTTTGGCCTTGTTAAGGGTGTGTGTGGTTGAGCGCGTAGGCGTGGAGTCCTTAGTGGGACGGGTAGATTGGAGGTGTTGGGAGTAATTTTGGGGTATAAGTAGTAATAGTATTATTATTATTATTATTATTATCCTTATTATTATTAATATTATTACTAGTATTATTATGATTGTTATGTGAATAACATTACTAGTAATATTATTATTTTTATTAAATTAAAAGTCTGATGTAATTAATTAGATAATGGGCTAATAGAAAATAATAAGGGCAGCTTGGTAATTATAGGATGATTAGTGAAAAATTGGTGGGGGTTTACCAATAATCAGAATTTTAGAGAGAGAAGGAGAAAGGCTAAGAAGAGGAAGAACAAGGGTGTGCTAGGGCTATCATCTTCATCAGAATTTCGCAGGAAATTGATCAAAGATTCGAGGTAAGGGGGGAGAACGGGTTTAATATTGGTGAATTAATCATGTGAGGGTAGTGGGGAGTCCTTAACCCCGTAGGAATTCGTTTGAATGTATGTTGTCATATGATTATGTGATGTATATGCGTGAATCTGTGATGAATATTATGTGTTGAACTTCTGATTTTGTCTGTCATCTTGATGTTGTTATTGTTGTTAAATGTGACATTGCAGAGTTGAATTTAATTTAGATTTGGAGGATGAATTTAGACTAAAATCTGAGTTAGTAATGTTAAGAGAAAGATGTAGGATGAGTAATAGGACATGAAATTGATGTAGAACTAGTTTTAGGACTGTTTTAGAGTGAAAAAGTGAAGATCCCGTAGCAGAACTCAGACTGGTGTGGAGAAAACAGGTTTGCATAATAGATCTGGCCTTACGCGTATTGGGGAGGGTGTTACACGTACAACTAGGCAGGATTGGAGGCATTACGCGTACAGGAAGGACACAAGGAGGTTTTGGCACGACCCTCTGCCCACACGCGTAAGGATACGCGTATGGTGGCTTGGCAATACGCGTATGAAGTAGCTATACGCGTATCCAGATCTGAGAAAGGAATTTGTGAAGGAAAATAGCTCTCTGCCCATACGCGTATGAGGTCGGGCAATACGCGTATGGCAGGACGAGGCAGGAGGCCTTACGCGTCTGGTACGCGTGGGAGTGGGCAAGAGAGCTGGGCAAGACGCGTATGGCCCAGGGAAATACGCGTATGACCAGCGAGTGTGCAGAATTTTACCGTTTCGTGATTTCTTACCCATTTTCGCGTCGGAATCGGTTTCTTTTGGTTTGAGAGGCTGGGAATAGATGTCAGAAGTTAAGAAGTGTAGAGTTGGTGACGAAAATAATTAATTTAATAATTTTGGTGAATTAATTAGTAATTAGCTAATTAGTGGACGAGTACCTTGTGAGGCGTGTAGAATATGTTTGTGTGGCGCCGTCTGTGTGAGGTGCAAGCGGTCTTGGGGTAGCAGAGGTAATTCTTTGTGAATTGACGGTGAGTGTATGACGCACTTGGGATCAATGAGGTTCGTATATTTTACTTGATAATAGTCTCTTGTGCATAGTTTGTGTGTGATGATGCGGTGTTGCAGGTGAGGTAATTCCAGTGTGAATTGCGGTAAGCGTATGGCTTACGTGTGATCAGGAGGATTGTGTAAATGCATAACTGATTATTATACATGCATTTTGTGTGTATTTTGTGTTGTGGTGAATGATTATTTTATGTGTGATCAGGAGGATCGTGAGAATGTGTAATTTTATTATACATGTGTGTTGTATGCATAGTCGTTATTGTGCATTTCATGGTGTTGGTGGGATGAATCATTGCTCAGGAGGAGTGTATGTGATTCATCCGAACTCCATAGAGGAGTGTGGTGGGATAAATCATTGCCAAGTAGGGGTGTATGTGATTTATCCGGGTCCGATTGAATGAACCATGGTGATGTTGGTACCACATGCATTGTGTCCATGTCGAGTCGCATTGCATTATTACTTTGTTGATTGATTGGTGATTGAATTTGACAGTAGGTCGTGACTGTATGTTTGTATGATGTATGTGAGTAACTACCTTCTAATATGTATTATTCACTATTTAATATTGAATGTAGTTCTCACCTCTTTGTTGTTGTTGTGTCTGTGCTTCTTCGGAAGTATAGATAATCCAGGTACTTAGATTGATGGAGTATGTGTTGCTTGTTCGAGTCGTAGGAGTCGCTCTGATACGTAACACAGGAATTATGGGGATTTCAATCATTTGTTATTTGTTATTCGTTTTTGTTACGTATCTTTCTCTTTGATGAATTTATGGTGAACCACGAGTTATGTGGAATTTTTTCGAAGTTGTTGGCATGTGGCCGTGAAATGAATAAATAAATTATTTTCCACTATTTTACTTCATTTAATAAAAGGAGTTTGATGTTGGTTTTATGAATGTGGCATCCTGCTTTATTTTTGGTGTAAAAAACTCTGATTATTTCATAGAATTTTGTGTATTTTTCATAAATGGGAAAGTGGGGTGTTACAGATGCTACCCTTTGCTTTTCATGGTTATCGCACATTTGTCCGCACTTCAACAGGGGCAACCCCTTTCTCTCTAGTGTACGGCATGGAAGCAATGCTCCCCATAGAAGTAGAGATCCCATCAATCCGGGTATTGATGGAAGCTAAGCTAACAGAAGCTGAGTGGTGTCATAGTCGACACGATGAACTAAATCTAATCGAAGAAAAATGAATAACGGCTCTATGCCATGGTCAGTTGTATCGACAGAGAATGAAGAAGGCCTTCGACAATAAGGTAGGACCTCGCGTCTTCAGGAAAGGAGACCTTGTGCTCAAAAAGATACAATCATTCCTCACTGATTCTCGGGGCAAATGGACTCCGAATTATGACGGCCCCTATGTGGTCAAGAAAGTTTTCTCAGGCGGCACCTTGAGACTTGTAACCATGGATGGAGAAGAATTTTCCTACCCCACAAATGTTGATGTAGTCAAGAAATACTTCGCCTAAACTAAAAAAAAAGACGTCTCGGTGGATTGAAATCCCGAAAGGGCGGTCCAGGAAAAAATTAGAGACACAATAAAAAATCATCCCGGTGGATTGGAAATCTCAAAGTACAATCCAGGAAAAAATTAGGGATTAATGGCAAGTAACTACGTCTGATCAGTTCAACTCCTCAGTAGTAATGCCATCCATCAGAAGAAAAACTCTAGTCATGGTCATCTTCGACGGAAGCTCAGCATGTCCAGAATTCAAAGTTGGTAGAAGGATAGTGGTCGTTATGTTTCCATACAACCCTTTTCCCTTAAATTACCATTTTCTAACTTTGTAAATACTCTATGGAATCACGCGTTTGGCTGATTTCCATCCTATCAATAATATTTGAGCCCTTGTGCTTTGTTTACAATTCTTATTTGTTTTAGCTTTATAGGACGACATTTTAACATGATTAACAATTCTTGAAATAAAACAAAAATGAATTTACTTGTTAAAACTTTTTCGGCTTTTAAAATAATGATGGCAATTTCTTTTGACTGTTGAACATCGAAAGAACGTCGATCGCTTTGACAGAAGTAATCGAACTTCAAAGTGTAGAATCAAAGTACTCATTCTGAACCAGTGCGCCTGGATGAAGGATCACCTGTGTCAGAGGCCGTGTTTCATCTGACACCCCCGGCAGAGTTCTTACCTCCTAAGCCCGACCAATGGTTGTCCCTTATAAGGACTATCTCTCCTAAGCAAGGCATAATTGCTACTTTTTGGACCAGTGATACTTTTCACCCCCTGCAGTGGCCAAGTATCCAGTCATGTTCATCTACTAGTCTGTATGTCGCGTCAGTTTTGTCAGCATAAACATACATACATCATGCATTATGATTTACATTCATATTCATATTGCATCACTATCACTCTAGTCGGTCTTGTTCCCTAGTGATAAAAGTCCTCTCAGTCGAATTGTCAGTTCTTTCCCTGTCAAGAAATGTCGCGTCTGAGCAACCTCGCCTCCAGTTTACTTCTGGATTGAAGTCGGCCCTTGACCACTTTGATAACTTGAACCTCTGAAAAGCAAGAGGGCCGTCGACAAATGTCACTCTTCGCCATTGAAGATGATATCTTCACTTTCCTAGATTAAGGAAAATCCCCAAAGAAAGCCTGACAACTAAAGAATTTCACAACACATTGATTTTGCTCTCTGGAGAGTCGATGTTAATGAAGTCATCAGCACCTCAAAATTGGGATACATTGTATGGCATTTCTCCGAGAAGATCTCGAAGAAACGTATGATGTAATATCCCCAAGCGACAGCGGTCTCTCAAGAGACCTGCTTTCCCTAGTAGAGTCGACAAATCGCGTCTCCAACAGAGAAGTTTGTGTACCTCTACAACTCAGATAGCTGGGTTCCCCAGTAATTTGACATCAGATCATATATCCATCAAATGGCATCTCCCCAGGAAAATTCGGCGAGAAGTTTGAGGAAAATCGCTACACACGGCGTCCCTTGTCAAGAAAGTTTATTGACAAAAGAAATTGAGACCAGTTCCTTGGTAGGAAACCAGGATCGAGGGGAAGTTTGTATTAGAAACTAAGACCAGTTCCTTGGTCGGAAACCAGGATCGAGGGGAAGTTTGGATTAGAAACTGAGACCAGTTCCTTGGTAGGAAACCAGGATCGAGGGGAAGTTTATTTCAGAAACTAAGACCAGTTCCTTGGTAGGAAACCAGGATCGAGGGGAAGTTTAAATCAGAAACTAAGACCAGTTCCTTGGTAGGAAACTAGGATCGAGGGGAAGTTCAAATCTGAAACTAAGACCAGTTCCTTGGTAGGAAACCAGGATCGAGGGGAAGTTTACCTTTTCTAAGCATCATTGCTTAGCAAAAGAAGAAGGATGCGTGAACGGCCATTCTTAACCACCATCAAAATTTCGGGTATTCCGATATTTAATCCTCTTGCACCCCGAATGCCCGAATACCGTTGCCATTCACACTTTCGGGTCCAAGAAGATTAAATAGGGGCATCTGTCTTACCCTAAATTAAGACCACTAAGATTTCCCATCATTGTGCAAATTATCATCACAATATGTATGCACCATCATACCTCATCAATCTCCTCAAAGATTGTGGAGCCTTCACTACAATCAAATTTAGGGTTTCATGCCCTCTCAGAGCTCTTAGACAAAGGATCAATCAAGGAATGACATGATATTCAACTTTTCTAGCCTCTCAAACATCCCCAATGGATCAAGAGGACTCCCACGGCAAGAATCAAGCACAAGGTTGCAGCATTCTGAGTGGATTAAGCCTCAAGATCGCCAGTGTCACCAAATTAGGGTTTTGGTCGACCAGGGCCTCTAGATGGAAACTTTCCTCTGGGCATGAGCCAATGCTTCAAAGCATAACCTAATATTCTCCAAGGACATCACGAACCCAATCATTAAGTCAATTTAGCCTCAGGGGATGCATTCATCAAAAATCAGGAATTAGGGTTTCTTGACCTAATTCAGCCCTAAGTTGACTTTTGGGATAAAACATCAGCTAAAACCTCAAGAGAGGATTTGAGGGTCTCAAATACATCACATTGATCCATTTTCAACAATGGATTGATCCAAGAAGCTTGATCAACAAGTTTCAAGCTCATCAGAACCATAATTAGGGTTTCACGGGAAAAAGTCAACTGTATCTTTGAATTTTGACCCAGGCATGCTCCCAAACTTTGGGACATGATTCAATACACTCTATAACACCTATGAAATCAGTCCATCATGTTTGATTTACGTCAAGTACTTGATTTCATAGAGGATCGCGCAGTTTGGAATTCATCTGATAAAAAGTCAACTGTGCCCAAAAGTCAAAGTTTGAATTTTTGATTTTTTGATCAATTATGGTTCCCTAACCCTAAAATGATGTTAATGTGTGATTGGAATCATCATTCATCAAGAAAAATCAAGAAAAGTTGGATAACTTGTAAAAGGGGTAACCATAAAAAAACTTAGAAATTTTCTAAGGAACAAAGTGGCTATGGTACCAACTTTGTAAGATCATAACTCCTAAACCACAAGGCCATTTTTTCCCATCCAAAGCTGGATTTGTAGCTCTCATGGCACTCTACAAAAGCTTCAAACACAACTCATTCCAATTCCTCATGGATTTTACGTTATGGAATGATCAAAATCACAAAAAGTGAAAATGTCACTTTTTTCCAACACTTAGTGAAATTTTCACTAAGTCAGAATCTATCTTACTTTTTTCAAAATGTAGGGGCATTTTTCACTTGGATCCAAAATGTTTCAAAACCAGCTATGATCAAACAGTTGTTGTATCATATGAGGGCTTTCCAAAATGGCCAAGAACTCCATCAAATTCCACTTGAGCCATGAGATATGAAAATGGCAATATGCCTTGCTGAAAACTGTCAAAGCAAGGCAGATTTGTGCATTTTGCTCGATTTTCCAAATTTGTGCAAATGACAAACACACTTATCCATCTGAAGACCTCAGGGGGAGACCAAGGAGGGACAAACACCGATCCATACGCCTCCCAAGTCTTTGGAACCAAAAGTAGCATGCCAAACCTAGAAATCCCTAAAGAGGGGACAAGACTCCAATTTTGTTTTGGAGCATTTAATGGGTGCACCAAGGTGGCATGGACTGAGCTATTTCCAACTGAATTCAGTCAGGATATATCCAAGACCAAGGGAACCAGCAGCCTGTGCCCTAACCTCTAGTCAATGGCTAGAGGAGACTTGGATTCCCATTGATCAACATTGGCCAAACCTCTGCAGCAATTGCCATTCACTATTGCTTGCAAAAAAAACTTACTCCATTATAAATAGAGCTCATTTGTGATCAGTTTGAGTACACCAAAGCCATCAAACAGATGCTTTCCTCAAAATCTCCTTCTCACTTCCAAAATTTCCTTCCAAAGCAAGTCACTATCGGGTTTTGAGTTTGAGAGCAATTCCAACCAAACCAATCACACACACACTTCATAAAAATCATATAGAAGTGATCCAAACAGTTAAACAACATCTGGAACACTAATTTCACAAAATCACCATCCAACTGCTCAAGGTTTTAACCAAGTTGCAGTTGGGATACCATCTTCAGTTACAGCTTGTTCCAAACCATTCCAAGCACTCAGGCACATCACTTGGCACCTAGGGAAGCTATCCACATCATTGGAACCTAGCTGTAACAACTCTAACACAAAACATGATCACCAGCTGCAAGAGGTAAGCATGAGCTCTTCTAACTCTAAGATCCATGCATTTTTTGCTGCACAATAATTTGGCCATATGTTCATAATCATGCATAGAGTGTTTTCCCTCAATCAATTGCTTTGTTTGAATCATGTATGGAATTTCTGAGCCTTCATGCAAATTTTAGGGTTCTTGAGGTTTCTCTTTGATTTCTTATTCCATGCATAAAATAAATGAAATTAAAGACCATAGACATGATCGTGAGGTGAAAACGAGCAGATTGATATGTAGATTGCATGATATAATCAAGTATTCAGTGAGATTGGATATAAAATGCAAATCTGCAGAAACAGAGGGTGGCGCGTGGTATTGCCATGTTCTTGGCGCCCTTTTTAAAAATTCAAATATTTGAATTTTTGTGATTTTATTTAATTGATTCCAAAATTAATTTCTCTCTGAGTTTTAATTATTTTGAGTTGATTCTTTTTTTAATAATTCACAAAAATGTTAAAATATTTTATTTTACCAAAAAATCCCAAAAATATTACATATTTCATATATTTGATATTTTTGCAAAGAATTAATGTTTTATTTGTTTTTAACGTTTGAAATATTTTTTCTCCCTTGATTTTCCAAACTTAATTGATTTCCAATTATTTTGTGGGTATAAACATGATTTGTCAAACATTAATCCAATACCACAATTTGTTTTTCACACATGTTTAACAATTTTGATCATTTTAATTGAATTTTTATTCAATTAAAATATATTTTGAAAACAAATTAGGGTTTGATCAATTCAACCCTCATCAAATCTTTTTCAAACACTTTGGGCCTCTTGAGAGAGTGTAAGACCCATCCCATGTAAATAAAAACTTTTCTGGGCCTCAGTGCATTGTATAAGTCCCAATACGTTAAAGAAATCTCGGCGCGATCGTCATTTTTCAAACAAAACCCTTGGGCCTCTCCTTGAGTTGTAAGCCCCATCTTATCTTTTAAAATCATCTTTGGGACTCTAATAGAGTGTAAGACCCAACCCCCTTTTAACCAAAACTTTTTTTGGGCCTCAATGCATTGTATAAGACCCAGTACGGTAAAGAAACCTCGGCGCGATCTCCAGTTCAAAAATCAAATCATTTGGGCCTACCCTCGTGTTATAAGCCCCATTCCTTTTCTTTAAACACCTTTGGGCCTCTTGAGAGAGTGTAAGACCCATCCCTTTGTACAGAAAACCTTTTTGGGCCTCAGTCACTTGTATAAGTCCCTGTACAAATTCAACAGTGCAATCACTGATAAAACCTTGGGCCCCTCCTTGAGCTGTAAGCCCCAACAATCTTTTCAAAGCACTTTCTCCTTTGATTTTGAATATAATATTGTTATCAAAGCTTTCTTTGTTGAACAACTAACAAAAGAGCATGGAAGCTCTACAACCGAGTAAGTGTTTACCCGCTTTCTTTATCCGCTTTCATATATATAACTGTATTGTGGGGCTGTTTCACTGTAAGTCTTCTTTCACAAACTTTTATATGTTTGTCACATATCAACTGTGTAATACTAGTATAGTTATTTAGAGTTTTCCCCGGCAACTACGTCTAGCACTAGGTAAAGCCTTGTTGGTCACTCTTAAATACAAACAAAACTAGATCCCCATAGGATTACCAGACACAGTCTTCCCTCCTCTTCGGGTTAAACAATATGGAGACGTGAAAGGAAGCATTCTCAGTGAACCCTTTCTCAGACTGTCACCCTTAGAAATTATCAAAGAGACTCTACTCCCCAGAGATGCTCTTTTCTCCGTGAATGGCATCTCTTGAGTTTCTTCCAAATTCTCGGACTTTCCTGGCTTGATCTATTCTCGGTGAATGGCATGTCTTGAATTTCTCGGGGTTTGGGGACCCACAGGCTTCTTAAAAGCATCCCCGCCTCCTCTTGGGCGTTGTACAAGGACCCTTCGGCTTCTTAAAAGCTCTCATGCCTTCTCTTGGGCTTAGTACAAGGACCCAGAGACCTCTACAGGTATAGGAACATAACCTAGTCATCAATTTGCTAGAGCTGTCTTTCTGAGTCAAGTGTCAAACCAGTTAATGGGTTGATACTCATCCCTTAACATACCAGCCTTCTCTTGGGCATCATACAAAGATTATGCGCTACCTGAGAATCAATTTTTCAAAACACCCGTAGACTTGGACAGTCTCAATACCCTTTGGATTTCCCATTTCCTAAAAAGAACAGGAAATAACCATGATCCTCTCATCAAACCCAAAGTGCAACATTACCCATATGAGAACTGATTTTCTCTTTATCCAACATACTGGACCCGTCACTCAACTGACACAGTCACCAGCACACTAGCCTCCTCTTAGGCTTTGTAAAAATGATTCTCCCCAGTGGAGATAACCTTTTAACACTCTCTTGTTGAGTATAAAAGACTCTCTTGTTGAGCCAAACATTTTTAGCCTCCATCTCGGGCTTCGTACGAGATACAAAAACACTCTCTTGTTGAGTATAAAAGACTCTCTTGTTGAGTCAAACACTTTCAGCCTCTGTCTCGGGCTTCGTACGAGGTCTAAAGACTCCCTTGTTGAGTCAAACACCTTTAGCCTCCGTCTTGGGCTTAGTACAAGACACATACAAAAGCACTCTCTTTTTGAGTCAACCCTTTTAGCCTCTCTCTCAGGATTCGTACGAGACACATAAGAACACCCTCTTGTTGGGTCAATAGCCTCCTCTTAGGCTTTGTATAAGGAAACCCCGGTCGAGTCAACCTTTTAGCATCAAAAGCTGTGCCTCGTTCACAGTATACAAACATCAACAACTCCTTTTCCCCCATCTAATTGCTGTAAGCGGCAAGCCTCTGGATTATTTACATCCACGCCACTGTCCTTCTTTTAGCATGAGAAATTCCTAAGGAAAGATGGCATTTCTCTAAACTGAGTTAAAGACTTCTCCTTCAGGTTAAAAATCCCCTATAAAGGAAATTATGGCTTTGCTGGATTCACATATCCCAGTTAATGTAATTCTCCTTTATAACCAGTCACCCGACAGTTGTGACAAACAGACCAAAAATCCCCTTTAGAGATGACAAATTCTCTCTAAAGTCAAAACCCTTTAGCTTCACATCTTAGGCTTCGAACAAGATACAAATAGACCCTTCAGCTTCACATCTTGGGCTTTGAACAAGATACAAACCACATTTAGCTTCACGTCTTGGGCTTTGAACAAGACACGAAAACAACCTTTTTCCTCCCATAGAATAGGAGGAACTACGATCGCTCTGATTTCCCTGTTTCGTTAAACGGGAATACGTAGGCATAAGATTGGAAAAATCTTAGCGAGCATACTAATCAAAAACCCAAATTCCCGTACCTTCATACATCAATCGAAAAGCATCAGTCCTAACATCTTACCAATAGCCTAGACACTGTTTTTAGGTAAATAAACCTAAGGGAGAACCCCCTATTTTGATAGCATCTGTAAACCAACAGTTTTGACTGTTTAACCTCAGTTTGCGAGTAGGGTTAATTGGAGACATCTATTTCCCTTCCTTAATCAGCTCAATAGGATAAAAAATGAATTGAACTGTAGTACCAAAGAGATAGTGATTCGAAACTACAAAAATCGCGCTACAGAAAAATGGCGACCACAGTGGGAGGCATTCTTTCTTGCCTTCTCAAGGGATGAAACCCTAAATTCATGTCACAGAAATGGCAACTCTGCTGGGGAGTCATTGTCTGTATAGGATCATAAGACTAGAGGTCTAGGATGATTAAGACAAATATATATACTGCTTTTTCTAATTGATATCTGTGTTTATTTTTCTGCTAATGGGAATGCGTGTGATGCCGCATGTGGAAAGATTGAGTATACACCTAAGATAGGTGATGGCAATGCAGGTAATTTTACTGGGAGTGAATTCCAGTTAAGAGCCCTCGATCGACCATCAAACTCAGTGGAGACTCCCTTTGCAGATACATTGCCTATACGACTTCGGTTGTTGAAAGTAGTGTGGTCGACTGGGTTATCTGAGAAGCTGAGGTTTTTAGTAAACTTAAGCCATTTTGTAGTGCGGAAGCTATTGGAAATAGTTGTCACGCAATACTACCCTCATCTGAGATCACTCTAGGATACATCAGCTCGCTGGCGATCCGCTATAAACCAGTATAAACCTTTGGGGGGGGGGGGTAGAGCCTTGACTTCATGACACCGACCCTTTGACCCCATCTTTTTTCTATTTTTTTTGGGCTGCATTGATGCGTTCATTTAAAAAACATTAAAACAAATAAAATCTTCTCTTCTAGTCTCTCTTTTTCAAATTAAACTAAGACAATGATTGCAAATGTCAGAGAAGGAGATTGCGCTAATGGATTTCTGTAGAAGGAAAACTCATAAGTACACCTTCAAGGTTCCAAAGTTAGAGGATTTAAGAGGTTTGGCGAGAATGATCACCAACCACGAGGCTTTCAGAGCCAAGTATGGAGGACTGCTGTCCTTGTTAAGGGTCCACGTAATTGAAGGAATCATGTCCACACTAATCCAGTTCTACGATCCGGTCTATCACTGTTTCACATTCCTGGATTATCAGCTTGCACCAACGCTGGAGGAGTATTCTCACCTGACTGAATTACATATTACTGATCAAGCTCCCTTTTCTGGACTGGAAGAAATTCCAAAGGATCCGACCATTGGAAGAGCAATTTATTTGGACGAGTCAGAAGTCAGGACTCACATGACCACTAAGGGTGGCATCCAAGGTTTGCCAGCCCAATTCTTGATAAAGAAAGCCCTGTACTTTGCTAGTATAGGGAACGTGGCCGCTTTCGAGAGCATCTTTGTTTTGCTCACCTACGGGTTATTTTTATTTCCCAACATTGATAACTTCGTAGATATCAACGCCATTAAGATTTTCCTAATTGGAAACCCTGTACTAACCTTACTCGCAGATGCGTATTATTCGATACACTTAAGGAATTTATACAATGGAGGAATGATCACGTGCTGTGTACCCTTGCTTTACAAATGGTTCATTTCCCACTTACCCAAGTCTGCTGCATTTTGGGATCAAAAGAATACTTTACGTTGGTCGCAGAGAATCATGTATCTTACCAACTCTGACATCGATTGGTATAATTGAATCTATGACGGGATCAGGATCGTTGACCGTTGTGGAAATTTCCCAAATGTACCCCTTATAGGAACTAAGGAAGTAATCAACTATCATCCGGTGTTAGTTCGTCGTCAATTTGGATACCCGATGAGGCATGTCCCGCGCAATGCTCATCTGGAAGGTCTTTTCTTCAAGGAAGGAGAAAATGACAGGGCACTAAAGACGGAAATAGTGCACACTTGGAATCACGTTCATAGGAAAGAACGAGAGTCTCTAGGAAAACCAGACTGTGTCTTGATGGAGCCTTATCTCCACTGGGTACAGACTAGAGCTCTCAAGCTGAGGATGCCTTATCCTTGTCAGGATGTTCTTCCATTAAGGGACTTTGCCCTTTATTTTATGTCTGAGATGGAAAAACTTCAAGTTACTCTTAGCAAAATTCAGCAGGAGAAGAGGTCTTGGAGGAACAAGTGTCGTATTCTCAATGTGGAGTGTAAGAAAATACAGCAGCTATTAAGAGAAAAAGATGCTCTGATTGAGATTTTAGAGCAACATGCTGTAGAAAATCAGGATGACCAAAGGAATTTGCTCGTTCCTTTCACTTGGCAAAGGAATGACAACCCGACAATGACCCAAGAGCCCCGCTCAAAGAAAAGGAAAGTACCCGAACCAGCACCTGAGCTCTCATCAGAGAGGACTCAGGATCCATTAGTTTAGATTTCCTTTTTCAGCACTTTGTAATCTACTGTATTTCCATTTCCACAATCCTTTGAATTCAATAAAACGGGGTTTCCCCACTGTTTGATATTTACAATCCAATTGTCGAAGTTTACTTTGAATAAACAAAAATAATTAATAATCATTGCATTCATCATTCTCATAAACGCATTCTTCTTACCTACGAATCTCACGTCTGCGTCTCGATTCTAGAGTCAAACTATCTCATTCTTACAATACTCGGGCCAATCGTCAGAAAAAGATGGATGATCTCGAGGAAGAGAACAGAGAGTTGAGGGAAGAGATCGACACTCTGAAAGAGGATTTGAGAAAACTTCATAACGACATGCAAGCTCTAGTAGAAGCTCAGATGCAACAATAAAGGACTGTGATCTCGGAGATCACATCTACGCCCATAGTGGAGAAGTATGATACTAGGTACAAGATGCCGAAAGATCGCCCCTGGGGCATGCCACTCAACTATATCCCTGAAGGATATGTTCCGCCGATCAATGAGGATCAAGGAACCGCAACAGGAACTGTTAGGCCTGAAGGTTACAAACTTCGGGAAAGCGAGGATGCCAGGGGCATGGCAGCAACTCCTGAAGGTTACAAACTTCGGGAGACACCGAGAGTCTCGGCCATAATGACTATACCACCACCCGTGGTACACACTGTCCCAGAAGGACAGATTCCCCAGATACCTTCTGGTGGAAACAAAAGCATGTTTAACAGAATGAATGAGTTCCAGGAACAGTTCCTGGAAATGGAGAAGGAGCTGCAAGTTATTCGCGGTCAGGATCTATTTGGAAAGGACGCCGCAGACCTCTGCTTAGTCCCCAATGTGAAAGTTCCACACAAGTTCCAAGTGCCCGACTTTGAAAAATACAAGGGTAACTCTTGCCCTCAGATTCATTTAGTGATGTACGCCCGGCGAATGTCAGCTCAGACAAAGAACTAGGAGCTACTAATTCATTACTTTCAGGATAGTTTAACTGGTGCCGCACTCAAATGGTACATGGGTTTAAACCGCGCTACGATCGATACCTTCAGAGATCTTGGTGCTGCTTTCGTTCAACAATATAAATACAATTTGGACATGGCACCGGACAGAGATCAACTCAGATCAATGTCACAAAAGGACAAGGAAACCTTTAAGGAGTACGCTCAAAGATGGCGTGAAATTGCCGCTCAGATTTGTCCACCTCTTGAGGAAAAAGAGATGACAAAGATCTTCTTAAAGACCTTAAGTTCATTTTACTATGACAGAATGGTCGCCAGTGCGCCCAGTGACTTCACCGAGATGGTGGGCATGGGAGTTCGTCTTGAGGAAGCCGTCCGAGAAGGACGTTTAGTAAAAGACGCTGGATCATAAAGTAGTACAAAACGATATGGTAGTGCTCTCTCTAAGAAAAAAGAGAAAGATATCGGGAATATCTCTCTCGGAAAGCAAAGGCCACAATATTAACCAGTAGCGGCGGTAACTCCTGCTATCAATCCTACGCCTGGTCCTACGTGTCAACCTCAGGTTGCACAGAGCCAACCTAATCAACAGCAATTTTAGCAAAGGACACAACAGTCTCTTCAGCAGACTCGTCCTCCATACAACAACAACCGTACAACGCGACCACCAGGGTTTGACCCTATACCCATGTTATACGCCGAACTGTTTCCATTACTCTTGGTCAAGGGGCACGTCCAGACTAAGTCTCCTCTTACAGTACCGAAAAATCCACCTTTTTGGTTCAAAGCGGATCAGACTTGTCCTTACCATCAAGGAGGATCAGGGCATAACATAGAGAACTGTCTCAGTTTCAAATCTGATGTGTAAAAACTTGTTAGGAGCTGGGTCTTATCTTTCAAAGATACGAATCCGAATGTTCTCACAAACTCGCTGCCTCAACACGAGAAAGCTGCAGTCAATCTGATAGAGGAAGCGTCTAACAACACCTATCAAATTCATGATGTACTCTTGTTAAGGGCCAATCTGGTCAAGATGCATTATAGACAGAGCGGATATGGCCATGTACCACCTCATAATTATCACCAGTGTGATATCTGCTCTAAAAACAATCAGGGATGTTCTGTGGTGCAGTCAGCTCTACAGGAACAATTGGATCTCGGATGGATCCAAGAGCATCGAGTTCGTGGAGTCAGCATGACCTATACGAATTCCAACGTCATTCAGAACCACGACATCCGTGCAATGAATGTCAACTTGGTGGCGATGCACTCAAGGTAAAGCCAGTAATATAATCTGCCGCGGCACGATTATAAATCCTGTCTGACTTGCTCGGTAAACAAACAGGGATGCTCTTTTGTACAAGAGGCCCTCCAGCGTCAGATGGATCTTGGATGGATCCAGGACTACCATGATAGGAATCCCTATCAGATCAACATGATTCAAATCTTTGATATTCGTCTGATGAATAACAGCTTGGTGGAGTTACATGCCAGGCAGGTCCAACTTGGTTTTCTCACTTCACATAATTATCAAATCTGTAAAGGATGTTGTGAGAGTAACCAAGGGTGCACTCTCGTTCAAAGAACTTTACAACAGTTGTTAAACCACTGGTGGCTTCCGATCTATATGGATGAAGACACGTAACAAATCAGTGTGGTTGATGGGAACCCTACTGGCAACGAAGTCAGGATGTCCGATCTACGGAAACAGATCTAGTGAGGTTACACTGCATTCAAAGCGGGCATGGCCAGGTGCCACCACACAACTATGAACGTTGTAGAGTCTGTTCGAAAAATAACCAAGGATGTTACCTCGTGCGAGCAGCCCTTCAAGGTCAGTTGGATCGCAAGGAGATTCACCCATACCTAGCTTTGGTGTCCGTTGACTGGACGCCGGACTACTTCACAGATCAAATCAGAGACGTGCTTGTAATCTCTGACCCTGAGAGGAACTAGTATGTTTGTACCATCATCCCTCTACTAGACAAATCAAAAGTTCTTAGCAAGGAACTGATTGAAGTTAATTACGACAGTCAGAAAAATCAGAAGGCTCCTGTAGTTATCTATCTGCCGGGACCATTACCGTATGAAACAACTAAGGCGATCCCTTACAAATGCGGTGCAACAATAATTGAGAATGGAAAGGAAATTCTATTACCCTCTGTCGTGAATATTTCAGACATCAGTCGAGTAACACAGAGCAGTCGAATCTTCAACCGAGGGGTTGGAGAACCTAACCAAGAAAAGGAACTTTAGACTGAAGCTCCTGATCCACCAGTCGGTCAATCCAGTAATCCCGACCTTTCAAAAAACAATGCTGAGATGCTGAAGCTCATCCAAAGGAGTGAATACAACATTGTTGATCAACTGCTACAAACTCCTTCAAAGATCTCAGTGCTATCACTTTTACTCAGTTCTGAAGCCTAAAGAGAGGCTCTACAGAAAGTCTTAGAGCAGGCCTTTGTGGAACAAGATTTCTCAATACGATAGTTCGATAGCATCATCTCTAACATCACTTCCTGCTAAAACTTAGGGTTCAGTGGTGAGGACGTGCCAGAGGGGGGCAAAAGTCACAACATGGCGCTCAATATCATAGTTAACTGCTAGGATGATGCTTTAGCCAGCGTACTGGTAGACACAGGATCGACCATCAACGTTATGTTAAAGTCCACTTTAATGCGATTGTTATTCAAAGGACCCCCGATGAGAGGCAGTGAGGTCATCGTCAAAGAATTTGAGGGGTCTCGGAAAACAGTTATCGGCGAAGTCGACCTTCCCATAACTATTGGTCCTCACACTTTCCTAATTACTTTCCAAGTCATGGACGTCCAGGCAGCATACAGCTGTTTATTAGGAAGACCTTGGATACACCAGGCAGGGGCAGTCACTTCGACGCTGCACCAAAAACTAAGGTTCGTCAAGAACGATCAACTCATCACGGTTTGTGGAGAACAAGCCTTGCTCGTGAGCAACTTGTCATTATCTACTTGTGTAGAACCCGAGGAGGTTGTTGGGACTCAGTTCCAAGCAATTTCGGTGAGCAATGAGAATCAATCAGAGAAAGGAACCTCGATTTCCTCATACAGAGATGCTCACGAAGTGATCGAGAATAACAATGCAAAAGGATGGGAACAACTTGTCATTCCTACTGATAATAAAACAAAAAAGGATCTTGGTTTTTCTGCAACCTGCACCCAGACAGCTGCTAACGATGAAAGTCTTCATCATCCCATTCAGGACTTCTTCCACAGTGGAGGTTTCCTTCACCCAATGCATCAAGCAGTCCATACCATCAAAAAGGAGGACTCCTCCAATACGGATGAGGAATGGAAGTCCTATCTTAACGAGGACGGCTATATGTCTTAGGAAGAGGTGCCTACGCCATTTTGCTATCCCGCACAGAGTCTGAGATTTATACCGAGGTCAGATGTCGAAATGAAATATTTAGATTGTGGTCCAGAAGGATGCCATGCTCCGCCAAACTCATTAGAGGAAGACACTCCGATGAAATACAACTTTGACCATGACTGTTATGGCCCAATGGATGGCATGCCTATCTGGCTGCCGTACCCAGGAAACTTGGGGCAAGAAAATATGCCGAACAATGAAAATCAACTGAGCGTCATTGAAAAGAATACCTGCGTCCCCACCATGTCATGGGATCAACACTCAGGTCATTCAAAAAATATCTAGTACGACAATGAATTGGCAAAGCTTGCTGGACTAGAATTCATCAACTACACTTCTCCTGAGGTCAACGTCATCGAGAGAGATGACTCCCCAGTTCCAAAGAAGTGTGGGACACCTTGGGACAACCAAGTGGAAAATTTGACTTCATGGTCAAGTACACCGCTCCCGAAAGCTCTCGTATCAAGCTCGAAGACATCCAGCCAACTGGATGGGGAGATTTGCCTGAGAGCACAAATACTATGCAAAATACAACAAAGGAATCCTCCTACGATAACTCTGCCTGGGAGACAGATTCTAATGATCATGCTCCACCAGAAGTCAGCGTCATTTCTGAAGACAAATCAAGGAAGGTACCAGACTTTGTGATTCACCGAGGAGTTCGCTGCCAATGGGTTGTTGTCGATGTTCCGAAGATTGTCCATAAGTCAAAGTAATTTCCATCTTTTAACCTTTCACCCTGCCCAGGTGAAACGGATGTTTTAAAAGGGCTCGCTTTCTGTAAATTTCCCTCTTCACTTCGCCCAAAGCGACAGAGTTTTGTTTTATAGGGCTGTAGTTTCAAGAATCGACTTGTTCATAAAAAAAATAACGTCGTTCTGTAATTTCTGCATTAATTGCTGTTTACTCTTTTCGCTTTTCAGAAAATGGTAATCCTAAAAAACAACTCAATAATAAAAACAAGCAGTTTTCAAAGAAAAAATACACTGCACACACTTGCATTTTCTCTATGTCTTCTAAACACAAATCATCATGTCATGCAGATTTCTTATTTTAAACCCCGTTAAAACATACGATCCGATGCCTTCTCCCGACTTTGAGTTCTCGGTATTAGGGGCTGAAGAAGAAGTTGACAATGAAATTCCAGAAGAGATCTCCTGATTACTCCGACAAGAGGAAAGGTCCATTGAACCTCACAAAGAGCCGTTGGAAAAGGTCAATTTGGGTTCAGAAGAAGAGAGAAAAGAAATCAGGATTGGGGCACTGCTCAGTCCAACTGCCAAAGAGAGTTTGACAAAGCTTCTCAGAGAATTTCCCGATGTGTTTGCTTGGTCCTATCAGGACATGCCAGGGTTGGATACCAGCATCGTGGAACATCATCTACCGTTAAGGTCAGAATGTCTGCCAGTAAAACAGAGGTTGAGATGGACTCACCCAGACAAGGCCATCAAAATCAAAGAGGAGGTACATAAACAGATTGACGCGGGTTTCCTCGCCACGTCTGAATATCCTCAATGGCTATCCACTATCGTAACTGTTCCAAAAAAGGACGAAAAAGTCAGAATGTGTGTCGATTACAGAGATCTAAACAAGGCTAGTCCAAAGGACGACTTTCCTTTACCACACATTGACATGCTGGTAGACAGTACAGCAAAGTTCAAAGTTTTCTCCTTCATGGATGGATTCTCGGGCTATAATCAGATAAAAATGGCGCCGAAAGACATGGAGAAAACTTCGTTCATTACCCCATGGGGTACCTTTTGTTAGAAGGTAATGCCGTTCGGTTTGAAGAACCCCGGGGCAACCTATCAAAGGGCCATGACTACTCTGCTTCATGACATGATACACAAGGAAATTGAGGTATATGTCGATGACATGGTTGCAAAATCTAAGATAGAAGAGGAGCATGTGACCCACCTGTCAAAACTATTCGAGCGACTGAGAAAGTATAAACTCCGCTTGAATCCCAACAAATGCACCTTTGGTGTCCGTTCAGGGAAACTCTTAGGGTTCACCGTCAGCCAGAAAGGAATTGAGGTTGATCCGGACAAGGTCAAGGCCATTCAAGAAATGCCTTCTCCGAAAACTAAAAAACAAGTCAGAGGATATATGGGACGTTTGAACTACATCTCCAGATTCATATTCCTCATGACCGCGACATGTACGCTGATCTTCAAATTACACAAAAAGAACCAGGTCTGCATTTGGATAGAAGACTGTCAAACCGCCTTCAACGGTATTAAGGAATACCTGTTGAACCCACCGATTCTATCACCTCTAGTGGAAGGAAGACCACTGATCATATACTTAATAGTCTTGGAAGACTCCATGGGCTGTGTACTTGGCCAACAAGACGAAACCAAAAGGAAAGAGTATGCCATCTACTATTTGACCAAGAAATTCACCGACTGCGAGACTCGGTACACTATGCTTGAGAAAACTTGCTGCGCTTTGGCTTGGGCAGCCAAACGTCTTCACCAGTACATGATTCGTCACACTACTTGGTTAATCTCAGAAATGGATCCAATCAAGTATGTCTTTGAAAAACCTGCTCTCACGGGAAGGATTGCCCGTTGGCAGATGTTGTTATCAGAATACGACATAGAATATCACGCTTAAAAAGCTGTTAAGGGAAGTACTTTAGCTGATCATTTGGCTCATCAACCGATTGATGATCAGGAATCAATTGGGTTTGACTTCCCAGACGAAGATGTCATGTATCTAAAAATGAAGGACTGCGATGAACCACTACCCAGTGAAGGGCCAGAACCAGGTTCCCAATGGGGACTAATCTTTGACGGAGCTGTCAATCATTATGGAAATGGAATTGGGGCAATCATCATAACACCTCAGGGTACCCACATTCCTTTCACTACCAGACTTACATTCAAGTGCACAAACAATGAGGCCGAATACGAAGCTTGTATTATGGGTCTCGAAGAAGCGATTGATTTGAGGATCGAGAACTTGGATGTATATGGCGACTCAGCTTTGGTCGTCAATCATATCAAAGGAGATTGGAACACATAACAATCCGGATTGACTCCTTACAAAGACTATGCGAGAAGGTTGTTACCATTCTTCGACATAATCGAGTTTCATCATATCCCTCGTGAAGAGAATCACATGGCTGATGCCTTAGCCACCCTCTCTTCCATGATTAGTGTAGGTCAATGGAATGACTTACCTAAGATCGACATCATGCGCCTTGAACGGGCCTCTTACATCTTCACGATTGAAGCAGTCATAGATGACAAACCTTGGTATCACGATATCAAATGCTTCCTTCAGAAACAAGAGTACCTACCTAGGGCACTAAGGAAAGACAAAAACACCCATAGAAGGCTGGCAGGAAGTTTCTTCATGAGCGGTGATACACTCTATAAGAGGAACTTTGACATGGTCTTGCTCCGATGTGTAGACAGACCAGAAGCAAACATGCTGATAAAGGAAATTCACGAAGGATCCTTTGGCACTCATGCCAACATACACACAATGGCAAGAAAAATTCTGAGAGCAGGGTACTACTGGTTGACCATGGAATCCGACTGCTACAAGTACATAAGGAGGTGTCACAAATGTCAGATATACTCCGACAAAATCCATGTACCGCCAACACATCTCAAAGTTCTTTCTTCCCCATGGCCATTCCATATGGGGAATCGACATGATTGGCATGATTGAGCCCAAGGCATGAAATGGACATCGGTTCATCCTGGTCGCCATTGATTACTTCACTAAGTGGGTCGAAGTAGTGTTGTACGCCAATGTAACCTGACAAGTGGTAGTCCGATTTATCAAAAACAATATCATCTGCCATTATGGTGTTCCGAGCCAGATCATTACAAATAATGGACCTAACTTGAATAATAAGATGATGAAGGAGTTGTGTGCTGACTTCAAGATCGAACACCATAACTCATCTCCCTACCGACCCAAGATGAACAGAGCGGTAGAAGCGGCTAACAAGAACATCAAGAAGATTATTCAGAAGATGGTTGTAACCTAGAAAGATTGGCACGAGATGCTACCCTTTTCTCTTCACGGTTATCGCACATCTGTCCGCACTTCAACAGGGGCTACCCCTTTCTCTCTAATATATGGCATGGAGGTAGTGCTCCCCATAGAAGTAGAGATCCCATCAATCTGGGTATTGATGGAAGCTAAGCTTACAGAATCTGAATGGTGTCAAGGTCGACATGATGAACTAAATCTGATCGAGGAAAAATAAATAACGGCACTATGCCATGGTCAGTTGTATCAGCAAAGAATGAAGAAGGCATTTGACAAAAAGGTTCGACCTCGCGTCTTCAGGAAAGGAGACCTCGTGCTCAAGAAGATACAATCATTCCTCATTGATTCTCGGGGCAAGTGGACCCCGAACTATAACGGCCCCTATGTGGTCAAGAAAACTTTCTCAGGCGGCACCTTGAGACTTGTAACCATGGACGGAGAGGAATTCGCCTACCCCACAAATGTTGATGTAGTCAAGAAATACTTTGCCTAAAAAAAATGTCTCGGTGGATAGAAAACCCGAAAGGGCGGTCCAGGCAAAAGTTAGAGACATAATATAAAAAAATCATCCCGGTGGATTGGAAATCTTAAAGTACAATCCAGGCAAAAGTTAGGGATAATGGCAAGTAACTACATCTGATCAGTTCAACTCAGCAACAATAATGCCATCCATCAGGAAAAACTCCAGTCAAGGTCATCTTCGACAGAAGCTCAGGATGTCCAGAATTTAAAGTTGGTAGAAGGGTAGCGGTCGTTATATTTCAATGTAGCCCTTTTCCCTTAAATTACCATTTTCAAACTTTGTAAATACTCTATGGAATCACGCGCTTGGCTGATTTCCATCCTATCAATAAAATTTGAGCCCTTGTGCTTTTGTTTGCAATTCTTATTTATTTTAGCTTTATAGAACGACATTTTAACATGATCAACGGTTCTTGAAATAAAACAAAAATGAATTTACTTGTAAAATTTTTCTGCTTTTTAAAGATGGCAATTCTTTTGACTGTTGAACATCGAAAGAACATCGAACGTTTCTCTAGAAGTAAGCGAACTTCAAAGTGTAGAATCAAAGTACTCCTTCTAAACCAGTGCGCCTGAATGAAGGATCAGTTATGTCAGATATGAATACTCCATCTGACATCTTCGGCCGAGTTCTCATCTCCTAAGCCCGACCAACGGTTGTTACCCCACAGGGACTACTTCTCCTAAGCAAGGAAAAATTGCTATCTTGAACCAGTGATACTTTTTATCTCCCACTGTGGCCGAGTATCCAGTCGTGTTCATCTACTAGTCTGTATGTTGTGTCAGTTGTGTCAGCATAAACATACATACATCATGCATTATTGATTTACATTCATATTCATATTGCATCACTATCACCCTAGTCGGTCTTTTCTCCTAGTGATAAAAGTCCTCTCAGTTGAGTTGTCTGTTCTTTCCCTGTCAAGAAATGTCGCGTCTGAGCAACCTCGCCTCCAGTTTATTTCTGGATTGGAGTTGGCCCTTGACCACTTTGATAACTTGAACCTCTGAAAAACAAGAAAATGTTCGACAAATGTCACTCTTCGCCATTGAATATGATATCTTCGCTTTCCCGGATTAAGGAAAATACCCAGAGAAAGCCTCACAACTAAAGACTTTCAGCAACACATTGATTTTGCTCTCCGGAGAGTCGATGTTAGTAAAGTCATCAACACCTCAAAATTGGATCACATCATATGGCATTTCTCTGAGAAGATTTTCGAGAAAATTATGATGTAATATCTCCAAGCGAAAGTAGTCTCTTAAGAGACTCGTTTTCCCTGATAGATTCGACAAATGGCATCTCCAACAGAGAAGTTTGTACCCGTATACAATTCAGATAGATGGGTTTCCCAGCAAGTCTGACATCAAAAGTTTTTCCCATCAAATGGAATCTCCCCAGGAAAATTTGGCGAGAAGTTTGAGGAAAACTGTTACACATAGCGTCCCTTGTCAAGAAGTGTATTGACAAAAGAAATTGAGACCAGTTCCTTGTTAGGAAACCAGGATCGAGGGGAAGTTTATATCAAAAACTAAGACCAGTTCCTTGGTAGGAAACCAGGATCGAGGGGAAGTTTATATAAGAAACTGAAACCAGTTCCTTGGTAGGAAACCAGGATCGAGGGGAAGTTTATTTCAGAAACTGAGACCAGTTCCTTTGCTGAAGACCAGGATCGAGGGGAAGTTTACCTTTACTAAGCCCCATTGCTTAGCAAAAGAAGAAGGATGCGCGAACTACCATTCTTAACCACCATCAAAATTTCGGGTATTCCGATATTTAATCCTCTTGCACCCCGAATGCCCGAATACCTTCGCCATTCACACCTCCGGGTCCAAGAAGATTAAATAGGGGCATCTGTCATACCTAAAATTTTGACCACTAAGATTTCCCATCATTTTTCAAATCATCATCACAATATGGATGGGCCATCATACCTCATTAGTCTCCCCAAAGATGGGTGAGCATCCACTACAATCAAAACTAGGGTTTCAAGCCCTCTCTGAGTGCTTAGGCAAAGGATCAATCAAGAATTGACATGATCTTCAACTTTTCTAGCCTCTCAAAAATCCACAATGGATCAAGAGGACTCCCACTTCAAGAATCAAGCACAAGGTTGCAACTTTCTGAGTGGATTAAGCCTCAAAATCGCTAGTGTCACCAAATTAGGGTTTGGTCGACCAGGGCCTCCAGAGGGGAATTTTCCTCTAGGCATGAGCCAATTCTTCAAAGCATATCAAAATATACTCCATGGAACATCATGAACCCAATCATCAAGTCAATTTAACCTCAGGGGATGCATTCACAAAAAATCAGGAATTAGGGTGTCTTGACCTAATTCACCCCCCCCCCCCAAGTTGACTTTTGGGACAAATCATGAGCCAAGACATCAAGACAGGATTTGAGGGTCTCCAATAAACTACATTGATCCATTTGCAATAATGGATTAATCCAAGAAGCTTGAGCAACAAGTTTCGATTTCATCTGAACCACAATTGGGGTTTCGCGAGAAAGGTCAACTGTCCCTTTGACTTTTGACCAAGACATGCTCCCAAACCCTAGGACATGATTCAATACACCCTATAACACCTATGAAATCAATCCATCAAGTTTGATTTAGGTCAATGACTTGATTTCATAGAGGATCGCACAGTTTGGAATTCATCTGATAAAAAGTCAACTGTGCACAAAAGTCAAACTTTGACTTTTTGAAATTTTTCACAATTATGGTTCCTTAACCCTATAATGATGTTAATGTGTGATTGGAATCATCATTCATCAAGAAAAATCAAGAAAAGTGGGATAACTTGTAAAAGGGGTAACGATAAAAACTTAAAAATTTTTCTAAGTTATGGAACAAAGTGGCTAGGGTACCAACTTTGGAGGATCATAACTCCTAAACCCCAAGGCCATTTTTCCCCATTCAAAGCTGGATTTGTAGCTCTCATGGCCCTCTACAAAAGCTTCAACTACAACTCATTTCAATTCCTCATGGATTTTAAGTTAGGGGATGATTAAAATCACAAAAAGTGAAAATGTCACTTTTTTCCAACACTTAGTGAAATTTTCACTAAGTCAGAACCTGCCTTACTTTTTTCCAAATGTAGGGGCATTTTTCACTTGGATCCAAAAAGTATTAAAATCAATTATGATCAAACAGTTGTTGTATCATATGAGGGCTTTCCAAAATGGCCAAGAACTCCAACAAAGTCCACTTGAGCCATGAGATATGACAATGCCAATATGCCTTGCTACAAACTGTCATGGCAAGGCAGATTTTGGAGTTTTGCTCGATTTGCTCAAATTTTGCAAAGGGCAAGTAACTCTATCCATCTGAACACTTCAAGGGGGGACCAAGTAGGAACTAACTCTGATCCCAAGCCTCCCAAGTCTTTGGAACCAAAAATTAGCATGCCAAACCTAAAAATGCCTAAAAGAGGGACAAGACTCCAATTTTGTTTTGGAGCATTCAATGGAAGTACCAAGGTGGCATGGACTGAGCCATTTCCAACTGAATTCAGTCAAGACTTATCCAAGACCAAGGGGACCATCAGCCTGTGCCCTAACCTCTAGTCAATGGATAGAGGAGACTTGGATTCTCATTGCTCAACATTGGCCAAACCTATGCAGTAGTTGCCATTCACTATTCCTTGCAAAACAAACTAGCTCTACTATAAATAGAGCTCATTTGTGATCAATTTGAGTACACCAAAGTCATCAAACAGATGTTTTCCTCAAAATCACCTTCTCACTTCCAAATTTTCCTTCCAAAGCAAGTCACTATCGGGTTTTGAAGTGATCCAAACACTCACATAACATCTGGAACATCAAAATCACAAAATCACCAGCCAACTGCTCAAGCCTTTGAAAAATTTGCAGTTGGGGTACCATCTCAAGTTCCAGATCATTTCAATCCACTCCAAGCATCCAGACACACTTCATAGCACCTAGGGAAGCTGTCCATAACCTTGGAACCAAGTTGTAACACCTCTAACACAAAACACGATCACCAACTGCAAGTGGTAAGCATGAGCTCTTCTAACTCTATGATCCATGCATTTTTTGCTGCACAATAATTTAGCCATATGTTCATAATCATGCATGGAGTGTTTTCCCTCAATCAATTGCATTGTTTGAATCGTGTATGGAATTTCTGAACCTTCATGTAAATTTTAGGGTTCTTGAGGTTTCTCTTTGATTTCTTAATCCATGTTTAAAATAAATGAAATTAAAGACCATAGACATGATCGTGAGGTTGAAACGAGTAGATTGATATGTAGATTGCATGATATCATCAAGTATTAAGTGAGATTGGATAGAAAACGCAAATCTGCAGAAATAGAGGAAGGGTGCGTGTTCTTGCCATGTTCTTGGCACCCTTTTTCAAATATTTGAATATTTGAATTTTGTGAGTTTATTGAATTGATTTAAAAATTAATTTCTCTCTGAGTTTTAATGATTTTGAGTTGATTCTTTTTTAATAATTCACAAAAAAGTTGTAATATTTTATTTTCCCAAAAAATTCCAAAAATATTATTTATTTCATATACTTGATATTTTGTAAAGAATTAATATTTTAATTGTTTTTGACATTTAAAATATTTTCTCTTTCTTGATTTCTCAAATTTTAGTGATATCCAATCATTTTGTGGATCAAAACCTGATTTTTGAAACATTAATCCAAGATCACAATTTGTTTTCCACATGTTTAACAATTTTGATCATTTTAATTGAATTTTTTATTCAATTAAAATATATTTTGAAAACAAATTAGGGTTTTTGATTAATTCAACCCTCATCAATCTTTTTCAAACTCTTTGGGCCTCTAATAGAGAGTAAGACCCAATCCTTTGTAAATACAAACAATTTTGGGCCTCAAATGTTGTATAAGTCCCGTTGTATTTCAAAAGTTCAGCGCGATCATCGCCCGTTTAAAACAAACCTTTTGGGACTCTCCTTGAGCTATAAGACCCATTCAAAACTTTTTGGGCCTTTAATAGAGTGTAAGACCCAATCACCTTTTAACCAAAATATTTGGGCCTCAGATATTGTATAAGTCCCTCTGCGTTAAAAGAAAACCTCGGCGCAATCGCCAGTTCAAAAATCAAACCCTTGGGCCTACCCTCGTGTTATAAGCCCCAATTCTTTAAAAATCATTGGGCCTCTAGTAGAGTGTAAGACCCAACCCTTTTTGAAAACCAAAATATTTGGGCCTTAGTGTATTGTATAAGTCCCGATACCACCAAAAAATTCGACGCGATCGTCACCTTTTAAAACAAAACCCTTGGGCCTCTCCTTGAGCTATAAGCCCCACCACTTGTACAAAAATAAACCTTTGGGCCTCTTGAGAGAGTGTAAGACCCATCCCTTCGTACAGAAAACCTTTTTGGGCCTCAGTCACTTGTATAAGTCCCTGTACAAAACAACAGTGCAATCACTGATAAAACCTTGGGCCTCTCCTTGAGCTGTAAGCCCCAACAATCTTTTTAAAGCACTTTCTGTTTTGATTTTGAATATAATATTGTTATCAAAGCTTTCTTTGTTGAACAACTAACCAAACAGCATGGAAGCTCTACAACCGAGTAAATGTTTACCCGCTTTCTTTATCCGCTTTCATATATATAACTGTATTGTGGGGCTGCTCACTGTAAGTCTTCTTTAACAAACTTTTATATACTCGTCATATATCCACTGTGTAATACTAGTATAGTTATTTAGAGTTTTCCCCGGCAACTACGTCTAGCACTAGGTAAAGCCCTGTTGGTCACTCTTTAATACAAACAAAACTAGATCCCCATAGGATTACCAGACACAGTCTTCCCTCCTCTTGGGGTTAACCAATATGGAGATGTGAAAGGCAGCATTCTCAGTGAACCCTTTCTCAGACTGTCACCCTTAGAAATTGTCAAAGAGGCTCTACTCCCCAAAGATTATCTTTTCTCCTTGAATGGCATCTCTTAAGTTTCTACCAAATTCTCGGACTTTCCTGGCTTGATCTATTCTCGGTGAATGGCATGTCTTGAATTTCTCGGGGTTTGGGGACCCACAGGCTTCTTAAAAGCATCCCGCCTCCTCTTTGGCATTGTACAAGGACCCTTCGGCTTCTTAAAAGCTCTCATGCCTTCTCTTGGGCTTAGTACAAGGACCCAGAGACCTCTACAGGTATAGGAACAGAACCTAGTCATCAATTTGCTAGAGCTGTCTTTCTGAGTCAAGTGTCAGACCAGTTAATGGGTTGACCTTCATCGCTTAACATACCAGCCTTCTCTTGGGCATCATACAAAGATCATGCACTACCTGAGAATCGATTTCTCAAAACACCCGTAGACTTGGACAGTCTCAATACCCTTTGGATTTCCCATTTCCTTAAAGAACATGAAATAACCATGATCCTCTGATCAAACCCAAAGTGCAACATTACCCATATGAGAACTGATTTTCTCTTTATCAAACATATTGGACCTGTCACTCAACTGACACAGTCACCTGCACACTAGCCTCCTCTTAGGCTTTGTACAAATGATTCTCCCCAGCGGAACTAACCTTTTAACACTCTCTTGTTGAGTATAAAAGACTCTCTTGTTGATTCAATCTCCTTTCAGCCTCTATCTCGGGCTTCGTACGAGACAGCAAAACACTCTCTTGTTGAGTATAAAAGACTCTCTTGTTGAGCCAAACATTTTTAGCCTCCATCTCGGGCTTCGTACGAGATACAAAAACACTCTCTTGTTGAGTATAAAAGACTCTCTTGTTGAGTCAAACACTTTTAGCCTCCATCTCGGGCTTCGTACGAGGTACAAAGACTCCCTTGTTGAGTCAAACACCTTTAGCCTCCATCATGGGCTTAGTACAAGACACATACAAAAGCACTCTCTTGTTGAGTCAACCCTTTTAGCCTCTCTCTCGGGCTTCATACGAGACACATAAGAACACCCTCTTGTTGGGTCAATAGCTTCCTCTTAGGCTTTGTATAAGGAAACCCAGGTCGAGTCAACCTTTTAGCATCAAAAGTTGTGCCTCGTTCATAGTATACAAACATCAACAACTCCTTTTCCCCCATCTAATTACTGTAAACGGCAAGCCTCTGGATTATTTACATCCATGCCAATGTCCCTCTTTTAGCATGAGAAATTCCTAAGGAAAGATGGCATTGCTCTAAACTGAGTTAAAGTCTTCTCCTTCAGGTTAAAAATACTCTATAAGGAAATTATGGCATTGATGGATTCACATATCCCAGTTAAAGTAATTCTCCTTTATAACCAGTCACCCAACAATTGTGACAAACAGACCAAAAATCCCCTTTAGAGATGACAAATTCTCTCTAAAGTCAAAACCCTTTAGCTTCACATCTTGTGCTTCGAACAAGATACAAATAGACCCTTTAGCTTCCCATCTTGGGCTTTAAACAAGATACAAACCACATTTAGCTTCACGTCTTGGGCTTTGAACAAGAAACCAAAATAACCTTTTTCCTCCCATAGAATAGGAGGAACTACGATCGCTCTGATTTCCCTGTTTCGTTAAATGGGAATACGTAGGCATAAGATTGAAAAAATCTTAGCGAGCATACTAATCAAAAACCCAAAATCCCGTACCTTCATACATCAATCGAAAAACATCAGTCCTAATATCTTACGAATAGCCTAGACACTGTTTTTAGGTAAATAAACCTAAGAGAGAACCCCCCCTATTTTGATAGCATCTGTAAACCAACAGTTTTGACTGTTTAACCTCAGTTTGCAAGTAGGGTTAACTGGAGACATCTATTTCCCTTCCTTAATCAGCTCAATAGGATAAAAAATGAATCGAACTGTAGTACCAAAGCGATAGTGATTCGAAACCACAAAAATTGCGCTACAGTAGTTTGATTGAGAAAACCAGAAACAGGTATTATGTGTTAAAAATCTCATTGCATGCAATAAATGGCTTTTTTAATTTCATCTGTTGAGTAGTTGAGTCTTGGAAGACAAACCTAAGGTGAATATGTTTGTTTTAGAAGTTAGGTAAGTGTTGCATGCGTTTATCCATGGTTGTACCCATATATTTCTGATGAAATGTCTTTAAGAAGTTTTATACATTTAAAAGTTATAGTCATTGAAGATAAAAACATGGGTGACCTGTATGATTCACGATTTATTGATAGATTTTTATTGTTTGATATTGAAATGTAGTGGGAAAAGGGCTGTGGTCGAACGCAAAAGGAATGTCGAAAGTAAGCATTGGGAAGTTGGAGAAACTTCTAATTCTAAAGATGTGGTACGTCGTTGTAGCATCCCGGAAGCAAAAGGAAAAACCAGCAAGAGGTAAATTGAATAACAATTGTGAAAGGAATTATTCGTTACGAATGTATATATGATTTTCCATTTGTAGTTTGATATATTGAAATTATGTTGTTTGAATGAATTAGTTAGAGAATGGTACAAAGTTATGTATTTCCAATGTATTGACCCAAATGCAGTCTACACAAAATGAAACAGTCAGCTGTGGAACATAAGTCTGTCAAATTTTCAGTATCTGAGAACTCAAATGCTGGTATGAAAGCGTTATCCGTGATAGAGGATAGAGGAAAAGGCATTCTAAGGTATTGTATCTTGAAATGCCAAGAATTTAACATACATGGGAAACATATTATGTAATAATATACATGGTACATTTGATTATTTGAGTTTAACACAATGCAGGCATGACATTTGTGGGACACGTGTTTGCCTTGCACCATCAAAACTGAATGCATTTGAGTTATATCAGCCGTCGTCGAGCAGCGACAGTATGAAAGAGACAAAGAAGAAAGATGTCAAACAAAAACGCAAAATTAGGTAAAAGTATAATGTGTACTATTATTATTTGTAGCCAAACCTTGAATATGATTGTATCAGGACGGTCATGAGGCATTAAATTGTATTTTGGACACTCTCTTGTAATTTCTGGCCAATTTGGATTACAAGTGAATGTCAAAAATAAATCAGGAAACCCAACCTTACTTGAGATAGCCATACCATCGAAATACAATTGATCCATATATCGTTTGCTTCCATCAAATGACGAAGGCAACACAACTCTTTTTCCGGCTTTCACATTTGTGTCTTGATTCGCGTTGCGTTCATTCTCTTTTAATTTGTCATACTTACCAACTCTCAGTTTAGATTGGTTTTTTCTCAACCAATTAAGTCTCTCTGTTTCCATCATTGTGTACCCATCCACCAAAAATTGTTGAAAAAGCCTCCTTGATGCAAAAATTGTATTAGCCTAGTTTTTTCTTTGGTGCAATCTAAAAGAAAGCCATTCCATTATTGTTTGACGGTTTCTTTTATTTACCACAACTTCACCTTTGTAAGCGTGTGGAATATTATCCCTGAATCCATCTTCGCCAAAAGGAAAAAGCAATGGATATTGAAATGCAAGATAACAAGGATTAAACTCATCAATTCTTTGCAAACTTCCTCCACGATCTTGAATGATGATATCTCTCTTGGTACCAGTGTCAACATCACCAACTATATGGGCAACAACTTTAGAAACTATGGGCTTATTGTATACGCGCCCATCTGTCTGACGGTCAGAAATTAACCTAAGTTTTAAATCTCTGATGTTTGGGTCTTTCAGCATATCACGTGCCATTCTAAATACTTTGGCATGAACATTATTATGATCCAACATGTTTTTCAATTTCGCAACTATGTTCCTGTCGATAGTTTTGTTTTCCCTATAATGTAAATAACAAATGAGAAACTCTGAATTAGAAACGTAAAACATGTAAGTAGCCCATAACATGATCAATATAGTATTCAACTAAAATATTCCATGCGGTTCTCAATTTCGTTATCCGTGTCCAAAATATACAACGGTAAATATTTTTGTGGCTGGCCAACTTCTGGTAAAAGCGTCCCGATTCTATGGCATGGTTGCCCATGCAGCCTTAAAGTAGGGGGGCCACCACCCTTATTGAATTTGGTATCAAATTTCATTCCGGGTGATGTAAAAGAATAATTGCATTATAAGTCCTTGTGTTCGACTAAAAATTTTTCCCATCCACAGTTGATCCGTCAAATAGGAGGTTTTTCAGAATGCCTAGTGGTTCTTCAAGCAATGGTAGTTTGACCTTCCCTTCATGACAGCAACGTGAAAATGTAGGACATGTAATATTCCTTGATTTACTCATTCTTTCAGCATACCACATGCAAGCCAAACAATATTGGCACTCCCAAACAGGGTCACCAATGTCCAAGAATTCTGTTAACACAAAACATGTTAAAAATGTTAAGTCAAGTAATACGTGAACAACTTAGATAACATCTACATTGTTATATGACTACGCAAACTGATTTTGGAAGCATATTATAAAATGCCTAACCTTGAAGGTGTTCATCCACGTCGTAATCTCCACTCCGGTCATCGACTTCGCTATCAGAATCATCATTGGAATCTTCATCAGAGCTGGAATCCAATAGTCGGGATTGGAGTATGTTGTTAGTGTAGGCATCATTTTGCTGTTGTGGTATGCTGTTGGTTGCGAAGACGTTCCCAGAATGTCGTTCTCCAGCCATAGAAGATTCGGCCATTGTACCATTATGTTCATGGTTGACAGTAGTTGTAGAATGAAACTGGTTTAATAGGTTAACACTAATAGGTCTAACAAATTAGTTTGTTTTAAACCTACATTGTCGTTTTGAAGGTTGAGTATTATTAACATAACCAGTAGATTCATGAAGAGGTGTTTGTTCTGATATTGATTGTGGTTGATTAGATTGTGCGCTCGATTGTCCTGTTGGAGGGATATTTTCTTTACAATTTGAATTGGATTGTTGTTTCTTGCTCATGAGAGATAATTTACGTTTTTTCCTGGCTGCAGATGCAGCATTGTTAGTTGAATCCATAGTTTTTCATTAACTAAAAGCCATACAGAAATGACTAATTTTTCCTGAAACACCAGTTAGTTATAATGTATTTTTGTTTGGGTAAAAATGATACAAATTAATGAAAGAGTGGATGAAGCGGTAAAAGTTCCCTCCAAAATTTTGGTAAATTTAAGACATCTATGTTTTAAACTTGAGGTTAAAAATATGGTCAATGACTTTTTGGAATGTAATATTATAATGTTAATAATAGTATACGTTGACATTAGCTGTACTTGCATGCTGAATTACCATTATTGTTGTGCACGTGCATATCTTTGGAAGAATTTTTGAGATGACATTAAAGTTGAATGTATGGGGCATACTTAATTTCATAATGTTGCATACATTCAATATTTGGTAGGTTAATTAAATTTAATAAGTAGGTGGGGTAGTTTGTAGCAATGAATGTCAGGATATGTAATTTGAATACAAATGGCATATATTTGCTATGGGTGGTTAGCTATATCCATTATAAAAAGCATGATGTTTGTGTAGAAGTTATCCCATTTGGAGGAGAAGTGAAATAATGGTGTCAAAGAAATAAATCGAAGTTCTCAACATCAGGTTGACTATTGTAACATAAATTTGGTTTTTCCTTTAGTTTAAATTATTTTTAACAAACGTTTGTTTGTTATAGTGTATACGACGCGATGGCAAAGATGAAGTGTGAAATTGAAAAAGATGTTCTGGATAAAGAAATGTGTTTCGGAGAGGATAATTTGTGTGACATGACTGAAGAGGATAGTCATGTAGATAATAATGTTGATGATGAGGATGAGGCTGAGATTTCTGTAGAGGAAAAAGAAGATGGACATGAAGAAGAAGAAGATGAGGATGCGGTTAGAGATGATGACGATGGTGATGGAGACGATGATGATAAGGATGAGGATGAACATAAGGAATATGACCATGATGAGGAGAATGATGAAGAAGACAATGAATTTGAGATATACTGGAATTATTTCATAACATCAACCAACAGTGCAGTAAAAAATGTCATGGTAAGTTATCATTTAATAAATTTGTTATCTTTAATGTTTTAAATTTTACATGCAAAAATAAATTATGTTATATAAGTCATTGTATTATTTTCAGATTTTTCCAATCAAGGCAGCAAAAGCATTGTCTCGTTATGGTCATGTTGATGGTGAAATAACTATAATTTATGATATGTTTATAATTAATTTTAATAGCAAAATTCGTTGTTATGGTATTATGATTATCAACAATATGTTTTCATGCATAACGAAGGAGTAGTATGGAACATAAGACATAGATGATATTAAACTATATCACAACTTGATATAAAATAGAGAAAAAATGGATAAAATATTAGGGTGTATGTATTGTAAAAGTTGATATAAAATATAATGCATAGATTCAGACTGATGTGAGAATTCAATGATAGAATAGGTTAGACTTGGTAGAGATTTTTCTTCTTTGTTTTTGGGCTTGAATACCCCTTGTATTCTTATTAATATATTGCTTTTATAAACAAATGATAGAATAGGTAAAAAATAGTATTGTACAGAAGTTGACATTAAATAAAGAAAATGTTGTGAGAAGTATTAATGCAGATGGATGTCACAAAGTTATGATACAATAGGTATAAAAACAGCTTTATAAAAAATATTATGATACGATAAAAAAATAGCTTTTGAAAACGTGTGATAGGGCAGAGAAAATTTCATTATATTTTGTCTTGGGAAGACAATAACTTGTACAAAAGGCTAGCAACTTTACAAATCAATCATGTTATTTTGTATTGGGAAGACAAATTATCAAACTAAAGCCAATTTCAATATTATAATAAAAACCAGTAGTAGTCCAATACGTTACAATATAATGTATCAGAATCCAAGAAAATATCAAAGTACATATCAAGTTTGACTGCTTTCACTTCAATATAATAAAAAATTGAGGATGTGGAAATATTTATATAATGTATCAGTGTGAATTTGTAGTGCTAAAATGTCACGCTGGACATTTATATCCAATTCCAAATGACCTTAATAGATATATAAAACTACTTAAACATTTAATCAACTATTTATTTAAAGGAGTATGTTCTGTTTGCAAGGTGTAGTTTGAAAACTTTTATGTAATGGTTATATGCTTTGAGCGAAAATAACGAATAAACACCAGTTTATACAATAAAACTAATATTATATTTAGTAAAGGTTGTTGAATTGTGGCCAAGAGATTCAAATGTTATACGCACTTCAACCAACATGTATATTACAACAGGCAATGATGCCACACAAAATAACACAAAACAAGTTACAGTCACAGGTAGAATTACTCATTTTTTTCTCAACTTTGACATGCTTGCGGTGTAACCTTGTTGAAGACTCTTCGCCTTCATCAAGCTCCTTAATGGATGCAGAGTCCCTTGTAGCATTGACTGCACCCCTTTTGCCAGAGTTGATTAGAGTTACCTGGGGAGGTTTAATTGCCTTAATTTTTGCATTCTTTGGAGTAACTTGCAGTGATGTTGTTGGCATAGGTGTTACAGGATTATCAGAGATCTGAACATATTACAACAAAACAACATCTGAATCAGATTTTAAATTTTATACAACTACAAATATATAATCTACATGTAATAAAAACTACAAAAATTCAACCATTATTGGAGCTGAATCAGTAGGAGATAATAGTGAATTCAAATTTGAGGTGATATCCAAATCCTGCAACCGTAGAGACATTTCATGCATTTTGTTGTGTTTAAATATACAACTTTAAAGAAATGATAATGTTAACAATATGTAGTTGGACTTACATTTATGATATTCCAATTCTCAGACAATATTGCTTCGTCAACACTTTCCCTTATTTGAAGACATATATATGTAATTAGTATAACATTATAATACATTGGAAGAGAAATGGAAGAATTTAAACATAAGAGTGGGCATGAAGTTGGTGAAATACCATGTTAGTTTGATCATCAACAGCGTCAACTAAAGAAGGCTAAAACAAAAACATAATACTATTAATGTCGAATGGAATATACAATTAACAAATCTTAAACTAATGCATACTTATGAAATTGCAACAACATAATATTATTAATGCCATACCTTGGAACCTTCCCAGTGAGCAACAACTTTTTCCTTGGACTCTTTGTCACTTTTGACAGCAATGACACTTACATTTTTCCATTTAGGTTGCCATTTCACTTTGAAGGCAAACTCATGATCAATCAACTTATCAAGATCCAATGGAAAATCAAGGGGATATTCAATACCAGCCTATTTGAAATTTATCAAAATGTTAAGGACGACAACAGATTTAATGACTATATTATTGGAAATTTCACAATGATATAACAAAACCTTCATCATGGTTTCGGGGAGATCTGCAGCAAAGATTTCCAACAATTCGTTACACTCATGATCCCATAAGACAAATATTGCTCTACTATCATTATCAACTACTTCAACCTCAATTTTATACCTATAACATTATAACATTCCACTTGTAAGTTGTTAGAAATTCACTACAGATTTTGAATAACTAATGAGTTGGTAATACCTAAAAAGTTCTATCTCTGTTGAGTGGCCTTCAACATAAATATAAGGAGGAGCATCTGCCTTAGCTACTTTAGGACACTTGCAGCACGCCTGATAATACCAACCATTCGCAGTTGCTTTTAGCATCTTTGTGGTTGCGACGGTAACACAAAATGCGGCCTAACACATGTGATATTAATTAATAAATGGGATGTTCTGGTCAAAAAAAACAACATGACTATTATAATTTTAGGGTCGAATTCAAGTACTTACATCAGGAAGATTAATTATATCTCGTAGACATAGAGGAGTTGCATTTGCCATAAAATTGTCATAAGAAGTAATCTGAGAACCACCTGAGTTCTATGACCATACATTAGATTGTTTGGACATTAGTTGACTTGAACTTCCAATTATGCAGTCTGTTGGAAGCCTGTGGAAGATATCATAACAAACAATCAATATTGCATTTCAACCAAATAATGTCATACAACCCATTATAGGAAAACTAAATTTGTATAATGTACCTGTTTCTAAACTCAACTATATCCGGAACATCTTCATTAATGATCAGGTTTGTTATGTTGTACGTGTTCGAAACGGAAAGCGGATATTATCCTTTTACAATAAAACATGTTGTTATGAAGTATGGCATATTGTTAACGAAATCAAAAAAGTTTATATTACCTTCAGCTTTCACCTTCACATATTGCAATAAAATGACTGTAGGAACAGAATCAGTATTATTTTGCACATATGTCATGAACTTCAAAGCATATGACTCCCAGAGAGTACAGGTCAAGGTGTCATTCCTGCACATGTTATAGTAAAATGTTAAAAATCTATTTGACATAACCAAAATACATAAGTCTTAGAATAATGGATAACACTAACCCAAGGTCTCTCAAAATAAGATTGACCTGTTGTTTCTTGCCAACAGTCATTTGTGTATAACCAATATGTTCAACAACTCCAATAACATCTATCACAAAACAAAATGTATTTTAACTACAATGATAACCCAAAAAAAAATTATAGCAATCACATTTACCTATTAAGAGATCATTCCTCCAATTTCCAGATATAATTTCTGCAAACGGCTTCAACTTCAACTTCTTTGCAGGTATTTCATGTTTGTTTATATCAGACACCAGAGTTCCGTAGGTAAATCTGATAAGAAAAGGATGCTCCGATGTTTTGAATACAATATCATTTGTTTGGGGCATAAAATTAGTCACTGTATATGTATTGTTCAACAACAAAACAGCATCAAATTTTGCTTTCAACGTTGGTGAAACTATTACATGAATATCTGTGCCCTAGAAATCCAACAAACAATATGTTATGTTTCAGATTATATTAAAATGTAGCAATAGCGAAAACAAATATTCAATCGTGTTACCTCTTTATCAACAAAAATAAGTTCAAAGTGTTCCTTGTTGCTGCTAATCACGGACCACTTGTGATGCACTTTGACTGCAATCTTCCACAGCTCTTTTGAAGAGTTTATATCAGCAACCTTTTCGAATGGCCTTGCCATGTCTTTCGCCCTACATATTTTTAAAAACAACAAAATATCATACAAAGATGAAAGTTAAGATATATTTTTGTTAACCCATTTTTTCCAAACAACAGGTATAAAGGTTACACAAAGGAAACAATAACATGCATGAACATCTTATCCACATTAACATCAAATATCATCAATGTTTGGTAAAAGTAAACAACTTTCAAAACATTTAAAGAAAAGTATGTTGCTCTGAACAACAAAAACCAATTGCATGTACGTAGTAGATCTTCAATAATCACCTTCAATATAGATGTTTTGGAGCAGCCAGTGAAGCTTGTTGTTCTGGAAGACAACAAAAGAGACTGATAGAGAAGACGAAGAACAAAAGAGAGTAAGAGAGATTTTTCAGAAAAAATTCTTTGAAAGGAGAGAGAAAGCAAAGATGAAATGACAAGTTATGGTGTGTAAGAGTTGAAATGAGTTGCATCGGGACCAACATTTGGTTTTCCTTTTTCTTTCCATTCTAGTTAGTTAAAATACATTTGCTGATTTTCCATTACAAAGTAATCAGACACATGTTAATTGACAAACCAAAAGCTAACTATATCATTTCTATAGTACATTTGGTTGGAAAAAGTAATTTTTAGACACAAAATACCCCTAAATTGATGCAATGGCAATTATTTAAGCAAGGTTAATAATGTTATTTCCACAACAACAAATTTTCTTATATTATAGATAAACTTTGATACAAATCGGCCGTACGTCAGTGACCAGGATTCTTCGTATTTCCCATTTGCAACCAGCCAAGCAGTAAACATGGATTCGGTGACACTTGCACTTTCCAATATATTTTCCATTCGATCGTGATCGGTGTAGTAAATTGCTTTCTCACCTACCAAATGATAGAACATACGTTCGACCGCAGGTTCTCGACCATGAATATTGTAAGAGTAAATTCGCCAAGTCGCCTCACTCGGGGAGACATACATGCAGTCCAGATATTGTTTAATTTCATCAATTGGTTCTTTGTCATTCCTTGAAATCGTTGCCGTGATTCTATCAAAACCTGTGTGTATATATTTGAAAAGATATTTGATGGATGTACTTTGGTTACACCATTCCATGTTTATATGTGCATGGTATTTCAACAACAGTCTTGTATTGTAAGGTACAACATGTCGATTGTCCAGCGAGATTCCCTTCTTTTGAATAACATGGGAGTTTGATCTTCTTCTGTAAAGGGGATAACCTTTAGCATCAACAACCGTATCTTCAATGAACTTCTTCAGGAAGTATTTCGAGCAATTCCTATTTTTCATACACGGTGAGTTCATACGCGACAGTCCACAGGGTCCATGCATCATGTGTGCCTTCACTAAATCGTATAAAGTTGGATGAAGAGTAGGGTCTGGAATTTCTGCACAAATGATGTTGTCTATGTCCGAAGGTGTTGGATATTTGCTTTGAGGATGCAAGAAGATCAAAATGTGTGCATGCTGCAATCCCCGCTTTTGAAATTCAATGGTGTACATAACTGCAAACATAATAGTTAGTTAGCGTTTGCTGTCATTGGAAGAAAAATGATTGAAAAATCGCATTATAAAATGAAGAACACTACTTACATGCCAAGACTTTGTCGAGAACATGGTGTTTTGTAATATCATTCATGAGTTCGTCAAACTTGATTTTGAAAACTTTGGTAATAATATCCGGTCGATCGTGTGGCTTTAACCCAGTTCCAGATAATGCACGGGTGATTTCTGGCCAAGTGGGGTTGCAAGCAAAGGTAACAAACAAATCAGGGAAACGCAACCTTCTTGAAATGTCGATTCCTTCAAAATATAGCCGATCCATGTATCGCTTGCTACCAACAAAAGTATATGGTAAAACTACACGTTTACCTCGCTTTGGTGGTTGATTTGGTTGACCACCACCGCATTGATCATTCAGTTTGTTATACTTACTGACTATTAACTTTGATTGATTGTCCCACACCTAATTAAGTCGTTCAGACTCCATCATTGCATAATCTTCGACTAAGAACTGTTGAAAGAGCCATCTCGAGTGAAGTAAGGTTTTTGCCTCGTTGTGGCGTTCCTGCAATCGGAATGATATCCAATCTTTGATGGACTGACGGTTTCTCCTGCTAACTACAGTTTCATGCTCATATTTCTTCAATATATTTTTCCTGTATCCATCTTCACCATACACAAATATGAGAGGGTATTGATATGCTAAGTATGCAGCATGAAACTCATCAATGCGTTGCAAATGGCCATTGCGTGCTTGAATGATGATGTCTATTTTAGAAGCAGAGTCAATATCTCCAACAATCAAAGCAGCAACTTCTGATACCGTCGGTGTGTTGTAGACCCGACCGTCTTCGGGTCTATCACTAATAAGCCTCAACTTCAAGTCTAAGAAAGTATTTTCCTTCAAAAGATACGTTGCCATTCTAAAAGCCTTGGCATGAACATTGAACTCGTCTAACATACGCTGCAGCTTAGTGACAATGTCCCTTTGGACAACTTTATTGTCCCTGTATATTTGGTAAGATGTGAAAAATTGAAACATAAAATGTGCTGACGCATGAAGTATGTATTGCTAACTAATTACAGATACCTGAAATAGTTCATTCGGTTATCAACTTCGTTGTCAGTGTCACAAATATATAGCTGAGCATATTGCGGAGGATGTCCAATTTCCGGTAGTAGAGTACCTATGCGATGAAAGGTTTAACCGTGCAGCCTTACGGTAGGCGGGCCTCCGGTCTTCGAGTAGGTTGTGTCGAATTTCATTCCAGGAGAAGTGAAAGAAAACATGGCGTTGTAAGTACGAATGTTGTTCTGATAGTTTTTACTCTGTGGACATGTGCCATTATACAAAAGATTTTGCAACACTTGTGGTGGGTCTTGTAGGAAGGGGAGTATAATTTTCCCACTTCCGCAGCAATAATGGAACTTAGGAACGGTTGTATGGCGCAATTTTTTTTATGCGTTCTTGATACCACATACAGGATTGACAACATGGACATTCCCATACTCGGTCTCCTATATCAGAATACTCTGCAGAGTGGAAAACATGATAATCAGATGAAATAGTCAATGAATAGTTATAAAAGTTTGCGATATCGAACGTACCAATATACCCTGCATATGAGAATGTGTTAACGGTTCAGCATCCATGGTAGCATCAGAGTCAGAAGTACCACTCAAACCGAATTCGTCATCAGAATTAGACACCGCATCGTCCGAATGATGTCGTTATGCTGTAATATCAGGAGTTGCATCTTCACTGCAGGTTCGAGCATTAGACGTAGATACGTGACTCGTGATACAACTCGGTTGAACCGTATTAGTCACGGGTTGTTGAGAACTTCCAAGCAATCTAATTTTTTAAGCCACGGGTTGTTGTTGGAGGTGTCTCTGCAATGGTCCAGTGTTTATCAAATTAGAATTGTTGGGTGAAAGAGCTGTACACGGACCAGTGAATGGGGCCTGATTAGGGGTAGCAACGTGTTGATGGCCCCTGGTGTGATTTTCCTTGTTTGAAATATTACGGGACTGTTTTTTGTTACTTAAAATTAGCTTCCTTCTCCGTCTAGCAATAGTAGGATCGGATGAATTTTCCAAGTTTTCATAGTAAGTAGAACAAACGGTACCAATGGGGGTATTGGATGAAGGACTTGAAAGAGAAGGCAGTAAAGTGGATACATAACTACGGGTCTGTACATCAGTAGATTGCCGGGTATGTACAGTATAACATGCATTTTTCTTCGATGTCAAAATAAGCCTCCTCCTACGTCTAGCAATTGCATATTGAGTTTTGTTGTTTTGAATAAAGTTTGACTCCATCGTCGGAAGACGAAATCGGTAATTGAAAATTATATTTCGTATATTGAAAGGGTACCCAATCAAATCTCAATTGATTTAAAGGTGAATCCTTCCTTAGACTGATGGTGGATTTTGATCTTCTTGTTCAAGTAATAAAAAAGATTGCCATGACATCTTCATGAAATGTGTGAGTAGGAAAGTTGTACCACAAATGGACATGTTTTCTTGGCTAGGAATTGTGGCATGTGAGAGGAGTAATGTATTAGGAAACAAATTGTTAATAGTGAACGTACCAAATTTGAAGTTGTTAATGGAAAAATTGCTAACTGTTTTTTACACCATTATAGAAGCACCATGATAGGTGAAGTGGGCCATATAAAAGTAACTAACCACTATAAAATAGGTAACTACCAGTATGACTTCCTAAATTTTAAATTAGCCAATTTTTATTGTTATTAATATTGTTATTAAATCATTAATAGAAAGTAATCTGGAAAACCATATGCTGAAAATTTATTGGAAAATGCATTTCCTCCATTGCATGTTTAAGAACAATTGAAAGCTAGAAATTTAAGTGATTCTCACAAAATTTATGAAGCTCACTTATTGGTGCTAAGAGTAGCAGTGGCTGGTCCATGTGATATAAAATATAAATACATATAGGAAATCATATTTAATGTCATCAACATATTAAATAATTGAATTATGTTCTGCTCAAGTATGTCAGTTAGTTGAAATTAGCATGCATATAGCAGGAACCATTGTTTTTTATGTTAGAATCTTTGTATTTATTTTATCTTTGGCTTGTTACAAAATATCATCGGCCTCTATACAATATGGAAAATAAACTGTACTATTGTATAGGTTATCGAGAAGCCAATACAATTTTATGCATGTTGGTCATACTATGCTATTGCTCGATTCATACATCTGATCATTAGTGATGTCAGTTTATTACAGTGTTCTAGAATCATGTTATTGCAAGGAACCTTCTCTAATATTATAATATAAATGATTATAACATCATTTTCATATGTTTCTACAATTGAAGGAGGTTACTGTCTTAAACTATGCTAATAATTTAGCTCTTAAGTTTGTATTATTAGCATTTAAAATTTGTGTTGATTTACAGGTCATCAGAAGTCACCACCAAAGATCTCCAGAAAGACATTTAAGTACATATGTTCACTTGTCAAGGATGATATAACGGTAAAATCCGCGTATTTCACATTTACAAACGCAAAGCCAATGTCTTTGTTTGATCAAGTGGCCATGTCATTAAGAAGATTAGAAACTGATGACTCACTTGTCATAATTGCCGATTCATTTGAGCTAAGCCACACAACTTTTTCGCAAGTCACATGGCGATTTGTGGTTTCCATGGAATAAAGAGCACTTCATCATCTACAATGGCCTTCAACACAAGAGGAAATGAGATTGTATGGCACTTCATCATCTACAATAGTCTCAAGTAGTAGAATAAAGTTGATACAATTTAGAAGTTTTGTTAACACAATTCAAAATTTAATGTCAAAAAGTGACTAAAGCTATATATTTTAGTGGTTAATGAGATTGTAAAAGTGCTCAATTATTTATAAGTAAACAAATAATGTGAACATTGCACAACCTGGTGCATAATTTACTGACTTATCACTTCCATGTCAGTGTGACCATTGTGGAAATCAGTCTAGTAACAGTGTGAAACCCGACAACTACGATACACAAAAATTTGATAATAGTCATGTAGGAATACAAAAATACGAAAATCGTAAAGCAACATAAGTTAACATTTAAAATATATACTCCGTTATGAATAAAGAGTTAATATTGATACACACGAACTGCAAATCATAATGTGGATATAATCGGATAAAAGGAAAATACAACGACGAAACAAACATATTACAACTCAAGGGAATAAACAAACTATAGCTACAACTAATCCTTCTTCTCCATTTTGATGATCTTGTGAAGCTTGGTTGATGAGAGTTCTCCTTCAGACAAGCCTTCAATGGTTGTTGATTCACTTGTTCCATCCAGAACCTGTCTTTTAGCTGTCAGAGTTTTTGGATCGGGGTTATGCTTAGACGTAATCTCAAGATCCTGTTGCACAATCGAATACAGTCAAGTAATGCAATACATGCAGCAATATATGTTATTTAGGTTGCTAATTAAATTCACACTGTACGAGACCATTGATGGTTTCCGTAACCAAATCACACTCCTCGAGTGCTTCAGTCTTCGCCTCATCGACACTCTCTTTAATCTAAAGATAATCAAGAGAATTTGCAATGTCCAATATATATCAACACAAAACAACCAAAGAAAAGTAAAAGAAAAATTAAACAGTGGACCGAGGAAAAAACCTGCAGCAGCACCGGTGTTACAGCCGTGACCATTTCTGTTTCCTTTTTGTTGTGATCATAGTAGGATCAGTACTGTGTAACATGTTAGAAAAACATGAAATCATAAAAATACTAAAGGAGTAATAATGAATTATACCTGCAGCATATTCTCCTAAGGAGCCTTAAGTTGTTTGATGAACCCGTCATCTCTTAGTAACATAACAACCGAGCAATTTTTCCAACGCGGATGCCACTTAAGTTTAAAAGGCATCTCCAACTTCAACATCGCATCAAGTGCCAGTGGAAATTCTAAGGGATCATGAATTCCAGCCTATAGAAGGAAACAACAGAATTACTATGACGGTACTGTTCGATGGTGTTATTATGCTGATGTTCAAATAAATAATAAACCTAAATCATGGAGTCACGCATTTGAGCAGCAGATAAATCCAAAATTTGTGAACATTCTCTGTCCCAAAAAACAAAGTTGCAAGATTTCCCTGCGTGGCAAACTTCAATTTCTATCTTATACCTGTGATATGTGTAATTTGAGGCTATAAGAATTAGTATCCATCATTCATCATATACATAAGATTATAACTTGCAGAGATAAGTCATACAATAGATCATAAGCAACCATACCGAAATATCTCGGCTTCAGTGGAATGACCAGCTTCACAATGATATGGAGGTTTGTCATCGCGTGCAACCCTGGGGCATAGATGGAACACTCGATAATACAACCTAAATGGAGATTGTAACACCCCAATTCCCATCGCGAATAAATAATACATAAATAAATCAGAGTAACTAAAAATTTATTTTTCCGACAGAAACAAGGATGCCACATTTTAAAGAAAGAAAACACAAACCCTGCTCAATTATTTGACACATAACACAAAATGAAGTAAATCTCAAAGGGAAACTTTTTCCATATAAAAGGAAAGTTCAATTATGGAATAAAACGGAAAGATCCATAACTGACTTGTTTTACAAATAAATTATTTTATAACATCAAAATATACATACAAAGGTAATACAAAATAAATCTAACAAAGGTATACATATACAACATAATCGTTCCCCGACTCCCGTGCTACGTATCAGAGCAGACACCAAGACCGACAAAAGAATGAATAACTAATCTTCACAAAAGCCTCCAAGACTACAAATCTGCAATTGCCTCATAGAGCAACAAACCACAGCAGAAGGGTGAGAAATAACAACTAAATCAAGATTGCATAATAATATGCAAACACATAAAAATTCACATGCATAGTTATTCTCACCACAAGCATCACATACAAATACGTATAGCATGCCACATATACATAACATATATCAATTATCCAACGTAATCACATATTTGCACATAAGGCATACCAAAGTCACAACATATGTAAACTCACCACCACATCACATAGCATACGTCTACACATAAGACATATTATCCACAACCAATGCACTTATCACATATGCACATCAATTCACCAATACAACCAATGCATTTATCTAATATGCACATCAATTCACTAATTCAAACATAATTCTCAACACATACTCAATTAATTCATGATTTTCCACACATAATCAATCCATTCATGATTTATACAAATGCAAAGAGACCGACACAACGACTCTATGCAAATACGGTACCATCCATCCATCAATCTCATCACTAGTTCACTCAGGAACTATTGGAACCATCGCTTGTTACTTAGTGTAACTCCCCGTCGGGCAAACGCTGTTCTCTGTCACTTTCGGCCCTCTTGGTATAAGGCGCACGACGTTTATGGATCGCTTTCAGTCCTCTTTGTATAAGGCGCACGATCCGATCGCTTTCGGTCCTCTTTGTATAAGGCGTACGATCGTGTATAATCATCGCTTTCAGTCCTCTTTGTATAAGGCGCACGATGTTATAGCGGATTCCCTCTGGAACCGTTTCGTCGCTCACCCCCACTAGGGCACACGACATCACAAGAATGCATATCATGATGCTTGGCATACAATGACTCATGACAATCAAATGCATCACCACAACTCAACAATATGAATTATCTCATCATCATTATTCATGCATTGAAAACACTTCTGTTATTTCCTTGGTTTTATGGTTGGCATTATTTTGCTAAAACTCATGTAGCAGCAGGTGTTGAATGAAGATGTCTAAAGATATGTTTCACTACTCTTTGTTCAACATGTCGTATGAAGATGTTCCATGACTGCTCATAGGACATCGCGCTGTGAAGTCAGGATTTATTGCAGATTCTGTTACAATGATTTGTAACTGAATATTCTGCGAATATTTGGTTATCCTATGTGGCATCCAAAGCTTTTTTGGATTAGGGTTACTTGTTGGTTTTCGGATTTGCTGCTGTTTCTAATTATGGAGACATAATAGGAAACTTTGGATTGAAGACCTATTTTATTGGAGTTAATTTTGTAGATTTGTGAGCAGCCTAATTACTGCATTTTTGAAGCCCAATTCAGTCCAGATTACAAACTATAAATAGACTGATGTAAACCTAGTTTTAGGTGTCGAACTTACATGTATTTTTAGGGTTGTGTGCTTGTGTTTTGTGAGCCTAACTGGTATCTTATGATAACAGTATAAGGACTGTAGTGTAAGTTGTGTAAGGTTGCTCATAAGCTTTTAAGCATTGAGTAGCTGAGTGTTAATTCTCATAAGCTGTGAAGTATTGAGAATTTGTGTTTCGACCATTGTTACTTGTCTTGTAAGGAACCAGTCACGGGTTGTGATTGAAGAGGGATTTGAGGAGGGCCTCATACCTAGGGGAGTCTTAGGTAGAAGTCATAGGAAGGGTAGTGATTAAGAAAACTGATTGAACCGGGTGTGGTTATCAGTGAATTGATACTATCGAATATTGATTTCATCCCTGGCTTGGTAGCCCCCAGATGTAGGATAGTTAGATCCGAACTGGGTTAACAATATCTGGTGTTCTTTACTTTTTATGCACACTTTTATTTTGAACTTGTTCATTGTTGTTGTATATCAGTGTCTCGACATCTCGATAGGACATCTGATATACAGGCCAGAATTTCAATTGGCATCAAGAGCTTGCACCCTTTGTTGTTTCTGGGTGAGATTCAGGGAAGGTACTTTCTGGTACAATGGACAAGGATGGAGGAGCTCTGAATAAACCACCTTTGCTGGATGGCTCTAACTATGAGTATTGGAAACCTAGGATGATAGCCTTCATCAAGTCCATGGATGATCAAGCATGGAAAGCGGTTATCAAAGGTTGGGAGCCTCCAAAGGTAAGAGATGGAGAAGGAAATCTTACTGATGTTCTGAAGGAAGAAGAGGACTGGGATGATGCTGACTACAAAGGATCTGTTGGAAATTCTAAAGCCATGAATGCATTGTTCAATGGTGTCAACAAAAATATCTTCAGGCTGATTGAGCATTGTACTATTGCCAAAGAGGCTTGGCAGGTCCTGAAAGTTGCTCATGAAGGGACCTCAAAGGTGAAAATGTCAAAGCTTCAGCTTCTCACTAGCAAGTTTGAGAGTTTGAAGATGAAAGAGGATGAGGGCATTCATGATTTTCATATGAACATTATTGAGATAGTTAATGCCTCTAGTGCTTTAGGAGAAAAGACGTCTGACAGCAAGCTGGTCAGGAAGATTCTCAGGTCTCTACCTAAGAGATTTGATATGAAGGTCACTGCTATAGAGGAAGCTCAGGACATTGACAAGATGAAAGTGGATGAACTTATGGGATCACTCCAAACTTTTGAGTTAGGATTCAGTGAAAAAGCTGAAAAGAAGAAGAGTATAGCATTTGTGTCGAATGCTGATGACTCAGATGATGAAGAAGATGTGTCTAAAGATCTGGTATTACTTGGTAAACAATTTAACAAAGTGTTGAAAAGGATTGACTGGAAGTCAAGAGCAAATGCTCAGAACAAGTCACTCGACATCAGTAAGAACCAGGATGGAGGAAGAAGATCCAGAACTGAAGAAGACTTCAATCAAGGGAAGAGAGTTCAGTGCTTTGAATGTGAGGGATTTGGGCACATAAAGACCGAGTGTCCCACATATCTCAAAAGGCAGAACAAGGGCCTATCCGTGTCTTGGTCAGAAGGAGAATCTGAGAGTGATGTTGAAGAAGAATAAACAAAATTGGTGACAGCCTTGGCTGGAATCTGTAAGGCTGATGGAGAGACTTCTTGTGAAACTGACTCTAACAAAGAATCCTATGTTGGAGAACTCACTAAGGAAGAAGTACTCTCAGGGTTTTCAGAATTGTGTATCAAGAACGAAGAAAGGTGCCAGATTATATTGGAGCAGAAGATCTTGATAGCTCAACTGGAAGCTGAGAAGGAAGAGCATCTATCAACCATTGCTGATCTGAAGGAGGAGGTTGAAGGGCAAAAGTCAAAACTTGCCAATATGACCAAATCTATAAGAATGTTGAACAATGGTACCACGCAGCTGGATGAGATCCTTCAGAATGGGAAAGAAGCTGGTAATGTGCAAGGCCTTGGTTTTAACAATCAAGCCGAGACTTCTAAGAAGACTGTATTGAAGTTTGCTCCTCAGAAAATAAAGCAAGAAGTGAGGATGTCAAACCACATGTTTCAACATCAGATGAACCATCAGAAAGGAGTTTGTAGATCAAAGTATAAACCATGGAGATGCCATTACTGTGGCAAGATTGGTCACTTAAAGGCCTTTTGCTACAAGCTACACGGCTATCCCAAAAGTGTTCAGCAACAATATAAAGAACAGAGTTGGGGTAAAGTGAAGAGAAGATGGATTCCTAGACAAATGATGGCTGGTCTCATAGCACATACTTCTCTTAGGGCATCTGCTAGAGAAGATTGGTACTTTGACAGTGGTTGTTCAAGACACATGACTGGGGTGAAGAAATTCTTGTCAGAGATTAAGCCTCACTCCACCAATTATGTCACCTTTGGGGATGGATCGAAGGGTGAGATAAAAGGTGTTGGAAAGCTGGATTACACAGGACAACCAAATCTGGATCGTGTGTTATTTGTCAAAGGACTGGCTACAAACTTAATCAGTATAAGCCAATTGTGTGATGTAGGGCTCAAGGTAAATTTCACCAAGTCTGAGTGTCTAGTAACCAATGAGAAAGATGAAGTTGTTATGAAGGGCACCAGGTCTAAAGATAACTGCTATCTTTGGAATCCTCTAGAACCTGAAAACCTGTCTACTTGCTTGATGACAAAGGAAGATGAAACCAAACTGTGGCATCAGAAATTGGGCCACTTACACCTAAAAGGGATGAAGAAGGTTATGTCAAGTGAAGCTGTTAGAGGTATTCCCAAGCTGAAGATTGATGAGGACAAAATATGTGGTGAATGTCAAGTTGGGAAGCAAACAAGGGTGTCACACAAGAAGCTTCAACATCTTACCACAACTTCTAGAGTTTTGGAACTCCTTCACATGGACTTAATGAGACCTATGCAGGTCGAAATTCTTGGTGGGAAGAAGTATGCCTATGTTGTCATAGATGACTACTCTAGATTCACCTGGATAAGTTTCATCAGAGAAAAGTCTAAAGTGTTTGCAGCCTTTAAAGAATTATGTCAAAGAATTCAACGGGAAAAGGATTGTGGTGTTGTTCGAATCAGAAGTGACAATGGGAAAGAATTCGAAAATAGCAGGTTTGAAGAGTTCTGCCTATCTGAGGGAATCACTCATGAATTTTCATCACCAATCACTCCTCAGCAGAATGGTGTGGTGGAACGCAAGAACAGGACCATACAAGAATGTGCAAGAGTCATGATTCATGCCAAAAAGCTTCCATATCATTTTTGGGCTGAAGCCATGAATACTGCTTGCTATATACACAATAGGGTGACTATCAGATCAGGTACCTCTGTCACTCTTTATGAGCTATGGAAAGGTAGAAAGCCAAACGTGAAGTATTTCCATGTGTTTGGTAGTAAGTGCTATATCTTAGCGGATCGTGAGCAAAGGCGAAAGATGGATCCTAAGAGTGAGGAAGGAATATTTTTGGGTTACTCTACAAATAGCAAAGCATATAGGGTGTTCAATTCCAGAACTCAGGTGATGATGGAATCCATAAATGTGGTGGTTGATGATTCTGGCAACGATGAAGATGTTCCAGATGATGTTGGAGCATGTCTGCCCATGAACAATGAAAACTCTCCAGGCTTTGAGTCTGTAGAAGATAGTGCTCAAGAAATCAACACCAGACCTGAGAATGAAGAGGTAGAGGAAGCTAACAGGGGACCCTCTAGAAGGATTCAGAAGGATCACCCTCGGGAATTAATTATTGGAGATCTGAATGAAGGTGTGAGAACCAGAAGAAGGGAGACTGTGTTAAATGCTTGCTTTGTGTCAAAGATCGAGCCAAAGAATGTTAAGGAAGCTCTGACAGATGAGTTTTGGATAAATGCTATGCAAGAAGAACTGGAGCAGTTCAGAAGAAATGGTGTCTGGGATCTTGTACCAAGACCAGAAGGGGTGAATGTTATTGGAACAAAGTGGATCTACAAAAACAAGTCTGACGAGCTTGGAGTGGTTACAAGAAACAAAGCGAGACTTGTTGCACAAGGTTATACTCAAGTTGAGGGATTTGACTTTGATGAGACTTTTGCTCCAGTGGCTAGATTAGAATCCATCAGACTACTCTTAGGGATGGCTTGTAATCTAAAATTCAAGCTGTTCCAAATGGATGTGAAGAGTTCTTTTCTGAATGGCTATCTGAATGAAGAAGTCTATGTAGATCAACCTAAAGGATTCACTGATCCAAACTTCCCTAATCATGTGTGCAAACTGAGGAAAGCGCTGTATGGCTTGAAACAAGCTCCAAGGGCCTGGTATGAGAGGCTGACAGAATTCTTAGTAGCAAATGGTTATAGAAAATGAGGCATTGACAAAACGTTGTTTGTCAAGGAAGAAGGAGGAAAATTAATGATAGCCCAAATTTATGTGGATGACATTGTATTTGGGGGAATGACAGAAGCTATGGTGAAACAGTTTGTTCAACAAATGCAATCAGAATTTGAAATGAGTTTGGTTGGAGAACTTAGCTACTTTCTTGGATTACAAGTCAGACAAATGGAGGATTCTATCTTTATTTCTCAAAGCAAATATGCTAAGAGCATAGTAAAGATATTTGGCCTGGATAATGCCAATCACAAAAGGACACCTGCTCCCACCCATTTGAAGTTATCCAAGGATGAGAATGGAGTAAGTGTGGACCACAACTTGTACAGAAGTATGATTGGAAGTCTACTGTATCTCACAGCAAGCAGACCTGACATTTCCTTTGCTGTTGGAGTGTGTGCCAGATATCAATCTGATCCTAAGGTGAGTCACTTGAATCAAGTGAAGAGGATTCTGAAATATGTGAATGGCACAAGTGACCATGGGATGCTATATAGCCATGATTCTGGGACTGATTTAAGAGGATACTGTGATGTTGATTGGGATGGAAGTGCAGATGATAGGAAAAGCACTTCAGGTGGATGCTTCTTTCTAGGAAATAATCTTATTTCATGGTTTAGCAAGAAGCAGAATTCAGCATCCCTCTCTACTGCTGAAGCTGAGTACATCGCAGCTGGTAGTAGTTGTGCACAACTGGTATGGATGAAGCACATGTTGTCAGAGTATAATGTCACACAAGATGTTATGACACTATTTTGTGACAACCTGAGTGCTATTAATATTTCAAAAAATCCCATCCAACATAGCAGGACAAAGCACATTGACATCAGACATCACTTCATCACAGAACTTGTGGAGGACAAAGTCATAACACTTGAGCATGTGAGCACAGAAAATCAGCTTGCTGATATATTTACCAAGGCTCTGGATGCAGTTAAGTTCGAAAACATGAGGAGCAGACTTGGGGTGTGCATTCATGAAGATCTATAGCAATCAATGTGCTTTCTGGCTGCCAGACTAAAAAGACTAAAGGAGGTTCTGGTAGTGCAGTGTGTGAACGAAAAGAGAAATGCTGCTAACGAGGAAGAACTGACTGAAGATGATGGACAAGGTGAATCTGAAGGTGAAAGTGATGAGGTGTCTGAAGAGGACAGTGCTGAATAGCTAGAGGCTATCTGCAAGTTTACTTTATGGTTTTTTGTTTTTTTTGGACAACTTAATTCTGTTTTGGTTTTGAACAATATACTGCTATGTAATTTATCTATGACCTCTCTTTGTCATATTTGTGGCTAAAAAGGGGGAGTAGTAAGTGTGAGGGGGAGTAACATTAGTAAGTGCTTGTGCTATTGAGGGGGAGTGTGTGTGCTGCAGGTAGATTATGTTTGTGGTGCTGTAGTTGTTGAGGGGGAGAATATGATGTGAAATGTTGCTGCTGTTGAAGGGGAGTTTTTGCCAGTTTACTATGATGAGTGTTCTTGTGGTACTGTGTGTGTTTTTTGCAGCTGAAGGGGAGTGCTGCTATGCTGGATTTGTTTGTGTTTTTTTTTTTGTGTGCAGCTGAGAGGGAGTTTTTGTTTGCTGCTGTTAATGGTGTTTTTTTTCTTCCCCTGCTGATACTGATGGTGTATAAGTGTGTGAGGAGTTTTAGCCATAAATAATCCAAAGGGGGAGATTGTTATTTCCTTGGTTTTATGGTTGGAATTATTTTGCTAAAACTCATGTAGCAGCAGGTGTTGAATGAAGATGTCTAAAGATATGTTTCACTACTCTTTGTTCAACATGTTGTATGAAGATGTTCCATGACTGCTCATAGGACATCGCGCTGTGACGTCAGGATTTATTGCAGATTCTGTTACAATGATTTGAAACTGAATATTCTGTGAATATTTGGTTATCCTATGTGGCATCCAAAGCTTTTTTGGATTAGGGTTACTTGTTGGTTTTCGGATTTGCTGCTGTTTCTAATTATGGAGACATAATAGGAAACTTTGGATTGAAGACCTATTTTATTGGAGTTAATTTTGCAGATTTGTGAGCAGCCTAATTGCTGCATTTTTGAAGCCCAATTCAGTCCAGATTACAAACTATAAATAGACTGATGTAAACCTAGTTTTAGGTGTCGAACTTACATGTATTTTTAGGGTTGTGTGCTTGTGTTTTGTGAGCCTAACTGGTATCTTATGATAACAGTATAAGGACTGTAGTGTAAGTTGTGTAAGGTTGCTCATAAGCTTTTAAGCATTAAGTAGCTGAGTGTTAATTCTCATAAGCTGTGAAGTATTGAGAATTTGTGTTTCGACCATTGTTACTTGTCTTGTAAGGAACCAGTCACGGGTTGTGATTGAAGAGGGATTTGAGGAGGGCCTTATACCTAGGGGAGTCTTAGGTAGAAGTCATAGGAAGGGTAGTGATTAAGTGAGCTGATTGAACCGGGTGTGGTTATTAGTGAATTGATACTATCGAATATTGATTTCATCCCTGGCTTGGTAGCCCCCAGATGTAGGATAGTTAGATCCGAACTGGGTTAACAATATCTGGTGTTCTTTACTTTTTATGCACACTTTTATTTTGAACTTGTTCATTGTTGTTGTATATCAGTGTCTCGACATCTCGATAGGACATCTGATATACAGGCCAGAATTTCAACTTCAAACAATGCATTTCATCACAAACCACAAACCACAACAATCATGCACACACAATTACTTCCACAAGGGATTCCCACCACAAAGGTTACCCACAACACATCATAATAACATACATTGATATTCAATTCAACAATATATTTTACCACACAACAACATCATTAATCATGCCTTGAAGTTTAACCCAAAACAATGCATTTACTTGCCATAAGGCCACAAACCATCATCACATCATTTAATCACATGCATTCATATTACATATCAGTACATAAGTCATACGATGTATATCAAAAGCATATTGCATGATAACACATCAAATACACACAGTTACGACGGTAAAAGTCGACCAACGACACATTTCCAAACCCCCGACATAATTAAATCGGTCAACCAATATCAAAACCATTTTAATAAGAAAGAATATGTCAAAAGCATTCCAACGCACCAAACCGCGCCTCAAACGACTTACGGATCAAAAGTTATAAAGAAAACAAATTGAGAAAACTGTCATGTTCGCAATGCGAAGCTCCTAGCGAGTCCTTCGCTTCCTCATTCGCAGTGCGAATACCCCAGCGAACCAAGTCAGAAAGGAAAATAGCCTACAAATTCCAAAAGTTCGCAGTGCGAACTCCTAGCTAACCTTCGCTTTCCCCTTCGCAGTGCGAATCCCCCAGCGAACCGTGGTAGAAAGAAAAACAACACAACGTTCGCAGTGCGAACCTCACGCAAACGTTCGCTTTCCCCTTCGCTGGCCATTCTTAGTGTGAACCTGCGAAATCAGAAAAACCCAGCAGCGCTAACATAGGTCATTTGGGTCCAAATCCATCATTCTCCCACCCCAAACACTTCCAATTCATGCTATAACAACCAAAACATGATCCAAACCCAATAACAAGTATTCTACTCAGTTTATATCGAATTTCATCCGTGAAAACATCGATTTCTATCAATCGCTCCTACTTCCAATCGATACGAAAAGTCGCGAAAAAACCAAAACAATTACAACAAACAACACATATACATACACAAGCAAGATATAATTGAAACTTCTCACCCTTACCCGATTATTCGCGCTCGAAACGGAGTTCCCACGATTTTTCCTCTTTCTCCTCTTCTCTCTTTCTTTCTTCTCCTTTTCTTTCTCTTCTTTTCCTTTCCCTTTCTTTTCTCTCTATTTCCTCTCAAATCTCTATTTATATAAAATATCTAAACCCCTAAAAGACTATTTTACCCCTCAGCTCAAATATCTCGCAAACGCTCTCAAAATGCGATAAAACATAAACAGCGATGAAAAATAATATATTGTCAAATAAAAGTCAAGAATAAAATAATATAAAACAAAAATAATTAAATCAACTCAATTAAATAAATAAGACAAAACCGGGGCGTTACAATTCTCCCTCACTTAGACATTTTCGTCCTCGAAAATATACTGAGACAAATAGCTCCAGACGCGACTCTCGTATCCGACTAACAAACTAACAGGCCAACCAAAGGCACACCACGAATAACACAAACTGACAAACCACCTCGCTAATAGCAACTACAACAATGACACGACAACGACGACAACTACCACGACAAGATGCAAAGCCCATACAATGCACTTGACGACTAACTCACAAATCAAAGAATACCCAAGTTACGAACACACACAGGTTCACTCTTGAACCGAAACACAACAAGATCGTTACCCTCCCCCTATGTAACACTCCCCTAATCCCTCACAAGGAATTAGCCACACGCACTCGAACCATCACGATGGAAACGAGGCCACAACAACACAACAAGAACACAATGTTCCACAACCCAACATTGCTTCAACAACCTCTACGTGACCACTAAACCAACATCCTTGTCACACAACCATACTACAACAATGCTACGATTCACCAATAGAACATACAACCCAAAACATCCATCTACATAGTAACCCAAGAATAATATTTAAACCTTTCGCCTAACACTTCCATTCTGAAACGTCCAATGGTCTCATCATTCCAACCGGTTTCCAATGTTCAACCTATGAACTCTTATAAGTCACACACTCCAATACAAAATGTGCCACATCACGCTTCCGCTGCGCACTCTGATTACTCGTAACCATCAAAACTACCCATCTCACGTCCAAATTCTAACTCTTCCTCATATTCACCAAAAATCACTGTTCACTTTAATATTCCCAACCTCACACTCCACTGTGTTATCTCACACACCAGGCACAAGTCTCGTTGTCTCATACTCTATCCCTTCATACCAAACAAGTACTCAATATTCTTGTGATTACCAAACACTTTGAACCTAGAACCATAAAGATAATACCTCCAAATATTCCAACACAATACAACTGCAACCAATTCCAAATCCAGAATAGTATAGATCCTTTTATAAATCCTCAATTGTCGTAAAGCATGAGCCACGACTTTACTCTCGTGCATTAACACACTGACTAAACTCATCAAAGATGCATCCCAATACCTCACAAACGATTTATTAGGATCACGCTGAATCAAAACTGGAGCCATAGACAAATTCTACTTCAGCTCACCAAACTTACTCACAACGAACATCCAAAGCAAATGACTTACCTTTTGCAAGTCAACTGAGATACCAGAAGTACGAACTTAATAAAGTCTTCCATAACCTGCAATAACAACCAACTGAGCCCAAAAGTTTCTAATCTTCTTAACCAACTTCGGAGCCTCTCATTGTAGAACTACATCTACTTCCGATGGATCCATAAAAATACTCTCATCTGAAATAACATATCCAAGAAAACTAACCCTTTTCAACCAAAATTCTCACTCGAATAACTTAGCATAAAACTTCGTCTCTTTTCAACACTGGTAATTCACATCTCAAACACTCTACCTGTTCTTCCTCTGAGTTTATAACAAATCCGAATATCCTCAATCAAAACCACTACGAACTTATCCAATTAATATGGAAGATACGATTCACCCACTCCACAAACATTCCAGACACCTTACTAACACTAAACAACATCACGGTGCATTGTAATGCCCAACCAAATTCCAAAAGATATAAATTCTTAAAGCTTTTGCAAAACTCCCCACTGGGTAACTGGTTACTCACATACAAGCTTAATCGAGTAAATAATAGCCTAATCCGATGATAACAAACCCGACCCGTCACATTAAATCGATCAAAGCCTCAACTCACACAATTCACCACTCTTATCAAATGTCCCAAACAATTGTAATTTCAATCAAACTCAACCAAACCATTCCAATCATCTATTCCCGAAAGTGGACACTTGTTCCCAATCGTTACCTTATTCAACTGTTAGTAATCCACACACAATTTCTTCTCTTGACCGTCCAATTCCACAATTTCCAACATGTATCAAAAACCAACAAAAGAACTCTCAAATGCAATGTTACATCCACCCACAAGGGTTTCCTCACAATTTCCATTAATGCCTTAAAAATCCAAAGACTTCAAACCTCACCAGAACTCTAAGTCTTGCTTCCCATAGTCTCAATACCATTATACACATCATGCTTGTTATTCCATTCAATCATCCATCCTTTTTGTTACTAACAATACTGGAGCTCTCTAAGACGACACACTTGGTCTCACAAATCCCTTTTCTAGTAAATCTTCCAACCGCTCTTTCCATCTGAGTTTCACTTCCTAAAAGTTCTTCTACTTACTTAGCAGATCCAAACCCCAAATCTTCACCTTTGAAAAATTTGAGTTCACACTCTTCTCTCTGAGAACAACCATTAACGATACCCAATCGTTTTCTCTCCACGACTTCCCGACTGAACCATCATACCAAAACCTCTAATCCGTCTCGTCTTCCGATATAAGAATCTTCATCGACTCATCAAAATAATCCGTAATCATTTTCTTAATTCCAAACAATTCATTTCACACACTATCAAAGTCGGAAAGACACGTCTATTCCATCCAACACAATTTCATTTACTATCAACAAGAGATTAAGGGTGATCAGTTCCTCAATTTGTCAATAGACAGCCGACAATCATGATGGGGCATAAACCATCTTTACCAAACTATAACAGCATTCCTTACATCTCATGCACAAAACTACCTAAGGCACCAATCCTTAGTCGACATAAACCTTACCTCCGCATTCCCTCTGGAACCGGGAACAACACTGTCCAAACGACACTTACAATCTTGCAACCAACGGCACCCTGAGCCAACACTCCACAACTGAAGCAACTTGGAAAAGTACCAGCTTCTCCCCCACTTATCTCATTCTAACTCCTGCAGACAACAGAATAGAAAAACCAGAAAGTACTGACAGTGTTCCACACACCTATCACGTACTAAGGAACAAACAACATCGACAGTATTCAACTGTCACACCAACTGACTCAACAACTTGGCCGGACGGACCGACCTGCTCTGATACCACTAATGTAACACCCCAATTCCCATCGTGAATAAATAATACATAAATAAATCAGAGTAACTAAAAATCTATTTTTTCGACAGAAACAAGGATGCCACATTTTAAAGAAAGAAAACACAAACCCTGCTCAATTATTTGATACATAACACAAAATGGAGTAAATCTCAAAGGGCAACTTTTTCCATATAAAAGGAAAGTTCAATTATGGAATAAAATGGAAAGATCCATAACTGACTTGTTTTACAAATAAATTATTTTATAACTTCAAAATATACATACAAAGGTAATACAAAATAAATCTAACAAAAGTATACATATACAACATAATCGTTCCCCAACTCCCGTGCTACGTATCAGAGCAGACACCAAGACCGACAAAAGAATGGAGAACTAATCTTCACAAAAGCCTCCAAGACTACAAATCTGCAATTGCCTCATAGAGCAACAAACCACAGCAGAAGGGTGAGAAATAACAACTAAATCAAGATTGCATAATAATATGCAAACACATAAAAATTCATATGCATAGTTATTCTCACCACAAGCATCACATACAAATACGTATAGCATGCCACATATACATAACATATATCAATTATCCAACGTAATCACATATTTACACATAAGGCATACCAAAGTCACAACATATGTAAACTCACCACCACATCACATAGCATACGTCTACACATAAGACATATTATCCACAACCAACGCACTTATCACATATGCACATCAATTCACCAATACAACCAATGCATTTATCACATATGCACATCAATTCACTAATTCAAACATAATTCTCAACACATGCTCAATTAATTCATGATTTTCCACACATAATCAATCCATTCATGATTAATGCAAATGCAAAGAGACCGACACAACGACTCTATGCAAATGCGGTACCATCCATCCATCAATCTCATCACTAGTTCACTTAGGAACTATTGGAACCATCGCTTGTTACTTAGTGTAACTCCCCGTCGGGCAAACGATGTTCCCCGTCGCTTTCGGTCCTCTTGGTATAAGGCGCACGACGTTTATGGATCGCTTTCAGTCCTCTTTGTATAAGGCGCACGATCCGATCGCTTTCGGTCCTCTTTGTATAAGGCGCACGATTGTCTATAATCATCGCTTTCAGTCATCTTTGTATAAGGCGCACGATGTTATAGCAGATTCCCTCTGGAACCGTTCCGTCGCTCACCCCCACTAGGGCACACGACATCACAAGAATGCATATCATGATGCTTGGCATACAATGACTCATGACAATCAAATGCATCACCACAATTCAACAATATGAATTATCTCATTATCATTATTCATGCATTGAAAACACTTCAAACAATGCATTTCATCACAAACCACAAACCACAACAATCATGCACACACAATTACTTCCACAAGGGATTCCCACTACAAAGGTTGCCCACAACACATCATAACAACATACATTGATATTCAATTCAACAATATATTTTACCACACAACAACATCATTAATCATGCCTCGAAGTTTAACCCAAAACAATGCATTTACTTGCCATAAGGCTACAAACCATCATCACATCATTTAATCACATGCATTCATATTACATATCAGTACACAAGTCATACGATGTATATCAAAAGCATATTGCATGATAACACATCAAATACACACAGTTACGACGGTAAAAGTCGACCAACGACACATTTCCAAACCCCCGACATAATTAAATCGGTCAACCAATATCAAAACCATTTTAATAAGAAAGAATATGTCAAAAGCTTTCCAACGCACCAAACCGCGCCTCAAACCGACTTACAGATCAAAAGTTATAAAGAAAACAAATTGAGAAAACTGTCATGTTCGCAATGCGAAGCTCCTAGCGAGTCCTTCGCTTCCTCATTCGCAGTCCGAATACCCCAGCGAACCAAGTCAGAAAGGAAAATAGCCTACAAATTCCTAAAGTTCGCAGTGCGAACTCCTAGCGACTCTTCGCTTTCCCCTTCGCAGTGCGAATCCCCCAGCGAACCATGGTAGAAAGAAAAACAACACAATGTTCACAGTGCGAACCTCACGCGAACGTTCGCTTTCCCCTTCGCTGGCCATTCGCAGTGCAAACCTGCGATACCAGAAAAACCTAGCAGTGCTAACATAGGTCATTTGGGTCCAAATCCATCATTCTCCCACCCTAAACACTTCCAATTCATGCTATAACAACCAAAACATGATCCAAACCTAATAACAAGTATTCTACTTAGTTTATATCGAATTTCATCCGTGAAAACATCGATTTCTATCAATCACTCCTACTTCCAATCGATACGAAAAGTCGCGAAACAACCAAAACACTTACAACAAACAACACATATACATACACAAGCAAGATATAATTGAAACTTCTCACCCTTACCCGATTATTCGCGCTCGAAACAGAGTTCCCACGATTTTTCCTCTTTCTCCTTTTCTTTCTCTTTTTTTCCTTTCCCTTTCTTTTCTCTCTATTTCCTCTCAAATCTCTATTTATATAAAATATCTAAACCCCTAAAAGACTATTTTACCCCTCAGCTCAAATATCTCGCAAACGCTCTCAAAATGCGATAAAACATAAACAACGATGAAAAATAATATATTGTCAAATAAAAGTCAAGAATAAAATAATATAAAACAAAAATAATTAAATCAACTCAATTAAATAAATAAGACAAAACTGGGGCGTTACAGAGAAGCTACTAAAATTTTGGTTTCGGCAACAGTAGCACAAAAGGTTATCTGTAATAACCGTGCATAGCATAAAACGTAAATGACGCAAAAGGCATGGGCAACACAATTAACAAATAATTAAAGTTAAAGTAATGAAGAAGAAGTAGTCCATACGTCAGTAAGCTTCGTAATCTCAGCGAGCGGCATAACAACAGCCTTAGAGAGCAACTTCTGAACAGGAGTCTGTTGAGTATTTTCAGAGCCTTGTGACGAAAGCTGAGAATTACAGCTTAGTTGTCCCGACACACTAACCACTAAATCTTTAGGGATGTTGCACAATTTTGATTCAATTAACACAAATTCATGAGAATAGTAAACAATACATATAAAATAAGAAAATATACCTGTCTATAAACTCTTTGATTGGAAGAAAATCAGTATCGAGGGAGAGCACGGTAACATTGTAAGTGTTTGTGACAGACAGCGGAAACTTTCCTACATCAGCCAAATAACATATAAGTGTGAGTATTTAAAACTATCGAACTATTCATTGCAAGGGATAAACTAACTAACCCTCTTCCTTGACTTTTGCATATTGAAGCATAACCACAGTTGGAGCAGAGGCATTGACCCGATCCTGGCTGAACTTGACAAAGTGGTCGGCATACGACTCCCAAAGAGTGCAGTTCACAGTGTTGTTGCTAAACAAAGAGTACATCATATTGAGCTACGAAACATGAAATCAACACAGAGTGTCGGGAGTAAATATAAATACATGTGGTCACGTAGCACTAAATTAACTTCTGTTTTTTTGTCCCTGACTGTGTCTGCGAAAATCCAATAGTATATTCCAATGATGTCTGCGTAAACAATAAAATGGATTTGAGGATAAAACAACACATTAGCCATAACTCACATAAGCAAAACACTATCAAAATACAAACAAAATTCAGTTACCTATCAGGACATCTTTGTTGAACTTGCCGGTGATCATATCAGAAAAACTTGTAAATTTTAGCGGTTTGACGGGTATTTCGTGTTTATCATCATCAGCAACAGATGTACCTCCGGTAAACTTCACCATAAACTTGTACGACGAGGGTTTGAAGGTACACACATTAGGCTAAACTTTGAAGTTCGACACAGTATGGGTATGGTTCAATGTTAATTTTTCATAGAAAGCAGTCATATGGACTGTTGTCACAACTACATATATATCATCCCCCTGTGATTAAAAAAAATTTCGAATTCCAAATTGGTTATGCAATTCTCAAATTGAATAAACAACATCTAATTGAGTTACCAAGATTACCTCCTTGTCTATGAATATCATCTTGAAGTGCTTCTTGTTGTTGGAAACAACCGTCCATTTGTGGTGCACCCTGACAGCCACCTTCCATAGCTCCTTGCAGTCGTTGATGTCGGCGATTCTCTCGAACGGTCTGGCCATGAGCAAAAATCAGATGTGGTTATGAAGGAATTTTTTCGAACATGGAGATGAATGATTTCTGTTGTATATTTATAGTGTCTAAGCATTTTGAATTTCAAAAGGGGTGGTGGTTTTCAAAAGGGATCGTGGTTGTAATGGGTGAGGGGTGGTTTTTGAAGATGGATGAGAAACAACTGCAAAGTGTGCGTGCAATGAGGAAGGGGAATTGAGTTTTAATAATTTTTTTATTAATTAATTGGAATTTATTATTTGAATCTATGAGTGTTAATTCAAGAAAAATAGGTTGCTTATTGCTAAACATAACCACGTGACAAATTATGGGATAAGAAGGGTAATTAGGGGTTTTTAAGAACACCTAATTTTCTTATATGATAGATAATAAACTGAAATAAAAATGTAATTATATATTTACATCTTAATAAACTGAAAATAAAAATGTAATTATATATTTACATATTAATAAACTGAAATAAAAATGTAATTAAAATGTAATTATAAATTTACATATTTAATAATAAATTGAAAAATAAAAATGTAATTATATATTTACATATTTAATAATAAAATTGAAAATAACAGTTTTTAATATTAATAATTAACAATAAACTGAAGATAATACTATTTTTAATTAAAATAGTAATTTTAATATTAGTAGTTTAATTATAAACTGAAAATAAAAATATTTTTAAATAAAATAGCAGTTTTTAATATTAATAATTAATAATAAACTGAAAATAAAAATATTTTTAATTAAAATAGTAATTTTAATATTAGTAGTTTAATTATAAACTGAAAATAAAAATATTTTTAAATAAAATAGCAGTTTTAATATTAATAATTAATAATAAACTGAAAATAAAAATATTTTTAATTAAAATAGTAATTTTAATATTAGTAGTTTAATTATAAACAAAAAATAAAAATATTTTTAAATAAAATATCATTTTTTAATATTAATAATTAATAATAAACTGAAAATAAAAATATTTCAAAAAAACTAAATATTAAATATATATTAAACTGAAAATAAAAATATTTAAAAAAACTAAATATTAAATATATATGTTAACCTAAATATATATATTTAATAATATTAATAATATATATTTGTAAAAATTAAAAATTAATATATATTAAACTAAATATTAAATATATATTAAACTAATTAAATATATATTAAAATAGAAGTTTTTTATATATTTTTAATAATTAATAATATATTATCGTTTGTATAAATAAAAAAATAAATATTTATATTAATATTTAATATTTAAAAAATAAACTAATTTATTAATTATAAATATAATAAATGTTAAACTGAAATAAAATTAATAAATAAGATATTAACATTTAATATTGAAGCCATTTATGCATTTATGGAATAAATATAATTGAAGTAAATAAATATACCACATAAGAATAATAGCTTAGTGGTAGAGTTGCCTTCACGCAAGCTAAAGGTCATGTGTTCAGCACTAGTGGGAGACAACTTTCATGTGTTCAACACTAGTGGGAGACAACTTTGTTTTGCATATTTTAACATTTCAACATGCAATTAATAAAATAATAATAAAAATGTCACGCGTGTATTTAAAATAAAAAGAAAAAATATAAAAAATTCCAACTAAGCTGACACGTCATATTAAAAATTTAAAAAAATAAAAAAAAACCAACAAAGCAGCGCCACGTTACAGATTCTGCTGACTGTGTGTACTGAGGGGCTAAAATAAAAGAATCTTCAAATGGCAGGGACAGAATCTGATTTATTTTACAGGGTCCTTTTTCGAATTCGCCCCAAATGGCAGGGTCTAAAATGTATATTAACCCTAATTAAAAATAGTAAGTGCATCATCCGAAATGAAAACACGACACGACTTTAAAACCGAACACGACTAATAGGCTAATGTTAAAAGATAGGTACTATACTCCGACAACGAGGATATCGTGATGTCACATATCCACACTTGCGGACCAAGGCTCCCCCTATACAATACTAATCCAAATTGTACCATTATAACTTGACCTATATTCCTTGTTTCTTTCTCCCTCTTTTTCATTCTCGCGCGATCACATTAAGCCCGTTATCCCCACACTCGCATGGTAAGTGAACCTGTTAGTGTTTATGATCTCAATTTTCAACTTTTTGCATTATTTCTTCTTTTCTTTTTCTTTTCTTTTCGAATTTCAAAAATCCAATCTGTTGGGCTAAATGGCCGGGTGAGGGTCACCTAACTTAGAAGGAAACAAATTCTTTCATTCGCTTTTCTACAATACAGCTAAATGCAAATTATTATTAATTTTTCGAGATCCCCACATATTTGCATCGGTTCATTACTTAGCGTGTGTTTTTGGGATGGTGCTGACCGCTAACATATACTACTCAAGAGACTACTATAGAAACTCAGAAATCAAGGTCTCGGCATAATGGTTATTTAGATCGGTGCCGCATACTTAGGGAGTCTAAGGTGCTAAAATGGTACCGACGATGTCAATACTTTCCCAAGTCTAATAAACATAGCCTAAAGGTGAAAAAGTGTCATGCAATAGATTCGTATGAAAATTTTTTCGTTGGGGTTGCTTTTTTTTTTATCTTAAGGGAATTTTTCTAACGAAAGAAAAAGGCAAAATATAATAAGACTCAATTACGCATAAACGACTCGACATGAAAGAAACTAATTAGAAAAGCATAAAGATAGCATGAAAATAACGGAAAAACAAAAATCAAAGCAAGTAAAGCTCCTCCCCCACACTTGAACTGAACATTGTCCCCAATGTTTTAGTACAAGGTGAAAAAGGAGTGGAAGAACCTGGAATGATCAAAGATGGCGGCCTCGGTTCATTACTTAGCGTGTGTTTTTGGGATAGCAGCGCCACGTTACTGATTCTGCTGACTGTGTGTACTGAGGGGCAAAAATAAAAGAATCTTCAAATGGCAGGGACGGAATCTGATTTTTTTACAGGGTCCTTTTTCGAATTCGCCCCAAATGGCAGGGTCTAAAATGTGTATTAACCCTAATTAAAAACAGTAAGTGCATCATCCGAAATGAAAACACGACACGACTTTAAAACCGAACATGAATAATAGGCTAATGTTAAAAGATAGGTACTAGACTTCGACAACGAGGATATCGTGATGTCACATATCCGCACTTGCGGACAGAGGCTCCCCCTATGCAATTCTAATCCAAATCGTACCATTATAACTCGACCTATATTCCTTGTTTCTTTTTCCCTCTTTTTCATTCTCACGCGATCACATTAAGCCCGTTATCCCCACACTCGCATGGTAAGTGAACCTGTTAGTGTTTATGATCTCGATTTTCAACTTTTTGCATTATTTCTTCTTTTCTTTTTCTTTTCTTTTTGAATTTCAAAAATCCAATCTGTTGGGCTAAATGGCCGGGTGAGGGTCACCTAAATTAGAAGGAAACAAATTCTTTCATCCGCTTTTCTACAATACAGCTCAATACAAATTATTATTAATTTTTCGAGATCCCCACATATTTGCATCGGTTCGTTACTTAGCGTGTGTTTTTGGGATGGTGCTGACCGCTAACATATACTACTCAAGAGACTACTATAGAAACTCAGAAATCAAGGTCTCGGCATAATGGTTATTTAGATCGGTGCCGCATACTTAGGGAGTCTAAGGTGCTAAAATGGTACCGACGATGTCAATACTTTCCTAAGTCTAATAAACACAGCCTAAAGGTGAAAAAGTGTCATGCAATAGATTCGTATGAAAATTTTTTCGTTGGGGTTGCTTTTTTTTTATCTTAGGGGAATTTTTCTAACGAAAGAAAAAGGTAAAATGCAATAAGACTGAATTACGCATAAACGACTCAACATGAAAGAAACTAATTAGAAAAGCATAAAGATAGCATGAAAATAACGGAAAAACAAAACACAAAACAAGTAAAGCTCCTCCCCCACACTTGAACTGAACATTGTCCCCAATGTTTTAGTACAAGGTGAAAAAGGAGTGGAAGAACCTGGAATGATCAATGATGGCGGCCTCGGCTGCGTGGTCGTCCGAAAACTCTACCAAGGGTAGGGTTAGGAACATACTGAACATACTCTCTCAAAGTGGTGACTGTCATACCCCAAATTTTGACCACTAAGATTTCCCATCATTGTGCAAATCATCATCACAATATGGATGAACCATCATGTCTCATCAAATGCCTCAAGGGTTGTTGAGCATTCACTACAGTCAAAATTAGGGTTTCAAGCCCTCTCTGAGTGCTTAGACAAAGGATCAATCAAGGAATGACATGATCTTTAACTTGTCTAACCTCTCAAACATTCACAATGGATCAAGAGGACTCCCACTTCAAGGATTAAGCACAAGGTTACTCCCTTCTAGGTGGATCAAGCTCCAAGATCGCCAGTGTCACTAAATTAGGGTTTTGGTCGACCAGGGCCTTCAGATGGAAAATTTTCATCTGGGCACAGGCCAATGATCTAAAACATAACCTAATATACTCCTTGGAACCTCATGGACCCAATCATCAAGTCAATTTGGCCTCAAGGGATGCATACATCAAAAATCAGGAATTAGGGTTTCTTGACCTAATTCACCCCTAAGTTGACTTTTAGGGCAAATCATGAGCGAAGACCTCAAGACATGATTTGAGGGTCTCTAATGAACTATGTTGATCCATTTGGAACAATGGATTAATCCAAGAAGCTTGAGCAACAAGTCTCAATTTCATCTGCACCACAATTAGGGTTTTAAGGAAAAAGTCAACTGTAACTTTGACTTTCGACCAGGACATGCTCCCAAACCCTAGGACATACCTCAATATACCCTATGACACCCATGGAACATGTCCATCAAGTTTGATTTAGGTCAAGGACATGATTTCCTAAGGAATTGCACAGTTTGGAATTCATCTGATAAAAAGTCAACTGTGCACAAAAGTCATCTTTGACTTTTTGAGATTTTTCACCAAAATGGATTTTTAACCCTAAAATGATGTTAATGTGTGATTTGAATCATCATTCATCAAGAAAAATCAAGAAAAGTTGGATAACTTGTAAAAGGGGTAACCATAAAAACTTAGAAATTTTTCTAAGTTAAAAATAAAGTGGCTAGGGTACCAACTTTGGAGGATCATAACTCCTAAACCACAAAGCCATTTTTCCTCATCCAAATATGGATTTGTAGCCCTCATTACCCTCTACAAAAACTTCAACTACAAGTCATTCCAATTCATTAAGGATTTTGAGTTATGGAGTGATCAAAATGGCTGAAAAATGAAATTGCTCAAGTTCAAATCTGTCTTCATTTTTTTCCAAATGTAGGGGGATTTTTTACTTGGATTCAAAAGAGATCAAAACCAAACATGTTCAAACAGTTGTTGTATCATGTAAGAGCTTTCCAAAATGGCCAAGAACATTACCAAATTCAATTTGAGTCATGAGATATGACATTGGCAAGTTGCCTTGCTGAAATCTGCCAAGGCAAGGCAGATTTTGCACTTTTGGTCGATTTGCCAAAATCAGCCAAATCCAAATGCTCCTATCCACTTGGACACATCTAAGGATTGAATCTAAAGGGGACAATCACTGAGCCAAGCCTCCAAAGTCCTTGGATAAATAAAAAGCATGTTGAACCTAGAATTGCCAAAATAGGGACAAGACTCCAAATTTGAATTGGAGCATTCAATGGAAGCATCAAGGTGGCATGGACTGAGCCATTTTCATTTGAATTCAGTCAAGACTTATCCAAGACCAAGGGAACCAGCAGCCTGTGCCCTAACCTCTAGTCAATGGCTAGAGGAAACTTGAACTTCCATTGGCCAACATTGAACAAACCTACTCAGTAGTTGCCATTCACTATTCCTTGCAAAACAAACTTGCTCTACTATAAATAGAGCTCAATTGTGATCAGTTTGAGTACACCAAAGCCATCAAATAGATGCTTTTCTCAAAATCTCTTCTTTCACTTCAATTTTACCTTCTAAGGCAAGTCACTATCGGGTTTTGAGTTTGAGAGCTTTTCCAATCAAACCAATCACTCACACACCTCACATACATCATATAGAAGTGATCCAAACACTCACATAACATCTGGAACACTGATTTTACAAAATCACCAGCCAATTGCTCAAGTTCATGATAGTTTTGCAGTTGAGGTGCCATCCTCAATTCCAAACCATTGCAATCCATTCCAAGCACTCAGACACATCACTTGGCACCTAGGGAAGCTATCCACATCATTGGAACCAAGTTGTAACACCTCCAACACCAAACACGATCACCAGCTGCAAGTGGTAAGCATGAACTCTTCTAACTCTATGATCCATGCAATTTTGGTTGCACAATAATTTGGCCATATGTTCATAATCATGCATGGAATGTTTCCCCTCAATTAATTACATTGTTTGAATCGTGTATCAAAAATCCTAGCCTTCATGCAGAAACTAGGGTTCTTGAGGATTTTTCATGATTTCTTGTTATATGTTTAATTTAAATGAAATTAATTGACATAGACATGATTGTGAGGTTGAGATGAGCATAATGATATGTGGATTGCATGTTATAATCAAGTATTCAGTGAGATTGGAGAGAAAATGCAAATCTGAGAATCTCAGAACACGCGCGTGTTCTTCAGCTTGTTCTTGGCGCCATTTTATCAAATTTTGAATATTTGAATTTTGTGATTTTATTTAATTGATTCAAAAATTAATTTCTCTCTGAGTTTTAATGATTTTGAGTTGATTCTTCTTTTAATAATTCACAAAAATGTTAAAATATTTTATTTTCCCAAAAAATCCCAAAAATATTATTTATTTCATATAATTGATATTTTTGCAAAGAATTAATATTTTAATTATTTTTGACATTTTAAATATTTTTTCTACATTGATTTTGCAATTTTTAATGCCTTCTAATTATTTTGTAGGTCAATACTTAATTTTTGAAGCATTAATCCAAGATCACAATTTGTTTTCCATATGTTAAACAATTTTGATCATTTTGATTGAATTTTTATTCAATTAAATACATTTTTGAAAACAAATTAGGGTTTTTGGATTAATTCAACCCTCATAAATCATTTTCAAAACATTTTGGGCCTCTAATAGAGTGTAAGACCCAATCCTTTTTTTTTTACCAAATCATTTTTGGGCCTCAGTGTATTGTATAAGTCCTGATACCGTCAAAACCAAACGGCGCGATCGTCGCCTTTTTGAAAAAATAACCTTGGGCCTCTCCTTGAGCTATAAGACCCATTCAAAACTTTTGGGCCTCTATTAGAGTGTAAGACCCAAACCCCTTGTACAGAAAACATTTTGGGCTTCATTTATTGTATAAGTCCCTCTGTACATTTACAAATAAACGGCGCGATCGTCGCCTTTTCAAAACAACCCTGGGCCTACCCTCGAGTAGTAAGACCCATTTCTTTTCTTAAAATACACTTGGGCCTCTAATAGAATGTAAGACCCAATCCCCTTTTAAACCTTTGGGCCTCACTTATTGTATAAGTCCCTCCGCGTTAAAAGAAAACCTCGGCGCGATCGCCATTTTTTAACGAAAAAATCAATTGGGCCTACCCTCGTGTTATAAGCCCCACTCTTTCTCTTTAAACTTTTTGGGCCTCTATTAGAGTGTAAGACCCAACCCCCTTGTATAGAAAACATTTTGGGCCTCAGTCACTTGTATAAGTCCCTCTGTACAAATTCAAACAGTGCGTTCACTGATAAAACCCTGGGCCTCTCCTTGAGCTGTAAGCCCCAAATCTTTCTTTTTCAAAGCACTTTCTCCTTTGATTTTGAATATACTGTTGTTTTCAATCTTTCTGTGTTGAACAACTAACCAAACAGCATGGAAGCTCTACAACCGAGTAAGTGGTTATTGTTTTCATTTACCGCTTTCATATACATATAACTGTATTGTGGGGCTGTTTCACTGTAAGTCTTCTTTCATAAACTCATATCAACTGTGTAATAATAGTATAGATATTTAGAGTTTCCCCGGCAACTACGTTTAAGCCCGTTGATCACTCTTAGAAATAGTCTAAACTAGATCCCCATAGGATTACCAGACACAGTCTTCCCTCCTCTTGGGGTTAAGCAATATGGAGATATGAATGGCAGCATTCCCTGTGAACCCTTTCATAGACTGTCACCTTTAGAAGTTGTCAAAGAAACTCTATTCCCCAGAGATGATCTCTTCTCCGTGAATTGCATCTCTTGAGTTTCTTCCAAATTCTCGAACTTTCCTGACTTTGATCTATTCTCGGTGAATAGCATTGCCTTGAATTTCTCGGGGTTTGGGGACCCACAGGCTTCTTAAAAGCACTTGTCAAGAAACTCTATTCCCCAGAGATGATCTCTTCTCCGTGAATTGCATCTCTTGAGTTTCTTCCAAATTCTCGAACTTTCCTGACTTTGATCTATTCTCGGTGAATAGCATTGCCTTGAATTTCTCGGGGTTTGGGGACCCATCGGCTTCTTAAAAGTACTTGTCAAGAAACTCTACTCCCCAGAGATGATCTTTTCTCCGTGAATGGCATCTCTTGAGTTTCTTCCAAATTCTCGGACTTTCCTGGCTTGATCTATTCTTTATGAATAGCCTGTCTTGAATTTCTCGGGGTTTGGGGACCCATCGGCTTCTTAAAAGCGTCGGCCTCCTCTTGGGCATTGTACAAGGACCCACAGGCTTCCTAAAAGCAACCCTGCCTCCTCTTGGGCTTAGTACAAGGACCCTACGGCTTCTTAGAAGTATTCACAGCCTCCTCTTAGGCTTCGTATAATGATCTCTTCCTCAGGGAATGATAGCCTTCTCTTGGGCTTCGTACAAGGACCTCTCAGCTTCTTAAAAGTTTCCAGCCTCCTCTTGGGCTTCGTACAAATTGTCCCGACGACCTCCTAGAGGTATAGGAATAGAACTTAGTCAGCTTCATAGAGCAGTCCTTTCAAAGAGTCTACTACTGTTTCTCAAAGCATAGTACAAAAGATGAAACTCTAGACTTGGACAGTCTAATCTCCTTGAGTCTCAAAGACATTCTCAAGTGACCCCTTCGTTAAATAGGAAGGAAACCCGTAGACTCGGATAGTCTCAAATACCCTTCGGACTTCCCCTTTCCTTAAAGAACAAGAATAACCCAGATCCTTGAATCAAATCCTTGAGTACAGTGTTGCTCATATAAGAACTGATTTTCTCTTTAAAAATCAGTATACTGGACCTGTCACTTAACTGAAACAGTCACCATAGCCTCCTCTTGGGCTTTGTACAATGATTCTCCCCAGCGGAGTCAAAAAACATTTAGCCTCTCTCTCGGGCTTTGTACGAGACACATAAGAGACTCCCTCGTTGAGTCAATCACCCCTTCGCCTCCATCTCGGGCTTTATACGAGATACAAAAAGGTTCTTATTGAGCTAAACAAACAACAGCCTCCATCTCGGGCTTTGTACGAGATACAAAAACACTCTCTTGTTGAGTATAAAAAGATCCTCTTGTAGGATCAACCCCTTTTAGCCTCTCTCTCGGGCTTTGTACGAGACACATATTAGCCTCCTCTTAGGCTTTATATAAGAAAACCACTGGTTAATCCAATTAACCTTTTAGCATCAAAGATGTGCCTCGTTCACAGTACACAAACATCAATAACTCCTTCCATCTAATCGCTGTAAGCGGCAAGCCTCTTGATCATCTACATCCATGTCACTGTCCCTCTTTTAGCATGAGAAATTCCTAAGGAAAGATAGCATTGCTCTACACTGAGTTAAAGTTTTCTCCTTCAGGTTAAAATCCCCTATAAAGGATATTATGGCATTGCTAGGATCCGCGTATACCGGTTAAAGTAATTCTCCTTGATAAACAGTTGTGACATACAACCCCCCCCCCCCCCTTTAGAGATGACAAATTCTCTCTAAAAGTCAAACCTTTAGCTTCACATCTTGGGCTTTGAACAAGATACAAATCACCTTTCGCTTCACGTCTTGGGCTTTGAACAAGACACCAAAAACACCCATTTCCTCCCATAGAATAGGAGGAACTACGAACGCTCTGATTTCCCTGTTTCAGTAAACGGGAATACGTAGGCATAAGATTGAAAGAAAAATCTTAGCGAGCACACTAAACAAAAACCCAAAATCCCATACTCTCATGTATATCAGTCCTTACATCCTAACCCTTGTTCCCCGCTATAAAGTCCTAGAAAGAAGAAAACCGTATGGGCGAAAATACAAAATAACCAGTACAAGGGCCCCCCCACATTGATAGCATCCGTAACCTAACAGACCACTGTTTAAACTTAGTATGCAAAGCAGGGTTAATTGGAGACATCTATTTCCCTTCCTTCATCAACTTTAATAGGATAAAAAATGAATCGACCTGTAGTAAACTCAACCGCAGAGAGCGACCAGCGCTTAAGAACCGCATCCAAAATCGCTCGCTACAGAAAAATGGTGCCCACCGTGGGGCTTACCTTCAAGGTTAGATCTAGGCACGGTCTCCCTTTGAATACCAAAGATTGGGGCTTCCGCCAAGGAACCCATTTCTGTCAGGAACTTAGGATTCATAGCTTTAAAGGTCTAGGATGTTTAGGACAAATATATATACTGCTTTTCCTAATTGCTATACGTGTTTATTTTTCTGCTAATGGGAATGCGTGTGATGCCGCATGTGGAAAGATTGAGTATACACTTAAGATAAGTGATGGCGACGAGGTCGACCATCAACCTCAGTGGAGGCTTACCAATGCAACCCATTCTCTCACCTAGACAATGGGCCGATTGTTAAGTCTGAGAAGCTGAGGAGTGAAACCCTTTCGTAGTGCAGAAACTATCGGAAATAGTTGTTACGTGATACTACCCTCATTTGAGGCTGGTGATCTATTCTCGGTGAATGGCACTTACTCTAAGATTGCTCTACAACTCGCTGGCGATCCGCTTGTTGTTTTACTTTCCTGGGAGGAGCTGATGATAATGAGTACAGGTACAAAAACCACCCTAGTATAAACTTTTGGGGATGGGTAGAGCCTTGACTTCATGACAACGACCCTTTGACCCCATGTTTTTTCTATGTTTTTGTGTGCTGCATTCATGCATTCATTTAAAAAACATTAAACATTCAAAAAAAAAACTTCTCTTCTAGTCTCTTTGTTTTTCAAAATAAACTAAGACTGTGATTGCAAATTTCAGAGAAAAGGATTGCGCTAATGGATTTCGGTAGAAGGAGAACTCATAAGTACACCTTCAAGGTTCCAAAACTAGAGGATTTGAGAAGATTAGCGAGGATGATCACTAACCCTGAGGCTTTCAGAGCCAAGCACAGAGGTTTGCTACCACTGTTAAGAGTCCATGTGATTGAAGGAATCATGGATGCGCTCATTCAGTTTTACGATCCGGTTTATCACTGTTTCACATTCCCGGATTACCAGCTAGCACCAACGCTGGAGGAGTATTCTCATCTGATTGATTTACACATCACTGATCGAGCTCCATTTTCTGGACTGGAAGAAATTCCAAAGAATCAGATCATTGCAAGAGCAATTCATTTGGACGAGTCTGAGATCAGGACTCACATGACCGCTAAGGGTGGCATCCAAGGTTTGCCAGCCCAGTTCTTGACAAAGAAGGCCCTGTATTTTGCCAGTATAGGAAACGTGACTGCTTTTGAAAGCATCTTTGTCTTGCTCACCTACGGGTTATTTTTGTTTCCCAACATCAATAACTTCGTCGATATTAACTCCATTAAGGTTTTTCTCATTGGAAACCCTGTGCCGACTTTGCTCGCAGATGCGTATCATTCTGTACACTTAGGAAATTTGTACAGCGGAAGGGAGATCACATGTTGTGTACCTTTGCTTTATAAATGGTTTATTTCCCACTTGCCCAAGTCTGCTGCTTTTTGGGATTGCAAGGGTGCCTTACGTTGGTCGCAGAAGATCATGTCTCTTACCAACTCTGATATAGATTGGTGCAATAGGATCTATGATGGAATCAGAATCATCAACGTACCCCTCATAGGAACTAAAGGAGGAATCAACTATCATCCGGTGTTGGTTCGCCGTCAATTTGGATACCCGATGAGACACGTCCCACGGGGTGTTCATCTGGAAGGTCTTTTCTTCAAGGAAGGAGAAAATGACAGAGCACTAAAGATGGAAATAGTGCATGCTTGGAAACAGGTTCATAAGAAAGGACGAGAGTCTCTAGGAAAACCGGACTGTGTCTCGGTGGAGCCTTATCTCCATTGGGTACAAACTAGAGCTCTCAAGCTAAAAATGCCTTATCCTCGTTATGGAATTCTTCCGCCGAGGGAATCTGTCATGTACGTCATGACGGAAACTGAAAAGCTTCAGGTTACTTTTAACAAAGTTCAACGGGAGAGAAGGTCTTGGAAGAACAAGTACCGCACCCTCGATGTAGAGTGCATCAAAATACAGCAATTACTGAAAGAAAAAGATGCTCTGATTGAAATTTTGGAGCAACATGCTGTAGAGAATCAAGATGACCAAAGGAATTTGTTCACTCCTTTCACCTGGCAAAGGAATGACAACCCGACAACGGCCCAAGAGCCCCGGTAAAAGAAAAGAAAAATACCAGAATCAGCACCCGATTTCTCTTCAGAGAGGACTCGGGACCCATTAGCTTAGGTTTCTGTTTCTGCACCTTGTAATCTACTGTATTTCCATTTCTGTAATCCTTTGAATTCAATAAAAAGGGGTTTCCCCACTGTTTGATATTTGCAATCTAATTGTCGAAGTTTATTTTGATTAAACCAAAAAATAATTAATATAATCATTGCATTCATCATCACGTATTCTTCTTCCCTACAAATCTCACGTTTGTGTCTCGATTCTAGAGTCAAACTGTCTCATTCGTATAATACTTGGGCCAATCGTCAGAAAAAGATGGATGATCTTGAGGAAGAAAACAGAGAGTTGAAGGAAGAGATCGACGCTCTGAGAGAGGATATGATAAAGCTTCATAACGACATGCAAGCCATGGCAGAAGCTCAGCTACAAAGGACTGTGATCTCAGAGATCACCTCAACGCCCATAGTGGAGAAGTATGATCCTAGGTATCAAATGCCGAAAGATCGTCCCTGGGGCATGCCTGTTAACTATATCCTGGAAGGATATGTTTCGCCGATCGCTGAAGATCAGCGAAACACAACAGAAGCCGCTGGGCCTGAAGGTTACAAACTTTGAGAAAGCAAAGATGCCAGGGGCATACTGAAGACTCCTGAAGGTTACAAACTTCGGGAAACTCCAAGATTCACTGTCGTAGTCACGGTCCCACCCCCTGTGGTGCACACTGTCCCGGAAGGACAGATTCCGCCAATACCTGCTGGTAAAAAGGAAACTTTGTTTGACAGAATGGATGAATTCCAAGAACAGTTCTGTAGCGAGCGATTTTGGACGCGGTTCTTAAGCGCTGGTCGCTCTCTGCGGTTTGAGCTTAAAACTACAGGTCGATTCATTTTTTATCCTATTGTGAGCTGAATAAGGAAGGGAAATAGATATCTCCAATTAACCCTGCTTGCATACTAAGTTTAAACAGCGGTCTATTAGGTTACGGATGCTATCGGCCCCGCGCCTGTTCCTATGTATCAACCTCAGGTTGCGCAGAGCCAACCTGACCAACAAAGGACACAACAGCCTCTTCAGCAGGCTCGTCCTCCATATAACAACAATCGTACAACACGGCCACCAGGATTTGATCCTATACCCGTAACGTACGCAGAGCTGTTTCCGTTACTGCTGGCTAAGGGGCACATTCAGACTAAGTCTCCCCTTTCAGTTCCGGAAAATCTGCCTTTTTGGTTTAAAGCGGATCAAGCATGCCCTTATCATCAAGGAGGTTCAGGGCATAACATTGAGACTTGCCTCAATTTCAAATCCGACGTGCAAAAGCTTGTTAGGAGCGGGCTCTTGTCTTTCAAAGATACGAACCCTAATGTTCTTACAAACCCGCTGCCTCAACATGAGAAGGCTGCAGTCAATCTGATTGAGAAAGAGACTAACAATGTCTATCAAATTCACGATGTACTCTTATTGGGGACCAATCTGGTCAAGATGCATTGTAGACAGAGTGGATATGACCATGTGCCACCTCATGATTATCACCAGTGTGATATCTGCTCTAAAGATAACCAGGGATGTTCTGTGGTGCAAGCAGCTCTACAGGAACAAATGGATCTTGGATGGATCCAAGAACACCGAGTTCGTGGAGTTAACATGGTCTCTACGAATTCCAACGTCATTCAAAACCACGACATCCGTGTGATGAATGTCAATTTGGTGGCGATGCACTCAAGGCAAAGCCAGTCTCATAATCTGCCGCGGCACGATTACAGTTCCTGTCTGATTTGCTCAGTAAACAAACAGGGATGCTCTTTCATACAAGAGGCCCTCCAGCGTCAGATGGATCTTGGATGGATCCAAGACTACCATGATAGGAACTCCTATCAAATCAACATGGTTCAGATCTTTGACATCCACGTGATGAATACCAACCTGGTAGAGTTGCATGCTGAGCAGGTCCGACTCGGATTCTTAATATCACACAATTATCAAAGTTGTAAAGCAGGTTGCGAAAACGATCGAGGTTGTAACCTTGTCCAGGAGGCACTTCAGCACTTGTTAAATCACTGGTGGATGCCAATCTATATGGACGAGGATACTCAGCAGATTAGTATCAATAACAGGAATCCTACTCGTCGTCAAAGTCAGGATGTCCGATCAATGGAAGGTAACCTAGTGAGGTTACATTGTATTCAAAGTGGGCGTGGCCAGGTGCCACCACACAACTATGACAGTTGTAGCGTCTGTTCGGAAATTAACCAAGGGCGTTACCTTGTGAGAGCAGCTCTTCAGGGTCAGATCGATCATGGAGAAATTCGTCCATATCCAGGTTCAGGACCCATCATTTGGTCGCCGAACTACCTTGCCGATCAGGTTGAGGATGTTGTCACGATCTCTGGTCATCACCAGATCAGGGATGTTTTTGCCATCGTCCCTCTACTTAACGAATCTAGAGTTCCCAACCGGGAACGGATCGAGGTTACTTATGACGGTCAGAAAAATCAGAAGGTTCCCATAGTCATCTATCTACCGGGGCCACTACCGTATGAATCAGCTAAGGCGATCCCTTACAAATACGGTGCAACAACAGTTGAGAATGGAAAGGAAATTCCATTACCCTCCGTCGTGAATATTGCAGACGTCAGTCGTATAACACGGAGTGGTAGAATCTTCAACCGAGGGGTTGGAGAATCTAACAAAGAAAAGGAACTTCAGGCAGAAATTCCCGATCCGCCAGTCGGTCAATCTGGTAATCCTGACTTTTCAAAAGACAAAGATGAGATGCTAAAGCTCATCCAAAGGAGTGAATATAACATTGTTGATCAACTGTTACAGACTCCTTCAAAGATCTCAGTATTATCACTGTTACTCAGTTCAGAAGCACACAGAGAGGCTCTACAGAAAGTCTTGGAGCAAGCCTTTGGGGAACAGGATGTAACAATCAGACAATTCGATAGCATTGTCTCTAACATCACTTCCTGCAATAATTTGGGATTTAGTGATGAGGAATTACCTGAAGAGGGTCGTCGTCATAACATGGCGCTCAACATTACAGTTAACTGCTAGGGCGATGCTTTAGCCAACGTACTGGTAGACACAGGGTCAGCCCTGAATGTTATGCCAAAGTCCACTTTGACGCAATTATCATTTAAGGGCCCTCCGATGAGAGTCAGCGAGGTCGTCGTCAAAGCATTCGACGGATCCAAAAAACAGTTATCGGCGAAGTGGATCTTCCCATAACTATTGGTCCTCACACTTTCCAAATCACTTTCCAGGTCATGGACATCCGGGCAACATACAGTTGTTTATTAGGAAGACCTTGGATACATCAGGCTGGAGCGGTCACTTCAACCCTCCACCAAAAGCTAAAGTTCGTCAAGAACGATCAACTTGTCACGGTTTGTGGGGAACAAGCCTTGCTTGTGAGTAACCTATCATCATCTACTTGTGTGGAACCCGAGGAGGTTATTGGAACTCAGTTCCAAGCACTATCGGTGAGCAAGGATAATTAGTTCAAAGAAGGAACTTCAATTTCTTCATACAAAGATGCTATCAAAGTGGTCGAGAGTACCGATACAAAAGGATGGGGACGGCTTGTCATTCCTATTGACAATAAAACAAAGAAGGGTCTTGGTTTTTCTGCAGCCTGTACCCAGACAGCCGCCAACGATGAAAGTCTTCATCCCCTTCAAAACTTCTTCCACAGTGGAGGTTTCCTTCACCCAGTGTCTCAGACAGTTCATGCTATCAATGAGGAAGATCCCTCTGACACAGATGAAGAATGGAAGTCCTACCTTAACAAGGACGGCTATATGTCTCAGGAAGAGGTGCCTATGCCTTTTTGCTTTCCTACAGAAAATCCGAGATTTATACCAAGATCAGATGTCGAAATGATCTACGGAGATTGTGATCCGGAAGGATGCTGTGCTCCGCCAAATTCATTAGAGGAGGACACTCTGATGAAAGACAACTTTGACTACAATTACTATGGCCCGATGGATGGTCTGCCAATGTGGCAACCTTATCCAGGAAGCTTGGGGCAAGAAAGTCAGCCGAGTAATGAAACTCAGTTGAGCGTCATTGAACAGAATACCTGTGTCCCCACCATATCATGGGATCAACACTCAGGTCATTCGGAAACTACTCAACATGAAGATGAATTCGCAACGTTTGCAGGACTAGAATTCGTCAACTATGCTTTTCCTGAGGTAAACGTCATCAAGAGGGATGACTTCTCCAGTTCCAAAGAAGTTTGGGACACTTTGGGACAACCAAGTGGAAAATACGACTTTATGGTCAAGTACACCGCTCCCGAAAGCTCTCGTATCAGGCTCGAAGACATCCAACCAACTGGATGGGGAGATACAGCTGAGAGCACAAATGCTATGTAAAATGCAACAGAGGAATCCTACTACGACAATTCTGCTTGGGAGACAGATTCCAATGATCCTGCTCCACCAGAAATCAGCGTTATTTCTGAAGAAAAATCAAGGAAGGTGCCAGACTTTGTGATTCACCGAGGAGTTCGCCGCCAATGGGTTGCTGTCGAGGTTCCGAAGGTCGTTCATCAGTCAAAGTAATTGCCATCTTTAACCTTTCACCCTGCCCAGGTGAAACGGATGTTTTGATAGGGCTCGCTTTTTGTAAATTTCCCTCTTCGCTTTGCCCAAAGCGACAGAGTTTTGTTTTATAGGGCTGTAGTTTCAAGATTCGACTTGTTCATTAATAAAATAACGTCGTTCTGTAATTTCCGCATTAATTGCTGTTTTCTCTTTTTGCTTTTTCAGAAAATGGTAATCCTAAAAAACATTCAATCATAAAAACAAGCAGTAAAATAAAAACACTGCACACACTTGCATTTTCTCTATCTCTTCTAAACACGAATCATCACGTCATGCAGATTGCTTGTTTTATACCCCGTTGAAACATACGATCCGATGCCTTCTTCCAACATTGAGTTCCCGGTATTCGAGGCTGAAGAAGAAAATGACAACGAAATTCCATAAGAGATCTCCCGACTACTCAGACAAGAGGAAAGGTCTATTGAACCCCACAAAGAGCCGTTGGAAACGGTAAACTTGGGTTCAGAAAAAGAGAGAAAAGAAATCAGGATCGGAGCATTGCTCAGTCCAACTGTCAAAGAGGGTTTGATAAAGCTTCTCAAAGAATTCCCCGATGTGTTCGCTTGGTCCTATCAGGATATGCCAGGGTTGGATACCAGCATCGTGGAACATCACTTACCGTTGAGATCGGAATGTCCGCCAGTAAAGCAAAGGTTTAGACGCACTCACCCGGACATGGCCATCAAAATCAAAGAGGAGGTACAGAAACAGATCGACGCGGGTTTCCTCGCTACATCTGAATATCCTCAATGGTTAGCCAACATCGTACCCGTTCCCAAAAAGGACGGAAGGGTCAGAATGTGTGTTGATTACAGAGATCTGAACAAGGCAAGTCCAAAGGACGACTTTCCTTTACCACACATTGACATGCTGGTTGACAGCACAGCAAAGTTCAAAGTATTCTCCTTCATGGATGGATTCTCGGGCTATAACCAGATCAAAATGGCGCCGAAAGACATGGAGAAAACTTCGTTCATTACCCCATGGGGTACCTTTTGTTACAAGGTAATGTCGTTCGGTTTGAAGAACGCCGGGGCAACCTATCAAAGGGCCATGACTACTCTGTTTCATGACATGATACACAAAGAAATCGAGGTATATGTCGATGATTTGATTGCAAAATCAAGAACAGAGGATGAGCACGTTGAACATCTGTCAAAATTGTTCGAACGTCTAAGAAAATTCAAGCTCCGCTTGAATCCCAACAAGTGCACCTTCGGTGTCCGTTCGGGGAAACTACTAGGGTTCATCGTCAGCCAGAAAGGAATTGAAGTTGATCCTGACAAGGTCAATGCCATTCAAGAAATGCCTTCTCCGAAAACTGAAAAACAAGTCATAGGATTCTTGGGACGTTTGAACTACATCTCCAGATTCATATTCCTTATGACCGCGACATGTGCGCCGATTTTCAAATTACTCAAAAAGAACCAGGATTGCGTTTGGTCAGAAGATTGCCAAACCGCCTTCGACAGTATCAAGGAATATCTGTTGAATCCTCCGATTCTATCACCTCCAGTGGAAGGAAGACCACTGATCATTTACCTCACAGTCCTAGAGGACTCAATGGGATGTGTACTTGGCCAATAAGACGAAACTAAAAGGAAAGAGTCTGCCATTTATTATCTAAGCAAGAAATTCACCGACTGCGAGACTCGGTATACGATGCTTGAGAAAACTTGTTGCGCTTTGGCTTGGGCGGTCAAACGTCTTCGCCAGTACATGATTCGTCATACTACTTGGTTGGTCTCCGAAATGGATCCAATCAAGTACGTTTTCGAAAAACCTGCTCTCACGGGAAGGATTGCCCGTTGGCAGATGTTACTATCAGAATATGACATAGAGTACCATGCTCAAAAAGCCGTTAAAGGAAGTATTTTAGCCGATCATTTGGCTCATCAACCGATTGACGATCAAGAATCAATCGGGTTTGACTTCCCAGACGAAGATGTCATGTATCTAAAAATGAAAGAATGCGATGAACCGCTACCCAGTGAAGGGCCAGAACTAGGTTCCCAGTGGGGACTCATCTTTGACGGAGCAGTCAATCATTATGGAAACGGAATTGGGGCAATCATTGTTACCCCTCAGGGTTCCCACATTCCTTTTCACTGCTAGACTTACGTTCAAGTGTACGAACAACGAGGCCGAATACGAAGCATGTATTATGGGTCTCGAGGAAGCGATTGATTTAAGGATCAAAAACTTGGACGTATACGGCGACTCAGCCTTGGTTATCAACCAAATAAAAGGAGATTGGAACACATACCAATCAGGATTGATTCCTTACAAAGACTATGCAAGAAGGTTGCTACCTTTCTTCAACAGAGTCGACTTTCATCACATCCCTCGTGATGAGAATCACATGGCTGATGCATTAGGCACTCTCTCTTCAATAATTAGTGTAGGTCAATGGAATGACATACCTAAGATCGACATAATGCGCCTTGAACGGCCCGCTAACATCTTCGCGATTGAAGCAGTCATAGAAGACAGACCTTGGTATCACGATATCAAATGCTTCCTTCAGAAACAAGAGTACCCATCTGGGGCACTCAGAAAAGACAGGAAAACCCTTAGAAGATTGGCTGGAAACTTCTTCCTGAGCGGTGACACTCTCTATAAGAGAAATTTTGACATGGTCTTGCTCCGATGCGTCGACAGACCAGAAGCAGACATGCTCATGAAAGAAACTCATGAAGGATCCTTTGGCACTCATGCCAACGGACACACAATGGCGAGAAAAATTCTCAGGGCCGGGTACTATTGGTTGACAATGGAATCCGACTGCTACAAGTACATGAGGAGGTGTCACAAGTGTCAGATATACTCCGACAAAATTCATGTACCGCCATCACATCTCAAAGTTCTTTCTTCCCCGTGGACTTTTTCCATATGGGGAATCGACATGATTGGTATGATTGAGCCCAAGGCTTCAAACGGACATCGGTTCATCCTGGTAGCCATTGACTATTTCACCAAGTGGGTCGAAGCAGCGTCATTCGCCAATGTAACCCGGCAAGTGGTGGTCCGATTTATCAAAAACAATATCATCTGCCGTTATGGTGTTCCAAGCGAGATCATTACTGATAATGGATCTAACTTAAACAATAAGATGATGAAAGAGTTGTGCGCAGAGTTCAAGATCGAACACCATAACTCATCTCCCTACCGACCCAAGATGAACGGAGCGGTAGAAACGTCTAACAAGAACATCAAGAAGATCGTTCAAAAAATGGTTGTAACCTATAAAGATTGGCACAAGATGCTACCCTGTGCTCTTCATGGTTATCGCACATCTGTCCGCACTTCAACAGGGGCTACCCCTTTCTCTCTAGTATATGGCATGGAGGCAGTGCTTCCCATAGAAGTAGAGATCCCGTCAATCAGGGTATTGATGGAAGCTAAGCTCACCGAAGCTGAATGGTGTCAAAGTCGACACGACGAACTGAACCTGATCGAACAAAAGAGAATCACGGCACTATGCCATGGTCAGTTGTATCAGCAAAGAATGAAGAGGGCGTTTGACAAAAAGGTTCGACCTCGTGTCTTCAGGAAAGGAGACCTCGTGCTCAAGAAGATACAATCATTTCTCACTGACTCTCGGGGCAAATGGACCCCAAATTATGATGGCCCCTATGTGGTCACGAAAGCTTTCTCAGGCGGCGCCTTGAGACTTGCAACCATGGACGGAGAGGAATTTTCCTACCCCACGAATATTGATGTAGTCAAGAAATACTTCGCCTAAACTAAAAAAAAAAACGTCTCGGTGGATTGAAAACCCGAAAGGGCGGTCCAGGCAAAAGTTAGAGACATGAAAAAAATCATCCCGATGGATTGGAAATCTCATAGTACAATCCAGGCAAAAGTTAGGGATAATGGCAAGTAACTATGTTCAACAGAGGCAAGTCCCTCAGCAGCAGTTACAGCATCACCTATCGGAGGAAATCTCCAGTCACAGGTCATCTTTGACAAAAGCTCAGGATGCCCCGAATTCAAAGTTGGTAGAAGGATAGTGGTCGTTATGTTTCAACGTAGCCCTTTTCCCTGTAAATTACCGTTTTCTAACTTTGTATATACTCTTTGGAATCACGCGTTTGGCTGATCTCCATCTTATCAATAAAATTTGAGCCCTTGTGCTTTTGTTTGTAATTCTTTACTTGTTTTAGCTTTACAGAACGACGTTGTTTAAACTTAATCAGCGATTCTTGAAATAAAACAAAAATGAATTTACTTGTTAAAACTTTTTCTGCTTTTAAAATAAATATGGCAATTTCTTTTGACTGTTGAACATCAGAAGAACATCGATTGCTTCTCCCGAAGTAAGCGAACTTCAAAGTGCAGAATCAAAGTACTCCTTCTAAACCAGTTCGCCTGAATGAAGGGATCAACTGTGTCAAAGACCTTGTTTCGTCTGACAGCCTCGACCGAGTTCTCATCTCTTAAGCCCGATCAACATAGCTCCCAACGGGACTATCTCTCCTATGCAAGGTGGAATTGCTATTTTGAATCAATGGTACTTCTTTGCCCCGCGATGGCCGAGTATCCAATTGTGTTCATCCATTAGTCTGTATGTCGCGTCTGTTTTGTCAGCATATACATACATACATCGTACATTTTTTTATTTGCATTCACATTTCATATTGCATCACTATCCCTCTAGTCGGTCCTGTCCCCTAGTGGTAGAAGTTCTCTTAATCGAGTTGTCAGTTCTTGCCTCGTCAGGAAATACTGTGTCTGAACAACCTCGCTTCCAGTTTAATTCTGGAAAGAAGTTGGTCCTTGGCCACTTTGATAACTTGAACCTCTGAAAAGCCAGAGAAAACTTTCAATAAACATCACTCTTCGCCATTGAAGATGATATCCTTGCTTTCCTGGATTAAGGAAAATCCACAGAGAAAGGCTCGTGATCAGAGATTCGGCAGTACATCAGTATTTCTCCGAAAAGCCGCTGATGAAAAGGTCATCGACACCTCAATTTTGGACCCCATCATATGGCGTTTCTCCGGGAAAATCCCGAGAAAAGTATGATGAAAGATCCCAAACAAAAACAGTCTCTCAAGAGACTCGCTTTCCCCAGTAGAATCGACAAATGGCGTCTCCAACAGAGAAGTTTGTACACCTCTACAACTCAGACGAATGGGTTCCCCAGCAAGTCTGACATCAAAACTTTTTCCACTCAAATGGCATCTCCCCAGGAAAATTCGGCGAGAAGTTTGAGGAAAGCCGCTATGAATAGCGTCCCTTGTCAAGAAAGTTTATTGACAAAAGAAACTAAGACCAGTTCTTGGTAGGAAACCAGGATCGAGGGGAAGTTTAAATCAGAAACTAAGACCAGTTCTTGGTAGGAAACCAGGATCGAGGGGAAGTTTAAATCCGAAACTAAGACCAGTTCCTTGGTAGGAAACCAGGATCGAGGGGAAGTTTAAATCAGAAAGTAACACCAGTTCCTTGGTAGGAAACCAGGATCGAGGGGAAGTTTATTTCAAAAGAGACTGAGACCAGTTCCTTGGTAGGAAACCAGGATCGAGGGGAAGTTTACCTTTTCTAAGCATCATCGCTTAGCTAAAGAAGATGAATGCGCAAGCTACCATTCATAACCACCATCAAAATTTCGGATATTCCGATATTTAATCCTCTTGCACCCCGAATGCCCGAATCCCTTCGTCATTCATACCTTCGGGTCCAAGAAGATTAAATAGGGGAATCTGTAATACCCCAAATTTTGACCACTTAGATTTCCCATCATTGTGAAAATCATCATCACAATATGGATGAACCATCATGCTTCATCAGTCTCCCCAAAGATGGGTGAGCATCCAATACAATCAAAATTAGGGTTTCAAGCCCTCTCTGAGTGCTTAGACAAAGGATCAATCAAGAAATGACATGATCTTCAACTTGTCTAATCTCTTAAACATCCACAATGGATCAAAAAGGACTCCCACTTCAAGGATTAAGCACAAGGCTGCTCCCTTCTAGGTGGATCAAGTCTCAAGATCGACAGTGTCACCAAATTAGGGTTTTGGTCGACCAGGGCCTCCATATGGAAATTTTCATCTGGGCACAAGGCAATGATCCAAAACATAACCTAATATACTTCATGGAACCTCATGAACCCATGCATCAAGTCAATTTTGCCTCAGGGGATGCATTCATCAAAAATCAGGAATTAGGGTTTCTTGACCTAATTCACCCCTAAGTTTACTTTTGGGACAAATCATGAACCAAGACCTCAAGACATGATTTGAGGGTCTCTAATATACCATATTGATCCATTTGGAACAATGGATTGATCCAAGAAGCTTGAGCAACAAGTCTCATTTTCATCTGCACCACAATTAGGGTTTTAAGGGAAAAGTCAACTGTAACTTTGATAAAATAAAATATTTTAACATTTTTGTGAATTATTAAAAAAAGAATCAACTCAAAATCATTAAAACTCAGAGAGAAATTAATTTTTGAATCAATTAAACAAAATCACAAAATTCAAATATTTGAAAATCTGAAAATGGCGCCAAGAACAACACCAAGAACACGCGCGTTTTCTGGGTTTGGCTGATTTGCATTTTCTATCCAATCTCACTGAATACTTGATTATAACATGCAATCTACATATCATTATGCTCCCTTCAACCTCACGATCATGTCTATGTACTTTAATTTCATTTAAATTAAACATACAACAAGAAATCACGAAGAGACCTCAAGAACCCTAATTTCTGCATGAAGGCTAGGATTTTTGATACACGATTCAAACAATGAAATTAATTGAGAGAAAACATTCCATGCATGATTATGAACATATGGCCAAATTATTGTGCGAGGAAATATGCATAGATTGAGAGATGCCCAAGTTTAGGCTTACCTCCAAGTCGTGACAGCAAGAGCAGATGTGATTTTGAGTTGGAGGTGTTACAGACAAGTTGTGATGATCTGGACAGCTTCCCTACACCATATGGAGTGTGTTTGAACACTTGGATTGAATTGAAATGGACTGGATCAGTTTATGGCATCTCAGCTGCAACTTCACTTCAAACTTGTGTGGATGGCAAGTGATTTTGTGAAATTGATGTTTCAGAAGTTATGTGAGTTTTTGATCAGCTCATATGTGATGTATGTGAGGTGTGTGAGTGATTGGTTTGTGCAGAATTGCTCTCAAACTCAAAACCCGATAGCTACCTTGCTAAGAAAGGCATTTTTGCCAAGAGAAAGAGATTTTGAGGAAAGCATCTGTTAGATGGCTTTGGTGTACTCAAACTGACCACAATTGAGCTCTATTTATAGTAGAGCAAGTTTGTTTTGCAAGGAATAGTGCATGGTAGCTGGTAAGTAGGTTTCCTCAATGTTGGCCAATGGAAATGAAAGTCTCCTCTAGCCATTGACTAGAGGTTAGGGCACAGAGCTTTGGTCCCCTTGGTCTTGGATAAGTCTTGACTGATTTCATATGAGAATGGCTCAGTCCATGCCACCTTGATGGTTCCATTGAATGCCTCATTCCAAATTTGAAGTCTTGTCCCTATTTTGGCCATTCTAGGTTCAACATGCTATTCTTTGTTCCTTGGACCTTGGAGGCTTGGCTCAGTGATTGTCCCCTTTGGATTCAATCCTCTGAGGTGTCCATGTGGATTGGAGCAATTGAAATTGGCTGATTTTGGCAAATCGAGCCAAAATGCAAATTCTGCCTTGCTTTGACAGATTTCAACAAGGCAACTTGCCAATGTTGTATCTCATGATGTAGGTTGAATTTGGCAATGTTCTTGGCCATTTTGGAAAGCTCTTACATGATACAACAACCGTTTGAACAAGTTTGGTTTTGATCTCTTTTGATTCCAAGTGAAAAATCCCCCTACATTTGGCAAAAAGTGAAGGCAAATTCTGACTTAGTGAAAATTTCACTAAGTGTTGGAAAAAGTGACATTTTCACTTTTCAGCCACTTTGATCACTCCATAACTCAAAATCCTTAATGAATTGGAATGACTTGTAGTTGAAGTTTTTGTAGGTGATAATGAGGGCTACAAATCCATCTTTGGATGAGAAAAAATTGCCTTGTAGTTTAGGAGTTATGGTCCTCCAAAGTTGGTACCTTTGCCACTTTATTTTTAACTTAGAAAAATTTCTAAGTTTTATGGTTACCCCTTTTACAAGTTATCTCACTTTTCTTGATTTTTCTTGATGAATGATGATTCAAATCATACATTAACATCATTTTAGGGTTAAAAATCCATTTTGGTGAAAAATCTCAAAAAGTCAAAGTTGACTTTTGTGCACATTTGACTTTTTATCAGATGAATTCCAAACTGTGCAATTCTTCAGGAAATCATGTCCTTGACCTAAATCAAACTTGATGGACATGTTCCATGGGTGTCATTGGGTATATTCAATCATGTATTAGGGTTTGGGAGCATGTCCTGGTCAAAAGTCAAAGTTACAGTTGACTTTTCCCTTAAAACCCTAATTGTGGTGCAGATGAAAATGAGACTTGTTGCTCAAGCTTCTTGGATCAATCCATTGTTCCAAATGGATCAATATGGTATATTAGAGACCCTCAAATCATGTCTTGAGGTCTTGGTTCATGATTTGTCCCAAAAGTCAACTTAGGGGTGAATTAGGTCAAGAAACCCTAATTCCTGATTTTTGATGAATGCATCCCCTGAGGCAAAATTGACTTGATGCATGGGTTCATGAGGTTCCATGAAGTATATTAGGTTATGTTTTGGATCATTGCCTTGTGCCCAGATGAAAATTTCCATATGGAGGCCCTGGTCGACCAAAACCCTAATTTGGTGACAATGTCGATCTTGAGACTTGATCCACCTAGAAGGGAGCAGCCTTGTGCTTAATCCTTGAAGTGGGAGTCCTTTTTGATCCATTGTGGATGTTTAAGAGATTAGACAAGTTGAAGATCATGTCATTTCTTGATTGATCCTTTGTCTAAGCACTCAGAGAGGGCTTGAAACCCTAATTTTGATTGTATTGGATGCTCACCCATCTTTGGGGAGACTGATGAAGCATGATGGTTCATCCATATTATGATGATGATTTTCACAATGATGGGAAATCTAAGTGGTCAAAATTTGGGGTATTACAGATGCCCCTATTTAATCTTCTTGGACCCGAAGGTATGAATGACGAAGGGATTCGGGCATTCGGGGTGCAAGAGGATTAAATATCGGAATATCCAAAATTTTGATGGTGGTTATGAATGGTAGCTTACACATTCATCTTCTTTAGCTAAGCGATGATGCTTAGAAAAGGTAAACTTCCCCTCGATCCTGGTTTCCTACCAAGGAACTGGTCTCAGTCTCTTTTGAAATAAACTTCCCCTCGATCCTGGTTTCCTACCAAGGAATTGGTCTTAGTTTCTGATTTAAACTTCCCCTCGATCCTGGTTTCCTACCAAGGAACTGGTCTTAGTTTCGGATTTAAACTTCCCCTTGATCCTGGTTTCCTACCAAGAACTGGTCTTAGTTTCTGATTTAAACTTCCCCTCGATCCTGGTTTCCTACCAAGAACTGGTCTTAGTTTCTTTTGTCAATAAAATTTCTTGACAAGGGACGTTATTCATAGCGGCTTTCCTCAAACTTCTCGCCGAATTTTCCTGGGGAGATGCCATTTGAGTGGAAAAAGTTTTGATGTCAGACTTGCTGGGGAACCCATTCGTCTGAGTTGTAGAGGTGTACAAACTTCTCTGTTGGAGACGCCATTTGTCGATTCTACTGGGGAAAGCGAGTCTCTTGAGAGACTGTTTTCGTTTGGGATCTTTCATCATACTTTTCTCGGGATTTTCCCGGAGAAACGCCATATGATGGGGTCCAAAATTGAGGTGTCGATGACCTTTTCATCAGCGGCTTTTCGGAGAAATACTGATGTACTGCCGAATCTCTGATCACGAGGCTTTCTCTGTGGATTTTCCTTAATCCGGGAAAGCAAGGATATCATCTTCAATGGCGAAGAGTGATGTTTATTGAAAGTTTTCTCTGGCTTTTCAGAGGTTCAAGTTATCAAAGTGGCAAAGGACCAACTTCTTTCCAGAATTAAACTGGAAGCGAGGTTGTTCAGACACAGTATTTCCTGACGAGGCAAGAACTGACAACTCGATTAAGAGGACTTCTACCACTAGGGGACATGACCGACTAGAGGGATAGTGATGCAATATGAAATGTGAATGCAAATAAAAAAATGTACGATGTATGTATGTATATGCTGACAAAACAGACGCGACATACAGACTAATGCATAAACACAATTGGATACTCGGCCATCGCGGGGCGAAGAAGTACCGTTGATTCAAAATAGCAATTCCACCTTGCATAGGAGAGATAGTCCCGTTGGGAGCTATGTTGATCGGGCTTAAGAGATGAGAACTTGGCCGAGGCTGTCAGACGAAACAAGGTCTCTGACACAGTTGATCCCTTCATTCAGGCGAACTGGTTTAGAAGGAGTACTTTGATTCTGCACTTTGAAGTTCGCTTACTTCGGGAGAAGCAATCGATGTTCTTCTGATGTTCAACAGTCAAAAGAAATTGCCATCTTTATTTTAAAAGCAGAAAAAGTTTTAACAAGTAAATTCATTTTTGTTTTATTTCAAGAATCGCTGATTAAGTTTAAACAACGTCGTTCTGTAAAGCTAAAACAAGTAAAGAATTACAAACAAAAGTACAAGGGCTCAAATTTTATTGATAAGATGGAGATCAGCCAAACGTGTGATTCCAAAGAGTATATACAAAGTTAGAAAACGGTAATTTACAAGGAAAAGGGCTACGTTGAAACATAACGACCACTATCCTTCTACCAACTTTGAATTTGGGGCATCCTGAGCTTCTGTCAAAGATGACCTTTGATTGGAGATTTCCTCCGATAGGTGATGCTGTAACTGCTGCTGAGGGACTTGCCTCTGTTGAACATAGTTACTTGCCATTATCCCTAACTTTTGCCTGGATTGTACTATGAGATTTCCAATCCATCGGGATGATTTTTTTCATGTCTCTAACTTTTGCCTGGACCGCCCTTTCGGGTTTTCAATCCACCGAGACATTTTTTTTTTAGTTTAGGCGAAGTATTTCTTGACTACATCAACATTCGTGGGGTAGGCAAAAGTCCACGGGGAAGCCTTGGGCTCAATCATACCAATCATGTCGATTCCCCATATGGAAAAAGTCCACGGGGAAGAAAGAACTTTGAGATGTGATGGCGGTACATGAATTTTGTCGGAGTATATCTGACACTTGTGACACCTCCTCATGTACTTGTAGCAGTCGGATTCCATTGTCAACCAATAGTACCCGGCCCTGAGAATTTTTCTCGCCATTGTGTGTCCGTTGGCATGAGTGCCAAAGGATCCTTCATGAATTTCTTTCATGAGCATGTCTGCTTCTGGTCTGTCGACGCATCGGAGCAAGACCATGTCAAAATTTCTCTTATAGAGAGTGTCACCGCTCAGGAAGAAGTTTCCATCCAATCTTCTGAGGGTTTTCCTGTCTTTTCTGAGTGCCCCAGATGGGTACTCTTGTTTCTAAAGGAAGCATTTGATATCGTGATACCAAGGTCTGTCGTCTATGACTGCTTCAATCGCGAAGATGTAAGCGGGCCGTTCAAGGCGCATTATGTCGATCTTAGGTATGTCATTCCATTGACCTACACTAATCATTGAAGAGAGAGTGGCTAATGCATCAGCCATGTGATTCTCATCACGAGGGATGTGATGAAAGTCGACTCTGTTAAAGAAAGGTAGCAACCTTCTTGCATAGTCTTTGTAAGGAATCAATCCTGATTGGTATGTGTTCCAATCTCCTTTTATTTGGTTGATAACCAAGGCTGAGTCGCCGTATACGTCTAAGTTTTTGATCCTTAAATCAATCGCTTCCTCGAGACCCATAATACATGCTTCGTATTCGGCCTCGTTGTTCGTACACTTGAACGTAAGTCTAGCAGTGAAAGGAATGTGGGAACCCTGAGGGGTAACAATGATTGCCCCAATTCTGTTTCCATAATGATTGACTGCTCCGTCAAAGATGAGTCCCCACTGGGAACCTGGTTCTGGCCCTTCACTAGGTAGCGGTTCATCGCAATCTTTCATTTTTAGATACATGACATCTTCGTCTGGGAAGTCAAACCCGATTGATTCTTGATCGTCAATCGGTTGATGAGCCAAATGATCGGCTAAAATACTTCCTTTAACGGCTTTCTGAGCATGGTACTCTATGTCATATTCTGATAGTAACATCTGCCAATGGGCAATCCTTCCCGTGAGAGCAGGTTTTTCAAAAACGTACTTGATTGGATCCATTTCGGAGACCAACCAAGTAGTATGACGAATCATGTACTGGCGAAGACATTTGGCCACCCAAGCCAAAGCGCAACAAGTTTTCTCAAGCATCGTATACCGAGTCTCGCAGTCGGTGAATTTCTTGCTTAGATAGTAAATGGCAGACTCTTTCCTTTTAGTTTCGTCTTGTTGGCCAAGTACACATCCCATTGAGTCCTCTAGGACTGTGAGGTAAATGATCAGTGGTCTTCCTTCCACTGGAGGTGATAGAATCGGAGGATTCAAGATATATTCCTTGATACTGTCGAAGGCGGTTTGGCAATCTTCTGACCAAACGCAATCCTGGTTCTTTTTGAGTAATTTGAAAATCGGCGCACATGTCGCAGTCATAAGGAATATGAATCTGGAGATGTAGTTCAAACGTCCCAAGAATCCTCTGACTTGTTTTTCAGTTTTCGGAGAAGGCATTTCTTGAATGGCCTTGACCTTGTCAGGATCAACTTCAATTCCTTTCTGGCTGACGATGAACCCTAGTATTTTCCCCGAACGGACACCGAAGGTGCACTTGTTGGGATTCAAGCGGAGCTTGAATTTTCTTAGACGTTCGAACAATTTTGACAGATGTTCAACGTGCTCATCCTCTGTTCTTGATTTTGCAATCAAATCATCGACATATACCTCGATTTCTTTGTGTATCATGTCATGAAACAGAGTAGTCATGGCCCTTTGATAGGTTGCCCCGGCGTTCTTCAAACCGAAAGGAATTACCTTGTAACAAAAGGTACCCCATGGGGTAATGAACGAAGTTTTCTCCATGTCTTTCGGCGCCATTTTGATCTGGTTATAGCCCGAGAATCCATCCATGAAGGAGAATACTTTGAACTTTGCTGTGCTGTCAACTAGCATGTCAATGTGTGGTAAAGGAAAGTCGTCCTTTGGACTTGCCTTGTTCAGATCTCTGTAATCAACACACATTCTGACACTTCCGTCCTTTTTGGGAACGGGTACGATGTTGGCTAACCATTGAGGATATTCAGATGTAGCGAGGAAACCCGCGTCGATCTGTTTCTGTACCTCCTCTTTGATTTTGATGGCCATGTCCAGGTGAGTGCGTCTCAACCTTTGCTTTACTGGCGGAAATTCCGATCTCAACGGTAAGTGATGTTCCACGATGCTGGTATCCAACCCTGGCATATCCTGATAGGACCAAGCGAACACATCGGGGAATTATTTGAGAAGCTTTATCAAACCCTCTTTGACAGTTGGATTAAGCAATGCTCCAATCCTGATTTCTTTTCTCTCTTTTTCTGAACCCAAGTTTACCGTTTCCAACGGTTCTTTGTGAGGTTCAATGGACCTTTCCTCTTGTCTGAGTAGTCGGGAGATCTCTTCTGGAATTTCATTGTCATTTTCTTCTTCAGCCTCGAATACCGGGAACTCAAAGTTGGAAGAAGGCATCGGATCATATGTTTCAACGGGGTATAAAACAAGCAATCTGCATGACGTGATGATTCGTGTTTAGAAGAGATAGAGAAAATGCAAGTGTGTGCAGTGTATTTATTTTACTGCTTGTTTTTATGATTGAATGTTTTTTAGGATTACCATTTTCTGAAAAAGCAAAAAGAGAAAACAGCAATTAATGTGGAAATTACAGAACGACGTTATTTTATTAATGAACAAGTCGAATCTTGAAACTACAGCCCGATAAAACAAAACTCTGTCGCTTTGGGCAAAGCGAAGAGGGAAATTTACAAAAAGCGAGCCCTATCAAAACATCCGTTTCACCTGGGCAGGGTGAAAGATTAAAGATGGCAATTACTTTGACTGATGAACGACCTTCGGAACCTCGACAGCAACCCATTGGCGGCGAACTCCTTGGTGAATCACAAAGTCTGGCACCTTCCTTGATTTTTCTTCAGAAATAACGCTGATTTCTGGTGGAGCAGGATCATTGGAATCTGTCTCCCAAGTAGAATTGTTGTAGGAGGATTCCTCTGTTGCATTTTGCATAGCATTTGTGCTCTCAGCTGTATCTCCCCATCCAGTTGGCTGGATGTCTTCGAGCCTGATACGAGAGCTTTCGGGAGCGGTGTACTTGACCATAAAGTCGTATTCTCCACTTGGTTGTCCCAAAGTGTCCCAAACTTCTTTGGAACTGGAGAAGTCATCCCTCTTGATGAGTTGACCTCAGGAAAAGCAAAGTTGATGAATTCTAGTCCTGCAAACATTGCGAATACATCTTCATGTTGAGTAGTTTCCGAATGACCTGAGTATTGATCTCATGACATGGTGGGGACACAGGTATTCTGTTCAATGACGCTCAGCAGAGTTTCATTACTCGGCTGACTTTCTTGCCCCAAGCTTCCTGGATAAGGTTGCCACATTGGCAGACCATCCATCGGGCCATAGTAATTGTAGTCAAAGTTGTCTTTCATCAGAGTGTCCTCCTCTAATGAATTTGGCGGAGCACGACATCCTTCCGGATCACAATCTCCGTAAATCATTTCGACATCTGATCTTGGTATAAATCTCGGACTATCTGTAGGAAAGCAAAAAGGCATAGGCACCTCTTCCTGAGACATATAGCCGTCCTTGTTAAGGTAGGACTTCCATTCTTCATCTGTGTCAGAGGGATCTTCCTCATTGATAGCATGAACTGTCTGAGACGGTGGGTGAAGGAAACCTCCACTGTGGAAGAAGTTTTGAAGGGGATGAAGACTTTCATCGTTGGCGGCTATCTGGGTACAGGCTGCAGAAAAACCAAGACCCTTCTTTGTTTTATTGTCAATAGGAATGACAAGCCGTCCCCATCCTTTTGTATCGGTACTCTCGACCGCTTTGATAGCATCTTTGTATGAAGAAATTGAAGTTCCTTCTTTGACCTGATTGTCCTTGCTCACCGATAGTGCTTGGAACTGAGTTCCAATAACCTCCTCGGGTTCCACACAAGTAGATGATGATAGGTTACTCACAAGCAAGGCTTGTTCCCCACAAACCGTGACAAGTTGATCGTTCTTGACGAACTTTAGCTTTTGGTGGAGGGTTGAAGTGACCGCTCCAGCCTGATGTATCCAAGGTCTTCCTAATAAACAACTGTATGTTGCTCGGATGTCCATGACCTGGAAAGTGATTTGGAAAGTGTGAGGACCAATAGTTATGGGAAGATCCACTTCGCCGATAACTGTTTTTCTGGATCCGTCGAATGCTTTGATGACGACCTCGCTGACTCTCATCGGAGGGCCCTTAAATGATAATTGCGTCAAAGTGGACTTTGGCATAACATTCAGGGCTGACCCTGTGTCTACCAGTACGTTGGCTAAAGCATCTCCCTAGCAGTTAACTGTAATGTTGAGCGCCATGTTATGACGACGACCCTCTTCAGGTAATTCCTCATCACTAAATCCCAAATTATTGCAGGAAGTGATGTTAGAGACAATGCTATCGAATTGTCTGATTGTTACATCCTGTTCCACAAAGGCTTGCTCCAAGACTTTCTGTAGAGCCTCTCTGTGTGCTTCTGAACTGAGTAACAGTGATAATACTGAGATCTTTGAAGGAGTCTGTAACAGTTGATCAACAATGTTATATTCACTCCTTTGGATGAGCTTTAGCATCTCATCTTTATCTTTTGAAAAGTCAGGATTACCAGATTGACCGACTGGCGGATCGGGAATTTCTGCCTGAAGTTCCTTTTCTTTGTTAGATTCTCCAACCCCTAGGTTGAGGATTCTACCACTCCGTGTTATACGACTGACGTCTGCAATATTCACGACGGAGGGTAATGGAATTTCCTTTCCATTCTCAACTGTTGTTGCACCGTATTTGTAAGGGATCGCCTTAGCTGATTCATACGGTAGTGGCCCCGGTAGATAGATGACTATGGGAACCTTCTGATTTTTCTGACCGTCATAAGTAACCTCGATCCGTTCCCGGTTGGGAACTCTAGATTCGTCAAGTAGAGGGACGATGGCAAAAACATCCCTGATCTGGTGATGACCAGAGATCGTGACAACATCCTCAACCTGATCGGCAAGGTAGTTCGGCGACCAAATGATGGGTCCTGAACCTGGATATGGACGAATTTCTCCATGATCGATCTGACCCTGAAGAGCTGCTCTCACAAGGTAACGCCCTTGGTTACTTTCCGAACAGACGCTACAACTGTCATAGTTGTGTGGTGGCACCTGGCCACGCCCACTTTGAATACAATGTAACCTCACTAGGTTACCTTCCATTGATCGGACATCCTGACTTTGATGACGAGTAGGATTCCTGTTATTCATACTAATCTGCTGAGTATCTTCGTCCATATAGATTGGCATCCACCAGTGATTTAACAAGTGCTGAAGTGCCTCCTGGACAAGGGTACAACCTCGATCGTTTTCGCAACCTGCTTTACAGCTTTGATAATCGTGTGATATTAAGAATCCGAACCATGTTGATTTGATAGGAGTTCCTATCATGGTAGTCTTGGATCCATCCAAGATCCATCTGACGCTGGAGGGCCTCTTATATGAAAGAGCATCCCTGTTTGTTTACCGAGCAAATCAGACAGGAACTATAATCGTGCCGTGGCAGATTATGATACTGGCTTTGCCTTGAGTGCATCGCCACCAAATTGACATTCATCACACGGATGTCGTGGTTTTGAATGACGTTGGAATTCGTAGAGACCATGTTAACTCCACGAACTCGGTGTTCTTGGATCCATCCAAGATCCATTTGTTCCTGTAGAGCTGCTTGCACAACAGAACATCCCTGGTTATCTTTAGAGCAGATATCACACTGGTGATAATCATGAGGTGGCACATGGCCATATCCACTCTGTCTACAATGCATCTTGACCAGATTGGTCCCCAATAAGAGTACATCGTGAATTTGATAGACATTGTTAGTCTCTTTCTCAATCAGATTGACTGCAGCCTTCTCATGTTGAGGCAGCGGGTTCGTAAGAACATTAGGGTTCGTATCTTTGAAAGACAAGAGCCCGCTCCTAACAAGCTTTTGCACGTCGAATTTGAAATTAAGGCAAGTCTCAATGTTATGCCCTGAACCTCCTTGATGATAAGGGCATGCTTGATCCGCTTTAAACCAAAAAGGCAGATTTTCCGGAACTGAAAGGGGAGACTTAGTCTGAATGTGCCCCTTAGCCAGCAGTAACGGAAACAGCTCTGCGTACGTTACGGGTATAGGATCAAATCCTGGTGGCCGTGTTGTATGGTTGTTGTTATATGGAGGACGAGCCTACTGAAGAGGCTGTTGTGTCCTTTGTTGGTCAGGTTGGCTCTGCGCAACCTGAGGTTGATACATAGGAACAGGCGCGGGGCCGATAGCAGGAGTAACAGCTGCTACTGGCTGATAACGTCGCCTTTGCTTTCCGAGAGAGATATTCCCAATATCTTGCTCTTTTTTCTTAGGGAGAGCACTACCATATTTTTTAGTACCGCTCGTTAATCCAGTGTCTTTTACCAAACGTCCTTCTCGGACGGCTTCCTCAAGACGTACACCCATGCCGACCATTTCGGTGAAATCACTGGGCGCACTGGCAACCATTCGGTCATAGTAAAATGAGCTTAAGGTCTTTAAGAAGTTTTTTGTCATCTCTTTTTCCTCAAGAGGTGGACAAATTTGAGCGGCAATTTCATGCCACCTTTGAGCATACTCCTTAAAGGTTTCCTTGTCCTTTTGTGACATTGATCTGAGTTGATCTCTGTCGGGTGCCATGTCCAAATTGTACTTGTATTGTTGGACGAAGGCAGTACCAAGATCTCTGAATGTACTGATCGTAGTACGGTTTAAACCCATGTACCATTTGAGTGCGGCACCGGTTAAACTATCCTGGGAGTAGTGAATCAGCAGGTCCTGATTCTCCGTCTGGGCTGACATCCGCCGAGCGTACATCACCAGATGGCTTTGAGGGCAAGAGTTACCCTTGTATTTTTCAAAGTCGGGCACTTGGAACTTGTGCGGGACTTTCACATTTGGGACCAAGAAGAGGTCTGCGGCGTCCTTTCCAAATAGATCCTGACCGCGAATGGCTTGCAGCTCTTTCTGCATTTCCAAGAACTGCTCCTGGAATTCATCCATTCTGTCAAACATAGTTTCCTTCTTACCAGAAGGTGCCTGTGGAATCTGTCCTTCCGGGACAGTGTGCACCACAGGGGGTGGTACCGTGACTACGGCAGTAAGTCTTGGCGCTTCCCGAAGTTTCTAACCTTCAGGAGTCTTGAGTATGCCCCTATCATCTTCGCTTTCCCGAAGTTTGTAACCTTCAGGCCCAGCGGCTTCTGTTGCAGTTCCCTGATCTTCAGTGATCGGCGGAACATATCCTTCCAGGATATAGTTAACAGGCATACCCCAAGGACGATCTTTCGGCATCTGATACCTAGGATCATACTTTTTTATGATGGGCGTTGAGGTGATCTCTGAGATCACAGTTCTTTGTAGCTGAGCTTCTGCCATGGCTTGCATGTCGTTACGAAGCTTTCTCATATCCTCTCTCAGAACGTCGATCTCTTCTTTCAACTCTCTGTTTTCTTCCTCAAGATCATCCATCTTTTTCTGACGATTGGCCCGAGTATTATACGAATGAGACAGTTTGACTCTAGAATCGAGACACAAACGTGAGATTCGTAGGGAAGAAGAATACGCGATGTGAGAATGATGAATGCAATGATTATATTAATTGTTTTTAGGTTTAATTAAAATAAACTTCGACAATTAGATTGCAAATATCAAACAGTGGGGAAACCCCTTTTTATTGAATTCCAAAGGATTACAGAAATGGAAATACAGTAGATTACAAAGTGCAAAAACAGAAACCTGAACTAATGGGTCCCGAGCCCTCTCTGAAGAGAAGTCGGGTACTGATTCTGGTATCTTCCGTTTCTTTGACCGGGGGGCTTGGGCCGTTGTCGGGTTTCCATTCCTTTGCCAGGTGAAAGGAGTGAGCAAATTCCTTTGGTCATCTTGATTCTCTACAGCATGCTGCTCCAAAATTTCAATCAGAGCATCTTTCTCTTTTAATAATTGCTGTATTTGGATACACTCTACGTCGAGGGTGCGGTACTTGTTCTTCCAAGATCTTCTTTCCTTTTGAACTTTGTTGAGAGTAACCTGAAGCCTTTTAGTTTCCGTCATGAAGTACATGACAATTTCCCTCGGCGGAAGAATTCCGTAATGAGGATAAGGCATCTTTAGCTTGAGAGCTCTAGTTTGTACCCAATGGAGATAAGGCTCCACCGAGACACAATCCGGTTTTCCCAGAGACTCTCGTCCTTTCTTATGAACATGTTTCCAAGCTTGCACTATTTCCATCTTTAGTGCTCTGTCACTTTCTCCTTCTTTGAAGAAAATACCTTCCAGATGAACACCCAGTGGGATGTGTCTCATCGGGTATCCAAATTGACGAAAAACCAATATCGGATGATAGTTGATTCCTCCCTTAGTTCCTATGAGGGGTACGCTGGGGAAGTTTCCACAACGATCAATGATTCTGATTCCCTCAAAAATCCTATTACACCAATCTATATCAGAGTTGGTAAGAGACATGATCTTCTGCGACCAACGTAAGACACTCTTGCAATCCCAAAAAGCAACAGACTTGGGCAAGTGCGAGATAAACCATTTATAGAGCAAAGGTACACAGCATGTGATCTCCCCTCCGCTGTACAAATTTCCCAAGTGTACAGAATGATACGCATCCGCGAGCAAAGTCGGCACAGGGTTTCCAATGAGAAAAACCTTAATAGCGTTGATATCGACGAAGTTATTGATGTTGGGAAACAAAAATAATCCGTAGGTGAGCAAGAAAAAGATGCTTTCAAAAGCAGTCTCGTCCCCTATACTAGCGAAGTACAGAGCTTTCTTCGTCAGGAACTGGGCTGGCAAACCTTGGATGCCACCCTTAGTAGTCATGTGAGTCCTGACCTCAGACTCGTCCAAATGAATTGCTCTTGCAATGGTCTGATTCTTTGGAATTTCTTCTAGTCCAGAAAATGGAGCTCGATCAGTGATATGTAAATCAGCCAGATGAGAATACTCCTCCAGCGTTGGTGATAGCTGGTACTCCGGGAATGTGAAACAGTGATAAACTGGATCATAAAACTGAATGAGCGCATCCATGATTCCCTCAATCACATGGACTCTTAACAGTGGTAGCAAACCACCGTGCTTGGCTCTGAAAACCTCCAGGTTAATGATCATCCTCGCTAACTTTCTCAAATCCCCTAGTTTTGGAACCTTGAAGGTATACTGGTGAGTTCTCCTTCTACCTAAATCCATTAATGTAATCCTTTTCTCTGATATTTACAATCACAGTCTTAGTTTAATTTGAAAAAGAGAGAGACTAGAAGAGAAAGTTTTTTGAATGTTTTAATGTTTTATTAAATGAATGCATGAATGCAGCACACAAAAACATAGAAAAAACATGGGGTCAAAGGGACGTTGTCATGAAGTCAAGGCTCTACCCATCCCCAAAGGTTTACACTAGGGTGATTTTTGTACCTGTACTCATTATCATCAGCTCCTCCCAGGAAGGCAGACAACAAGCGGATCGCCAGCGAGTTGTGTGCAATCTTAGAGTAAGTGCCATTCACCGAGAATAGATCACCAGCCTCAAATGAGGGTAGTATCGCGTAACAGCTATTTCCGATAGCTTCCGCACTACGAAAGGGTTGGCTTTTCTAGGTGTATACTCAATCTTTCCACATACGGCATCACCCGCATTCCCATTAGCAGAAAAATAAACATGTATAGCAATTAGGAAAAGCAGTATATATATTTGTCCTAATCATCCTAGACTTATAAAGCTACGATTCTTAAGTTCCTGACAGAAATGGGTTCCCCGGCGGAAGCCCCAATCTGTGGTTCCCTGCCTAAGAGATGGACCAGCATAGGTCAATCTTTCTCCTCAACAGAGTTCCCATTTTCCGTGGAAAACGGGGATGATGCCCTAAGGCAGAAAAGGAGACTCTCCAGCAGAGTCGCCATTTTACAAGGAAAACAGACAGAAAGAAAAACAAGGGCCCCACGGTGGGCGCCACTTTTCTGTAGCGAGCGATTTTGGACGCGGTTCTTAAGCGCTGGTCGCTCTCTGCGGTTTGAGCTTAAAACTACAGGTCGATTCATTTTTTATCCTATTGTGAGCTGAATAAGGAAGGGAAATAGATGTCTCCAATTAACCCTGCTTGCATACTGAGTTTAAACAGCAGTCTGTTAGGTTACAGATGCTATCAATGTGGGGGGCTTTTGTACTGGTTATTTGTATTTTCGCCAATACGGTTCTCTTTCTTTCTTTACCTGGACAGAAGGTTTCTGGCGGGGAACAAGGATTAGAATGTTAGGACTGGTGCTTTTGAATTACTGCTTTTAATTGATGGAGATATGGGATTTGGTTTTTTTGTTGATTACGCTCGCTAAGATATTTTCTTTCGATCTTATGCCTACGTATTCCCGTTTACCGAAACAGGGAAATCAGAGCGTTCGTAGTTCCTCCTATTCTATGGGAGGAAATGGGTGTTTTGGTGTCTTGTTCAAAGCCCAAGACGTGAAGCGAAAGGTGATTTGTATCTTGTTCAAAGCCCAAGATGTGAAGCTGAAAGATCTATTTGTGTCTTGTTCAAAGCCCATGACGTGAAGCTGAAAGGTCTATTTGTGTCTTGTTCAAAGCCCAAGACGTGAAGCTGAAAGACCTCGACTTTAGAGAGACTTTGTCATCTCTAAAGAGGGGAGAAGGAGAATTACTTTAACTGGGATACGCGGATCCGAGCAATGCCATAATTTCCGAAGAAAGGGTTTTAACCTGAAGGAGAAGACTTTAACTCAGTGTAGAGCAATGCCATCTTTCCTTAGGAATTTCTCATGCTAAAAGAGGGACAGTGGCATGGATATAGATGATCCAAAGGCTTGCCGCTTACAGCGATTAGATGGAGGGAAAGGAGTTGTTGAAGTTTGTGTACTGTGAACAAGGCACAGCTTTGATGCTAAAAGGTTGATTGGATCAACCAGTGGTTTTCTTATACAAAGCCTAAGAGGAGGCTAATTTCCGCTAGGAAAATCATTATACAAAGCCTAAGAGGAGGCTATTTTGTGTCTCGTACAAAGCCCGAGAGAGAGGCTAAAAGTTTTTGACCCAGTGGGGCATATCGTTATACAAAGCCTAAGAGGAGGCTAGCAAAGAGTTGACTCAGTTGGAGAATCTTTTATACTCAGTAAGAGAGTGTTTTTGTATCTCGTACAAAGCCCGAGAGAGAGGCGAAAAGGTTGTTTTGACTCCACTGGGGAGAATTTTGGTATCTCGTACGAAGCCCGAGATGGAGGCTATTTGACTCAACAAGAGAGTTTTTGTATCTCGTACGAAGCCCGAGATGGAGGCTGAAATTTGTTTCAGTTGAGTGACAGATCCAATATACTGATTTAAACGAGAAAATCAGTTCTTATATGAGCAACACTGCACTCAGGGATTTGATTTGAGGATCAGGGATATTTCCTTCTCTTTGAGGAAACGGGGAATCCAAAGGGTATTGAGACTGTCCGAGTCTGCGGGTTTCCTTCCTATTTAACAAAGGGTGCTTGAGAATGTCTTTGAGACTCAAGGAAGTTAGACTGTCCGTGTCTAGAGTTTTATCTTTTATACTATGCTTCGAGAAACAGTAGTAGACTCTATGAAAGGACTGTTCTATGAGGATGACTAGGTTCTGTTCCTATACCTCTAGGAGGTCGTCGGGACAATTTGTACGAAGGCCAAGAGGAGGCTGGAAACTTTTAAGAAGCCGACGGGTCCCTGTACGAAGCCCAAGAGGAGGCTATCATTACCGAAGGAAGAGATCATTATACGAAGCCTAAGAGGAGGCTGTGAATACTTCTAAGAAGCCGTAGTGTCCTTGAATAATGCCCAAGAGGAGGCCGATGCTTTTAAGAAGCCCGTGGGTCTATCATCTCCTTTCCATTAGGAGAGATAACTCTTTTAAAGATAAAAACCACTGGTAAACTTGTGAGGTTTACTATCCAGCGACTTTTAACTTTTAAAGAGGGTTCCTTAGTTAAGGTCCAAGATTATGACCGTAGTGGGTACCCAAACCCCGAGACATTCAAGGCAAGCTATCCACAAGGGATAGGTCAAGTCAGGAAAGTTCGAGAATTGGGAAGAAACTCAAAGATGCCATTCACAGAGAATACATTCATCTTGAGGAGTAGAGCTTCTTAACGATTCCTAAGGAGGACAGCCGAAGAGAAGACTGTATCTGGTGCTCCTATTGGGGATCTAGGCGTCTATTTCTACGAATAAGTGAAACGGCGTCACCTAGTTCTAGACGTAGTTGCCGGGGAAACTCGAAATATCTATACTATTATTACACAGTAGATATGAGTTTATGAAAGGAGACTTACAGGGAGCAGCCCCACAATACAGTTATATATATATGAAAGCAGTAAATGAAAGCGATAACCACTTACTCGGTTGTAGTGCTTCCATGCTGTTTGGTTAGTTGTTCAACAAAGAAAGATTAAAAACAACAGTATATTCAAAATCAAAGGAGAAAGTGCTTTGAAAAAGAAAGTTCTGGGGCTTACAGCTCAAGGAGAGGCCCAGGGTTTTATCAGTGAGCGCACTGTTTGAATTTGTACAGAGGGACTTATACAAGTGACTGGGGCCCAAAAAGGTTTTCTGTACAAAGGGATGGGTCTTACACTCTCTCAAGAGGCCCAAAAAGGTTTAAAGAAAAAGAGTGGGGCTTATAACACGAGGGTAGGCCCAGATGGTTTTTATTTTTAAACGGGCGACGATCGCGCCGTTTACTTGTACAGAGGGACTTATACAATGAGTGAGGCCCAAAAAGTTTTTGTACAAGGGGGGATGGGTCTTACACTCTCTCAAGAGGCCCAAAAAGGTTTGAAGAAAAATAAATGGGTCTTACTACTCGAGGGTAGGCCCGGATGATTTTTGAAAAGGCGACGATCGCGCCGTTTGTTTTTTGACGGTATCGGGACTTATACAATAAGTGAGGCCCAAGGATGATTTGGTCAAAAAAAAGGATTGGGTCTTACACTCTAATAGAGGCCCAAAGTGTTTTGAAAATGATTTATGAGGGTTGAATTAATCCAAAATCCTAATTTGTTTTGAAAAATGTATTTAATTGAATAAAAAATTCAATTAAAATGATCAAAAATTGTTTAACACATGGAAAACAAATTGTGATCTTGGATTAATGCTTCAAAAATTAAGTATTGACCTACAAAATAATTAGAAAGCATTAAAAGTTGCAAAATCAATGTAGAAAAAATATTTAAAATGTCAAAAACAATTAAAATATTAATTCTTTGCAAAAATATCAATTATATGAAATGAATAATATTTTTGGGATTTTGTGATAAAATAAAATATTTTAACATTTTTGTGAATTATTAAAAAAAGAATCAACTCAAAATCATTAAAACTCAGAGAGAAATTAATTTTTGAATCAATTAAACAAAATCACAAAATTCAAATATTTGAAAATCTGAAAATGGCGCCAAGAACAACACCAAGAACACGCGCGATTTCTGGGTTTGGCTGATTTGCATTTTCTATCCAATCTCACTGAATACTTGATTATAACATGCAATCTACATATCATTATGCTCGCCTCAACCTCACGATCTTGTCTATGTACTTTAATTTCATTTAAATTAAACATACAACAAGAAATCACGAAGAGACCTCAAGAACCCTAATTTTTGCATGAAGGCTAGGATTTTTGATACACGATTCAAACAATGAAATTAATTGAGGGAAAACATTCCATGCATGATTATGAACATATGGCCAAATTATTGTGCGAGGAAATATGCATAGATTGAGAGATGCCCAAGTTTAGGCTTACCTCCAAGTCGTGACAGCAAGAGCAGATGTGATTTTGAGTTGGAGGTGTTACAGACAAGTTGTGATGATCTGGACAGCTTCCCTACACCATATGGAGTGTGTTTGAACACTTGGATTGAATTGAAATGGACTGGATCAGTTTATGGCATCTCAGCTGCAACTTCACTTCAAACTTGTGTGGATGGCAAGTGATTTTGTGAAATTGATGTTTCAGAAGTTATGTGAGTGTTTGATCAGCTCATATGTGATGTATGTGAGGCGTGTGAGTGATTGGTTTGTGCAGAATTGCTCTCAAACTCAAAACCCGATAGCTACCTTGCTAAGAAAGGCATTTTTGCCAAGAGAAAGAGATTTTGAGGAAAGCATCTGTTAGATGGCTTTGGTGTACTCAAACTGACCACAATTGAGCTCTATTTATAGTAGAGCAAGTTTGTTTTGCAAGGAATAGTGCATGGCAGCTGGTAAGTAGGTTTCCTCAATGTTGGCCAATGGAAATGAAAGTCTCCTCTTGCCATTGACTAGAGGTTAGGGCACAGAGCTTTGGTCCCCTTGGTCTTGGATAAGTCTTGACTGATTTCAGATGAGAATGGCTCAGTCCATGCCACCTTGATGGTTCCATTGAATGCCTCATTCCAAATTTGAAGTCTTGTCCCTATTTTGGCCATTCTAGGTTCAACATGCTATTCTTTGTTCCTTGGACCTTGGAGGCTTGGCTCAGTGATTGTCCCCTTTGGATTTAATCCTCTGAGGTGTCCAAGTGGACTGGAGCAATTGAAATTGGCTGATTTTGGCAAATCGAGCCAAAATGCAAATTCTGCCTTGCTTTGACAGATTTCAGCAAGGCAACTTGCCAATGTTGTATCTCATGATGTAGGTTGAATTTGGCAATGTTCTTGGCCATTTTGGAAAGCTCTTACATGATACAACAACTGTTTGAACAAGTTTGGTTTTGATCTCTTTTGATTCCAAGTGAAAAATCCCCCTACATTTGGCAAAAAGTGAAGGCAAATTCTGACTTAGTGAAAATTTCACTAAGTGTTGGAAAAAGTGACATTTTCACTTTTCAGCCACTTTGATCACTCCATAACTCAAAATCCTTAATGAATTGGAATGACTTGTAGTTGAAGTTTTTGTAGGTGATAATGAGGGCTACAAATCCATCTTTGGATGAGAAAAAATGGCCTTGTGGTTTAGGAGTTATAGTCCTCCAAAGTTGGTACCTTTGCCACTTTATTTTTAACTTAGAAAAATTTCTAAGTTTTATGGTTACCCCTTTTACAAGTTATCTCACTTTTCTTGATTTTTCTTGATGAATGATGATTCAAATCATACATTAACATCATTTTCGGGTTAAAAATCCATTTTGGTGAAAAATCTCAAAAAGTCAAAGCTGACTTTTGTGCACAGTTGACTTTTTATCAGATGAATTCCAAACTGTGCAATTCTTCCGGAAATCATGTCCTTGACCTAAATCAAACTTGATGGACATGTTCCATGGGTGTCATAGGGTATATTCAATCATGTATTAGGGTTTGGGAGCATGTCCTGGTCAAAAGTCAAAGTTACAGTTGACTTTTCCCTTAAAACCCTAATTGTGGTGCAGATGAAAATGAGACTTGTTGCTCAAGCTTCTTGGATCAATCCATTGTTCCAAATGGATCAATATGGTATATTAGAGACCCTCAAATCATGTCTTGAGGTCTTGGTTCATGATTTGTCCCAAAAGTAAACTTAGGGGTGAATTAGGTCAAGAAACCCTAATTCCTGATTTTTGATGAATGCATCCCCTGAGGCAAAATTAACTTGATGCATGGGTTCATGAGGTTCCATGAAGTATATTAGGTTATGTTTTGGATCATTGCCTTGTGCCCAGATGAAAATTTCCATATGGAGGCCCTGGTCGACCAAAACCCTAATTTGGTGACACTGTCGATCTTGAGACTTGATCCACCTAGAAGGGAGCAGCCTTGTGCTTAATCCTTGAAGTGGGAGTCCTTTTTGATCCATTGTGGATGTTTAAGAGATTAGACAAGTTGAAGATCATGTCATTTCTTGATTGATCCTTTGTCTAAGCACTCAGAGAGGGCTTGAAACCCTAATTTTGATTGTATTGGATGCTCACCCATCTTTGGGGAGACTGATGAAGCATGATGGTTCATCCATATTGTGATGATGATTTTCACAATGATGGGAAATCTAAGTGGTCAAAATTTGGGGTATTACAAGTTCCTGGAAATGCAGGAAGAACTGCAAGCCATCCGCGGTCAGGATCTATTTGGAAAGGACGCCGCAGACCTCTGCTTGGTCCCCAATGTGAAAGTTCCACACAATTTTCAAGTGCCCGTCTTTGAAAAATACAAGGGTAACTCTTGCCCTCAAAGCCATCTGGTGATGTACGCTCGGCGGATGTCAGCTCAGATGGATAATCAGGACCTACTGATTCACTACTTCCAGGATAGTTTAACCGGTGCCGCATTAAAATGGTACATGGGTTTAAACCGTACTACGATCAGTACATTCAGAGATCTTGGTACTGCCTTCGTCCAACAATACAAATACAATTTGGACATGGCACCCGACAGAGATCAACTCAGATCAATGTCGCAAAAGGACAAGGAAACCTTTAAGGAGTATGCTCAAAGGTGGCGTAAAATTGCCGCTCAAATTTGTCCACCTCTTGAGGAAAAAGAGATGACAAAGATCTTCTTAAAGACCTTAAGCTCATTTTACTATGACCGAATGGTTGCCAGTGCACCCAGTGATTTCACCGAAATGGTCGGCATGGGTGTACGTCTTGAGGAATCCGTCCGCGAAGGACGTTTGGTAAAAGACACTGGATCGACGAGCGGTACTAAAAAATACGGTAGTGCTCTCCCTAAGAAAAAAGAGCAAGATATTAGGAATATCTCTCTCGGAAAGCAAAGGCGACGTTATCAACCAGTAGCAGCTGTAACTCCTGCTATCAGCCCTGCGCCTATTCCTACGTATCAACCTCAGGTTGCACAGAACCAACCTGATCAGCAAAGGACACAACAGCCTCTTCAGCAGGCTCGTCCTCAATACAACAACAACCGTACAACACGGCCACCAGGATTTGATCCTATACCCATGACGTACGCAGAGCTGTTTCCATTACTGCTAGCCAAGGAGCACATTCAGACTAAGTCTTCTCTTACAGTACTGGAAAATCCGCCTTTTTGGTTTAAGGTCGATCAAACTTGCCCTTATCATCAAGGAGGTTCAGGGCATAACATTGAGACTTGTCTTAATTTCAAGTACGACGTGCAAAAGCTTGTTAGGAGTGGGGTCTTATCTTTCAAAGATACAAATCCTAATGTTCTTACAAACCCGCTGTCTCAACACGAGAAAGCTGCAGTCAATCTGATTGAGAAATAGACTAACAATGTCTATCAAATTCATGATGTACTCTTGTTAAATACCAATCTGGTCAAGATGCATTGTAGACAGAGTGGATATGGCCATGTGCCACCTCATAACTATCATCAGTGTGATATTTGCTCTAAAGGCAACCAGGGATGTTCTGTGGTGCAAGCAGCTCTGCAGGAACAAATGGATCTCGGATGGATCCAAGAGCATCGAGTTCGTGGAGTTAACATGGTTTACACGAATTCTAACGTCATTCATAACCACGATATCCATGCAATGAATGTCAACCATGTGGCAATGCCCTCAAGGCAAAGCCAGTATCATAATCTGCCACGACACGATTACAATTCCTGTCTGACTTGCTCGGTAAATAAACAGGGTTGCTCTTTTGTACAAGAAACCCTCCAGCGTCAGATGGATCTTGGATGGATCCAAGGCTACCATGATAGGAATCCTTATCAGATCAACATGGTTCAAATCTTCGATATTCGTGTGATGAATACCAACCTGGTAGAATTACATGCTGAGGAGGTCCGACTCGGATTCCTGATATCACATGACTATCAAAGCTGTAAGGCGGGTTGCGAAAACGATCGAGGTTGTACCCTTGTCCAGGAGGCACTTCAGCACTTGTTAAATCATTGGTGGATGCCAATTTACATGGATGAAGATACTCTGCAAATTAGTATCCGTAACAGGAATCCTACTCGGCGTCAGAGTCAGGATGTCCGATCAGTGGAAGCAAACCTAGTGAGGTTACATTGTATTCAAAGTGGGCATGGCCAGGTGCCACCACACAATTATGACTGTTGTAGTGTCTGTTCGGAAAGTAACCAAGGATGCTACCTTGTGCGAGCAGCTCTTCAGGGGCAGGTGGATCGTGGAGAAATTTGTCCATACCACGGTTCTGGATCCATCAACTGGACGCCGAACTACCTTGCCGATCAAGTTGAGGATCTTGTCACCATCTCTGGTCATCACAGGACCAGGGATGTTTTTTCCATCATCCCTCTACTTGACGAATCTAAAGTTCCCAACCGGGAACGGATCGAGATTACTTATGATGGTCAGAAAAATCAGAAAGTTCCCATAGTCATCTATCTACCAGGATCATTACCGTATGAATCAACTAAGGCTATCCCTTACAAATACGGTGCAACAATAATTGAAAATGGAAAGGAAATTCCATTACCCTCCGTCGTGAATATTGCAGACATCAGTCGAGTAACACGGAGCGGTCGAATCTTCAACTGAGGAGTTGGAGAACCTAACAAGGAAAAGGAACTTCAGACAGAAGCTCCCGATCCACCAGTCAGTCAATCCAGTAATCCCGACCTTTCAAAAAATAATGATGAGATGTTGAAGCTCATCCAAAGGAGTGAATATAACATTGTTAATCAACTGTTACAGACTTCTTCAAAGATCTCGGTATTATCACTATTACTCAGTTCAGAGGCCCACAGGGAGGCTCTACAGAAAGTCTTGGAGCAAGCCTTTGTGGAACAGGATGTAACAATCAGACAGTTCGATAGTATTGTCTCTAACATCACTTCCTGCAATAATTTGGGATTTAGTGATGAGGAACTACCAGAAGAGGGTCGCCATCATAACATGGCGCTCAATATCACAGTTAACTGCCAGGACGATGCTTTAGCCAGCATCCTGGTAGACACAGGGTCAGCCCTGAATGTTATGCCGAAGTCTACTTTGATGCAATTATCATTCAAAGGCCCTCCGATGAGAATTAGTGAGGTCGTCGTCAAAGCATTCGACGGATCTAGAAAAATGGTTATCGGCGAAGTTGATCTTCCCATAACTATTGGTCCTCACACTTTCCAAGTCACTTTCTAGGTCATGGACATTCGGGCAACGTACAGTTGTTTATTAGGAAGACCTTGGATACACCAAGCTGGAGCGGTTACGTCAACCCTCCACCAAAAGCTAAAGTTCGTCAAGAACGATCAACTTGTCACAGTTTGTGGGGAACAAGCCTTGCTTGTAAGCAGCTTATCATCATCTACTGGTATAGAACCTGAGGAGTTTATTGGAACTCAGTTCCAAGCACTGTCGGTGAGCAAGAACAATCAGTTCAAAGGAGAAACCTCGATTTCCTCATACAAAGATGCTATCACAGCGGTCGAGAGTACCGATACAACCGGATGGGGACAGCTTGTCATTCCTATTGACAATAAAACAAAGAAGGGTCTTGGTTTTTCTGCAACCTGTACCCAGACAGCTGCCAACGATGAAAGTCTTCATCCCCTGCAAAACTTCTTCCACAGTGGAGGTTTCCTTCACCCAGTGTCTCAAGAAGTACATGCTATCAATGAGGAAGATCCTTCCAACACAGATAAAGAGTGGAAGTCCTACCTTAACGAGGACGGTTATATGTCTCAGGAAGAGGTGCCTATACCATTTTGCTATCCCGCACAGAGTCCAAGATTTATACCAAGGTCAGACGTCGAAATGATATACGGGGACAACTTTGATATAGAGGAAGACACTCTAATGAAAGACAACTTTGACTACAACTACCATGGCCCAATGGATGGTCTGCCAATGTGGCAACCTTATCCAGGAAACTTGGGGCAAGAAAGTCAACTGAGTAATGAAACTCAGCTGAGCATCATTGAACAGAATACCTGTGTCCCCACCATGTCATGGGATCAACACTCAGGTTATTCAGAAACTACTCAACATGAAGATGAATTCGCAATGTTTGCAGGACTTGAATTCATCAACTATGCTTTTCCCGAGGTCAACGTCATCGAGAGGGGTGACTTCTCCAGTTCCAAAGAAGTTTGGGATACCTTGGGACAACCTAGTGGAAAATACAACTTTATGGTCAAGTACACTGCGCCCGAACGCTCTCGTATCAGGCTCGAAGACATCCAGTCAACTGGATGGGGAGATATAGTTGAGAGCACAAACGCTATGCATAATACAACTGAGGAATTCTCCTACGACAACTCTGCCTGGGAGACAGATTCCAATGATCCTGCTCCACCAAAAATCAGCGTCATTTCTGAAGACAAATCAAGGAAGGTACCAGACTTTGTGATTCACCGAGGAGTTCGCCGCCAATAGGTTGCTGTCGAGGTTCCGAAGGTCATTCATCAGTCAAAGTAATTGCCATCTTTAACCTTTCACCCTGCCCAGGTGAAACGGATGTTTTGATAGGGCTCGCTTTCTGTAAATTTCCCTCTTCGCTTAGCCCAAAGCGACAGAGTTTTGTTTTATAGGGTTGTAGTTTCAAGGATCGACTTGTTCATTAATTAAATAACGTCGTTCTGTAATTTCCGCATTAATTGTTGTTTTCTCTTTTTTCTTTTTCAGAAAATGGTAATCCTAAAAAATAATTCAATAATAAAAACAAGCAGTAAAAATAAAACACTGCACACACTTGCATTTTCCTCTATCTCTTCTAAACACGAATTATCACGTCATGCAGATGGCTTGTTTTAAACCCAGTTGAAACATACGATCCGATGCCTTCTCCCAACTTTGAGTTCCCGGTATTCGAGGCTGAAGAAGAAAATGACAACAAAATTCCAGAAGAGATCTCCCGATTACTCAGACAAGAGGAAAGGTCCATTGAACCTCACAAAGAGCCGTTGGAAACGGTAAACTTGGGTTCAGAGCAAGAGAGAAAAGAAATCAGGATTGGGGCACTGCTCAGTCCAACTGCCAGAGAGAGTTTGATAAAGCTTCTCAAAGAATTCCCCGATGTATTCGCCTAGTCCTATCAGGATATTCCAGGGTTGGATACCAGCATCGTGGAACATCATTTACTGTTAAGATTGGAATGTCCGCCAGTAAAGCAAAGGTTGAGACGCACTCACCCGGACATGGCCATCAAAATCAAAGAGGAGGTACATAAACAGATTGATGCGGGTTTCCTCGCCACATCAGAATATCCTCAATGGTTAGCCAACATCGTACCCGTTCCCAAAAAGGACGGAAAGGTCAGAATGTGTGTAGACTACAGAGACCTGAACAAGGCTAGTCCAAAGGACAACTTTCCTTTACCACACATTGACATGCTGGTTGACAGTACAATAAAGTTCAAAGTTTTTTCCTTCATGGATGGATTCTCGGGCTATAACCAGATCAAAATGGCGCCGAAAGACATTGAGAAAACTTTGTTCATTACCCCATGGGGTACCTTTTGTTACAAGGTAATGCCGTTCGGTTTGAAGAATGTCGGGGCAACCTATCAAAGGGCCATGACTACTCTCTTTCATGACATGATACACAAGGAAATCGAGGTATATGTCGATGATATGATTGCAAAATAATAAACAGAGAGTGAGCACGTTGAACATCTGTCAAAATTGATCGAACGTTTAAGAAAGTTCAAGCTCCACTTGAATCCCAACAAGTGCACCTTCGGTGTCCGTTCAGGGAAACTACTAGGGTTCATCGTCAGCCAGAAAGGGATTGAGGTTGATCCTGACATGGTCAAGGCCATTCAAGAAATGCCTTCTCCGAAAACTGAAAAACAAGTCAGAGGATTCCTGGGACGTTTGAACTACATCTCCAGATTCATATTCCTTATGACCGCCACATGTGCGCCGATTTTCAAATTACTCAAAAAGAACCAGGATTGCGTTTGGTCAAAGGACTGCCAAACTGCCTTCGACAATATCAAGGAATACTTGTTGAACCCACCAATTCTATCACCTCCAGTGGAAGGAAGACCACTGATCATTTACCTCACAGTTCTAGAGGACTCAATGGGATGTGTACTTGGCCAACAAGATGAAACTAAAAGGAAAGAGTCTGCCATTTACTATCTAAGCAAGAAATTCACCGACTGTGAAACTCGGTACACGATGCTTGAGAAAACTTACTGTGCTTTGGCTTGGGCAGCCAAACGTCTTCGCCAATACATGATTCGTCATACTACTTGGTTGGTCTCCGAAATGGATCCAATCAAATACGTTTTCGAAAAACCTGCTCTCACGGGAAGGATTGCCCGTTGGCAGATGTTGTTATCAGAATATGACATAGAGTATCACGCTCAGAAAGCCGTTAAAGGAAGTATTTTAGTCGATCATTTGGCTCATCAACCGATTGACGATCAAGAATCAGTCGGGTTTGACTTCCCAGACGAAGATGTCATGTATCTAAAAATGAAATATTGCGATGAACCGTTACCCAGTGAAGGGCCAGAACCAGGTTCCCAATGAGGACTTATTTTTGACAGAGCAGTTAACCATTACGGAAATAGAATTGGGGCAATCATTGTTACCCCTCAGGGTACCCACATTCCTTTCACTGCTCGACTTACGTTCAAATGTACGAACAACGAGGCCGAATGCGAAGCTTGTATTATGGGTCTCGAGGAAGCAATTGATTTAAGGATCAAAACCTTGGACGTATATGGCGACTCAGCCCTGGTTATCAATCAGATAAAAGGAGATTGGAACACATACCAATCAGGACTGATTCCTTACAAGGACTACGCAAGAAGGTTGCTACCTTTCTTCAACAGAGTTGAGTTTCATCACATCCCTCGTGATGAGAATCACATGGATAATGCATTAGCCACTATCTCTTCCATGATTAGCGTAGGTCAATGGAATGACATACCTAAGATCGACATAATGCGCCTTGAATGGCCCGCTTACATCTTCGCGATTGAAGCAGTCCTAGACGACAAACCTTGGTATCACGATATCAAATGCTTCCTTCAGAAAAAAGAATACCCATCTGGGGCACTCAGAAAAGACAGAAAGACCCTCAGAAGATTGGCTGGAAACTTCTTCCTGGGCGGTGACACTCTTTATAAGAGGAATTTTGACATGGTCTTGCTCCGATGCATCGACAGACCAGAAGCAGACATGCTTATGAAAGAAATTCATGAAGTATCCTTTGGCACTCATGCCAACGGACACACAATGGCGAGAAAAATTCTCAGAGCAGGGTACTACTGGTTGACCCTGGAATCCGACTGCTACAAGTACATGAGGAGGTGCCACAAGTGTCAGATATACTCCGACAAAATTCATGTACCGCCATCACATCTCAAAGTTCTTTCTTCCCCGTGGCCTTTTTCCATATGGGGAATCGACATGATTTGCTTGATCGAACCTAAGGCTTCAAACAGACATCGGTTCATCCTAGTAGCCATTGACTACTTCACCAAGTGGGTCGAAGCAGCGTCATACGCTAATGTAACCCGACAAGTGGTGGTCCGATTTATCAAAAACAATATCATCTGTCGTTATGGTGTTCCAAGCGAGATCATTACTGATAATGGATCTAACTTGAACAACAAGATGATGAAAGAGTTGTGCGCAAAGTTCAAGATTGAACACCATAACTCATCTCCCTACCAACCCAAGATGAACGGAGCGGTAGAAGCGGCTAACAAGAACATCAAGAAGATCGTTCAAAAGATGGTTGTAACCTACAAAGACTGGCACGAGATGCTACCCTCTTCACGGTTATCGCACATCTGTCCGCACTTCAACAGGGGCTACCCCTTTCTCTCTAGTATATGGCATGGAAGCAGTGCTCCCCATAGAAGTAGAGATCCCGTCAATCCGAGTATTGATGTAAACTAAGCTTACAGAAGCTGAATGGTGTCAAAGCTGACACGAAGAACTGAATCTGATCAAGGAGAAGCGAATCACGGCACAATGCCATGGTCAGCTGTATCAACAGAGAATGAAGAGGGCGTTCGACAAAAAGGTCTGACCCCGAATCTTCAGGAAAGGAGACCTTGTGCTCAAAAAGATACAATCATTTCTCACTGATTCCCGGGGCAAGTGGACTCCGAATTATGACGGCCCCTATGTGGTCACGAAAGCTTTATCAGGCGGCACCTTGAGACTTGCAACCATGGACGGAGAGGAATTTGCCTACCCCACAAATGTTGATGTAGTCAAGAAATACTTGGGCCTAAACTAAAAAAAAAAGAAAAAAAAGCGTCTCGATGGACTGAAAACCCGAAAGGGCGGTCCAGGAAAAAGTTAGAGACAAAATAAAAAAATCATCCTGATGGATTGGAAATCTCATAGTACAATCCAGGCAAAAATTAGGGATAGTGGCAAGTAACTATGTTCAACAGAGGCGAATCCCTTAGCAGCAGCAGTTACATCATCTGTCAGGAAAACTCCGGTCAAGGTCATCTTCGACAGAAGCTCAGGATGCCCAGAATTCAAAGTTGGTAGAAGGATAGTGGTCGTTATGTTTCAACGTAGCCCTTTTCCCTGTAAATTACCATTTTCTAACTTTCTAGTTACTCTTTGGAATCACACGTCTGGCTGATCTCCATCTTATCAATAAAATTTGAGCCCTTGTGCTTTTGTTTGTAATCCTTATTTGTTTTAGCTTTACAAAACGACGTTGTTAACATGATTAACGATTCTTGAAATAAAACAAAAATGAATTTACTTGTAAAACTTTTTCTGCTATTAAAATAAAGTTGGCAATTTCTTTTGACTGTTGAACATCAGAAGAATCTCGGTCGCTTCTCCAGAAGTAATCGAACCTCAAAGTGCAGAATCAAAGTACTCCTTCTACGCCAGTACGCCTGAATGAAGGATCAACTGTGTCAGAGACCTTGTTTCATCTGACACACCTCGGCAGAGTGCTTACCTCCTAAGCCCGACCAACGGTAGCTCCCAACAGGGACTATCTCTGCTAAGCAAGGTGGAATTGCTATCTTGAACCAGCGATATTTCTACATGCCCCGCGATGGCCGAGTATCCAGTCATGTTCACCCGTCAGTTTGTATGTCGCGTCAGTTTTGTCAGCATAAACATACATACATCATGCATTATTGATTTTCATTCACATTTCATATTGCATCACTATCACTCTAGTCGGTCTAGTCCCCTAGTGATAACAGTCCTCTCAATTGAGTTGTCAGTTCTTGCCTCGTCAGGGAACGCTGTGCTTGAACAATCTCGCCTCCGGTGTATCTCTAGATTAGAGTCGGTCCTCGACCACTTTGATAACTTGAACCTCTGAAAAGCTAGAGAAGCTTTCTACAAATGTCACTCTTCGCCATTGAAGATGATATCCTTGCTTTCCTGGATTAAGGAAAATCCCCAGAGAAAGCCTCAAAAGCAGAGATTTGGCAGTGCAGCTGCCTTTCTCTGAAAGACCACTGATGAAAAGGTCATCGGTACCTCAAAATTGGACCCCATCATATGGCATTTCTCCGAGAAGATCCCGAGAAAAGTATGATGTAAGATCCCAAGCGACAGCAGTCTCCCAAGAGACCTGCTTTCCCCCAGTAGAAATAAATGGCGTCTCCAATAGAGAAGTTTGTGCACCTCTACAACTCAGACGACTGGGTTCCCCAGCGAGTCTGACATCAAAGTTTTCCCATCAAATGGCATCTCCCCAGGAAAATTCGGCGGGAAGTTTGAGGAAAACCGCTACAAATAGCATCCCTTGACAATTAAGTTTATTGACAAAAGAAACTAAGACCAGTTCCTTGGTAGGAAAGCAGGATCGAAGGGAAGTTTATTTCAGAAACTAAGACCAGTTCCTTGGTAGGAAACCATGATCGAGGGGAAGTTCATCTCAAAAGAAAACTGAGACCAGTTCCTTGGTAGAAAACCAGGATCGAGGGGAAGTTTACCTTTTCTAAGCATCATTGCTTGGCAAATGAAGATGAATGCACAAGCTGCCATTCATAGCCATCAAAATTTCGGGTATTCCGATATTTAATCCTCTTGCACCCCGAATGCCCGAATACCTTCGTCATTCACACCTTCGGGTTCAAGAAGATTAAATAGGGGAATCTGTCATACCCCAAATTTTGACCACTAAGATTTCCCATCATTGTGCAAATCATCATCACAATATGGATGAACCATCATGCCTCATCAAATGCCTCAAGGGTTGTTGAGCATTCACTACAGTCAAAATTAGGGTTTCAATCCCTCTCTGAGTGCTTAGACAAAGGATCAATCAAGGAATGACATGATCTTCAACTTGTCTAACCTCTCAAACATTCACAATGGATCAAGAGTACTCCCACTTCAAGGATTAAGCACAAGGTTGCTCCCTTCTAGGTGGATCAAGCTCCAAGATCGCCAGTGTCACCAAATTAGGGTTTTGGTCGACCAGGGCCTCCAGATGGAAATTTTTCATCTGGGAACAAGCTAATGGTCCAAAATATAACCTAATATACTCCATGGAACCTCATGGACCCAATCATCAAGTCAATTTGGCATCAAGGGATGCATACATAAAAAATCAGGAATTAAGGTTTCTTGACCTAATTCACCCCTAAGTTGACTTTTAGGGCAAATCATGAGCCAAGACCTCAAGACATGATTTGAGGGTCTCTAATGAACTATGTTGATCCATTTGGAACAATGGATTAATCCAAGAAGCTTGAGCAACAAGTCTCAATTTCATCTGCACCACAATTAGGGTTTTAAGGAAAAAGTCAACTGTAACTTTGACTTTTGCCAGGACATGCTCCCAAACCCTAATACATGATTGAATATACCCTATGACACCCATGGAACATGTCCATCAAGTTTGATTTAGGTCAAGGACATGATTTCCTGAAGAATTGCACAGTTTGGAATTCATCTGATAAAAAGTCAACTGTGCACAAAAGTCAACTTTGACTTTTTGAGATTTTTCACCAAAATGGATTTTTAACCCTAAAATGATGTTAATGTGTGATTTGAATCATCATTCATCAAGAAAAATCAAGAAAAGTTGGATAACTTGTAAAAGGGGTAACCATAAAAAATTAGAAAATTTTCTAAGTTAAAAATAAAGTGGCTAGGGTACCAACTTTGGAGGATCATAACTCCTAAACCACAAAGCCATTTTTCCTCATCCAAAGATGGATTTGTAGCCCTCATTACCTTCTACAAAAACTTCAACTACAAGTCATTCCAATTCATTAAGGATTTTGAGTTATGGAGTTATCAAAATGGTTGAAAAATGAAAATGTCACTTTTTCCAACACTTAGTGAAATTTTCACTAAGTCCAAATCTGTCTTCATTTTTTTCCAAATGTAGGGGGATTTTTCACTTGGATTCAAAAGAGATCAAAACCAAACATGTTCAAACAGTTGTTGTATCATGTAAGGGCTTTCCAAAATGGCCAAGAACATTACCAAATTCAATTTGAGTCATGAGATATGACATTGGCAAGTTGCCTTGCTGAAATCTGCCAAGGCAAGGCAGATTTTGCACTTTTGGTCGATTTGCCAAAATCAGCCAAATCCAAATGCTCCTATCCACTTGGACACATCTGAGGATTGAATCTAAAGGGGACAATCACTGAGCCAAGCCTCCAAAGTCCTTGGAACAAGAAAAAACATGTTGAACCTAGAATTGCCAAAATAGGGACAAGACTCCAAATTTGGATTGGAGCATTCAATGGAAGCATCAAGGTGGCATGGACTGAGCCATTTTCATTTGAATTTAGTCAAGACTTATCCAAGACCAAGTGAACCATCAGCCTGTGCCCTAACCTCTAGTCAATGGCTAGAGGAGACTTGAACTTCCATTCGCCAACATTGAACAAACCTACTCAGCAGTTGCCATTCACTATTCCTTGCAAAACAAACTTGCTCTACTATAAATATAGCTCAATTGTGATCAGTTTGAGTACACCAAAGCCATCAAACATATGCTTTCCTCAAAATCTCTTATTTCACTTCAATTTTGCCTTCTAAGGCAAGTCACTATCGGGTTTTGAGTTTGAGAGCTTTTCCAATCAAACCAATCACTCAAACACCTCACATACATCATATAGAAGTGATCCAAACACTCACATAACATCTGGAACACTAATTTCACAAAATCACCAGCCAATTGCTCAAGTTCATGACAGTTTTGCAGTTGAGGTGCCATCCTCAATTCCAAACCATTTCAATACATTCCAAGCACTCAGACACATCACTTGGCACCTAGGGAAGCTATCCACATCATTGGAACCAAGATGTAACACCTCCAACACCAAACACGATCACCAGCTGCAAGTGGTAAGCATGAGCTCTTCTAACTCTATGATCCATGCAATTTTTGCTGCACAATAATTTGGCCATATGTTCATAATCATGCATGGAATGTTTCCCCTCAATTAATTACATTGTTTGAATCGTGTATCAAAAATCCTACCCTTCATGCAGAAATTAGGGTTCTTGAGGATTTTTCATGATTTCTTGTTATATGTTTAATTTAAATGAAATTAATTGACATAGACATGATCGTGAGGTTCAGACGAGCATAATGATATGTGGATTGCATGTTATAATCAAGTATTCAGTGAGATTGGAGAGAAAATGCAAATCTGAGAATCTCAGAACACGCGCGTGTTCTTCAGCTTGTTCTTGGCGCCATTTTTTCAAAATTTGAATATTTGAATTTTGTGATTTTATTTAATTGATTCAAATATTAATTTCTCTCTGAGTTTTAATGATTTTGAGTTGATTCTTTTTTTAATAATTCACAAAAATGTTAAAATATTTTATTTTCCCAAAAAATCCCAAAAATATTATTTATTTCATATAATTGATATTTTTGCAAAGAATTAATATTTTAATTGTTTTTGACATTTTAAATATTTTTTCTACATTGATTTTGCAATTTTTAATTCCTTCTAATTATTTTTTAGGTCAATACTTAATTTTTGAAGCATTAATCCAAGATTACAATTTGTTTTCCATATGTTAAACAATTTTGATCATTTTAATTGAATTTTTATTCAATTAAATACATTTTTGAAAACAAATTAGGGTTTTTGGATTAATTCAACCCTCATAAATCATTTTCAAAACATTTTGGGCCTCTAATAGAGTGTAAGACCCAATCCTTTTTTTTTTGACGAAATCATTTTTGGGCCTCAGTGTATTGTATAAGTCCCGATACCGTCAAAACCAAACGGCGCGATCGTCGCCTTTTTGAAAAAATAACCTTGGGCCTCTCCTTGAGCTATAAGACCCATTCAAAACTTTTGGGCCTCTATTAGAGTGTAAGACCCAACCCCCTTGTACAGAAAACATTTTGGGCTTCATTCGTTGTATAAGTCCCTCTGTACATTTTCAAATAAACGACGCGATCGTCGCCTTTTCAAAACAACCCTGGGCCTACCCTCTAGTAGTAAGACCCATTTCTTTTCTTAAAATACACTTGGGCCTCTAATAGAATGTAAGACCCAATCCCCTTTTAAACCTTTTGGGCCTCACTTATTGTATAAGTCCCTCCGCGTTAAAAGAAAACCTCGGCGCGATCGCCATTTTTTAACGAAAAAATCAATTGGGCCTACCCTCGTGTTATAAGCCCCACTCTTTCTCTTTAAACTTTTTGGGCCTCTATTAGAGTGTAAGACCCAACCCCCTTGTATAGAAAACATTTTGGGCCTCAGTCACTTGTATAAGTCCCTCTGTACAAATTTAAACAGTGCGTTCACTGATAAAACCCTGGGCCTCTCCTTGAGCTGTAAGCCCCAAATCTTTCTTTTTCAAAGCACTTTCTCCTTTGATTTTGAATATACTGTTGTTTTCAATCTTTCTGTGTTGAACAACAAACCAAACAGCATGGAATCTCTACAACCGAGTAAGTGCTTATTGCTTTCATTTACCGCTTTCATATACATATAACTGTATATTGGGGCTGTTTCACTGTAAGTCTTCTTTCATAAACTCATATCAATTGTGTAATAATAGTATAGATATTTAGAGTTTCCCCGGCAACTACGTTTAAGCCCGTTGATCACTCTTAGAAATAGTCTAAACTAGATCCCCATAGGATTACCAGACACAGTCTTCCCTCCTCTTGGGGTTAAACAATATGGAGATATGAAAGGCAGCATTCCCTGTGAACCTTTTCATAGACTGTCACCTTTAGAAGTTGTCAAAGAAACTCTATTCCCCAGAGATGATCTCTTCTCCGTGAATTGCATCTCTTGAGTTTCTTCCAAATTCTCGAACTTTCCTAACTTTGATCTATTCTTGGTGAATAGCATTGCCTTGAATTTCTCGGGGTTTGGGGACCCACAGGCTTCTTAAAAGCACTTGTCAAGAAACTCTATTCCCCAAAGATGATCTCTTCTCCGTGAATTGCATCTCTTGAGTTTCTTCCAAATTCTCGAACTTTTCTGACTTTGATCTATTCTCGGTGAATAGCATTGCCTTGAATTTCTCGGGGTTTGGGGACCCATCGGCTTCTTAAAAACACTTGTCAAGAAATTCTACTCCCCAGAGATGATCTTTTCTCCGTGAATGGCATCTCTTGAGTTTCTTCCAAATTCTCGGACTTTCCTGGCTTGATCTATTCTTTATGAATAGTATGTCTTGAATTTCTCGGGGTTTGGGGACCCATCGGCTTCTTAAAAGCGTCGGCCTCCTCTTGGGCATTGTACAAGGACCCACAGGCTTCCTAAAAGTAACCCCACCTCCTCTTGGGCTTAGTACAAGGACCCTACTGCTTCTTAGAAGTATTCACAGCCTCCTCTTAGGCTTCGTATAATGATCTCTTCCTCAGGGAATGATAGCCTTCTCTTGGGCTTCGTACAAGGACCTCTCGGCTTCTTAAAAGTTTCCAGCCTCCTCTTGGGCTTCGTACAAATTGTCCCGACGACCTCCTAGAGGTATAGGAACAGAACTTAGTCAGCTTCATAGAGCAGTCCTTTCAAAGAGTCTACTACTATTTCTTAAAGCATAGTACAAAAGATGAAACTCTAGACTTGGACAGTCTAATCTCCTTGAGTCTCAAAGACATTCTCAAGTGACCCCTTCTTTAAATAGGAAGGAAACCCGTAGACTCGGACAGTCTCAAATACCCTTCGGACTTCCCCTTTCCTTAAAGAACAGGAATAACCCAGATCCTTGAATCAAATCCTTGAGTACAGTGTTACTCATATAAGAACTAATTTTCTCTTTAAAAATCAGTATACTGGACCTGTCACTTAACTGAAACAGTCACCATAGCCTCCTCTTGGGCTTCGTACAATGATTCTCCCCGGCGGAGTCAAACAACGTTTAGCCTCTCTCTCGGGCTTTGTACGAGACACATAAGAGACTCCCTCGTTGAGTCAATCACCCCTTTCGCCTCCATCTCGGGCTTTATACGAGATACAAAAAGTTTTTTATTGAGCCAAACAAACAACAGCCTCCACTCAAGCTTGTGCGAGATACAAAAACACTCTCTTGTTGAGTATAAAAAGATCCTCTTGTAGGATCAACCCCTTTTAGCCTCTCTCTCGGGCTTTGTACGAGACACATATTAGCCTCCTCTTAGGCTTTATATAAGAAAACCACTAGTTAATCCAATTAACCTTTTAGCATCAAAGTTGTACCTCGTTCACAGTACACAAACATCAACAACTCCTTCCATCTAATCGCTGTAAACGGCAAGCCTCTGGATCATCTACATCCATGCCACTGTCCCTCTTTTAGCATGAGAAATTCCTAAGGAAAGATAGCATTGCTCTACACTGAGTTAAAGTCTTCTCCTTCAAGTTAAAATCCCCTATAAAGGATATTATGGCATTGCTAGGATCCGCGTATCCCGGTTTAAGTAAGTCTCCTTTATAAACAGTTGTGACATACAACCCCCCCTTTAGAGATGACAAATTCTCTCCAAAAGTCAAACCTTTAGCTTCACATCTTGGGCTTTGAACAAGATACAAATCACCTTTCGCTTCACGTCTTGGGCTTTGAACAAGACACCAAAAACACCCATTTCCTCCCATAGAATAGGAGGAACTACGAATGCTCTGATTTCCCTATTTCAGTAAACGGGAATACGTAGGCATAAGATTGAAAGAAAAATCTTAGCGAGCACACTAAACAAAAACCCAAAATCCCATACTCTCATGTATATCAGTCCTTACATCCTAACCCTTGTTCCCCGCTATAAAGTCCTAGAAAGAAGAAAACCGTATTGGTGAAAATACAAAATAACCAGTACAAGGGCCCCCCCACATTGATAGCATCCGTAACCTAACAGACCGCTGTTTAAACTCAGTATGCAAAGCAGGGTTAATTGGAGACATCTATTTCCCTTCCTTAATCAGCTTAAATAGGATAAAAAATGAATCGACCTGTAGTAAACTAAACCGCAGAGAGCGACCAGCGCTTAAGAACCGCGTCCAAAATTGCACGCTACAGTGACCTGCATCTTCATGCCCTCCATCTGCTAAGTTAGATCCGCCATATCAAGCTCTATATGCTCAGCAAAGTTAATTTACTGTTGGTTGCCGCGATCCACAGCAACTCTGATGTCCTCGTGCTGGCACTGCAAATTTTGGAGCAGCAAGTCATGCTCTGCCTCCCTGTCATTCCAAAACCGTAGTTCGGACAAAAAATCATCTAAACTGCTCCAGATGGCGACATAGTCGTACTCTTCCCGAGGGTGGTAAGTACCTGAAAATTGGTTAGAGAAGGTGGGTGCAGTGTGTACTCTATGACTCGGCCCTGGGATGTTAGCATTGGCACGGGGCAAGGCTGTTGTGCAAATCCCATGGTCTCAGTATATGCCCTATTCACAGCTTCATCATCTAAGTTCGGGGCCTCAGTGTCAAATAGCCAATTTGTGCTAACGCGCACATTAATGGGTGATGCACAGGGTAATTCTATACTTCTCACCTCCCTGTTCCGGATTGAAATTCTGGCATATGCAGACAGCAGATGTCCTAACACAAGTCAAGACATTGTGCTACATAATCATTTAAACTAGGAGGTGCAACAGCAGACTGATACCTTGAATATCAGACCTGTATCCTCACAGATGTCACGACATCTGATCCAACATGTCAGTCAAGAACATTAACAAAACTGTAAATTGAAGAATGTTAAATAAGACAGTAATTGTTAACCCAGTTCGGTGCAATTCACCTACATCTGGGGGATACCAATCCAGGATGAAGACTTCACTATCTGTAGAACTGTTACAAACCTAAACTCCCCCGTTTACAACTTTATACCTAACATCTACCCAATGAATATCTTTATCAAGGCTAAACTCAACCGTTTACAACCTTGATATGAGATACCCCACTCACATCCTAATCATAACCTGTGATATCTCTGTCTTCTGCCAATTCAGAACTGTCGCGGTTTCTTGACTTTCAAGCTATCTTGGACTTTCTTCAAAGCTTCGTCCAAGAACAATACAACAACCATTACCTGCAGGCTTCTGGTTGTGTCCTTGTACCTATGCCTTCCATTTTGCATCCCATATTACAGAATGGAGACTTACAACTCCTAAGAGAGCCAACAACTCTTAAACCCTAAACCCTTATTCATCACAAAGGAACTAGGTTACAAAGTTACAAGCGATACAAAAGGTACAGTCGCTTTTTTTTAACCCTAGGTCTAAGTCTCCTTATATAGTCTTCTGTTGTCTTGGGCTTTTAATTTTTTGCTCCTGTGTTTCCTTGATTCGGTCCTTAATTCTTGCAACAGATTAAAACCTGCTAACATACCAAGTCAGTCAGGATGTCGAGACATTTCCTTCGACGTCTTTTTCTTCTGCAGATTCTTCAAGTTTATCATCAGAATGTTTTAGAAAAATTTAGTCAAACACCAGGTGCTTTCAATCTCCCCCTTTTGACAAGTTTTGGCTAAAACAAACTTTATCTTTTGCATTCTGCAAACAACAAGGCACCTTCATCAAGACTCCTTATCTTGAGAATTGATTGGAGCTAAGGTCTGAGACAGTCTCCCCCTCAACACATTCTCCTTTCTTTCAAGAGAGGTCTTGAGAACCAGAAGACTCCTCCAGAAAAGAAACAGCAGTTTTAGGTTTCGTAACACTGAGAGCATAGGTTGCGTAACTCAGGTCACAAGACACAACCTGCTTCACAACTCAGATCACAAGACACAAGGAAAATAAGATTGTTAAAATGACAGAACATCTTAACCAATATTCTTGCAAAACAACTGCAGAAATGTACCCAATCTCAAGCAACAGCAGAAAACCATTCTCCCCCTTTTTAGCCAAAACTTGGCAAAAGCGACCAAGGCAGCTCCAAACCCAGACACAACACACCCAGATTTTGAAGAACCCCATCTGTCACTAAAAGGAATGTTGAGACTAAGAAGAATTGATACAGTCTTATTTATAGCCAAGCACTTTCCCTAGGAAGTAATGAACTACAGAAAAAAACTCTGGTCCATTCAAAGATCCATTAACCGAAGAAAATCACTCCACTAAATGCTCACCGGCCAAGACTGTTGACTGTTTCTTCTTTTAAGAACACCGACCAATAAACCCATTACATGCAAACATGTTTGACACCAATGTCCTGACATTGTGTCAGACATTGTCTATTCTTCATAAGAGCTTTTCTGATTTTGGTCTTTACAAAGATTTCTTCATAAATTTTGATCACAGTCTGCAGAGAAAAATAAATTCTCCCAAACTCATCAATGATTCTTAAGCATCCAATAAGAACCATTCAGGTATGCATTGCTAAGTTTCCCACAACTTGCAACAATACTCTAATGTCAAGACATCCTTCTTGACATCTCAGTTTGCTTGACGCACAAATGCAAACTGGAATTTTCAACAATAATGTCAAGCCATCCTCCTTGACATCTCAGTTTGTTTGACGCACAAATGCAAACTGGAACTTCAACAATAATGTCAAGCCATCCTCCTTGACATCTCAACTTGCTTGACGCACAAATCCAAGCTGGAACTTCATCTCATATCAAGAGGTCTCTCCCCCTGACTAAGGTAACTGGTGCTCCTCCACTAAACACCCAAGCTAATGACTGGAAAACATATGACGCATCTTCATGTATTTAAGAGTGCACCCTCTGTTCAACACACCTGCTGAACACAACCATTAACTCTTTATTGTTCCCTCTGACAAGAAACAATAATCACTCACACATGATCAATGTCATGCATCCTGTGAGCACGTGTATACCAGCCATAACAAACTCTTGGCTTGAGATCAAAGTCCCATTGATCCCCCTCATTCCACAACCATCTTATACACAACAAGAACTCCTCTTGAATTCTCATGTATAGATATCCAGCTGCTTGAGGCACAAACCAATTGAATCAGAATGCTTCACATTCCTCAAAGAGACGCACAGGGCCCCTTAGTTTGTTATAATGATGTCAACTATCGTATGCATGCTCCAGAACTTCACAGCTGCTAAACTGATCCACTACTAGCTTTACTTGCTCCAAGGGTTCCAATGTCGTATGCAAGATTTTCCACTGACCTCACCAGGCCAGCATTAATGACAAACACCCTGCAATCCAAGACAGTCATTCCTATCATTCTCCCGTATGATAACCTGGAATACTTCTGATTTTTGGTGAATCTCCACTTCTGAACGCATTCAGGAAACATACTTCCATGCAATCAACACATGATCCACTTCAGTCTTCAAAAACACTTGCATCCTCCTTCCAAGGAACCCTTATACTCCATCATTCTCCCGGATGATCATGTAGATACTTCTTGGACACGATGCAAGTAACCAGTTCATCACAGAACCTGAAATCCTTCACCAAGGATAACTAACCCAAGGATGTTCTAACATCTGTTAGGACATCTTCAGCATATCGCAGACACCACACACTATGGTTCTTGATATGCTCCACCCATGGACTTACTATCAGCATATTAATCCACACCTAAGATCTTCACACAACACTAAGCCACCAGCTTGAACAAAGAAGACTTCAGAAACCCAAAGAGAAATAAACTCTCAACCACCAAGAATGTATGCTTCCATTCTCAACCCAAAACTTCTGACACAAGCTCCTAGAGAACCAGGACCTTCAAACAATTTCAACTAACTACTCTTTTACAAAAGAGCAATTAGTTTCAAGCATCCTTCTTGAACGCACATTGTGAAACCAATCAAATGCCACCTTTTAATTGACCTCACTCATCTTCAGAATTCCCACAAGATACCTTGATCTACTAATGAAATCAGATCTTCAAGTCACACGAACTACTTGCTCTATAGCAAGACATCTTAGATCCACCATGCTTCTTAGTCATGTAACATCTTCTCATCCACAGCTCCCGCAAACTGCATGAGATAGACCTTTTTGAAGAATCCATCATTTCCATTCTCCTGTAGATCACCTTATCTTAAGCTGATGTGCCACATCACCAGCTGAGACTTCTGATGTTAAGCTAGATGTCAAAACGTTACGACATCCAACTGTTGAATTCAGCTCTTCCTTCTGCCACTTAGAAGAACCTCCTCCCTTTGCAAACTGCCACTTATCCTCGACCTTCACAAACAGAGCAAACACTATGCTCGACCTTCACAAACAGAGCAAACACTATGCTCCAAAGCACCTGGATTAGAAATAAACTGATCCAAGTTGTAACCATCAAGATTATGATGTGTTCATAGTCTTCCATCCCCATCTTCAACAACATCACCATCTGGACAAGTCATTCACAATACTTTCCAGGAACAGATGCTAAGCCAATAATCCAAGGTCGACACCTAGGAGACTTTTGAGCGAATGTAGAACCCCTCCCATGATTCTCCAAGCCTCTGATGAAAAGATGTTAAATCATCTGACAGAACATCCTCAATCTTGACTTTCAAGGATAATCAATTAAATACATGTGGATTCTACAAATAGCAATTGATCTTAAATCCTTGTACACTGACTCTTCTTCACTGCTGTAGCTGAGCTCCACCAGACCATGTCATGAACACTTATAAAGTATTCAATCTTTTTGCAAGTATCTTCTTCAATGACAATGTTGAAATACCAAGGCTGCCACCCTTGACTCAAGTAACTAAGACTTTCTCTGAACAAGTCTTATTTACCTCAACAAATCTTCAATCAGATTTGATTCACTCTTAGGGTCAAGAGAGATGAATCCTTCCTTGCTGTTTTTGGATGGTGAAAATAAATCACCTCCACGTTCTTTAGATTGTGTCTTAAGGAAACACCTTCTAGTCAGAAGAGTAACTAGAAGACTCTAGATACACGACATAGATGTCTTTATGAGTGGAATTGAGAGAATTCTCAAGTATCTTTGACAACCTAGCCGACCAAACATTTATCAAACTCCTAGAGGAAGAACCTGATAAACTTTCACTCAACTCCTCTCCTCTTCAACTGACTCCAAACTGCACTAAGAAACCAAGCTTCCAAGTGCCAAGTCACCATACCAGATATCTAACCACAACTCCCTTTACTCCATTGCTCCCGACTTTGGAATAAAAGAATGCAGATATCTTCAAACATAGAGACCAACGATTGAGACCTTCCACCAACTGTCTTCATTAACAACTCCAGAATCCCATAATTCTAGAGCTCTTCCATCAGAAACACATGTAGCGGAACCACCAAGGAATAGATCCTGCTTGGCCTAATAAGATGTCACAACATCTTATAAGACACACCAACAAGAGAACTATCCACTTCTCCTGTAGTTGTTGTAGAATCTCCTCAGCAACATGAACAATCTCCAGGTTGCTCCCTTCGATCCAAGACATTCATCTCATCCATTAATACCCTTGGGTATGTTTGAATTGATTGATCTAATCTCCAAAACTCCTCCTTGTTTAAATGCCAGAAAGTATCTCCCAAAGATCTCATCCAGAACCAGACAAGATGCCAGCTTTGATACCAATTGAAATTCTGGCCTATACAGACAGCAGATGTCCTAACACAAGTCAAGACATTGTGCTACATAATCATTTAAACTTGGAGGCGCAACAAGAGACTGATACCTTGAATATCAGACATGCATCCTCACAGATGTCACGACATCTGATCCAACATGTCAGTCAAGAACATTAACAAAACTGTAAATTTTAGAATGTTAAATAAGACAGTAATTGTTAACCGAGTTCGGTGCAATTCACCTACATCTGGGGGACACCAATCCAGGATGAAGACTTCACTATCTGTGGAACTGTTACAAAGCAAAACTCCCCTGTTTACAACTTTATACCTAACATCTACCCAATGAACATCTTTATCAAGGCTAAACTCAACTGTTTACAGCCTTGATATGAGATACCTCACTCACATCCTAATCACAACCTGTGATATCTCTATCTTCTGCCAATTCAGAACTGTCGCGGTTTCTTGACCTTCAAGCTATCTTGGACTTGCTTCAAAGCTTCGTCCAAGAACAATACAACAACCATTACCTACAGGCTTCTGGTTGTGTCCCTGTACCTATGCCTTCCATTCTGCATCCCACATTACATAATGGAGACTTACAACTCTTAAGAGAGCCAACGACTCTCAAACCCTAAACCCTTATTCAACACAAAGGAACTAGGTTACAAAGTTACAAGCGATACAAAAGGTACAATGTCTTTTTTTTAACCCTAGGTCTAAGTCTCCTTATATAGTCTTCATTTGTCTTGGGCTTTCAATCTTTTCTCTTGTGTTTCCTTGATCCGCTCCTTAATTCTTGCAACAGATTAAAACCTGCTAACATACCAAGTCAGTCAGGATGTCGAGAAATTTCCTTCGACATATTTTTATTCTGCAGATTCTTCAAGTTTATCATTAGAATGTTTTAGCAAAATATAGTCAAACACCAGGTGCTTTCACGGATCATAAGCCTATACTTGCCGCTTGGCACATTCTTGATAAGTCGCATGTTGCGGCAGTACTCTAAATCACAAAAAGGAATGGTCAATATCTCAAGGGTAGCCAACTCATCATGCAATCCTAGACCTAAAGCTATGTGTAGCGAGCGATTTTGGACGCGGCTCTTAAGCGCTGGTCGCTCTCTGCGGTTGAGTATACTACAGGTCGATTCATTTTTTATCCTATTTTGAGCTGAATAAGGAAGGGAAATAGATGTCTCCAATTAACCCTGCTTTGCATACTGAGTTTAAACAGCGGTATGTTAGGTTACGAATGCTATCAATGTGGGGGGGCCTTTGTACTGGTTATTTGTATTTTCGCCAATACGGTTTTTCTTCTTTCTAGGACTTTCTGGCGGGGAACAAGGATTAGGATGTTAGGACTGATGCTTTTGATTGATGTATGAAGGTATGGGATTTTGGGTTTTTGATTAGTATGCTCGCTAAGATTTTTCAATCTTATGCCTACATATTCCCGTTTACCGAAACAGGGAAATCAGAGCGTTCATAGAATAGGAGGAAATGGGTGTTTTTGGTGTCTTGTTCAAAGCCCAAGACGTGAAGCGAAAGGTGATTTGTATCTTGTTCAAAGCCCAAGATATGAAGCTGAAGGGTCTATTTGTATCTTGTTCGAAGCCCAAGATATGAAGCTAAAGGTGTTGACTTTAGAGAGAACTTGTCATCTCTAAAGGGGGTCTGTTTGTCACAACTGTTGGGTGGATGACTGTAAAGTAGGATTACTTTAACCGGGATACGCGGATCTGGCAATGCCATAATTTCCTTTATAGGGGATTTTAACCTGAAGGAGAAGACTTTAACTCAGTGTAGAGAAATGCCATCCTTCCTTAGGAATTTCTCATGCTAAAAGAGGGACAGTGGCATGGATGTAGATGATCCAGAGGTTTGCCGCTTACAGGAATTAGATGGAAGGAGTTATGGATGTTTGTGTACTATGAACGAGGCACAACTTTGATGCTAAAAGGTTGATTGGATCAACCAGTGGTTTTCTTATACAAAGCCTAAGAGGAGGCTAATATGTGTCTCGTACAAAGCCCGAGAGAGAGGCTAAAAGGTTTTTGACTCAACGAGGGAGTCTTTTGGTATCTCGTATAAAGCCCGAGATGAAGGTTGTTGTTTGTTTGGCTCAATAAGAACCTTTTTGTATCTCGTATAAAGCTTGAGATGGAGGCGAAAGGGGTAATTGACTCAACGAGGGAGTCTCTTATGTGTCTCGTACGAAGCCCGAGAGAGAGGCTAAACGTTTTTTGACTCCGCTGGGGAGAATCATTGTACAAAGCCCAAGAGGACGCTGTGGTTACTGTTTCAGTCAAGTGACAGGTCTAGTATACTGATTTTGAAAGAGAAAACCAGTTCTTATATGAGGAACACTGAACTCAAGGATTTGTTTCAAGGATCCGGGTTATTCCTGTTCTTTAAGGAAGTGGGAAATCCGAAGGGTATTGAGATTTTCCGGGTCTACGGGTTTCCTTCCTATTCCTGAAGGATGCTTGAGAATGTCTTTGAGACTCAAGGAAATTAGACTGTCCAAGTCTAGAGTTTCATCTTTTGTACTATGCTTTGAGAAACAGTAGTAGACTCTTTGAAAGGACTGCTCTATGAAGCTGACTAAGTTCTATTCCTATACCTTTAGGAGGTCGTTGGGACAATTTGTACGAAGCCCAAGAGGAGGCTGGAAACTTTTAAGAAGCCGATCGGTCCTTGTACGAAGCCCAAGAGAAGGCTATCATTCCCAGAGGAAGAGATCATTATACGAAGCCTAAGAGGAGGCTGTGAATACATCTAAGAAGCCGACGGGTCCTTGTACTAAGCCCAAGAGGAGGCTAGGTGCTTTTAGGAAGCCTGTGGGTCCTTGTACGATGCCCAAGAGGAGGTCGATGCTTTTAAGAAGCCGATGGGTCCCCAAACCCCGAGAAATTCAAGGCAAGCTATTCACAAGGAATAGATCAAGTCAGGAAAGTTCGAGAATTTGAAAGAAACTCAAAAGATGCCATTCACGGAGAAAAGACCATCTCTGGGGAATAGAGTTTCTTGACAAATGCTTTTAAGAAGCCTGTGGGTCCCCAAACCCCGAGAAGTTCAAGACATGCCATTCACCGAGAATAGATCAAGCCAGGAAAGTCCGAGAATTTGGAAGAAACTCAAGAGATGCCATTCACAGAGAAAAGATCATCTCTGGGGAGTAGAGTTTCTTTGACAACTTCTACGAGTGACAGTCTATGAAAGGGTTCACCGAGAATGCTGCCTTTCATGTCTCCATATTGTTTAACCCCAAGAGGAGGGAAGACTGTGTCTGGTAATCCTATGGGGATCTAGTTTTGACTATTTAAGAGTGATCAACGGGCTTTATGCTAGACGTAGTTGCCGGGGAAACTCTAAATATCTATACTATTATTACACAGTTGATATGAGTTTATGAAAGAAGACTTACAGCGAAACAGCCCCATAATACAGTTATATGTATATGAAAGCGGTAAATGAAAGCAATAACCACTTACTCGGTTGTAGAGCTTCCATGCTGTTTGGTTAGTTGTTCAACAAAGAAAGATTGAAAAACAACAGTATATTCAAAATCAAAGGAGAAAGTGCTTTGAAAAAGAAAGATTTGGGGCTTACAGCTCAAGGAGAGGCCCAGGGTTTTATCAGTGATCGCACTGTTGAATTTGTACAGAGGGACTTATACAAGTGACTGAGGCCCAAAAAAGGTTTTCTGTACAAAGGGGTTGGGTCTTATACTCTAATAGAGGCCCAAAAAGTTTTAAGAAAGGAAATGGGTCTTACTACTCGAGGGTAGGCCCAGTTGACTTTTCGTTTAAAATGGCGATCGCGCCGAGATTTTCTTTTAACGCGGAGGGACTTATACAATAAGTGAGGCCCAAAAGGTTTTGGTTAAAAGGGGATTGGGTCTTACACTCTATTAGAGGCCCAAAAAGTTTTAAATGGGTCTTATAGCTCGAGGAGAGGCCCATGGTTATTTTTTTTAAAAAAAGGCGACGATCGCGCAGTTTGTTTTTTACGGTATCGGGACTTATACAATACACTGAGGCCCAAAAATGATTTGGTCAAAAAAAAGATTGGGTTTTACACTCTATTAGAGGCCCAAAGTGTTTTGAAAATGATTTATGAGGGTTGAATTAATCCAAAAACCCTAATTTGTTTTCAAAAATGTATTTAATTGAATATAAATTCAATTAAAATGATCAAAATTGTTTAACATATGAAAAATAAATTGTGATCTTGGATTAATGCTTCAAAAATTAAGTATTGACCTACAAAATAATTAGAAATCATTAAAAGTTGCAAAAATCAAGGTGGAAAAAATATTTTAAATGTTAAAAACAATTAAAACATTAATTCTTTGCAAAAATATCAATTATATGAAATAAATAATACTTTTGGGATTTTTTGATTAAATAAAATATTTTAACATTTTTGTGAATTATTAAAAAAAAGAATCAACTCAAAATCATTAAAACTCAGAGAGAAATTAATTTTTGAATCAATTAAATAAAATCACAAAATTAAAATATTTGAATTTGAAAGAAATGGCGCCAAGAACACACCAAGAACACGCGCGTGTTCTGGGTTTGGCCAGATTTGCATTTTCTATCCAATTTCACTGAATACTTGATTATATCATGCAATCCACATACCAATCAACTCGTTTCAACCTCACGATCATGTCTATGGCATTTAATTTCATTTAAATTAAACATATAACAAGAAATCACGAAAAATCCTCAAGAACCCTAATTTCTGCATGAAGGCTAGGATTTTTGATACACGATTCAAACAATGCAATTAATTGAGGGGAAACATTCTATGCATGATTATGAACATATGGCCAAATTATTGTGCGAGGAAATATGCATAGATTGAGAGATGACCAAGTATATGCTTACCTCTAGGCCGTGACAGCAATAGCAAATTGATTTCTGAGTTAGAGGTTTTACAGATGAGTAGTGATGATCTGAACAGCTTCCCTACACCCTATGGAGTGTGTTTGAATGCTTGGACTTGATGGAAATTGGCTGGATCACTTCATGGCATCTCAACTGCACTTTGGTTAAAACCTTGAGCAATTGACTGGTGATTCTGAGAAATCAGTGTTCCAGTTGTTGTTTAAGTGTTTGATCAGCTCATATGTGATGTATGTGAGGTGTGTGAGTGATTAGTTTGAGTGGAATTGCCCTCTAGCTCAAAACCCGATAGCTACCTTGCTAAGAAAGGCATTTTTGCCAAGAGAAAGAGATTTTGAGAAAGGCAAGTGTTGTAGGCCTTTGGTGTGCTTAAACTAATCAAAATTGAGCTCTATTTATAGTAGAGGAAGTTTGTTTTGTAAGGAATAGTGAATGGCAACTGCTGAGTAGGTTTGTTCAATGTTGGCCAATGGAAGTTCAAGTCTCCTCTAGCCATTGACTAGAGGTTATGGCACAGGCTGCTGGTTCCCTTGGTCTTGGATAAGTCTTGACTAGATTCAAATGAAAATGGCTCAGTCCATGCCACCTTGATGCTTCCATTGAATGCTCCAATCCAAATTTGGAGTCTTGTCCCTATTTTGGCAATTCTAGGTTCAACATGCTTTTTCTTGTTCCAAAGACTTTGGAGGCTTGACTCAGTGATTGTCCCCTTGAGATTCAATCCTCAGATGTGTCCAAGTGGATAGGAGTGTTTGGATTTGGCCAATTATAGCAAATCGAGCAAAAATACAAATCCTGCCTTGCCTTGACAGATTTCAACAAGGCAACTTGACAATGTCATAACTCATAGCCCAAATGGAATTTGGCAATGTTCTTGGCCATTTTGGAAAGCCCTTACATGATACAAAAACTGTTTGAACATGTTTGGTTTTGATCTCTTTTGAATCCAAGTGAAAAATCCCCTTACAATTGGAAAAAAGTGAAGACAAATTTGGACTTAGTGAAAATTTCACTAAGTGTTGGAAAAAGTGACATTTTCATTTTTCAGCCATTTTGATCACTCCATAACTCAAAATCCTTAATGAATTGGACTTAGGTCTAGTTGAAGTTTTTGTAGAGGGTAATGAGGGCTACAAATCCATCTTTGGATGAGGAAAAATGGCTTTGTGGTTTAGGAGTTATGATCCTCCAAAGTTGGTACCCTAGCCACTTTATTTTTAACTTAGAAAATTTTCAAAGTTTTTATGGTTACCCCTTTTACAAGTTATCCAACTTTTCTTGATTTTTCTTGATGAATGATGATTCAAATCACACATTAACATCATTTTAGGGTTAAAAATCCATTTTGGTGAAAAATCTCAAAAAGTCAAAGTTGACTTTTGTGCACAGTTGACTTTTTATCAGATGAATTCGAAACTGTGTAATTCTTCAGGAAATCATGTCCTTGACCTAAATCAAACTTGATGGACATGTTCCATGGGTGTCATAGAGTATATTGAGGCATGTCCTAGGGTTTGGGAGCATGTCTTGGTCAAAAGTCAAAGTGACAGTTGACTTTTTCCTTAAAACCCTAATTGTGGTGCAGATGAAATTGAGACTTGTTGCTCAAGCTTCTTGGATTAATCCATTGTTCCAAATGGATCAATATAGTTCATTAGAGACCCTCAAACCATCTCTTGAGGTCTTGGCTCATGATTTTCCCTTAAAGTCAACTTAGGGGTGAATTAGGTCAAGAAACCCTAATTCCTGATTTTTGATGAATGCAACCCCTAAGGCAAAATTGACTTGATGATTGGATCCATGAGGTTCCATGGAGTATATTAGGTTGTGTTTTGGATCATTGTATTGTGCCCAGATGAAAATTTTCCATCTGGAGGCCCTGGTCGACCAAAACCCTAATTTGGTGACACTGTCGATCTTGAGGCTTGATCCACCTAGAATGGAGCAGCTTTGTGCTTAATCCTTGGAGTGGGAGTCCTTTTTGATCCTTTGTGTATGTTTGAGAGGTTTAGACAAGTTGAAGATCATGTCATTCATTGATTGACCCTTTGTCTAAGGCTCTGAGAGGGCTTGAAACCCTAATTTTGATTGTAGTGGATGCTCACCCATCTTTGGGGAGACTGATGAAGTATGATGGTTCCCCCTTATTGTGATGATGATTTGCACAATGATGGGAAATCTTAGTGGTCAAAATCTGGGGCATGACAGATGCCCCTATTTAATCTTCTTGGACCCGAAGGTGTGAATGACGAAGGTATTCGGGCATTCGGAGTGCAAGAGGATTTAATATCGGAATACCCAAAATTTTGATGGTGGTTATGAATGGTAGCTTACGCATTCATCTTCTTTAGCTAAGCAATGATGCTTAGAAAAGGTAAACTTCCCCTCGATCCTGGTCTTCAGCCAAGGAACTGGTCTCAGTTTCTTTTGTCAACTTCCCCTCGATCCTGGTTTCCTACCAAGGAACTGGTCTTAGTTTCTTTTGTCAACTTCCCCTCGATCCTGGTTTCCAGCCAAGGAACTGGTCTCAGTTTCTTTTGTCAACTTCCCCTCGATCCTGGTTTCCTACCAAGGAACTGGTCTTAGTTTCTTTTGTCAATAAACTTTATTGACGAGGGACGCTATGTGTAGCGGTTTTCCTCAAACTTCTCGCCGAATTTTCCTGGGGAGATGCCATTTGACGGAAAAAGTTTTGATGTCAGACTCACTGGGGGACCCAGTCGTCTGAGTTGTAGAGTTGCACAAACTTCTCTGTTGGAGACGCCATTTGTTTCTACTTGGGGAAAGCAGGTCTCTTGGGAGACTGCTGTCGCTTGGGATCTTACATCATACTTTTCTCGGGATCTTCCCGGAGAAATGCCATATGATGGGGTCCAATTTTGAGGTGCCAATGACCTTTTCATCAACGATCTTTTCGGAGCGAAACTGGCATGCTGTCGAATCTCTGATTACGAGGCTTTCTCTATGGATTTTCCTTAATCCGGGAAAGCAAGGATATCATCTTCAATGGCGAAGAGTGATGTTGACTGAGGGTTCCTCTGGTTTTTCAGAGGTTCAAGTTATCAAAGTGGTCGAGGGCCAACTTCCTTCCAGAAATAAACTGGAGGCGAGTTTGTTCAAACACAGCGTTTCCTGACGAGGCAAGGACTGACAACTCGATTGAGAGAACTGTTTATCACTAGGGGACAAGACCGACTAGACTGATAGCGATGCAATATGAAATGTGAATGCAAATCAATAATGCATGATGTATGTATGTAAATACTGACAAAACTGACGCGACATACTGACGGGTGAACACGACTGGATACTCGGCCATCGCGGGGCGTGTAGAAATATTGCTGGTTCAAGATAGCCATTCCACCTTGCTTAGGAGAGATAGTCCATGCCGGGGAGCTACCGTTGGTCGGGCTTAGGAGATGAGAACTCGGCCGAGGTGTGTCAGACGACACAAGGTTTCTGACACAGTTGATTCCTTCTGTCAGGCGTACTGGCTTAGAAAGAGTACTTTGATTATGCACTTTGAAATTCGCTTACTTCTGGAGAAGCGGTTGATGTTCCTTTGATGTTTAACAGTCAAAAGAAACTGCCGTCTTTAAAAAAGCAGAAAAAGTTTTAACAAGTAAATTCATTTTTGTTTTATTTCAAGAATCGTTGATCGTGTTAAAATGTCGTTCTGTAAAGCTAAAACAAATAAGAATTACAAACAAAAGCACAAGGGCTCAAATTTTATTGATAAGATGGAGATTAGCCAAACGCGTGATTCCAAAGAGTATATACAAATCTAGAAAATGGAAATTTACATGGAAAAGGGCTACGTTGAAACATAACGACCACTATCCTTCTGCCAACTTTGAATTCTGGGCATCCTGAGCTTCTGTCGAAGATGACCTTGACTGGAGTTTTCTGACAGATAATGTAACTGTTGTTGAGGGACTTGCCTCTGTTGAACATAGTTACTTTCCATTATCCCTAATTTTTTCCTGGATTGTACTATGATGTTTCCAATCCACCGGGATGATTTTTTCATGTCTCTAATTTTTGCCTGGACCGCCCTTTCGGGTTTTCAATCCACTGAGACATTTTTTTTTTTTTTTAGTTTAGGCGAAGTATTTCTTGACTACATCAACATTTGTGGGGTAGGCAAATTCCTCTCCGTCCATGGTTGTAAGTCACAAGGCGCCGCCTGAGAAAGATTTCGTGACCACATAGGGGCCGTCATAATTCGGGGTCCATTTGCCCCGAGAATCAGTGAGAAAAGATTAAATCTTCTTGAGCACGAGGTCTCCTTTTCTGAAGACGCGAGGTCGGACCTTCTTGTCGAACGCCTTCTTCATTCTCTGCTGATACAACTGACCGTGGCATAGTGTCGTGATTCGTTTCTCTTCGATCAGATTCAGTTCGTCATGTCGACTTTGACACCATTCAGCTTCGGTGAGCTTAGCTTCCATCAATACTCGGATTGACGGGATCTCTACTTCTATGGGGAGCACTGCTTCCATGCCATACACTAGAGAGAAAGGGGTTGCCCCTGTTGAAGTGCGGACAGATGTGCGATAACCATGAAGAGCAAAGGGTAGCATCTCATGCCAGTCTTTGTAGGTTACAACCATCTTTTGAACGATCTTCTTGATGTTCTTACTGGTCGCTTCTACCGCTCCGTTCATCTTGGGTCGGTAGGGAGATGAGTTATGGTGTTCGATCTTGAACTCAGCGCATAACTCTTTCATCATCTTATTGTTCAAGTTAGATCCATTATCAGTAATGATCTCGCTTGGAACACCATAACGGCAGATGATATTGTTTTTGATAAATCGGACCACCACTTGTCGGGTTACATTGGTGTATGACGCTGCTTCGACCCACTTGGTGAAGTAGTCAATGGCTACTAGGATGAACCGATGTCCGTTTGAAGCCTTGGGCTCAATCATGCCAATCATATCGATTTCCCATATGGAGAATGGCCATGGGGAAGAGAGAACTTTGAGATGTGATGGCGGTACATGAATTTTGTCGGAGTATATCTGACACTTGTGACACCTCCTCATGTACTTGTAGTAGTCGGATTCCATGGTCAACCAGTAGTACCCAGCTCTTAGGATTTTTCTCGTCATTGTGTGTCCGTTGGCATGAGTTCCAAAGGATCCTTCATGAATTTCTTTCATAAGCATGTCTGCTTCTGGTCTGTCTACGCATCGGAGCAAGACCGTGTCAAAATTTCTCTTATAGAGAGTGTCACCGCTCAGGAAGAAGTTTCCAGCCAATCTTCTGAGGGTTTTTCTGTCCTTTCTGAGTGCCCCAGATGGGTACTCTAGTTTCTGAAGGAAGCACTTGATAACGTGATACCAAGGTTTATCGTCTATGACTGCTTCAATCGTGAAGACGTAGGCGGGCCGTTCAAGGCGCATTATGTCGATCTTAGGTAAGTCGTTCCATTGACCTACACTAATCATAGAAGAGAGAGTGGCTAATGCATCAGCCATGTGATTCTCCTCACGAGGGATGTGGTGAAACTCGACTCTGTTGAAGAAAGGTAGCAGCCTTCTTGCATAGTCTTTGTAAGGAATCAACCCTGATTGGTATGTGTTCCAATCTCCTTTTATCTGATTGATAAACAGGGCTGAGTCGCCATATACGTCCAAGTTTTTTATCCTTAAATCAATTGCTTCCTCGAGACCCATAATACAAGCTTCGTAGTCGGCCTCGTTGTTCGTACATTTGAACGTAAGTCTGGCGGTGAAAGGAATGTGGGTACCCTGAGGGGTAACGATGATTGCCCCAATTCCGTTTCCATAATGATTAACTGCTCCGTCAAAGATAAGTCCCCATTGGGAACCTGATTCTGGCCCTTCACTGGGTAACGGTTCATCGCAATCTTTCATTTTTAGATACATGACATCTTCTTCTGGGAAGTCAAACCCGACTGATTCTTGATCGTCAATCGGTTGATGAACCAAATAATCAGCTAAAATACTTCCCTTAACGGCTTTTTGAGCGTGGTACTCTATGTCATATTCTGATAACAGCATCTGCCAACGGGCAATCCTTCCCGAAAGAGCAGGTTTTTCGAAAACGTACTTGATTGGATCCATTTCGGAGACCAACCAAGTAGTATGACAAATCATGTACTGGCAAAGACGTTTGGCTGTCCAAGCCAAAGCACAGCAAGTTTTCTCGAGCATCGTGTACCGAGTTTCGCAGTCGGTGAATTTCTTGCTTAGATAGTAAATGGCAGACTCTTTCCGTTTGATTTCGTCCTGTTGGCCAAGTACACATCCTATTGAGTCCTCTAGAACTATGAGGTAAATGATCAGTGGTCTTCCTTCCACTGGAGGTGATAGAATCGGAGGATTCAATAGATATTCCTTAATATTGTCGAAGGCGGTTTGGCAATCTTCTCACCAAACGCAATCCTGGTTCTTTTTCAGCAATTTGAAGATCGGCACGCATGTCGCGGTCATAAGGAATATGAATCTGGAGATGTAGTTCAAACGTCCCAGGAATCCTATGACTTGTTTTTCAGTTTTTGGAGAAGGTATTTCTTGAATGGCCTTGACCTTGTCAAGATCAACCTCAATTCCTTTCTGGCTGACGATGAACCCTAGTAGTTTCCCAGAACGGACACCGAAGGTGCACTTGTTGGGATTCAAGCGGAGCTTGAATTTTCTTAGATGTTCGAACAATTTTGACAAATGTTCAACGTGCTCACTCTCTGTCTTTGATTTTGCAATCATATCATCGACATATACCTCGATTTCTTTGTGTATCATGTCATGAAACAGAGTAGTCATAGCCCTTTGATAGGTTGCCCCAGCATTCTTCAAACCGAACGAAATTACCTTGTAACAAAAGGTACCCCATGGGGTGATGAACGAAGTTTTCTCCATGTCTTTCGGCGCCATTTTGATTTGATTATAGCCCGAGAATCCATCCATGAAGGAGAATACTTTGAACTTTGCTGTACTGTCTACCAGCATGTCAATGTGTGGTAAAGGAAAGTCGTCCTTTGGACTAGCCTTGTTTAGATCCCTGTAGTCGACACACATTCTGACCTTTCCGTCCTTTTTGGGAACAGGTACAATGTTGGCTAACCGTTGAGGATATTCAGATGTAGCGAGGAACCCTGCGTCAATCTGTTTCTGTACCTCCTCTTTGATTTTGATGGCCGTGTCCGGGTGAGTCCGTCTCAACCTTTGCTTTACTGGCGGACATTCCAATCTCAATGGTAAATGATGTTCCACGATGCTGGTATCCAACCCTGGCATATCCTGATAGGACCAAGCGAATACATCGGGGAATTCTTTGAGAAGCTTTATCAAACTTTCTTTGGCAGTTGGACTGAGCAGTGCCCCAATCCTGATTTCTTTTCTCTCTTGTTCTGAACCCAAGTTTACCATTTCCAACGGTTCTTTGTGAGGTTCAATGGACCTTTCCTCTTGTCTGAGTAGTCGGGAGATCTCTTCTGGAATTTTGTCATCATTTTCTTCTTCAGCCTCGAATACCGGGAACTCAAAGTTGGGAGAAGGCATCATATCGTATGTTTCAACGGGGTTTAAAACAAGCAATTTGTATGACGTGATGATTCGTGTTTAGAAGAGATAGAGAAAATGCAAGTGTGTGCAGTGTTTTATTTTACTTCTTGTTTTTATTATTAAATTATTTTTTAGGATTACCATTTTTTGAGAAATGCAAAAAGAGAAAACAGCAATTAATGCGGAAATTACAGAACGACGTTATTTTATTAATGAACAAGTCGATCCTTGAAACTACAGCCCTATAAAACAAAACTCTGTCGCTTTGGGCAAAGCGAAGAGGGAAATTTACAGAAAGCGAGCCCTATCAAAACATCCGTTTCACCTGGGCGGGGTGAAAGGTTAAAAGACGGCAATTACTTTGACTGGTGAACGGCCTTCGGAACATCGACAGCAACCCATTGGCGGCGAACTCCTCGGTGAATCACAAAGTCTGGTACCTTCCTTGATTTGTCTTCAGAAATAACGCTGATTTCTGGTGGAGCAGGATCATTGGAATCTATCTCCCAGGCAGAGTTGTCGTAGGAGGATTCCTCTGTTGTATTTTGCATCACATTTGTGCTCTCAGTTGTATCTCCCCATCCAGTTGGCTGGATGTCTTCGAACCTGATACGAGAGCTTTCGGGAGCAGTGTACTTGACCATATATTCGTACTTTCCACTCGGTTGTCCGAAGGTTTCCCACACTTCTTTCGAACTGGAGGAGTCATCCATCTCGATGACGTTGACCTCGGGAAAAGCATAGTTGATGAATTCAAGTCCTGTGAACGTTGCGAATTCATCTTCATGTTGAGTAGTTTCTGAATGACCTGAGTGTTGATCCCATGATATGGTGGGGACACAGGTATTCTGTTCAATGATGCTCAGTTGAGTTGCATTACTTAGCTGACTTTCCGGCCCCAAGTTTCCTGGGTAGGGTTTCCACATTGGCAGACCATCCATTGGGCCATAGTAGTTGTGGTCAAAGTTGTCTTTCATCAGAGTGTCTTCCTCTAATGAATTTGGTGTAGCACGACATCCTTCCGGATCACAATCTCCATATATCATTTCTACGTCTGACCTTGGTATAAATCTCGGACTCTGTGCGGGATAGCAAAATGGCGTAGGCACCTCTTCCTGAGACATATAACCGTCCTCATTGAGATAGGACTTCCATTCTTCATCTGTGTCAGAGGGATCTTCCTCATTAATAGCATGTACTGCTTGAGACACTAGGTGAAGGAAACCTCCACTGTGGAAGAAGTTTTGAAGGGGATGAGGACTTTCATCGTTGGCAGCTGTCTGGGTACAGGTTGCAGAAAAACCAAGACCCTTCTTTGTTTTATTGTCAATAGGAATGACAAGCTGTCCCCATCCGGTCGTATCGGTACTCTCGACCGCTTTGATAGCATCTTTGTATGAAGAAATGGAAGTTCCTTCTTTGAACTAATTGTCCTTGCTCACCGACAGTGCTTGGAACTGAGTTCCAATAACCTCCTCGGGTTCTATACTAGTAGATGATGACAAGTTGCTTACAAGCAAGGCTTGTTCTCCACAGACTGTGACAAGTTGATCGTTCTTGACGAACTTTAGCTTTTGGTGGAGGGTTGAAGTAACTGCTCCAGCCTGATGTATCCAAGGTCTTCCTAATAAATAACTGTATGTTGCCCGGATGTCCATGACCTGGAAAGTGACTTGGAAAGTGTGAGGACCGATAGTTATGGGAAGATCAACTTCGCCGATAACCATTTTTCTGGATCCGTCGAATGCTTTGACGACAACCTCGCTGATCCTCATCAGAGGGCCTTTGAATGATAATTGCATCAAAGTGGACTTCGGCATAACATTCAAGGCTGACCCTGTGTCTACCAGTACGCTGGCTAAAGCATCGTCCTGGCAGTTAACTGTGATATTGAGCGCCATGTTATGACGACGACCCTCTTCAGGTAATTCCTCATCACTAAATCCCAAATTGTTGTAGGAAGTGATGTTAGAGACAATGCTATCGAACTGTCTGATTGTTACATCCTGTTCCACAAAGGCTTGCTCCAAGACTTTCTGTAGAGCCTCCCTATGCGCTTCTGAACTAAGTAACAGTCATAATACTGAGATCTTTTAACGAGTCTGTAACAGTTGATCAACAATGTTGTATTCACTCCTTTGGATGAGCTTCAGCATCTCATCATCATTTTTTGAAAGGTCGAGATTACTGGATTGACCGAATGATGGATCGGGAGCTTCCGTCTGAAGTTCCTTTTCTTTGTTAAGTTCCCCAACCCCTCGGTTGAAGATTCAACCACTCCGTGTTACACGACTGATGTCTGTAATATTCACGACGGAGGGTAATGGAATTTCCTTTCCATTTTCAATGGTTGTTGCACCGTATTTGTAAGGGATAACCTTAGTTGATTCATATGGTAATGGTCCCGGCAGATAGATAACTATGGGAACCTTCTGATTTTTCCGACCATCATAAGTAATCTCGATCCGTTCCCGGTTGGGAACCTTAGATTCATCCAATAGAGGGATAATGGCACAAACGTCCCTGGTCCTATGATGACCAGAGATTGTGACAACATCTTCAATTTGATCGGCAAGGTAGTTCGGCGTCCAGTTAATAGGTCCAGAACCTGGATATGGACGAATCTCTCCACGATCCACCTGACCCTGAAGGGCTGCTCGCACAAGGTAGCATCCTTGGTTACTTTTCTAACAGACGCTACAACGGTCATAATTGTGTGGTGGCACCTGGCCACGCCCACTTTGAATACAATGTAACCTCACTAGGTTAGCTTCCACGAGGCGGACATCCTGACTCTGACGCCGAGTAAGATTCCTGTTACTGATACTAATTTGCTGAGTATCTTCATCCATGTAGATTGGCATCCACCAATGATTTAACAAGTGCTGAAGTGCCTCCTAGACAAGGGTACAACCTTGATCGTTTTCGCAACCCGCTTTACAGCTTTGATAGTCATGTGATATTAAGAATCCGAGTCGGACCTGTTCAGCATGTAACTCTACCAGGTTGGTATTCATCACACGAATATCAAAGATCTGAACCATGTTGATCTGATAAGGGTTCCTATCATGGTAGTCTTGGATCCATCCAAGATCCATCTGACTCTAGAGGGCCTCCTGTATGAAAGAGCATCCCTGTTTGTTTACCGAGCAAGTCAGACAGGAATGGTAATCGTGCTGCGGCAGATTATGATACTGGCTTTGCCTTGAGTGCATTGCCACCAAGTTGACATTCATCGCACGGATGTCGTGGTTCTGAATGACGTTGGAGTTCGTATAGACCATGTTAACTCCACGAACTCGATGCTCTTGGATCCATCCGAGATCCATCTGTTCCTGTAGAGATGATTGCACCACAGAACACCGTTGATTATTTTTAGAGCAGATATCACACTGGTGATAGTTATGAGGTGGCACATGGTCATATCCACTCTGTCTACAATGCATCTTGACCAGATTGGTCTTTAACAAGAGTACATCATGAATTTGATAGACATTGTTAGTCTCTTCCTCAATCAGATTGACTGCAGCTTTCTCATGTTGAAGTAGCGGGTTCGTAAGAACATTAGGATTTGTATCCTTGAAGGATAAGACCCCGCTCCTAACAAGCTTTTGCACGTCGGATTTGAAATTGAGACAATTCTCTATGTTATGCCCAGATCCTCCTTGATGATAAGGGCAAGTTTGATCCACCTTAAACCCGAAAGGCGGATTTTCTGGTACTGTAAGAGGGGACTTAGTCTGAATGTGCCCCTTGGCTAGCAGTAATGGAAACAGCTCTGCGTACGATACAGGTATAGGATCAAATCCTGGTGGCCGTGTTGTACGGTTGTTGTTGTATTGGGGACGAGCCTGCTGAAGAGGCTGTTGTGTCCTTTGCTGGTCAGGTTGGCTTTGCGCAACCTGAGGTTGATACGTAGGAATAGGCGCAGGGCTGATAGCAGGAGTCACAGATGCTACTGGCTGATAATGTCGCCTTTGCTTTCCGAGAGAGATATTCCCAATATCTTGCTCTTTTTTCTTAGGGAGAACACTACCGTATTTTTTAGTACCACTCGTCGATCCAGTGTCTTTTACCAAACGTCCTTCTCGGACGGCTTCCTTAAGACGTACACCCATGCCTACCATCTCGGTGAAGTCGTTGGGTGCACTGGAAACCATTCGGTCATAATAAAATGAGCTTAAGGTCTTTAAGAAGATCTTTGTCATCTCTTTTTCCTCAAGAGGCGGAAAAATTTGAGCGGCAATTTCACACCACCTTTGAGCATACTCCTTCAAGGTTTCCTTGTCCTTTTGCGACATTGATCTGAGTTGATCTCTGTCGGGTGCCATGTCCAAATTGTATTTGTATTGTTGGACGAAGGAAGTACCAAGATCTCTAAATGTACTGATTGTAGTACGGTTTAAACCCATGTACCATTTTAATGCGGCACCGGTTCAACTATCCTGGAAGTAGTGAATCAGTAGGTCCTGATTCTCCGTCTGAGCTGACATCCGCCAAGCGTACATCACCAGATGGCTCTGAGGGCAAGAGTTACCCTTGTACTTTTCAAAGTCGGGCACTTGGAACTTGTGCGGGACTTTCACATTGGGGACCAAGCAGAGGTCTGCGGCATCCTTTCCAAATAGATCCTGACCGCGGATGGCTTGCAGCTCTTTCTGCATTTCCAAGAACTGCTCCTGGAATTCATCCATTCTATCGAACATAGTTTCCTTTTTACCAGCAGGTATCGGTGGAATCTGTCCTTCCGGGACAGTGTGCACCACAGGGGGTGGTACTGTGACTACGGCAGTGAATCTTGGCGTTTCCCGAAGTTTGTAACCTTCAGGAGTCCTCAGTATGCCCCTGGCATCTTCGCTTTCCCGAAGTTTGTAACCTTCAGGCCCAGCGGCTTCTGTTGTGATTCCCTGATCTTCAGTAATCGGCGGAACATATCCTTCCGGGATATAGTTAACAGGCATGCCCCAAGGATGATCTTTCGGTATTTGATACCTAGGATCATACTTCTCCACGATGGGCATTGAGGTGATCTCTGAGATCACAGTTCTTTGTAGCTGAGCTTCTGCCATGGCTTGCATGTCGTTACGAAGCTTTCTCATATCCTCTCTCAGAGCGTCGATCTCTTCCTTCAATTCTCTGTTTTCTTCCTCAAGATCATCCATCCTTTTCTGACGATTGGCCCGAGTATTATACGAATGAGACAGTTTGACTCTAGAACCGAGACACAAACGTGAGATTCGTAGGGAAGAAGAATACGTGATGTGAGAATGATGAATGCAATGATTATATTAATTGTTTTTTAGTTTAATCAAAATAAACTTCGACAATTAGATTGCAAATATCAAACAGTGGGGAAACCCCTTTTTATTGAATTCAAAGGATTACAGAAATGGAAATACAGTAGATTACAAGGTGCAGAAACAAAAACCTAAGCTAATGGGTCCCGAGTCCTCTCTGAAGAGAAATCGGGTGCTGACTCTGGTATTTTCCTTTTCTTTGACCGAGGCTCTTGGGCCGTTGTCGGGTTGTCATTCCTTTGCCAGGTGAAAGGAGCGAGCAAATTCCTTTGGTCATCCTGATTATCCACAGCATGTTGCTCTAAAATCTCGATCAGAGCATCCTTTTCTTTCAGTAATTACTGTATTTTGATGCACTCTACGTCGAGGGTGTGATACTTGTTCTTCTAAGACCTTCTCTCCTTTTGAACTTTGTTGAGAGTAACCTGAAGCTTTTCAGTTTCAGTCATGAAGTACATGATAGATTCCTTTGGCAGAAGAATTCCGTAACGAGGATAAGGCATTTTTAGCTTGAGAGCTCTAGTTTGTACCCAATGGAGATAAGGCTCCACCGAGACACAGTCTGGTTTTCCTAGAGACTCTCATCCTTTCTTATGAACCTGTTTCCAAGCATGCACTATTTCTATCTTTAGTGCTCTGTCATTTTCTCCTTCCTTGAAGAAAAGACCTTCCAAATGAACACCCCGTGGGACGTGTCTCATCGGGTATCCAAATTGACGGCGAACCAACACCGGATGATAGTTGATTCCTCCTTTAGTTCCTATGAGGGGTACGTTGGGGAAGTTTCCACAACGATCGATGATTCTGATTCCATCATAGATCCTATTACACCAATCTATATCCGAGTTGGTAAGAGACATGATTTTCTGCGACCAACGTAAGGCACTCTTGCATTCCCAAAAAGCAGCAGACTTAGGCAAGTGGGAGATAAACCATTTGTAAAGCAAAGGTACACAGCATGTGATCTCCCCTCCACTGTACAAATTTCCTAAGTGTATAGAATGATACACATCTGCGAGCAAAGTTGGCACAGGATTTCCAATAAGAAAAACCTTAATGGAATTGATATCGACGAAGTTATTGATGTTGGGAAACAAAAATAACCCGTAGGTGAGCAAGACAAAGATGCTTTCAAAAGCAGTCACGTTTCCTATACTGGCAAAATACAGGGCTTTCTATGTCAAGAACTGGGCTGGAAAACCTTGGATGCCACCCTTAGTGGTTATGTGAGTCCTGACCTCAGACTCGTCCAAATGAATTGCTCTTGCTATGATCTGATTCTTTGGAATTTCTTCCAGTCCAGAAAATGGAGCTCGATCAGTGATATGTAGATCAATCAGATGAGAATACTCCTCCAGAGTTGGTGCTAGCTGGTAATCCAGGAATGTGAAACAGTGATAAACCGGATCGTAAAACTGAATGAGCGCATCCATGATTCCCTCAATCACATGGACTCTTAACAGTGGTAGCAAACCACCGTGCTTGGCTCTGAAAGCCTCAAGATTAGTGATCATTTTTGCTAACCTTCTCAAATCCTCTAACTTCGGAACCTTGAAGGTATACGTATGAGTTCTCCTTCTACCGAAATCCATTAGTGCAATCCTTTTCTTCGATATTTGCAATCACAATCTTAGTTTAATTTGAAAAACAGAGAGACTAGAAGAGAAATTTTTTTGAATGTTTTAATGTTTTTGCATGAATGCAGCACACAAAAACATAGAAAAAACATGGGGTCAAAGGGTCGTTGTCATGAAGTCAAGGCTCTACCCATCCCCAAAGGTTTATACTAAGGTGATTTTTGTACCTGTACTCATTATCATCAGCTCCTCCCAGGAAAGCAAAACAACAAGCGGATCGCCAGCGAGTTGTAGAGCAATCTTAGAGTAAGTGCCATTCACCGAGAATAGATCACCAGCCTCAAATGAGGGTAGTATCGCGTAACAACTATTCCCGATAGTTTCCGCACTACAAAAGGGTTTGGCTCCTCAGCTTCTCAGACATCACAATCGGCCCATTGTCTAGGTGAGAGAATGGGTTGCATTGGTCAGCCTCCACTGAGGTTGATGGTCGACCCCGTAGCCATCACTTATCTTAAGTGTATACTCAATCTTTCCACATGCGGCATCACACGCATTCCCATTAGCAGAAAAATAAACATGTATAGCAATTAGGAAAAGCAGTATATATATTTGTCCTAAACATCCTAGACCTTTAAAGCTATGAATCCTAAGTTCCTGACAGAAATGGGTTCCCCGGCGGAAGCCCCAATCTGTGGTTTCACACAAGAGAAGAAAAAGGAAATCAGAATTTGGCCCCACGGTGGGCGCCATTTTTTCTGTAGCGAGCGATTTTGGACGCGGTTCTTAAGCGCTGGTCGCTCTCTGCGGTTGAGTTTACTACATGTCGATTCATTTTTATCCTATTGTGAGCTGAATAAGGAAGGGAAATAGATGTCTCCAATTAACCCTGCTTTGCATACTGAGTTTAAATAGCGGTCTGTTAGGTTACGAATGCTATCAATGTGGGGGGCCTTTGTACTGGTTATTTGTATTTTCGCCAATACGGTTTTTCTTCTTTCTAGGACTTTCTGGCGGGGAACAAGGATTAGGATGTTAGGACTGATGCTTTTGATTGATGTATGAAGGTATGGGATTTTGGGTTTTTGATTAGTATGCTCGCTAAGATTTTTCAATCTTATGCCTACGTATTCCCGTTTACCGAAACAGGGAAATCAGAGCGTTCGTAGTTCCTCCTATTCTATGGGAGGAAATGGGTGTTTTTGGTGTCTTGTTCAAAGCCCAAGACGTGAAGCGAAAGGTGATTTGTATCTTGTTCAAAGCCCAAGATATGAAGCTGAAGGGTCTATTTGAATCTTGTTCGAAGCCCAAGATATGAAGCTAAAGGTGTTGACTTTAGAGAGAACTTGTCATCTCTAAAGGGGGTCTGTTTGTCACAACTGTTAGGTGGCTGACTGTAAAGGAGGATTACTTTAACCGGGATACGCAGATTCGGCAATGCCATAATTTCCTTTATAGGGGTTTTTAACCTGAAGGAGAAAACTTTAACTCAGTGTAGAGCAATGCCATCTTTCCTTAGGAATTTCTCATGCTAAAAGAGGGACAGTGGCATGGATGTAGACGATCTAGAGGCTTGCCGCTTACAGCAATTAGATGGAAGGAGTTGTGGATGTTTGTGTACTGTGAACGAGGCACAGCTTTGATGCTAAAAGGTTGATTGGATCAACCAGTGGTTTTCTTATATAAAGCCTAAGAGGATGCTAATATGTGTCTCGTACAAAGCCCGAGAGAGAGGCTAAAAGGTTTTTGACTCAACGAGGGAGTCTTTTGGTATCTCGTATAAAGCCCGAGATGAAGGTTGTTGTTTGTTTGGCTCAATAAGAACCTTTTTGTATCTCGTATAAAGCCCGAGATGGAGGCGAAAGGGGTAATTGACTCAACGAGGGAGTCTCTTATGTGTCTCGTACGAAGCCCGAGAGAGAGGCTAAACGTTTTTTGACTCCACTGGGGAGAATCATTGTACAAAGCCCAAGAGAAGGATGTGGTTACTGTTTCAGTTAAGTGACAGGTCCAGTCCACTGATTTTGAAAGAGAAAATCAGTTCTTATATGAGCAACAGTGAACTCAAGGATTTGTTTCAAGGATCCGGGTTATTCCTGTTCTATAAGGAAGTGGGAAATCCGAAGGGTATTGAGATTGTCCGGGTCTACGGGTTTCCTTCCTATTCCTGAAGGGTGCTTGAGAATGTCTTTGAGACTCAAGGAAATTAGACTGTCCAAGTCTAGAGTTTCATCTTTTGTACTATGCTTTGAGAAACAGTAGTAGACTCTTTGAAAGGGCTGCTCTATGAAGCTGACTAAGTTCTGTTCCTATACCTTTAGGAGGTCGTTGGGACAATTTCTACGAAGCCCAAGAGGAGGCTGGAAACTTTTAAAAAGCCGATCGGTCCTTGTACAAAGCCCAAGAGAAGGCTATCATTCTCGGAGGAAGAGATCATTATGCGAAGCCTAAGAGGAGGCTGTGAATACTTCTAAGAAGCGGACGGGTCCTTGTACTAAGCCCAAGAGGAGGCTAGGTTGCTTTTAGGAAGCCTGTGGGTCCTTGTACGATGCCCAAGAGGAGGCCGATGCTTTTAAGAAGCTGATGGGTCCCCAAACCCCGAGAAATTCAAGGCAAGCTATTCACAAGGAATAGATCAAGTCAGGAAAGTTCGAGAATTTGGAAGAAACTCAAGAGATGCCATTCACGGAGAAAAGATCATCTCTGGGGAATAGAGTTTCTTGACAAATGCTTTTAAGAAGCCTGTGGGTCCCCAAACCCCGAGAAGTTCAAGACATGCCATTCACCGAGAATAGATCAAGCCAAGAAAGTCCGAGAATTTGGAAGAAACTCAAGAGATGCCATTCACGGAGAAAATATCATCTCTGGGGAGTAGAGTTTCTTTGACAACTTCTACGAGTGACAGTCTATGAAAGGGTTCACCGAGAATGCTTCCTATCATGTCTCCGTATTGTTTAACCCCAAGAGGAGGGAAGACTGTGTCTGGTAATCCTATGGGGATCTAGTTTTGACTATTTAAGAGTGATCAACGGGCTTTATGCTAGACGTAGTTGCCGAGGAAACTCTAAATATCTATACTATTATTACACAGTTGATATGAGTTTATGAAAGAAGACTTACAGCGAAACAGCCCCACAATACAGTTATATGTATATGAAAGCGGTAAATGAAAGCAATAACCACTTACTCGGTTGTAGAGCTTCCATGCTGTTTGGTTAGTTGTTCAACAAAGAAAGATTGAAAAACAACAGTATATTCAAAATCAAAGGAGAAAGTGCTTTGAAAAAGAAAGATTTGGGGCTTACAGCTCAAGGAGAGGCCCAGGATTTTATCAGTGATCACACTATTGAATTTGTACAGAGGGACTTATACAAGTGACTGAGGCGCAAAAAAGGTTTTCTGTACAAAGGGGTTGGGTCTTACACTCTAATAGAGGCCCAAAAAGTTTTAAGAAAGGAAATGGGCCTTACTACTCGAGGGTATGCCCAGTTGACTTTTCGTTTAAAATGGCGATCACGCCGAGATTTTCTTTTAACGCGAAGGGACTTATACAATAAGTGAGGCCTAAAAGGTTTTGGTTAAAAGGGGATTGGGTCTTACACTCTATTAGAGGCCTAAAACATTTTAAATGGGTCTTATAACTCGAGGAGAGACCCATGGTTATTTTTTTTAAAAAAGGCGACAATCGCGTCGTTTGTTTTTTACGGTATCGGGACTTATACAATACACTGAGGCCCAAAAATGATTTGGTAAAAAAAAAAGATTGGGTCTTACACTCTATTAGAGGCCCAAAGTGTTTTGAAAATGATTTATGAGGGTTGAATTAATCCAAAAACCCTAATTTGTTTTCAAAAATGTATTTAATTGAATAAAAATTCAATTAAAATGATCAAAATTGTTTAACATATAAAAAAAAAATTGTGATCTTGGATTAATGCTTCAAAAATTAATTATTGACCTACAAAATAATTAGAAAGCATTAAAAGTTGCAAAAATCAAGGTGGAAAAAATATTTTAAATGTTAAAAACAATTAAAACATTAATTCTTTGCAAAAATATCAATTATATGAAATAAATAATATTTTTTGGATTTTTGGATAAAATAAAATATTTTAATATTTTTGTGAATTATTAAAAAAAAGAATCAACTCAAAATCATTAAAACTCAGAGAGAAATTAATTTTTGAATCAATTAAATAAAATCACAAAATTCAAATATTTGAATTTGAAAGAAATGGCGCCAAGAACACACCAAGAAAACGCGCGTGTTCTGGGTTTGGCCAGATTTGCATTTTCTATCCAATCTCACTGAATACTTGATTATATCATGCAACCCACATACCAATCAACTCGTTTCAACCTCACGATCATGTCTATGGCATTTAATTTCATTTAAATTAAACATATAACAAGAAATCACGAAAAATCCTCAAGAACCCTAATTTCTGCATGAAGGCTAGGATATTTGATACACGATTCAAACAATGGAATTAATTGAGGGGAAACATTCTATGCATGATTATGAACATATGGCCAAATTATTGTGCGAGGAAATATGCATAGATTGAGAGATGACCAAGTATATGCTTACCTCTAGGTCGTGACAGCAAGAGAAAATTGATTTCTGAGTTGGAGGTATTACAGATGAGTAGTGATGATCTGAACAGCTTCCCTACACCCTATGGAGTGTGTTTGAATGCTTGGACTTGATGGAAATTAGCTGGATCACTTCATGGCATCTCAACTGCACTTTGGTTAAAACCTTGAGCAATTGACTGGTGATTCTGAGAAATCAGTGTTCCAGTTGTTGTTTAAGTGTTTGATCGGCTCATATGTTATGTATGTGAGGTGTGTGAGTGATTAGTTTGAGTGGAATTGCCCTCTAGCTCAAAACCCGAAAGCTACTTGCTAAGAAAGGCATTTTTGCCAAGAGAAAGAGATTTTGAGAAAGGCAAGTGTTGTAGGCCTTTGGTGTACTTAAACTGATCATAATTGAGCTCTATTTATAGTAGAGCAAGTTTGTTTTGCAAGGAATAGTGAATGGCAACTGCTGAGTAGGTTTGTTCAATGTTGGCCAATGGAAGTTCAAGTCTCCTCTAGCCATTGACTAGAGGTTAGGGCACAGGCTGCTGGTTCCCTTGGTCTTGGATAAGTCTTGACTGAATACAAATGAAAATGGCTCAGTCCATGCCACCTTGATGCTTCCATTGAATGCTCCAATCCAAATTTGGAGTCTTGTCCCTATTTTGGCAATTCTAGGTTCAACATGCTTTTTCTTGTTCCAAAGACTTTGGAGGCTTGGCTCAGTGATTGTCCCCTTGATATTCAATCCTCAGATGTGTCCAAGTGGATAGGAGTGTTTGTATTTGGCCAATTTTGGCAAATCGAGCAAAAATGCAAATTCTGCCTTGCCTTGACAGATTTCAACAAGGCAACTTGACAATGTCATAACTCATAGCCCAAATGGAATTTGGCAATGTTCTTGGCCATTTTGGAAAGCCCTTACATGATACAACAACTGTTTGAACATGTTTGGTTTTGATCTCTTTTGAATCCAAGTGAAAAATCCCCCTACATTTGGAAAAAAGTGAAGACAGATTTGGACTTAGTGAAAATTTTACTAAGTGTTGGAAAAAGTGACATTTTCATTTTTCAGCCATTTTGATCACTCCATAACTCAAAATCCTTAATGAATTGGACTTAGGTCTAGTTGAAGTTTTTGTAGAGGGTAATGAGGGCTACAAATCCATCTTTGGATGAGGAAAAATGGCTTTGTGGTTTAGGAGTTATGATCCTCCAAAGTTGGTACCCTAGCCACTTTATTTTTAACTTAGAAAATTTTCTAATTTTTTATGGTTACCCCTTTTACAAGTTATCCAACTTTTCTTGATTTTTCTTGATGAATGATGATTCAAATCACACATTAACATCATTTTAGGGTTAAAAATCCATTTTGGTGAAAAATCTCAAAAAGTCAAAGTTGACTTTTGTGCACAGTTGACTTTTTATCAGATGAATTCCAAACTGTGCAATTCTTCAGGAAATCATGTCCTTGACCTAAATCAAACTTGATGGACATGTTCCATGGGTGTCATAGGGTATATTGAGGTATGTCCTAGGGTTTGGGAGCATGTCTTGGTCAAAAGTCAAAGTTACAGTTGACTTTTTCCTTAAAACCCTAATTGCGGTGCAGATGAAATTGAGACTTGTTGCTCAAGCTTCTTGGATTAATCCATTGTTCAAAATGGATCAATATAGTTCATTAGTGACCCTCAAACCCTCTCTTGAGGTCTTGGCTCATGTTTGCCCTAAAAGTCAACTTAGGGCTGAATTAGGTCAAGAAACCCTAATTCCTGATTTTTGATGAATGCAACCCCTAAGCCAAAATTGACTTGATGATTGGGTCCATGAGGTTCCATGGAGTATATTAGGTTGTGTTTTGGATCATTGGCTTGTGCCCAGATGAAAATTTTCCATCTGGAGGCCCTGGTCGACCAAAACCCTAATTTGGTGACACTGTCGATCTTGAGGCTTGATCCACCTAGAAGGGAGCAGCTTTGTGCTTAATCCTTGGAGTGGGAGTCATTTTTTATCCTTTGTGTATGTTTGAGAGGTTTAGACAAGTTGAAGATCATGTCATTCCTTGATTGACCCTTTGTCTAAGGCTCTGAGAGGGCTTGAAACCCTAATTTTGATTGTAGTGGATGCTCACCCATCTTTGGGGAGACTGATGAAGTATGATGGTTCCCCCATATTTTGATGATGATTTTCACAATGATGGGAAATCTTAGTGGTCAAAATTTGGGGTATGACACTATGGAGGAAATCACGCCTCCAACACAGATGTCAGCACCGGACCGACCGGCGACAGAACCAAGGTGAGCTAACAAGAAAGGTGTAGGATTAACCTTAGTTTCCGACAATGCACAATGAATGAAAAATAAATCCTTGGAATTCACATTCCCCGTGTTCTCTCTACCAAAGATAGTGCTCGCTAGAACGCGGTGAAAGTACCTAATCGCGGGGTTGTGAATAGAAGTTGCTTTTAGGCCTTCCCATGTGGATGTGGTTTTGCCAATGATTTGGCGCCAGAAGCCTAAGGCATTGGCTTCTCACTCGCTTTCAAGCGGTGCCAGATAAGCGTACTCTTCGCCACTCAAAAACTGAAAAATCTCACATATCCTCTCTTAGGGCAGCGAATAATCTCTATTGAACATCCTAAAGTTCACGGTGCCAGTGGTACGAGAAGGGTCGTACAAGTATTGAAACAAACTTAAAAACTCATAGGTTAGTCTAACAAAAGTATGGCTCAGATTAGAGAAAAAGTGAGACGAACCTACATTAGTCAGCATCCAGTTGATGTTGTCGAACAATCTTAGTGCACAGACAGTATCGATATGAGCATATCGCATGGCTTCGACAGACCTTTTAAGAATTTTGAGAAAAATAGCCTGCTATCGCTCACCAAGGATACCTTCGGGAAATTCGATTCCTATGTAGTCAATGTTGCGAGCAACTCTAGGAGGCATTCTGAATTTTTTTTCGGAAAGGTTTTAGAGAGTTTGGAAGCAAGAACAGTGAGTAAGAGAGTTTGAGAATGTTGGTGGTGATGATATAGAATGAGGTTTGGAAGGTTTAAATAGAAGGAGAAAGGGTATATGAGTGGTTTGTAGTTAAGATGATGATTAATGGGAAGTTATTTGGGTGGTTACATATATGTATGGGAAGTTGGAAGGGTTTGGTTTGAAACCCGCGCCTTTTGTGCAACAGAATACGTGCAGGAAAAACTGCACGTTCTGTCTCCACGACGAACGCCATTAAGCACATGGATAACGCCATGTGTTTAACGTTGGAAATTTGAAAAATAAAGAACTGATGGTGAACGCCATCATGCCATGGCGAAGGCCATAAGGCAGAATTGCGCAAATTTCAGTTTTTGGTTAAGAAGTAGAATTTTTTTTCGGTTTTTGATAATTTAAATAAGCATAATACATAAGTCTAACTGCAAAGTTGTTATTGCGAGATTAAGATTGCAGGAAAAATAAAACAAACATTAAATATTACGGAACAATATAAAAGACATAAACGAAAAATCACATTAATTCAATAACCAGAACATCATGTCTTCGCCAATGAATCGACGATACAAATAGTACAAATTACAACGGAATGAAATACAATAAAAACCAGAACAAACTAAAACATAAAAGCAACAAGAACTCCATCGGTACAAATCATAATTCAAATGGTCAAACTGCTCATTAACAACATTCATGAATCCAATGAGGTCCCCTCGGATGGAAGTGATCTCTTCCCTAAGGGTGTCCACTTGGCACTGTAGAGCACTAATGGCAGCAGCATAATCTACACGAGCTCCAGAGACGTGTGAAGTGGCATCATGGGGACTGGCATCAGGTACTTTATAAGGCTGAGGGCTTTGGGGTGATGTTGGTGATTCACTCTCTTCCTCAAGGTCATATAGCCAATTGTTCCTATTATGCACGTTTGTCCTCTCCTGGTTAGGCAGGGTAAAGTTACAGACCACTTTGTTGTCAATTAGGAATTCGAACTTGGCTGGTCCTAAGTTAGCCAACATACCACAGTTAAAACAAAAATTCAAGTGCATCGGACGGATGCCTCCATAAGCACGGATACAGTTAAGTTGGTAACGAAAACCTATTGCTTCAGCGATCATGGTAACTAAACCTCTAGCAAGGATAACACCATCGGTCTCTTGAGCAATGTGGTTCAAGTTAGCCAACATAAAGGAAGCAGCATTCACATGACTTCCTTGTGAAGCACAATACATAATAAATAGTTCATCCTTAGAAACAGAGGTGATATTCTCTTCCTTGCAAAACAGTGTGTGAGCCAAAATCTTATGAAAGTACCTAAAAGCAGGGCTATGTATGTTGCTTGAGAACATGGTGTCAGGTTCGGGATGGTAGTTTCCGGTAATGGTTCCCCAGAAGTAGTGAAGGTCAAGGTCAGTAAAAGCATCATCAGGTGTCAATGAATGGGCATTAGGTCCATTAGGAAATTCTAACAGGTTGGCCATTTCATGATGGGTAAAACGGTGTTTGGTGCTGAACAACCTGAATGTGGCTAAACCTCTGCCAAAACCAAGACCTCAGTTTAGGTCATAATACAGTGAGCTAAGAAACTCTAGGGTCAGCATACGGTAAGGTCTATATCTGTGCCTTACACCAAAGTTCACCCAACCAATCTGGTCAAGCAAGTACATCACGCTGTCCCTCAATCCTAGGGTGGTCAAGGTACGGCCATTAGGATATATAGGGAGTGCTAATTCCCTCTGAACCAGAATATCAAATCTGCATCTCTGAGCATCGTTCCTAAATACAATCTCCACATCAGGATTATAATCTATACTCTAAGTCAGTGAAGGCTATCCTAAGCTAAGCTAGCCTGAAAATAGATAAAGAGTACACTATCATGAACTGTACCGTGAAGGTGTCAAAAATATAAAAACAAAACAACAAAAAGGTAGTAATAATAATAGTAGTAATAATAGTAGTAATAATAATATAATAGAAAAAATACACAGGAACAATTAATAAAGATAAAATAAAAAGGGTAAGGTCTGAAAATCTAAAGGTTGTGGGTTGCCTCCCACGTAGCGCTTGTTTAATGTCTTTAGCTCGACATCAGGGTTGAACTAGTCTTTCAAAAGAGCGAGTAACTCCTCCAACTTATAACTTACACATAAATCTTAGTCCTTCGAAGGGGCCAGACCATCGGGAACGAAGTTTTCCAGGGAACAACTTAAGCCGAGAGTTAAAAAGGAGAACTATGTTACCTTGGTTAAACTCTCGTCTAGCTATTCGTCTGTCATGCCACTGTTTGGTTCTTTCCTTATAAATTTGAGCATTTTCATATGCGTTCAATCTAAGTTCCTCTAGTTCATGGATATCAAGAATTCTTTTCTCTCCTGCCGCTGTATAGTTTATATTTAGGGTTTTAATGGCCCAATAAGCTTTATGCTCAAGTTCGACAGGCAGATGACATGATATGCCATAAACTAGTTTGAATGGGGTGGTTCTTATCGGAGTTTTGTAAGCTGTATTATAAGCCTACAGAGCTTGTTGAAGTTTAGTAGACCAATCCTTCCTAGAGGTCGCAACTATTTTCTCTAATATTTTCTTGATCTCTCTATTGGAAACATCCACTTGTCCACTCGTTTGAGGGTGATATGGTGTTGCTACTCTATGTCGCACTCCATATTTAAGCAATAGTTTCCCAAAAATATTCGAGATAAAATGGGATCCTCCGTCGCTAATGACAACTCTCAGCACACCGAATCTAGAAAATATTACATTCTTGAAGAGTCTTATGACTACTCGTGAATTGTTGGTAGGAGAAGCTATTGGTTTGATCTATTTCAAAGCATAATCGACCGTAACAAGTATGTATTTATTGCCAAAGGATGACGAAAAAGGTCCCATTAAATCTATCCCCAAAACATCAAAGACTTCTACTTCTAGAATACCCCTTAGTGACATCTCATCACGTCTAGAAATGTTACCAGTGCGTTGGCATCGGTCGCAATTTGTAATAGCGATGTGGACGTCCTTCCACAGGTTAGGCCATAATAGGCCGGATTGTAAAATCTTTGCGCAGGTCTTTGAAATGCTTGCATGCCCTCCATAAGGTGTAGAGTGGCAATGAGATATGATATCTTTAACTTCAAATTCAGGGATACATCGACGGAAAATTCAATCGGCGCCTCGCTTGAAAAGTAGGGGCTCATCCTAATAATAGTGTTTGAGATCATGGAAGAATTTCTTATTTTGTTGGTAGGATAAATCTGGTGGAAGTACCCCAGCTTCTTGTATCCAAGAATATCGGGTTGAGTTTTGTAGGGGTCTTCGTCCAAAAAAACCGCGGGTTTGTCATCCAAGATCGCGTGAAGATTTGGGGGTTTTCGTGCAAGAGGTTCAAGAGAGGATTGCGATGTTGTGAAAGCCTTTGGAGATAAAGTATGCAAAGGACCCTTTGGAGATAAAGAACGCAAAGGAAGTAGCGGAGAATGGCGAATCGAATTGAAGTCTTGTGGAACAATCGGTGAAATTGATCGTGTGCGAAAGCTTTAGAGATAAAGAATGCAAAGGAGTAGCAATATCGACAAGTCAATTGGCATCCATTGTTGTCTTGGTCTTGCTCAATACCAAAAGAAGAAAAATGGTTGAATCAACATCAGAACTAGTAGTGTTTGTATGGTTGCTCTGAACACTTTTCTTGTATATCGACTTTTTGCATAGTAAGAAAGTATGCTAATTCCACATTTGAAATTAGGCCCATACGTACCCACACGCGAGGACGAAAGTGGGGAACTGCGTGAACAAATCCTCGTGACAATATCTTTATTATCTCTTTACTCGTTTTATTTTTCATTATGCAATTTGTCGAATATCATTGATTAATCGATCGACTCGTAATAATTTTCCTGTGCTCTTTCTGTTTTAAACTTGATTGTTGATTAGCTTATAATCAATTATGATTATAAGTGGTTTTCATAACAACAACAATACAAATGAAATTCTGAAAATTTATTCTCACGCCAAGTGTTCGATAAATTGCATAGTTCAATATTTTTGCTTATTATCATTGGAAATAGCATTACTAAGTTCATTAGTTTAAACGAGTAATAACATGATATTTGATTAAAGGTTAATTTCGATTATTGTGCTTGTCATTCCATATTTGGCTTTGCATATCCGAGTTCCAATAACTAGGTTCGTATAGACGACTTTTATCGATCCATACCAAAACCTTTCGTGTGCTCTCTTTTTATAACTACTTTAAAAACCCAAATTTTATTTGGTGATTTTGGCTTGGGCGTCTATTCACCCCCCTCTAGACAAGTCGCCGTCGTCTAACACCACCAACCCAAACCTAAATTTCAAAAATTCTACTCTTTGTCAAAACATCCATACCATCCTTTTTACAATGCAATTCAGAATAGAATAAAGAGGACAAACTTGGTTGTTGATTGAACAAGTAGAGAACAAAAAGATTGGGTCTTGAGAAACTTTGCACAAGAGATGACGAGTGAGTGTTTTTTTTCTTTGTTAGGGTTTGGAGTGAAGAGTGAGTGAGAGGGAAAATGCAACACAAATGAAAACACCATACACAACCTAACCAAATTTTGATGAAGTAATGGACCCACGCACAACAAAAGCCCACAAAGTAAAAAACATTCACTTAAAAATGTTGTGGTAAAAAAAAACTTGGTGGCCAGAATTTGCACGCTCGTCTGGCGAACCAGATCAAACTCAAGGCAAGCTCGAACAACGAAGCATAGGCGAGGTGTAACACCCTTCTACCCAACAGACATTCATGGATAATATAACAACAATTATCAGAGTAAAATCCCATAAGGGCATCACATTTCATCATAAAACATCAAATAATAACATCATGCTCCATAACACGGGTTAAAACATCAAAATTAACTTGAATACTACGCAGCGGAAAACTTCATAAGCATCATAATTTTCAAAATAATCCAAAGATTTTAAAATCGAAACTCAAAACATCATAATATCATCAAATAAAGGAACACCATGGTTTGACTCAAACGTCCCGACCCGATGTTACATATCAGAGCAAGACCCTCTACTCGACCAAAAAAATCAAAATACTTTAAGCCAGATCTTCACGCACCAAAAAGCTACTCCTGATCACCTGCACGTTACCCACGCAGAGGAAACATTCAAACAGGCAGGGTGAGTAATCATAAACCATTACACAAGATATAAGATAAGAAATACTAAGGTAGCATGCATCGTAATAAAACAACATTGTCATTATACATCATCATCATTATACATCATGAAAATCATGTCATCAACATCATTCATTCACCATCATGCAATGCTACAAAATATGAAATGCATAACACAGACTCATGCATGTGGTACCAATTCATCATGTTTGATGGACATTGGGCCATCACCCTCCAAAGATCCCCACCAATAGGATCGGTTCTACACAAGAACCGGAGCAACGTCATACACTCTAATCCACACATTGGGATTGAAGCCACCACTGGACCAAAGTCCTAAAACCGTCACTGGACCGAAGTCCTAGAATGCTATGAATGCATGATGCAAATGTTATAAATCGTCATCGTCACGGAAGCGTCAATTGCATTATCATTCATAAACTCTCATCAAGCATCATGGTAACACATAATTATCATACATCAAAAATCAACATAAATCATCATGTTATCACATCATCATCATACATCAAAAATTGACATAAATCATCATGTTATCACATCATCATCATGCATCAAAAGTCATCATAAATCATCAAGACACAAAGCATCACAAGGTAGAAAAGAAAAGAAAAGAAAAGAAAATTACTGCTCCTGCTCGCCCGGAGCTCGCCCGGCGAAGCAGGTCACTCGCCTGGGTTTCGCCCGGCGAAGCAGGGGTGAAACATCTTCCCCCATACCAAATCCAGAAACCTCACTTTTCACACTCTCCGTTCACTTCTATTTTCGCACGGTGAAGCAGCTCACTTGCCTGGGCTTCGCCCGGAGAAGCAGGGGCGAATCCCACACTATCATACAAAATTCAATAGCACCCTTTTTCCACTTTCCCTTTGCTTCCACTTTCGCCTGGCGAGGTCGGGGGAATTCGCTTCGTCCGGCGAGCTGGGAATTTCGTCCGGCGAAAATGTGCGGACCTGCAACTCTCAGTTGTGATTCTGCACTATCTCAGATCCTAAGAGGTCTGCGATTCTAGTACCAGACCAACCAGTTTTCATCAGAATTCATCATAGAACAATACAACAACCACAATACATCAAGATAGGTTCATTCCTAACATCAAATACGTCCCAAAAACCCCAATTCTGACATAAACTCATCAAATTTCCGGAAAAACCCACTACCTACATATTCCTACACTTATATCAATTATAATGATGAATATACTCCCCATACCTTAGAAAATTGCTTATGATTCTTCCTCTTTGAGTTCTTTCGAAACCTCTCTGAGCCCTAGCCTTCTCTTCTCTTTTCTTCAGAGCTTCTCCCAAAATTGATTGTATCACAAATATGACTTCTCACTCTCTCTTTTCCCTTTTTGTCACTATTACCCTTTGGACCCTTAATATGATTTTCCAACATTGTCCTCGCTTATTCTCGCACAATTACCACTTAGCCCTTCCTTTTACTTTAAAATAATAATAATAATTTAAATAACATTGTGTCATTATTCCATTATTATTATTATCGAAATAATCCCTAATAAATCATATACTCCTAACATCATCAACACACCCTTAACATCGTCAATACCCCACAACATAAATCATCAGACATCACAATAATTCATCAAAGTACTAACATTTAAAATAAACCAATTAAATGAATATTCTACTGATTTTGGGGTGTTACACGAGGCAGACATGTACCACTTTTTCAGAATTTTCACCACATCATTTGTTTGCACATTTTATACTAACACTTAAATGCAATAAATTAAGCAAGAATAGAATACTTATAACATTTGGGTGCCTCTCAATAAGCGCTTGTTTAACGTCAATTAGCTCGATGGTTTGGTGGCGAAATCACGGATCGCCAATAGGAATTGTAGTTGTACCCCAATCAAATTCACCACCAAGATAGATTTTTAGCCTTTGTCCATTTACCATCCAAACCTCTTTTGACACAGGGCTTTCTAGCACAATCGCACCATATTATTTTACCTCTTTCACCATAAACGGTCCTGACCATTTTGACTTTAGCTTGCCCGAAAAGAGTTTAAGTCACAAAATGAACAAAAACACCATTTGTCTGACTTTAAAATCTTTGTAGAGAATCTTCTTGTCATGATAACTTTCCACCTTCTCTTTGTACAGCTTGTTCGAATCATAGGCATGAAACCACATTTCTTCCAACTCATGCAATTGCAATTTTCTCTTGTCTCTGGATAACTTAGGATCGAAGTTCAAAAACTTTAAATCCCAATATGCTTTATGTTCCAATTCAACTGGAAGATTACAAGATTTACCGTATACCATCTGAAATGGAGTAAGGCTAATTGGAGCTTTGTAAGCGGTGTGATACGCCCAAAATGCTTAATCAAGACTTAGAGACCAATCATTTCTTGAATTAGAAACCGTCTTTTCCAAGATTTTCTTAATCTTTCTATTGGATACCTCAGCTTAACCATTTGCTTGCGGATGGTACGGTTTTGCCACTTTGTATTTAACACCAAAATGCTCCAAGGCTTTCTCAAGTTGCGAATTGCAAAAGTGTGAACCTCCATCACTTACCAACACTATAGGAGTACAAAAACGGGTGAAAATGTTTTCTTTAAAAACTTGATCACCATTTTACCGTTGACTTTTTGTGAAGCAATCACTTAACCCATTTTGGACATGTAATCGACCACCACTAGAATGTACTCATTTGAAAAGGATGGAGGAAATGGGCCAACAAAATTTATGCCCCAACAATCAAATACTTCAATTTCCAACATACTTTGTAGTGGAATTTCGTTTCATTTCCCTATTCCTCTAACCCTTTGACAATTGTCACAAATTTTAGCATGCACATGCGCACCTTTAATCAAAGAAGGCAAATAAAAGCCCGATTTAAGAACTTTTGTTGTCGTCCTTAAACCACTATAGTGACCACCATAAGGTGAATTGTGAGAATACTAAAGAATACTTCTAGACTCCTCCTTTGAAACACACCTTCTTAGAAGATTGTCAACACTGATCTTAAACAAGTAAGGTTCATCCCACACATATTATTTAGCATCAGACAAGAACTTCTTTATCTGGTTCCAAGTTAAATTCTATGGTATCAACCCGATTACTTTGTGATTTGCTAGGTCGGCAGTCTAACTTTCACCATGAATAACTTTTCATCCAGAAACTTCTCCTTAACTTCACTTTCTTTCTTTGTAATCTCATAATTCACTAACCTTGATAAATGGTCTGCTACCAAATTTTTCGAACCTTTCTTATCCTGAATCTCTAGGTAGAATTCTTTCAATAAAAAAATCCACCGAATGAGCCTTTTCATTGAATTCGATTTGGTGAACAGGCACTTTATAGCTGTATGGTTAGTGTACACAATAACTTTCGAACCAATTAGATAAGACCTAAATTTTTCTAATGTATACACTATTGCTAGCAATTTCTTTTCTATGGTTGCATAATTTATTCGGTCCTCATTCAAAACCTTGCTAGCATAATGTATCGCATGAAAAATGTTGGCTTTTCTTTGACCAAGAACTGCTCCAATAACATAATCACTAGCATCGCACATTAAGTCAAAATTGAGTTTCCAATCAGGTGTTATGATTATTGGAGCAGTTGTCAATTTTTGTTTCAAATCATTAAAAGCATTCAAACAAGCATTACCAAAAATAAAAGACGTATCTTTATTAAGCAAGTTGCTGAACGACTTTGCAATCTTGGAAAATTCTTTGATGAATTTTAGATAAAAACCCGCATAACCCAAGAAACTTCGAATCCCCTTCACATTCAATGAGGGTGGAAACTTCTCAATGACTTCAACTTTGGCTTGGTCAAATTAAAGGCCTTTGGAGGATACTTTGTGGCTGAGCACAATACTTTCCGTAACCATGAAATTGCATTTCCCGATTGAGAACCAAATTGGTTTCCACACATCTTCCTAACACGGTATCCAAAATTTTCAAACTTAGATCAAATGAAGGACCAAATACAGAGAAATTGTCCATGAATACTTCGTACGTTTCTTGATCAAGTCAGAGAAAATAGCTTGCATACGCCATTGAAAACTTATCGGTGCATTACATTACCCGAAAGGCGTTCTTCGATAAGCAAAGACACCAAAGGGGCATGTAAAAGTTGTTTTCTCGTGTGTAGCGAGCGATTTTTGTCAGTGACGCGACCACCTTATCGTTGAAGTTGGGTTTTCCTCCTCGAGGAGAAAGGGGTGCTACTTTCGGATTTCTTATTTATCCCATGAATCTGGAAGGGAAAGAGAAGGTGTCTATAACTAACCTTGCACACGATTGTTTAACTGAATAAACGCTTAAAGAGATTGGGGGGTCCGGGGTTAGGTTATACAATGGGTAGTTGTCAGTTACCCATCCTATATGTGGTTATCCACAAGATATTAGCTTTAGGTTTTGCTTTGTACTTGGTGGTGTTTATCTGTTAATGGGTTGGGAAAGTTTCTTGGGAAATATGAGAGAGAGAGAGAGAGTTTTTTGTTGATGTTTTTGGTAAGGTGTTGGACCTAAGTTTTGATTGGTGTATATAGGTATTAGACCTAGAGTTTTGCTTGGTATGAAGGTACTGGACCTAGAGTTTTTGATTAGTATGCTCGCTAAGATTTCGCAATCTTATGCTACGTATTCCCGTTTAAACAAAACAGGGAAATTAGAGCAATCGTAGTTCCTCCTTTTCTAAGGGAGGAAAAAGATGTTTTGGTGTCTCGTTCAAAGCCCAAGACAGAGGCTAAAAGGAGTATCTGTGTCTTGTTCAAAGCCCAAGATTGAAGCTAAAAGGGATTTGTATCTTGTTCAAAGCCCAAGATATGAAGCTAAAGGGTTTTGGCTGAGAGAGAATTTGTCATCTCTGAAGAGGAACTGTTGATGTTTGTGTGCTTTGATCAAAGCACAAGTTTGATGCTAAAAGGTGGATTGACTCAGCTAGGGATTTCTTTATACGAAGCCTAAGAGGAGGCTAGATAAGACTGACTCAACAAGAGAGTGTATATGTCTTGTACCAGGCCCAAGATTAAGGCAAAAAAGAGACTGACTCTTTGGGGATATCATTATATAAAGCCTAAGAGGAGGCTAACAGTTTGAATTTTCTGGGGAAAATGTTCTTTCTGTCTTGTACAAAGCCCAAGATTGAGGCTAAAAGGGACTTTTGACTCCGATGGGGAGGTTTATATGTGTCTTGTACAAAGCCCAAGATAGAGGCTGAAATGAGTTTGTCTCAACAAGAGAGTGCTTTTATATGTCTTGTACAAAGCCCAAGACGGAGGCTAAAGGAGTTGACTCAATAAGAGAGTCTTTTATACTCCACAAGAGAGTGATTTGTTGTCTCGTACAAAGCCCGAGATTGAGGCTAAAAGGAGATTGACCCAACAAGAGAGTCTGAGAAGTGATTGACTCAACAAGAGAGTCTGAAAAGTGATTGACTCAACAAGAGAGTCTGAAAAGTGATTGACTCAACAAGAGAGTCTGAAAAGTGATTGACTCAACAAAAGAGTCTGAAAAGTGATTGACTCAATAAGAGAGTCTGAAAAGGTTAGCTCCGCTAGGGGAGGGTCATTGTACAAAGCTCAAGAGGAGGCTGACTGTGTTGAGGAAAGATCATTATACAAAGCCTAAGAGGAGGCTATTTACTGTTGAGGATTAGATCCATAGTGTCGTGGTGAGAATTGGATATCAAGCTATTGGATTAACTTGAATCACAATTTTTTAAATTCACCACCGGTCTTTATTTTATCCAAAGGAAAGGGTTAAAGATCGAAAAACCTAAGAGATCTAAGGTTCGGGGGTTAGTTACGTCTTGGGAAGGTATTAGCATCCTAAACGTCTGTAGTACTCTACAGGAACCTCTTGTTAGTATTTATGTTATCTATTGCTTGCTTGCTAAGGGTATGTGCTAAGGGAAAGACCTAGGGGTTAGTATCTAAGTATACTCGCCAAGACATCGCATCTTGTGCCTACGTATCCTGACGGGAGTGGAATCAGAGTATTCGTAGTTCCCCTGAAAGAGGGTGAGGAACTCTTGACGGTGGTCAAGGTTCCAGGGGGAGGTAGCGTCTATGGCAAGACACTACATAGAGTGCGGTGACTCTAAAGTTAAAATTAAGTTGAAAATGGTAGAAAGTGTCCATGGTAGAACACATGTATGAAGTGTGGAAAGCAACTTTCAATATAGGTATGAATTCCTCTCCAACTGCTTCAATAATCTTCTGCTAATTCATCTATTCTTCGAGTTCTTCGATACGTTTCCTTGTAGTTGTTGTTAATGCTTTGCGGTCTTTTCGTTCCAAATCCTGCCTGATATGCGTGTTGTAATCTTGAAAGACTCAATTTTTCTTGACTGCTATGAGTATATGAATCTTGTTTCTGCTTCTAAATTTTTGTGGATGTATGTATTGGTCTCTTTCTTCTTGTTGCGTGTGATTGCTGTTGTTATCGTGATGCTTTCCTGCTGCTGATGTAATTTCGACTCAATTCCTCCTCTTTAAACTAATGTGCGTTGTTGTAGTGTGTTCTAGGTTAATTTGTGTGTACACGATATGTGTGATTTGTATGTATTTGTATGTATGATTGTTGTTTATAAGGTGTGTATGTGGTTTCTGATGTGTTTTTGAGTCTGTTCTGATGATTGCCTCCGTGTGTTCGGTTGTTGTTGTTGACTTGCGAACTTCTGATGTGTGGTGATGTGAATCTGTTGCTGTGTTGTTTCTCTGATTGTTTTTTTCTGCGATTGAATTTTTCTGCTATGTGTGTTCTGCTCTTTTGTTCTCTCCCCTTTATCTGTGTGAACGATGCACCATTTTATAGATGCGTTTTGAAATTAATCTGACAATTTATGAAATAATGAGCGAGATTGTTTGTCGGTTCTTGTCTTGTGAATTGATTTGTTGTGATGAAACTTTCCTCTTTTGATTGAGCACTTTCGATTCTTTCCTTGCTCGACTCAGAATTGTTTTGGAAACTATTTTAAACTTGTTTGATCTTGTTTTGGGACAGGTTATTGATGATGATAATGATTTTGTTTTGCTGTAACCTGAAAACATGATTTCGGTTTTAGGAAGAAAATCATACAGCTTTTAATGGCGGTCTCTTGTAATTTTTGTCATGACTTTGTGGTTTATGATTTCCCTTCTTGAATTGTTGGTATTATTCAACAAGATTGATCCTACCTCAGTCTCTCTTTGAAAAACAGGAGCGAACTCATATGGTCTTTATATTTGCAGGTAGCCAATGAGTCTAAAGAGGACACACATACCAAGAAGAAAGTTGGTGTCCAATAAAGCCAAGAACGTAATAATGCTACTGACATATATTTCACCGTACCACCATATCTTGTGTGCACATTCAGCTATGAAACAGGGAAGTCCCCAAAGCAGGATGAGCTTCATTTTTCTCACTTCTCGCAACTTTTGAAATGGCTTCTTCAGACATGGATCCACTGGGAGGAAAAGGGACGTGTTGCACAGCCTATACAGTCCAAGTATATAACATGGCATCTTGCAAACGTGAGGAGCAGTAGCTAGTATGGTGGGAGTTTTCTTAGATTTAGTTGTTGATGATTCAAAGTGCCCAACAAAATATTCTATACGGTCCAGAGTGGGAGTCTACATTCTTCTACAACTTATTTCCATCTCATTGATATGAAAATGCAAGGCAGAGTTGAAGTTAATTTGTTTGTAATTTGAGCCTTTGAAATTTAGATAGGAAACATGTTGTAATTGGACCTTTACACTTGAATCTAATGAAACTCTTGAACAAACCATTCTTTCTTTGAATATGAAACCTTGTATGACTAACTTCTTGCAACTTTATTCAAAAATTCTTTGAATGATTTCAATCATGGCTTGAACTTAATCTTTGCATTGAGAACTTCTTGTCCAACTTGAATTTTGAATTTTGAAGCATGGAATTAAAACTTGATAAAAATCACATAAGCATCTCTTTGCTCTTATAACTTGACCATGGAACTTTATGTAAACTTCCAGATGACGATAATCCTTTTACATGAATCATGCCTTGAGGAATCAACACACCACAAAATTCTACCTAACTTCCAACATAAATGAACAAAACTCTAATTCTCCTTAAGGGAAGCTTCTGAGGAACCTTGAGGAAAATGACATGGTATTATCTCAATGAGCACTTACACACGGCCTCCATAACCTTCGAACCTTTGTAGCAACACCTAACTTCACAAATGAAAACCAACAAACACGGTCTGATAAATTGGTTAGCTATGCATGATGAAATGTGTGGTATGCTATGCAGGATGATGCGAAATGAAAACAGAATCTCAAGGGTCAAAAATTAGGGTATGACAGATGCCCCTATTTAAGTTTCTTCTATCCGGAGATATGGAGATTGAAATCTTCGTCTCGACGAGATAGGAGAGACTTAAATACAAACATGCACAATTTTTTGGCCCTAAGATACCACAAGATGCACATGATATGATATGAAATGATATGAAATGAATGCAAGACAAAGAAGCCTTTGGGAGGGTGTTACAATTGTGTCAGAAACGAAATGAAACAAACCAAAGTATCTGGAAAACACCATCCAAGAATGGCATTAGATGAAAAAAAGCACCAAACATCCAATAATAGCTTTGGATGAAAGGTAGACTCACAATGCCTGAGAAGGCAACAGATGAAAATGAACAAGGTAAAGAAACCAGTCATCCAATAATGGCTTTGAACGAAAGGTATAATCACAATATCTAATAATGGCTTTAGATGAATGTGAACAAAGACTCGATCTGGAAGAACATCAGAAGGAGGGATCCATCCGGAAGAACATCAGATGGTAAAGAAACCAGACATCCAATAATGGCTTTGAATGAAAGGTGTAATCACGATATCTAATAATGGCTTTAGACAAAGTGAACAAGATAAAGAAACCAGACACCCAATAATGGCTTTGAATGAAAGGTACAATCACAATATCTAATAATGGCTTTAGATGATTGTGAACAAAGATGACATTCAAGAATGGCATTGAATGCAAAGAAACCAGTCATCCAATAATGGCTTTGGATGAAAGGTATAATCACAATATCTAATAATGGCTTTAGACAAAGTGAACAAAGGTAGGGATCCAAGAAAGCATTGGACAAGGAAACCAGTCATCCAATAATGGCTTTGAATGAAAGGTATAACCACAATACCTAATAATAGCTTTAGATGAATGTGAACAAAGACTCGATCTGGAAGAACATCAGAAAGAGGGACCCATCCGGAAGAACATCAGATGGTAAAGAAACCAGACATCCAATAATGGCTTTGAATGAAAGGTGTAATCACGATATCTAATAATGGCTTTAGACAAAGTGAAGATAAAGAAACCAGACACCCAATAATGGCTTTGAATGAAAGGTACAATCACAATATCTGATAATGGCTTCAGATGAAAGTGAACAAAGACGACATTCAAGAATGGCATTGAATGCAAAGAAACTAGTCAATCAATAATAGCTTTGAACGAAAAGTATAATCAGAATATCTAATAATGGCTTTAGATGAATGTGAGATAAAGACTACATTCAAGAATGGCATTGAATGCAAAGAAACTAGTCATTCAATAATAGCTTTGAACGAAAAGTATAATCACAATATCTAATAATGGCTTTAGATGAATGTGAGATAAAGATTACATTCAAGAATGGCATTGAATGCAAAGAAACTAGTCATTCAATAATAGCTTTGAACGAAAAGCATAATCACAATATCTAATAATGGCTTTAGATGAATGTGAACAAAGACTCGATCTGGAAGAACATCAGAAAGAGGGACCCATCCGGAAGAACATCAGATGGTAAGAAACCAGTCATCCAATAATGGCTTTGAATGAAAGGTATAATCACAATATCTGATAATGGCTTCAGATGAAAGTGAACAAACACGACATTCAAGAATGGCATTGAATGCAAAGAAACTAGTCATCCAATAATAGCTTTGAATGAAAGGTATGACTCACAATATCTGAGAAGGCATCAGACGCAAATGAGACAAAAGGTGAAATCCAAGAAGGCATTGGATGTAAAGAAAACCACAACGTCCAGGAAAGCACTGAACGAATCTGAACAAGGAGATACCCAAGAAAGCATTGGACAGAAGCGGCAATATTTGTTTGGTAGGTGCCAAGTGAGTTGGACTTTGACTGCAAAGGTAAGACGTGGATAACAATACGACCTATGGAGGATGCAAATGAGTACAAATGAGGATGATACTCTTGCTATGCATATGTATATGAATTATGCAGATGATATATGATCAAATGCAAATGTAAATGCACTGTAGACGACACGGCTCGACTCTTTTGTGGAGAAGATAAGACTGGAATACCGATTCCTCAACACAGAGATCACTGCCATTCCGCTTTGGGACTAAAGATGCTACTGAGCACAAATCTGCCACACTGGTAAACTGTATTAAGTTGACGATCGTTGTAGGAAGAATGGAAAGCTGCATGGGGATTCTTCAATTAAACTGCCCCAAATTAGTTGACTGTTGTATATGAACTGATAATTGCTTCAGCTGGAATGATTCTGTAAATGACTGAATCAGTGCACTTGGAAAGCTTGCCCCAGTATGAGTCTTGAAAAAGTCTTCTGCATAAACCAATTCTGAGAAGGACTTGCACTGAACAAATCTTGAACTGATTCTCAATAGGATCTGGAAGGAACTTGCCCCTGATTGGATCACTGATCAAGTTTCTCAAATGTTTGAAAATTCCTTAAGCGGAAGCCATATTGCAAACAAAAGTGTTCATACAAACATAGTAAATGTAAAGTTCATGCAACTTTTGAAATCAAAATCATTTTTGGAAAGAGGTAAAACAATAGGGTCACTGGTCAGAACACGGTGGTTCAAGACGTTTAAAAGTGAAAGATAAAGCAAAAAGGCGTGATGCCAAAAAAAATGATCTGCAAAGATCTTTAGGAGTCAGTTTACGCAACCTCGTTGTAATATGCTTTCAAAATATCCTTGCTTCAATTAGGTCTTTTGAGGGTTATAACGTGGCCTGGTTCACGGTTTAAGAAACAAGGGATAAAAGGCTCAAAGTTTATTGGTTCCCACCCAATCTTCGTGATGAACTTCAGTCCTACGCTCAGTTAACTCAGACTATGCGCTCAAATTCCCAAGAGGTTAGGAATTGCACTGATGATAGTGATGATGGTTCAGAAGTTAAGGGACTTTTGAGGTGACAGTCACTACTTCCTTATAACTCTTGGTTGTTTTTTTTCATTGAGGATTTCATGGTAAGGATTTAAAGATTCTTCTTTTTATTATCCCTAACTTTTGCCTGAACTGTTTCTCGTGAATCTTACAGTCAGCGGGATGCCCCAGTTTTTTTGTCTGCCTAAGTCTCCTTCACAGGTTTCGACTTAGCGGGCTTTTTCCTTTTTTGATTTTTTTATCTTTTTTTTTTAAAGAAAGTGACTGCTTGGCTTAATGATTACAACAAACCATCATCGACTTTTAACTTGAAAGACACCTTCGACACTTGCTTGTTGCGTGCGAAGGAAAAATTGAGAACGCAACCTTCTTGTTGAAAGATGTCTTGCATGAAACTCTTGTATTTGAATGCACAATCCAATTAACTGAGAACTACCCTGCCCCAGGTTAAGATTGCGGGTTTTTATTTATAAAGAAAAGAAACTCCTACTTCAAGGCTCAAAGGGTTTGACGAGGGATTATCTTCCTTATTTCTCCACTGTTTGGGAATTGAAACAAGGCCTTACATCCTCAGCAAAGTTTTGATTTGAAAGCATACCGACAACAATTATGAGTATTATGTTTTCATCATCCTCCCTCCAATCTTTGCATAATCAAGAGAAAGCGGAAAAGCGATAATATATTTTTTTGTTTTTTTGTGTTTTTTTTTAAAGATAAAGCGTAAAGATGTAAATAGCAAACATAAATGAATTGAATCCAAAAGTCGCAATGCTCATTTTATTAATTATGAAAGTACAAACATAATTTGAAAGCAAACAGCTAATACAAGACAAGGAAAATGCAAACAACAAGAAACAAAAGTCTAGTGACTAGTCAGAAACAAGAGTGAGCTGTCCTGTCTGAAACACTGGCTCTTAAGAGGATAGCTGGCTGAGATCGACCGAAGCTTCACTTAGCGTGCTCTGGCATAGGATTGTTCTTGACATTCGGATTGGTGTCACGAAAGGAGAGAATACCCATTCTAATCAGCTCTTGTACTCTAGCCTTCAACGCAAAGCAACCTTCTAAATTATGACCTGCACCACCTTGATGGAATTCACAAAGAAGATCAACCCTATAGCCGGCTGGAAGAGGATTTGGAGGAGTAGGCAAAGGCCTTGTAGTAATCAAACCTTTCTGAACCAGACCAGGATATAATTCAGTATATGTCATCAGAATAGGATCAAAATTATTCCTATTATGGTACCGATTCTGTCCTACAGCTGGACGTTGAGGAGCTGGTCGTGGAGCAGTAACCACAGGTCTAGGCTTGGAGAAAACTGGAGCTTGAAACACTGGTCTGGAAGTCTGACCAATCATAGCAGTAGATGCAAGATATGGAGAATAGTCGAAAGGTAAACCAAACTCTGGTCAAGTTGCAGGTGGCATTTGAACCGGTGGAGGATCAGCGCTTGAAACTTCCTGGATGACAGTCCTTTGGGGTTGCTCTCCTCTAGCAATCAAAACTTGGAGCATTTCAGTGAGCTTTGCCACGCTTGACTTAAGGTCATCAATCTCCATTCGCATCTCAGCATTGTGTGCTTCTTGCTCTGCCATTATGCGTCTGTAGTTAGCTCTAGTCTGATATCTGTGTCGAGGAATCAGCTTGATAACTCACAGGTAACACTGGAAGATAAAGATAGCTGGAAATGAGCTGCTGGACAAACAGATGTATGCAATGAATCATGCAAAGATGCAAATGATATGCAATGCAATGTAATGGTTTCAAGGAACTCAAGAGTAGGTTGCAAACATTTCGGAAAAAAAAAAGTTTCATGATTTTTTTATTGATTTTGCAAGGGAAAGAACAATTGAGTTTCTTGAAACCGAATGGTTATTCATGAATGGATGGATGCATAAACACAAGCAAAGCACACAGACAAAGAGCCCTAGGTTTGAAAGGTCACAGCATGGATCCATGGTCTACCCTTCCCAAGGTATGTACTAGAGGTTTATTTGTACCTGCTGAACGGGTTCTACAAAGTTCCCAGAGTCTACAATCCATCTTTCGGATATTATCGATTTTCCAAATCACTTGGTAGTCAATAATATTCTCAAGAGAATCTCGTCTGAGTGTAGTATCGCGTAGCGACTATTGCAGAAATAGACTCCCGCATAGTCCCCGCACTACATCCTAATAGGCCAAGTTGGGTTAAAGGTAACTACGGTCCCCAATCCCAAGGGCCTTTAGATCGAAACCATATCGTCTTCAAGAATGAACTCGTTGGACAAATATTTTATTCGAGAGGGCCTAGACTAAGTGGTGAAGTCTCAATTCACTTTTTCAGGAACGACTCCCTCAAAGTATCCTTGAATTCTCACTATTTTCCTATCTTAATTTCACTCTAGTCCGGGTGTACGACTTTGTCTCACCACACAAATAGCAACCCTGCACACAGAAAATCCAAGTAGGACATGTATATATACAAATATAAAGATATACAGGCAAACAAGTAAATAAATAACATAAATATAAACAAGTTAGGGGAAACCCTCGAAATTCCCCAGTGAAGTCGTCATTTCTGTCGCGGTGAGAATTGGATATCAAGCTATTGGATTAACTTGAATCACAATTTTTGAAATTCACCACCGGTCTTTATTTTATCCAAAGGAAAGGGTTAAAGATCGAAAAACCTAAGAGATCTAAGGTTCGGGGGTTGGTTACGTCTAGGGAAGGTATTAGCATCCTAAACGTCTGTAGTACTCTACAGGAACCTCTTGTTAGTATTTATGTTATCTATTGCTTGCTTGCTAAGGGTATTTGCTAAGGGAAAGACCTAGGGGTTAGTATCTAAGTATACTCGCCAAGACATCGCATCTTGTGCCTACGTATCCCGACGGGAGTGGAATCAGAGTATTCGTAGTTCCCCTGAAAGAGGGTGAGGAACTCTTGACGGTGGTCAAGGTTCCAGGGGGAGGTAGCGTCTATGGCAAGACACTACATAGAGTGAGGTGACTCTAAAGTTAAAATTAAGTTGAAAATGGTAGAAAGTGTCCATGGTAGAACACATGTATGAAGTGCGGAAAGCAGCTTTCAATATAGGTACGAATTCCACTCCAACTGCTTCAATAATCTTCTGCTAATTCATCTATTCTTCGAGTTCTTCGATACATTTCCTTGTAGTTGTTGTTAATGCTTTGCGGTCTTTTCGTTCCAAATCCTGCCTGATATGCGTGTTGTAATCTTGAAAGACTCAATTTTTCTTGACTGCTATGAGTATATGAATCTTGTTTCTGCTTCTGAATTTTTGTGGATGTATGTATTGGTCTCTTTCTTCTTGTTGCGTGTGATTGTTGTTATTATCGTGATGCTTTCCTGCTGCTGATGTAATTTCGACTCAATTCCTCCTCTTTAAACCAATGTACGTTGTTGTAGTGTGTTCTAGGTTAATTTGTGTGTACACGATATGTGTGATTTGTATGTATTTGTATGTATGATTGTTGTTTGTAAGGTGTGTGTGTGGTTTCTGATTATTTTTTAGTCTGTTCTGATGATTGCCTCCGTGTGTTCGTTGTTGTTGTTGTTGACTTGCGAACTTCTGATGTGTGGTGATGTGAATCTGTTGCTGTGTTGTTTCTCTGATTGTTTTTTTCTGCGATTGAATTTTTCTGCTATGTGTGTTCTGCTCTTTTGTTCTCTCCCCTTTATCTGTGTGAATGATGCACCATTTTATAGATGCGTTTTGAAATTAATCTGACAATTTAAGAAATAATGAGCGAGATTGTTTGTCGGTTCTTGTCTTGTGAATTGATTTGTTGTGATGAAACTTTCCTCTTTTGAATGAGCACTTTTGATTCTTTCCTTGCTCAACTCAGAATTGTTTTGGAAACTATTTTAAACTTGTTTGATCTTGTTTTGGGACAGGTTATTGATGATGATAATGATTTTGTTTTGCTGTAACCTGAAAACATGATTTCGGTTTTAGGAAGAAAATCATACAGCTTTTAATGGCGGTCTCTTGTAATTTTTGTCATGACTTTGTGGTTTATGATTTCCCTTCTTGAATTGTTGGTATTATTCAACAAGATTGATCCTACCTTAGTCACTCTTTGAAAAACAGGAGCGAACTCATATGGTCTTTATATTTGCAGGTAGCCAATGAGTCTAAAGAGGACACACATACCAAGAAGAAAGTCGGTGTCCTATAAAGCCAAGAACGTAATAATGCTACTGACATATATTTCACCGTACCACCATATCTTGTGTGCACATTCAGCTATGAAACAGGGAAGTCCCCAAAGCAGGATGAGCTTCATTTTTCTCACTTCTCGCAACTTTTGAAATGGCTTCTTCAGACATGGATCCACTGGGAGGAAAAAGGACGTGTTGCACAACCTATACAGTCCAAGTATATAACATGGCATCTTGCAAACGTGAGGAGCAGTAACTAGTATGGTGGGAGTTTTCTTAGCTTTAGTTGTTGATGATTCAAAGTGCCCAACAAAATATTCTATACGGTCCAGAGTGGGAGTCTACATTCTTCTACAACTTATTTCCATCTCATTGATATGAAAATGCAAGGCAGAGTTCAAGTTAATTTGTTTGTAATTTGAGCCTTTGAAATTTAGATAGGAAACATGTTGTAATTGGACCTTTACACTTGAATCTAATGAAACTCTTGAACAAACCATTCTTTCTTTGAATATGAAACTTGTATGACTAACTTCTTGCAACTTTATTCAAAAATTCTTTGAATGATTTCAATCATGGCTTGAACTTAATCTTTGCATTGAGAACTTCTTGTCCAACTTGAATTTTGAATTTTGAAGCATGGAATTAAAACTTGATAAAAATCACATAAGCATCTCTTTGCTCTTATAACTTGACCATGGAACTTTATGTAAACTTCCAGATGACGATAATCCTTTTACATGAATCATGCCTTGAGGAATCATGCCTTGAGGAATCAACACACCACTAAATTCTACCCAACTTCCAACATAAATGAACAAAACTCTAATTCTCCTTAAGGGAAGCTTCTGAGGAACCTTGAGGAAAATGACATGGTATTATCTCAATGAGCACTTACACACGGCCTCCATAACCTTCGAACCTTTGTAGCAACACCTAACTTCACAAATGAAAACCAACAAACACGGTCTGATAAATTGGTTAGCTATGCATGATGAAATGCGTGGTATGCTATGCAGGATGATGCGAAATGAAAACAGAATCTCAAGGGTCAAAAATTAGGGTATGACACATAGGCAGGCCCAAGGATGGGGAACTCTCATGAGAGAGACTGGGTTTCTGCTGGAGATTTGTCCAGATTGATAGGTGTTTCTTCCTATGTTTGTAGGGAACTTGAGAATGTCTTTGAGACTCAAGGGGATTTAGACTGTCCAAGTCTGCTAGTGTGGTTTATCTTTATACAAGGCCCAAGAGGAGGCCGACTCGTTTAAGGGATGAGTATCAACCCTAAAATTGGTCTGAGGGCTTTTTGTGACTCATTTTAGAAAGACAGCTCTAGCAAATAATGACTAAGTTATGTCCTATACCTCTAAGAGGTCGTCAGGGTACTTTTATGAAGCCCACGAGAAGGCGTGAGAACTTTTAAGAAGCCGACGGGTCCTTGTACAAAGCCCAAGAGGAGGCGGGGATGCTTTTAGGAAGCCTGTGGGTCCCCAAACCAAGAGAAGTTCAAGAAATGCAATTCACAGAGAAGAGTTCATTCCAGGAAAGTTCGAGTATTTGGAAGAAACTCAAGAGATGCTATTCACGGAGAATGGATCAACTCCGGGGAGTAGAATTTCTTTGACAATTTCTAAGGGTGACAGTCTGAGAAAAGGTTCACCGAGAATACTGCCTTTCTCTTTGTTCCATATTGATTAACCCCAAGAGAAGGGAAGACTGTATCTGGAGATCCTATGGGGATCTAGTTTTGTTTGTATTTAAAGAGTGACCAATAGGGCTTTACCTAGTTATAGACATAGTTGTCGGGGAAAACTCTAAATAACTATACTAGTATATATACAGTTGATATATGACAAGTATTTAAAGGAGTATGAAAGAATAGTAACCATGCGCAGCTTCCCACAATACAGTTATGTATATGAAAGCATATAAAAGAATGAAAGAAGACTAACCATGTGCAGCTTCCCACAATACAGTTATGTATATGAAAGCATATAAAAGAAAGCAGATAAACACTTACCCGTTGTAGAGCTTCCATGCTATTTTGGTAGTTGTTCAATAAAGAAATTAAAGAAAGTTTTGATAGCAACTATACATTTGGATTCAAAATCAAAGGAGAAAGTATTTTGAACAGAGATCGGGGTTTACAGCTCAGGGAGAGGCCAAAATTTTAACAGTGAGGGTACTGTTGTTCTGTATCGAAACTTATACAACGACTGAGGCCCAAAATATTTTGGTCAAAAGGGGATTAGGTCTTACACCTCAAGGAGAGGCCCAAAGAGTTTGAAAATGAATAAAGATGGGTCTTATAGCTCAAGGAGAAGCCCAGTTAATTTTGTTAAAAAAGGCAACGATCTCGCCGAACGTTTGAAAATATACAGAGGGACTTATACAATGTGTGAGGCCCAAAAGGTATTATTTACAAAGGGATTCGTTCTTACACTCTATTAGAGGCCCAAACGAGATTTTTAAGAAAAGGAATGGGACTTATAGCTCGAGGAGAGGCCCAGATGATTATTTGTTTAAAAATGGCGATCGCGCCGAGGTTTGAAAACACAATGGGTCTTATACGATGACCGGGGCACAAAAAGTTTTGGTTTTCAAAAGAGGTTGGTCTTACACTCTATTAGAGGCCCATGAGTGTTTGAAAAAGATTGATGAGGGTGGAATTAATCAAAACCCTAATTTTGTCTAAAATGGAATTAATTTTATTGAAAACTTAATAAAAATTGATGAAAACATGTGAAAAATGGGTGGTGATCTTGGATCAATGTTTCAAAAATCATGTTTTTATCCACAAAATGATTGGAAACCAATTAATCTTGGAAAATCAAGAAGGAAAAAATATTTCAATAGTTAAAAAACAAATAAACATTAATTCTTTGCAAAAATATCAAATATAGGAAATAAATAATATTTTTGGGAATTTTTGGTAAAATAAAATATTTTAACATTTTTGTGAATTATTAAAAAAATAATCAACTCAAAATCATTAAAATTCAGAGAGAAATTAATTTTTGAATCAATTAAATAAAATCACAAAATTCAAATATTCAAATATTTGAAAAAAGGCGCCAAGAACACACCAAGAACACGCGCGGGTTCTGGGTTTGGCCTGATTTGCATTTTCTCTCAAATCTCACTGAATACTTGACGAAATCACACAATCCACATATCAATCTGCTCGTTTTCATCTCACGATCATCTTTATGGTCTTTAATTTCATTTATTTTAAGCATGGAATAAGAAATCAAGACAAAACCTCAAGAACCCTAAATTTTGTATGAAGGCTGAGAAATTCTATACATGATTCATTCAAAGCAATTAATTGAGGGGAAACATTCTATACATGATTATGAACATTTGGCAAAAGTATTGTGCGAGGAAATATGCATAGATTAAGAGATGGCCAAGTTTAGGCTTACTTGTAGGTCGTGGCAGCAAGAGCAGTTTGATTTTTGGGTTGGAGGTGTTACAGATGAGTGGTGATGATCTGAACAGCTTCCCTACACCATATGGAATGTGTTAGAATGCTTGGAGTGATTTGAAATGAACTGGAACAGATTATGGCACCTCAGCTGCAACTTGGTTGAAAATTTGGGTAACTGGCTGGTGATTCTGAGAAATCAGTGTTACAGTTGTGTGTTTAGTGTTTGATAAGTTCACATATGATGTTTATGAGGTGTGTGTGTGATTAGTTTGGTTGGAATTGCTCTCAAACTCAAAACCCGATAGTGACTTGCTTTAGAAGGCAATTTTGGAATGAAAGAAGAGATTTTGAGGAAAGCATCAGTTTGGTTGCTTTGGTGTACTTAAATTGAGCACAAATGAGCTCTATTTATAGTAGAGCAAGTTTGTTTTGCATGCAATAGTGAATGGCAACTACAGCAGGTTGTTGGCTAATTAGATCACTTTGGAATCTTTAGTCTCCTCTAGCCATTGACTAGAGGTTAGAGCACAAGCCTATGGTTCTTTGATTCAAGGATAAGGCCTGACTGAAGTGTTCATTTTTACTCTGATACATGCCACCTCTAAGCATCCACTGAATGCTCCAAAACAAAATTAGAGTCTTGAAGCATCTTTGGCTTTTAGGGGTGCCAAACCTATATGTAGTTCCAAAGACTTGAGAGGCTTATGGATCAGTGTTTGTCCCTCCTTGGTCTCTCCTTGAGGTGTGCAGATGGATAAACTTATTTGGAATTGTACAATTTGATCAAATCGAGCCAATATGCACAAATCTACCTTGTCATGACAGTTGCAGCAAGGCATGTTGCAGCTGTCATAATTCTTAGCTCGGATGGAATTTGATGGAGTTCTTGGCCATTTTGGAAAGCTCTCATATGATACAACATATGCGTGATCATAGTTTGTCTTGACACTTTTTGGATCCAAGTGAAAAATGCCCCTACATTTTGAAAAAAGTGAAACGGATTCTGACTTAGTGAAAATTTCACTAAGTGTTGGAAAAAGTGGCATTTTCATGTTTTTGTCATTTTGGTCATTCCATAACTTAAAATCCATGAGGAATTGGAATGAGGTGTAGTTGACACTTTTAAAGTGTGTAATGAGAGCTACAAATCCATCTTTGGATCATCCAAAATGGTTGCTTGGATCTCAAGTTATGATCCTTGGAAGTTGGTACCTTAGCCACTTTGTTCCATAACTTGGAAAAATTCTAAGTTTTTTTATGGTTACCCCTTTTACAAGTTAACTCATTTTCTTTGATTTTTCTTGATGAATGATGATCCCACTCACACATTAACATCATTTTAGGGTTAGGGAACCATAATTGATCAAAAAATCAAAAAGTTAAACTTTGACTTTTGGGCACAGTTGACTTTTTATCAGATGAATTCCAAACTGTGCGATCCTCTATCAAATCAAGTCCTTGACCTAAATTAAACTTGATGGATTGATTTCATAGGTGTTATAGGGTGTATTGAATCATTTCCCAAGGTTTGGGAGTGTAATACCCTAAATTTTACCCCTAAGATCCCACATATCATTTTGCATCTCATATGCAAACAAGATTTCCAAGCACCTGTGTTTTTCTTAATTGCTTTATGTTTATTTCTGTTTACTAACCTCTAACCAAAATACCAAAAATATTATGTAGTTTGTTTGCTTCCTTTCTCTGTGTGCTTAGAGTTTGGCAGGGAGATTGATGGCAATAGTATGGCTTCAAGTCAAATGTGGTTAATCATTCAAGTCAAGATCAGATGGAAGTTTGACCTCATCTTGGTCAAACCATCAAGTGTTTGCTTCAATTGCAAGTTATTTGCATCAGTGGGTTATTTCTCAGGCAGTGTGTATCTGAGGTCAAGTTATCTTGTGGTTATCGAGCAGTGATTCATGAGAAGTTAGGTTCAAATTTAAATCTATCAAGTTCAAGGTGTTGTGTACAGTTAATTCAGTGGTTCAGGAGCAGCTGTATTCATTTTTATCAGAGATGTGTCGAAAAGTTCAAGTTGGTTCAAATGGCCATTGTTTCAGTTACAAGATATTCAGTGGTCCAAGTTTGTTCAGTCATTTTAATCAGATGCTTTGTGGAGAAGTTTTGGATTGATTTTGGATTAAATTTAAGATTGTATATCCGCTTTGATTACCATTTTCTAGCCATTATTTTTTATCCATTTCATATCCATTAAAATCCATTTTTTTAACCAATTACCCAAATATCCATTTATCTTTTTCATATCCATATCCAATTATATTTTTCATATCCATATCCAATTATCCAGTTTATTTTCAATAACCTTTTTTTTATCCATTTTGTTAATCCATTATCAATTTATGTCCATTCAATTTCCAATTGTCCCATTTACTCTTCTTTTAAACCAATTCAAGCATTGAAACAATGACCAAGCATCACATTACAACTTTGCTTATAATAATTGTGGCGGTGTTACCTCGCTTTATTTGTAAGGTCAAACAGCAAATGGAAGCATGATTTGTCACATAGCTTCAAGTAGATTTCTCAACATAGCTTCATTAGTTGTTCATCAGGATAGGAGTTCTGATGCTTTAGTCTAGCCTGTAAGTGCTATTTCTAATGGGAATGCTATTTCTCATCGTAATCAATTGGAAGTAGCTGCTTCAAGTGAATCTTCTAATTTTGCATCAAATCCTAATGGAGAGTTTGCAGTTGGTAAACTTAGGCCGAAGTTCTCCAATCAACGTTACCGTGTGTGACTTCTAAACTTACACAAGATGAACAAAATCAAATGGTGGACACATAGAAAACACACATCTTGATGATAGTGAACATGATAATGTTGAGAAAGACATGAACTTCCAAGTGGTTACTGATAGCTTTGCTGAAGGAAAATTTTGAATCTAGATGAGCAAAATGAGGATGGATTTTCAGCTGTCATGATATCTGCTTCAGAGGGTAGCGTGGAAGCTTTCAAGTTGTTTCTTCATGTTGGAGCTGATGTAACCAATCTAAAAAAAACAAACATGGTTTAAAAATTATTGATATCATGGATTTGAAACAAAATGGTGAAAATGTTCATAAGGTGATATTTGAATATGCACTGAAAAATGAATATTAGAATATTAGTCCTTTAGCCGAGGCAAATCCTCTTCATCGTGCATCCTGTTAAAGAGATATAAGCATGGTTGAGAAACTACTAAAAGAAGGGAATTATGATGTGAATGAGTTGGAACCATACCACCACGAGCAATACTCGTCAAGCCTCAAGTTGAACCAAGCCTTCAAGTCACAATTTCATAGCGGAACCACTGATGTTCATGGTAAAAGTAATCCAACTTTCTTCATCCACTTCCAAGACTTCAGTAGATGACCAAGAAAAGAATGATTGTGCATCGAAACTGCTTTATGCTTGTGATTCTCTTAGGCAGCAATCTTTCGTAAATTATTCGATGGATACCATGCAACAGCTTGTTGAAAGAATTATCAATGGAGGAGGAATTGTTATCACAGTCGATTAATGATAATGATGACGAAGATGGCAACGACAATGATGATATTGGTTTCCATAATGTTCAATACCGTTTTTGACAGCAGTAATACAAAGATTGCTGGGGGTTACGATTATGATGATGTTGGTTTGTGAGAAGGCAGTGAAGGCATAAATGAGCCAAGTGGTTATACGTTTGTTGTGTCTACTGGATGAGCTTAACTTGGCTCCATCTGATGTGCTAGAAGCATTGAACCAATTACTTAATGATAACAGTGAGCTTTTTGTGCCTGAACTGCAAGAAACAATTAAAGCATCATCCTTGCGATATTTGTTAAGTATGTGATCCTATTACTAAGCTTCTTTATCTTGTACTCATTTTCAGCTCATACCATTTGCCAAGTCTGCCATGTCGGCCAACACAGCCTGAAAACTATAAGCTTTATTCTTGCTTTGAAGGTTGAATATCCAAACATGTTCAGATCATGAAGGTGCAGATATTGATGCCTTTTGTGGTTTTAGTACATTGAGAGGATGGGCGACATAAATGGAATTGTAACGATCCTCCTTGTTTTACTTTGTGCGATGTGGAAGTGTCGCCACGATATTACTTTCTGAAGCCTCTTTAAGCTGTGGCTGCAAATTTTGACTGTCACCTTCGTTAGTGTCCGGTCTTGCAAAGTTCACAACCTGTCATGCTACTGTTGTAACTACATCAAGCCAAATGGTAGAACCTGCACAACAACATCTTTTAATTATTCAACAGAAAGTATAATAGATGCCAGGAGATAAGAGAAAGAAGTATTGAAAGATCATGTTTTATGATTTTTGATCTGTGGCCATTAAACTTGGAAATACCGCCGCAGGGTACTCTTAGTGACACACTCAGCAGGTTCAGGGACATATATTTTGAATAATATTTTGACAATACCTTGAAAAAATAATACACGGATGTTTGAAAAATTCCTGAGCACATGATGGAAAGACTTGACAGCAACATGACAAATTCCTTCAATTTTAGGATCAAGGCATTTCCAAGCAATTCATCTTATGCCAACATGTGTTGCAAGTCAAAACAACAACAGATTTTTCACAGCAAGTCACGCACAACATTGATTCAAAACGCACAGAAATTCTCACAAACGACACTCATTCACCTCACTCTCCATCTATAAATAGAACACTCCTCTCATTCAATTTTCTCAAGCTTCAAAGCCTCCAAAACTCTGCAGAATTTTTCTCTCATCTCTCACTTCGTAAAATCGTTTCGAGCTATTACTCTTCTTCATTTTTCTCATCCGAATTCACACTCAATTGGAAACAAAAGCCAGCCAGAGTAGATAGAAGAAGAAGAAGAAGTTTTGTTTCATCATTTACCTGAGTTTGAAGGTAGTTTGAAGCTTCACCGTCATTTTCGATCCGACATTTTTCGTTGTGATTCTTTGAATTGTTGATACGGTTGAGTAGAGATTTTGATTCCGATCACAACCGCGTATGTTTTGAGTCCCGTCGTACTGATTTGTTGGAGCTGCGAATCGTTAGCGGTGTTAAACAGTGACACGAGCTTGGTGAGGAAGATGATGAAATTCTTTTGTTTCTGATTCTATTTCATTTGTTTTTTTAAGAACTGTATCATTTTTTTTATTCTAAGTGGACCGGACCTTGTTTGGATCTATCACCACCTCTTTTACTTTACTCAAACCTCCCTCTGTTTTTTCTTCTTTTTTAAATCTCTTTTAATTTTTTTTCTTAATTCAAATCCATTTTTGATACTATTTTCTTTTTATCTTTTTTTATTTCATTTTAAAATGGATTTGAATCTTTTTTTTGTTGATCTTTGCATTTTGATTTTTGATCGTACCTGGATCAGACAGTTTGAAGATGGCCAACGACGTCTAGACTTGTTGTTACTTCAGTGTTGATGAAAGACGATCGGGGGGGTGTACCTGCGGGACACTCCGATGCTTAAGTCAGTGAGTGCACAGCAAATACAGAGAAAGCGAGTGAGAGTAAGAAGTTAACTTATCCTGACCCTCTCAAATGAGAGGGTATTTATAGGAGACCCCCAGCGCGTGGCCAACGGTTACTTGCAACGGGTGGGACCAGCGTGTGACCCGTTCCAAGTAACTGCTAGGGCTTACATGTAGTAATAATGACCAGCTCGTGGTCAACACCCTAGTGTAACTGTCCCTTTAATGCCATTATTAGACGGTTACATGAAACGTATCTGTGTAGATAAGACCGTTGATGGGCTCCTCGGGGGGGAGAATTTACAATGTCGAGGACATATGGTGGCCGTGGTCTGGATATGACCTAACAAAGGAGAACCATGCTTGTCGAGGACCTATGAGTCAACGAGATTAGGAGTATTCTCGTGGGGAGAAGCTAATCTGTCGAGGAGGTCCATTTCATCAGGGTGTGATGTCTTCCTTTTCTGTTTGTCCTCGGATGCTCATGTGTCCTCGGATCCTCAGGGTGCCCGACATGCCTTTGGCCTCGCGTATGGCAGTCATGTGTCCTTCTCTAGGACTTTATTGGGCTTCTTCAATTTGTATGGATTGGGCCTGTTTGATTGTAGGAAATCACGGTCCAGTCCAGAACAGGAGCCCCCCCAAGTCGTTGCTTTGAGGTATCAGAGTAATGACTTGAGGGTCGGGGAAATGCCAAGGGGTGATCCGAGGAGGATATCAGCATATTCGAAATTTCCATGATTATCATGACGTCGGGCATTGATATCATGCGGGCAATTATCATGAGGCGGGCACTGACAGCTTGTGGGCAACGAAGAGTTGCATCTGGTTGAAGTGTTGGGGAGATGAGAAGTTTCGGTTTTGAAACGATGGGATGTCGAAAGGACACGCGTGGATTTTTTTACCGGTGTTAGTGTGCCATGTGTCACTAGTCATCATTGCATAGGGTGGCTGCCTAGGGTAGAGTACTCGAGTGCCGCAAGCTTCTCGAGTTCCGTGATTTGTCTATAAATACTTTCTCTTCCCTTCATTTCTCATTTTCGCTCTTTCGTTCAAGAATCGTTTCCTCTTCTTTCTCCGTTTTCTCATCCTTAGTTTGCCACCGTCAACCACCACAAGTTCGCCGTGAACCGCCGTGCTACGCCTTGCCTGAACCCTATTCCACCATTTACAAGGTATTTTCTTCAAAACTTTTTTTTTCTGGTATCTTCATTAAGTTTAACTTGCTTGAAATCGTTTCTCTGATGAACTGATGAAGTTCTCATGAGAAATGGAAGGATTCCTGGCGAGTACGACAGGGATCTTTGGCTGTTTTAAGAGAAAGAGTGTATGAAATTTTCTCTGTTTCTGTTTCCGTTGAATAAAACCGAGGAGCTGGATGAATATTCCGGGGACTTGTAGAAAATTTCTGGGGAGTGTGATGAACATCGCGGGGACCTGATAATGTTTTGGGTCCCCAACAATTACTCTTTTTCGTTGATTTTACGGGGAAAAGGGGCAAGATTTTCTAGGGAAGCGATGAGTTTCCCGGGGACATCCGTTATTCGTCTCCGACCAGCTAGTTTGGTATGACTCGTCGAATTCACCTGTTCCCTTATGCTTTTCAGGTTGATGGACAGATTGGCTGCTGAAGTGGCCATAGGTAAATTCGAAGAGGATAACCAAGCTGAAATTCCGATGACCCATATGGCTTTTAGATAAGAGCGTCCGCTTGAGGACTGGGTGTGTGATGAGCCCCTCACTATGTCGTCTGTCTTCACATTCCCCAACGAAAATGGGTTTTGTACTGTTGAGCATAGGTTGCTCGGTTCTGAGCAATCCTGGAAAGTGTACCGCCCCAACGAGGACCAGCGTATATGTTCAACTTATATGGGAATGCGCTTCCCGGTGTATGAGTTTATGTTTCAAGAGGCGGGGTGGAGGCTCCCCTTCACAGACTTCCAAGAGGGTGTCTTCAAATGGTTAAAATTGGCTCCATCGCAAATCCACCCGAACTCATTGACCTTTCTCCGGGCTTTTGAGCTCGTCTGCAAATATTTGGAGATCAGGGCAACAGTGTCCCTTTTCTTCTGAATTTTTCATCTGCAGCGGTCTACAATTGATGGTCGACACGGCTGGGTGTCGGTCTAACAAAATAAAGCTTTATTTCATACCTACCTGGACTTTGTTCGAGATTTCAAGTGGCGTTATTATTTTGTGAAGTCGGTCACTCCCGAGGCCATTAATTCGATATATGATCGGGTGACTCAAGAAGTGGATGGGTTGTCTACAGAAGTGATGGTGCCAAAATTCCCCCTCTATTGGACAGAGGAGCATTACAAAGAGGGGGTAGACAAATATAAAGTAAGACATAATAAGCTCAATGTCGAGGATCGCGATGCTTATGGCAAGATTGTCGAGTATGTGGAGAGTTTGAATAAAATTCCAAGTGTATCCGAGGATGGAGAGACTTCGACAGGTGGGGAGGAGCAGGTGACGAAGACCCGCCGCCTGATTAATACTCGTGTTCTGCTCGAGACTTTCTCCGATGAGGAGGCTGTCGAGCTCTTAGGTGGTGCAAAGATCCTCGACTTAGATTTCTCTCATGTTTGTGTATCTTGTTTTACTAATATTTTTCTTTCTTTTTGTAGGGAAAATGGTCAAAGCTGCAGAAAGATATTCGAGGCTAAGGGCAAAGAGAGCTAGGGAAGAACAATCCCGTCCAACCGAACAAAGCACCCCTCAGCATATCTCTTCTACGACAGTGCCTGAGAGTGCTCCCTCTACTGCAGTGCCCGAGGGTTCTGAGCGATCTCATGTTGTTTTAACTGCAACTGTGAGCTCTGAGAATCAGTCCCTGGGGGCCCAAAGGGCATCTAAGCGGGCAAAGACTGTTGGGCCGCCCATTGTTGATGTGGAAGGGAGTTCCCCTCCCCCTCCTGTAAGCTTCGAGATTCCTTCGTGTTTTCTCCAGCGTCGCTATTTCTCTGAGGTTACTTGTCCTCGTGTTGCCCCTGCTGAAGTCCAGGCTTTGTTGGGGACTGCTTCGGAAGCGAGAAGGAAGATAATTATCGAGGATATGTATGCCGTTATGCGGCTCTGTTCGGCTACCCTCGTTCTAAATGACGAGAGTTGCTCTACTGCTGAGCTTTCTCGACTAAAAGAAAAACTTCAGATTTTGGATACTGAACTGCTCGGCGTGCAGAAAGATTTGAAAGAATGCAGGGAGCTGAACAGAGAACAAGGCGAGCAGCAAAAATAGTCGGAGAAGAAGTTGAAGGAGGTTGAGGATGTGGCGAAGGGCTACCTTGCTCGGATCACTGCGTTGGAAGAGGAAGAGCAGCGTCTCAAGGACAGGATAGCTGAGCTGGAAGAGGTTGTTCGGCCAGCCGAGAATGAAACCGAGGAGGATAAACTATTGACCTCTCGAGCAGCCATGATAGCCAAGCTCAGGGAAGTCGAGAAGGATCTTCAGTTGGCTGAAGATGATGCTCTAGAGTTGGCAGATGTCGGGTTCCAGAACGTTGTTGTGCAGCTTAAACTCCTGAATCCGGACCTTGTAACCGATGGAGCTGATTCCAAGTTTGAGGTGGTCGATGGCAAGATTGTGTTGCCCGGTTAAATAGTAAATGCTGACGGGGGAAACGGGGAGCGGGAGAATCCCGAGGCAGCTAATGCTGCTGCGGAGTGATAGTGTAGTTAGTTTGGCCTGCGTGCCAATTTTTTGTATTGACTGGGCTGCGTGCCATACTTGCTGATTTGTCCGGCGTAAGAGCCAGGGCTTTATGTAATATTTTTACAATGGGCTTGCCCGACTTAGTGTTTCCATTTTGCCTCTTTATCTGCTTTGTGTGTGGTATTTTGCTTATTTTTATCTAAGTTATTTTGAAATTGCTGGATACTTGGGAGTTTGCTCGACTCTAGTGATCCTCGACTGTGAAGAGAACTGGTCGAGCGGTCAGGGGTTGTACCCCAACCTTCAATGAAGCTAAGAGGTCGATCGAGGTCTTAGTTTCATGGCGTGAACTTCCCATCGCGAGCTGGGTGTTCTGCCTACAAGGTATGTCGACAACGGAGCTCGATAGAGTACTCCTCGCCAGGCCAAAAGTTCAACGCACACACAACGTGACTTTTGACCTTCGTTAGCATATAGAGGTGTCGTGCTTGTACCATGGCACGCTCCCCGTAACAGCAACTTTTGTATAGTTACATGCGGCGTTTAACTGTAATATTGTTTAAGCTTCTCAGCATTCCATGGTCGAGCAAGTTGTTCACCTTGGAGGTTTTCGAGGTAATAAGCACTTGTCCCCGTCTTTGCAATGACGCGGTAGGGGCCCTCCCAGTTTGCGACCAGCTTTCCTTCGCGTGAATTTTTCTGATTTCGCCGTAAGACGAGACTACCTACTTGGAAATCTCGTTTGATGACTTTGTCATTATTACGCAAAGTTATTTTGTGTTTTAAAGAGGCTTCTTTGAGGGATGCGCCCGTCCTTATTTCTTCGACAAGGTCGAGTTCCTCGCGAAGGGCTTCGTTGTTCGCTTCTTCGTCAAGAGGAGCTTCTGCCCTTCTCGAAGGTTCCCTGATTTCCACGGGAATTACTGCCTCGGTTCCATATGTTAACTGGAACGGGGTCTCCCCGGTCGTGGAATGAGGGGTAGTTCGATATGCCCAGAGGATGTTGTGTAACTCCTTGACCCACCGTTGTTTGGCTTCGCCGAGTCGTCGTTTGAGTCCTCGGAGTATTACTCTGTTCGCGGCTTCGGCTTGCCCGTTGGTTTGTGGGTGTTCGACCGACGTAAAGTGTTGCTTCGTACCCAGTTTGGTAACGAAGTCTTGGAAGTTTTCGTCGGTGAACTGTGTCCCATTGTCTGTGACAATGGCCTGAGGCACGCAGAATCGGGCGAGTATATTTCTCTTGTAGAAACGTAATATGTTGAAAGCAGTGATCTTGGCTAATGCTTCCGCCTCGATCCACTTTGTGAAGTAATCTACCCCGACGATGAGGTACTTATTTTGGTATGATCCTACGACGAAAGGTCCGAGGATATCCATTCCCCACCACGCAAAGGGCCACGGGGATAACAATGATTTAAGTTCGTTTGGAGGAGCGAGGTGCATGTCTCCATGCCTCTGACAATGGTCGCACTTTTTGACATGTTCCTTTGCGTCTTGTTGCATCGTGGGCCAGTAATATCCTGCTCGGAGGGCTTTTCGAGCCAAAGATCTTCCGCCTAGATGTTGCGCGTTGATTCCTTCATGAATTTCCTGGAGAATCTCTGAAACTTTACTTTCCTTGACGCACCGGAGTAGAGGGATGGAGAATCCTCGGCGATATAGCTTACCTTCGACTATGGTGTATGCACATGCCCGCCTCCTAATTGTCCCAGCTTCTTTAGGATCGTCGGGCAGTATGCCCGTCATCAGGTATTCATAAATTGGAGTCATCCAACAGTTTGCATCCCCGATAACGTTCACCTCTGTGGTCGAGGTAGGTTTGTTGATGCTCGGATGGGTCAGTATCTCTTGGATCACTGATTTGTTCCCTCATTTCTTCTTAGTGCTCGCTAGCTTGGAGACCACGTCTGCTCGAGTCTTATGCTCGCGCGGGATGTGAGCCACCTCCGCGGAGACAAATATCTTCAAATTTTCTTGTACCAAGGTTAGGTATTCAATGAGATTATCATTTTTGGCCTGAAATTCTCCCCGGACTTGTGATGCTACGAGCTGAGAGTCTGTAAAGATTTTGACTTCTTTTGCGCCAAGGTCTTCTGCAAGTCGAAGTTCTGCGAGGAATGCCTCATACTCAGCTTGGTTATTTGATGCTTTGAAAGATAGCTCTAGTGAGACTTCTATCAGGATACCCTCTTCGTTTTCAAGGATAATGCCTGCGCCGCTGCCCTTTGCACTGGAGGCTCCGTCGACGTAAATTGTCCATTTTTGGGAGCCATTGGTCGATTATTCGGGGACTGTCATTTTCGCTACGAAGTCGGCCAGTACCTGAGATTTTAAGGCTTTTCTTCCTTCATATTGAACGTCGAACTCGGATAGCTCGAGAGACCACCGGAGCATTCTCCCCGCCATATCTGGCCGACTAAGCAGCTGTCTGATAGGCTGTTCAGTTCTTACCACAACTGTGTGGGACAGGAAGTAATGGCGTAGTCTTCTGGCTGCAGTTACGAGGGCCAAGGCGACCTTTTCAATCTGTTGATATCTCAGCTAGGGACCCTGAAGAGCTTTGCTCGTGAAATAAATCGGTTTTTGTCCGTCGGGGGTCTCCCGTATAAGGACAACACTTACAGCTTCGCCGGCGATAGCCAGGTACAAGAAAAGTGTTTCCCCGTTATCTGGTCGGGACAAGACCGGGGGTTGTGATAAAACTTGTTTTAGATGGAGGAGGGCTTGTTCGCATTCTTCACTCCATTCAAATGTTGCTTTCTGTCAGAGAAGTTTGAAAAATGGGAGTGCGTATTGGGCAGATTTAGCGATAAAACGAGAGAGGGCAGTTAACATCCCGTTAAGTGATTGTATCGACTTCTTTGACTTCGGAGTAGGAATCTCAGAAAAGGCCTTACATTTGTCGGGATTCGCTTCAATTCCTCTCTCCGTAAGGTAAAAGCCAAGGAATTTCCCTGCTCGGACACTGAAAGTGCACTTGTCGGTGTTGAACCTCATGCGACATTTCCTCGCCGTGTCGAACACCTTTTTAAGATGAGCAGTGTGGTCGACTTCTTCTGTGGATTTGACGATCATGTCGTCCATGTAGACTTCGAGCATGTCACCAATTTCTGCTCGGAAGACTTTGTTCATCATTCGTTGGTAGGTGGCGCCAGCATTCTTCAGACTAAAGGGCATTACATTGTAATAGTAATTGCCCGACTCAGTCATAAAAGCTGTATGCTTTCTGTCGGCCTCATCCATGGGAATTTGGTTATATCCCGAATAAGCGTCTATGAAAGACAACAGTTTAAATCCTACAGAATTGTCGACCAGTCGGTCGATGTTAGGTAGTGGGTAAGAGTCTTTCGGGCATGCCCGATTAAGATCCGTGTAGTCAATGCACGTCCTCCATTTTCCATTAGATTTTTTAACAAGTACAACATTGGACAACCAAGTGGTGTACTTGGCCTCTGAAATAAAGTTTTCCTCTAGGAGGTCTTTTACAGCTTTTTCAGCAGCCTCCATTTTTTCTGGAGACTGCCTACGCCTACGTTGAACTATAGCCTTAGCATTTGGATCTATAGTCAGCTGGTGACAAGCCACTTGAGGATCTAATACGGGCATCTCCGAAGCGCTCCAAGCGAACAAGTCTGCATTCTTTCAGAGACATGCCTTCAGCTGCCTCCTCGCCAGGTCGGGGAGTCCACGGCCGATCTTCACAGTTTGCTCTGGGTCGTCGCCAAGAGGAATCAGCTCGAAATCTCCGTCTGGGATGGGGCGTGTTGGGTAGGGAGGCTGCCCGTTGACTTCAACTGGGAGGTCTTTGCCTGCAACTTCTTCCTGTTCCTCGGTGAACCTGCTATCAAGGTCGACCACGCTGACCGGCGGTAGTGGAACCTGTGCGACATCTGAAGTTGCTCTTCTGGGGTGGACGCCACCGACAACACTTAGACCTTTGATTGCTGCATCAAAACATCTTCTAGGTGGACAGTGGACGGTACAGCTGTTATTTCAGCCAAAGTGGTCCTTCCCAAGATGCAGTTGTAGAGGGAAGGGCGGTCGACCACTAGAAAACGCATCTTCGCCTGTCGAGTTGTTTCCCCTACTCCGAATGTGACCAACAATTCTACATAACCTCGAGGTCTAGTAGATACGCCGTTGAAGCCTTGCAGATCAGATCCCATATATGGGGACAGGTGATGCTTTGTCAGCTGGAGAGTGTCGAAGAGGTGAGTGTACATGATGTCCACTGAGCTTCCCTGATCGACCAAAATTTGATGCACATCAAAGTTGGCCATTTGTGCACGAATTAGGAGGGGTATATTAGCATTCGGGGATCCACCTGGTAATTCCTTGAGATAGAAACTTATAGGGCATGATTTTCCGTGAGATAAGCTGAGAGTTGGGTCTCGAGGAGTGGATGTCCTTAGATCGTCAAATTTACTCTTTATTGAGCCGAAGGTCGCTCGTTCAGGGTTTCCGCCCGATATGACTAGGGCTTGGAGGAAACTTTCCCAGGTACTGCGAACACTTACTAGTTCTTCCGCCGGGAAGCTCTTCCACATGTTTTGAACAGCTTCGGCATCGCCAACATTTCCTTGGAAACCGAAGTCTTCAGGTCGTGTGATGCTTAAGGCAGCCTGCAGTTTTCCAGTGCCCGGAGGGCTAGACTCCTCGGTATTTAGAGCTTCTTGGCCGGTGGGACGTGGAGCCTCGTCTTGTTTGGCGTACTTTTTCAGGTAGCCTTCTTTAATCAACGTTTCGATTGGGTCCTTAAGGTGGATGCAATCCTCAGTAACATGCCCGTGACTGCGATGGAACCGGCAGTATTTGGATTTATCAGTATTTGGTTTGGGAGCTGTTGGTTTTGGGAAGCGGATTCCCCCTTTCACGAACTACGAATTTGCACATTCACTGAAAATGCGTGCATGGGACACATTTAGTGGAGTGTAATCTTTGAAAAGACCGGCAGGTCCCCGAGATTCGCGGGACTCTTTATTCCGATTTTCTTTTTTCCTCTCCCCGCCTCGCTTAGGTGGAGGGGAATCTTCTCTTCTCCTATCCCCTCCTCGCCTAGGTGGAGGGGAGTCTTCCCTGTTCCGGCCGCGGGGGCCTTCTCTGCTTCTTAAATCAAGGGCAATCCAGGCTGCTTCTGCTTCTTCGAACTCAATGTGTGACTGAGCTCGTTCGAGGAAACCTTCGAAGCTGCGAGGACGGTGTAATCCGACAGATTCTGCGAACTTGGAACCAACCCGCAATCCTTTGATGATGAGATATAATTTTATATGGTCGGTCGTATGGACCTCGACCGCTTCTTTGTTGAATCTCTCTATGTAGCTCCGGAGATATTCTCTCTTTTCTTGGAAGATGGCCTCCAAGGAGGATATAGTTTTTGGATGTCTTCGAGAAGCTGTAAAATGCTTCCTGAAACGTTCCCTCAGAGCTTTCCGCGACACTATTGATTTAGGTGCCAGGTTTTTATACCAAGCCATGGCCCCATTCCGAAGGGTCGTGGGGAATAATCAACATTTGATAGCACCGGAGACGTTTCTAAAGTCGAGAAGAGCCTCGAAGCTCTCGACATGGTCGTCTGGATCAGATGTTCCATCGTAAGTCCCCAAGGATGGAGGTCTCTCCAAGCCTTTAGGAATAGGAGCTTCCATTATTTGTCGGGATAGAGGAGTCTAGTAGTCGTCATCATCGCTGCCTCCCGGGGATGCAGAAGGAGAATGATGACTGCGATCATAGTGACGTCTCGGGGAGTTTTCCTTATGATGGCCTCTTAGCTCCTCGACATCAGGCTTACTCTTCTTAGTCTTCAAGGGACGAGTGGGCCCTTTTGGTGGCGGGGAGCGATGGCGCTTTTGTGGATGCTCGGTCTGGTTACGCTCGAAACATGGCCTGCGACCTCTATTTACTAGGGAGGGCTGCGAGATTCCACTGGAGATTGTGAATGTCCGGGATAAGGAGGTGGTCGGTGTCTTCGCGGGGAAGTTCAACCACGGCCTTTTTCTAGCTTCTCGATCCGTAAGTTTTGGTTGAAGATCATTTGATTGGTCTGATTGACCAACGCAAACAAGGCAGCAGTGTTCGGATCCGCATTTGATGATGGATCCACAGGATGGTAGGTGGGCTGGAAGATTGCTTCCTGTCTATCTTGTTGAGCAGTCTCGTATTCTACCTCCTCGGAAGATGGGGAGACGGTGATTCCATCTCTGACATCATTCTCCACAACAGGCTGAAGGGCATTGTTGTCGCCATGAGTGTTACCACCAAGTTACGTGATGACATTGTCTATAGCTTAATTCGCCGACGGGTTGGCCATTGCTGGTGGTTGAATGAGGAAAGTTTGGTTTATCGCGAGGAAAACGGGGAAACTTATGAAGTTCCCACAGACGGCGCCACAGATCGTACCTGGATCAGACAGTTTGAAGATGGCCAACGACGTCTAGACTTGTTGTTACTTCAGTGTTGATGAAAGACAGCGGCCGGGGGGGGTGTACCTGCGGGACACTCTGATGCTTAAGTCAGTGAGTGCACAACAAATACAGAGAAAGTGAGTGAGAGTAAGAAGTTAACTTATCCTGACCCTCTCAAGTGAGAGGGTATTTATAGGAGACCCACAGCACGTGGCCAACGGTTACTTGCAACGCGTGGGACCAGCGTGTGACCCGTTCCAAGTAACTGCTAGGGCTTACGTGTAGTAATAATGACCAGCTCGTGGTCAACACCCTAGTGTAACTGTCCCTTTAATGCCATTATTAGACGGTTACATGAAACGTATCTGTGTAGATAAGACCGTTGATGGGCTCCTCGGGGGGAGAATCTACAATGTCGAGAACATATGGTGGTCGTGGTCTGGATATGACCTAACAGAGGAGAACCATGCTTGTCGAGGACCTATGAGTCAACGAGATTAGGAGTATTCTCGTGGGGAGAAGCTAATCTGTCGAGGAGGTCCATTTCATCAGGGTGTGATGTCTTCCTTTTCTGTTTGTCCTCGGATGCTCATGTGTCCTCAGATCCTCAGGGTTCCCGACATGCCTTTGGCCTCGCATATGGCAACCATGTGTCCTTCTATAGGACTTTATTGGCCTTCTTCAAGTTGTATGGATTGGGCCTGTTTGATTGTAGGAAATCACGGTCCAGTCCAGAACAGGTTTGTTTTGAAAACTTTTCTTAAAAAATTATTTGAAAATACTTTGTTCTTGATCTTATTTTTGAATTCTTATATTGTTTGAATGTTGGTGGTTTTAGATCTTGAGTTTTGATAAGATCTCATCAATATCAATGGACTTTAGGTGTCGATTTTATCCACCAAGAGAGGTTATTGATATTGATGATGATTTAATCGATTTAAGATTCAATTTGTTGTTTCTTTTCATCTTGACCTCTTTCTTCTTCTTCTTTTTTATTTTGATCGATGAAAGTCTTATGGATATTAGAATTTCTTTGTTGAATTCTTGATCAAGACTAGATCGTTACCTATTTTCTATTCGTGCGGTATTGCTTTCGGATGACGATCTACATATCGTTCATCTAGCATACATTAGCACAAAGATCTATTGACCGACCTCATTGTAAGGTAATTACTCCGTAAATTACTCGGCGATTGCTTAACATAGCGCAACATTTGTCCCTCTTTATCCAATTCGGAATTTGAACTTTCGTGGTCCGGACCTTGATTGGTTGCGTCAACCCAATGTTGATTAATTTTTTGCATTAGGTCCATAACCTTTGAAACTTGGCGTTGTAGAGGCTTTGGTTCTACCAATCTTCTGTCAAGTTCATCAATCTTGGCCTAAGTGCATTGTTTAATCACTATAGTTCAAAACGCGAAACGGAATAATCGGTGAAGGCTTATGGCACTAGAGCCTTATGCTACTAATCACTAACTTACTAACAATATTATTGTACTAACTTTTATTTTTTTTACTTCTCGCTCCCTATCTCTCTTTATTTTTTATGCTTTATGTCATTTTATCACATCATGTTTATGTTTATGTCATTTTTCTTTTGTCCATTTGGACCATATTATCTTGTGCTTTTGTTTTTTTTCTTTTGTACATTTGGACTTAAAACATTAATAAAGGATTAAACCACTAAAAGACTTGTGCTCTTAATGTTGGACTATGGCCACTATCCCTTACATTGGAGGATCTATACTCTTGATTATGAACTTATGGACTTAGAGTTAGGATTTTCTCCCTTGTGCTTTGGATCATTATGGAGTTTGACATTCTAGCCTTTATTTGGCTTACTTATTGGCTCAAGAGGATGGAATTCTTTTCTTATTATGCTTTGAAGAGTGCCTCCATGTGGGTAGATCTTTCTTACCTTAGCTTTTATTTTATGCACTAGGATAGTCACTTCTTCTCCACCCCTTCTTCAATTTTCAAAATCTCCTCTCTTTTTCAAAAATCTTCTTGTTTTCAAAACTTGAACCGCTTTCATAATAAAACCTTGACTTCGGTCAAGTGATTTTTTAAACTTTGCTTTTTCTCTAATAAATGTCAATCAATGTTAATCATATTTTGACCATTTCAAAAAGACATAAAAAATACAAAAACTCATCAAACTCTTTTTGTACTTTGTGCACCTTTTCCTTTTAAACTTTTTCATAAGTTTAGACATGATTCATCTCTTCAAGTGGAATTATTCACTTGGAAATGACGACTTGTCTTTACATTTAAAATCAACCAAAACAAACAAATTTTTGTTCTTCGTACCACGAACTACGAGGTTTTGATCCTACATTGCACATCGTGGGTACATAGGCATGAGGCGATAAGTCTCTCCAAACACAAAAATCTTAAAAAACATTTCTCCACTCATCTCCCCAATCTCTTTTCAAGCAAACTATTTTCAGACCAAAAAGCGGTAGATATTTCAAAGGGTTCCTATAGAGTACTATAGACTTTTTGGGTGCTAACACCTTCCTATTGCGTAACCAACCCCCCTTTACCCATTCTCTGTTTGTTCTTGTTTTTTTAGAACTCTTTAGGTTTTGTTCGCTCTTTTTCCTTTCCCTTTTTGGATAAAATAAAAGTGCGGTGGAGACTCTTGTTTTTTTAGTTAAGTTAATTAATAGCTTACGCTCACAAATTTCCCCGCTACAGAAAAGTGGCGACTCTGCTGGGGATTGTCTCCCTTGAGGGGTTTAGCCTACTTTGATTTATTTACTGCTTTTTGTCTGATTTGCTTGTTACTTGTGTGTTCTGTTTGGGAGTTCCTCTGTGTGTGAGATATGTCCTATACTCGGACCAGAGTGTACTTTGAGATAGAAGGATAGTATAGTCAAGGGAGCTTTGAGGGAGTCGAATCCCGAAAATGCAGAACTTGAGTAAAACATGATTATGATAAAGATGAAGAAATCTGCTCAAGATTAAAGATGTCGACAAAGATGTTCTAACATCTTACTAATACATCAGGTTTAATTACTTAACAAATCTGTTAAAAGATTTGGTGCAAATTTGTAGAGTGGATAAAGGAGAAACGATTGAAGGCCCAAGACAACAGAAGACTATATAAGGAGACTTAGACCTAGGGTTAAAAAACTGTACCTTTTGTATCGCTTGTAACTTTGTAACCTAGTTCCTTTGTGTTGAATAAGGGTTTAGGGTTTGAGAGTCGTTGGCTCTCTTAGGAGTTGTAAGTCTCCATTCTGTAATATGGGATGCAGAATGGAAGGCATAGGTACAAGGACACAACCAGAAGCCTATAGGTAATGGTTGTTGTATTGTTCTTGGACGAAGCTTTGAAGCAAGTCCAAGATAGCTTGAAGGTCAAGAAACCGCGACAGTTCTGAATTGGCAGAAGACAAAGATATCATAGGTTGTAATTAGGATGTGAGTGGGGTATCTCATATCAAGGTTGTAAACGGTTAAGTTTAGCCTTGATAAAGATGTTCATTGGGTAGATGTTAGGTATAAAGTTGTAAACGGGGGAGTTTAGCTTTGTAATAGTTCTACGGATAGTGAATTCTTCATCCTGGATTGGTATCCCCAAGATGTAGGTGAATTGCACCGAACTGGGTTAACAATTACTATCTTATTTAACATTCTGCAATTTACAGTTTTGTTAATGTTCTTGACTAACATGTTGGATAACATGTCGTGACATCCATGAGGATGCATGTCTAATATTCAAGATATCAGTCTGCCGTTGCGCCTCCAAGTTTAAATGATTATGTAGCACAATATCTTGACATGTGTTAGGACATCTGCTGTCTGAACATGCTAAAATTTCAATTGGTATCAGAGTAGACATCCTGTCCGGTTCTGGATGAGATCTTTGGGAGATACTTTCCGGCGTTTAAACAAGGAGGAGTTTTGGAGATCAGATCAATCAACTCAAACATACCCAAGGGTGTTAATGGATGATATGAAAGTTCTGGATCGAAGGGAGCAAACCGGAGGTTGTTCATGTTGCTGAGGAGATTCTACAATAACTACAGGAGAAGTGGCTAGTTCACTTGTTGGTGTGTCTTATAAGATGTTGTGACATCTTATTAGGGCAAGCAGGATCTGTTCCTTGGTGGTTCCGCTGCATGTGTTTATGATGGAAGAGCTCTAGAATTATGGGTTTCTGGAGTTGTTACTGAAGACAGTTGGTGGAAGGTCTCAATCGTCGGCCTCTATATTTGAAGATATCTGCATTCTTTATTCCAAAGTCGGGAGCGATGAAGTGAAGGAAGTTGTGGTCAGATATCTGGTATGGTGACTTGGTACTAGGAAGCTTGGTTTCTTAGTGCAGTTTGGAGTCAGTTTAAGAGGAGAAGAGTTGAGTTAAAGTTTATCAGGTTCTTGCTCTAGGAGTTTGATAAATGTTTGATCGGCTAGGTTGTCAAAGATACTTGAGAATTCTCTCAAGTCCACTCATAAAGGCATCTATGTCGTGTATCTGGAGTATTCTAGTTACTCTTCTGACTAGAAGGTGTTTCCTTGAGATACAATCTAAAGAACGTGGAGGTGATTTATTTTCACCATCCACAGACAACAAGGAAGGATTCATCTCTCTTGACCCTAAGAGTGAATCTAATCTGATTGAAGATTTGTTGAGGTAAATAAGACTTGTTCATAGAAAGTCTTAGTTACTTGAGTCAAGGGTGGCAGCCTTGGTATCTCAACATTGTCATTGAAGAAGATACTTGCAAAAAGATTAAATACTGTATAAGTGTTCATGACATGATCTGGTGGAGCTCAGCTACAACAGTGAAGAAGGGTCAGTGTACAAGGATTTAAGATCAATTGCTATTTGTGGAATCCACATGTATTTAATTGATTATCATTGAAAGTCAAGATTGAGGATGTTCTGTCAGATGTTCTAACATCTTTTCATCAGAGGCTTGGAGAATCATGGGAAGGGTTCTACATTCGCTCAAAAGTCTCCTAGGTGTTGATCTGGGATTATTGGCTTAGCATATGTTCTTGGAAAGTATTGTGAATGACTTGTCCAGATGGTGATGATGTTGAAGATGGAGATGGAAGACTATGAAGACATCATAATCTTGATGGTTACAGCTTGGATCAGTTTATTTCTGATCCAGGTGCTTTAGAGCATAGTGTTTGCTCTGGTTGTGAAGGTCGAGGTAAAGTGGCAGTTATCTCTGGCTTTTTACTGACGACTCTACTAAGGGAAGTGGCATTCTTTGGTATTGCTATGGGGTAGTCTTGGACTACTTATTTTATGAAGATTCAGATGTGGCAGGTTTGAAGTCTTTGGAGTTTTAAAGCAGGATGGAGGTTGTCTACTCAAACTTAGTTGTTGAATCAAGTCTGTGAGAGCATGGAAGTCTGTTTCTGCAAAGGGAGGAGATTCTTCTTAGTGGCAGAAGGAAGATCTGAATTCAACAGTTAGATGTCATAATGTTTTGACATCTAGCTTAACATCAGAAGTCTCAGCTGGTATTGTGGCACATCAGCTTAATATAAGTTTATCTGCAGGAGAATGGGAGTGATGGATTCTTCAAAAAGGTCTATCTCATGTAATTTGCGAGAGCTGTGGGTGAGAGATGTTACATGACTAAAAGGCTTGGTGGATCCAAGATGTCTTGCTATTGGGCAAGTAGTTCGTGTGACTTGAAGATATAGTTTCATTAGTAGATCAGGGTATCTTGTGGGAATTCTAAAAATGAGTGAGGTCAATCACAAGGTGGCATTTGATTGGTTTCACAATGCGCGTTCAAGCAGGATGCTTGAAACTGATTGCTCTTATGTACAAGAGTAGTTAGTTGAAATTGTAAGGAGGTTCTGGTTCTCTGGGAGCTTGTGGTAAAAGTTCTGGGTTGAGAATTGAAGTATACCTTCTTGGTGGATGAGAGTTTATGTCTCTCTGGGTTTCTGAAGTCTTCTTTGTTCAAGCTGGTGGTTCAGTGTTGTGTGAAGATCTTCAGTGTGGATTATTATGCTGATAGTAAGTCTAGTGGTGGAGCATATCAAGAACCATGGTGTGAGGTGCCTATGTGTAGCGCGATTTTTGTGGTTTCGAATCACTATCGCTTTGGTACTACCGTTCGATTCATTTTTTATCCTGTTGAGCTGATTAAGGAAGGGAAATAGATGTCTCCAATTAACCCTGCTTGCATACTGAGTTTAAACAGTCAAAACTGTTGGTTTACAGATGCTATCAAAATATAGGGGGTCCTTATTAGGGTTATTTTCTTAAGAATACAAGTGTCTGGATTATCTGTGAGGTTTTAAGATGTTAGGTCTGATGCTTTTCGATTGATGTCTGAAGGTACGGGATTTTGGGTTTTCGATTAGTATGCTCGCTAAGATTTATGCAATCTTATGCCTACGTATTCCCGAAACAGGGAAATCAGAGCGATCGTAGGTCCTCCTATTCTATGGTAGGAAAGAGGTGTTTTGGTGTCTTGTTCAAAGCCCAAGACGTGAAGCTAAAGGTGGTTTGTATCTTGCTCAAAGCCCAAGATGTAAGGCTAAAGGTGGTTTGTATCTTGTTCAAAACCCAAGATGTGAAGCTAAAGGGTTTTGGCTGAGAGAGAATTTGTCATCTCTAAAGAGGAGTTCTTGATGTTTGTATGCTGTGAGCAAGGCACAACTTTGATGCTAAAAGGTTGATTGACTCAACCGGGGTTTTCTATATATAAAGCCGAAGAGGTGGCGGAAAGTTTGACTTTCCTGGGGGAAATGTTCTTTCTGTCTTGTACAAAGCCCAAGATTGAGGCTAAAAGGGATTTTGACTCCGTTGGGGAGAATGTATCTTGTATAAAGCCCAAGATGGAGGCTGAAAGGGTTTGACTCAACAAGAGAGTACTTTGGTCTGTCCTGTATAAAGCCCAAGACGGAGGCTAAAAAAGGTTGACTCAACAAGAGAGTCTGAAGGTTGATTGACTCAACAAGAGAGTCTTTTATACTCAACAAGTGAGTGATTTGTTGTCTCGTACGAAGCCCGAGATTGAGGCTAAAAGGAGATTGATTCAACAAGATAGACTTTTATACTCAACAAGAGAGTGTTTTATATGTCTTCTACAAAGCCCAAGATGGAGGCTAAAAGTGGTTGACTCAACAAGAGAGTCTTTTATACTCAACTCAAAAAGAGAGTGTTTTTCTATCTCGTACGAAGCCCGAGATGGAGGCTAAAAGGAGGTTGACTCAACAAGAGAGTCTTTTATACTCAACAAGAGAGTGCTTTATATGTCTTGTACAAAGCCCAAGACGGAGGCTAAAAAAGGAATTGACTCAACAAGAGAGTATTTTATACTCAACAAGAGAGTGTTTTATCTATCTCGTACGAAGTCCGAGATGGAGGCTAAAAGGGGGTTGACTCAACAAGAGAGTCTTTTATACTCAACAAGAGATTGATTTATATGTCTTGTACAAAGCCCAAGACGGAGGCTAAAAAGTAATTGACTCAACAAGAGAGTCTGAAAAGGTTAGCTCTGCTAGGGAGAATCATTTGTACAAAGCCTAAGAGGAGGCTTCCTTACCGCTGTGGATTCTGGAGATCCTAAAGCAGGTCCAAGTGTGGGGAACTCTCATGGGAGAGACTGGGTTTCTTCCTATGTTTGAAAGGAACTTGAGAATGTCTTTGAGACTCAAGAGGTTTAGACTATCCAAGTCTAGAGTTTTATCTTTTGCATAATGCCCAAGAGGAGGCGCGGGTATTTAAGGGATGAGTATCAACCCTACAATGGCGGAGTTTTGACGCGGGAAAGATTGCTCTAGCAAAGGATGACTAAGTTCTGTTTTATACCTTTAAGAGGTTGTCAGGTTCCTTGTATTAAGCCCAAGAGAAGGCATGAGAACTTCTAAGAAGCCGAAGGGTCCTTGTACAATGCCCAAGAGGAGGCGGAGATGCTTTTAGGAAGCCTGTGGGTCCCCAAACCAAGAGAAGTTCAAGAAATGAAATTCACAGAGAAGAGATCTCCAGGAAAGTTCGAGAATTTGGAAGAAACTCAAGAGATGCCATTCACGGAGAAAAGATCATCTCTGGGGAGTTAGAGTTTCTTTGACAATTTCAAAGGGTGACAGTCTGAGAAAAGGTTCACCGAGAATACTGCCTTTCTCTTTGTTCCATATTATTTAACCCTAAGAGGAGGGAAGACTGTATCTGGAATCCTACGGGGGATCTAGTTTTGTTTGTATTTAAGAGTGACCAACACGGCTTTACCTAGTGCTAGACGTAGTTGTCGGGGAAAACTCTAAATAACTATACTAGTATTACACAGTGGATATGTGCAAGTATATAAAAGGATGTGAAAGAAGAATTACAGTGAAGCAGCCCCACAATACAGTTATATATATGAAAGCGGTAAATGAAAGCGGATAAACACTTACCCGTTGTAGAGTTTCCATGCTGTTTGGTTAGTTGTTCAACAAAGAAAGTTTTGATAACAACATATATTTGAATTCAAAATCATAGGAGAAAGTGCTTTGAAAAGATGGTTGGGGCTTACAGCTCAAGGAGAGGCCCAAGTTTTAACGATGATCGCACCATTGTTTTAAAAACTGTACAGAGGGACTTATACAATACGTGAGGCCCAAAAAGTTTTTATGTACAAGGGGATGGGTCTTACACTCTATTAGAGGCCCAATGATTTATTTTTGTACAAGAGATGGGGCTTACAACTCAAGGAGAGGCCCAGGGTTATTTTTTGGCAACGACGATCGCGCCGAGGTTTTTGAAAACACAGTAGGTCTTATACAATATCTGAGGCCCAAATCATTTTGGTTTCAAAAAGGGGTTGGGTCTTACACTCTATTAGAGGCCCAAAGAGTTTTAAGAAAAATAATTGGGACTTATAGCTTGAGGAGAGGCCCAGTTGATTTTGTTAAAAAGGCGACGATCGCGCCGTTGTTTTTTTGAAAATACAGTGGGACTTATACAATGGCTGAGGCCTAAAAATGTTGTATTTACAAAGGGGTTGGGTCTTACACTCTATTAGAGGCCCAAAGAGTTTGAAAAACGAATAAAGATGGGTCTTATAGCTCAAGGAGAAGCCCAGATGATTTTGAAAAGGCGACGATCGCGCCGTACATTTTGACGGTATCGGGACTTATACAATACACTGAGGCCCAAATTATTTTGGTTTAAAAAAGGGTTGGGTATTACACTCTAATTAGAGGCCCAAAGTGATTTTTAGAAAAAGAAATGGGTCTTATAGCTCAAGGAGAGGCCCAATTGTTTTTGTTGAAAAGGCGACGATCGCGTCGTTCACTTGAAATTGTTCAGAGGGACTTATACAATAAGTGAGGCCCAAAATTGGTTTATTTACAAAAGGATTGGGACTTACACTCTATTAGAGGCCCAAAGTGTTTGAAAAAGATTTGTTTAGGGTGATTAAGATCAACACCCTAAATTAATTTCAAAATGTATTTTAATTAAATAAAAACTTAATTAAAATGATCAAAATTATCAAACATGTATGAAAAACAAATTGTGATCTTGGATTAATGTTTGAAAAATCATGTTTATATCCATAAAATGATTGGAAATCAATTAAGTTTGGAAAATCAAGGGAGTAAAAAGATTTTAAATTTTAAAAACAAACAAAATATTAATTCTTTGCAAAAATATCAAATATAGGAAATAAATAATATTTTTGGGAATTTTTGGCAAAATAAAATATATTAACAGTTTTGTAAATTATTAAAAAAAGAATCAACTCAAAATCATTAAAATTCAGAGAGAAATTAATTTTTGAATCAACTAAATGTTAGACGGTGTGGCTAGTGATCGAGAGGGGGGGGGTGAATAGATCACCTCCTTGAAACTCAAGGATTTAAAAAAAGTTTATCAGAGTCTTTCAAGTTAGCGGAAAAATTATGATCCCGAATCGACTTCCGTCTATTCTGAACCAGCTACTAGAAAACCGGACACACGAGTTTATGCTGGATTTATTAGGATGACAAAGATATATTAACACCAGATATGAATCGACTCAAATGCACTTATCATACAAAGACTGTTTCCAATGAACAAAAACACAGCAAACAATTTTGTCAAACACTTGGCGTGTATGCATTCAACGATTAACAATAATGGTGATTTTGACAAAGATTTTCGTACCACTATTGTATCTTGAAACTTTAATACGCAACACACCAAACGAATCACAAAATTGTTGAAAGCGTAAATAGATAAAGATAGAATACAATACGCAGAGATTTGGTAAGGAAGTTCCCCACTTCCGTCCTCGCGTGTGGGTACGTCTCCCTCTCAATTTCAAAATGAAATTGAGACCTGTTATATCAATAATGCTGAATTCGTTCTTTACAAGGTTACAATACAAATCCAGAAATCTAAACCCCAAGATCTTCCTATTGTATGAACCTTCACTTGATCTGAGCTTGATCAAGAATTTTCCTGCAAGAAATACAGACAATTCACCGGTTCCACGACCTGCTTGCAAAATCTCCAGATTTCCAAACCCTACGCTGCGGCTGAATCTGTTCTGCAATCGTGACTAACAAACCCTCAAGAACACACCCGTTCTTGAAGGACAAACCAAATGGTTTTTCCTCGAAACCCCCTTTGTATCTTCAACTCAGCTAGATCAATGATCGTACCACTGAACGTTATCTCAAAGATCCCTTAATCCGAAGAACAAAAATGATTATGTGTTGATGTTCTTGAATTAACGAGATTGAGAAGATGATGAAGACAAAGTCTCTTTCAGGTTTCTAACACTGCTCTTGAAAAATCATGCACACCAAACTTGTCTTTTGCTTTGATTGCACTTTTTCACTCTAACCAGAATTCTTCCCCAAACTGAACTGTCATAACACTTATATATGAAAATAGAAATGGTTAAAAGCAACAAACAGCTCTATGTATCGATACAAGAGTCGTATGCGTCGATACATAGTGAGTATAACACATGCATGAGTCGACACATGGTTGTATGCATCGATGCATACTGTACCTGTTAATTTTCAGTATGTAAAATAAATCATGCATCGATACATGATGCACATGCGTCGATACATAGCTCAATTACAAAGGAACATGTGTCGATACAAGTATCGTATGAATCGATACATACTGAAGCAAAATTATTTCAGAATGTGAAGTAAATCATGCATCGATACATGATGCGTATACGTCGATACATACCCTAGTTACAAAGAATCATGTATCGATACAAGTGTCGTATGAATCGATACATACTGAAGCAAAACGGTTTTTTTTGTGAGTTTATCAAAGGTATGTGTCGATACAAGCCACGTATGAATCGATGCATACATAGGGAAAAACGTTTTTATGATTACAATGATGATATGAATCAATTTGCATTGTCTTTTAAATCATAGTAGGTATGAAATCATATGTATGTACAAACTAATCATGCATACAAATCTTATATCATGCATATCACACAATTTGCAATCATACAAAAACTTAAAGGCTTGCTCACAAACTCCCCCTTTTTGATGATGGCAAATTTGCAAGATGTGATAGAGCACTCCCCCTGAGTTTGTGCATGGCTGTCAACATCTTGTTGTCTTTCTTCTCCCCCTTTGTCAACATCAAAAAGAAGAGATAGACAGTCTGGTGAAATAGTCCCAAAGCTTAGACAGCAAAATTGATGTAACAATAGACAGCAATATTGATATAGAAGCTCACAATCACCAAGAATGAAGCTTAACATAACAGAATCATTCACAGAGAATGATAAGACAGGGAAAGACTAACACAAGTAAACAGAACTAAAAGAAATAAGCATTAAAATTTTAAGAAAGTACTTGGAGTTTACATAAGCAGAACCAAAACAAATGAAGTTTGAACAATGTAGCAAGGAAACTGAAACAACATGATGATGAAATGAAATGTAATGAAATGACATGATGCTAGCCTAAAAAGGGTTATGGCCTCCACAGGACTCCTCATCCTCTCTATCAGGATCTCTGAAGCTTGGTGGAGGCGGCGGAGGAGGCATCTCATCAGGATTATGGCCCATGAAATTGTATCGCCGGAACCGGTTCTGAACTTCAACACTTCTGAATCTGTCCATGATACCAGGATGTGCACGACAATCGTCCATAAAACCAGACATTTCATTGTAAAAGACTTGATGCCATTTAACCAATTCCGTGTGCCAAGCATGCTGATTATGATACATCCTTGTGTGTTCATCATGCCACTCACGATGCTCCTTATGCCACTCATTTTGCTGCACATGCCAAGCAAGCGCCTGTTCATGACGGGCTTGATTTGCAAGCTCCATTTGCTGAAACATTTGAGTCAAGTACTCAGGGGCAGTTGAAGAGGAGGCAGCGCCAGAGAACGGAGGAACACGTGGACCTGGTTCATAATTTGTTGGAGACCACCTTTGTGGCACCCAATCACCCCAGCCAGCATTAGCATCTGCTTCAGGCTGATTCTCGTCATTGGCCTCATGCATTTCTTCATCCAGTTGGTCTTCAGGCACAAACACTTGTTCAGATGGCACATCAAAATTGTACACCCTTGTTTTGGATCCTCTGTCCAGAAAATAAAAACATTGACGCTCCTTGTCCCACCGGTATCCCATATGAGATAAAGTAGCAGTGTTGAACTCTTGGGCGGAAGAGGAAGATGTAAGGGGTACTAAAGGGATGGTTACATTCCAGTATTTGATGATTCGCATAATTTGGGCAGCATATCCAAGTGTGATATTCTTCATACTGTTACGCATAAGAAACATGCGTTTCACAAAGTAGTTTGGCCAATTAAGTGGGACCTTTTTGTGAAGAAGGTACACAAGATGAATGTCTGATCGATCCAACCTAGAATGACCACCAGACTTTGGACGCAAGATGTGCGAGACAATCCAGTGAAGTATTCTAGGTATGCTTGTAATCATACCAGAAGTGATGGGTTCATCCTCTCCGAGAGGTCTATCCAATTTGGAAATAGATGCAACATAGTCCCTTATTTTAAACTCCGTATCATAACTTTGGTCATGCCATTTTTTCAGTCCAGGCACCCCAAGCGGAATTTGAAACACTTTCTCCCAATCAGTGGCTTCAAAAGTGTAAGTTTTGGTGCCAATTGAGCATCTGAACATATAGCCTCTACCAGTTTGCAGACCAGCATAAAATATACGAATAAAATCCTCATGATAGGCATCATTTATGGCCAAAAATGTACCAAGGGTTTGTGCCTTCAATAAATCAACGACATCGTTGAGATGGAGGGCAGATGCATCAGTTTTATCAAAGACATGAGGTTTCATAACTAACCTTGTCTTGAAAGAGGTCTCAAACTCCTCAGCGATGGCAGGATGAAGAAGAGTGAGAGCACTGGGAGGGATTTCTGGAGGTTGTGGAGACTGACCAGACGTCCCAATGGGTTCCTTTCCTTTTCCTCTTTGTCTAGCCGGTATAATTCTGGGAGGCATGGTGATGAATTGTAGAGGGGTTAAGATGTGAATTAGGGTTTTGGAGATGAAGATGTTTGAGAAGGTTAGGGTTAGCCGTGTGGGTATGAGAGGAGAAGAGAGGTTAGAGTGAATTATCCCTTTAAAATTAGCTGATGTGTCGATCCACAACTGATTTGAACATGCATTTATTGTAAAAGAAACAGTATGTATCGATACAAAGGGTATGGATCGATTCATATCGCGAAATTTTTGTTTTTGAAAGTGTCATATGTGTCGACACAAAGCACGGATGCATCGAAAAGACATGAATCGACACATATCACGAATGTATCGATCGGAAACTCTAATGTGTCGACACATGTTCTTGTTGTATCGATACATACTTGATGCTAAAACATGTTTTAACTGATTTGTGACTACCTGTTGAGTTAGAAACCTGTGAACAGCTCTTGAGTCAATGCAGTATAGATGATGTCATGATAATGATGCTCAAGTACAATTCATGAATCAAACGTTAATGTTCAAACAACATATGCAATGAAATACATATAAACGATCTTAACGAATTTGTTCTACCATACACTAATCACAAAGTTCCAAAGAGATTTTAGAAAGGAATGATATTACCTCTGTTGATGAAACCTTATGGAGTCTGAGTGATGTCTAAAAACAAAGCTTAACAGCCAAAGTGAGATATATATAAATAAGGACCAACATGCTTAAGACATCGATGAGGAGAGATCTAAAATCCCTAATTCACGACGAATGTTGAAGAACGGTTCCGTTGCTAATGGTTTAGTAAAAATGTCAGCAAGTTGGTTTTTAGTATCAACATGCTCAAATACAACGTCCTCTTTTTCAACATGATCGCGAAGAAAGTGATGCCTAATCTCTATGTGTTTAGTGCGTGAGTGTAAAACAGGATTCTTAGTAAGATTTATAGCACTGGTGTTGTCACACTTTATAGGAATGCGTTTGAGTTGAATGTCGAAATCTTGTAGTTGTTGCTTCAGCCACAAGATCTGAGCGCAACAGCTACCGGCTGCAACGTACTCAGCCTCAGCAGTTGACAATGCGACAGACACCTGTTTCTTGCTATGCCAACTGACCAAAGAGTTTGAAAATAAGTGACATGTACCACTAGTACTTTTCCTATCTGATTTGCAGCCAGCAAAATCAGAATCGGAGTAACCTACTAAGCTACAATCGCTTCCTTTTGAATACCAGAGCCCATACTTAGATGTTCCATGAAGATATCTAAATATGCGCTTGACAGCTTTCAAGTGTGACTCTTTAGGATTCGATTGATATCGTGCACACATGCAGACACTAAACATGATGTCAGGTCTAGACGCAGTAAGATACAAGAGAGACCCAATCATACCTCTATACTATTTGACATCTACACTCTTACCGTGTTCATCTTTATCTAGATTTCCGTTGGTAGGCATAGGTGTGTCTATTGATTTTGAGTCGTTCATTCCAAAGCGCTTGAGCAGCTCTCTGCAGTATTTTGTTTGACTCACAGCTGTACCCTCATCAAGCTGCTTTATTTGGAGACCGAGGAAGAAATTAAGCTCCCCCATAAGACTCATTTCAAATTCACCCTGCATGACTTTTGAAAACTCTTCGACCAAGTGTATGTTAGTTAAACCAAAAATTATATCGTCTACATAAACTTGAACTAAAAGAATGTGTTTTCCCTTGTGTTTAATGAAGAGGGTGGTATCCACTTTACCTCTTGAATATCCATGATCAAGTAGAAATTTGCTAAGTCTTTCATACCAAACCCGAGGGGCTTGCTTAAGACCGTACAAAGCTCGTTTTAATTTGTAAACATAATCTGGATATTCAGCATTCTCAAAACCAGGAGGTTGTGAGACGTATACCTCTTCATTTAGGACACCATTTAGAAACGCACTCTTTACGTCCATTTGGTAAAGCTTAAAATCTCTAGAACACGCATAAGCAAGCAAGAGACGTATAGCTTCGAGGCGAGCAACTGGAGCATAAGTTTCCTCATAGTCTATGCCCTCCTCTTGGTTATACCCTTGTGCCACTAAACGTGCCTTATTCCTAGTTATCACTCCGTTTTCATCAAGCTTATTTCTAAAAACCCATTTAGTACCTATGATATGATGATCTCGTGGACGAGGAACAAGTTCCCAAACGTCATTTCTTTTAAATTGATTAAGCTCTTCTTGCATGGCCATTAGCCAAAATTCATCAATCAAGGCCTCTTTGGCATTTTTAGGTTCTACTTGTGAAACAAAAGCGAAGTGAGAGAAGAAATTACTTATCCTAGAACGAGTCATGACTCCCTTTGAAATGTCTCCCAAGATGTTGTCAATAGGATGATCTTTTGAAGATCTCCAAGTTGGTGGAAGGACATTCACTTCAGTTTGTCCTTCTTCCTTATCTTTGACATGACTGGTATCTTCCTCCTCCTCATTGTCTTTTGTTTTGGACTGATCAGTTTCCGAAACAACTTCTTTGAGTATGTCTTCTGTAGATATACCTGTGTCATTAAAAGAAATACCTACACTACCTTTGCCAAGTATAGCTCCTTTGTTATTGTCTCCATAAGTAACATATCCCTTCTTCTTTGCTTTGAAGTCTATAAAAAGCGATATGTCACCCGTCATGTGCCTTGAGCACCCGCTGTCTAGAAACCATCTTCTATCTACGGATGCAAGACACTCATCCTACAATATCAAAAGAGAGAAACAGGTACCCAATTTTCATTGGGTCCATGTGGGTAAGTTGTAACATGGTTGCCTTTAGGCCTCCATTGATAAATGCCTTTAGGAACAAGAAATCTCCTAAACTTGCATTTTTCAATGGTATGACCAGTATGACAACAATAGTGACATAAGCCACGATGATGTATTTGTTTATTTTTGATCATTAAACCCTTTGGAATAAAGGAGTATTTTGCATATGGTGGATTTAATGACTTCTTAAACAACCTAGAATCAACGGCGTAAGTCACCTTGGGTTGTAAAGCTTTTTCCAATTTGACTTTAAGAGTTTTAACCTCTTGTTGCCAAATATGACAAGCTTCACAATACCTAACTTTACTACATCCGTTAACATTAATATCTTTTGAATTTTCTGCAATACTAGCTTTCAAGCTTTCTAAATCTTTTTCAGCTTTGTATACTTTACCTTCCAAGAATGAAAAAATTTGTTTATCGGAAGATAATCTTTTGAAAGCATCTATAGCTTCGTTATGCAGTTTTTCAAAAGCGATTTTCAGTTCAGAAAAAGACATAGAGGAGACATTACTATAGTAGGCTTGTCTTACTTTCTTATCGTTGATTTTCTTCTTGTGGTAGGACTGATTTTTGGTGTGAGCCATAAGACACAGATTTGCTGTCTCATCACTATCATTTGAACTTTGTGAGCTTGATGAGTCACTATCGCTTTCCCATGCTATGTAAGCTCTTCTTTGTTTATTTGACCTTCTTGGTTGAGCTTTTCCTTTGTCCTTTTTCTTCATAGGGCATTCTGTTTTATAATGTCCAGATTTACCACAATTAAAACACGATCCTTTTACTCTATGCTTCTTATTCTCTTCCTGTTTTGACTCTACAGATTGTCTTCGAAACTTAATGAGATTTTTGTCGGAATGCTGGATTCCATTCTTTGGAATGAATCTATTATATCTCTTAACAAAAAGTCCCATTTCTTCATCACCCGAATCTTCGTCACTACTTGAATCATTGTCGCTTTGCTCTTTTTGTGAGGACTTTGAGTTAGAGGCCACAAGAGCTATTGGCTTCTTCTCACTCTCTTTGTCTTTATTCTTTTCCTTTTTACTCTTTTTCTCAAATATTTCGAGACTTTCCAGTTCTTGCTGATGTTCTTCCAGCTTGCCGAATAAAGTTGTAATAGTAAGTGTCGTGAGGTCGTTGGCTTCCTTAATAGCTGTTACTTTAGGTTGCCATTCCCTGCTAAGACACCTCAGAATTTTATTAGTGGCTATTTCATTGGAAACAGGTTTTCCAAGTGCATTCAACCAATTTATGAGATGAACGAATCTCTTTTGCATGTCAGAGATAGATTCTCCTTGTTTCATGCGAAAGAGCTCGAACTCTTGATTAAGTGTGTTAATACGGGACTGTTTTACTTCAGTAGTACCCTCATGGGCAATTTCTAAAGCATCCCACATTTCTTTAGCTGTCGAGCAATGGGATACCCGATAATACTCATCAGCACTAAGTGCTGAAATTAGCATATTTCGAGCTCTCCAATCACTCGACCACTTTTTCTCATCTTTCTCATCGTAATCATCTTCTGGTTTAGGAACTATGGCGCCAGCCTCATTTCTCATAGTAATTTGAAAAGGACCATTTTGAATGGAAGCCCACACATTCCTATCCACAGAATTTATATGAACTCGCATGCAGTCTTTCCAGTAGCCATAATTTTCACCGTTGAAAACAGGCGCTCTATTATACGCCCCCTTTGGTTCAGAATCCATATCGTTACAAGCAGCCACAAAGCACCAGCGAACCGACGCTCTGATACCACTTGTTAGACAGTGTGGCTAGTGATCGAGAGGGGGGGGTGAATAGATCACCTCCTTGAAACTCAAGGATTTAAAAAAGTTTATCAGAGTCTTTCAAGTTAGCGGAAAAATTATGATCCCGAATCGACTTCCGTCTATTCTGAACCAGCTACTAGAAAACCGGACACACGAGTTTATGCTGGATTTATTAGGATGACAAAGATATATTAACACCAGATATGAATCGACTCAAATGCACTTATCATACAAAGACTGTTTCCAATGAACAAAAACACAGCAAACAATTTTGTCAAACACTTGGCGTGTATGCATTCAACGATTAACAATAATGGTGATTTTGACAAAGATTTTCGTACCACTATTGTATCTTGAAACTTTAATACGCAACACACCAAACGAATCACAAAATTGTTGAAAGCGTAAATAGATAAAGATAGAATACAATACGCAGAGATTTGGTAAGGAAGTTCCCCACTTCCGTCCTCGCGTGTGGGTACGTCTCCCTCTCAATTTCAAAATGAAATTGAGACCTGTTATATCAATAATGCTGAATTCGTTCTTTACAAGGTTACAATACAAATCCAGAAATCTAAACCCCAAGATCTTCCTATTGTATGAACCTTCACTTGATCTGAGCTTGATCAAGAATTTTCCTGCAAGAAATACAGACAATTCACCGGTTCCACGACCTGCTTGCGAAATCTCCAGATTTCCAAACCCTACGCTGCGGCTGAATCTGTTCTGCAATCTTGACTAACAAACCCTCAAGAACACACCCGTTCTTGAAGGACAAACCAAATGGTTTTTCCTCGAAACCCCCTTTGTATCTTCAACTCAGCTAGATCAATGATCGTCCACTGAACGTTATCTCAAAGATCCCTTAATCCGAAGAACAAAAATGATTATGTGTTGATGTTCTTGAATTAACGAGATTGAGAAGATGATGAAGACAAAGTCTCTTTCAGGTTTCTAACACTGCTCTTGAAAAATCATGCACACCAAACTTGTCTTTTGCTTTGATTGCACTTTTTCACTCTAACCAGAATTCTTCCCCAAACTGAACTGTCATAACACTTATATATGAAAACAGAAACGGTTAAAAGCAACAAACAGCTCTATGTATCGATACAAGAGTCGTATGCGTCGATACATAGTGAGTATAACACATGCATGAGTCGACACATGGTTGTATGCATCGATGCATACTGTACCTGTTAATTTTCAGTATGTAAAATAAATCATGCATCGATACATGATGCACATGCGTCGATACATAGCTCAATTACAAAGGAACATGTGTCGATACAAGTATCGTATGAATCGATACATACTGAAGCAAAATTATTTCAGAATGTGAAGTAAATCATGCATCGATACATGATGCGTATGCGTCGATACATACCCTAGTTACAAAGGATCATGTATCGATACAAGTGTCGTATGAATCGATACATACTGAAGCAAAACGGTTTTTTTTGTGAGTTTATCAAAGGTATGTGTCGATACAAGCCACGTATGAATCGATGCATACATAGGGAAAAACGTTTTTATGATTACAATGATGATATGAATCAATTTGCATTGTCTTTTAAATCATAGTAGGTATGAAATCATATGTATGTACAAACTAATCATGCATACAAATCTTATATCATGCATATCACACAATTTGCAATCATACAAAAACTTAAAGGCTTGCTCACACTAAATAAAATCACAAAATTCAAATATTCAAATATTCAAAAAATGGCGCCAAGAACATGCCAAGAACACGCGCCACCCTCTGTTTCTGTAGATTTGCATTTTCTATCCAATCTCACTGAATACTTGATGATATCATGCAATCTACATATCAATCTGCTCGTTTTCACCTCACAATCATGTCTATGGTCTTTAATTTCATTTATTTTAAGTATGGAATAAGAAATCAAAGAGAAACATCAAGAACCCTAAAATTTGCATGAAGGCTCAGAAATTCCATACACGATTCAAACAAAGTAATTGATTGAGGGTAAACACTATATGCATGATTATGAACATATGGCCAAATTATTGTGCAGCAAAATATGAATGGATCATAGAGTTAGAAGAGTTCATGCTTACCTCTTGCAGCTGGTGATCGTATTTTCTGTTAGAGGTGTTGCAAGTTGGTTCCAATGAGTTTCACAGCTTCCTTAGGTGCCAAGTGATGTGTCTGAATGCTTGGAGTGGTTTGAAACAAGTTGAAACTTGAGATGGTACCTCAACTGCACCTCTGTCAAGAACTTGAGCATTTGGGAAGTGATTTTGTGATTTTGGTGTTACAGATATTATGTGAATGTTTGGATCACTTCTATATGATGTTTATGAGGCATGTGTGTGTGATTGGTTTGGTTGGAATAGCTCTCAAACTCAAAACCCGATAGTGACTTACTTTGGAAGGCAATTTTGGAGTGAAGGAAGAGATTTTGAGGAAAGCATCTGTTTGATGGCTTTGGTGCACTTAAACTGAGCACAAATGAGTTCTATTTATAGTAGAGCAAGTTTGTTTGCAAGCAATAGTGAATGGCAACTGCTGCAGAAGTTTGGCAAATGTTGATCGATAGGAATCCAAGTCTCCTCTAGCCATTGACTAGAGGTTAGAGCCCAGGCTGCTGGTTCCCTAGTTCTTGGATAAGTCTTGACTGAATTCAGTTGGAAAGGGCTCAGTCCATGCCACCTTGGTGCATCCATTAAATGCTCCAAACCAAAATTGGAGTCTTGTCCCTCTTTTAGGCATTTCTAGGTTTGGCATGCTACTTTTGGTTCCAAGGACTAGGGAGGCTGATGGATCAGTGTTTGTCCCTGCTTGGTCTCTCCCTGAGGTGTTGAGATGGATAAACTTGTTTGTCATTTGCAAAATTTGCTCAAATCGAGCAAAATGCACAAATCTGCCTTGCCATTGCAGTTTGCAGCAAGGCACATTGTCATTGTCATATCTCATGGCTTAAGTGGAGTTTCATGGAGTTCTTGGCCATTTTGGAAAGCTCTTATATGATAAAACACATGTGTGATCATAGTTTGTCTTGATACTTTTTGGATCCAAGTGAAAAATCCCCCTACTTTTGGAAAAAAAGCAAGAAAGATTCTAACTTAGTGAAAATATCACTAAGTGTTGGAAAAAGTGACATTTCATATTTTCAGCCATTTTGATCTAACCATAACTCAAAATCCATGATGAATTGGAGTGAGGTGTAGTTGACACTTTAAAAGTATGCCATGAGAGCTACAAATCCATCTTTGGATCAGCCCAAATGGTTGCTTGGATCTCAAGTTATGATCCTTGGAAGTTGGTACCCTAGCCACTCTGTTCCATAACTTATTAAATTTCTATGTTTTTTATGGTTACCCCTTTTACAAGTTATCCCACTTTTCTTGATTTTTCTTGATGAATGATGATTCCAATCACACATTAACATCATTTTAGGGTTAGGGAACCATAATTGATCAAAAAATCAAAACGTCAAACTTTGACTTTTGGGCACAGTTGACTTTTTATCAGATGAATTCCAAACTGTGCAATCCTCTATGAAATCAAGTCCTTGACTTAAATCAAACTTGATGGATATGTTCTATAGGTGTTATAGGGTGTTTTGAATCATGTCCCAAGGTTTGGGAGCATGTCTTGGTCAAAAGTCAAAGGCACAATTGACTTTTCTCGCAAAACCCTAATTGTGGTTCTGATGAACTTGAAACTTATTGATCAAGCTTCTTGGATCAATCCATTGTTGCAAATGGATAAATGTAGTGTGTTATAGACCCTCAAATCCTCTCTTGAGGTCTTGGCTCATGTTTTGTCCAAAAAGTCAACTTAGGGGTTAATTTGGTCAAGAACCCTAATTCCTGATTTTTTATGAATGCATCCCCTGAGGAAAAATTGACTTAATGATTGGGTTCATAGTATACCCTGGAGCATCTTAGGTTGTTCTTTGAAGCATTGGCTCATGCTCAGAGGAAAATTTCCATCTAGAGGCCCCAGTCGACCAAAACCCTAATTTGGTGACACTGGCGATATTGAGGCTTGATCCACTTGGAATGTTGCAACTTTATGCTTGATCCTTGATGTGGGGTTCCTCTTGATCCATTTTGGATATTTGAGAGGTTTAGAAAAATTGAAGATCATGCCATTCCTTGATTGATCCTTTGTCTAAGAGCTCTGAGAGGGCTTGAAACCCTAAGTTTGATTGTAGTGGATGCTCACCCATCTTTGGGGAGACTAATGAGGTATGATGGTCCATCCATATTGTGATGATGATTTGCACAATGATGGGAATCTTAGTGGTCAAAATTTGGGGTATGACAGATGCCCCTATTTAATCTTCTTGGACCCGAAGGTGTGAATGGCGAAGGTATTCGGGCATTCAGGGTGCAAAAGGATTAAATATCGGAATACCCGAAATTTTGATGGTGGTTAGGAATGATAGTTCACGTATCCTTCTTCGTTTGCTAAGCAATGATGCTTAGAAAAGGTAAACTTCCCCTCGATCCTGGTTTCCTACCAAGGAACTGGTCTTAGTTTCTGAAATGAACTTCCCCTCGATCCTGGTTTCCTACCAAGGAACTAGTGTCAGTTGCGGAAATAAACTTTCCGTCTATCCTGATTTCCTACCAAGGAACTGGTCTCAGTTGCTGAAATAAACTTCCCCTCGATCCTGGTTTCCTACCAAGGAACTGGTCTTAGTTTCTGATATAAACTTCCCCTTGATCCTAGTTTCCTACCAAGGAACTGGTCTTAGTTTCTTTTGTCAATAAACTTTCTTGACAAGGGACGCTATTCGTAGTGGTTTTCCTCAAACTTCTCGCCGAATTTTCCTGGGGAGATGCCATTTAATAGAAAAACTTTTGATGTTAGACTTGCTGGGGAGACCCATTCGTCTGAGTTGTAGCGGTACACAAACTTCTCTATCAGAGACGCCATTTGTCGGCTCTACTGGGGGGAAAAAGAGTCTCTTGAGAGACTGATTTGTGCTTGGGGATATCACATCATACTTTTCTCGGGATCTTCTCGGAGAAATGCCATATGACGTGATCCAATTTTGAGGTACTGACGACCTTTTCGTCAGCGAAATTTTTCAGAGAAAAACAGTTGCATTGCCGAATCTCTGATTAAGAGGCTTTCTCTGGGGATTTTCCTAAATCCGGGAAAGTGACGTTGGCTGAAGGTTCTCTGGCCTTTCAGAGGTTCAAGGGACTCACTTCAATTCAGCAGCAAAGTGGAGGAGCGGTTGGTCAGACGCCTCCTTTCCCAACGAGGAAAGAACTGACAACTCGGTTGAAAAGACGTTTATCACTAGGAAACAAGACCGACTAGCGTGATAGTGATGCAATATGAATATGAATGTAAATCAATAATGCATGATGTGTGTATGTATATGCTGACAAAATTGACGCGACATACAGACTAGTAGGTGAACACGTCTGGATACTCGGCCACAATGGGAGATAAAAAGTATCATTGGTTCAGAAAATAGCAATTCTGCCTTGCTTAGGAGAGATAGTCCCTGTTGGGAGCTATGTTGGTCGGGCTTAGGAGATGAGAACTCTGTCGAGGGTGTCAGAGGAAACACGGCCTCTGACACAGTTGATCATTCATTCAGGTGCACTGGTTTAGAAGGAGTACTTGGATTCTGCACTTTGAAGCTCAATTGCTTCTGGAGAAACGATCGATGCTCTTTCGATGTTCAACAGTCAAAAGAAATTTCCATCTTTATTTTAAAAGCCGAAAAAGTTTGACAAGTAAATTCATTTTTGTTTTATTTCAAGAATCGTTAATCATGTTAAAACGTCGTTCTGTAAAGTTAAAACCAATAAGAATTGCAAACAAAAGCACTAGGGCTCAAATTTTATTGATAGGATGGAAATCAGCCAAACGCGTGATTCCATAGAGTATTTACAAAGTTTAGAAAATGGTAATTTAAGGGAAAAATGGCTACATTGAAACATGACGACCGCTATCCTTCTACCAACTTTGAATTCTGGACATCCTGAGCTTCTGTCGAAGATGACCTTAACTGAAGTTTTTCTTCTGATGGATGGCATTACTGCTGAGGAGTTGAACTGATCTGACGTAGTTACTTGCCATTAATCCCTAATTTTTGCCTGGATTGTACTTTGAGATTTCCAATCCACCGGGATGATTTTTGATTATGTCTCTAATTTTTTCCTGGACCACCCTTTCGGGTTTTCAATCCACCGAGACATTTTTTATTTTATTTAGTTTAGGCGAAGTATTTCTTGACTACATCAACATTCGTGGGGTAGACAAACTCTTCTCCATCCATGGTTGCGAGTCTCAAGGCACCGCCTGAGAAAGCTTTCTTGACCACATAAGGGCCGTCATAATTCGGAGTCCATTTGCCCCGGGAATCAGTGAGGAATGATTATATCTTTTTGAGCACGAGGTCTCCTTTCCTGAAGACGCGAGGTCGGACCTTTTTGTCAAACGCCTTCTTCATCCTTTGCTGATACAAATGACCATGGCATAGTGCCGTTATTCATTTTTCTTCGATCAGATTCAGTTCATCGTGTCGACTTTGACACCATTCAACTTTTGTTAGCTTAGCTTCCATCAATACCCGGATTGATGGGATCCCTACTTCTATGGGAAGCACTGCCTCCATGCCATATACTAGAGAGAAAGGGGTTGCCCCTGTTGAAGTGCGGACAGATGTACGATAACCGTGAAGAGCAAAGGGTACCATCTCGTGCCAATCTTTATAGGTTACAACCATCTTTTGAATGATCTTCTTGATGTTCTTGTTAGCCGCTTCTACCGCTCCGTTCATCTTGGGTCGGTAGGGAGATGAGTTATGGTGTTCGATCTTGAACTCAACACACAACTCTTTCATCATATTATTGTTCAAGTTGGATCCATTATCAGTAATGATCTGGCTTGAAACACCATAACGACAGATGATATTGTTTTTGACGAATCAGACCAACACTTGTCGGGTTACATTGGCGTATGACGCTGGTTCGACCCACTTGGTGAAGTAATCAATGGCTACCAGGATGAACCGATGTCCGTTTGAAGCCTTAGGTTCAATCATGCCAATCATGTCGATTCCCCATATGGAAAAAGGCCATGGGGGAGAAAGAACTTTGAGATGTGTTGGCGGTACATGGATTTTGTCTGAGTATATCTGAAACTTGTGACACTTCCTCATGTACTTGTAGTAGTCGGATTCCATGGTCAACCAGTAGTGCCCTGCTCTTAGAAATTTTCTCTCCATTGTGTGTCCATTGGCATGAGTGCCAAAGGATCCTTCATGAATTTCTTTTATCAGCATGTTTGCTTCTGGTCTGTCTACGCATCGGAGTAAGACCATGTCAAACTTTCTCTTATAGAGTGTACCACCGCTCAGGAAGAAGCTGCCTGCTAGCCTTCTAGGGGTCTTTCTGTCCTTTCCAGATGCCCCAGGTGGGTATTATTGTTTATGAAGGAAGCATTTGATATCGTGATACCAAGGTTTGTCGCCTATGACTGCTTCAATCGTGAAGATGTAAGCGGGCCGTTCAAGGCGCATTATGTCAATCTTAGGTAAGTCGGTCCATTGACCTACACTAATCATGGAAGAGAGGGTGGCTAATGCATCAGCCATGTGATTCTCTTCACGAGGGATATGATGAAACTCGATTCTGTTGAAGAATGGTAACAGCCTTCTTGCGTAGTCTTTGTAAGGAATCACTCCTGATTGGTATGTGCTCCAATATCCTTTGATTTTATTGATAACCAGGGCTGAGTCGCCATATACATCCAAGTTCTTGGTCCTTAAGTCGATCGCTTCTTCGAGACCCACGATACAAGCTTCGTATTCGGCCTCGTTGTTTGTGTATTTGAACGCAAGTCTAGAGGTGAAAGGAATGTGGGTACCCTGAGGTGTTATGATGATTGCCCCAATTTTGTTTCCGTAAAGATTGACTGCTCCGTCAAAGATTAATCCCCATTGGGAACCTGGTTCTGGCCCTTCACTGGGTAGCGGTTCATCGCAATCTTTCATTTTTAGATACATGACATCTTCGTCTGGGAAGTAAAACCCGATTGATTCCTGATCGTCAATCGGTTGATGAACCAAATGATCGGCTAAAATACTTCCTTTGACGGCTTTCTGAACATGGTATTCTATGTCATATTCTGATAACAACATCTGCCAACGGGCAATCCTTCCTGTGAGAGCAGGCTTTTCAAAGACATACTTGATTGGATCCATTTCTGAGATTAACCAAGTAGTGTGATGAATCATATACTGGCGAAGACGTTTGGCTGCCCAAGCCAAAGCACAGCAAATTTTCTCAAGCATAGTGTACCGAGTTTCACAGCCCGTAAACTTCTTGCTCAAATAGTAAATGGCAGGCTCTTTTCTTTTTGTTTCGTCTTGTTGGCCAAGTACACAACCCATCGAGTCTTCCAAGACAGTTAGGTAGATAATCAGTGGTCTTCCCTCCACTGGTGGTGATAGAATCAGTGGGTTCAACAGGTATTCTTTGATACTGTCGAAGGCGGTTTGGCAATCTTTTGTCCAAACGCAATCCTGATTCTTTTTGAGTAATTTGAAGATTGGCGCACATGTCGCGATCACGAGGAATATAAATCTGGAAATGTAGTTCAAACGTCCCAGGAATCCCCTGACTTGTTTTTCAGTCTTTGGAGAAGGAATTTCTTGAATGGCCTTGACCTTGTCAGGATCAACCTCAATTCCTTTCTGGCTAACGATAAATCCTAGAAGTTCCCCTGAACGGACACCGAATGTGCACTTATTGGGATTCAAGCGGAGTCTGTACTTTCTCAACCGTTCGAATAGTTTTGATAGGTGGGTCACATGCTCCTCTTCTATTTTAGATTTTGCAATCATATCATCGACATATACCTCGATTTCTTTGTGTATCATGTCATGAAAAAGAGGAGTCATGGCCCTTTGATAGGTTGCCCCGGCATTCTTCCAACTGAATGGCATTACCTTGTAACAAAAAGTACCCCATGGGGTGATGAAGGAAGTTTTCTCCATGTCTTTCGGCGCCATTTTTATCTAATTATAGCCCGAGAATCCATCCATGAAGGAGAAGACTTTGAACTTTGTTGTACTATCAACCAGCATGTCAATGTTTGGTAAAGGAAAGTCATCCTTCGGACTTGCTTTGTTCAGATCCCTGTAGTCTACACACATTCTGACCTTTCTGTCCTTTTTTGGAACTGGTACGATGTTGCCTAACCATTGAGGATATTCTGATGTGGCGAGGAAACCCGCGTCAATCTGTTTCTGTACCTCCTCTTTGATTTTGATGGCCATGTCTGGATGAGTTCGTCTCAACCTCTGTTTTATGGGTGGACATTCTGATCTCAATGGTAGATGATGTTCCATGATACTGGTATCCAACCTTGGCATATCCTGGTAGGACCAAGCGAATACATTGGGAAACTCTTTGAGAAGCTTTGTCAAACTTTCTTTGACAGTCGGACTGAGTAGTGCCCCAATCTTTACTTCTTTTCTCTCTTCCTCTGAGCCCAAGTTGACTGTTTCCAACGGCTCATTATGAGGTTTAATGGACCTTTCCTCTTGCCTGAGGAGTCGGGAGATCTCTTCTGGAATTTCGTCATCATCTTCTTCTTCAACCCCAAATACCGGGAATTCAAAGTTGGGAGAAGGCTTTGGATCGTATATTTCAACGGGGTTTAAAACAAGCAATCTGCATCACAATATGATTTGTGTTTAGAAGAGATAAAGAAAATGCAAGAGTGTGTGCAGTGTATTTTTTTTACTGCTTGTTTTTATTATTTGTTGTTTTTTAGGATTACCATTTTCTGAAAAAGCAAAAAGAGAAAACAGCAATTAATGCAGAAATTACTAAACGACATCATTTTATTTATGATTTTGGAGATTCTTGAAACTACAGCTCTATAAAACAAAACTCTGTCACTTTGGGCGGGATATTTATAGAAAGTGAGCCCTATCAAACATCCGTTTCACCTGGGCAAGGTGAAAGGTTAAGATAAAGACGACAATTACTTAGACTTATGAACGATCTTTGGAACATCGACTCCAACCCATTGGCGGAGAACTCCTCGGTGAATTACAAAGTCTGGTACCTTCCTTGATTTGTCTTCAGAAATAACGCTGATTTCTGGTGGAACCGGATCATTGGAATCTGTCTCCCAGGCAGAGTTGTCGTAGGAGGATTCCTCTGTTGTATTTTGCATAGTATTTGTGCTCTCAGGAAAATCTCCCCATCCAGTTGGCTGGATGTCTTTGAGCCTGATACGAGAGCTTTCAGGAGCAGTGTACTTGACCATGAAGTCGAATTTTCCACTCGGTTGTCCTAAGGTATCCCACACTTCTTTGGAACTGGAGGAGTCATCTTTCTCGATGACGTTGACCTCGGGAAAAGCATAGTTGATGAATTCTAGTCCTGCAAGTTTTAAGAATTCATCGTCGTGCTAGGTATTTTCTAAATGACCTGAGTGTTGATCCCATGACATGGTGGGGACGCAGGTATTCTTTTCAACGATGCTCAGCTGATTTTCATTGTTTGGCTGATTTTCTTGCCCCAATTCTCCTGGGAACGGCTGCCACATAGGCAGGCCATCCAATGGGCCATAATAGTCATTGTCAAAGTTGTCTTTCATCAGAGTGTCCTCCTCTAATGAGTTTGGTGGAGCACGGCATCCTTCCGGATCACAATCTCCGTATATCATTTAGACATCTGACCTCGGTATAAATCTCGGACTCTGTGCGGGATAGAAAAAAGGCGTAGGCACCTCTTCCTGAGACATATAATCGTCCTCGTTAAGATAGGACTTCCATTCCTCATCTGTGTCAGAGGAATCTCCCTCGTTGATGGTATGTACTTCTTGAGACACTGGGTGAAGGAAACCTCCACTATGGGAGAAGTTCTGAATGGGATGAAGACTTTCACCGTTAGCGGCAGTCTGGGTACAGGTTGCAGAAAAACCAAGACCCTTCTTTGTTTTATTATCAGTAGGAATGATAAGCTGTCCCCATCCTTTTGCGTTGTTACTCTCGATTACTTTGAGAGCATCTTTGTATGAGGAAATCGATGTTCCATTTTCTGACTGATTTTCATTGCTCACCGAAAGTGCCTGGAACTGCGTTCCAACAACCTCCTCGGGTTCTACACAAGTGGATAATGAAAGGTTACTTACGATCAAGGCTTGTTCTCCACAGACCGTGATGAGTTGATCGTTCTTGAAGAACTTTAGTTTCTGGTGCAGTGCCGAAGTGACTGCCCCAGCCTGGTGTATCCAAGGTCTTCCTAATAAGCAACTGTATGTTGCCCAGATGTCCATGACCTGGAAAGTGACTAGGAAAGTGTGAGGACCGATAGTTATGGGAAGGTCGACTTCACCGATAACTGTTTTTCTAGACCCGTCAAATGCTTTGACGACGACCTCACTATTTTTCTAGACCCGTCAAATGCTTTGACGATGACCTCACTACCTCACTGTCGCATTATAGTGGACTTCAGTATGACATTGAGAGCCGATCTGGTGTCCACCAGTACGCTCGCTAAAGCATCATCCTGGCAGTTGACTGTGATATTGAGAGCCATATTGTGGCTTTTGCCTTCTTCTGGCAATTCCTCATCACTAAACCCCAAGTTGTTGCAGGAAGTGATGTTAGAGACAATACTGTCGAATTGTCATATTGACACATCATGTTCCACAAAGGCCTGTTATAAGACTTTCTGTAGAGCCTCTCTGTGGGCTTCGGAACTGAGTAAAAGAGATAACACAGAGATCTTTGAAGGAGTTTGTAAAAGTTGATCAACAATGTTGTATTCACTCCTTTGGATGAGCTTCAGCATCTCATCATCATTCTTTGAAAGGTCGGGATCACTGGACTGACCGACTGGTGGATTAGGAACTTGTGTTTGAGGTTCCTTTACTCTGTTAGGTTCTCCAACTCTTCTGTTGAAGATTCGACCGCTCTGTGTTACTCGACTGATGTCTACAATATTCACGACGGAGGGTAATGGAATTTCCTTTCCATTCTCAATTATGGTTGCACCGTATTTGTAAGGCATCACCTTAGCTGATTCATACGGTAGTGGTCCCGGCAGATAAATAACTACAGGAGCCTTCTGATTTTTCTGACTGTCGTAAGTAACTTCAATCAGTTCCTGGTTAAGAACCTTCGATTCATCAAGTAGAGGGATGATGGTACAAACATCCTTGGTCCTCTCAGGATCTGAGATTACAACAACATCTTTGATCTGGTCGGCGAAATAGTCTGGCGTCCAGTTGATAGACCTCGAAACCGAATATTGTTGAATCTCTTTGCTGTCCAACTGACTCTGAAGAGCTGCTCGCACGAGGTAACATCCTTGATTATTTTCCAAGCAGACTCTACAGCGCTCGTAGTTATGTGGTGGCACTTGGCCACGTCCTCTTTGAATGCAGTGTAACCTCACCAGGTCTATTTCTATAGATCAGACATCCTAACTTTGATGCCTAGTAGGGTTCCCGTTTGTCACACTGATTTGTTGCGTGTCTTCATCCATATAGATAGGAAGCCACCAGTGGTTTAAAAAGTGTTGTAAAGTTCTTGGAACGAGAGTGCACCCTTGGTTACTCTCACAACATACTTTACAGCTCAGATAATCATGTGAAGTGAGAAAACCGAGTTGGACTTGCTTGGCGTGTAACTCCACCAAGCTGGTATTCATCAAACGAATATCGAAGATTTAAATCATGTTGATCTGATAGGGATTTCTATCACGGTAGTCCTGGATCCACCCAAGATCCATCTGATGCTGGAGGGCCTCTTGTACGAAAGAGAATCCTTGTTTGTTTACCGAGCAAGTCAGATAGGAATTGTAATTATGTCGTGGCAGATTATGATACTGGCTTTGCCTTGAGTGCATTGCCACCAAGTTGAAATTCATTGCACGGATGTCGTGATTCTGAATGATGTTAGAACTTGTATAAGTCATGTTAACTCCACGAACTCGATGCTCTTGGATCCATCCGAGATCTAACTGTTCCTGTAGAGCTGATTGCACCACAGAATATCCCTGATTGTTTTTAGAGCAGATATCACACTGGTGATAATTATGAGGTGGCACATGGCCATACCCGCTCTGTCTACAATGCATCTTGACCAAATTGGCCCTCAATAAGAGTACATTATGAATTTGATAGTTGTTGTTAGACTCCCCTTCTATCAAATTTACTGCGGCTTTCTCGTGTTGAGGCAACGGGTTTGTGAGAACATTCGGATTCGTATCTTTTAAAGATAAGACCCCACTCCTAACAAGCTTTTGCACATCAGATTTGAAACTGAGATATTTTTCTATGTTATGCCCTAGTCCTCCTTGATGGTAAGGGCAAGTCTGATCCTCCTTAAACCAAAAAGGAGGATTTTCTGATACTGTAAGAGGAGACCTGGTTTGGACGTGTCCCTTGACCAGTAAGAGTGGAAACAATTCTGCATATAACATCGGTATAGGGTCGAACCCTGGTGGTCACGTTGTACGATTGTTGTTGTACGGAGGGCGAGCCTGCTGAAGAGGCTGCTGTGTCCTTTGCTGATATTGTTGTTGATTTGGTTGGCTCTAAGCAACCTGAGGTTGATACATAGGAACAGGCATGGGGTTGATAGCAAGAGTTATGGCTGCTACTGGTTGGTATCGTCGCCTTTGCTTTCCGAGAGAGATATTCCCAATATCATGCTCTTTTTTCTTAGGGAAAGCACTACCGTATCGTTTTGTATTACTTGATGATCCAGCGTCTTTAACTAACCGTCCTTCTCAGACTGCTTCCTCAAGACGAACTCCCATCCCCACCATCTCGGTGAAGTCACTGGGCGCACTGGCAACCATTCTGTCGTAGTAAAATGAGCTCAAGATTTTCAAGAAGATCTTTGTCATCTCTTTTTCCTCAAGAGGTGGACAAATCTGAGCGGAAATTTCACGCCATCTCTGAGCATATTCCTTAAAGGTTTCCTTGTCGTTCTGTGACATCAATCTGAGTTGATCTCTGTCCGGTGCCATGTCCAGGTTATACTTATATTGTTGAACAAAAGCAACGCCAAGATCTCTGAAAGTGCCGATCTTAGTGCAGTTTAAACCCATGTACCATTTGAGTGCGGCACTGGTTAAACTATCCTGAAAGTAGTGAATTAGTAGCTCCTGGTTCTTTGTCTGAGCTGACATTTGCCGAGCGTACATCACCAAGTGGCTTTGAGGGCAGGAGTTACCCTTATACTTTTCAAAGTCGGGTACCTGGAACTTGTGCGGAACTTTCACATTGGGGACCAAACAAAGGTCTGCGGCGTCCTTTCCAAATAAATCCTTACCGTGAAGGGTTGGCAGTTCTTTCTGCATCTCCAGGAATTGTTCCTAGAACTCCTTCATTCTGTCAAACATACTTTCGTTTTCGCCAGACGGTATCTGTGGAATCTGTCCTTCCGGGACAGTGTGTACGACGGGTGGTGGTATAGTCATCATGGCCGAGACTCTCGGTGCCTCCCGAAGTTTGTAACCTTCAGGAGTTGCTATCATGCCACTGGCATCTTCGCTTTACCGAAGTTTGTAACCTTCAGGCCCAGCGGCTCCTGCAGAAGTTTCTGGATCTTCAGTGATCGGAGGAATATATCCCTCCAGGATATAGTTGATAGACATGCCCCAGGGATGATCTTTCGGCATTTTGTACCTAGGATCATACTTTTCCACTATGGGCGTTGATGTGATCTCTGAGATCACACTCCTTTGTTGTTGCATTTGAGCTTCTGCTAGAGCTTGCATGTCGCTTTGAATCTTTCTCAGATCCTCTTTCAGAGTGTCGATCTCTTATCTCAACTCTCTATTCTCTTCCTCGAGATCATCCATCTTTTTCTGACGATTGGCCCGAGCATTGTACGAATGAGATAGTTTGACTCTAGAATCGAGACGCAAATGTGAGATTCGTAGGTAAGAAGAATGCATTTATGAGAATGATGAATGCAATGATTATTAATTATTTTTGTTTATTCAAAGTAAACTTTGACAATTAGATTGCAAATATCAAACAGTGGGGAAACCCCATTTTCTTACACTCCACATTGAGAATACGGTACTTGTTCCTCCAAGACCTCTTCTCCTGCTGAACTTTGTTGAGAGTAACCTAAAGTTTTTCCGTCTCAGACATAAAATAAAGGACCGAGTCCCTTAATGGAAGAACTTCCTGACGAGGGTAAGGCATCCTCAGCTTGAGAGCTCTAGTTTATACCTAGTGGAGATAAGGCTCCACTAAGACACAATCTGGTTTTCCTAGTGACTCTCTTCCTTTCCTGTGAACATGTTTCCAGGCATGCACTATTTCTGTTTTTAGTGCCCTGTCGTTTCCTCCTTCCTTGAAGAAAAGACCTTCCAGATGAGCGTTACGTGGGACATGCCTCATCAGGTATCCAAATTGACGACGATATAACACTGGATGATAGTTAATTCCTCCTTTAGTTCCTATAAGGGATACATTTTGGAAATTTCCACAACGGTCAATGATCCTGATCCCGTCATAGATTCGATTGTACCAATCGATGTCAGAGTTGGTAAGAGACATGATTCTCTGCGACCAACGTAAAGTATTCTTTTGATCCCAAAATGCAGCAGATTTGGGCAAGTGGGAAATGAACCATTTGTATAACAGGGGTACACAGCATGTGATCATTCCTCCACTGTATAAATTCCTTAAGTGTACAGAATGATACGTATCTGCGAGTAAGGTTGGTACAGGATTTCCAATCAGGAAAATCTTAATGGCGTTGATATCTACAAAGTTATCGATGTTGGGAAACAAAAATAACCCGTAGGTAAGCAAAACAAAGATGCATTCGAAAGCAGCCACGTTCCCTATGCTGGCAAAGTACAGGGCTTTCTTTGTCAAGAACTGGGCTGGCAAACCCTGGATTCCCCCCTTAGTGGTCATGTGAGTCCTGAATTCTGACTCGTCCAAATAGATTACTCTCACAATGGTTTGGTCCTTTGGAATTTCTTCCAGTCTAGAAAAGGGAGCTTGGTCAGTAATATGCAAATCAGTCAGGTGAGAGTACTCCTCTAGTGTTGGTGCTAGCTGATAATCCGAGAATGTGAAACAGTGATAGACCGGATCGTAGAACTAGATTAGTGTGGACAGGATTCCTTCGATTACATGAACCCTTAACAGAGATAGCAGTCCTCCATACTTGGCTCTGAAAGCCTCGAGGTTGGTGATCATTCTCGCCAGACCTCTTAAATCCTCTAGGTTTGGAACCTTGAAGGTGTACTTATAAGTTTTCCTTCTACCAAAATCCATTAGCAATCTCTTTATCTGACATTTGCAATCATTGTCTTAGTTTAATTTGAAAAAGAGAGACTAGAAGAGAAGATTTTTCTTTGTTTTAATGTTTTTTAGATGAATGTATGAATGCAGAACACAAAAACATAGAAAAAACATGGGGTCAAAGGGTCTGTGTCATGAAGTCAAGGCTCTACCCATCCCCAAAGGTTTATACTGGTGATTTTTTGTACCTGTCCGCAAAATCATTGACCCCTCTTGGGATAACAACAACAAGCGGATCGCCAGCGAGCTGATGTATCTTAGAGTGATCTCAAATAAGGGTAGTATCACGTGACAACTATTCCCGATAGCTTCCGCACTACAAAATGGTTTCAGTCTACTAAAAACTTTAGCTTCTCAGATAACCCAATCGACCACACTACTTTCAACAACCCAAGTCGTATAGGAAATGTATCTGCAAAGGGAGTCTCCACTAAGTCAGATGATCGACCGAGGACTCTTAAATGGGATTCACTCCCCGTAAGATTACCCGTATAATGCCATGCCATATCTTAGGTGTATACTCAATCTTTCCACATGCGGCATCACACGCATTCCCATTAGCAAAAAAATAAACACAAACATCAATTAGGAAAAGAAGTATATATATTTGTGTTAATCATCATAGACCTCTAGTCTTATGATCCTATACAGACAATGACTCCCCAGCAGAGTCGCCATTTCTGTGATACTTCGAGAACTTAAGGTTTCATCCCCTGGGAATGCAAGAAAGAATGCCTCCCACTGTGGTCGCCACTTTTCTGTAGCGCAATTTTTGTGGTTTCGAATCACTATCGCTTTGGTACTACAATATGATTCATTTTTTATCCTGTCGAGCTGATTAAGGATTGGAAATATATGTCTCCAATTTACCCTGCTTGCATACTGAGTTTAAACAGTCAAAACTGTTGGTTTACAGATGCTATCAAAATAGGGGGTCCTTCTTAGGGTTATTTTCTTAAGAATACAAGTGTCTGGATTATCTGTGAGGTTTTAAGATGTTAGGTCTAATACTTATCGATTGATGTCTGAAGGTATAGGATTTTGGGTTTTCGATTAGTATGCTCGCTAAGATTTTTGCAATCTTATGCCTACGTATTCTCGAAACAGGGAAATCAGAGCGATCGTAGTTCCTCCTATTCTATGGGAGGAAAGAGGTGTTTTGGTGTATTGTTCAAAGCCCAATATGTGAAGCTAAAGGTGGTTTATATCTTGCTCAAAGCCCAATATGTGAGGCTAAAGGTGGTTTATATCTTGTTCAAAGCCCAAGATGTGAAGCTAAAGGGTTTTGGCTGAGAGAGAATTTGTCATCTCTAAAGAGGAGTTATTGATGTTTGTATGCTGTGAGCAAGGCACAACGTTGATGCTAAAAGGTTGATTGACTCAACCGCAGTTTTCTTTATACAAAGCCTAAGAGGAGGCGGGAAGTTTGACTTTTCCGGGGCAAAATGTTCTTTCTGTCTTGTACAAAGCCCAAGATTGAGGCTAAAAGGGATTTTGACTCCGTTGGGGAGAATGTATTTTGTATAAAGCCCAAGATGGAGGCTGAAAGGGTTTGACTCAACAAGAGAGTACTTTTGTCTGTCTTGTATAAAGCCCAAGACGGAGGCTAAAAAAGGTTGACTCAACAAGAGAGTCTGAAGGTTGATTGACTCAACAAGAGAGTCTTTTATACTCAACAAGAGAGTGATTTGTTGTCTTGTACGAAGCCCGAGATTGAGGCTAAAAGGAGATTGACTCAACAAGAGAGACTTTTATACTCAACAAGAGAGTGTTTTATATGTCTTGTACAAAGCCCAAGACGGAGGCTAAAAGTGGTTGACACAACAAGAGAGTCTTTTATACTCAACTCAACAAGAGAGTGTTTTTCTATCTTGTACGAAGCTCGAGATGGAGGCTAAAAGGAGGTTGACTCAACAAGAGAGTCTTTTGTACTCAACAAGAGAGTGCTTTATATGTATTACACAAAGCCCAAGACGGAGGCTAAAAAAGGGATTGACTCAACAAGAGAGTCTTTTATACTCAACAAGAGAGTGTTTTATCTATCTCGTACGAAGCCCGAGATGGAGGCTAAAAGGGGATTGACTCAACAAGAGAGTCTTTTATTCTCAATAAGAGAGTGATTTATATGTCTTGTACAAAGCCCAAGACGTGGGCTAAAAGGTGATTGACTCAACAAGAGAGTCTTAAAAGGTTAGCTCTGCTAGGGAGAATCATTTGTACAAAGCCCAAGAGGAGGTTGCCTTACCACTGTGGATTCTGGAGACCCTAAAGCGGGTCCAAGTGTGGGGAACTCTCATGGGAGAGACCGAGTTTCTTCCTATGTTTGAAAGGAACTTGAGAATGTCTTTGAGACTCAAGAGGTTTAGACTGTCCAAGTCTAGAGTTTTATCTTTTGTATAATGCCCAAGAGGAGGCGCGGGTATTTAAGGGATGAGTATCAACCCTACAATGGCCAGAGTTTTGACGCGGGAAAGACTACTCTAGCAAAGAATGACTAAGTTCTGTCTTATACCTTTAAGAGGTCGTCAGGGTCCTTGTATTAAGCCCAAGAGAAGGTATGAGAACTTCTAAGAAGCCGAAGGGTCCTTGTACAATGCCCAAGAGGAGGCGGGGATGCTTTTAGGAAGCCCGTGGGTCCCCAAACCAAGAGAAGTTCAAGAAATGCAATTCACAGAAAAGAGATCATTCCAGGAAAGTTCGAGAATTTGGAAGAAACTCAAGAGATGCCATTCACGGAGAAAAGATCATCTCTGGGGAGTTAGAGTTTCTTTGACAATTTCTAAGGGTGACAGTCTGAGAAAAGGTTCACCGAGAATACTGCCTTTCTCTTTGTTCCATATTGTTTAACCCCAAGAGGAGGGAAGAATGTATCTAGAATCCTACGGGGGATCTAGTTTTGTTTGTATTTAAGAGTGACCAACAGGGCTTTACCTAGTGCTAGGCGTAATTGTCGGGGAAAACTCTAAATAACTATACTAGTATTACACAGTGGATATGTGACAAGTATATAAAAGGATGTGAAAGAAGACTTACAGTGAAGCAGCCCCACAATACAGTTATATATATATATATATAAATGAAAGCGGATAAACACTTACCCGTTGTAGAGTTTCCATGTTGTTTGGTTAGTTGTTCAACAAAGAAAGTTTTGATAACAACATATATTTGAATTCAAAATCAAAGGAGAAAGTGCTTTGAAAAGATGGTTGGGGCTTACAGCTCAAGGAGAGGCCCAAGTTTTAACGATGATCGCACCATTGTTTTAAAAAATATACAGAGGGACTTATACAATACGTGAGGCCCAAAAAGTTTTTATGTACAAGGGGGTGGGTCTTACACTCTATTAGAGGCCCAATGATTTATTTTTGTACAAGAGACGGGGCTTACAACTCAAGGAGAGGCCCAGGGTTATTTGTTTGGCAACGGCGATCGCGCAGAGTTTTTGAAACCACAGTGGGTCTTATACAATATCTGAGGCCCAAATCATTTTGGTTTCAAAAAGGGGTTGGGTCTTACACTCTATTAGAGGCCCAAAGAGTTCTAATAAAAAGAATTGGGACTTATAGCTCGAGGAGAGACCCAGTTGATTTTGTTAAAAAGGCGACGATCGCGCCGTTGTTTTTTTGAAAATACAGTGGGACTTATACAATGGCTGAGGCCCAAAAATGTTGTATTTACAAAGGGGTTGGGTCTTACACTCTATTAGAGGCCCAAAGAGTTTGAAAAACGAATAAAGATGGGTCTTATAGCTCAAGGAGAAGCCCAGATGATTTTGAAAAGGCGACGATCGTGCCGTATGTTTTGACTGTATTGGGACTTATACAAACACTGAGGCCCAAATTATTTTGGTTTAAAAAAGGGTTGGGTCTTACACTCTATTAGAGGCCCAAAGTATTTTTTAGAAAAAGAAATGGGTCTTATAGCTCAAGGAGAGGCCCAATTGTTTTTGTTGAGAAGACGACGATCGCGCTGTTCACTTGAAATTATTTAAAGGGACTTATACAATAAGTGAGGCCCAAAATTGGTTTATTTACAAAAGGATTGGGACTTACACTCTATTAAAGGCCCAAAGTGTTTGAAAATGATTTGTTTAGGGTGATTAAGATCAAAACCCTAAATTAATTTCAAAATGTATTTTAATTAAATAAAAACTTAATTAAAATGATCAAAATTATCAAACATGTATGAAAAACAAGTTGTGATCTTGGATTAATGTTTGAAAAATCATGTTCATATCCACAAAATGATTGGGAATCAATTAAGTTTGGAAAATCAAGGGAGAAAAAACATTTTAAATGTTGAAAAACAAATAAAATATTAATTCTTTGCAAAAATATCAAATATAGGAAATAAATAATATTTTTGGGAATTTTTGGTAAAATAAAATATTTTAACATTTTTGTGAATTATTAAAAAAAGAATCAACTCAAAATCATTAAAATTCAGAGAGAAATTAATTTTTGAATCAAATAAATAAAATCACAAAATTCAAATATTCAAATATTCAAAAAATGGCGCCAAGAACATGCCAAGAACACGCTGTCGCTCCCGGGATTTTCATCCAAGTACAAACGCGAAAGTGGCACCGAAACAGAGTCGCCAGCAATGTGTATTTATCCCAAGAGAGGGAAAGGAAACACCGCGTAAACCTGAGGGGAAGGAAAGAGCATGGTCTTGCGACCAAAAGAACTGGGTCCGGGAGTCGGTTATGCGAGAGGAAGGTATTAGCACCCCCATGCGTCCATCGTACCCGATGGGATCCACGCTTGCTTGTCTCGATCAAAGGGTGTCGTCATCTGGAGCTCCGCTGCTGGCTGGAAACTGGAAACAAAAGGCGAGATGGAGGAACGGGGAAAAAAGAGAAAAAGGACACACAGGACTCGCAAGGATCGTCGCAATCCTATGCCTACGTATCTTCATTAACCAATAAAGAATCAAAGTCAACGTAGTTCGGACTACGGATTAGGGAAGGGTGAAAGGATTATGCTCGGAGAGATCTCGCACGATCTCCTGCCTACGTATCTCGCTCGCACGCGAGAATCAGAGCGACGTAGTTCCCCTCAACGGGTGTTGCTTTGTTTGTGTTTTTTAGTGGAAACGTCATAGTGCGCATTCTAGCAGTTAGGTGTTGCAGCTCGCTGTATGGAGACTTAGGCGTTACCTGTTTGCGGTGGAACGGACTGGACGCGTCCTTAAGGAAGGAGTGAAGAGATGAGAAAAGAAATTGTTTGTTTGTTTTTGTCTTTTAAGAAAGAAGTGTTTTGTTTATTTGGTGCTTTGTAACGCATATTGTATTTAAGTCCCTCATGTAGGATCGAATGCCTAGCATATCGACCCAAGACGGGACGTACACCAAACATTCCCAAAGAAATGAGAGAAGATCCCTCACCTCCTTGTTCCCACATGAAAGGCCTAAATACAATATTTGTTATGCCTTTATTAAGTGTTTTTTTTCTTTTTGTCTTAAGATGAGAAGAAGAGACTCAAAAGAGGGGTAAAAGAAAGAACTAAGGGGGACTAGACCTGACTCCTAATGTTATCATGCAAAGATTGATCCTATAGTTGAGGATTAGGAGGGAAGTCTACCTAATGTTGTCATGCAATGATTAGTCCTATGGTTATGTTTTCTAACCTATCTAACTTGGACAAGTTAGAATAGGTATCCTAATTAGGAAGCAAAAGCTAGAACACACAATACAATGATATCGCATATCAAAGTAGATCAATAACAAAGATGTAAGTGAGATCACATAAGCGTCAACATCGGTCGATGTGAGCTAATGACAACGAGTGGGGGTCGGTTGCGAACCCTATCTTCCACTTAACGGACTCAATAACAAGAGTAAGTTATGTTTAAAGCATCAATCATGTAATGAGAGCTAAGAACGACTCAACCAGAATAACGGGGGTTGATTGCGAACCCTACCTCCCGTCAATTGCCTCCTTGGAGGTCTTACCAGGGGAAATGGGAATGGGATGCCTCACAGAGGTCTTCAGGCACAATATTAAACAATCACAAACAGAGCCTCCTTTGAGGACTTCCATCATTGCCGGCCAAGTGGCACGGACTCCCAATCCTACTTCTCATGGCATAACAAAGGAAAAATGCGGAATTAGTAAAAGAGAAGAGAAGTGATATCCAACGGATATCAATCCGTAGCAACGCAAGCAAAGTATAAGTAAACCGACCAACTTCTAGTGATCTAGCATAAATGAGCAAAAGTGTTAGAAAGCGAAATGGATCCGTGAAAGGCATGGAACCAAATGCTCTTAAAAAAAATAATAAAACAAGGTCATAAGCCATAAACAGCAGTAACAACAGCGCTCCAGCACCTGCATAGCTGTAAAAACTAGCAACAAGTAAAAACAGTCTATAACAGCTACTATTTCCAGAACAGAATGGGTGTATGTGCAGCCAGCGAGGATAACAACATTCTACAGCACTCTTTGTTCACAGCAGCTATGTATACAGCAGCTTCTACATTTAGCTAATCAAGTGTAAAACACTACAAAACAAACTCAAAGGTTAGTCCAAATTCAAATGGAAATAACCAAAGTGAGCAACTAAGATCAAAAGGAAATGTCAATAAGAAGTAATTGAAATCAATACTAAATGTAAACACCAATTAGTCAAAAATCAATGCAAAACATATTAAGGTCTATTAACAAAGTTAACAAATGAAATATTAAAATGATTAATCGATGTTAGAACTAACTCAATGTCAATTAGTTCAAAGTTAATTCTAATGAACAATTAACGGACAATTAGTGACCAATTAAGCCAAAAACATGTAGTGCGATTAAGCAAAAACAATTAATGCCGTTAAGCAAAACAATTAGTAACCACTTAGGCAAAACAATTAGTGAGCAACTAAGCTAAAAACAATTATCGACGCTTGCTAACCGAACTACCGAATGCTAATCGAAGAGTTTTATCAAAGTTTAATCCAAGTAACTACATCAAGAATTAACAAAAATCAAAATCTACCTCAAATCGAAATTGACTTCTAAACGAAAGTTAATCGAAATTAACTTTCTAAAAACTAATATTAACTTAAGAACGAATTCTAATTTGAAAACCAAATCTAAAAATAAAATCTAAATCAAACTCAAACGAGGTTATTATCTAATCAAAGATTAAAAACTAATATAACTAAAGGTTAATCTCTAACTAAAAAGTAAAATCTAAACTAAATTTCTAATCATGAACATATGTTGCTAACACAACAATTAGCATTAATATACATCACAAATAAAATCTTAATTAAAAAGAAAGAGAGAGGGGTACCTTATTGGTGTTGGCGGTGTGAACAGAAGGTATATGGGGCTTGAAGGCTTTGAACATAGGGTGTGGAAAAGAGAATTACATGAACCCTAAGTCCAATATGCCGTGAAAATCAGGCTTAACATACACCACAATGTTGAAGATAACTTAATAACCCTACTCAGATGCGCTGTTACCTCCTTCAAATTGCATCACCGAGAAATGCTTTCGCCGCACCGTCATCTCGTTCTTCTCCTCCGTCCAACTCGATTTCGCCGGTGATCCCATCCCTTTCCTTCGTTCTTCACCAAACCGCGCCGTCAATCAAAGACAACGACGTCGCACATTGCTTCGTCTTCAACATTCCTCTCCGACTTACCTTCAATAAACCGCCGCACTTCAAATCGCGCCGTCGCCGGCGGTTTTCCCTCTACCCTATCATCATACCATGACCTCACTCTATCCATCTCACATGAACCTCTCTGCAACTGGTCAGAATTCACCAGAATCGAACTGAACTCTAAAACAACACCGCACTCACTATTTCCTCAACACGCCTCGCTCGATTTGGAACTGAATTTTGCGATGAAGATGATGATGCTTCGAATCAATCTGACACTACGATTTCACCGCTGCAATTTGCTCGATGAGAGTCTTGAGGTAATGCTCTTTAATTATTCTTGAGCTCTACTGAAATTTCCAATCTCCTCCATCTTCTTCTCTCTTTCTGTTGTTATCACTTTTTGTGAATCTGTTGAATTCTTGTATCGCGGAACTCGACTGAGTTTTTGTGAGTTTGGTTGTGAAATTTCTTAGGTTTTTTGATGCATGTTTGAGGTTAATGAATTCTGCAGATCGATGAAGAAGTATTAAAGATGTTGATGGAAGATGAAGATGGTAGAGGTTCTTGGAGTCCGTTGCTGAATTTCTGAGCGGTGTGGTAACAATGTTGAATTCTTTCTTTTCCCTCAATGTACGAACTCGCTTCTGGTTCATTCCGATTCGTTTCTTGACGTTCTTCGATGGATTTTGCAGATTCTCTTTGGAATTGGAACTGAAGATGGTGGAGACTGATGAAGTGATTGCAGAAGATCCAAGAAGATATTGAAGGTTGTTGTTTGGAGATTCTGGAGTTTCTTGCAGAGAAGAAAAATGGAGATGATGATGGTGCGTTGGAGTCAAGCTTTATGTTCTTCTTCTTTTTTCTTCCTGTGAATTGTGATCCGTGGTTCTTGATTGGTGCCGTTACGGTTTCTTTTCAGGATTGATGATGATGAAGAGGAATCGAGAGCGGTGAATTGGCACGAAAATGGTGATGGAAGAAGAGTTTCTTTCGGTTTCTACAAGTTGGAGAATTGATGAAGATGGAGAGATTAGAGATTGAAGATTGGTTAGAAGAATTGGAAGAATGCGCTTTTCTGTTAGAGGATTCTGTTAGGAAAAATCAGAGGAAAATTGGATTCGTAAAAATGTTAGAGGTTTTTCAGTTTGTAACTGTTATGAGTTTTTGGAATCTGGTGTAATTCTGTTTGTAACTGCTATTTTCTGTTATGTGTGAAATGAAAAGGAAGAGTCTTGTTAGAGTTTTTGAACTGCTGTGTATTTTATCTTTTTATCGTTATCATTTTACTGCACAATGCACTTTATTTTTCTTAAATAGTTCAACTGCATTCCAAACACATATCCTGCAGCCCATATTGGTTACCAAGACGGAACAATTGTCCAGACCCCATTCAATCACATTAACGCCATGGGGAGTAGATAGCACTCTATGCCTTGGCAAAAGCATCAGAGCCACTAGTAACAAACACAAATCCATTTGCATTATATGCTCAACAAAACACTTAACGTTCCAGTTGAGCATTACTTGAGGATGACCACCTAGCTAGTAGAGTATTTCCTTTCCCAATTATAGCATCGGAAGGCCGTGGTACATATATGCATGTATTTTATGAATCTCTTACATCCCATATTCTACTCCATCATCCGATGACGATAGCAATGGTATTCACAACTCAACCATAATGGTATTCACAACTCAACCATGTCCACGCCAAACTCGAATAAAATAATCATCAAAATCAGATGCCATCAAAGCATTGTTTGAGCTAAAAATAATTCGAAACTTGAATCTTAAAGAATCCGTCTGGTCATTCTTAACAAATTTAGTTCACATAAAACTTCAAATCCAAAGCAAACTTGTACTCAAGCAACAAGCAATGAGCAACTGAGAGAATAGAACTGCTCTGACCACAATATAAATCCACAACTGGATCTCATGTCAAGATGCCTTTACCGTGAACCCCAATCACCATCTTCAATCGATGAATATCAACCAATTCGCACAGGAGATAAGAAACCATGATCCCACGCCTCAAGAGCACAATGCAAATGAATGAATGAATATGATTAATGCAGTTATGACCTAGCGAAGATGCAGATGAATGTGAAGCATAAGCTACTGTTAATGGAGAAAAATAAGAGGGCAAATTTTGAGGTATTATAGCTTCCCCTATTCAATCAACTTGGACCAGAATGGATGTTAGCAACGGCTTTCAGACGTTCAAGGTAAAAGGTGATTGAATACAAAAAGAACCCAGAAATTTGCACTGCGGGGAAGAGAAAAATGTTGTAAATGAAGCAATGGTAAAAAAGAAAAGTTTGTGAGAAAGAATTTGGAACCATTGGACCCCACAGGAAACCTGTCGGGACCTGGTGAACTACCTGTCGGGAACTGGTGAACTACCTGTCGGGAACTGGTGAAACTACCTGTCAGGAACTGGTGAAACTACCTGTGGGGAACTGGTGAAATACCTGTCGGGAACTGGTGAAATACCTGTCGGGAACTGGTGAGGTTGGACATGTTTTGCCTATCGGGAATGGGCAAGTGTACCTGTCGGGAACTGGCAAGGTTCAAACCAAAGGGAGCTGTCGGGGATGGCTACAGTTTATAACCAAGGCTTACCTATCGGGAATGGGTAACGGGACCTGTCGAGAACTAGTATGGTTAAAACTCAAAGGTGTTGTTGGGAACAGCTGCAGTTTATAACCAAGGCTTACCTATCGGGAATGGGTAAATGGACCTGTCGGGAACTGGTATGGTTAAAACTCAAAAGTGCTGTCGGGAACGGCTATAGTTTATAACCAAGGCTTACCTATCGGGAATGGGTAAATGGACCTGTCGGGAACTGGTATGGTTAAAACTCAAAGGTGCTGTCGGGAACGGCTACAGTTTATAACCAAGGCTTACCTATCGGGAATGGGTAACGGGACCTATCGGGAACTGGTATGGTTCAAACCAAAGGGAGCTGTCGGGAACGGCTACAGTTTATAACCAAGGCTTACCTATCGGGAATGGGTAACGGGACCTGTCGGGAACTGGTATGGTTAAAACTCAAAGGTGCTGTCGGGAACGGCTGCAGTTTATAACCAAGGCTTACCTATCGGGAATGGGTAACGGGACCTGTCGAGAACTGGTATGGTTAAAACTCAAAGGTGCTGTTAAGAACGGCTGCAGTTTATAACCAAGGCTTACCTATCGAGAATGGGTAAATGGACCTGTCAGGAACTGGTATGGTTACAACTCAAAGGTGCTTTCGGGAACGGCTGGAGTAATCCTATCGGGGATGGTTCCAAAAAACTTGTAAGTTGAGAGATATGACTCTGTGGGGAGGAAAAATGATGAAACCCTTTGCGCTGCTTTGAAATGTCTGCTAGGGAATGAACACAACACTCTTTCTGGCCTTGTCAATGATATAAGGAGCAAAGTTTTGGGCTCTTGCACGAGTTATCAAAACTGGCCTATGCTTCACATGCATATGTTTGAATTTTTTCATGGCGTAATGCTCCATCTCAATGGAAATGCTACGCGTTTTGAGGATGCTATGTATACTATATGCAAAATGCAAGGAGGTCCTCAGCAAAATAAATGCTGAGGAAAGGTAGGCAACTCCGCTGGGGATAACAAGCTGGATTGACTTCGTGGTCACAAACCGTACTGGGGAAGACACATTGCCCTGACCTCCTGATCTGGGCATTGACCTGACAAACCTGTTGAGGTTGCTGTAGGAAATGATAACTTTGCTGGGGAGGCATCATCTGAACCAGTCCACTTGGGGAATAACTATAACCATAGAACTCCACTGGAGAAATGAGCTTATAACCAACCCTGCTGGGGAAAACCACTTCAGAGCGTCTCATGCTGGACATGTCCCTTGAGGATTTTACAGAAGACCACGCCTCTTCAAACTCTACTGGGGATAATAGATTTGGAACACCTCCTGCTGGGGAATTTTCAAAATGCTCCATGCTTGGGATGGTCAACCTCTTGCCCTTGCCCCATGATACCAGGCTGATTTGAAGAAAACGTCCCAGAAGGATTTTACAGAAGATTCGACATCTCCAAACTCCTAGACACTTACTGAGTCTTGAACATTAACTGCGAGGCCATTCTGCTAGGGAATTTGCAACCGTTATCGACACAGAAAAGCTTGTAGCTGTTGGAAGTACTGAATAGGAGAATCGACTTAATAAGATACAACCCTGCCCATTTGAAACCGACTTGTTAATATCGAATCGTTGTGCGCGACCATCGGCCAGACGATGGATTCAATCAGTAAACGTTGTGACAAAAGAGTGAAATGAGAATCTTTTTCTGAACATGCTGGCTACAGTACTACCACTTGACGATATTGCTGGGGATCATGAAGCTCTGTAAATACGCTGGGGATGACCACCTCCTAGAAGTACTTTCCTGCTAAGGAACCGTCTCTGCTTAGGGCGGAACGATCATTGGAGCTTCGTAAAAGGATGCCATCCTGCTTGGAGGGGAAGATCAAACCATCTCTACCCTGTCTAGGGACTCGAACTCTTGCTAGAGAAAGGCAAATCCAACTCCGGTTGGGGAAACCAAACCTTATGTCTCTCACTAGGGAGAATACTTTGCCAAGGACAATACCGTCTTGGCTATTTCTGCCGGGGGCAACTAGCAATGCTAATACCTCACTGGGGAACGATACCCCCTGGCGCCTTGCCGAGGAAGAGAAGGTTCATGTTGGGAACTACTTTGGCGCTTCACACTTCTACTGATCGACAGCATGCCAAATATCACAAGCGAACTCCCGACTTGCCTCGTACCACATGGTCTATTGGGAAAAATCGTCTCAAGAGGATTTTACAGAAAACCTGGCATTCAAAATGCCCCAGGGTATTCAACTCTCGGAGAGATTTATAGATCTCGACGTAACTGCCCCAGACCACATAGTGCATGAAAGAACTTGCCTCGACAAGATTCATAAATATTTGACATACTCTACCCCAGTATACCGAATCTTGAAGAGGTGCTTTTGATTAACCGTCTTTTGGAATAGGATAGCTTCTCGTGCTCTTGAGGTGGCCTGCCTCAATATAATCCTTGCAATGATTTTGCCCCTGACTGATCTTAGAGAGATTTGTCAAATTGAGCTGATTGCCCCATATTACCCGTCTATGGAGAGATTTATCGGATCTCGACATAATTGCCCCAGTTTGAATGCTTTTGGAGAGATTCAACGGATCTCAACGTGATTGCCCCCAGTTTGGCTGAACTTTTAGAGATTTCTCGACGTGACTGCCTATGATTGACCGCTCTCTGAAAAGACTTTCTTAACATGACTGCCCCAGCTTGGCTGCACATTGAAGAGATTTATCGACGTGATTACCCCATATTAGATGAATCTTGGAATGGCTTGCCCATTTGGCGTGATCGTTTAATGGCTTGCCCCTGCTCAACGAAGTCTTCTGGCGTTTGCATCTCATCTTGATCAATCTTTCCATTGTAGAAACTTTCCTGATGTCCTGTACTTACTCGCAAGTAAAACTGATCGTTTTGAAAATGACAATTTTAATGCAATGCATATGACAGTTTTGAGATCCAAGTCTGTTCACTGGAAAAATATGGTTACATATAGTGAACGAATCACTTATCTGAATGTCACATCGATACCACCATGAATGGTAAGAAAGATCCTCTTGGGAGTCAGAACTGACGCGATATTAACCGAAGTATGCTTTCGAAACAACCCTGCTTCAATTAGGTCTTTTAAAGGTTGTAACGTGGCCTGGTTCACGGTTTGAGAAAGAAGGGATATAAGGCTCAAAGTTTTATTTTAACCCACCCATTCTTCTTGATGTTCTCCAGTCCTACGTTCAGCTAATTTGCACAAGTGCTCGCCTCTCAAAAAGATTTTGTGATCTTTAAGGAACCCAAGAAACTGATAATTTGAGACCCAATGAGGTTTTGGAGTAACATTCACCCCTTTCGTCTTTTGTTCGTAGTCACACGACTTTGTTCTTCCTCGAGGATTTTCTTTTGGAATGCCTTGTTTTTCACTTTCTCATTCTTTTGCTTTTTGATCCTTAATTTTTGCCTGGACTGATTCTTTTGAATCTTTAGATTTTGAAGTCCAGCGGGATGCCCTGACTTTTGCCTAAGTCGCTTGTTTTCAAGTTTCGACTTAGCGGGCCTTTTTTTTCTTTTTCTTTTTTATTCTTTTATTCTTTTTTTTTCGGAACAAATCGTGTGACACTGGCTTGTCTTGACTTTGTTGAAAGGGTTGTGATTGCCTCACTCCTTGATTGTTGATGGATAACCATTGTGGTTTCTCATCTCTTGACCTCTTGACGGTGGAATAGAAGGTAATGGATCCTCAGACGCACACTCCTTTTGAAATTTGAACGCTTGGTCAAATTAACTGACACCTACCTTGCCCTAGGTTAAGATTGAGGGTTTTTTCATACGAAAAGAAACTCCTACTTCAAGGCTCAAAGGGGTTAACGAGGGTCTATCTCCCTTATATCTCCAGTGTTTGGGGATTTGAAACAATGCTTGTACATCATCAACAGGGTTTTTGGTCAAAAGCATACAATCAGAAGTTTTTGCGTCTTCGATTTCGTCATCCTCCCTAGGCTCCTGCTTAAACAAGCATATGATATCGATAAAAAATATGAGTGAACACGACTTGATTTAATCATAACATGCATATTCATTTCATTACCATTATCAATTAAAGCAGACAAGTTTTACAAATGAGTTTGCACTTTAACAGAAAAGAAACTACAAATGCAAAGAAATGACATGATATAATGATTGTCAGCTTTGAGGAACTGGGACTTTCCAAGCATGATTCGCTAATGAGCTAGCCGTCTTCAGAATTGCTCTTTGAAGTCACTCTGATAACCACCTGCGCAACTGCTCTCGGTGCCTTCTTCCATAACTTGGACTGATGGACCCACCTACCTTACAACCTTCAGTTGAATGCCCCTGTGCCCCAGTATGGTAGTCACAACGGGCGTTGACATCAAAACCCGGTGGGTACGGAAAAGGCACTGGCTTCAATTTCTTCGACACTATTAATCCACCTTTGATCAAATCTTGCAATATCCGACTGTACGACATGGGCAACTGAGTGAAACGCCTCTCGGCTTTCTTGGCCTTTGTCGGGCGTGCTGACGCGACTGACGGCGATATGCCCGTTAATTCTGAGGATGTCCCTGACTTGGAGAAATATATTGTCCTTGATATGAAGACTCAGAAGATTGCTGACTTTGAACAATTGATATGCCTGAACATTGAGAATAAGGTGGCAAAGATTCTCGAATGGAACTATTTCCTTCTTCGAATTCTTCTTGAGAACTGACAACTGATTCACCTTCATTAGTTTGGGAGTTTTAGACGTCTTGCATCTTTCCAAACTTGAGAGGCTCTCGATACGTTCTCCCACCATTACCAGGTCAGAAAAATTTGCCTCCCTATTGACAATCATCTTTTCCAAGTACGAACCTTGCAAGGTATTCATGAACAGATCAACCAATTCTCTTTCTAGTAATGGCGGTTGAATGCGAGCAGCTAACTCTCTCCATCTCTGAGTGCACCCTCTGAATGATTCGTTATCTGCTTGAGACAAGTCTTGCAACTGCATATACCAATACACTGATGCCCAACTCAGACTGTCTTGGAAACATTGAATCATGAGTTTGTCATTGTGGACATAAGAGGTCACTCTTCAGCAAAACATCACCAAATGTTGCTTTGGACAACCATCCCCTTTGTACTGCTCAAACATCGGTGTCTTAAACTTTGGTGGCAACACAAGGCCAGGAACCAAACACATGCTTGAAGTATTCAGGTCAAGAGTCTCACGCCTCTCCAGGGCTTCAATTTTCTCGTCCAATACACGGTATCTTTCGTTATCAACAGATGTGGATCCTTAGGCTTCATCTTTGGAACTACCCCTTAGGCATCTGGCACAGAGAATGCAAAACTGTTATAATCAACAGCATCGAGAGAAGATAAATGTCCGCCTCGGACAAAAGGACGCCCTTGCATAACTTAATTCTCAACAGGGAACCGCACCGGCTAGGCTTTAGCAACATTGTTCACCGGGGGTGGAATGACATTCTCAATTCTCTAAATATTGGCCCCTCCCCTTGTCATGGCGGCCACAACTTCCATTAGTTGGTCCAACTGAGTTTTCATCAATTCAACATCAGCCCTAGTCACAATCTAGTTTTGCTCCCCTGAGTTCATGATTCTCCCCAAAATACTGATTCAAGTCCAATACGAAAATCGGAAAACCAACTGCAGGTCGAGTCAACGGATGGGTGAGCTCACTGGTCTGGCCTGGAGAAAGATATGCAGAATGATGCAAAAATGCAAATGCAATGCAATAATATGAATGCAATAAGACATGGGATCAAAGCTTCCATATAGTCTGAATAAGTGCTGTGTCGTGCCGATGAATGAATAAGTTCACAGGTCTGCTCTGAAGAGAAATACCGGAATACCAAAATATCCGAATAATCAGAATGCCGTGATTCCCCAAATATCAGCATAATCAGAATACCAGAATAATCAAAATACCAGAATGCCAGAATATCGGCATAATAAGAATACCAAAATGCCAGAATATCGGCATAATCAGAATACCAGAATGCCAGAATATCGGCATAATCAGAATACCAGAATGCCAGAATATCGGCATAATCAGGATACCAGAATAAACAGAACACCGGCGTGATGAGAATACGGGAATACGAGAATATCAGCATAATCAGGGTGCCGGAATAATCGGAATACCATAATACCAGGCTGATGAGTCCACACTGATAAGAGAACCAGAATACCAGGTAGGATGAAAGTCAAGGTTACCTGCAAACCTGTAAACAACCCGCCCCTCTCACATGTGGGTACTAAGATCCTCAGTATCTCGGGCTCTTAGGTCAAGAAATGATGATACGTTCACCATTTCTGGTTTGGCATCATCATCAATCGAGGAGGCCTCAACTGATTCTCCAAAATGAAAGGTCCTCAGCTTCTAGCACTGAGGTCGAGAAGCAATAGTACATTCATCCCTCGGGGTACAGTACTATCGCCAATCGAGGAGTGCCTCCACTGATTCTCTTTCAAAAAGGATACCCTATAGCGAGTTCCCAGCATTGGGTCCTCGAATCGAGAATGTGCAATGGGTTTCCCACAAAGTGTGGTCTGCCACTGTCACAACTCGGGAGGAGTGCCGCAACTGAGTCCTCGGGAATGGTCACCAGAGTCGACAGTTCCTCAAGAGAATAACTACTGGCCTACATAACATGCAGTAGTAGAAAGCTCCTGATAGAACCTCGTCTGGTTGTGGGTCTCATGAACAACAATACGTGGTCACCACCACGCAAGCGTCATGACTATGCACTCTAATACCTATGTGTGTACTCAAGCCTGGGTAGTGGGCTTATCTCTCAGAACACCCATCCCGCCAAACAGAAAACCAGCACAGTCCAACATAATAATGATGAAATGAAAATGCTAAAATACGGTAAATACAATAATGTACAAAAAATCAGTAAATAACCATACAATAAAACAGTAAATACAACACAACAGTAAACACCCAATGAAAGAAAAACAGGCAAGCGCTAGGATTGACTCGCTAAGGAAACCAGAGATTCTGGGTTCGATCCCCAACAGAGTCGCCAGCTGTCGCTCCCGGGATTTTCATCCAAGTACAAACGCGAAAGTGGCACCAAAATAGAGTCGCCAGCAATGTGTATTTATCCCAAGAGAGGGAAAGGAAACACCGCGTAAACCTGAGGGGAAGGAAAGAGCATGGTCTTGCAACCAAAAGAACTGGGTCCGGGAGTCGTTTATGCGAGAGGAAGGTATTAGAACCCCCACGCGTCCATCGTACCCGATGGGATCCACGCTTGCTTGTCTCGATTAAAGGGTGTCGTCATCTGGAGCTCCGCTGCTGGCTGGAAACTGGAAACAAAAGGCGAGATGGAGGAACGGGGAAAAAAGATAAAAAGGACACACAGGACTTGCAAGGATCGTCGCAATCCTATGCCTACGTATCTTCATTAACCAATGAAGAATCAGAGTTAACGTAGTTTGGACTACAGATTAGGGAAGCGTGAAAGGATTATGCTCGGAGAGATCTCACACGATCTCCTGCCTACGTATCTCACTCGCACGCGAGAATCAGAGCGACGTAGTTCCCCTCAACGGGTGTTGCTTTGTTTGTGTTTTTTAGTGGAAACGTCATAGTGCGCATTCTAGCAGTTAGGTGTTGCAGCTCGCTGTATGGAGACTTAGGCGTTACCTGTTTGCGGTGGAACGGACTGGACGCGTCCTTAAGGAAGGAGTGAAGAGATGAGAAAAGAAATTGTTTGTTTGTTTTTGTCTTTTAAGAAAGAAGTGTTTTGTTTATTTGGTGCTTTGTAACGCATATTGTATTTAAGTCCCTCATGTAGGATCGAATGCCTAGCATATCGACCCAAGACGGAACGTACACCAAACATTCCCAAAGAAATGAGAGAAGATCCCTCACCTCCTTGTTCCCACATGAAAGGCCTAAATACAATATTTGTTATGCCTTTATTAAGTGTTTTTTTCTTTTTGTCTTAAGATGAGAAGAAGAGACTCAAAAGAGGGGTAAAAGAAAGAACTAAGGGGGACTAGACCTGACTCCTAATGTTAGCATGCAAAGATTGATCCTATAGTTGAGGATTAGGAGGGAAGTCTACCTAATGTTGTCATGCAATGATTAGTCCTATGGTTATGTTTTCTAACCTATCTAACTTGGACAAGTTAGAATAGGTATCCTAATGAGGAAGCAAATGCTAGAACACACAATACAATGATATCGCATATCAAAGTAGATCAATAACAAAGATGTGAGTGAGATCACATAAGCGTCAACATCGGTCGATGTGAGCTAATGACAATGAGTGGGGGTCGGTTGCGAACCCTATCTTCCACTTAACGGACTCGATAACAAGAGTAAGTTATGTTCAAAGCATCAATCATGTAATGAGAGCTAAGAACGACTCAACCAGAATAACGGGGGTTGATTGCGAACCCTACCTTCCGTCAATTGCCTCCTTGGAGGTCTTACTAGGGGAAATGGGAATAGGATGCCTCACAGAGGTCATTAGGCACAATATTAAACAATCACAAACAGAGCCTCCTTTGAGGACTTCCATCATTGCCGGCCAAGTGGCACGGACTCCCAATCCTACTTCTCATGGCATAACAAAGGAAAAATGCGGAATTAGTAAAAGAGAAGAGAAGTGATACCGAACGGATATCAATCCGTAGCAACGCAAGCAAAGTATAAGTAAACCGACCAACTTCTAGTGATCTAGCATAAATGAGCAAAAGTGTTAGAAAGAAAAATGGATCCGTGAAAGGCATGGAACCAAATGCTCTTAAAAAAAACAATAAAACAAGGTCGTAAGCCATAAACAGCATCAACAACAGCGCTCCAGCACCTGCATAGCTGTAAAAACTAGCAACAAGTAAAAACAGTCTATAACAGCTACTATTTCCAGAACAGAATGGGTGTATATGCAGCCAGCCAGGATAATAACATTCTACAACACTCTTTGTTCACAGCAGCTATGTATACAGCAGCTTCTACATTTAGCTAATCAAGTGTAAAACACTACAAAACAAACTCAAAGGTTAGTCCAAATTCAAATGGAAATAACCAAAGTGAGCAACTAAGATCAAAAGGAAATGTCAATAAGAAGTAATTGAAATCAATACTAAATGTAAACACCAATTAGTCAAAAATCAATGCAAAACATATTAAGGTCTATTAACAAAGTTAAAGAATGAAATATTAAAATGATTAATCGATGTTAGAACTAACTCAATGTCAATTAGTTCAAAGTTAATTCTAATGAACAATTAACGGACAATTAGTGACCAATTAAGCCAAAAACATGTAGTGCGATTAAGCAAAAACAATTAATGTCGTTAAGCAAAACAATTAGTAACCACTTAGGCGAAACAATTAGTGAGCAACTAAGCTAAAAACAATTATCGACGCTTGCTAACCGAACTACCGAATGATAATCGAAGAGTTTTATCAAAGTTTAATCCAAGTAATTACATCAAGAATTAACCAAAATCAAAATCTACCTCAAATCGAAATTGACTTCTAAACGAAAGTTAATCGAAATTAACTTTCTAAAAACTAATTCTGACTTAAGAACGAATTCTAATTTGAAAGCCAAATCTAAAAATAAAATCTAAATCAAACTCAAACGAGGTTATTATCTAATCAAAGATTAAAAACTAATATAACTAAAGGTTAATCTCTAACTAAAAAGTAAAATCTAAACTGAATTTCTAATCATGAACATATGTTGCTAACACAACAATTAGCATTAATATACATCACAAATAAAATCTTAATTAAAAAGAAAGAGAGAGGGGTACCTTATTGGTGTTGGCGGTCTGAACAGAAGGTATATGAGGCTTGAAGGCTTTGAACATAGGGTGTGGAAAAGAGAATTACATGAACCCTAAGTCCAATATGCCGTGAAAATCAGGCTTAACATACACCATAATGTTGAAGATAACCTAATAATCCTACTCAGATGCGCCGTTACCTCCTTCAAATTGCATCACCGAGAAACGCTTTTGCCGCACCGTCATCTCGTTTTTCTCCTCCGTCCAACTCGATTTCGCCGGTGATCCCATCCCTTTCCTTCGTTCTTCACCAAACCGCGCCGTCAATCAAAGACAACGACGTCGCACATTGCTTCATCTTCAACATTCCTCTCCGACTTACCTTCAATAAACCGCCGCACTTTAAATCGCGCCGTCGCCGGCAGTTTTCCCTCTACCATATCATCACACCGTGACCTCACTCTATCCATCTCACATGAACCTCTCTGCAACTGGTCAGAATTCGCCGGAATCGAACTGAACGCTAAAACTACACCGCACTCACTATTTCCTCAACACGCCTCGCTCGATTTGGAACTGAATTTTGCGACGAAGACGATGATGCTTCGAATCAACCCGACACTACGATTTCGCCGCTGCAATTCGCTCGATGAGAGTCTTGAGGTAATACTCTTTAATTATTCTTGAGCTGTGCTGAAACTTCCAATCTCCTCCATCTTCTTCTCTCTTTCTGTTGTTATCGCTTTTTGTGAATCTGTTGAATTCTTGTATCGCGGAACTCGACTGAGTTTTTGTGAGTTTGGTTGTGAAATTTCTTAGGTTTTTTGATTTAGGTTTGAGGTTGATGAATTCTGCAGATCGATGAAGAAGTATTGAAGATGTTGATGGAAGATGAAGATGGTAGAGGTTCTTGGAGTCCGTTGCTGAATTTCTGAGCGGTGTGGTAACAATGTTGAATTCTTTCTTTTCCCTCAATGTACGAACTCGCTTCAGGTTCTTTCCGATTCGTTTCTTGACGTTCTTCGATGGATTTTGCAGATTCTCTTTGGAATTGGAACTGAAGATGGTGGAGACTGATGAAGTGATTGCAGAAGATCCAAGAAGATATTGACGGTTGTTGTTTGGAGATTCTGGAGTTTCTTGCAGAGAAGAAAAATGGAGATGATGATGGTGTGTTGGAGTCAAGCTTTATGTTCTTCTTCTTTTTTCTTCCTGTGAATTGTGATCCATGGTTCTTGATTGGTGTCGTTATAGTTTTTTTCAGGATTGATGATGATGAAGAGGAATCGAGAGCGGTGAATTGGCACGAAAATGGTGATGGAAGAAGAGTTTCTTTCGGTTTCTGCAAGTTGGAGAATTGATGAAGATGGAGAGATTAGAGATTGAAGATTGGTTAGAAGAATTGGAAGAATGAGCTTTTCTGTTAGAGGATTCTGTTACGAAAAATCAGAGGAAAATTTGATTCGTAAAAATGTTAGAGGTTTTTCATTTTGTAACTGTTATGAGTTTTTGGAATCTGGTGTAATTCTGTTTGTAACTGCTATTTTCTGTTATGTGTGAAATGAAAAGGAAGAGTCTTGTTAGAATTTTTGAACTGCTGTGTATTTTCTCTTTTTATCGTTATCATTTTACTGCACAATGCACCTTATTTTTCTTAAATAGTTCAACTGCATTCCAAACACATATCCTGCAGCCCATATTGGTTACCAAGACGGAACAATTGTCTAGACCCCATTCAATCACATTAACACCATAGGGAGTAGATAGCACTCTATGCCTTGGCAAAAGCATCAGAGCCACTAGTAACAAACACAAATCCATTTGCATTATATGCTCAACAAAACAATTAACGTTCCGGTTTAGCATTACTTGAGGATGACCACCTAGCTAGTAGAGTATTTCCTTTCCCAATTATAGCATCGGAAGGCCGTGGTACATATATGCATGTAATTTATGAATATCTTACATCCCATATTCTACTCCATCATCCGATGACGATAGCAATGGTATTCATAGCTCAACCATAATGGTATTCACAACTCAACCATGTCCACGCCAAACTCGAATAAAATAATCATCTAAATCAGATGCCATCAAAGCATTGTTTGAGCTGAAAATAATTCGAAACTTGAATCTTAAAGAATCCGTCTGGTCATTCTTAACAAATTCAGTTCACATAAAACTTCAAATCCAAAGCAAACTTATACTCAAGCAACAAGCAATGAGCAACTGAGAGAATAGAACTGCTCTGACCACAATATAAATCTACAACTGGATCTCATGTTAAGATGCCTCCCAATCACCATCTTCAATCGATGAATATCAACCAATTCGCACAGGAGATAAGAAACCATGATCCCACGCCTCAAGAGCACAATGCAAATGAATGAATGAATATGATTAATGCAGTTATGACCTAGCGAAGATGCAGATGAATGTGAAGCATAAGCTACTGTTATTGGAGAAAAATAAGAGGGCAAATTTTGAGGTATTACACACGCGCCACCCTTTGTTTCTACATATTTGAATTTTCTATCTAATCTCACTGAATACTTGATTATATCATGCAATCTACATATCAATCTGCTCGTTTTCACCTCACGATAATGTCTATGGTCTTTAATTTCATTTATTTTAAGCATGGAATAAGAAATCAAAGAGAAACCTCATGAACCCAAAAATTTGCATGAAGGCTCAGAAATTCCATACACGGTTCAAACAAAGCAATTGATTGAGGGTAAACACTCTATGCATGATTATGAACATATGGCCAAATTATTGTGCAGCAAAATATGCATGGATCATAAAGTTAGAAGAGTTCATGCTTACCTCTTGCAGCTGGTGATCGTGTTTTGTGTTAGAGGTGTTGCAAGCTGGTTCCAATGATTTGCACAGCTTCCTTAGGTGTCAAGTGATGTGTCTGAATGCTTAGAGTGGTTTGAAATAAGCTGAAACTTGAGATGGTACCTCAACTGTACCTCTGTCAAGAACTTGAGCAGTTGGCTAGTGATTTTGTGATTTTGGTGTTACAGATGTTATGTGAGTGTTTGGATCACTTCTATATGATGTTTATGAGGTGTGTGTGTGATTGGTTTGGTTGGAATAGCTCTCAAACTCAAAACCTGATAGTGACTTGCTTTGGAAGGCAATTTTGGAGTGAGGGAAGAGATTTTGAGGAAAGCATCTACTTGATGGCTTTGGTGTACTCAAACTGAGCACAAATGAGCTCTATTTATAGTAGATCAATTTTGTTTTGCAAGCAATAGTCAATGGCTACTGCTGTAGAAGTTTGGAAAATGTTGATCAATAGGAATCCAAGTCTCCTCTAGCCATTGACTAGAGGTTAGAGCACAGGCTGCTGGTTCCCGAGTTCTTGGATAAGTCTTGACTGAATTCAGTTGGAAAGGGCCCAATCCATGCCACCTTGGTGGATCCATTAAATTCTCCAAACCAAAATTGGAGTCTTGTCCCTCTTTTAGGCATTTCTAGGTTTGGCATGCTACTTTTGGTTCCAAGGACTTGGGAGGCTAATGGATCAGTGTTTGTCCCTCCTTGGTCTCCCCCTGAGGTGTTCAGATGGATAAACTTGTTTGTCATTTGCAAAATTTTCTTAAATTGAGCAAAATGCACAAATCTGCCTTGCCATGACAGTTTACAGCAAGGCACATTGTCATATCTCATGGCTTAAGTGGAGTTTCATGGAGTTCTTGGCCATTTTGGAAAGCTCTTATATGATACAACACATGTGTGATCATAGTTTGTCTTGATACTTTTTGGATCCAAGTGAAAAATCCCCCTACTTTTGGAAAAAAAGCAAGACGGATTCTGACTTGGTGAAAATTTCACTAAGTGTTGGAAAAAGTGACATGTCATGTTTTCAGCCATTTTGATCCAACCATAACTCAAAATCCATGATGAATTGGAGTGAGGTGTAGTTGACACTTTTAAAGTTTGCCATGAGAGCTACAAATTCATCTTTGTACCAGCCCAAATGGTTGCTTGGATCTCAAGTTATGATCCTTGGAAGTTGGTACCCTAGCCACTTTGTTCCATAACTTAGAAAATTTCTAAGTTTTTTATAGTTACCCCTTTTACAAGTTATCCCACTTTTCTTGATTTTTCTGGATGAATGATGATTCCAATCACACATTAACATCATTTTAGGGTTAGGGAACCATAATTGATCAAAAAATCAAAAAGTCTAACTTTGACTTTTGGGCACAGTTGACTTTTTATCAGATGAATTCCAAACCGTGCGATCCTCTATCAAATCAAATCCTTGACCTAAATCAAACTTGATGGATATGTTCCATAGGTGTTATAGGGTGTTTTGAATCATGTCCCAAGGTTTGGGAGCATGTCTTGGTCAAAAGTCAAAGGCACAGTTGACTTTTCTCGTGAAACCCTAACTGTGGTTCTGATGAACTTGAAACTTGTTGATCAAGCTTCTTGGATCAATCCATTGTTGCAAATGGATGAATGTAGTGTGTTAGAGACCCTCAAATCCTCTCTTGAGGTCTTGGCTCATGTTTTGTCCCAAAAGTCAACTTAGGGGTGAATTAGGTCAAGAAACCCTAATTCCTGATTTTTTATGAATGCATCCCCTGAGGCAAAATTGACTTGATGATTAGGTTCATGATGTTCCTTGGAGCATCTTAGGTTATGCTTTGAAGCATTGTCTCATGCCTAGAGGAAAATTTCCATCTAGAGGCCCCTGTCGACCAAAACCCTAATTTGGTGACACTGGCGATCTTGAGGCTTAATCCACTTGGAATGTTGCAAATTTATGCTTAATCCTTGATGTGGGAGTCCTCTTGATCCATTGTGGATATTTAAGAGGTTTATACAAATTGAAGATCATGTCATTCCTTGATTGATCCTTTGTTTAAGAGCTCTGAGAGGGCTTGAAACCCTAAGTTTGATTGTAGTGGATGCTCACCCATCTTTGGGGAGACTAATGAGGTATGATGGTCCATCCATATTATGATGATGATTTGCACAATGATGGGAATCTTAGTGGTCAAAATTGGGGTATGACACTATGATGTGTGGAAGATGTCCTAACTGATGTTAGAACATTTTTAGGTTGGATATCCTTGGTGAAGGATCTCGGGTTCTATGATGAACTGGTTACTTGCATTGTGTCCAAGAAGTATCTACACGATCATCTGGGAGAATGATGGAGTAGAAGGGTTCCTTGGAAGGAGGATGTAAGTGTTTGTGAAGACTGAAGTGGATCATGTGTTGATTGCATGGAAGTCTGTTTCCTGAATGCGTTCAGAAGTGGATATTCACCATAAATCAGAAGTATTCCAGGTTATCATACGGGAGAATGATAGGAATAATTGTCTTGGATTGCGGGGTGTTTATCTCTATTGCTGGCTGGGTGAGGTCAATGGAAAATCTTGCATACGGCATTGGAGTCCTTGGAGTAAGTCATGTTAGTAGTAGATCAGTTTAGCAGTTGCGAAGTTCAGGAGCATGCATACGATAGCTGACATCGTTATAACAAACTAAGGGGCCCTGTGCGTCTCTTTGAGGAATGGGAAGCATTCTGATTCAATTGGGTTGTGCCTCAAGCAGCTGGAGGTCTATACATGAGAATTCAAGAGGAGTTCGTGTGGTGTGTAGATGGTCACAGGATGAGGGGGATCAATGGGACTTTGATCTTAAGCCAAGAGTTTGTTATGGTTGGTATACACTTCCTCACGGGTAGCATGATGGTGATCATGTGTGGGTGATTATTGTTTCTTGTCAGAGGGAACAATAAAGAGTTAATGGTTGCGTTCAGCAGGTGTGTTGAATAGAGGGTGCGCTCTTGAAGACATGAAGATACGTCTTATGTTTTCCAGTCATTAGCTTGGGTGTTCAGTGGAGGAGCACCAGTTACCTTAGTCAGGGGGAGAGGCCTCTTGATCTGAGATGAAGTTCCAGTTTGCATTTGTGCGCCAAGAAAACTGAGATGTCAAGGAGGATGGCTTGACATTATTGTTGAAGTTCCAGTTTGCATTTGTGCGTAAAGCAAACTAAGATGTCAAGGAGGATGGCTTGACATTATTGTTGAAGTTCCAGTTTGCATTTGTGCGTCGAGAAAACTGAGATGTCAAGGAGGATGGCTTGACATTATTGTTAAAGATCCAGTTTGCATTTGTGCGTTAAGTAAACTGAGATGTCAAGGAGGATGGCTTGACATTTTGTATTGTTGCAAGTTGTGGGAAACATGGCAGTACATGTGAATTAGAAATGGTTCTTATTGGATGCTTAAGAAGCATTGATAAGTTTGGGAGAATTTATTTTTCTCTGCAGACTATGATCAAAATTTGTGAAGAAATCTCTATAAAGACCAAAATCAGAAAAGCTCTAATGAAGAATAGAAAATGTCTGACACAATGTCAGAAAATTGGTGTCAAACATGTTTGCGTGTAATGGCTTTGTTGGTCAGTGTTCTTAAAAGAAGAAACAGTCAACAGTCTTGGCCGGTGAACATTTAGTGGATTTATTTTCTTCAGTTAATGGATCTTTGAATGGACCAGAGTTATTTTCTGTAGTTCGTTACTTCCTAAGGAGAGTGCTTGGCTATAAATAAGACTGTATCAATTCTTCTTAGTCTCAACATTCCTGTTAGTGATCGATGGCATTCTTCAAACTCTGGGTATGTTGCATCTCAGCTTGGAGTTGTCTTGGTCACTTTTGCCAAGTTTTGGCTAAAAAGGGGGAGAAGAAGGAAGTCATTTTTCTGTTGTTTTTCTGGGTACATTCCTGCAGGTGTTATGCAAGAATGCTGGATAAGATGCTCTGACATCTTAACTTGTTTCTTTTGCATTTCTTTTGTGTCTTATGATCTGAGTTGAAAAACAGGTTTGACTTGTGATCTGAGTTACATATTTTATGTACTCCGTGCCACGACTGTTTAAGCTCTTTCTGGAATTTAGAAAGAAGATGTCAGAAGGGTAACTCTCATGATGAAGGGACTCAAGGACCTTTTGTTAAACCCTAATTTTTACCCCTAAGATTTCGCACTTCTCATTTGCATTTTATACCACAAACAAGATCACAATCTGTGTTTCTCCCCGGTATTTGTATATTATTCTTACTTGTTTCTGTTTACTAACCTCTAACCAAAATACCAAAAATTTGCTGCAGTTTCTCTCTCTGTGTGTTGTGCAGTTTTGTCAGAGCAAGATCATAATTTCAAATCAAGTGTGGTTGTTCGTTCTTGATCCAGTTCAGATGGATGTTTGACCTAATCTTGGTCAAACAATCAAGAGATTGCTTCAAGAGAAAGTTATCTGTTTTAGTGGGCTATTTCTCAAACAGTGACTGTCAAGTTGTTGTGTGACAATATTCATCAGGTTCATCTGAGTTCATCAGTCCAGATTGTTTTCCTCTGTGGATTTATTTTCCAAAAAATTGTTCAAAGTGATTCAGAACTTATAAGATTCGGAGATTGGTCTGAACATTTTTTGTCTAACCCATTTTCATTTCCCAAATATCCATAAATGAATCAATATTCATGATCCAAATATTCCAAATCATTTTTTTAACCATTCTCATCTTTTCATTATCCATTTTTTTACTTTATCCAAATTACAATTTTCAAAAACAATATAAGTCCACATTTGTTACAATAAGCCCATCATTTAAATGGCACAAAAATAACAAAACAAAAATGAAAAATGATGAGAAGTGAAAAAAGCTGCTTCTACCACAGACCCCACCCAAGCCAATGTGAAGATATGCCTAAGCCATACAAAACCCAGCCACAAGCATGAGAAAAGCTACACGAGCCAAATTAAAAGCTGCTACATGTTACAGTACACAAGTTACATTCTAAAGTAAGCTGCTATTGCAATTACACATGAAAGCCACATGAAAAAAACAAATCAAAGCCTTCACGCTATGCTACTTCCAAGCCGTCCAACACACACATCCTCACGCACATCAGCAGCTCTAAGCCGGGTTACAAAATAAAACACCATCAACATGAGCATGAAAAGCAGTCACAAAACGACATCACACGACATTAAGTCGTACACATTCCAGCTGCGCCAATCAAGCCTCACGTAATCAAAAGTTTACAGTGAAAACCTTACAAACAAAATGCTGCACATACAAGAAAAATCGCGTGAACCTGCACAACAATTGAAACGCAATGAACCAATTCTAAAACGCAGAAAAATACATGAAAACGGCAACGGATTTGCAGCTCCCAAATTCACCTCAAATTCACTTCATTCTCCTATGAATACTCCCTCTTCTTCATTCCAATTTCAAGCTTGAAAGCCAGACAACCTCTGCAGAAAATTCACCAATACACATCTTCAAGCTTCAACCAAATTACCTCATATTCCATTTTTCAATTCATCACAAACTGAATTCAAACTTCATAAACATTTTCACCTTCTTCAATAAATAAAACCTGCACGAATTCACAGCCACAACAAGAATTCACAAAAGGTCAATTTAACTTCATCAATCAAACACATCAACACCAGATCCGCATCGCACAATTTCAACATCATCAAGTTCAACATCACAACTTCATTATTCACCACTGCAATTCACGCAAGCTTCACAACCAGAACACAACTCAAAGAGGTAGACGAAGAGAAGAGAAGAATTGAAGCATTTCTCGCCGTAAATTTGAAGGTAATCAGAGTTCTCATCGAACATTTCACGATTCCGATTCGAATTATCTGAGCACCGTTACAAGAAATTGAAGACGCATTTGGAATCTACACTGATTTCCGATCACAACCGTGCAAGAATTTTTCTCTGTCGCTCCACCGTGAGTGAACTCGGTTCTCTCCTTTCTCGTTGCTACAGTGACCATGGCTGCGCGGTTCTCACGATGAAGAAGATGAATATGATTTTTCTTTTTCTTTTATTAATGTATCATTTTTTTTTTAAAAATATATTGCGCCTTGGCCCGTGTGGCTTCATTATCTCACCATCACCATTTTTCTAACTCAAACCTCCTATCTCTTTGTTTTTTTTAATATTTTCTTATAATTCTTTTGTCCAATTTTCTTTACTATATTTTTTTTATTTAGTAACCTTTTTTTTCAAACTAGATTTTGTTTTTTTTTTTATGAATTTCAGTTCAAAATCACTTTTGAAAAATGATTTGAAAAAAATATTTTAATTCTTTCTTCTTTTCATTTCTTTTTTTCTATTTTTTGACTTCATTGTTGGTTGTTAATGGATCATAACTTGTTAGATCCATTTTTCTCTTCATCTATTTCTTTTTTATTTTGATCGACGAAAGTCTTATGGATCTTGGAATTTCTTTGTTGAATTTTGATCAAGACAAGATCGTTACCTTCTTTTCTTTTCGTGCGGTATTGCTTTCGGATGACGATTTACATATCGTTCATCTAGCATGCATTAGCACAAAGATCTATTGACCGGCCTCATTGTAGGGTAATTACTCTGTAAATTACTCGGCGATTGCTTAACATAGCGGAACATTTGTCCCTCTTTATCCAATTCGGAATTTGAACTTTCGTGGTCCGGACCTTGATTGGTCGCGTCAACCCAATGTTGGTTAATCTTTTGTATTAGGTTCAAAGTCTTTGAAGCTTGTTGTTCTAGAGGCTTTGGTTCTATAAATCTTCTAACAAGTCTTCACTAACCTTGACCTAAGTATATTGTTTAATCACTATAGTTCAAGACGCGAAACGAAATAATCGGTGAAGGCTTATGGCACTTGAGCCTTGTGCTACTAATCACTAACTTCTAACTTTTACTTTTACAATTCCTTCTCGCTCCCTATCTCTCTTTTACTTTTATGCTCCATTATTATCATTTCATATCATGTTTATGCTTCCACAATTTTTCCTTTGTCTGTTGGACACATGTTTATGCTTCTGCAATTTTTCCTTTGTCCGTTGGACACATGTTTATGCTTATGCCTTTTTCTCTTTGTCCACTTGGACCAAAAACATTAATAAAGGCCAAAACCTCTAAAAAACTTGTGCTTCTAATGTTGGACTATGGTTACTATCCTTTGCAATGGACATGGAATTTTACACCTAGACCTTGGATATCCAATGCAATTCTTAGAACCTTGGACTTAGAACTAGGACCTTTTCCCTTTGCTTTGGAATTATGGTTCGAAGACTTTGGAGCTTACTTGTGTGGTTAGGCTATTCTTATCCTTAGCTTTTACTTTGTGCTTTAGGAAAGTCACTTCTTCTCCTCCCCATTCTTCAATTTTCAAAACTTTCTCCCTTTTTCAAAACTTTCTTGATTTTAAACTTTCACCTCTTTATTAATCAAACCTTGACATTGTCAAGTGACTTTACTCTTTTCTTTTCATTTCTTAACAAATGCTAAACTACATAAGCATGTTGACACCTATTTCAAAAGACTTAAAAAACATCAAACTCATCACTCTCTTTTTGTGCCCTCGTGCACCTTTTCCTTTAACTTTTTTTCATAAGTTTAGACATGATTCATTTCTTTAAGTGGAATTATTCACTTGGAAATGACGACTTGTCTTTACATTTAAAATCAACCAAAACAAACAAATTTCATTCTTTGTACCACGAACTATGAGGTTTTGATCCTACATTGCACATCGTGGGTACGTAGGCATGAGGCGACAAGTCTCTCCAAACACAAAAATCTAGAAAAACAATTTCTCTTCTCATCTCCTCAATCTCTTTACAAACAAACTTTTTCAGACCAAAAGTGTAGATATTTCAAAGGGTTCCTATAGAGTACTATAGACGTTTTGGGTGCTAACACCTTCCCATTGTGTAACCAACCCCCCTTATCCAGTCTCTCTTCACTTATTCTTATTGTAGAGCTTGCGTAGGTTTTGTTCGCTCTTTTTCCTTTCCTTTTTTGGATAAAATAAAAGTGCGGTGGCGACTCTTGCTTTTTGAGTTAAGTTAATCAATAGCTTACACTCACGATTTTGCCGCTACAGAAAAGTGGCGACTTTGCTGGGGCAACTCCTTGGAAGGGTTTAGCCTACTTTGATTTATTCACTGCTTTTTGTTTGATTTGCTTGTTACTTGATTGTTCTGTTTTGGAGTTCCTCTGTGTGTAAGATAGGTCCTATACCCGGACCAGAGTGTACTTTGAGATTGGAGGATGGTAAACTCAAGGGAGCTTTGAGGGAGTCAAATCCCAAAAAAGCAGAACTTGAGAATCCATCCACTCGGTGGTTGCCTCTTTGGAATTACTGATGTCGATCGAGCGATCGTTGAAGGCATTACTTTTTCCATAGAAGCCTATAACACTGAGGACCGTAGTAACCCTTAACCCATCTTAGCCTTTTTAGGATCGTGGAGCGGAAGCTATGAGGATGCAAATCCGACTTAGTTGTTACGCGATGCCACGCTCAGGCTAGATTCTCTTGAGGATAACTACCAACCTCCAAGCAAATCGGTGCGCTGGTGTGTCTGATAGTGGATCGTGGACCCTGGGCACTCTATTAGAACCGCTGTTTTCTGCAGGTACAATGAAGACAAACCTTAGTACATACCTTTTTTGGGATTGGTTCTTACCCTTGGCTTCATGCTCGTGACTCGAACCTTTGAACCTGTGTGCTTCGAGTGATCTTGTTTATTGTTGTTGCATCCATGCACTCTTGCATCCATGAGCATACATCTGCATTCTTCCTAGTTGTCCAGAAACTCATTTCACCTGTCTTCTTCTTCAGTTATCTATTCACCATCAAGTTGTTTCCTCAACACAACTATGGAACTAGAGCTGCTGTCAGATTGAGAATGGAAAACCAAGAACAACACAATGCCGAAGTCAGAATGGAAATTGATGAGTTGAAGGCCCGGATGATTAAACTCATAGAAATGATGCAAGTTCTGATTGCTAGAGGTGAACCACCTCAGAGGACTGTGATCTCTGAAATCTTACCTGCTGCTGTTGACCCTCCACTGACTCAGCAACCAGCTTCTACTTGGCCAGAATTTGGGTTACCTCCGAATTACTCGCCACCCTTTGTAACTACTCCTGTGTTTGTCCCGTCTGTACTGCCAGTATCTTCAGCTCCATTGTTCACTGAACCTCAGCCTGTTGTGCATTCTGTTGCTCAAGCTATTCCTGAGAATCCTCCTTTCATGTACCATGCTGCTGGTCCACAATCTGAAAGTCAGGGAGAACCTAGATACATTGAAGAAGTCAGAGAGCAATGGCAAACTCTAGACAAAAGGATAAGAGCCGTGGAAGGAAGTGATGTCTTTAGTGCTGCCGCAATGGACATGTGTTTGGTTTCAGACTTGGTTATGCCTACAAAATTCAAAACTCCTGATTTTGAGAAATACAAGGGGAACACCTGTCCCAAAAGCCACTTGGTGATGTACTGCCGCGAGATGGTTGCTCATGCCAAAAACGACAAACTGCTCATTCACTATTTCCAAGACAGCTTGAGTGGGGCTTCAATGAAATGGTATATGGGACTTGAGAAAAATTGTATCCAAAGCTGGAAAGACTTGGCTGATGCTTTCTTAAAGCAGTATAAGTACAATTTGGACATGGCACCTGATCGTCGTCAATTGTAGAATATGTCTCAAAAAGAAAAAGAATCCTTTAAGGAGTATGCTCAGCGCTGGAGAGAGCTATCTACTCAAGTGGAGCCACCATTGGCTGAAAAAGAATTGACTGGATTGTTCATGGACACTCTTCAGCCACTCTTTTGGGAAAAAATGATAGGTAGTGTATCATCTGATTTTGCTGACTTAGTCACTATTGGAGAAAGACTAGAAGAAGGTATCAAGAAAGAAAAGATGGCCAATGCTGAAGCTTTTAGTGGTGCTAAAAAGTATGCTGGGAATTTTCAAAAGAAGAAGGATGGCGATACCCATGTTGTTTCAGTTGAAGGGAAATCTCGTCATAAGAAACAACAATATGTAGCTGTAGTCACTCCTGTTGTCAATACTCAACCAGTTCAAGCTCCTCGTCAGGCTGTTAGACAAAATCAGAATCGCAATAGGGTTAACTTTGATCTTATCCTGATGTCCTACACTGAGTTGTATCCCTGTCTTGTAAAGAAAGATTTGATTACAACGAGGGATCTAACTCCTCCTCCAAATCCTCTCCCAGCCGGCTATAGGGCTGATCTTCACTGTGAGTTCCATCGAGGTGGGGCAGGCCATAACTTGGAAGGATGCTATCCATTGAAAGCTAGAGTACTAGAATTGGTGAACTCAAAGATTCTACCTTTTCTTGATGACAATCCCAATGTTGTCAACAATCCTTTGCCAAAGCATGCCAAGTGAAGTTTCAGTCAGTTCAGACAGATCATCTCCTAAAGCCACTATTTCAGACAGGACAGCTCATCCTTGTTGCTGATTAGTCATTAGGCCTTGTTTCTTTCTGTTTGCATTTTTCCTTGATTGTATTGACTGTTTGCTTTCGAATTTTATTTGTACTTTCATGGTAATTTCAATGAAATGAGCATTGCAATGTTTTGATTCAATTCATTTACATCCACTGTGTGCATCTTTATGTTTTCTTTTTCACAAAACAAAAAAATATATCTCCTGTTCACTTTCTGTACGAAAAAACCCATAATCTTAACCTGGGGATGGGTAGTTCTCAGTTAATTTGACTGTGCATTCAAGACGCCTTCCAATAAAGGTTGCAATCACAAGCTTTCCTTCGCACGCATCAAAGAAATGTCGAAGATGTCTTTCAAATCAAAAGCCAATGATGGTTCACCGTAATCATTAAGCCAGGCAGTCACTATCATTCAAAAAAATGATTAAAAAAATCAAAAGAAAAGCCCGCTAAGTCAAAACCTATGAAGGAGACTTAGGCAAAAATTGGGCCATCCCGCTGACTGCAAACTTAAATGACACAGTTCAGGCAAAAGTTAGGGATAACAAAAAAAATCAACCGAGAGTTTACCAAAATCCTCAAAGACAAAACGAGTTGACTAAGGTACTCATCAAAAACAAAAAAAATGTTGTAAGAAAGAGTGACTGCCATTTCAAAAATCCCTTGGCTCTTGAGCCATCATCATAACGGTGTTGCAATTCTGAAATATCTTGGAACCTGAATGCATAGTTTGAATTAACTGAGCATAGGACTGGAGATCATCATGAAGAATGGGTTGGGAACAAATAAACTTTGAGCCTATATCCTTTGTTTCAAAAACCGTGAACCAGACCACGTTACAACCTTCAAAAGACCTAATTGAAGCCAGGTTTCTTTTGAATGCATACTACAACAAGGTTGCGTAAATTGACACCCAAGTTTCTTGCCAATAATTTGTGTTAATGTCTTACCTTTTCTTTCTCTTTCATTTTGAATGTCTAAACCGTCGTGTTTTGACAAGTGTTTCATTTGCTTTACATCAATAATATCATCCCAAAAATGATTTTTGATTTTAAAAATTGCATGAGCTTTGAATTAAAATTACCATGTGTGAATGATCTTGTTTGCATACAAACTTTCCTCATCAAGAAATTTCAAACAGTTGAGAAACTTGGTCGGTGATCCCATCAGGGGCATTACTTCCAGACACTACTGTGAGCCAGTTTAAGGTTTGTTGCTCAGTGCAAGTTATTCTCATATTTGGCTAGATAGAAGATCTCTTTTAAGACCCATACTGAGTATAGCCTTCTCAATTTTCATTTCAAGAACTGAAGCCATGATCAGTTCATCCCCAACAATAATCAAGTTGAAGCCATGATCAGTTTATCCTCAGCATTTATTTCAAGAATTGAAGCCATGATCAGTTCATTCTTCCCCTGCAATAGTCATGCTGAAGCCATGATTAGTTTATCCTCAGCATTCATTTCAAGAATTGAAGCCATAATTAGTTCAATCTTTTCCCCCTACAGCAGTCAAACTGAAGCCACGATCAGTTTATTTTCATCAGTCAATCAATCTGGGGCAGTCTTCTTCAAGAATCATCAAGATGTCTTTCCTCAAAAGACCATCATCCTGATACAATTCATAAGTGTGACAGAGGTGCGTTTAACATCTTCTCTCCAAGCAGAATGGACAGTGTTCCCTGTGTTGAGGAATCAGAGTTCCATTCTTCCCTCATAAAAGAGTCTATCTTAGTTGTCTCAATCATCTGCATTGCATACATAAATTTATTCATATATCATACATAGAAAGATTTTTCATAGCTCGAAATGTGTTTCGAGCTCATATGCATTTTCCCAAGGTCCTGTTGCTATCAACATCTTACCTTGTGATCAAAGTCCAACTTACTTGGCGCCTACCAAAACTTTTACCTGCCTTTTCATCCAGTGCCATTCCTGGATGTTGTTGTTTCCCTGTGCATCTTGTCCTGTGTTAGATCTTTGTCTTCTTTCATTCCAGTGCTATTCTTGGATCTTTATATTCTTTCACTCCAGTGCCATTCCTGGATGTCTGTCTCTTTTGATCTCCAGTGCCATTCCTAGATACCTTGTTCCTTTTGTTTCTCCCAGTGCTATTCCTGGAAGTTTTGCCTCTCTTCTATAATCCCCATCATATTTTCTTGGATATCTTTCAGTGCCATTCCTGAAAGTCTTATCTGTCCATTCAGTGCCATTCCTGAATGAGTTTTCTCCTTTGCATTCAGTGCCATTCCTGGATGTCTTTCTCACTATCATTCAATGCCATTCTTGAATGAAGTGATTTACCTTTACCTTTCAGTGCCATTCCTGAAAGTCCCTGCTCACTTTATTCAATGTCAGTCTTGGATATCGTGAACTCTTTTTTATCCAATACCATTCCTGGATACTTCTGATATATTTTCCAGAACCTTTCTCACTTTATTCAATGCCATTCTTGAATGTCGTGATCCCTTTGTCATCTAATGCCATTCTTGGACACCTTTTCCCTAGCCAAGTCCAATGCTATTCTTGGATATCTCTGATGTTTAACCTTGCATCCAATTCCATTCTTGGATGTCCCCAGTGAAGTTGTTCAAATGGAATTTTGTTTATATCCCATGTTATTCTTGGATGACTTTGATGTTTGTTGTTGCCCCATTCAATGCCATTCTTGAATGTTGTAGTTTCTATCATCCAATGCCATTCTTGGATATCTTATCCCCAATAGAGTGTTTCACCTCCATCCAATGCTATTCTTGGATGACGCTGTTATTTTTGCCAGAAACTTTCTTGTTGCTGTCCAATGCCATTCTTGGACATCTTTTGACATACCTTTTGTCTCGTTCGTAGTTTCTATCCAATGCCATTCTTGGATGTCACTACTCATTTTCTAGGGTCTTGTCCCTCTCTTTCCAACTATTGATGGATACTTCTTGTCACCTTGACAGACCTCCAGAAATATCTTGTGTTCCCCAGCATGTCTTTTCGCATCTTCTCACTCAATTTACCGTATATCCCTTGTTTCAAGTTTCTCCACAGTCTGTTTCATCCATTGCATTCATATCATCTTGTGACATCTTATGGCTAAAAATTTGGTTTTCTGTATTTAAGTATCTTCAATCTTGTCAAGACGAAGTTTTCAACCTTCATATCTCCTGATAGAAGAAACTTAAATAGGGGCAGCCGTTGAACCCTAATTTTTACCCCTAAGATTTCGCACTTCTCATTTGCATTTTATACCACAAACAAGATCACAATCTGTGTTTCTCCCTGGTATCTGTATATTATTCTTACTTGTTTCTGTTTACTAACCTCTAACCAAAATACCAAAAATTTGCTGCAGTTTCTCTCTCTGTGTGTTGCGCAGGTTTGTCAGAGCAAGAGCATAATTTCAAATCAAGTGTGGTTGTTCGTTCTTGATCCAGTTCAGATGGATGTTTGACCTAATCTTGGTCAAACTATCAAGAGATTGCTTCAAGAGAAAGTTATCTGTTTTAGTGGGCTATTTCTCAAACAGTGACTGTGAAGTTGTTGTGTGATGATAGTCATCAGGTTCATCTGAGTTCATCAGTCCAGACTGTGTTCCTCTGTGGATTTATTTTCCCAGAAATTGTTCAATGTGATTCAGAACTTATAAGATTCAGAGATTGGTCTGAACAAGTCAAGTTTGATAGATTTTCAGTCAAGGTGTGTATCAGTGGCTTGTGGTGTTGGGTTCATGCTCATTATTCAAGGTGTTGAGATTAAGAATCATAATTTCATGGTTGCGTGCGTGTTGGTGGTAGCCGGCTCACCTCATAAAAATCAGTTCATACTCATTTCTTAAACCATTTTCTCTAATTATTCATATACATCCATATTTCAATTTCTATAACCATTTTCATTATCTGTTTTCTCTCGATTATTCACTACCATTTCCATTATCCATCCAAATAATCAATTAGTCACATTTTTTATCCATTTTCATAAATCTAATTCCAATTTCCATTATTTATCCATTTCCATTTTTTCCATATATCCATATTTTATAGATATCCATATTTTATAGATATCCATATTTTTCCATATCAAATTTTATTCTAAAACCAATTACCAATCCATTTCTCATAATCCATTTTTCAAATATCCATATTTCATATCCAATTTCATTTCATTTTTGTTAAATATCCATAAATCTAGTTTCAATATCCATTATTTTTCAATTATCCAATTCATTTTTGTCTAACCCATTATCATTTCCCAAATATCCATAAATGAATCAATATTCATGATCTAAATATTCCAAATCATTTTTTTAACCATTCTCATCTTTTCATTATCCATTTTTTTACTTTATCCAAATTACAATTTTCAAAAACAATATAAGTCCACATTTGTTACAATAAGCCCATCATTTAAATGGCACAAAAATAACAAAACAAAAATGAAAAATGATGGGAAGTGAAAAAAGCTGCTTCTACCACAGACCCCACCCAAGCCAATGTGAAGATATGCCTAAGCCATACAAAACCCAGCCACAAGCATGAGAAAAGCTACACGAGCCAAATTAAAAGCTGCTACATGTTACAGTACACAAGTTACATTCTAAAGTAAGCTGCTATTGCAATTACACATGAAAGCCACATGAAAAAAACAAATCATTGCCTTCACGCCATGCTACTTCCAAGCCGTCCAACACACACATCCTCACGTACATCAGCAGCTCCAAGCCAGGTTGCAAAATAAAACGCCATCAACATGAGCATGAAAGGCAGTCACAAAACGACATCACATGACATCAAGCCGTACACATTCCAGATGCGCCAATCAAGCCTCACGTAATCAAAAGTTCGCAGCGAAAACCTTACAAACAAAACGCTGCACATACAAGAAAAAACACGTGAACCTGGACAACAATTGAAACGCAGTGAACCAATTCCAAAACGCAGAAAAATAAATGAAAATGACAACGGATTTGCAGATCCCAAATTCACCTCAAATTCACCTTATTCTCTTATAAATACACCCTCTTCTTCATTCCAATTTCAAGCTTGAAAGCCAGAAAAGCTATGCAGAAAATTCACCAATACACATCTTCAAGCTTCAACCAAATTACCTCGTATTCCTTCTTTCAATTCATCACAAAATGAAATCAAACTTCATAAATAATTTCACCTTCTTCAATAAATAAAACCTGCACGAATTCACAGCCACAACAAGAATTCATAAAAGATCAATTCAACTTCATCAATCAAACACATCAACATCAGATCCGCATCGCACAATTTCAACATCATCAAGTCCAACATCACAACTTCATTATTCACCACTGCAATTCACGCAAGCTTCACAACCAGAACACAACTCAAAGAGGTAGACGAAGAGAAGAGAAGAATTGAAGCATTTCTCGCCGTAAATTTAAAGGTAATCAGAGTTCTCATCGAACATTTCACGATTTCGATTCGAATTATCTGAGCACCGTTACAAGAAATTGAAGACGTATTTGGAATCTACTTTGATTTCCGATCACAACCGTGAAAGAATTTTTCTCCGTCGCTCCACCGTGAGTGAACTCGGTTCTCTCCTTTCTCGTTGCTCGAGTGACCATGGCCGCGCGGTTCTCACGATGAAGAAGATGAATCTGATTCTTCTTTTTCTTTTTTTAATGTATCATTTATTTTTTTCTTTTTCTTTTATTTTTTTTTAATATATTGGGCCTTGGCCCGTGTGGCTTCATTATCTCACCATCACCATTTTCGAACTCAAACGTCCTATCTCTTTGTTTTTTTTTTAAATATTCTCTTATAATTCTTTTTTCCAATTTTCTTTACTATATTTTTTTTACATAGTAACCTTTTTTTTCAAGCTAGATTTTATTCTTTTTTTTTTTTATGAATTTTAGTTCAAAATGACTTTTCAAAAATCATTTGAAAAAAATATTTTAATTCTTTCTTCTTTTCATTTCTTTTTTTCTATTTTTTGACTTTATTGTTGGTTGTTAATGGATCATAACTTGTTAGTTCCATTTTTCTCTTCATCTATTTCTTTTTTTATTTTGATCGATGAAAGTCTTATGGATCTTGGAATTCCTTTGTTGAATTTTGATCAAGACGAGATCCTTACTTTCTTTTCTTTTCGTGCAGTATTGCTTTCGGATGACGATTTACAAATCGTTCATCTAGCATGCATTAGCACAAAGATATATTTACCTGCCTCATTGTAGGGTAATTACTCCGTAAATTACTCGGCGATTGCTTAACATAGCACAACATTTGTCCCTCTTTATCCATTTCGGAATTTGAACTTTCGTGGTCCGGACCTTGATTGGTTGCGTCAACCCAATGTTGGTTAATCTTTTGTATTAGGTTCAAAATCTTTGAAGCTTGTTATTGTAGAGGCTTTGATTCTATCATTCTTGTAACAAGTCTTCACTAACCTTGACCTAAGTACATTGTTAAATCACTATAGTTCAAGACGCGAAACGGAATAATCGGTGAAGGCTTATGGCACTAGAGCCTTGTGTTACTAATCACTAACTTCTAACTTTTACTTTTACAATTCCTTCTCGCTCCATGTCTCTCTTTTACTTTTATGCTCCATTATTATGATTTCATATCATGTTTATGCTTCTGCAATTTTTCCTTTGTCTGTTGGACACATGTTTATGCTTCCGCAATTTTTCCTTTGTCCGTTGGACACATGTTTATGCTTATGCCTTTTTCTCTTTGTCCACTTGAACCAAAAACATTAATAAAGGCCAAAACCTCTAGAAAACTTGTGCTTCTAATCTTGGACTATGGTTACTACCTTTGCAATGGACATGGAATTTTACACCTAGACCTTGAACATCCAATGCAATTCTTGGTACCTTAGACTTAGAACTAGGACCTTTTCCCTTTGCTTTGGAATTATGGTTCGAAGACTTTGGAGCTTACTTGTGTGGTTAGGCTATTCTTTCCCTTAGCTTTTACTTTTTGCTTTAGGATAGTCACTTCTTCTCCTCCCCATTCTTCAATTTTCAAAACTTTCTCCCTTTTTCAAAACTTTCTTGATTTCAAACTTTTACCTCTTTCATAATCAAACCTTGACTTTGTCAAGTGACTTTACTCTTTTCTTTTCATTTCTTAACAAATGCTAAACTACATAAGCATGTTGACACCTTTTTCAAAAGACTTAAAAAACATCAAACTCATCACTCTCTTTTTGTGCCCTCGTGCACCTTTTCCATTAACTTTTTTTCATAAGTTTAGACATGATTCATTTCTTTAAGCGGAATTATTCGCTTGGAAATGACGACTTGTCTTTACATTTAAAATCAACCAAAACAAACAAATTTCATTCTTTGTACCATGAACTACGAGGTTTTGATCCTACATTGCACATCGTGGGTACGTAGGCATGAGGCGACAAGTCTCATCAAACACAAAAATCTAAAAAAACAATTTCTCTTCTCATCTCCTCAATCTCTTTGCAAACAAACTTTTTCAGACCAAAAGCGTAGATATTTCAAAGGGTTCCTATAGAGTACTATAGACTTTTTGGGTGCTATCACCTTCCCATTGCGTAACCTACCCCCCTTATCCAGTCTCTCTTCATTTGTTCTTGTTGTAGAGCTTGTGTAGGTTTTGTTCGCTCTTTTTCCTTTCCTTTTTTGGATAAAATAAAAGTGCGGTGGCAACTCTTGCTTTTCGAGTTAAGTTAATCAATAGCTTACACTCACGATTTTGTCGCTACACCTTTATTAACATCGCTCATCCAGCATACAAGGGAATGTTTTAGCCAAATTTTGTCAAAAGGGGGAGATTAAAAGCTCCTGTGGTTTGACGAAATTTTGGTAAAACATAATTATGATAAAGATGAAGAAATCTGCTTAAGATTAAAGATGTCGACAAAGATGTTCTAACATCTTACTAATACAGCAGGTTTAATTACTTAACAAATATGTTAAAAGATTTGGTGCAAATTTTTAGAGTGGATAAAGGAGAAACGATTGAAGGCCCAAGACAACAGAAGACTATATAAGGAGACTTAGACCTAGGGTTAAAAAAATGTACCTTTTGTATCGCTTGTAACTTTGTAACCTAGTTCCTTTGTGTTGAATAAGGGTTTAGGGTTTGAGAGTCGTTGGCTCTCTTAGGAGTTGTAATTCTCCATTCTGTAATATGGGATGCAGAATGGAAGGCATAGGTACATGTCTCTCACTCATTCTGATATTGATTGGTGTAGCCGTGTTCCTTCTGGAGCGATGATTATTGATAGTTGTGGTGATTTTCCCAACGTGGCTCTTCTTGGTACAAAAGGAGGAATCAACTACAATCCAGTGTTGGCGCGTCGTCAGTTGGGATATCCTTTGTGTGAGGTAGCGAAGAAGATTCATTTGGCCGATCTCTTTTTCAAGGAAGAAGAATCTCAGGTTGCTCTCAAGAGAGAAATTGTGGAAGCTTGGCGCAACATTCATAGAAAAGGAAAGGAAAGTTTGGGAAATCCGAATTATGTCTCTTCGGAACCTTACCTCCAGTGGGTTAAAAATAGAGCTATTACTTTGAAGATGCCTTATACACGTCAGGAACCTTTGTCTCTAACTGCTAACCTATCCTCTACTTTATGGAAGACACAGAGAAGCTTCAGATCACTTTGGCCGAGATACAACAAGAGAGAGATGCTTGGAAGAACAAGTATCAGATTGTTGAGTTAGAGAATGCAAGACTTCAAAAGCACTTCAATAAGAAGAATGAAGATGAAGTTGCCAACAAGAAGAGAAAGGCGCAAGAGGATTTATTTTTCTCTCGCATTCAGCCAGTTTCCGATATTCCGAAGAGTTCAGAATCTCCTTGGAAGTTAATCGTTGATCAGTTGCTAATTGAGAAGACTCAGATGCAGGCCCACATCAAGAAGCTGGAAGATAGAGCTGGGACTTCTTCTCATAGGATTCTCTAGGGATCTAGTTTTCTTTATTCTCTATTGTTTTAGGATTCTTGAATCTGTACTTCCAAGATGTAATCTTTTCCATCATTAATGAATGAGATTTTGGTATTTCAAATAACAATGTTTGCAATATGCCTTATAGTTCCTTGAAACTTTGCATTTGCACTTGCACATCAAGCATCATTTTGCATTGTTTCTTGCCTTTTCCTGGTGTCTTATGTTTCTTTTGGTCTTCATTCAGCCAAGTTATCGTACCAGTATAATACTCGAGCTAATCTGAAGAAAAAGATGGATCAATTGCAAGAAGAGAACCGTGAGCTTCGTGAAGAAGTATCAACTCTGAAGGATGGTTTGGAAAGATTCGCTGCTATGATGGAAGCCCTGGTGGCTGCTCAGAATCAGCCATCACCACCTCCTCCTCCGCTTTTAACTCTTGTACAAAGGACGGTCATTTCTGAGATTGTCTCTACGCCTATATCTGTGGCGCCTGCTAGTGTTCCTCAATACTCCATGCCTCCTGGTTTCCCCTGGGGCATGCCTCATAACTTTGTTCCTGAGGGTTATCAACCACAACCACCTCCTGAAATTCCTGTTGTTCCTACCGTTCAACCTGTGATGACTGTGCCACCGCCTGTGGTTCATACTGTTCCTTTTGGTGAAGAACAGATTTTCCATACTGCTCCAAGTGAAAATGTCAGTGCTTATGATAGAATGGAAGAGATTCAAGACCAGTTTGCTGAGATGCAGAAAGAAATCAAAGCTTTGAGGGGTAAAGAGCTATTTGGGAAGAATGCTCATGAGTTATGCTTGGTTCCTAATGTGAAGATCCCCCATAAGTTCAAGGTCCCTGACTTTGAAAAGTATAAGGGAAACTCTTGTCCGTTGAGTCACTTGACTATGTATGCTCGTAAGATGTCGACTCAGACCGATAATAATCAGCTTCTCATTCACTACTTTAAAGATAGTTTGTCTGGTGCAGCCTTGAAATGGTATATGGGACTCGACAGTACTCGAATTCGCACTTTTGAAGATTTGGGTGAGGCGTTTGTGAAATAGTATAAGTATAATGTGGATATGGCTCCTAATTGTGACCAGCTTCGAGCAATGGCTCAGAAAGATAAGGAGACATTCAAAGAATACGCGCAGACGTGGCGCGAGATTGCTGCTCAGATTAATCCTCCTTTGGAAGAAAAAGAGATGACTAAGATTTTTCTGAAAACTCTGAGTCCTTTCTATTATGAGCGTATGATTGCTAGTGCCCCGAGTGATTTCACTGAGATGGTTAATATGGGGATGAGATTAGAAGAAGGTGTCCATGAGGGACGTTTGTCAAAAGATGGTAATTCTGCTGGTAATTCCAAGAAGTATGGTGGAGTATTTTCCAAGAAGAAAGAAGGTGAGACCAATGCTATTTCCCGTGGAGGACACAAAAAAAGATACAGTAAGAATAATCAGTGCAGCAACATGTTGCATCTGTCACTCGTGTTATTAGTTTAGCTCCTATTTTTTAGGCAGCTCCTACTGAGCAACAACATTCTAATCAACAGAACAATCAACAGGGCAGTTTTGAGAAGGATTTTGATCCGATTCCGATGACCTACACAGAATTGCTTCCTTGTTTAATTCAAAAGAATCTTGTTTAGACCCGTGCACCACCTATTATTCCAAAAGATTTGCCATGGTGTATAAGCCTGAAGCTCGTTGCGCTTTCCATCAGGGAGGAGCTGGGCATGATACTGAAAACTGTTATCCATTGAAGATGGAAGTTCAAAGGTTGGCAAGGAGTGGTATTTTGTCTTTCGAAGATTCCAACCCTAATGTACAATCGAATCCGCTGCCCAATCATGGCAAGGCGTCTGTCAATATGGTTTATGGTTGTCCTTGTACATTCAAAATCTTTGATATCTGTTGGATCCGAAGATCTCTTGTGGAAATGCATGCACTTTTGAGTGAATACCATGATATTGATCATGACTATGCAGCTTGTTGCATCTGTTCCATGAATCCGCGTGGTTGTGTGATAGTGAAGAGGGACATTCAAAGGATGATGGATGAAAATTTGATTGAAGTCACTGCTAAAAGATACGAATATCAGAATGAGGTGAATGTTATTGCACCACGCTTCAATATTTCTGAACGAGTTGTTATCTCTTATGACAGTCGGAAGACTGCTGTCACACCCTTGGTTATTCGGTTGCCCGGTCTAGTTCCCTATGAATCTGACAAGGCTATTCCATATAAGTACAACGCTACCATGGTAAAAGATGGTAAGGAAGTGCCCATTCCTTCTTTGTCTTCTATGGTAAGCATCGCTGATGTGAGTAGAGTGACCCGAAGTGGTCGTGTCTTTGCTCCTGAGCCTCCAAAGTCTGTGGAGAATGTTATTGCTGGCAAACAACATCAAGATGAGAGTAATGTCGATGCTTCTGGTCAGTCCAGTGGTTCGAAGGCTTATGAGGATGAAGTATTGAAATTGATCAAGAAGAGTGAGTACAGTGTTGTAGATCAACTCTTGCATACCCCATCCAAGATTTCAGTGTTGTCCCTACTGATGAATTCTGAAGCTCATAGGAAATCTTTGCAGAAGGTATTGGAACAAGCATATGTTGAGCATGATGTGACTGTTAATCAGTTTGATGGAATTGTTGTCAACCACACCGCATGTAATAATTTGAGTTTCTGTGATGAAGAGTTACCCGAGGAGGGGAGAAATCACAATTTGGCTTTACATATCTCTATGAACTGTCAAGAAGATGAATTTTACAATGTGCTGGTTGATACTGGTTCTTCCCTGTATGTGTTGCCAAAATCTACTTTGTCGAGGTTTTCGTACCAAGGTCCTCCCATGAGGTATAGTGGAGTTGTTGCTAAAGCTTTTGATGGATCTCGAAAGACTGTGATTGGAGAAGTTGATATTCCAATCAAAATAGGGCCATGCTTCTTCCAGATTACTTTTCAAGTAATGGATATTCGTCCTGCTTATAGTTGTCTGCTTGGCCGACCCTGGATTCATGAAGCTGGGGCAGTGACTTTGACTCTCCATCAGAAATTGAAATTTGTTAAGAATGATAAGCTAGTAATCGTGGAGGTGAGCAAGTGATGCTGGTGAGCCACCTTTCATCCTTTTCGTATGCTGATGCTGATGAGACTGTTGGGACTCCGTTCCAAGCCCTTTCAGTTGATGATAAAGCAGTTAAGAAGAATGACTTGCCCATGTCTTCCTTGAAGGATGCTCTGCATGTATTAAAGACTGGTCGATCTGATGGTTGGGGCCAAGTCATTGATGTTGTTGATAACCTGGGCAAAGCTAGTTTAGGCTTTACACCTGGTACAGTCAGAAGAGATTTGAAGCGTATTAATGAGGCCTTTCACAGCACCGAATTCATCAACAAAGATCACTCTACTGCTGCCATCATTGAAGATGATGAAGAAGAAGAACTTCCCAATTTTTTGACACATGGACAAATCTGCCAGAATTGGATAGCGGTTGATGTTCCCACTGTTGTTCATATTTCAAAGTAATTTTTTTTTGTTTCTTTCAAAAAATCCTTTCACTCTACCTAAGGTGAAAGTGAATTTGTGAGGGCTTTGTTTCAAATTTTATCATCATCAAATAAAATGTTATTTTGTTTATCCATATTATGTTTTTCCTTTTTGCTTTATTTCTGAAAAATGGTAACATAAAAAAAACCAAAAATAATAATAATGTGATAATCAATTTTATCTGCATAATACTTGCACTTCTCGTTCATATTCTAAAATCAAACATAAATCATTGTGCAGATTGATTGTTAAACCCATTGAAAACAATGGCCCTATGCCCTCTCCCAACTTTGAGTTCCCTGTGTTTGGAGCTGAAGAAGAGGGTATTGAGGAGATTCCAGATGAAATTTCTCGGTTGCTTGAGCACGAGGAAAAAACCATTCAGCCTCATAAAGAGCCAGTGGAATTGGTTAATCTGGGTTCAGAGGATGATATAAAAGAAGTCAAGATTGGGGCACTGCTTCAGTCAGATGTTAAGAAGAGGATTGTGGGGCTTCTTAGAGAATATGTTGACGTGTTTGCTTGGTCCTATCAAGACATGCCTGGTCTTGATACCGATATTGTGGAGCACCATTTGCCATTGAAGCCTGAATGTCCACCTGTGAAATAGAAATTGAGGAGAACTCACCTTGACATGGCTGTGAAGATCAAAGAGGAGGTTCAAAAGCAGATTTATGTTGGTTTTCTTGTGACTTCTGAGTATCCTCAATGGGTGGCCAATATTGTGCCTGTTCCAAAGAAAGACGGAAAAGTCCGAATGTGTGTCGACTATAGAGATTTGAATAAAGCGAGTCCAAAAGATGATTTTCCACTGCCACACATTGACATGCTGGTAGATAATACTGCTAAATTCAGTATCTTTTCTTTTATGGATGGATTTTCTGGTTATAATCAGATAAAGATGGCACCCGAGGATATGGAAAAAACAACATTCATTACACCCTGGGGAATAATCTGTTACAGAGTGATGCCTTTCGGTTTGAAAAATGCTGGTGCAACGTACTAGAGAGCTATGACTACTTTGTTCCATGATATGATGCATAAATAAATTGAGGTCTATGTGGATGATATGATTTGTAAGTCGAAGACTAAAGAAGATCATATTGAGTACTTATTGTAGTTGTTTCAACATTTGAGAAAGTTTAACCTCCGTTTGAATCCTAATAAATGCACTTTTGGTGTCCGTTCTAGAAAATTGTTAGACTTTATTATCAGCTAAAAAGGCATTGAAGTTGATCCTGGTAAAGTTAAAGCTATTCAGGAAATGCATGCGCCCAAAACAGAAAAACAAGTAAGAGGATTATTGGGACGTTTGAATTATATCTCCTAATTTATATCCAATATGACTGCAACATGTGCGCCGATCTTCAAGCTTCTTCGCAAAGATCAGGGTTGTATATGGACAGAGGATTGTCATAAAGCTTTTGAAAGAATTAAAGAGTATCTGCTTGAACCTTCGATTTTGTCTCCTCCCGTGGAAGGAAGACCTTTGATCATATATTTGACTATGCTGGAAGAGTCTATGGGTTGTGTTCTGGGACAACAAGATGAATCTGGTCAAAAAGAGTTTGCCATTTATTATTTGAGCAAGAAGTTCACCGATTGTGAGTCTCGGTACTCAATGCTTGAAAAGACATGTTGTGCTTTAGCTTGGGCTGCCAAGGGCCTCCGCCAGTATAAGTTGAATCATACAACTTGGTTGATATCCAAAATGGATCCAATCAAGTTTATCTTTGAAAAACCTGCTTTGACTGGGAGGATTACTCGTTGGCAAATGTTGCTGTCAGAATATGATATCGAGTACCAGACTCAAAAAGCAATAAAAGGAAGTGTTTTGGCTGACCATTTGCCACACCAGCCAATTGATAATTATCAACCTATCAAGTTTGATTTTCCCGACGAGGATGTGATGTATCTAAAGGTTAAATATTGTGAAGAACCATTACCTGATGAAGGGCCTGATCCTGGATCCCTTTGGGGTTTGATTTTTGATGGAGCTGTTAATGAGTATGGCAATGGTATTGGGGCAATAATTGTTACTCCTCATGGTTCTCATATTCCTTTCACTGCAAGGTTGATGTTCACTTGCACAAATAATGCAGCTGAGTATGAAGCATGTATTATGGGCTTGAAGAAGCCATTGATTTAAGAATCAAGATTCTTGATGTATACAGAGATTCAGCCCTAGTGATTAATCAAATTAAAGGAGAATGGGAGACACATCAACCTGATTTGATTCTTTATCGGGATTATGCAAGAAGGTTGTTAACTTTCTTCAATAAGGTTCAGTTTCACCATGTACCCAGAGCAGCAAATCGAATGGCGGATGCTTTAGCCACTATATCCTCCATGATTGTGGTGAATCGGTGGAATGATGTGCCCAAAATCGATGTTATGCAGCTTGATAGACCAGCTCATGTGTTTGCCGTTGAAGAGGTTGTTGATGATAAACCGTGGTATTATGATATTAAATGCTTTCTTCAAAATCAAGAGTACCCGCTTGGGGCATCCAAGAAAGATAAGAAGACTTTGAGAAGATTGGCTGGTAGTTTCTTCTTGGATGATGATGTGCTGTATAAAAGAAATTATGACATGGTCTTGCTCAGATGCGTGGATAAACACGAAGCAGACATGTTGATGAAAGAAATTCATGGAGGATCTTTTGGTACCCATGCCAATGGGCATGCAATGGCTAAGAAGATGTTGAGGGCAGGTTACTATTGGCTGACAATGGAATCCGACTGTTGCAAATTTGTGAAGAAGTGCCATAAGTGTCAGGTTTATGCTGACAAAATTCATGTGCCTCCAAATCCTCTCAATGTTATCTCCTTTCCATGGCCTTTCTCTATGTGGGGCATTGATATGATTGGAATGATTGAGCCTAAAGCGTCAAATGGACACCGTTTCATATTGGTGGCTATTGACTATTTTACCAAGTGGGTTGAAGTGGCATCATATGCCAATGTGACCAAGCAAGTAGTGGTTCGGTTTATCAAGAACCAAATCATCTGTCGGTATGGTATTCCGAGCAAGATTATCACTGATAATGGGTCGAATCTGAATAACAAGATGATGAAGGAATTATGTGATGAGTTTATGATTGAGCATCATAATTCTTCTCCTTACAGACCTAAGATGAATGGGGTTGTTGAAGCTTCTAATAAGAATATCAAGAAGATTGTTCAAAAGATGGTTGTTACTTACAAGGATTGGCATGAGATGCTCCCTTTTGCTTTACAAGGATATCGTACATCCGTCCGCACTTCAACATAGGCAACCCATTTCTCTCTTGTTTATGGTATGGAAGCAGTGCTCCCGGTGGAAGTTGAAATCCCTTCTATGAGAGTTTTGATGGAAGCTGAATTGTCTGAGGCTGAATGGTGCCAAAGCAGATATGACCAGTTGAATTTGATTGAAGAGAAAAGAATGACGGCCTTATGTCATGGTCAATTATATCAACAGAGAATGAAGAAAGTTTTTGATAAGAAGGTTCGACCTCGTGTATTCAGAGAAGGCGACCCCGTGCTCAAAAAGATCTCGACTTTTACCAATGATTCTAGGGGCAAGTGGACTCCTAATTATGAAGGCCTATATGTTGTTAAGAGAGCCTTCTATAGTGGTGCATTACTTCTTACAACTATGGATGGTGAAGAGTTCACTCGTCATGTGAATGTCGATGCAGTCAAGAAATACTTCGCCTAAAAAAATAAAAGAACAGCTCGCTAAGTTGAAAACCCGAAAGGGCGGCTTAGGCAAAAATGAGCGTCTCGGTGGGCTGAAAACCCAAAGGGCGGTCTAGGCAAAAATTAGAGACAAAAACAGAAATAATCATCCTGGTTGATTGAAAACCCTAGAGGGCGATCTAGGCAAAAGTCAGGGATTATGGCAAGTAACTGCATCTAGCCAGTCTTGATCGTTGAAAGCAATATTGTCTATCAAGGATTTTGTTTCAACCATCCTCAACTGAAGTTCTAAGCATAGTGGAATTTAAAGTTGTTAGGGAGAATAGTGGTCATTGTATTTCAATGTAATCCTTTCCATGTATTTACCATTTATCAAACTTTGTAATAATCTATGGAGTTAAGCCATTTGCGGACTACCATTTTATTAATAAAATTTGGGCCTTTGTCCCTTTGTTTGCAATTCTTATTTTGTTTCTGTTCGCAGAATTTCATTTATTTTTTATGATGATTTTTGAAACAAAATGTAAATAATTGATTTAAATTGTTGAAAATTATAAAAAAAAATTCCTTTGATTTATGAATGCAAAAAGGAACGTCAACGTTTATTCCAAGGATGGTAAGATCGATGTTGTCCTCAGTAGGGTTTATTCATACTCTTCTAACAGAATTTATTGAAAGCTCCCCAGTAGAGTTTGTCGATATCTCCCCAGTAGAGTTTATTGATATTTCCTCGACAGAGTTTTATTCATATAACCAGTTGTTGACAAGATGTTAGGTTCCTTCAGAGTTGTGGTATGTTGAATTCATAAGGGCCAATGTTGTTTGACTTTTCCCCAGCTAGGTTTTGATCTGGATCTTCTCCAGCTGATTATGTTATGGAAGTTGAGCAGTTTTTGGAGATTATCCCCACACAAAGATTCATTTCTTTTGCTATCCCCAGCAAAAACAAAAAAAATCATGTGAAGAATTCCCACCCAGAATTTTACCTTCTAGATGTGTTGTTGCTGCTTTGGATATCCCCAAGCGCAGAGCAACGTTATTTCCCTCTAAGGAACATTGACATAGTGGCCGCTTGCCGGTTTTTATCTTGTCATGTGGATGTCTTTCTCTCCAGGTTGTTTTATCCAGAAATTTATCCTTGTTAATTTCCCAATGGAGGCAGTGCATTATTGTTTCGAATGTTTCCCCAATCATAGAGCAGTGATGTTAACTTCTTATCTTCCCCAGCAAGTCCAAGATGTACTTTTCTCCGGATTGCTTTTCAGATATTTATCCCTCAGTGAAGTCGCTTATGATATCTCTATTCAATAGATATTGATATATTAGTCACCTGTTGGGTTTTTTTTCTCACTTATGATGAGTATTGATCTAAAATCCCCCACAGTTTGACCTTTTATTGTTTTCCTCAGCAAGTCCAGGATGCCTAGCTCAGATTTGGTTAATCCTCAGAGAGCTGTTCTCTTGTATCTCCAGCAGATCTGCCTTGTATTCCTAGTGGATTTTGCGTAGATGTTTATATGTCTACTATCCTCAGCGGATTCGTTATCTTTTTCGCAGCAGAGCTCCTCGTCTTATTGAGGTGGAAGTTCCTGTGATTTCTTTATTATCCCCAGGAAAAGTAAAAAAGATTTAGGTTGTTATAGTTCCCCAACAGGTTTCCTACCATCCTCAAAGCAGAGTTTATGTTTTATCCTCTTTGTGGATCATTGATCTTAGAAGATTGATATTTGGGTTGCCCCAAGGAGTATCTTCTTTTCTCAAGCAAGATTTGAGCCTTGTAGTAGGATTCATTTTCCTTTGATGGCTTTTGTTTGTCTCTTGCAGGATTTCTTCAGCTAAATCCCTAGCAGGGCTGCTAATGATATCTCCCTATTATTGAGATTAGCCGAGTATTCAGTGGCGTTGTGATGTTTATTTCACCCTCTGCTTATCTATATGTCTGTTTTGTCAGCATATTCATACTCATACGCATTGCATGCGCATCCTCTTGTTATGCATAGCATATTGTTGTTGCATTGCGCATTTCGCATCTGTGTTGGTGTTTCTTTGCTCTCTGGTGTTGTTATCCCCGGAGAGCGTGTGTGTCCTCTCTCTATTAAGAGTGTCGACCCGTAAGCAGAAAATGCATATCTTTGATAATTCCCCACTAAGTTTATGCCTTGTGGAAGATATTTGTTTTAGCCTTCCTCCCGAGTTCATTTGTCTGGATGGAATTAATCCCTAATTGAGATATTTCCTCCTCAGGATGAGTCTTGTTTGACCGTTTCTCTCTGGTTTATTCCCGGATTGAATTTTGGTCCCTTGCTGTGACAATGGAAGCTTATCAGCTTTGTCGTCCTACCCATTTTGTTGGTAGTAGGTGATATAGCTGGCTTATTACCTTTGTCGTCCTGCCCTGTGTCGGTAGTAGGTAATATAGTCGGGTTTGATTACCTTGTTGTAGCTATCACTTGTTTGATAGTTGGTAATCTCTCCCTTCTTTGTTCGAGTTTATTACCTTTGTCATCCTGCCCTGTGTTGGTAGTAGGTGATATTTCTCGACCCCTTTGAGATTATTACCTTTGTCGTCCTACCCTTTGTTGGTAGTAGGTAATCTCTCTCATACCCTTGGTTGATTACCTTGTTGTAAGTGTCACTTGGTTGATGGTTGGTAATCTTTCTTTTAGCTTATCACCTTTGTCGTCCTACCCGTTTTGTTGGTAGTAGGTGATATAGCTGGCTTATTACCTTTGTCGTCCTGCCCTGTGTTGGTAGTAGGTAATATAGCCGGGTTTGATTACCTTGTTGTAGCTATCACTTATTTGATAGTTGGTAATCTATCCCTTCTTTGTTCGAGTTTATTACCTTTGTCGTCCTGCCCTGTGTTGGTAGTAGGTGATATTTCTCGACCCCTTTTGAGATTATTACCTTTGTCGTCCTACCCATTGTTGGTAATAGGTAATCTTTCTCATACCCTTGATTGACTGCCTTGTTGTAGCTATCACTTGGTTGGTAGTTGACAATCTTTCCTTTTGATTATGCTATTACCAGATGTCTGGTATTAGACGATCTTTTTCCCAGTAGCCTATTTCTAAGGCAGTGTGTATCTGAGGTCAAGTTATCTTGTGGTTATCGAGCAGTGATTCATGAGAAGTTTGGTTCAAATTTAAATCTATCAAGTTCAAGGTGTTGTGTACATTTAAGTCAGTGGTTCAGGAGCAACTGTATTCATTTTTATCAGAGATGTGTGGAAAAGTTCAAGTTGGTTCAAATGGTCATTGTTCCAGTTACAAGATATTCAGTGGTCCAAGTTTGTTCAGTCATTTTAATCAGATGCTTTATGGAAAAATTTTGGATTGGTTTTGGATTAAAGTTAAGATTGTATATCTGCTTTGATTACCATTTTCTAGCCATTATTTTTTATCCATTTCATATCCATTAAAATCCATTTTTTTAACCAATTATCCAAATATCCATTTATCTTTTTCATATCCATATCCAATTATCTTTTTCATATCCATATCCAATTATCCAATTTATTTTCAATAACCTTTTTTTGTCCATTTTGTTAGTCCATTATCAATCTATGTCAATTCAATTTCCAATTGTCCCATTTACTCTTCTTTTAAACTAATTCAAACTTTGAAACAATGACCAAGCATCACATTACAACTTTGCTTATAATAATTGTGGCGGTGTTACCTCGCTTTATTTGCAAGGTCAAACAGCAAATGGAAGCATGATTTGTCACATAGCTTCAAGTAGATTTCTCAACATAGCTTCATTAGTTGTTCATCGGGATGGGAGTTCTGATGCTTTAGTCTAGCCTGTAAGTGCTATTTCTAATGGGAATGCTATTTCTCATCGTAATCAATTGGAAGTAGATGCTTCAACTGAATCTTCTAATTTTGCATCAAATCCAAATGGACAGTTTGCAGTTGGTAAACTTAGGCCAAAGTTCTCCAATCAACGTTACCGTGTGTGACTTCTACACTTACACAAGATGAACAAAATCAAATAGTGGACACATAGAAAACACACATCTTGATGATAGTGAACATGATAATGTTGAAAAAGACATGAACTTCCAAGTGGTCACTGTCATACCCCAAATTTTGACCACTAAGATTTCCCATCATTGTGCAAATCATCACCACAATATGGATGAATCATTATGCTTCATTACTCTCCCCAAAGATGGGTGAGCATTCACTACTATCAAAAGTAGGGTTTTCAAGCCCTCTCAGAGCTCTTAGACAAAGGATCAATCAAGAAATGACATGATCTTCAACTTGTCTAAACCTCTAAAACATCCACAATGGATCAAGAGGACTCCCGCATCAAGGATTAAGCACAAGATTTCTCCCTTCTAGGTGGATCAAGCCTCAAGATCGCCAGTGTCACCAAATTAGGGTTTTGGTCGACCAGGGCCTCCAGTTGGAAATTTTCCTCTGGGCATGAGCCAATACTTCAAAGCATATCCTAATATGCTCCATGGAACCTCATGGACCCAATTATCAAGTCAATTTTTCCTCAGGGGATGCATTCATCAAAAATCAGGAATTAGGGTTTCTTGACCTAATTCACCCCTAAGTTGACTTTTGGGACAAATCATGAGCCAAGACGTAAAGAGAGGATTTGAGGGTCTCCAACATACCACATTGATCCATTTGCAACAATGGATTGATCCAAGAAGCTTGAGCAACAAGTCTCAATTTCATTTGAACCACAGTTAGGGTTTCGCGAGAAAAGTCAACTGTAACTTTGACTTTTGACCAGGACATGCTCCCAAGCCCTAAGACATGATTCAATATACCCTATAACACCCATGAAACATGTCCATCAAGTTTGATTTAGGTCAAGGACATGATTTCCTAAAGGATTGCACAGTTTGGAATTCATCGGATAAAAAGTCAACTGTGCACAAAAGTCAACTTTGACATTTTGAGATTTTTCACAATTATGGATTTTTAACCCTAAAATGATGTTAATGTATGATTTGAATCATCATTCATCAAGAAAAATCAAAGAAAGTGGGATAACTTGTAAAAGGGGTAACCATAAAAACTTAGAAAATTTTCTAAGTTATGAACAAAGTGGCAAGGGTACCAACTTTGGAGGACCATAACTCCTAAACCACAAAGCCATTTTTCCCCGTCCAAAGCTTGATTTGTAGATCTCATGGCCCTCTTCAAAAACTTCAACTAGACCTCATTCTAATTCTTCATGGATTTTAAGTTATGGATTGATCAAAATTACAAAAAGTGAAAATGTCACTTTTTTCCAACACTTAGTGAAGTTTTCACTAAGTCAGAATCTGCCTTCACTTTTTTCCAAATGTAGGGGGATTTTTCACTTGGATCCAAAAGGTATCAAAACCAAATATGATCAAACATTTGTTGTATCATATAAGGGCTTTCCAAAATGGACAAGAACATCACCAAATTCAATTTGAGTTAAGAGTTATGGTAGTGGCAAAGTGTCTTGCTGAAAACTGCCAAGGCAAGGCAGAATTTTGCATTTTTGGTCGATTTGCCAAAATCAGCCAATTCCAAGCCTTGTCATCATCTTGGACATATCTGAGGATCAAATCTAAAGGGGACAATCACTGAGCCAAGTCTCCAAAGTCCTTGGAACAAGAAGTAGCATGCCAAACCTAGAATTGCCTAAAAGAAGGACAAGACTCCAATTTTGGATTGAAGCATTTAATAGATGCTTAGAGGTGGCATGGACTGACACATTTGCAACTGAATTCAGTCAAGATTCCTCCAACAAGTAGGGAACCAAAGCTCTGTGCTCTAACCTCTAGTAAATGGCTAGAGGAGACTTGGATTTTCATTAGCCAACATTGGCCAAACCTCTGCTGCAGTTGCCATTCACTATTCCTTGCAAAACAAACTTGCTGTACTATAAATAGAGCTCATTTGTGATCAGTTTGAGTACACCAAAGCCATCAAACAGATGCTTTCCTCAAAATCTCTTCTTTCACTCCAATTTTGCCTTCTAAGGCAAGTCACTATCGGGTTTTGAGTTTGAAAGCTTTTCCAATCAAACCAATCACACTCACACCTCATAAACATCATATAGAAGTGATCCAAACACTTAAACAACATCTGGAACACTGATTTCTCAAAATCTCCAGCCAGTTGCTCTAGGTTTTAACCAAGTTGCAGCTGAGATGCCATGAAGTGATCCAGCCATTTCCAATCAAGTCCAAGTATTCAAACACACTCCATAGGGTGTAGGGAAGCTGTTCAGATCATCACAACTCATCTGTAACACCTCCAACTCAAAAATCACATTGCTCTTGCTGTCACGACCTTCAAGTAAGCCTAAACTTGGTCATCTCTTAATCTATGCATATTTCCTCGCACAATACTTTTGCCAAATGTTCATAATCATGCATAGAATGTTTCACCTCAATTAATTGCTTTGTTTGAATCGTGTATCAAAATTCTCAGCCTTCATGCAAATTTTAAGGTTCTTGAGGTTTTGTCTTGATTTCTTATTCCATGTTAAAAATAAATGAAATTAAAGACCATAGACATGATCGTGAGGTTGAAACGAGCAGATTGATATGTGGATTGCATGATATAATCAAGTATTCAGTGAGATTGGGGAGAAAATGCAAATCTGGGCAAAACTCAGAACACGCGCGTGTTTTTGGGTGTTCTTGGTGCCTTTTTTTGAAAATTCAAATATTCGAATTTTGTGATTTTATTTAATTGATTCAAAAATTAATTTCTCTCTGAGTTTTAATGATTTTGAGTTGATTCTTTTTTTAATAATTCACAAAAATGTTAAAATATTTTATTTTCCCAAAAAAATCCCAAAAATATTATTTATTTCATATAATTGATATTTTTGCAAAGAATTAATATTTGTGTTAAATATACAAACCCCCCTGCAATGTTAGCGAGTTTTCATTTTAGCCCCTGTAAATTTTTTTTTTTAAACACCCCCTCTTAATATCCAGATTCCCTCACATAGGCCCCTGGCTGCCACATTGCAGCAAAGATTCCTTTCTATTGCTTGCGTGGCAGTCCACGTGACATTTTTAATATTATTTTATTTTTTTTTTATTGTTTTTATTTATTTATTTATTTATTATTTTATTTTATTTTATTTTATTTTATTTTTTTATTATTATTTTTTTTTAATTTTTTTTAAATTTTTTTTAAATTTTTTTAAAATTTTTTTTAAAATTTTGTTTACGTTTTTTTTTTGTTTTTTTTTTATAATTTTTATAATTTTTTTTTCTTTTTTTTTTTAATTTTTTTTTCGTTTTTATTTATATATATTTTTTTTTACTTTTTTTTATTTTTCGTTTTTGGACCTAATTTTTATTTTTAATTCTATTTTAAACAAATTGTTATTTTAAAAATTAGTTTAATTAGGCCACAAACAAACACACACACAAGCCCATTATAACTCTACTTTTTCTGGCCCATATATTATTTCATTTGTTATATGATTGACAAGTAACATATATAAACACTTTCATTTAGTAAATAGTTTTCGATGTGGGACACTTGTGAGTATTACCCTTTTGGACTCTTCTCTTTGGATTCAAGATAGATACAATATCCTTATCCTCCCCTTACATGCACATTCATATGTTCTTTGTACAAAAAATTGTTCATACCAAAGGATAATGATATAGTAAGTTACCAACTTATGGTGTGAACATGGCAGTAGCAAGTTACCATTTTCATGAGGATGTGGACGGTTGTGTTATGGTTATAGTATAGATATGATGTTATAATTTGGTGATGGAGGTTTGGAGAGTGATGAGAGCTTGAGATTCTTGTTTATTAGGGTGTGTGGTATTGTTGTGTTGTGAGTATGCTTTGTATTGAGTTTTAGATGGTTGATGAGTATTGAAAACAATGGAGAAGAAATGAAACAATACTGTAGCAAAAGAAGAAGAAGTGGAGAGAGGTTATAAAGATGGTTGATGAGTGTTGTAATATAAGGGAAGAAGTATGTGGTGTTTGTGTTCTCATCTCAAATTATTAACATATATGAAGTGTTTTTCCTGGTAAAGTTTCAACAGGTTTGAAGTGTTTTCAATGTCCCACATCGGTTGGTTGGGGGCACCACTAGTGTTTATAAAGAAATCACTCATAAGTATTGTTGAATTGAAATTAGTATTAGAATAAATGGATTAGTATGATAATAAATTGAAATAAATGGATTAGTATAATGAAAATAATTTTTGAAATAACAATTTGTTTAAAATAGAATTAAAAATAAAAATTAGGTCCAAAAACGAAAAATAAAAAAAAAATAAAAAATAAAAAATATATAAATAAAAACGAAAAATAAATTAAAAAAAGAAAAAAAAATTATAAAAATTATAATAAAAACAAATTAAAAAAATTAAAAAAAAATTTAAAAAAAAAATTAAAAAAAAATAAAAAAAAAAAATATATATATATATAAAATAAAAAAAATAATAAAATAATATTAAAAATGCCACGTGGACTGCCACGCTAGCAATAGAAAGGAATCTTTGCTGCAATGTGGCAGTCAGGGGCCTAAGTGAGGGAATCTAATTAAGATGAGGGGGTTTTTTAAAAAAAAACTTTGTCAGGGGCTAAAATGAGAACTCGCTAACATTGTAGGGGGGGTTTGTATATTTAACCCTTAATATTTTAATTTTCTTTTACATTTAAAATATTTTTTCCTTCTTGATTTTATAAATTTTTATGATTTCTAATCATTTTGTAGGTCAAAACATGATTGTTGAAACATTAATCCAAGATCATAATTTGTTTTCCACATATTAAACAATTTTGACCATTTTAATTGAATTTCTTATTCAATTAAAATACATTTTGGAAACAAATTAGGGTTTTGATTAATTCAACCCTCATCAAACTTTTTTAAACACTTTGGGCCTCTAATAGAGTGTAAGACCCAATCCCCTTTTAACCAAAACAATTTTAGGCCTCAGATATTGTATAAGTCCCTCTGCGTTAAAAGAAAAGTTCAGCGCGATCGTCGCCCATTTAAAAATAAACCATCTGGGCCTCTCCTCGAGCTATAAGACCCATTCAAAATATTTTGGGCCTCTAATAGAGTGTAAGACCCAATCCTTTGTAAATACAAACCTATTTTGGGCCTAACTTATTGTATAAGTCCCGTTGTATTTCAAAAAGTTCGACGCGATCATCGTCCGTTGAAAAATAAACCTTGGGCCTCTCCTCGAGCTATAAGACCCATTCAAAATCTTTTGGGTCTCTATTAGAGTGTAAGACCCAGCCCCCTTTGAAAACCAAACCATTTTGGGCCTTAGTCATTGTATAAGACCCACTGTGTTTTCAAAATCTCGACGCGATCGCCATTTCAAACAAAAAATCATCTGGGCCTACCCTCGAGTAGTAAGACCCACTCTTTTTCTTTAAACCTTTTTTGTGCCTCTTGAGAGAGTGTAAGACCCATCCCTTTGTACAGAAAATATTTCTCGGGCCTCAGTCACTTGTATAAGTCCATGTGTACAAAACGACAGTGCGATCACTGATAAAAACCTTGGGCCTCTCCTTGAGCTGTAAGCCCCAATCTTTCATTTCAAAGCACTTTCTCCTTTGATTTTGAATATACTGTTGTTTTCATTATTTCTTTGTTGAACAACTAACCAAACAGCATGGAAGCTCTACAACCGAGTAAGTGGTTATTGCTTTCATTTACCGCTTTCATATACATATAACTGTATTGTGGGGCTGTTTCACTGTAAGTCTTCTTTCATAAACTCATATCAACTGTGTAATAATAGTATAGATATTTAGAGTTTCCCCGGCAATTGCGTCTAGCACTAAACCATGTTGATTACTCTTAAAGTAGACAAAACTAGATCCCCATAGGATTACCAGATACAGTCTTCCCTCCTCTTGGGGTTAAACAATATGGAGACGTGAAAGGCAGCATTCTTGGTGAACCCTTTCACAGACTGTCACCTTTAGAAATCGTCAAAGAAACTCAATGCCCCAGAGATGATCTTTTCTCCGTGAATGGCATCTCTTGAGTTTCTTCCAAATTCTCGAACTTTCCTGGCTTGATCTATTCTCTGTTAATAGCCTGTCTTGAATTTCTCGGGGTTTGGGGACCCACAGGCTTCTTAAAAGCATCCCCGCCTTTTCTTGGGCGTTGTACAAGGACCTGTCGGCTTCTTAGAAGTATTCACAACCTCCTCTTAGGCTTCGTATAAATGATTTCTTCCTCCGGGGATGATAGCCTCCTCTTGGGCTTCATACAAATTGTCCCTCGGCTTCTTAAAAGTTTCCAGCCTCCTCTTGGGCTTCGTACAAATTGTACCGACAACCTCCTAGAGGTATAGGAACAGAAAGTAGTCATCTTAATAGAAAAGTCTTTCAAAAAGTCTAGATCTTGTTACTACTGTTTCTTAAACATAGTACAAAAGATGAAATTCTAGATTTGGACAGTCTAATTTCCTTGAGTCTCAAAGACATTCTCAAGTTCCTTTCAAAACTAGGAGATGAAACCCGTAGACTCGGACAGTCTCAATACCCTTTGGATTTCCCATTTCCTTAAAGAACATGAAATTACCCTGATCCTCGAATCAAATCCCTGAGGGAAAACAGTACTCATATAAGAACTGATTTTCTCTTTAAATCAGCATACTGGACCTGTCACTCAACTGGAACAGTAACCCTAGCCTCCTCTTGGGCTTTGTACAATGATTCTCCCCCAGCAGAGTTAACCTTTTCAGACTCTCTTATTGAGTCCAAACCTTTTGCCTCTATCTTGGGCTTCGTACGAGATACAAAAAGACTCTCTTATTAAGTCAAAACTTCCTTCAGCCTCCATCTCGGGCTTCGTACGAGATACAAACCACTATCTTGTTGAGTATAAAAGACTCTCTTGTTGAGTCAAACCTTTTAGCCTCCATCCCGGGCTTTGTACGAGATACAAAAACACTCTCTTGTTGAGTATAAAAAGATTCTCTTGCTGAGTCGATCACCTTTTAGCCTCCATCTCGGACTTCGTACGAGATACAAATCACTCTCTTGTTGAGTATAAAAAGATTCACTTGTCGAGTCAAACCCCTTTAGCCTCTATCTCGGGCTTCGTGCGAGACACAAAAGCACCCTCTTGTGGGGTCAATAGCCTCCTCTTAGGCTTTGTATAAGTAAACCCCGGTTGAACCAATCAACCTTTTAGCATCAAACCTGTGCCTCGTTCACAGTATACAAACATCAACAACTCCTTTCCCTTCATCTAATTGCTGTAAGCGGCAAGCCTCTGGATCATCTACATCCATGCCACTGTCCCTCTTTTAGCATGAGAAAATTCCTAAGGAAAGATGGCATTGCTCTACACTGAGTTAAAGTCTTATCCTTCAGGTTAAAAATCCCCTATAAAGGAAATTATGGCATTGCTAGGATTCACATATCCTGGTTAAAGTAATCCTCCTTTATAGTTAGTCACCCAACAGTTGTGACAAACAGACCCCTTTAGAGATGACAAATTCTCTCTAAAGATGAAACCTTTAGCTTCATATCTTGGGCTTCGAACAAGATATAAATAGACGCTTCAGCTTCACATCTTGGGCTTTGAACAAGATACAAACCACCTTTAGCTTCACGTCTTGGGCTTTGAACAAGACACCAAAATACCATTTCCTCCCATAGAATAGGAGGAACTACGATCGCTCTGATTTCCTTGTTTCGGTAAACGGGAATACGTAGGCATAAGATTGAAAGAAAAATCTTAGCGAGCACACTGATCCAAAAACCCAAATACCATACCCTCACATATCAATCGAAAAGCATCAGTCCTAATCTCCCACCAATTGCCCTAGCACTATTTTAACAAAATAACCTAAGAGAGACCCACAATCTTTGTAGCATCTGTAAACCAACAGTCATTTGTTCCAACTCAGTTAGCAAGTAGGGTTAGTTGGAGACATCTATTTCCCTTCCTCCATCAGCTTCAATAGGATAAAAAATGAATCGAACTGTAGTGCCAAAGCGATAGTGCTTCTCAACCACGTCCAAAATCGCTCGCTATAGAAAAATGGCGACTTCACTGGGGATAAACCGAGATCTTGTTCTCTTCCCATCTCTTAGGTAGAAACCTTAAAAAGTGCCACAGAAAGGTGGCACCCACCGTGGGGCCTGCTTTCTTTCCTTGGGATTTCACTGGGATAGGACTTTTTGTTGACTTCACTAGGATCTTAAGTCAAAACCTTTAAATTGGGAAGGAACCACAGAGTGGCGCCTCCGCCGGGGAGCCATTTTCTGTCAGGAACATAGGATTCATAGCTCTTAAAAGTCTAGGACATTACGAATATATATACTGCTTTTCCTAATTGATATATGTGTTTATTTTTCTGCTAATGGGAATGCGTGTGATGCCGCATGTGGAAAGATTGAGTATACACCTAGGAAAAACCCCTTTAGTGGTGCGGAAGTTATCGGAAATAGTTGTCACGCGATACCACCCTCTTCTGAGGACTCTTCGAAAAAACATCACCTAGCACGGTTCCTGGCCTGCTGGTGTTTTTCTCGACAAGAGTTGATGATGTTGAGAGACAGGTACAAAAATCACTAGTATAAACCTTTGGGACGGGTAGAGCCTTGACTCCATGACACCGACCCCTTGACCCCATGTTTTTTCTATGTTTTTGTGTGCTGCATTCATGCATTCATCTAAAAAACATTACATCAAAGAAAATTTTCTCTTCTAGTCTCTCTTTTTTTCAAATTAAACTAAGACAATGATTGCAAATGTCAAAGTAAAGGATTGCGCTCATGGATTTCGGTAGGAGGAGAACTCATCAGTACACTTACAAGGTTCCAAAGTTAGAGGATTTGAGAGGTTTGGCGAGAATGGTCACTAACCCTGAAGCTTTCGGAGCCAAGTACAGAGGTCTGCTACCTCTGTTAAAGGTCCAAGTAATTGAAAGAATCATGGATGCACTCGTTCAGTTTTATGATCCGGTCTATCACTGTTTCACATTCCCGGATTATCAGCTCGCACCAACGCTGGAGGAATACTTTCATCTGATTGATTTACACATCACTGATCGAGCTCCTTTTTCTGGACTGGAAGAAATTCCAAAGGATCAGACCATTGCGAGAGCAATTTATTTGGACAAGTCAGAGGTCAGGACTCACATGACCACTAAGGGTGGCATACAAGGTTTGCCGGCCCAGTTCTTGACAAAGAAGACCCTGTACTTCGCTAGTATAGGGAACGTGACTGCTTTTGAAAGCATCTTTGTTTTACTCAATTACGGGTTATTTCTGTTTCCCAACATCAATAAGTTCGTCGATATCAACTCCATTAAGGTTTTTCTCATTGGAAACCCTGTGCCGACTTTACTCGTAGACGCATATCATTCTATACACTTAGGAAATTTGTACAGCGGAGGGGAGATCACATGTTGTGTACCTCTGCTATACAAATGGTTTATCTCCCATTTACCTAAGTCTGCTGCTTTTTGGGATCAAAAGAATACTTTACGTTGGTCGCAGAGAATCATGTCTCTTACCAACTCTGACATAGATTGGTGCAATAGGATTTATGAGGGAATCAGGATCATCGACCGTTGTGGAAACTTCCCCAACGTACCCCTCATAGGAACTAAGGGAGGAATCAATTACCATCCAGTATTGGTTCATCGTCAATTTGGATACCCGATGAGGCATGTCCCGTGGAATGCTCATCTGGAAGGTCTTTTCTTCAAAGAAGGAGAAAATGACAGGGCACTAAAGATGGAAATAGTGCACGCTTGGGAACATGTTCATAAGAAAGTACGAGAGACTCTAGGAAAACTGGACTGTGTCTAGGTGGAGCCTTACCTCCACTGGGTACAAACTAGAGCTCTCAAGCTAAAAATGCCTTGTCCTCGTCACGGAGTTCTTCTGCCAAGGGAGTCTGTCATGTACTTCATGACTGAAACAGAAAAACTCCAGGTTACTCTCAACAAAGTTCAGCGGGAAAGAAGGTCTTGGAAGAACAAGTACCACACCCTCAATGTGGAGTGTATCAAAATACAACAACTACTGAAGGATAAAGATGTTCTGATTGAAATTTTGGAGCAGCATGCTGTAGAAAATCAGGATGACCAAAGGAATTTGCTCACTCCTTTCACCTGACAAAGGAATGACAACCCGACAACGGCTCAAGAGCCCCGGTCCAAGAAAAGGAAAGTACCAGAATCAGCACCCGATTTCTCCTTAGAGAGGACACGGGACCCCTTAGCTTAGGTTTCCGCTTCCGCACCTTGTAATCTACTGTATTTCTATTTTCGCAATCCTTTGAATTCAATAAAATGCCCACTGTTTGATATTTTCAATCTAATTGTCGAAGTTTATTTTGATCAAATAAAAAAAATAATTAATATAATCATTGCATTCATCATTCTCACATCACGTATTCTTCTTACCTACGAATCTCACGTTTGTGTCTCGGTTCTAGAGTTAAACTGTCTCATTCGTACAATACTCGGGCCAATCGTCAAAAAAAGATGGATGATCTTGAGGAAGAGAACAGAGAGTTGAAAGAAGAGATCGACACTCTGAGGGAGGATATGAGAAAGCTTCGTAATGACATGCAAGCCATGGCAGAAGCTCAGCTACAAAGAACTGTGATCTCAGAGATCACCTCAACGCCCATAGTGGAGAAGTATGATCTTAGGTACAAAATGCCGAAAGATCGTCCCTGGGGCATGCCTATTAACTATATCCTGGAAGGATATATTCCGCCAATCACTGGAGATCCAAAAACTTTAGCAGAAGCCGCTGGGCCTGAAGGTTACAAACTTCAGGAAAGAGAAGATGCCAGAGGCATATTGAGGACTCCTGAAGGTTACAAACTTCAGGAAATGCCAAGATTCACGGGCATAGTAACGGTACCACCCCCTGTGGTGCACACTGTCCCGGAAGGATAGATTCCACAGATACCTTCTGGAAGAAAGGAAACTATGTTCGACAGGATGGACAAGTTCCAGGAACAGTTCCTAGAAATGCAAAAGGAACTGCAAGCCATTCGCGGTCAGGATTTATTTGGGAAGGAAGCCGCAGACCTTTGTCTAGTCCCCAATGTGAAAGTTCCGCACAAGTTCCAAGTGCCCGACTTTGAAAAATACAAGGGTAACTCTTGCTCTCAAAGACACCTGGTGATGTATGCTCGTCGAATGTCGGCTCAGACAGAGAATCAGGACCTACTGATTCATTACTTTCAAGATAGTTTAACCGGTGCCGCATTAAAATGGTACATGGGTTTAAACCGCGCTACGATCAGCACATTCAGAGATCTTGGCACTGCCTTTGTCCAACAATACAAATACAATTTGGACATGGCACCGGACAGAGATCAACTCAGATCAATGTCACAAAAGGACAAGGAAACCTTTAAGGAGTACGCTCAGAGATGGCGTGAAATTGCTGCTCAAATTTGTCCACCTCTTGAGGAAAAAGAGATGACAAAAATCTTCTTAAAGACCTTAAGCTCATTTTACTATGACAGAATGGTTGCCAGTGCGCCCAGTGATTTCACCGAAATGGTCGGTATGGGGGTAAGTCTCGAGGAAGCTGTTCGAGAAGGACGTCTAGTAAAAGACGCTGGATCGTCAAGTAGTACAAAACGATACAGTAGTACTTTCCCTAAGAAAAAAGAGCAAGATATTGGGAATATCTCTCTCGGAAAGCAAAGGCGACGTTATCAACCAATAGCGGTTGTGACTCCTGCTATCAATCCTGTGCCTACTTCTACGTATCAACCTCAGGTTGCGCAGAGCCAACCTAATCAGCAAAGGACTCAACAGCCTCTTCAGCAGGCTCGTCCCCCATACAATAAAAATCGTATAACGCGGACACCAGGATTTGATCCTATACCGGTATCGTACGCAGAATTATTTCCGTTACTACTGGCCAAGGGGCACATCCAGACTAAATCCCCTCTTGCAGTACCGAAAAATCTGCCTTTTTGGTTTAAGGTGGACCATACATGCCCTTATCATCAAGGAGGATCAGGGCATAACATAGAGAATTGTCTCAATTTCAAATCCGACGTGCAAAAATTTGTTAGGAGCGGGGTTTTATCTTTCATAGATACGAATCCGAATGTTCTCACGAACCCGCTGCCTCAACATCAGAAAGCTGCAGTCAACCTGATAGAGAGAGAGTCTAACAATGTATATCAAATTCACGATGTACTCTTGTTAAGGACCAATCTGGTCAAGATGCATTGTAGACAGAGTATATATGGCCATGTGCCACCTCATAACTATCACCAGTGTGATATCTGCTCTAAAAGCGATCGAGGATGTTCTGTCGTGAAATCAGCTCTACAGGAATAGATGGATCTCGGATGGATCCAAGAGCACCGAGTTCGTGGAGTTAACATGGTTTACACGAATTCTAGCATCATTCAGAACCACGACATCTGTGTGATGAATGGCAACTTGGTGGCAATGCACTCAAGGCAAAGCCAGTATCATAATCTGCCACGGCACGATTACAGTTCCTATCTGACTTGCTCGGTAAACAAACAGGGATGTTCTTTTGTACAAGAAGCCCTCTAGCGTCAGATGGATCTTGGATGGATCTAGGACTACCATGATAGGAATCCCTATCAAATCAACATGGTTCAGATCTTTGATATTCGCTTAATGAATACCAACTTGGTAGAGTTACATACTGAGCAGATCCGCCTCGGATTCATGGTGTCACATGATTACCAGAGCTGTGAAGCGGGTTGTGAAAACAATCAAGGTTGTGCCCTTGTTCAGGAGGCACTTCAGCACTTGTTAAATCACTGGTGGATGCAAATCTATATGGATAAAGATACTCAGCAAATTAGTATCAATAACAAGAACCCTACTCGGCGTCAAAGTCAGGATGTCCGATCTGTGGAAGCTAACCTCGTGAGGTTACATTGTATTCAAAGCGGGCGTGGCCAGGTGCCACCACACAACTATGAACGTTGTAAAGTCTGTTCGGAAAGTAACCAAGGATGTTACCTTGTGCGAGCAGCTCTTCAGGGACAGGTGAATCGTAGAGAGATTCGCCCATATCAGGGTTTCAGACCTATCAACTGGGCGCCGGACTACCTCGCTGATCAGATTAAAGATGTTGTCGTAATCTCTGATCATCAGAGCGCCAATGATGTTTGTGCCATCATCCCTCTACTTAACGAATCGAGAGTTCCCAATGAGCAACGTATTGAAATTACTTACGATGGTCAGAAAGATCAGAAGGCTCCCATAGTCATCTATCTACCAGGACCACTACCGTATGAATCAACTAAGGTAATCCCTTACAAATACGGTGCGGCGATAATTGAAAATGGAAAGGAAACTCCATTACCCTCCGTTGTAAATATCACCGACATCAGTCGTGTAACACGGAGCGGTAGAATCTTCAACAGAGGAGTTGGAGAACTTAACAAAGAAAAGGAACCTCAGACAGAAGTTCCCAATTCACCAGTCGGTCAGTCCAGTGATCCCGACCTTTCAAAAAATGATGATGAGATGCTAAAGCTCATCGAAAGGAGTGAATACAACATTGTTGATCAGCTATTACAAACTCCTTCAAAGATCTCTGTGCTATCACTGTTACTCAGTTCAGAAGCACACAGGGAGGCTCTACAGAAAGTCTTGGAGCAAGCCTTTGTGGAACAGGATGTAACCATCAGGAAGCTCGATAACATTGTCTCTAACATCACTTCCTGCAATAATTTGGGATTTAATGATGAGGAATTACTTGAAGAAGGTCGTCGTCATAACATGGTGCTCAACATTACAGTCAATTGCCAGAACGATGCTTTAGCCAGCGTACTGGTAGACACAGGGTCAACCCTGAATGTTATGCCGAAGTCCACTCTGATGCAATTATCATTCAAAGGCCCTCTGATGAGAACCAACGAGGTTGTCGTCAAAGCATTCGACGGATCCAGAAAGGCAATTATTGGCGAAGTCGACCTTCCCATAACCATCGGTCCTCACACTTTCCAAGTCACTTTCCAGATCATGGATATCTGGGCAACGTATAGTTGTTTATTAGGAAGACCTTGGATACATCAGGCTGGGGCGGTCACCTCGACACTCCACCAAAAGTTAAAGTTCGTCCAGAACGGCCAACTCGTCACGGTCTATGGAGAACAAGCCTTGCTCGTGAGTAGCTTATCATCATCTACTTGTTTAGAACCCGAGGAGGTTATTGGAACTCAGTTCCAAGCGCTTTCGGTGAGCAAGGACAATCAATCCGAAGAGGGAACTTCCATTTTCTCATACAAATACGCTATCAAAGCGGTCGAGAGTACCAATACAACAGGATGGGCACAACTCGTCATTCCTACTGACAATAAAACAAAGAAGGGTCTTGGTTTTTCTGCAACCTGTACCCAGACAGCTACTACTAGCGATGAAAGTCTTCATCCCATTCGGAACTTCTTTCACAGTGGAGGTTTCCTTCAACCAGTGACCCAAGAAGTGCATACCATCAATAAAGATGATCCCTCTGATATGGAGGAAGAATGGGAGTCCTATCTCAACTTAGACGGTTATATGTCTCAGGACGAAACGCAGACTCTATTTTGCTTTCCCGCACAGAGTCTGAGATTTATACCAAGGTCAGATGTCAGAATGGTATATGGAGATTGCGATCCGGAAGGATGTCGTGCTCCACCAAACTCATTAGAGGAAGACACTCCGATGAAAGACAACTTTGACCACGACTATCATGGCCCGATGGATGGCCTGCCAATGTGGCAGCCATATCCAGGAGACTTGGGGCAAGGGAATCTGCCGAACAATGAAAATCAGCTGAGCATCATTGAAAAGAATACTTGTGTCCCCACCATGTCATGGGATCAACACCCAAGGTATCCTGAAAATACCCCGCACGATGATGAATTCGCAACGTTCGCAGGATTAGAGTTCATCAACTATGCTTTTCCTGAGGTCAGCGTCATCGAGAGAGATGACTCCTCCAGTTCCAAAGAAGTATGGGACACCTTGGGACAACCGAGTGGTAAGTTCGACTACTTCCTCAAGTACACCGCTCCCGAAAGCTCTCGTATCAGGCTCGAAGACGTCCAGCCAACTGGATGGGGAGATCTACTTGAAAGCATAAATGCTATGCAAAATGCGACAGAGGAATCCTCCTACGACAACTCTGCCTGGGAGACAGATTCCAATGATCCTGCTCTGCCAGAAATCAGCATCATTTCTGAATACAAATCAAGGAAGGTGCCAGAATTTGTGATTCACCGAGGAGTTCGCTGCCAATGGGTTGCTGTCGATGTTCTGAAGATTGTTCACAAGTCAAAGTAATTGTCATCTTTAACCTTTCACCCTGCCTAGGTGAAACAGGTGTTTTGATAGGGCTCGCTTTCTGTAAATTTCCCTCTTCGCTTTGTCCAAAGTGACAGAGTTTTGTTTTATAGGGCTGTAGTTTCAAGAATCGACTTGTTCATTAATAAAATAACGTCGGTCTGTAATTTCTGCAGTTATTGCTGTTTTCTCTTTTTGCTTTTCTCAGAAAATGGTAATCCTAAAAAACATCTCAAATAATAAAAACAAGCAGTAAAAGAAATACACTGCACACACTTGCATTTTCTCTATCTCTTCTAAAAATAATCATCACGTCATGCAGATTGCTTGTTTTAAACCCCGTTGAAGCATACGATCCGATGCCTTCTCCCAACTTTGAGTTCCCGGTATTTGGGGGCTGAAGAAGAAGTTGACGAAGAAATTCCAAAAGAGATATCCCGATTACTCAGACAGGAGGAAAGGTCCATTGAGCCTCACAAAGAGCCGTTGGAAACGGTCAACTTGGGTTCAGAAAAAGAGAGAAAAGAAATCAGGATTGGGGCACTGCTCAGTCCAACTGCTGTAGCGAGCGATTTTGGACGTGGTTCTTAAGCGCTGGTCACTCTCTGCGGTTTGAGCTTAAACTACAGGTCGATTCATTTTTTATCCTATTTTGAGCTGAATAAGGAAGGGAAATAGATGTCTCCAATTAACCCTGCTTGCATACTGAGTTTAAACAACGGTCTGTTAAGTTACGAATGCTATCAATGTGGGGGGGCCTTTGTACTGGTTATTTGTATTTTCGCCAGTACTGTTTTCTTTCTTTCTAGGACTTTCTAGCGGGGAACAAGGATTAGGATGTTAGGACTGGTGCTTTTGAATTACTGCTTTTGATTGATGGAGATATGGGATTTGGGTTTTTTGTTGATTGTGCTCGCTAAGATCTTTTCTTTCGATCTTATGCCTACGTATTCCCATTTACCGAAACAGGGAAATCAGAGCGTTCGTAGTTCCTCCTATTCTATGGGAGGAAATGGGTGTTTTGGTGTCTTGTTCAAAGCCCAAGACGTGAAGCAAAAAGTGGTTTGTATCTTGTTCAAAGCCCAAGATGTGAAGCTGAAAAGTCTATTTGTGTCTTGTTCAAAGCCCAAGACGTGAAGCTGAAAAGTCTATTTGTGTCTTGTTCAAAGCCCAAGACGTGAAGCTGAAAGACCTCGACTTTAGAGAGAATTTGTCATCTCTAAAGAGGGGGAAGGAGAATTACTTTAACTGGGATACGCGGATCCGAGCAATGCCATAATTTCCGAAGAAAAGGTTTTAACCTGAAGGAGAAGACTTTAACTCAGTGTAGAGCAATGCCATCTTTCCTTAGGAATTTCTCATGCTAAAAGAGGGACAGTGGCATGGATATAGATGATCTAGAGGCTTGCCGCTTACAACGATTAGATGAAAGGAAAGGAGTTGTTGATGTTTGTGTACTGTGAACGAGGCACGACTTTGATGCTAAATGGTTGATTGGATCAACCAGTGGTTTTCTTATACAAAAGCCTAAGAGGAGACTAATTTCCGCTAGGAAAATCATTATACAAAGCCTAAGAGGAGGCTATTTTGTGTCTCGTACAAAGCTCGAGAGAGAGGCTAAAAGTTTTTGACCCGACGATAGAGTCTTTGTGTCTCGTACGAAGCCCGAGATAGAGGCTATTGTTTGTTTGACTCTACGAGGGAGTCTTTGATACTCAACAAGAGAGTGTTTTTGTATCTCGTACGAAGCCCGAGATGGAGGCTAAAGGTTTGTTTCAGATGAGTGACAGATCCAATATACTGATTTTAAAAGAGAAAATCAGTTCTTATATGAGCAACACTGTACTCAGGGATTTAATTTGAGGATCATGGATATTTCCTTCTCTTTGAGGAAACGGGAAATCCAAAGGGTATTGAGATTGTCCGAGTCTGCGGGTTTCCTTCCTATTTAACGAAGGGGTCACTTGAGAATGTCTTTGAGACTCAAGGAAGTTAGACTGTCCAAGTCTAGAGTTTTTTTCTTTTGTACTATGCTCTGAGAAACAGTAGTAGACTCTATGAAAGGACTGTTCTATGAGGATGACTAGGTTCTGTTCCTATACCTCTAGGAGGTCATCGGGACAATTTGTACGAAGCCCAAGAGGAGGCTGGAAACTTTTAAGAAGCCGACGGGTCCTTGTACGAAGCCCAAGAGGAGGCTATAATTCCCGAAGGAAGAGGTCATTATACGAAGCCTAAGAGGAGGCTGTGAATACTTCTAAGAAGCCGTAGTGTCCTTGAATAATGCCCAAGAGGAGGCCGATGCTTTTAAGAAGCCCGTGGGTCTATCATCTCCTTTCCATTAGGAGAGATAACTCTTTTAAAGATAAAAACCACTGGTAAACGTGCGAGGTTTACTATCCAGCGACTTTTAGCTTTTAAAGAGGGTTCCTTAGTTAAGGTCCAAGGTTATGACCGTAGGGGGTACCCAAACCCCGAGACATTCAAGGCAAGCTATCCACAAGGAATAGATCAAGTCAGGAAAGTTCGAGAATTTGGAAGAAACTCAAAGATGCCATTCACGGAGAATACATTCATCTTGGGGAGTAGAGCTTCTTGACGATTCCTAAGGAGGACAGCCGAAGAGAAGACTGTATCTGGTGCTCCTATTGGGGATCTAGGCGTCTATTTCTACGAATAAATGAAACGGCGTCACCTAGTTCTAGACGTAGTTGTCGGGGAAACTCGAAATATTTATACTATTATTACACAATAGATATGAGTTTATGAAAGAAGACTTACAGCGAAACAGCCCCACAATACAGTTATATATATATGAGTTTGTGAAAGGAGACTTACAGTGAGCAGCCCCACAATACAGTTTATAATATGAAAGCAGTAAACGAAAGCGATAACCACTTACTCGGTTGTAGTGCTTCCATGCTGTTTGGTTAGTTGTTCAACAAAGAAAGATTGAAAACAATAGTATATTCAAAATCAAAGGAGAAAGTGCTTTGAAAAAGAAAGATTTGGGGCTTACAGCTCAAGGAGAGGCCCAGGGTTTTATCAGTGAGCACACTGTTTGACTTTGTACAGCGGGACTTATACAAGTGACTGGGGCCCAAAAAGGTTTTCTGTACAAAGGGATGGGTCTTACACTCTCTCAAGAGGCCCAAAAAGTTTTAAAGAAGAAGAGTGGGGCTTATAACACGAGGGTAGGCCCAGATGATTTTTCGTTTAAAAATGGCGATCGCGCCGAGGTTTTCTTTTAACGCGAAGGGACTTATACAATAAGTGAGGCCCAAAATGATTTTGGTTAAAAGGGGGATTGGGTCTTACACTCTAATAGAGGCCCAAAGTGTTTTGAATGGGTCTTATAGATCAAGAAGAGACCCAGATGATTTTTATTTTTAAACGGGCGAAGATCGCGCCGTTTACTTGTACAGAGGGACTTATACAATGAGTGAGGCCCAAAAAGTTTTTTGTACAAGGGGGGATGGGTCTTACACTCTCTCAAGAGGCCCAAAAGTTTTGAAAATGATTTATGAGGGTTGAATTAATCCAAAACCCTAATTTTTTTTCAAAATGTATTTAATTGAATAAAAATTCAATTAAAATGATCAAAAATTGTTTAACACATGGAAAACAAATTGTGATCTTGGATTAATGCTTCAAAAATTAAGTATTGACCTACAAAATAATTAGAAAGCATTAAAAGTTGCAAAATCAATGTAGAAAAAATATTTAAAATGTCAAAAACAATTAAAATATTAATTATTTACAAAAATATCAATTATATGAAATAAATAATATTTTTGGGATTTTTTGTGAAAATAAAATATTTTAACATTTTTGTGAATTATTAAAAAAAGAATCAACTCAAAATCATTAAAACTCAGAGAGAAATTAATTTTTGAATCAATTAAACAAAATCACAAAATTCAAATATTTGAATTTCTAAAAATGGCGCCAAGAACAAGCTGAAGAACACGCGCGTGTTCTTGGTTTCTCAGATTTTCATTTTCTATCCAATCTCCATGAATACGTAATCATATCATGCAATCCACATATCATTATGCTCGCCTCAACCTCACGATCATGTCTATGTACTTTAATTTCATTTAAATTAAACATACAACAAGAAATCACGAAGAGACCTCAAGAACCCTAATTTCTTCATGAAGGCTAGGATTTTTGATACACGATTCAAACAATGCAATTAATTGAGGGAAAACATTCCATGCATGATTATGAACATATGGCCAAATTATTGTGCGAGGAAATATGCATAGATTGAGAGATGACCAAGTATGTGCTTACCTCCAAGTCGTGACAGCAAGTTCAAAGTGATTTTTGATTTGGAGGTGTTACAGATGAGTGGTGATGATCTGAACAGCTTCCCTACACCCTATGGATTGTGTTTGGATGGTTGGACTTGATTGAAATTGGCTGGATCATTTTGTGGTACCTCAGCTGCACTTTGGTTAAAACCTTGAGCAACCAGCTGGTGATTTTGTGAAATTGATGTTTCATAAGTAATCTAAGTGTTTGGATCACTTCAATATGATGTATGTGAGGTGTGTGAGTGATTGGTTTGATTGGAGAAGCTCTCAAACTCAAAACCCGATAGCTACCTTGCTAAGAAAGGCATTTTTGCCAAGAGAAAGAGATTTTGAAGAAAGCATTTGTTAGATGGCTTTGGTGTACTTAAACTGACCACAATTGAGCTCTATTTATAGTAGAGCAAGTTTGTTTTGCAAGGAATAGTGCATGGCAGCTGGTAAGTAGGTTTGGCCAATGTTGGCAAATGAAAATCCAAGTCTCCTCTAGCCATTGACTAGAGGTTAGGGCACAGAGCTTTGGTCCCCTTGGTCTTGGATAAGTCTTGACTGATTTCAGATGATAATGGCTCAGTCCATGCCACCTTGATGGTTTCATTGAATGCCTTATTCCAAATTTGAAGTCTTGTCCCTATTTTGGCCATTCTAGGTTCAACATGCTATTTCTTGTTCCATGGACTTTGGAGGCTTGGCTCAGTGATTGTCCCGTTTAGATTCAATCCTCTGAGGTGTCCAAGTGGATAGGAGCAATTGAATTTGGCTGATTTTGGCAAATCGACCAAAGTTGCAAATTCTGCCTTGCCTTGACAGATTTCAGCAAGGCAACTTGGCAATGTTGTATCTCATGGTGTAGGTTGAATTTGGCAATGTTCTTGGCCATTTTGGAAAGCTCTTACATGATACAACAACTATTTGAACAAGTTTGGTTTTGATCTCTTTTGATTCCAAGTGAAAAATCCCCCTACATTTGGCAAAAAGTGAGGCAGAATCTGACTTAGTGAAAATTTCACTAAGTGTTGGAAAAAGTGACATTTTCACTTTTCAGCCACTTTGATCACTCCATAACTCAAAATCCTTAATGAATTGGAATGAATTGTAGTTGAAGTTTGTGTAGGTGATAATGAGGGCTACAAATCCATCTTTGGATGAGAAAAAGTGGCCTTGTGGTTTAGGAGTTATGGTCCTCCAAAGTTGGTACCTTTGCCACTTTATTTTTAACTTAGAAAAATTTCTAAGTTTTATGGTTACCCCTTTTACAAGTTATCTCACTTTTCTTGATTTTTCTTGATGAATGATGATTCAAATCATACATTAACATCATTTTAGGGTTAAAAATCCATTTTGGTGAAAAATCTCAAAAAGTCAAAGTTGACTTTTGTGCACAGTTGACTTTTTATCAGATGAATTCCAAACTGTGCAATTCTTCAGGAAATCATGTCCTTGACCTAAATCAAACTTGATGGACATGTTCCATGGGTGTCATAGGGTATATACAATCATGTATTAGGGTTTAGGAGCATGTCCTGGTCAAAAGTCAAAGTTACAGTTGACTTTTCTCTTAAAACCCTAATTGTGGTGTAGATGAAATTGAGACTTGTTGCTCAAACTTCTTGGATCAATCCATTGTTCCAAATGGATCAATATGGTATATTAGAGACCCTCAAATCATGTCTTGAGGTCTTGGCTCATGGTTTGTCCCAAAAGTCAACTTAGGGGTGAATTAGGTCAAGAAACCCTAATTCCTGATTTTTGATGAATGCATCCCCTGAGGCAAAATTGACTTGATGCATGGGTTCATGAGGTTCCATGAAGTATATTAGGTCATGTTTTGGATCATTGCCTTGTGCCCAGATGAAAATGTTCCATCTGGAGGCCCTGGTTGACCAAAACCCTAATTTGGTGACACTGGCGATCTTGAGGCTTGATCCACCTAGAAGGGAGCATCCTTGTGCTTAATCCTTGAAGTGGGAATCCTTTTTATCCTTTGTAGTTACTTGGGAGGTTAGAAAAGTTGAAGATCATGTCATTTCTTGATTGATCCTTTGTCTGAGAACTATGAGAGGGCTTGAAACCCTAATTTTGATTGCATTGGATGCTCACCCATCTTTGGGGAGACTGATGAAGCATGATGGTTCATCCATATTGTGATGATGATTTTCACAATGATGGGAAATCTAAGTGGTCAAAATTTGGGGTATTACAGATGCCCCTATTTAATCTTCTTGGACCCGAAGGTGTGAATGACGAAGGGATTCGGGCATTCGGGGTGCAAGAGGATTAAATATCGGAATACCCAAAATTTTGATGGTGGTTATGAATGGTAGCTTACGCATTCATCTTCTTTAGCTAAGCAATGATGCTTAGAAAAGGTGAACTTCCCCTCGATCCTGGTCTCCTACCAAGAACTGGTCTCAGTCTCTTTTGAAATAAACTTCCCCTCGATCCTGGTTTCCTACCAAGGAACTGGTCTCAGTTGTGGAAACAAACTTCCCCTCGATCCTGGTTTCCTACCAAGGAACTGGTCTTAGTTTATGATTTAAACTTCCCCTCAATCCTGGTTTCCTACCAAGGAACTGGTCTTAGTTTCTGATTTAAACTTCCCCTCGATCCTGGTTTCCTACCAAGGAACTGGTCTTAGTTTCTTTTGTCAATAAACTTTACTGACAAGGGACACTATTCGTAGCGGCTTTCCTTCAAACTTCTCGCCGAATTTTCCTGGGGAGATGCCATTTGAGTGGAAAAAGTTTTGATGTCAGACTTGCTGGGGAACCCATTCGTCTGAGTTATAGAGGTACACAAACTTCTCTATTTTGGAGACGCCATTTGTCGATTCTACTGGGGAAAGCGAGTCTCTTGAGAGACTGTTTTCGTTTGGGGTTACATCATACTTTTCTCGGGATCTTCCCGGAGAAATGCCATATGATGGGATCTAATTTTGAGGTGCCAATGACCTTCTCATCAGTGGCTTTTCGGAGCAAAACTGGCGTGCTGCCGAATCTCTGATCACGAGGCTTTCTCTGTGGATTTTCCCTAATCCAGGAAAGCAAGGATATCATCTTCAATGGCGAAGAGTGATGCTTATTGAAAGTTTTCTCTGGCTTTTCAGAGGTTCAAGTTATCAAAGTGGTCAAGGACCAACTTCTTTCCAGAATTAACTGGAAGCGAGGTTGTTCAGACACAGTATTTCCTGACGAGGCAAGAACTGACAACTCGATTGAGAGGACTTCTACCACTAGGGGACAGGACCGACTAGAGTGATAGTGATGCAATATGAAATGTGAATGCAAATAAAAAATGCATGATGTATGTATGTATGTGCTGACAAAACAGACGCAACATACAGACTAAGAGATGAACACAATTGGATATTCGGCCATCGCGGGGCGAAGAAGTACCGTTGATTCAAAATAGCAATTCCACCTTGCTTAGGAGAGATAGTCTCGTTGGGAGCTATGTTGATCGGGCTTAGGAGATGAGAACTCGGCCGAAGATGTCAGACGAAACAAGGTCTCTGACACAGTTGATCCCTTCATTCAGGCGAACTGGTTTAGAAAGAGTACTTTGATTCTGCACTTTGAAGTTTGCTTACTTCGGGAGAAGCGATCGATGTTCTTCTGATGTTCAACAGTCAAAAGAAATGCCATCTTTAATTTAAAAGCAGAAAAAGTTTAACAAGTAAATTTGTTTTATTTCAAGAATCGCTGATTAAGTTTAAACAATGTCATTCTGTAAAGCTAAAACAAGTAAAGAATTACAAACAAAAGCACAAGGGCTCAAATTTTATTGATAAGATGGAGATCAGCCAAACGCGTGATTCCAGAGAGTAGATACAAAGTTAGAAAATGGTAATTTACAGGGAAAAGGGCTACGTTGAAACATAATGACCACTATCCTTCTACCAACATTGAGTTCGGGACAACCTGAGCTTCCGTCGAAGATGACCTTTGACTGGAGATTTCCTCTGATAGATGATGCTGTAACTGCTGCTGAGGGACTTGCCTCTGTTGAACATAGTTACTTGCCATTATCCCTAATTTTTACCTGGATTGTACTATGAGAGTTCCAATCCATTGGGATGATTTTTTTTCATGTCTCTAACTTTTGCCTGGACCGCCCTTTCGGGTTTTCAATCCACCAAGACGTTTTTTTTTTAGGCGAAGTATTTCTTGACTACATTAACATTCGTGGGGTAGGCAAAATCCTCTCCGTCCATGGTGGAAAGTCTCAAGGCGCCGCCTGAGAAAGCTTTCGTGACCACATAGGGGCCATCATAATTTGGGGTCCATTTGCCCCGAGAGTCAGTGAGAAATGATTGTATCTTCTTGAGCACGAGGTCTCCTTTTCTGAAAATACGAGGTCAGACCTTTTTGTCGAACGCCCTTTTCATTCTCTGTTGATATAACTGACCGTGGCATAGTGTCGTGATTCTCTTTTCTTCGATCAGGTTCAGTTCGTCGTGTCGACTTTGACACCATTCAGCTTCGGTGAGCTGAGCTTCCATCAATACCTGGATTGATGGGATCTCTACTTCTATGGGGAGCACTGCTTCCATGCCATATACTAGAGAGAAAGGGGTTGCCCCTGTTGAAGTGCGGATAGATGTTCGATAACCATGAAGAGCAAAGGGTAGCATTTTGTGCCAATCTTTATAGGTTACAACCATCTTTTGAACGATCTTCTTGATGTTCTTGTTAGCCGTTTCTACCGCTCCGTTCATCTTGGGTCGGTAGGGAGATGAGTTATGGTGTTCGATCTTGAACTCTGCACACAACTCTTTCATCATCTTATTGTTCAAGTTAGATCCATTATCAGTAATGATCTCACTTGGAACACCATAACGGTAGATGATATTGTTTTTGATAAATTGGACCACCACTTGTCGGGTAACATTAGCGTACGACGCTGCTTCGACCCACTTGGTGAAATAATCAATGGCTACAAGGATGAACCGATGTCCGTTTGAAGCCTTGGGCTCAATCATACCAATCATATCGATTCCCCATATGGAAAAAGGCCACGGGGAAGAAAGAACTTTGAGATGTGATGGCGGTACATGAATTTTGTGGAGTATATCTGACACTTGTGACACCTCCTCATGTACTTGTAGCAGTCGTATTCCATGGTCAACCAATAATACCCAGCCCTGAGAATCTTTCTCGCCATTGTGTGTCCGTTGGCATGAGTGCCAAAGGATCCTTCATGAATTTCTTTCATGAGCATGTCTGCTTCTGGTCTGTCGACACATCGGAGCAAGACCATGTCAAAATTTCTCTTATAAAGAGTGTCACCGCTCAGGAAGAAGTTTCCAGCCAATCTTCTGAGGGTTTTCCTGTCTTTTCTGAGTGCCCCAGATGGGTACTCCTGTTTCTGAAGGAAGCATTTGATATCGTGATACCAAGGTCTGTCGTCTATGACTGCTTCAATCGCGAAGATGTAAGCGGGCCGTTCAAGGCGCATAACGTCAATCTTAGGTATGTCATTCCATCGACCTACACTAATCATGGAAGAGATAGTGGCTAATGCATCAGCCATGTGATTCTCATCACGAGGGATGTGATGAAAGTCGACTCTGTTGAAGAAGGGTAACAACCTTCTTGCATAGTCTTTGTAAGGAATCAATCCTGATTGGTATGTGTTCCAATCTCCTTTTATTTGGTTAATAACCAAGGCTGAGTCGTCGTATATGTCCAAATTTTTTATCCTTAAATCAATCGCTTCCTCGAGACCCATGATACATGCTTCGTATTCGGCCTCGTTGTTCATACATTTGAACGTAAGTCTGGCAGTTAAAGGAATGTGGGAACCCTGAGGGGTAACTATGATTGCCCCAATTCCGTTTCCATAATGATTAACTGCTCCGTCAAAGATAAGTCCCCACTGGGAACCTGGTTTTGGCCCTTCACTGGGTAGCGGTTCATCGCAATCTTTCATCTTTAGATACATGACATCTTCGTCTGGGAAGTCAAACCCGATTGATTCTTGATCGTCAATCGGTTGATGAGCCAAATGATCGGCTAAAATACTTCCTTTAACGGCTTTCTGAGCATGGTACTCTATGTCATATTCTGATAGTAACATCTGCCAACGGGCAATCCTTCCCGTGAGAGCAGGTTTTTCGAAAACGTACTTGATTGGATCCATTTCGGAGACCAACCAAGTAGTATGACGAATCATGTACTGGCGAAGACGTTTGGCTGCCCAAGCCAAAGCGCAACAAGTTTTCTCAAGCATTGTGTACCGAGTCTCGCAGTCGGTGAATTTCTTGCTTAGGTAGTAAATGGTAGACTCTTTCCGTTTAGTTTCGTCTTGTTGGCCAAGTACACATCCCATTGAGTCCTCTAGGACTGTGAGGTAAATGATCAGTGGTCTCCCTTCCACTGGAGGTGATAGAATCGGAGGATTCAACAGATATTCCTTGATACTGTCGAAGGCAGTTTGGCAATCTTCTAACCAAACGCAATCCTGGTTCTTTTTGAGTAATTTGAAAATCGGCGCGCATGTCGCGGTCATAAGGAATATGAATCTGGAGATGTAGTTCAAACGTCCCAAGAATCCTCTGACTTGTTTTTCAGTTTTCGGAGAAGGCATTTCTTGAATGGCCTTGACCTTGTCAGGATCAACTTCAATTCCTTTCTGGCTGACGATGAACCCTAGTAGTTTCCCTGAACGGACACCGAAGGTGCACTTGTTAGGATTCAAGCGGAGCTTGAATTTTCTTAGACGTTCGAACAATTTTGACAGATGTTCAATGTGCTCATCCTCTGTTCTTGATTTTGCAATCAAATCATCGACATATACCTCGATTTCTTTGTGTATCATGTCATGAAACAGAGTAGTCATGGCCCTTTGATAGGTTGCCCCGACGTTCTTCAAACCGAACGACATTACCTTGTAACAAAAGGTACCCCATGGGGTAATGAACGAAGTTTTCTCCATGTCTTTTGGCGCCATTTTGATCTGGTTATAGCCCGAGAATCCATCCATGAAGGAGAATACTTTGAATTTTGCTGTGCTGTCAACCAACATGTCAATGTGTGGTAAAGGAAAGTCGTCCTTTGGACTTGCCTTGTTCAGATCTCTGTAATCGACACACATTCTAACCTTTCCACCCTTTTTGGGAACGGGTACGATGTTGGCTAACCATTGAGGATATTCAGATGTGGCAAGGAAACCCGCGTCAATCTGTTTCTGTACCTCCTCTTTGATTTTGATGGCCATGTCCGGGTGAGTGCGTCTCAACCTTTGCTTTACTGGCGAATATTCCGATCTTAACGGTAAATGATGTTCCACGATGCTAGTATCCAACCCTGGCATATCCTGATAGGACCAAGCGAATACATCGGGGAATTCTTTGAGAAGCTTTATCAAACTTTCTTTGACAGCTGGACTGAGCAGTGCTCCGATCCTGATTTCTTTTCTCTCTTTTTCTGAACCCAAGTTTACCGTTTCCAACGGCTCTTTGTGAGGTTCAATGGACCTTTCCTCTTGTCTGAGTAGTCGGGAGATCTCTTCTGGAATTTCGTCGTCATTTTCTTCTTCAGCCTCGAATACCGGGAACCCAAAGTTGGGAGAAGGCATCGGATCGTATGTTTCAACGGGGTATAAAACAAGCAATCTGCATGACGTGATGATTCGTGTTTAGAAGAGATAGAGAAAATGTAAGTGTGTGCAGTGTATTTATTTTACTGTTTGTTTTTATTTTTGAATTGTTTTTAGGATTACCATTTTCTGAAAAAGCAAAAAGAGAAAACAGAAATTAATGCGTAAATTACAGAATGACGTTATTTTATTAATGAACAAGTCGATTCTTGAAACTACAGCCCTATAAAACAAAACTCACTCGCTCTGGGCAAAGCGAAGAGGGAAATTTACAAAAAGCGAGCCCTATCAAAACATCCGTTTCACCTGGGCAGGGTGAAAGGTTAAAGATGGCAATTACTTTGACTGATGAACGACCTTCGGAACCTCGACGGCAACCCATTGGCGGCGAACACCTCGGTGAATCACAAAGTCTGGCACCTTCCTTGATTTGTCTTCAGAAATGACGTTGATTTCTGGTGGAGCAGGATCATTGGAATCTGTCTCCCAAGCAGAATTGTCGTAGGAGGATTCCTTTGTTGCACTTTGCATAGCATTGGTGCTCTCAGCTGTATCTCCCCATCCAGTTGGCTGGATATCTTCGAGCCTGATACGAGAGCTTTCAGGAGCAGTGTACTTGACCATAAAGTCGTATTTTCCACTTGGTTGTCCCAAAGTGTCCCAAACTTCTTTGGAACTGGAGAAGTCGTCCCTCTCGATGACGTTGACCTCAGGAAAAGCATAGTTGATGAATTCTAGTCCTGCAAACGTTGCGAATTCATCTTCATGTTGAGTAGTTTCCGAATGACCTGAGTGTTGATCCCATGACATGGCGGGGACACAGGTATTCTGTTCAATGACGCTCAGCTGAGTTTCATTACTCGGCTGACTTTCTTGCCCCAAGTTTCCTGGGTAAGGCTGCCACATTGGTAGACCATCCATCGGGCCATAGTAATTGTGATCAAAGTTTTCTTTCATCAGAGTGTCTTCCTCTAATGAATTTGGCGGAGCACGGCATCCTTCCGGATCACAATCTCCGTAGATCATTTCGACATCTGATCTTGGTATAAATCTCGGACTTTCTGTAGGAAAGAAAAATGGCATAGGCACCTCTTCCTGAGACATATAGCCGTCCTTGTTAAGGTAGGACTTCCATTCTTCATCTGTGTCAGAGGGATCTTCCTCATTGATAGCATGAACTGTCTGAGACACTGGGTGAAGAAAACCTCCACTGTGGAAGAAGTTTTGAAGGGGATGAAGACTTTCATCGTTGGCAGCTGTCCGGGTACAGGTTGCAGAAAAACCAAGACCCTTCTTTGTTTTATTATCAATAGGAATGACAAGCTGTCCCCATCCGGTTGTATCGGTACTCTCGACCGCTTTGATAGCATCTTTGTATGAAGAAATTGAAGTTCCTTCTTCGGATTGATCGTTCTTGCTCACCGATAGTGCTTGGAAATGAGTTCTAATAACCTCCTCGGGTTCTACACAAGTAGATGATGATAGGTTACTCACAAGCAAGGCTTGTTCCCCACAAACCGTGACAAGTTGATCGTTCTTGACGAACTTTAGCTTTTGGTGGAGGGTTGAAGTAACCGCTCCAGCCTGATGTATCCAAGGTTTTCCTAATAAACATTTGTATGTTGCCCGGATGTCCATGACCTGGAAAGTGATTTGGAAAGTGTGAGGACCAATAGTTATGGGAAGATCAACTTCGCCGATAACTATTTTTCTGGATCCGTCGAATGCTTTGACGACGACCTCGCTGACTCTCATCGGAGGGCCCTTAAATGATAATTGCGTTAAAGTGGACTTCGGCATAACATTCAGGGATGACCCTGTGTCTACCAGTACATTGGCTAAAGCATCGCCCTGGCAGTTAACTGTAATGTTGAGCGCCATGTTATGACGACGACCCTCTTCAGGTAATTCCTCATCACTAAATCCCAAATTATTGCAGGAAGTGATGTTAGAGACAATGCTATCGAATTATCTGATTGTTACATCCTGTTCCACAAAGGCTTGCTCCAAGACTTTCTGTAGAGCCTCTCTGTGTGCTTCTGAACTGAGTAACAGTGATAATACTGAGATCTTTGAAGGAGTCTGTAACAGTTGATCAACAATGTTATATTCACTCCTTTGGATGAGCTTTAGCATCTCATCTTTGTCTTTTGAAAAGTCGGGATTACCAGATTGACTGACTGGTGGATCAGGAATTTCCGCCGGAAGTTCCTTTTCTTTGTTGGATTCTCTAACCCCTCGGTTGAAGATTCGACTGCTCCGTGTTACACGACTGATGTCTGCAATATTCACGACGGAGGGTAATGGAATTTCCTTTCCATTCTCGATTATTGTTGCACCGTATTTGTAAGGGATTGCCTTAGCTGATTCATACGGTAGTGGCCCTGGTAGATAGATGACTATGGGAACCTTCTGATTTTTCTGACCATTATAAGTAACCTTGATCCGTTCCCGGTTGGGAACTCTAGATTTGTCAAGTAGAGGGATGATGGCAAAAACATCCCTGGTCCTGTGATGACCAGAGATCGTGACAACATCCTCAACTTGCTCGGCAAGGTAGTTCGGCGACCAAATGATGGGTCCTGAACCGGGATATGGACGAATTTCTCCATGATCGACCTGACCCTGAAGAGCTGCTCTCACAAGGTAACACCCTTGGTTACTTTCTGCACAGACGCTACAACTGTCATAGTTGTGTGGTGGCACCTGGCCACGCCCACTTTGAATACAATGTAACCTCACTAGGTTACCTTCCATTGATCGGACATCCTGACTTTGACGACGAGTAGGATTCCTGTTATTGATACTAATCTGCTGAGTATCTTCGTCCATATAGATTGGCATCCACCAGTGATTTAACAAGTGCTAAAGTGCCTCCTGGACAAGGGTACAGCCTCGATCGTTTTCGCAACCCGCTTTACAATTTTGATAGTCATGTGATATTAAGAATCCGAGTCGGACCTGCTCAGCATGTAACTCTACCAGGTTGGTATCCATTACGCGGATGTCGAAGATCTGAACCATGTTGATTTGATAGGAGTTCCTATCATGGTAGTCTTGGATCCATCCAAGATCCATCTGACGCTGGAGGGCCTCTTGTATGAAAGAGCATCCCTGTTTGTTTACCGAGCAAATCAGACAGGAACTCTAATCGTGCCGCGGCAGATTATGATACTGGCTTTGCCTTGAGTGCATCGCCACCAAGTTGACATTCATCGCACGGATGTCGTGGTTTTGAATGACGTTGGAATTCGTGTAAACCATGTTAACTCCACGAACTCGGTCCTCTTGGATCCCTCCAAGATCCATTTGTTCCTGTAGAGCTGCTTGCACTACAGAACACCCCTGGTTGTCTTTAGAGCAGATATCACACTGGTGATAACTATGAGGTGGCACATGGCCATATCCACTCTGTCTACAATGCATCTTGACCAGATTGGTCCCCAATAAGAGTACATCATGAATTTGATAGACATTGTTAGTCTCTTTCTCAATCAGATTGACTGCAGCTTTCTCGTGTTGAGGCAGCGGGTTCGTAAGAACATTAGGATTTGTATCTTTGAAAGATAAGAGCCCGCTCCTAACAAGCTTTTGCACGTCAGATTTGAAATTGAGACAAGTCTCAATGTTATGCCCTGAACCTCCTTGATGATAAGGGCGTGTTTGATCCGCTTTAAACCAAAAAGGCGGATTTTCCGGTACTGTAAGAGGAGACTTAGTCTGGATGTGCCCCTTAGCCAGGAGTAACGGAAACAACTCTGCGTACGTTATGGGTATAGGATCAAATCCTGGTGGCCGTATTGTACGGTTGTTATTGTACTGAGGATGAGCCTGCTGTAGAGGCTATTGAGTCCTTTGTTGGTCAGGTTGGCTCTGCGTAACCTGAGGTTGATACATAGGAACAGGCGCGGGGCCGATAGCAGGAGTAACAGCTGCTATTGGCTGATAACGTCGCCTTTGCTTTCCGATAGAGATATTCCCAATATCTTGCTCTTTTTTCTTAGGGAGAGCACTACCGTATTTTTTAGTACCGCTCGTTGATCCAGTGTCTTTTACCAAACGTCCTTCTCGGACGGCTTCCTCAAGACGTACACCCATGCCGACCATTTCGGTGAAATCACTGGGTGCACTGGCAATCATTCGGTCATAGTAAAATGAGCTTAAGGTCTTTAAGAAGATTTTTGTCATCTCTTTTTCCTCAAGAGGTGGACAAATTTGAGCGGCAATTTCACGCCACCTTTGAGCATACTCCTTAAAGGTTTCCTTTTCCTTTTGCGACATTGATCTGAGTTGATCTCTGTCGGGTGCCATGTCCAAATTGTACTTGTATTGTTGGACGAAGGCAGTACCAAAATCTCTGAATGTACTGATCGTAGTACGGTTTAAACCCATGTACCATTTGAGTGCGGCACCGGTTAAACTATCCTGGAAGTAGTGAATCAGCAGGTCCTGATTCTCCGTCTGAGCTGACATCCACCGAGCGTACATCACCAGATGGCTCTGAGGGCAAGAGTTACCCTTGTATTTTTCAAAGTCGGGCACTTGGAAATTGTGCGGGACTTTCACATTTGGGACCAAGCAGAGGTCTGCGGCGTCCTTTCCAAATAGATCCTGACCGCGAATGGCTTGCAGCTCTTTCTGCATTTCCAAGAACTGCTCCTGGAATTCATCCATTCTATCGAACATAGTTTCCTTCTTACCAGAAGGTGTTGGCGGAATCTGTCCTTCCGGGACAGTGTGCACCACAGGGGGTGGTACCGTGACTACGGTAGCGAATCTTGGCGTTTCCCGAAGTTTGTAACCTTCAGGAGTCTTCAGTATGCCCCTGGCATCTTCGCTTTCCCAAAGTTTGTAACCTTCAGGCCCAGCGGCTTCTGTTGCGATTCCCTGATCTTCAGTGATCGGTGGAACATATCATTCCGGGATATAGTTAACAGGCATGCCCCAAGGACGATCATTCGGCATCTGATACCTAGGATCATAATTTTCTATGATGGGCGTTGAGGTGATCTCTGAGATCATAGTTCTTTGTATCTGAGCTTCTGCCATGGCTTGCATGTCGTTACGAAGCTTTCTCACATCCTCTCTCAGAGCGTCGATCTCTTCTTTCAACTCTCTGTTTTCTTCCTCAAGACCATCCATCTTTTTCTGACGATTGGCCCGAGTATTATACGAATGAGACAGTTTGACTCTAGAATCGAGACACAAATGTGAGATTCGTAGGTAAGGAGAATACGCGATGTGAGAATGATGAATGCAATGATTATATTAATTGTTGTTTTTTTGGTTTAATCAAAATAAACTTCGACAATTAGATTGCAAATATCAAACAGTGGGGAAACCCCTTTTTATTGAAATTCAAAGGATTACAGAAATGGAAATACAGTAGATTACAAAGTGCAGAAACAGAAACCTAAACTAATGGGTCCCGAGTCCTATCTGAGGAGAAACCGGGTGCTGATTCTGGTATCTTCCTTTTCTTTGACCGGGGCGCTTGGGCCGTTGTCAGGTTGTCATTCCTTTGCCAAGTGAAAGGAGTGAGCAAATTCCTTTGGTCATCTTGATTCTATACAGCATGCTGCTCCAAAATTTCAATCAGAGCATCTTTCTCTTTTAGTAGTTGTTGTATTTAGATACACTCTACGTCGAGGGTGCGGTACTTGTTCTTCCAAGATCTTCTTTCCTTTTGAACTTTGTTGAGAGTAACCTGAAGCTTTTCAGTTTTCGTCATGAAGTACATGACAGATTCTCTCGGCGAAAGAATTCCGTAACGAGGATAAGGCATTTTTAGCTTGAGAGCTCTGGTTTGTACCCAATGGAGATAAGGCTCCACCGAGACACAGTCCGGTTTTCCCAGAGACTCTCGTCCATTCTTATGAACCTGTTTCCAAGCTTGCACTATTTCCATCTTTAGTGCTCTGTCATTTTCTCCTTCTTTGAAGAAAAGACCTTCCAGATGAACACCTAGTGGGATGTGTCGCATCGGGTATCCAAATTGACGAAGAACCAATATCGGATGATAGTTGATTCCTTCTTTAGTTCCTATGACGGGTACGCTGGGGAAGTTTCCACAACGGTCAATGATTCTGATTCCCTCATAAATCCTATTACACCAATCTATATCGGAATTGGTGAGAGACTTGATCTTCTGCGACCAACGTAAGACACTCTTGCAATCCCAAAAAGCAGCAGACTTGGGCAAGTGAGAGATAAACCATTTGTAGAGCAAAGGTACACAGCATGTGATCTCCCCTCCGCTGTACAAATTTCCCAAGTGTACAGAATGATACGCATCTGCGAGCAAAGTCGGCACAGGGTTTCCAATGAGAAAAACCTTAATAGCGTTGATATCGACGAAGTTATTGATGTTGGGAAACAAAAATAATCCGTAGGTGAGCAAGACAAAGATACTTTCAAAAGCAGTCCCGCTCCCTATACTAGCGAAGTATAGAGCCTTTTTTGTCAAGAACTGGGCTGACAAACCTTGGATGTCACCCTTAGTAATCATGTGAGTCCTGACCTCAGACTCGTCCAAATGAATTGCTCTTGCAATAGTCTGATTCTTTGGAATTTCTTCCAGTCCAGAAAATGGAGCTCGATCAGTGATATGTAAATCAGTCAGATGAGAATACTCCTCCAACGTCGGTGATAGCTGGTAATCCGGGAATGTGAAACAGTGATAAACCGGATCGTAGAACTGAATGAGCGCGTCCATGATCCCCTTAATCACATGGACTCTTAACAGTGGTAGCAAACCACCGTGCTTGGCTCTGAAAGCCTCTGGGTTAACGATCATCCTTGCTAACCTTCTCAAATCCCCTAGTTTTGGAACCTTGAAGGTATATTGGCAAGTTCTCCTTCTACCGAAATCCATTAGCGTAATCTTTTTCTCTGATATTTGCAATCACAGTCTTAGTTTAATTTGAAAAACAGAGAGACTAGAAGAGAAAGTTTTTTTTGAATGTTTTAATGTTTTATTAAATGGATGCATGAATGCAGCACACAAAAACATAAAACAAACATGGGGTCAGAGGGTCGTTGTCATGAAGTCAAGGCTCTACCCATCCCCAAAGGTTTATACTAGGGTGATTTTTGTACCTGTACTCATTATCATCAGCTCCTCCCAGGAAGGCAGACAACAAGCGGATCGCCAGCGAGTTGTGTGTAATCTTAGAGTAAGTGCCATTCACCGAGAATAGATCACCAGCCTCAAATGAGGGTAGTATCGTGTAACAACTATTTCCGATAGTTTCCGCACTACGAAAGGGTTGGCTTTTCTAGGTGTATACTCAATCTTTCCACATACGGCATCACCCGCATTCCCATTAGCAGAAAAATAAACACATATAGCAATTAGGAAAAGCAGTATATATATTTGTCTTAACCATCCTAGACCTTTAAAGCTATGAATCCTAAGTTCCTGACAGAAATGAGTTCCCCGGCGGAAGCCCCAATCTGTGGTTCCCTGCCTAAGAGATGGACCAGCATAGGTCAATCTTTCTCTTCGGTAGAGTTCCCATTTTCTGTAGAAAACAGGGATGATGCCCTAAGGCAGAAAAGGAGACTCCCCAGCAGAGTCGCCGTTTGTGTAATCTTTCACACAAGAGAAGTAGAAAGAAAGAAACTGGCCCCACGGTGGGCGCCACTTTTCTGTAGCGAGCGATTTTGGACGCGGTTCTTAAGCGCTGGTCGCTCTCTGCGGTTTGAGCTTAAACTACAGGTCGATTCATTTTTTATCCTATTGTGAGCTGAATAAGGAAGGGAAATAGATGTCTCAAATTAACCCTGCTTGCATACTGAGTTTAAACAGCGGTCTGTTAAGTTATGAATGCTATCAATGTGGGGGGGCCTTTGTACTGGTTATTTGTATTTTCGCCAGTACTGTTTTCTTTCTTTCTAGGACTTTCTAGCGGGGAACAAGGATTAGGATGTTAGGACTGGTGCTTTTGAATTACTGCTTTTGATTGATGGAGATATGGGATTTGGGTTTTTTGTTGATTGTGCTCGCTAAGATCTTATCTTTCGATCTTATGCCTACGTATTCCCGTTTACCGAAATAGGGAAATCAGAGCGTTCGTAGTTCCTCCTATTCTATGGGAGGAAATGGGTGTTTTGGTGTCTTGTTCAAAGCCCAAGACATGAAGCGAAAAGTGGTTTGTATCTTGTTCAAAGCCCAAGATGTGAAGCTGAAAAGTCTATTTGTGTCTTGTTCAAAGCCCAAGACGTGAAGCTGAAAAGTCTATTTGTGTCTTGTTCAAAGCCCAAGACGTGAAGCTGAAAGACCTCGACTTTAGAGAGAATTTGTCATCTCTAAAGAGGGGGAAGGAGAATTACTTTAACTAGGATACGCGGATCCGAGCAATGCCATAATTTCCGAAGAAAGGGTTTTAACCTGAAGGAGAAGACTTTAACTCAGTGTAGAGTAATGCCATCTTTCCTTAGGAATTTCTCATGCTAAAAGAGGGACAGTGGCATGGATATAGATGATCCAGAGGCTTGCCGCTTACAGAGATTAGATGAAAGGAAAGGAGTTATTGATCTTTGTGTACTGTGAACGAGGCACAGCTTTGATGCTAAAAGGTTGATTGGATCAACCAGTGGTTTCTTATACAAAAGCCTAAGAGGAGGCTAATTTCCGCTAGGAAAATCATTATACAAAGCCTAAGAGGAGGCTATTTTGTGTCTCGTACAAAGCCTGAGAGAGAGGCTAAAAGTTTTTGACCCGACGATAGAGTCTTTGTGTCTCGTACGAAGCCCGAGATAGAGGCTATTGTTTGTTTGACTCTACGAGGGAGTCTTTGATACTCAATAAGAGAGTGTTTTTGTATCTCGTACGAAGCCCGAGATGGAGGCTAAAGGTTTGTTTCAGTTGAGTGACAAATCCAATATACTGATTTTAAAAGAGAAAATCAGTTCTTATATGAGCAACACTGTACTCAGGGATTTGATTTGAGTATCAGGGATATTTCCTTCTCTTTGAGGAAACGGGAAATCCAAAGGGTATTGAGATTGTCCGAGTCTGCGGGTTTCCTTCCTATTTAACGAAGGGGTCACTTGAGAATGTCTTTGAGACTCAAGGAAGTTAGACTGTCCAAGTCTAGAGTTTTTTTCTTTTGTACTATGCTTTGAGAAACAGTAGTAGACTCTATGAAAGGACTGTTCTATGAGGATGACTAGGTTCTGTTCCTATACCTCTAGGAGGTCATCGGGACAATTTGTACGAAGCCCAAGAGGAGGCTGGAAACTTTTAAGAAGCCGACGGGTCCTTGTACGAAGCCCAAGAGGAGGCTATCATTCTCGAAGGAAGAGATCATTATACGAATCCTAAGAGGAGGCTGTGAATACTTCTAAGAAGCCGTAGTGTCCTTGAATAATGCCCAAGAGGAGGTCGATGCTTTTAAGAAGCCTGTGGGTCTATCATCTCCTTTCCATTAGGAGAGATAACTCTTTTAAAGATAAAAACCACTGGTAAACGTGCGAGGTTTACTATCCAGCGACTTTTACCTTTTAAAGAGGGTTCCTTAGTTAAGGTCCAAGGTTATGACCGTAGGGGGTACCCGAACCCTGAGACATTCAAGGCAAGCTATCCACAAGGAATAGATCAAGTCAGGAAAGTTCGAGAATTTGGAAGAAACTCAAAGATGCCATTCACGGAGAATACATTCATCTTGGGGAGTAGAGCTTCTTGACGATTCCTAAGGAGGACAGCCGAAGAGAAGACTGTATCTGGTGCTCCTATTGGGGATCTAGGCGTCTATTTCTACGAATAAATGAAACGGCGTCACCTAGTTCTAGACGTAGTTGCCGGGGAAACTCGAAATATCTATACTATTATTACACAGTAGATATGAGTTTATGAAAGAAGACTTACAGCGAAACATCCCCACAATACAGTTATATATATGAGTTTGTGAAAGGAGACTTACAGTGAGCAGCCCCACAATACAGTTTATAATATGAAAGCAGTAAACGAAAGCGATAACCACTTACTCGGTTGTAGTGCTTCCATGCTGTTTGGTTAGTTGTTCAACAAAGAAAGATTGAAAACAACAGTATATTCAAAATCAAAGGAGAAAGTGCTTTGAAAAAGAAAGATTTGGGGCTTACAGCTCAAGGAGAGGCCCAGGGTTTTATCAGTGAGCACACTGTTTGACTTTGTACAGCGGGACTTATACAAGTGACTGGGGCCCAAAAAGGTTTTCTGTACAAAGGGATGGGTCTTACACTCTCTGAAGAGGCCCAAAAAGTTTTAAAGAAGAAGAGTGGGGCTTATAACACGAGGGTAGGCCCAGATGATTTTTCGTTTAAAAATGGCGATCACGCCGAGGTTTTCTTTTAACGCGAAGGGACTTATACAATAAGTGAGGCCCAAAATGATTTTGGTTAAAAGGGGGATTGGGTCTTACACTCTAATAGAGGCCCAAAGTGTTTTGAATGGGTCTTATAGCTCAAGGAGAGGCCCAGATGATTTTTATTTTTAAACGGGCGACGATCGCGCCGTTTACTTGTACAGAGGGACTTATACAATGAGTGAGGCCCAAAAAGTTTTTTGTACAAGGGGGATGGGTCTTACACTCTCTCAAGAGGCCCAAAAGTTTTGAAAATGATTTATGAGGGTTGAATTAATCCAAAACCCTAATTTGTTTTCAAAATGTATTTAATTGAATAAAAATTCAATTAAAATGATCAAAAACTGTTTAACACATGGAAAACAAATTGTGATCTTGGATTAATGCTTCAAAAATTAAGTATTGACCTACAAAATAATTAGAAAGCATTAAAAGTTGCAAAATCAATGTAGAAAAAATATTTAAAATGTAAAAAACAATTAAAATATTAACTCTTTGCAAAAATATCAATTATATGAAATAAATAATATTTTTGGGATTTTTTGTGAAAATAAAATATTTTAACATTTTTGTGAATTATTAAAAAAAGAATCAACTCAAAATCATTAAAACTCAGAGAAAAATTAATTTTTGAATCAATTAAACAAAATCACAAAATTCAAATATTTGAATTTCTAAAAATGGCGCCAAGAACAAGCTGAAGAACACGTGCGTGTTCTTGGTTTCTCAGATTTACATTTTCTATCCAATCTCCATGAATACGTAATCATATCATGCAATCCACATATCATTATGCTCGCCTCAACCTCACGATCATGTCTATGTACTTTAATTTCATTTAAATTAAACATACAACAAGAAATCACGAAGAGACCTCAAGAACCCTAATTTCTGCATGAAGGCTAGGATTTTTGATACACGATTCAAACAATGCAATTAATTGAGGGAAAACATTCCATGCATGATTATGAATATATGGCCAAATTATTGTGCGAGGAAATATGCATAGATTGAGAGATGACCAAGTATGTGCTTACCTCCAAGTCGTGACAGCAAGTTGAAAGTGATTTTTGATTTGGAGGTGTTACAGATGAGTGGTGATGATCTGAACAGCTTCCCTACACCCTATGGATTGTGTTTGGATGGTTGGACTTGATTGAAATTGGCTAGATCATTTTGTGGTACCTCAGCTGCACTTTGGTTAAAACCTTGAGCAACTAGCTGGTGATTTTGTGAAATTGATGTTTCAGAAGTAATCTAAGTGTTTGGATCACTTCTATATGATGTATGTGAGGTGTGTGAGTGATTGGTTTGATTGGAGAAGCTCTCAAACTCAAAACCCGATAGCTACCTTGCTAAGAAAGGCATTTTTGCCAAAAGAAAGAGATTTTGAAGAAAGCATCTGTTAGATGGCTTTGGTGTACTCAAACTGACCACAATTGAGCTCTATTTATAGTAGAGCAAGTTTGTTTTGCAAGGAATAGTGCATGGCAGCTGGTAAGTAGGTTTGGCCAATGTTGACAAATGAAAATCCAAGTCTCCTCTAGCCATTGACTAGAGGTTAGGGCACAGAGCTTTGGTCCCCTTGGTCTTGGATAAGTCTTGACTGATTTCAGATGAGAATGGCTCAGTCCATGCCACCTTGATGGTTTCATTGAATGCCTCATTCCAAATTTGAAGTCTTGTCCCTATTTTGGCCATTCTAGGTTCAACATGCTATTTCTTGTTCCATGGACTTTGGAGGCTTGGCTCAGTGATTGTCCCCTTTAGATTCAATCCTCTAAGGTGTCCAAGTGGATAGGAGCAATTGAATTTGGCTGATTTTGGCAAATCGACCAAAGTTGCAAATTCTGCCTTGCCTTGACAGATTTCAGCAAGGCAACTTGGCAATGTTGTATCTCATGGTGTAGGTTGAATTTGGCAATGTTCTTGGCCATTTTGGAAAGCTCTTACATGATACAGCAACTGTTTGAACAAGTTTGGTTTTGATCTCTTTTGATTCCAAGTGAAAAATCCCCCTACATTTGGCAAAAAGTGAGGCAGAATCTGACTTAGTGAAAATTTCACTAAGTGTTGGAAAAAGTGACATTTTCACTTTTCAGCCACTTTGATCACTCCATAACTCAAAATCCTTAATGAATTGGAATGACTTGTAGTTGAAGTTTTTGTAGGTGATAATGAGGGCTACAAATCCATCTTTGGATGAGAAAAAATGGCCTTGTGGTTTAGGAGTTATGGTCCTCCAAAGTTGGTACCTTTGCCACTTTATTTTTAACTTAGAAAAATTTCTAAGTTTTATGGTTACCCCTTTTACAAGTTATCTCACTTTTCTTGATTTTTCTTGATGAATGATGATTCAAATCATACATTAACATCATTTTAGGGTTAAAAATCCATTTTGGTGAAAAATCTCAAAAAGTCAAAGTTGACTTTTGTGCACAGTTGACTTTTTATCAGATGAATTCCAAACTGTGCAATTCTTCAGAAAATTATGTCCTTGACCTAAATCAAACTTGATGGACATGTTCCATGGGTGTCATAGGGTATATACAATCATGTATTAGGGTTTGGGAGCATGTCCTGGTCAAAAGTCAAAGTTACAGTTGACTTTTCTCTTAAAACCCTAATTGTGGTGTAGATGAAATTGAGACTTGTTGCTCAAACTTCTTGGATCAATCCATTGTTCCAAATGGATCAATATGGTATATTAGAGACCCTCAAATCATGTCTTGAGGTCTTGGCTCATGGTTTGTCCCAAAAGTCAACTTAGGGGTGAATTAGGTCAAGAAACCCTAATTCCTGATTTTTGATGAATGCATCCCCTGAGGCAAAATTGACTTGATGCATGGGTTCATGAGGTTCCATGAAGTATATTAGGTCATGTTTTGGATCATTGCCTTGTGCCCAGATGAAAATTTTCCATCTGGAGGCCCTGGTCGACCAAAACCCTAATTTGGTGACACTGGCGATCTTGAGGCTTGATCCACCTAGAAGGGAGCATCCTTGTGCTTAATCCTTGAAGTGGGAGTCCTTTTTATCCTTTGTAGTTACTTGGGAGGTTAGACAAGTTGAAGATCATGTCATTTCTTGATTGATCCTTTGTCTGAGAACTATGAGAGGGCTTGAAACCCTAATTTTGATTGCATTGGATGCTCACCCATCTTTGGGGAGACTGATGAAGCATGATGGTTCATCCATATTGTGATGATGATTTTCACAATGATGGGAAATCTAAGTGGTCAAAATTTGGGGTATTACAACTGCCACAGAGGGTTTGTTAAAGCTTCTCAAAGAATTTTCCGATGTATTTGCTTGGTCCTATCAGGATATGCCAGGGTTGGATACCAGCATCGTGGAACACCATTTACTATTGAGATCGGAATGTCCGCCAGTAAAACAAAGGTTGAGACGGACTCATCCAGACATGGCCATCAAAATCAAAGAGGAGGTACAAAAACAGATTGACGCAGGTTTCCTCGCTACGTCAGAATATCCTTAATGGTTAGCTAACATCGTACCAGTTCCAAAAAAGGACGGAAAACTCATAATGTGTGTCGATTACAGAGATTTAAACAAGGCTAGTCCAAAGGACGACTTTCCTTTACCGCACATTGACATGCTGGTTGACAGTACAGCAAAGTTCAAAGTTTTCTCCTTCATGGATGGATTCTCGGGCTATAATCAGATCAAAATGGCGCCGAAAGACATGGAGAAAACTTCGTTCAATACCCCATTGGGTACCTTCTGTTACAAGGTAATGCCATTCAGTTTGAAGAATGTTGGGGCAACCTATCAACGGGCCATGACTACTCTTTTTCATGACATGATACACAAGGAAATCTAGGTATATGTCGATGATATGATTGTAAAATCTAAGACAGAAGTGGAGCATGTGACCCACCTGTCAAAACTATTCGAGCGGTTGAGAATGTACGAACTCTGCTTGAATCCCAACAAGTGCACCTTTGGTGTCCGTTCAGGGAAACTCTTAGGGTTCATCGTCAGCCAGAAAGGAATTGAGGTTGATCCTGACAAGTTCAAGGTCATTCAAGAAATGCCTTCTCCGAAAACTGAAAAACAAGTAAGAGGATTTCTGGGACATTTGAATTACATCTCCAGATTTATATTTCTCATGGCCGTGACATGTGCGCCGATTTTCAAATTACTGAAAAAGAACCACGACTGTGTTTGGACAGAAGACTGCCAAACTGCCTTCGACAGTATCAAGGAATATCTGTTGAATCCGCCGATTCTATCACCTCCAGTGGAAGGAAGACCACTGATCATCTACCTCATAGTCTTGGAAGACTCCATGGGGTGTGTACTTGGCCAACAAGACGAAACCAAAAGGAAGGAGTCTGCCATCTACTATTTGAGCAAGAAATTCACCGACTGTGAAACTCGGTACACGATGCTCGAGAAAACTTGCTGCGCTTTGGCTTGTGCAGCCAAACGTCTTCGCCAGTACATGATTCCTCACTCTACTTGGTTAATCTCAGAAATGGATCCAATCAAGTATGTCTTTGAAAAACCTGCTCTCACGGGAAGGATTGCCCGTTGGCAGATGTTGTTATCAGAATACGACATAGAGTACCACACTTAAAAAGCCGTTAAGGGGAGTGTTTTAGCTGATCATTTAGCTCATCAACCGATTGACGATCAAGAGTCAATCGGGTTTGACTTCCCATACGAAGATGTCATGTATCTAAAAATGAAAGACTGCGATGAACCGCTACCCAGTGAAGGGCCAGAACCAGGTTCCCAATGGGGACTAATCTTTGACGGAGCTGTCAATCATTACGGAAATGGAATTGGGGCAATCATTGTTACACCTCAGGGTACCCACCTTCCTTTCGCTGCCAGACTTACATTCAAGTGCACAAACAACGAGGCCGAATACGAAGCTTGTATTATGGGTCTCGAAGAAGCGATCGACTTAAGGATCAAAAACTTGGACGTATACGGCGACTCAACCCTGGTTATCAATCAAATCAAAGGAGATTGGAACACATACCAATCAGGACTGATTCCTTACAAAGATTACGCAAGAAGGTTGTTACCCTTCTTCAACAAAGTCGAGTTTCATCATATCCCTCATGAGAAGAATCGCATGGCTGACGATTTAGCCACTCTCTCTTCCATGATTAGTGTAGGTCAATGGAGTGACATACCTAAGATCAACATAATGCGCCTTGAACGGCCCGCTTACATCTTCGCGATTGAAGCAGTCATAGACGACAAACCTTGGTATCACGATATCAAATGCTTCCTTCAGAAATGGGAGTACCCATACGGGGCATCTAGAAAGGACAGAAAAACCCTCAGAAGACTGGCTGGAAACTTCTTTTTGAGCGGTGATACACTTTATAAGCGAAACTTTGACATGGTCTTGCTCCGATGCGTAGACAGACCAGAAGCAGACATGCTAATAAAAGAAATTCACGAAGGGTCCTTTGGCACTCATGCCAACAGACATACAATGGCGAGAAAAATCCTAAGAGCAGGGTACTATTGGTTGACCATGCAATCCGACTGCTACAAGTACATGAGAAAGTGTCACAAGTGTCAGATATACTCAGGTAAAATCCATGTACCGCCAACACATCTCAAAGTTCTCTCTTCCCCATGGCCTTTTTCCATATGGGGGATCGACATGATTGGCATGATTAAGCCCAAGGCTTCGAACAGACATCGGTTCATCCTGGTAGCCATTAACTACTTCACCAAGTGGGTCGAAGCAGCATCATACGCTAATGTAACCCGACAAGTGGTGGTCCAATTTATCCAAAATAATGTCATCTGCCATTATGGTGTTCCAAGCCAGATAATTACTGATAATGGATCTAACTTGAATAATAAGATGATGAAAGAGTTGTGCACAGAGTTCAAGATCGAACACCATAACTCATCTCCCTACCGACCTAAGATGAACGGAGCGGTAGAAGCGGCTAACAAGAACATCAAGAAGATTGTTCAAAAGATGGTTGTAACCTACAAAGACTGGCACGAGATGCTACCCTTTTCTCTTCAACGTTATCACACATATGTCCGCACTTCAACAGGGGCAACCCCTTTCTCTCTAGTATATGGCATGGAAGTAGTGCTCCCCATAGAAGTAGAGATCCCGTCAATCTGGGTATTGATGGAAGCTAAGCTTACAGAAGCTGAATGGTGTCAAAGTCGACACAACGAACTGAGTCTGATCGAAGAAAAGATAATAACGGCACTATGCCATGGTCAGTTGTATCAATAGAGAATGAAGAAGGCCTTTGACAAAAAGGTCCGACCTCGCATCTTCAGGAAAGGAGACCTTGTGCTCAAGAAGATACAATCATTTCTCACTGATTCTCGGGGCAAGTGGACTCCGAATTATGACGGCCCCTATGTGGTCAAGAAAGCTTTCTCAGGCGGTGCCTTGAGACTTGCAACCATGGATGGGGAGGAATTTTCCTACCCCACAAATGTTGATGTAGTCAAGAAATACTTCGCCTGAACTAAAAAAAAAACGTCTAGGTGGATTGAAAACCCGAAAGGGCGGTCCAGGGAAAAATTAGAGACATGATCAAAAAACCATCCCGATGGTTTGGAAACATCACAATACAATCCAGGAAAAAATTAGGGATAATAGCAAGTAACTACGTTCAACAAAGGGGCAAATCCCTCAGCAACAGTTACATCATCCATCAGAAAAACTTCAGTCAAGGTCATCTTCGACAGAAGCTCAGGGTGCCCGGAATTCAAAGTTGGTAGAAGGATAGTGGTCGTTATGTTTCAACATAGCCCTTTTCCTTGTAAATTACCATTTTCTAACTTTGTAAATACTCTGTGGAATCACGCGTTTGGATGATTTCCATCCTATCAATAAAATTTGAGCCCTTGTGCTTTTGTTTGCAATTCTTATTTGTTTTTAGCTTTATAGAACGACATTTTAACATGATCAACGGTTCTTGAAATGAAACAAAAATGAATTTACTTGTTAAAACTTTTTCTGCTTTTAAACTAAATATGGCAATCTCTTCTGACTGTTGAACATTGAAAGAACATCGATTGCGTCTCCGAAGGTGTTCGAGCCTCAAGATGCAGAATCAAAGTACTCCTTCTAAACCAGTACGCCTGAATGAAGGATCAGCTATATCAGATGCGGCTTTCCCATCTGATACCCTCGGCCGAGTTCTTACCTCCTAAGCCTGACCAACGGTATTCCCCGCAGAGACCGTTTCTCCTAAGCAAGGCAGAATTTCTACTTTTGAACTAACGATACGACTTCTCCCCGCGATGGCCGAGTATCCCGTCATGTTCATCTTTTAGTCTGTATGTTGCGTCGGTTTTGTCAGCATATACATACATACATCATGCATTCTATTTGCATTCTCATTTATATTGCATCATTATCACTTCAGTCGGTCTTATCCCTAGTGATAGCTGTCTTCACAATCGAGTTGTCAGTTCTTTCCTCGTCAGGAAATGTTGCGTCTGAACAATCTATCTCCTCTAGTTTATTTCTGGATCAGAATTGGCCCTTGACCACTTTGATAACTTGAACCTCTGAAAGACCAGAGAACCTTCGACCAATGTCACTCTTCGCCATTGAAGATGATATTTTCGCTTTCCCGAATTAAAGAAAATCCCCAGAGAAAGCCTCTTAATCAGAGATTCGGCAATACAACAATTTTGCTCCGAAAAACCACTGATGAAAAGGTCATCGACACCTCAAAACTGGATCCCATCATATGGCATTTCTCCGGGAAGACCCCGAGAAAAGTATGATGTAAGACCCCAAACGGAAGCAGTCTCTCAAGAAACTCGCTTTCCCCAGATAGAGTCAACAAATGGCATCTCCAACAGAGAAGTTTGTACACCTCTACAGTTCAGACGACTGGGTTCCCCAGCAGGTCTGACATCATTCTTTTTCCCATCAAATGGCATCTCCCCAGGAAAATTCAGCGAGAAGTTTGAGGAAAACCGCTACGAATAGCATCCCTTGTCAATAAAGTTTATTGACGAAAGAAACTAAGACCAGTTCCTTGGTAGGAAACCAGGATCGAGGGGAAGTTTATTTCAGAAACTGAGACCAGATCCTTGGTAGGAAACCAGGATCGAGGGGAAGTTCATATCAGAAACTTAGACCAGTTCCTTGGTAGGAAACCAGGATCGAGGGGAAGTTCATTTCAGAAACTGAGACCAGTTCCTTGGTAGGAAACCAAGATCGAGGGGAAGTTTATTTCAGAAACTGAGACCAGTTCCTTGGTAGGAAACCAGGATCGAGGCGAAGTTCAATTCAACAACTAATACCAGTTCCTTGGTAGACAACCAGGATCGAGGGGAAGTTTACCTTTTCTAAGTGTCATCGCTTAGCAAAATAAGATGAATGCTTAAGCTACCATTCATAATCACCATCAAAATTTCAGGTATTCTGATATTTAATCCTCTTGCACCCCGAATTCCCGAACACCTTCGTCATTCGCACCTTCGGGTCCAAGAAGATTAAATAGGGGCATCTGTCATACCCCAAATTTTGACCACTAAGATTTCCCATCATTGTGCAAATCATCATTACAATATGGATGAATCATTATGCTTCATTAGTCTCCCCAAAGATGGGTGAGCATTCACTACTATCAAAAGTAGGGTTTTCAAGCCCTCTCAGAGCTCTTAGACAAAGGATCAATCAAGAAATGACATGATATTCAACTTGTCTAAACCTCTTAAACATCCAAAATGGATCAAGAGGACTCCCACATCAAGGATTAAGCACAAGGTTGCTCCTTTCTAGGTGGATCAAGCCTCAAGATCGCCAGTGTCACCAAATTAGGGTTTTGGTCGACCAGGGCCTCCAGTTGGAAATTTTCCTCTGGGCATGAGCCAATACTTCAAAGCATATCCTAATATGCTCCATGGAACCTCGTGGACCCAATTATCAAGTCAATTTTGCCTCAGGGGATGCATTCATCAAAAATCAGGAATTAGGGTTTCTTGACCTAATTCACCCCTAAGTTGACCTTTGGGACAAATCATGAGCCAAGACCTCAAGAGAGGATTTGAGGGTCTCCAACATACCAAATTGATCCATTTGCAACAATGGATTGATCTAATAAGCTTGAGCAACAAGACTCAATTTCATCTGAACCACAGTTAGGGTTTCGTGAGAAAAGTCAACTGTAACTTTGACTTTTGACCAGGACATGCTCCTAAGCCGTAAGACATGATTCAATATGCCATATAACACCTATGAAACATGTCCATCAAGTTTGATTTAGGTCAAGGACATGATTTCCTAAAGGATTGCACAGTTTGGAATTCATCGGATAAAAAGTCAACTGTGCACAAAAGTCAACTTTGGCTTTTTGAGATTTTTCACTATTATGGATTTTTAACCCTAAAATGATGTTAATGTATGATTTGAATCATCATTCATCAAGAAAAATCAAAGAAAGTGGGATAACTTGTAAACGGTACCAACTTTGGTGAATCATAACTCCTAAACCACAAAGCCATTTTCCCCATCCAAAGCTTGATTTGTAGATCTCATGGCCCTCTACAAAAACTTCAACTAGACCTCATTCCAATTCTTCATGGATTTTGAGTTATGGATTGATCAAAATCACAAAAAGTGAAAATGTCACTTTTTTCCAACACTTAGTGAAATTTTCACTAAGTCAGAATCTGCCTTCACTTTTTTCCAAATGTAGGGGGATTTTTCACTTGGATCTAAAAGGTATCAAAACCAAATATGATCAAACAGTTGTTGTATCATATAAGGGCTTTCCAAAATGGCCAAGAACATCACCAAATTCAATTTGAGCTAAGAGTTATGGTAGTGGCAAAGTGCCTTGCTGAAAACTGCCAAGGCAAGGCAGAATTTTGCATTTTTGGTCGATTTGCCAAAATCAGCCAATTCCAAGCCTTATCATCATCTTAGACATATCTGAGGATCAAATTTAAATGGGACAATCACTGAGCCAAGCCTCCTAAGTCCTTAGAACAAGAAGTAGCATACCAAACCTAGAATTGCCTAAAAGAGGGACAAGACTCCAATTTTGGATTGAAGCATTTAATAGATGCTTAGAGGTGGCATGGACTGACACATTTGTAACTGAATTCAGTCAAGATTCCTCCAACAAGTAGGTAACCAAAGCTCTGTGCTCTAACCTCTAGTCAATGGCTAGAGGAGACTTGGATTTTCATTTGCCAACATTGGCCAAACCTCTGCTGCAGTTGCCATTCACTATTCCTTGCAAAACAAACTTGCTCTACTATAAATAGAGCTCATTTGTGATCAGTTTGAGTACACCAAAGCCATCAAACATATGCTTTCCTCAAAATCTCTTCTTTCACTCCAATTTTGCCTTCTAAGGCAAGTCACTATCGGGTTTTGAGTTTGAAAGCTTTTCCAATCAAACCAATCACACACACACCTCATAAACATCATATAGAAGTGATCCAAACACTTAAACAACATCTGGAACACTGATTTCTCAGAATCACCAGCCAGTTGCTCAAGGTTTTAACCAAGTTGCAGCTGAGATGCCATGAAGTGATCTAGCCATTTCCAATCAAGTCCAAGCATTCAAACGCACTCCATAGGGTGCAGGGAAGCTGTTCAGATCATCACAACTCATCTGTAACACATCCAACTCAAAAATCACATTGCTCTTGCTGTCACGACCTTCAAGTAAGCCTAAACTTGGCCATATCTTCATCTATGCATATTTCCTCGCACAATACTTTTTCCAAATGTTCATAATCATGCATAGAATGTTTCCCCTCAATTAATTGCTTTGTTTAAATCGTGTATCAAAATTCTCAGCCTTCATGCAAATTTTAGGGTTCTTGAGGTTTTGTCTTGATTTCTTATTCCATGTTAAAAATAAATGAAATTAAAGACCATAGACATGATCGTGAGGTTGAAACGAGCAGATTGATATGTGGATTGCATGATTTAATCAAGTATTCAGTGAGATTGGGGAGAAAATGCAAATCTGGGAAAAACTCAGAACACGCGCGTGTTCTTGGGTGTTCTTGGCGCCTGTTTTTGAAAATTCAAATATTTGAATTTTTTTATTTTATTTAATTGATTCAAAAATTAATTTCTCTCTGCGTTTTAATGATTTTGAGTTGATTCTTTTTTTAATAATTCACAAAAATGTTAAAATATTTTATTTTCCCCAAAAAATCCCAAAAATATTATTTATTTCATATAATTGATATTTTTGCAAAGAATTAATATTTTAATTGTTTTTGACATTTAAAATATTTTTTCCTTCTTGATTTTACAAGTTTTTATGATTTCTAATCATTTTGTAGGTCAAAACATGATTGTTGAAACATTAATCCAAGATCACAATTTGTTTTCCACATATTAAACAATTTTGACCATTTTAATTGAATTTTTTATTCAATTAAAATACATTTTGGAAACAAATTAGGGTTTTGATTAATTCAACCCTCATCAAACTTTTTCAAACACTTTGGGCCTCTAATAGAGTGTAAGACCCAATCCCCTTTTAACCAAAACAATTTTGGGCTTCAGATATTGTATAAGTCCCTCTACGTTAAATGAAAAGTTCAGCGCGATCGTCGCCCGTTTAAAAATAAACCATCTGGTCCTCTCCTCGAGCTATAAGACCCATTCAAAAGGTTTTGGGCCTCTAATAGATTGTAAGACCCAATCCTTTGTCAATACAAACCTATTTTGGGCCTCACTTATTGTATAAGTCCCGTTGTATTTCAAAAAGTTCGACGCGATCATCGTCCGTTGAAAAATAAACCTTGGGCCTCTCCACGAGCTATAAGACCCATTCAAAATCTTTTGGACCTCTATTAAAGTGTAAGACCCAACCCCCTTTGAAAACCAAACAATTTTGGGCCTCAGTCATTGTATAAGACCCAATGCGTTTTCAAAATCTCGGCGCGATCGCCATTTCAAACGAAAAATCATCTGGGCCTACCCTCGAGTAGTAAGACCCACTCTTTTTCTTTAAACCTTTTTTGGGCCTCTTGAGAGAGTGTAAGACCCATCCCTTTGTACAGAAAATCTTTCTCGGGCCTCAGTCACTTGTATAAGTCCCTGTGTACAAAACGACAGTGCGATCACTGATAAAAACCTTGGGCCTCTCCTTAAGCTGTAAGCCCCAATCTTTCATTTCAAAACACTTTCTCCTTTGATTTTGAATATACTGCTGTTTTCAATCTTTCTTTGTTGAACAACTAACCAAACAACATGGAAGCTCTACAACCGAGTAAGAGGTTATTGCTTTCATTTACCGCTTTCATATACATATAACTGTATTGTGGGGCTATTTCACTGTAAGTCTTCTTTCATAAACTCATATCAACTGTGTAATAATAGTATAGATATTTAGAGTTTCCCCGGCAATTGCGTCTTGCACTAAGCCCTGTTGATTACTCTTAAAGTAGACAAAACTAGATCCCCATAGGATTACCAAATACAGTCTTCCCTCCTCTTGGGGTTAAACAATATGGGGACGTGAAAGGCAGCATTCTCGGTGAACCCTTTCACAGACTGTCACCTTTAGAAATCGTCAAAGAAACACTAATCCCCAGAGATGATCTTTTCTCCGTGAATGGCATCTCTTGAGTTTCTTCCAAATTCTCAAACTTTCCTGGCTTGATCTATTCTCTGTGAATAGCCTGTCTTGAATTTCTCGGGGGTTTGGGGACCCACAGGCTTCTTAAAAGCATCCCCGCCTTCTCTTGGGCGTTGTACAAGGACCCGTCGGCTTCTTAGAAGTATTCACAACCTCCTCTTAGGCTTCATATAAATGATTTCTTCCTCCGAGAATGATATCCTCCTCTTGGGCTTCATACAAATTGTCCCTCAGCTTCTTAAAAGTTTCCAGCCTCCTCTTGGGCTTCATACAAATTGTCCCGACGACCTCCTAGAGGTATAGGAACAAAAAGTAGTCATCTTAATAGAACAGTCTTTCAAAAAGTCTAGATCTTGTTACTACTGTTTCTTAAACATAGTACAAAAGATGAAACTCTAGACTTGGACAGTCTAATTTCCTTGAGTCTCAAAGAAATTCTCAAGCTCCTTTCAAAACTAGGAGATGAAACCCGTAGACTCGGACAGTCTCAATACCCTTTGGATTTCCCATTTCCTTAAAGAACAGGAAATAACCCTGATCCTCGAATCAAATCCCTAAGGGAAAACAGTACTCATTTAAGAACTGATTTTTTCTTTAAATCAGCATACTGGACCTATCACTCAACTGGAACAGTAACCCTAGCCTCCTCTTGGGCTTTGTACAATGATTCTCCCTCAGCAGAGTTGACCTTTTCAGACTCTCTTGTTGAGTCCAAACCTTTTGCCTCTATCTCGGGCTTCGTACGAAATACAAAAAGACTCTCTTGTTGAGTCAAAACATCCTTCAGCCTCCATCTCGGGTTTCGTATGAGATACAAACCACTCTCTTGTTGAGTATAAAAGACTCTCTTGTTGAGTCAAACCTTTTAGCCTCCATCTCGGGCTTTGTACGAAATACAAAAAGACTCTCTTGTTGAGTCAAAACTTCCTTCAGCCTCTATCTCGGGCTTCGTATGAGATACAAACCACTCTCTTACTGAGTATAAAAGACTCTCTTGTTGAGTCAAACCTTTTAGCCTCCATCTCGGGCTTTGTACGAGATACAAAAACACTCTCTTGTTGAGTATAAAAAGATTCTCTTGTTGAGTCGATCACCTTTTAGCCTCCATCTCGGGCTTCGTACGAGATACAAATCACCCTCTTGTTGAGTATAAAAAGATTCACTTGTCGAGTCAAACCCCTTTAGCCTCTATCTCGGGCTTCGTACGAGACACAAAAGCACCCTCTTGTGGGGTCAATAACCTCCTCTTAGGCTTTGTATAAGGAAACCCCGGTTGAACCAATCAACCTTTTAGCATCAAAACTGTGCCTCATTCAGAGTATACAAACATCAACAACTCCTTTCCCTTCATCTAATTGCTGTAAGCGGCAAGCCTCTGGTTCATCTACATCCATGCCACTGTCTTTCTTTTAGCATGAGAAAATTCCTAAGGAAAGATGGCATTGCTCTACACTGAGTTAAAGTCTTATCCTTCAGGTTAAAAATCACCTATAAAGGAAATTATGGCATTGCTAGGATTCACATATCCCGGTTAAAGTAATCCTCCTTTATAGTCAGTCACCCAACAGTTGTGACAAACAGACCCCTTTAGAGATGACAAATTCTCTCTAAAGATGAAACCTTTAGCTTCACATCTTGGGCTTCAAACAAGATACAAATAGACCCTTCAGCTTCACATCTTGGGCTTTGAACAAGATACAAACCACCTTTAGCTTCACGTCTTGGGCTTTGAACAAGACACCAAAACACCATTTCCTCCCATAGAATAGGAGCAACTACGATTGCTCTGATTTCCCTGTTTCGGTAAACGGGAATACGTAGGCATAAGATTGAAAGAAAAATCTTAGCGAGCACACTGATCCAAAAACCCAAATCCCATACCCTCACATATCAATCGAAAAGTATCAATCCTAATCTCCCACCAATCGCCCTAACACTATTTTAACAAAATAACCTAAGAGAGACCCACAATCTTTGTAGCATCTGTAAACCAATAGTCATCTGTTCTAACTCAGTTTGCAAGCCGAGTTAGTTGGAGACATCTATTTCCCTTCCTTCATCAGCTTCAATAGGATAAAAAATGAATCGAACTATAGTACCAATGTGATAGTGCTTCACAACCACGTCCAAAATCGCTAGCTACAATCACTGATAGCTTTGCTGAAGGAAAATTTTGAATCTAGATGAGAAAAATGAGGATGGATTTTCAGCTGTCATGATATCTGCTTTAGAGGGTAGCGTGGAAGCTTTCAATTTGTTTCTTCATGTTGGAGCTGATGTAACCAATCTAAAAAAAACAAACATGGTTTAAAAATTCTTGATATCATGGATTTGAAACAAAATGGTGAAAATGTTCATAAGGTGATATTTGAATATGCACTGAAAAAGGAATATTAGAATATTAGTCCTTTAGCCGAGGCGAATCGTCTTCATCGTGCATCCTGTTACGGAGATATCAGCATGGTTGAGAAACTACTAAAAGAAGGGAAATATGATGTGAATGAGTTGGAACTATACCACCATGAGCAATACTCGTCAAGCCTCACGTTGAACCAAGCCTTCAAGTCACAATTTCATAGCGGAACCACTGATATTCATGATAAAAGTAATCCAACTTTCTTCATCCACTTCCAAAACTTCAGGAGATGACCAAGATAAGAATGACTGTGCATCGGAACTGCTTCAAGCTTGTGATTCTCTTAGGCAGCAATCTTTCGTAAATTATTCGATGGATACCATGCAGCAGCTTGTTGAAAGAATTATCAATGGAGGAGGAATCGGTATCATAGTCGATTAATGATAATGATGACGACGATGGCAACGACAATGATGATATTGGTTTCCATAATGTTCAATATCGTTTTTGACAGCAGTAATACAAAGATTGCTGGGGGTTACGATTATGATGATGTTGGTTTGTGAGAAGGCAGTGAAGGCATAAATGAGCCAAGTGGTTATGCGTTTGTTGTGTCTACTAGATGAGCTTAACTTGGCTCCATCTGATGTGCTAGAAGCATTGAACCGATTATTGATGATAACAATGAGCTTTTTGTTCCTGAACTGCAAGAAACAATTAAAGCATCATCCTTGCGATATTTGTTAAGCATGTGATCCTATTACTAAGCTTTTTCATCTTGTACTCAATTTCAGCTCATACCATTTGCCAAGTCTATCATGTCGGCCAACACAGCCTAAAAACTATAAGCTTTATGCTTGCTTTGAAGGTTAAATATCCAAACATGTTCAAATCATGAAGGTGCAGATATTGATGCCTTTTTTGGTTTTAGTACATTGAGAGGATCAGCGACAGAAATGGAATTGTAATGAACTAATGATCCTCCTTGTTTTACTTTGTGCGATGCGGAAGTGTCGCCACGATATTACTTGTTGAAGCCTCTTTAAGTTGTGGCTGCACATTTTGACTTTGTCACCTTCGTTAGTGACCGGTCTCACAAAGTTCACAACCTGTCATGCTACTGTTGTAACTACATCAAGCCAAATGGTAGAACATGCACAACACCATCTTTTAATTATTCAACAGAAAGTATAAGGATGCCAGGAGATAAGAGAAAGAAGTATTAAAAGATCATGTTTTATGATTTTTGATCTGTGACCATTAAACTTGGAAATACCACCGCAGGGTACTCTTAGTGACACACTCAGCAGGTTCAGGGACATATATTTTGAATAATATTTTGAAAATACCTTGAAAAAATAATACACGGATGTTTGAAAAATTCTTGAGCACATGATGGAAAGACTTGACTGCAACATGACAAATGCTTTCAATTTTAGGATCAAGGCATTTCCAAACAATTCATCTTATGACAATGGCTCAGCCGTGTTACAAATCAACCAAGCCATATTTCCAAGCTTCAGTTTCCAAGTTGTGTGAAGCCATACACAGATGCTAAGCCCAAGCCGACATCACTTATTCAAGCCATAAAGTAAATCCATGTCACACAAATAAATGAATTGCAAATTGGAAAATCAAAACGACGTCATAATTCAGCTTAAGTCATGCACACGTGTTGCAAATCAAAACGACAACAGATTTTTCACAGCAAGTCACGCACAACGGATTGATTCAAAACACACAGAAATTCTCACAAACGACACTCATTCACCTCACTCTCCATCTATAAATAGAACACTCCTCTCATTCATTTTTCTCAAGCTTCAAAGCCTCCAAAACTCTGCAGAAATTTTCTCTCATCTTTCACTTCGTAAAATCGTTTCGAGCAATTACTCTTCTTCATTTTTCTCATCCGAATTCACACTCAATTGGAAACAAAAGCCAGCCATAGTAGATAGAAGAAGAAGAAGTTCCATTTCATCATTTACCTGAGTTTGAAGGTAGTTTGAAGCTTCACTATCATTTTTGATCCGACATTTTTCGTTGTGATTCTTTGAATTGTTGATATGGTTGAGTAGAGATTTTGATTCCGATCACAACCACATATGTTTTTAGTCCCGTCGAACTGATTTGTTGGAGCTGCGAATTGCTAGCTGTGTTGAACAGTGAGGCGAGCTTGGTGAGGAAGATGATGAAACTCTTTTGTTTCTGATTCCATTTCATTTGTTTTTTTAAGAAGTGTATCGTTTTTTTTTATTCTAAGTGGATCGGACCTTGTTTGGATCTATCACCACCTCTTTTACTTTACTAAAACCTCCCTCTGTTTTTTCTTCTTTTTTAAATCTCTTTTAATTTTTTTTTCTTAATTCAAATCCATTTTTGATACTATTTTCTTTTTATCTTTTATGATTTCTTTTTAAAATGGATTTGAATCTTTTTTTTTGTTGATCTTTGCATTTTGATTTTGTTTTGAAAACTTTTCTTAAAAAATTATTTGAAAATACTTTGTTTTTTATCTTATTTTTGAATTCTTATATTGTTCGATTGTTGGTGGTTTTGGATCTTGAATTTTGATAAGATCTCATCAATATCAAAGGACTTTGGGTGTCGATTTTATCCACCAAGAGAGGTGATTGATATTGATGATGATTTAATCGATTTAAGATTCAATTTGTTGTTTCTTTTCATCTTGACCTCTTTCTTCTTCTTTTTTATTTTGATTGATGAAAGTCTTATGGATCTTAGAATTTCTTTATTGAATTCTTGATCAAGACTAGATCGTTACCTATTTTCTTTTCGTGCGGTATTGCTTTCGGATAACGATCTACATATCGTTCATCAAGCATGCATTAGCACAATGATCTATTGATCGGCCTCATTGTAGGGTAATTACTTAGTAAATTACTCGGCGATTGCTTAACATAGCGCAACATTTGTCCCTCTTTATCCAATTCGGAATTTGAACTTTCATGGTCCGGACCTTGATTGGTCGCGTCAATCCAATGTTGATTATTTTTTGCATTAGGTCCATAACCTTTGAAACTTGGCGTTGTAGAGGCTTTGGTTATACCAATCTTCTATCAAGTTCATCAACGCCTAAGTGCATTGTTTAATCACTATAGTTCAAAACGCGAACCGGAATAATTGGTGAAGGCTTATGGCACTAGAGTTGTGCTTTTGTTTTTTTTTCTTTTGTCCATTTGGACTTAAAACATTAATAAAGGATTAAACCACTAAAAGACTTATGCTCTTAATGTTGGACAATGGCCACTATCCCTTACATTGGAGGATCTATACTCTTGATTATGGACTTATGGACTTAGAGTTAGGATTTTCTCCCTTGTTCTTTGGATCATTATGGAGTTTGACATTCTAGCCTTTATTTGGCTTACTTATTGGCTCAAGAGGATGGAATTCTTTTCTTATTATGCTTTGAAGAGTGCCTCCATGTGGTTAGATCTTTCTTACCTTAGCTTTTATTTTATGCACTAGGATAGTCACTTCTTCTCCACCCCTCCTTCAATTTTCAAAATCTCCTCTCTTTTTCAAAAATCTTCTTGTTTTCAAAACTTGAACCGCTTTCATAATAAAACCTTGACTTCGGTCAAGTGACTTTTTAAACTTTGCTTTTTCTCTAATAAATGTCAATCAATGTTAATCATATTTTGACCATTTCAAAAAGACATAAAAAATACAAAAACTCATCAAACTCTTTTTGTGCTTTGTGCACCTTTTCCTTTTAAACGTTTTCATAAGTTTAGACATGATTTATCTCTTTAAGTGGAATTATTCGCTTGGAAATGATGGCTTGTCTTTACACTTAAAATCAACCAAAACAAACAATTTTTTTTTCTTTGTACCACGAACTACAAGGTTTTGATCCTACATTGCACATTGTGGGTACGTAGGCATGAGGCGATAAGTCTCTCCGAACACAAAAATCTTAAAAAATATTTCTCCTCTCATCTCCCCAATCTCTTTTCAAGCAAACTATTTTCAGACCAAAAAGCGGTAGATATTTCAAAGGTTTCCTATAGAGTACTATAGACGTTTTGGGTGCTAACACCTTCCCATTGCGTAACCAACCCCCTTTTACCCATTCTCTGTTTGTTCTTGTTTTTTTAGAACTCTTTAGGTTTTGTTCGCTCTTTTTCCTTTCCCTTTTTTGGATAAAATAAAAGTGCGGTGGCGACTCTTGTTTTTTTATTTAAGTTAATCAATAGCTTACGCTCACAAATTTCCCCGCTACAGGGAGCATGTCTTGGTTAAAAGTCAAAGGTACAGTTGACTTTTTCTTCAAAACCTTAATTGTGGTCCAGATGAAATTAAAACTTGTGGATCAAGCTTCTTGGATCAATCCATTGTTGCAAATGGATCAATGTAGTATATTGGAGGCCCTCAAATCATGTCTTGAGGTCTTGGCTCATGTTTTGTCCCAAAAGTCAACTTAGGGGTGAATTAGGTCAAGAAACCCTAATTCCAGATTTTTGAAAGATGCATCCCCTAAGGCTAAATTGACTTGATGATTGGGTCCAGGAGGTTCCATGGAGTATTTTAAGTTATGCTTTGAAGCATTGGCTCATTCCCAGATGAAAATTTTCATCTGGAGGCCTTAGTCGACCAAAACCCTAATTTGGTGACACTGGCGATCTTAAGGCTTAATCCACTTGGAATGCTGCAACCTTGTGCTTGATTCCTGATGTGGGAGTCCTCTTGATCCTTTATGGGTGTTTGAGAGGTTAGACAAGTTGAAGATCATGTCATTTCTTGATTGATCCTTTGCCTAAGTGCAATGAGAGGGCTTGAAACCCTAATCCTGATTGTGGTGAATGCTCACCCCTCTTTGAAAAGATTAGTGAGGCATGATGGTTCATCCATATTGTGATGATGATTTGCACAATGATGGAAAATCTTGGTGGTCAAAATTTGGGGTATGACATCGTGGTCTTCCGGATTGACTATAATTTGATTGTAACCCAAATATCTATCCAAAAAACAATAAAATTCTTGACCTGACAATCTCTCGACCATTTGATCCATAAAAGGTAAAGGGAAATGATCTTTCCTCGTAGATTGATTAAACCTACGGTAATCAATACACATTCTCCAACCCTTCACGGTTCTAGTAGGAATCAACTCGTTATTTTCATTCCGAAGTACTGTCAATCCACCCTTTTTAGGAACCACTTGTACGGGACTCACACATGCACTATCCGAGATTGGATAAATCATACCGGCCTCTAACATCTTCACCATTTTCTTCCTGACCACCTCTTTCATGGTAGGATTCAAGCGACGTTGTAGTTGCGCTACCGGTTTGAAATCATCCTCTGTCATAATTTTGTGCATACAATAAGATGGACTTATTCCTTTTAAATTGGAAAGTGTCCAACCCATTGCATTTTGATTTTTCATCAAGACCTCAATCAACTTTTTCTCTTCAATGTTGGACAGTGCATTACTTATTATCATCAGTTTATGACCACCTTCAAGAAATACATATTTCAAATAAGAAGGTATAATTTTCAACTCAAGTTTTGAGTCCTCTTCCTTCAACTCATATTTCATCTCTTCAAATTTTGCCTCTAGAGGAGGAATTTATTTTAATGACTCAATCTCTCTTAGACATTTTGTTATTTCTTTTTCTTCATACTTATTGAGAACTTTGTGTGCATGGATAGCTTTATCGGTTGCATCCATTCGGAAACAATCACTTTTATCCTCTAAATGCTTCGTGGCTTCTGAAAGCACCTGTTGTTTGACTAAATTTTGCTAAAACATTCTGATGATAAACTTGAAGAATCTGCAGAAGAAAAATATGTCGAAGGAAATGTCTCAACATCCTGACTGACTTGGTAAGTTAGCAGGTTTTAATCTGTTGCAAGAATTAAGGAGCGGATCAAGGAAACACAGGATCAAAGATTGAAAGCCCAAGACAAAAAGAAGACTATATAAGGAGACTTAGACCTAGGGTTTAGTACTGTAACTTTTGTATCGCTTATAACTTTGTAACCTAGTTCTCTTGTGTTGAATAAGGGTTTAGGATTTGAGATTCGTTGGCTCTCTTAGGAGTTGTAAGTCTCCACTCTGTAATATGGGATGCAGAGTGGAAGGCATAGGTACAGGGACACAACCAGAAGCCTGTAGGTAATGGTTGTTATATTATTCTTGGACAAAGCTTTGAAGCAAGTCCAAGATAACTTGAAGGTCAAGAAACCGCGACAGTTTTGTATTGGCAGAAGACAGAGATATCAAAGGTTGTGATTAGGATGTGAGTGGGGTATCTCATGTCAGGGTTCTAAACGTTTGAGTTTAACCTTGGTAAAGTTGTTCATTGGGTAGATGTTAGGATAAAGTTGTAAACGGGAGAGTTAAGCTTTGTAACAGTTCTACAGATAGTGAAGTCTTCATCCTGGATTGGTATCCCCCGGATGTATGTGAGTTGAACCGAATTGGGTTAACACATACTGTCTTATTTAACATTCTGCAATTTACAGTTTTGTTATTGTTCTTGACTGACATGTTGAATCAGATGTCGTGACAACAGTGAGTGGACAATTCTGATATTCAATGTATCGGTCTGCTTTTGTGTCTCTGAGTTTAAATGATTGTGTAGCACAATGTCTTGATATGTGTTAGGACATCTGTTATCTGCATAGGCCAGAATTTCAATTGGTATCAGAGCAGGCATCATTTCTGGTTCTGGATGAGATCTTTGGGAGATACTTTCTAGCATTTAAACAAGGAGGAGTTTTGAAGATCAGATCAATCAACTCAGACATACCCAAGGGTATTAATGGCTGAGATGGATGTTCTGGATCGAAGGGAGCAACCCGGAGGTTGTTCATGTTGCTTAGGAAATTCTACAACAACTACAGGAGAAGTGGCTAGTTCTCTTGTTGGCGTGTCTTATGAGATGTTGTGACATCTTATTAGGGCAAGCAAGATTTGTTCCTTGGTGGTTCCATTGCATATGTTTCTGATGGAAGAGCTCTAGAATTATGGGATTCTGGAGTTGTTACTGAAGACTGTTGGTGGAAGGTCTCAATCGTCGGCCTCTAAATTTGAAGATATCTATATTCTTTTATTCCAAAGTTGGGAGCAATGGAGTGAAAGGAGTTGTGGTTAGATATCTGGTATGGTGACTTGGTACCTGGAAGCTTGGTTTCTTGGTGCAGTTGAAGTCAGTTGAAGAGGAGAGGAGTTGAGTTTAAGTTTATCAGGTTCTTGCTCTAGGAGTTTGATAAATTTTTGGTCGGCTAGGTTGTCAAAGATACTTGAGAATTCTCTCAAGTCCACTCATAAAGGCATCTATGTTGTGTATCTGGAGTCTTCTAGTTACTTTTCTGACTAGAAGGTGTTTCTTTGAAACACAATCTGAAGAAAGTGGAGGTGATTTATTTTCACCATCCAAAAACATCAAGGAAGTATTCATCTCTCTTGACCCTAAAAGTGGATCCAATCTGATTAAAGAATCGTTGAGGTAAATAAGATTTGTTCAGAGAAAGTCTTAGTTACTTGAGTTAAGGGTAGCAGCCTTGGTATCTTAACATTGTCCTTTGAAGAAGATACTTGCAAAAAGATTGAATACTTTATAAGTGTTCATGACATGATCTGGGGGAGGTCAGCTACAACAGTGAAGAAGGGTTATTGGACAAGGATTTAAGATAAATTGATATTTGTGGAGTCCACAAGTATTTAATTGATTATCCTTGAAAGTCAAGATTGCTGATGTTCAACAAGATGTTGTAACATCTCATCATCAGAGTTTGTGCAGAATCATTGGAGGGGTACTGCATACGCTTTAGCATCTGTTTTAGTCTTAGGTGGTGACCTAAGAAGTGGCTTCAGTCGGGTGTGACAGAAGCATGTGTTCTCTGGAGAGTTTCTTGGCAAGAAACTAGTCTGGACTTTGATGCTGTTGACGATGAAGATGAAGACATCATAATCTTGATGGTTATAGGTTGGATCAGTTTATTTCTGATCTAGGTGCTTTGGAGCATGGATCTTGCTCTGTTTGTGAAGGTTGAGGATAAGTGGCAGTTATCTCTGGCTTTCTACTGACGGCTCTACTGAGGAAAGTGGAATTCTTTGGTATGGCTATGGGGTAGTCTTGGACTACTTATTTTCTGAAGATTCAGACGTGGCAGGTTTGAAGTCTTTGGAGTTTCAAAGCAGGATGGAGGTTGTCTACTCAAACTTGGTTGTTGAATCAAGTCTATGAGAGCATGGAACTCTTGTTCTATAAAAGGAGGAGGTTCTTCTAAGTGGCAGAAGGAGGAGCTGAATTCAACAGTTGGATGTCATATCAGAATGTTCTGACATCTAGCTTAACATCAGAAGTCTCAGCTGGTGATGTGGCACATCAGCTTAAGATAAGGTGATCCACAGGAGTATGGAAGTTATGGATGCTTCAAAAAGGTCTATCTCATGCAGTTTGCGAGAGCTGAGGATGGGAAGATGTTACATGACTAAGAGGCTTGGTGGATCCAAGATGTCTTGCTATAGGGCAAGTAGTTCATGTAACTTGAAGGTCTGATTTCATTAGTGGATCAGTGTATCTTGTGGGAGTTCTGAAGATGAGTGAGGTCAATCAAAAGGTGGCATTTGGTTGGTTTCACAATGTGCATTCAAGCAGGATGCTTGAAACTGATTGCTCTTGTGCAGAAGAGTAGTTAGTGGAAATTGTAAGGAGGTTCTAATTCTCCGGGAGCTTGTGGCAGAATTTCTGGGTTGAGGATGGAAGCATACCTTCTTTGGTGGATGAGAGTTTATTTCTCTCTGGGTTTCTAAAGTTTTTCTTTGTTCAAACTGGTGGGGCAGTGTTGTGTGAAGATCTTCAGTGTGGGTTACTATGCTGATAGTAAGTCCAGTGGTGGAGCATATCAAGAACCATGGTGTGTGGTGTCTATGATGTGTGGAAGATGTCCTAACTGATGTTAGAACATCTTTCGGTTAGTTATCCTTGGTGGAGGATTCTTGAGTTCTGGTTTAGGAACTTGTTGGCTACATCATGTCTGAGGAGTATCTATCTAGTCATACGGGAGAATGACGAAGTAGAAGAACTGCCTTGGGAGGATGGTGTGGAGTAGACTGGAGTGGATCATGGGTTGATTGCACGAAGGTCTGGTTTCTGATGCGTTCAGAAGTAGATATTCAGAAAAAATCAGAAGTATTCCAGGTTATCATACGGGAGAATGATAAGGAATGAATGTCTTAGATTATGGGGTGTCTGTCTCTATTGCTGGCTAGGTAAATTCAGTGGAAAATCTTACGAAGGGGATGTTGCCTTAGCTGCAAGTCATGCTAGTAGTGGATCAGTTTAGCAGCTGTGAAGCTCTAGAGCATGCATACGATAGTTGACATCGTTATAACAAACTAAGGGGCCATGTGCGTCTCTTTGAGGAATGTGAAGCATTCTGATTCAATTGGTTTGTGCCTCAAGCAGCTGGAGGTCTATACATGAGAATTCAAGGGGAGTTTGTGTGGTGTGTAGGTGGTTGCAGGATGAGGGGAATCAATGGGACTTTGATCTCAAGCCAAGAGTTTGTTATGGTTGGTATACATTTCCTCACGGGTAGCATGATGGTGATCATGTGTGAGTGATTATTGTTTCTTGTCAGAGGGAGCAATAAGAGAGTTGGTGATTGTGTTCAGCTGGTAAGTTGAACTGAGGGTTCGCTCTTGAATACATGAAGATGCGTCTTATGTTTTCCTTTCATTAGCTTGGGTGTTTTGTGGAGGATCACTAGTTACCTTAGATAGGGGGAGATGCCCCGTGATCTAAGATGAATTACTACGAGGATGCAGTTAAAGTTCTAGTTTGCATTTGTGCGTCAAGCAAGCTGAGATGTCAAGGAGGATGTCTTAACATTATTGTATTGTTGCAAGTTGGGGGAAACTTGGCAGTACATGTGTATTGGGAATGGTTCTTATTGGATGCTTAAGAATCATTCATGAGTCTGGGAGAATTTATTTTTCTCTGCAGATTGGGATCATAATTATGTGAAGAAATCTATGTGGTGTCAAATCAGAAGAATCTGGAAAGAATAGACAATGTCTGACATGATGTCAGGACATTGTTATAAAACATGTGTGCATGTAATAGGTTCTTTGGTCAGCATTATTAAAAGAAAAAACAGACAAAGCAGTCTTGGTCTGTGCGGTACTGGTGGAGTTATTGCCTTCGATTAATGATCCTTTGAATTGACTAACGTTATTTTCTGTGGATCGTTACTTTCTAAGAAAATCGCTCGGCTATAAATAGGATTGCCTTGATCTTCTTTATTCTCAATACTCTCGTTGGGTTGGTGGCAGATGGGGTTCTTCAAAATCTGGGTATGTTGTGTCTGGGTTTGGGGCTGTCTTGGTCACTTTTGCCAAGTTTTGGCTAAAAGGGGGGAGAATGGTTTTCTGATGCTGTCTGGGTACATTCCTACAGTTGTTTTGCAAGAATGTTGGTTAAGATGTTCTAACATCTTAACATTCTTTATTTTCCTTGTGTCTTGTGATCTGAGTTGTGAAGCAGGTTGTGTCTTGTGACCAGAGTTACGCAATCTATGTTCTCAGTGTTACGAAGCCTACAATTACTATTTCTTTTCCGGAGGAGTCTTCTGGTTCCCAAGACCTCTCTTGGAAGGAGGGGGAATATGTTGAGGGGAGACTCTCTCAGACCTTAGCTCCAATCAATTCTGAAGATAAAGGAGTCTTGATAAAGGAGCCTTGTTGTTTGCAGAATGCAGAAGAAAATGTTTGTTTTAGCCAAAATTTGTCAAAAGGGGGAGATTGAAAGCACCTATTGTTTGACTAAATTTTGCTAAAACATTCTGATGATAAACTTGAAGAATCTGCAGAAGAAAAAGATGTCGAAGGAAATTTATCGACATCCTGACTGACTTGGTAAGTTAGTAGGTTTTAATTTGTTGCAAGAATTAAGGAGCAAATCAAGGAAACACAGGATCACAGATTGAAAGCCCCAGACAAAAAGAAGACTATATAAGGAGACTTAGACCTAGGGTTTAGTACTGTAACTTTTGTATCGCTTATAACTTTGTAACCTAGTTCTCTTGTGTTCAATAAGGGTTTAGGGTTTGAGATTCGTTGGCTCTCTTAAGAGTTGTAAGTCTCCACTCTGTAATATGGGATGCAGAGTGGAAGGCATAGGTACAGGGACACAACCAAAAGCCTGTAGGTAATGGTTGTTATATCGTTCTTGGATAAAGGTTTGAAGCAAGTCCAAGATAACTTGAAGGTCAAGAAACCGCGATAGTTCAGTATTGGCAAAAGATAGAGATATCACAGGTTGTGATTAGGATGTGAGTGGGGTATCTCATATCAGGGTTCTAAACTTTTGAGTTTAACCTTGGTAAAAATGTTCATTGGGTATATGTTAGGATAAAGTTGTAAACAGGGGAGTTTAGATTTGTAACAGTTCTACAGATAATGAAGTCTTCATCCTGGATTGGTATCCCCCAGATGTAGGTGAGTTGCACCGAACTGGATTAACACATACTATCTTATTTAATATTCTGCAATTTACAGTTTTGTTATTGTTCTTGACTGATATGTTGGATCAGATGTCGTGACATCTGTGAGTGGGCAGTTCTGATATTCAATGTATTAGTCTGCTTTTACGCCTCTGAGTTTAAATGATTGTGTAGCACAATGTCTTGATATGTGTTAGGACATCTGCTGTCTGCATAGGCCAGAATTTTAGCTTCAAAGAGGTTGAAGCATACCTCTTCATCTTAAACTCTCACCTTCATTAGACAATCATCAATGTCAATCATCATTCTTGATTTCTTCATGAACGGTCGGCCAAGAATCAATGGGGCATCATGATCTTTCTCTATTTCAATTACAAGAAAGTCAATTAGAAACAACAATTTATCCACCTTCACTAAGACATCTTCGGCTACTCCATGAGGACGAGTGGTAAACCTATCAGCCAATTGCAATGTCATCTTTATTGCCTTCATCTCAATTTTTCCTAACCTTTGCACTATGGATAACAAAATCAAGTTGATTCTAGAACCCAAATCAATACATTCTTATCCAATGTAGACATTTCCTATAGTGACTGGTGTAGCATGCGATTTTTGTCGGTGACTCGACCACCTTATCGCCATGGGTTTCTCCTCGCCGCAATGGTAGGAGTTGGGTGCTACTTTCTGATTTCTTATTTATCCTATGAAGTTGGAAAGGAAAGGGAAGCTATCTAAAACTAACCTTGCACGCAAATGTTTAACTGAACAAATGCTTAAAGAGATCGGGGAGTTCAGGGTCAGTTTATACAATGGGGAGTTGTCAATTACCCTTCCTATATGTGGTTATCCATAGATTGTTAGCAATTTTCCTTACTGCTTTCTACTTACTGGTGTTTGTCTGTTGTGGGTTGGGAAAGTTTCTCCTTTGGGAGGTTTTTGAGTGAGAGAGAGAGAGAGAGAGAGAGAGAGTTTTTGATGATTTTGGTAAGGAACTGGACCTCAGTTTTGATTGGTGTGAAGGTACTGGACCTAAAGTTTTTGATTGGTGTGCTCGCTAAGATTTCGCAATCTTATGCCTACGTATTCCCGTTAAAGAAAATAGGGAAATCAGAGCAATCGTACTTCCTCCTATTCTATGGGAGGAAAATTTGTTTAGGTGTCTTGTTCGAAGCCCAAGATTGAAGCTAAAGGGATATTTGTGTCTTGTTCAAAGCCCAAGGTTGAAGCTAAAGGTTTGACTGAGAGATAATTTGTCATCTCTAAAGGGAGACATCTTGTCTGTTTATCACAACTGTTGGGTAACTGTTTATAAAGGATAATTACTTTAACTAGGATATGTGAATCCAGCAATGCCATAATTTCCTTTATGAGGGATTTGTCCTGAAGGAGAAAACTTTAACTCAGTGTTGAGCAATGCCATTTTTCCTTAGGAGTCTTTCATGCTAAGAGAGGGACAGTGGCATGGATGTAAATAATCCATAGGCTTGCCACTTACAGCAATTAGATGAAAGAGGAAGATTTACCAAGATAAGAGATGGACTACAACTTGGATTTTTGAATCAACAAGTGTCCCACTTATAGCAGTTATCTAGGATTAAGGTTTATTTTGATTTTCTGTTTTGATGAGTGATATACAGAGAAATGTCTTCCTGTAGAGAGATTTTGATCTCCTCTTAAGGGATGTTGACTTTTGTGTGCCTTGATCAAAGCCCAAGGTTGAAGCTAAGAGATTGATTGACTCCACTTGGGAAGTCCTTATACAAAGCCTAAGAGGAGGCTGGAAAAAGACTGACTCAACAAGAGAGTGTTTATTTGTCTTGTATAAAGCCCAAGATTGAGGCTAAAAGAGAATTGGCTCTTTTGGGGATATCATTATACAAAGCCTAAGAGGAGGCTAAAAGTTGACTTTTCCGGGGAATATTTGTATGTGTCTTGTACAAAGCCCAATATTGAGGCTAAAAAGGGAAACTGACTCTACTGGTGAGAGGTTTTATCTGTCTTGTACAAAACCCAAGATTGTGGCTAACAGAAGATTGACTCTACTGGAGAGTATGATTTGTCTTGTACAAAGCCCATGATTGAGGCTGAAAAGAGGATTTGACTCTGCTTAGGGAAATTTATATGTGTCTTGTACAAAGCCCAAGATTGAGACTGAAAGATATTTGAATGACTCAGCTGAAGATATTTATGGGTGTCTTGTACAAAGCCCAAGGTTGAGGCTGACTTTTGTTGAGGAAAAGAATGATCATTATACAAAGCCTAAGAGGAGGCTGAAAAGATGATTGACTCAACAAGAGAGTGTTTATATGTCTTGTACAAAGCCCACGATTTAGTCTAAAAAGGATTGACTCAACAAGAGAGTGTTTATATGGTGTCTTGTACAAAGCCCAAGATTGAGGTTGAAAAAGGGTTGACTCAACAAGAGAGTTCTTTTAGGAGATTAATTCAACAAGAGAGTGCTGAAAAGATGATTGACTCAATAAGAGAGTGCGTTTGAAGTTAAATCTGTTGAGGAAAATCATTATACAAAGCCTAAGAGGAGGCTGGCTTCTGCTGAGGATTATTGAGATCCAGAGGCAGGTCCAAAATGGGGAATCAACTCTTGCTGAGGATTTACAGAATAGTTGAGGTATCAGATGCCTTGACGTTCTGATTTAGGATAGTGTTATCCTGATGATAGACTGACCCTAGATGGGGGAATTTAGGATAAAGATTGAGTTTTAGAACCTATGAGGGTTTTAACTCTACTGGAGATTGATTAAATGACCAGGGTTTTTCATGTGTTTGTAGGGAACTTGAGAATGTCTTTGAGATCCAAGAGGAGATTAGACTGTCCAAGTCTACCGGTATGGGAGAGTTTGTCTTTGTATGATGCCCAAGAGGAGGCTGGTGCTTTGTGTAACACCCCATTTTCCCATTTTACAAAATAAGTAAATACTACGAAAATAATCAGAGCTTACAACAACAGTAGGATGTCACATCATTAAAACCAACAACAAAACTCCATTTTCATTAATAAGCAGCGGAAATAATTATTTTATTCAAATCACGGCAATTTGCCAACAACACCAAAAATCCACATCAGTCGTGGTCCACCATATTAAATTAAAGAATGATACGTAACAAAACAAATAAAGAATAACAACTGATAAAATCCCCAAAATCCGCAAACTTGCTTCCTCCACACCAGTCTGAGCTCTGCTACGACATCCTCACTTTTTCACTCCAAAACAGTCCTAAAATTAGTTCTACATCAATTTTAGACCCTAACATTCATCTTACATCTTTCACCTATCATTACTAATCAAAATTTACAGGTCTTAGATCTAATTCGTCCTCTCAACCTGCATCAAAACCAGTTCTACAACTGCATTCACACAGAACAACAACAACAACAAGGAATTTCACAGATCATCACAATATAACACGAAATTCATAAAATCAACAACCAATTCATAACAGATCAACAACAATGCACCATTTCAGATCCAAAATTCACACACAAAACACATATACGAAATTCCTACAAGGATAAGGACTCCTCACTATCCTCTCATGATATAAACACCTAAATTGAAATCCATTCTCCCCCCCCCCCCTTACCTCGAATTCTTGATTAAAATCCTATGAAAATTGGTTTTGCAGGTTCCTCTAGCAGTTGTTCTTCCCTTGTTCTTCCTTCTCTAACCCCTTTCTTTGTGAAAAATAGGATTATGGCTAAATTGCCCCTAATTCTGGTTAATGTGTATTTTTCCTTATTTTCCTCCCACTAATCATATTCTAATCAATTCAGATTTTTAATTAATAATAATAAAATAATATTAATAATATTAATAATAATAATAATAATAATGATATTAATAATAATAATAATAATATTATTATTATTATTAGGTATAATAATAATAATACATTCCATACTACTATTATTGGATATGCCCCCACATTATTCATTATTATCTTATTATTATCCCTAAGCACTCAAACACACACCCTCAACAAGGCCAAACAATTCAAAATAACACACGACGATTAAATAATAAAAATGGGGTGTTACAACTCTCCCCCACTTAAATTATTTTCGTCCTCGAAAATATACCTGATGGAAACAATTCCGGATACGACTCTCGCATCCTGCTTTCCAATTCCCAGGTCACATTTCCTCCAGCAGCTCCTCCCCAAGCTACTCTCACCAGAGGAATCTCCTTTCCTCTAAGTTGCTTCATCTTGTGATCCTCGATTATTATCGGCATCGCCTCCACCGTAAGATTAATTCTAATACGCACCTCATCCCTCTGGATAACATGAGACGGATCAGATACATACTTTCGGAGTTGCGTCACATGAAACACATCATGCAAGTTCGAAAGTTCAGGCGGCAACGTCACCCTATAAGCAACTGCACCTATCTTTACAAGATCTGATACGGTCCAATAAACATAGGATCCAGCTTCTTTGATTTCAATGCATGTCCCCCACCGGTCACTGGGTTGACTCTCAGGAACACGTGATCACCTTCACTGAATTCCAAGTCTTTCTCTCAGTTGTCATGATAACTTTTCTGTCTACCCTGAGACGCTTTCATCCTATCACAGATCATCTGAATTGTCTCAGTAGTCTGTTATACAATTTCTGGTCCAAGCACCACATTTTCACCAGTCTCATACCAACACAAAGGCGTCCTACACCTCCTACCATACAAAGCTTCGAAAGGTGTCATTCCAATGCTAGAATGGTAACTATTGTTATACGTGAACTCGATCAATGGCAAATGAGTATCCAACGCACCACCTTTCCCTAACACACAGGCTCTCAGCAAATCTTCCAACGACTGAATAGTCCTCTCTGACTGACCATCGGTTTGTGGATGATAAGCCAAGCTCAACTTCAATTTAGAACCCAAGGCTTCCTGCAGACCCTTCCAAAACTCTGAAGTAAACCTCGGATCTCTATTTGATACTATGCTCGACGGAATACCATGCAACTTCACAATTACTCAGATATAAATATCCGCCAGCTTTGACAACGGAAAACTGATGTTAATTGGTATAAAATATGAGGATTTCGTAAGTCAATCCACCACTAGCCAAATAACATTAAAGCCTCTCGCCGTATTTGGCAAACCAGTAACAAAATCCATAGTAATACTGTCCCACTTCCATTCTGGACCACCAAAACAACTTCTTCAAGTCATGATACCTCTTCGTCGCTCCCAGATGAATACTTAAGCTACTCCAGTGACTTTCTTCCAAACTCACTTTTCTCAACTCCTCATTATCCGGCACACAAATTCTGCCCCGGAATCTCGAAACACCCACATTATCCACCTTAAAGTCACTATCAGGATTGTCTCCTCCTGTAGGTATCAAATCCACTAACTTCACATCAAGTCTCTGATTCTCTTTAATTACATCCAAAAAGTTATTATTTATCTTCAGCATACCCAATCTAACACTCTTAGGTGTCGTCTCACACACCATACTCAAATCTCTAAACTGCTCAATCAACTCCGTTTCTTTCACCATCAATGTTGACATAAGAATTGTTTTCTGACTCAAATCATCTACTACAACATTAGCTTTTCCTGGATGATAACTCGAATTAATGTCATAATTGCTCAGGAACTCTAACCCTCTTCTTTGCCTCATATTCAATTCTTTTTGGTCAATAGATACTTAGGACTCTTGTGATCAATGAACACTTCAAATCTTGATCCATACAGATAATGTCTCCAAATCTTCAATACAAAAACAACCGTAGCTAATTCAATATCATGAGTAGGATAATTCCCCTCATGCACCAATACTCCGCCTAATCCTGTCTTAGACGCATCATAATACACCACAAAAGGTTCACTTGGACTTGGTAGAATTAATACTGGCGACGTAGTCAACTTCTTCTTCAATTCCTCAAAACTTTCCTCACACGCCGCATTCCACACAAAAGCTTGACTCTTCCTAGTCAACTGAGTCAACGGTAAGGCCAAATTAGAAAACCCTTCAATAAATCTCCTGTAATAACCTACTAACCCCAAAAAAACTTCTAATCTCAGTCACCGTCTTTGGAGGTTCCCACTGAAGCACTGCACTTACTTTAGACAGACCCTAAGCTATCCCATTATTAGGATTAACATATCTCTCGCAACTCACCCTTTGGAACTTTGCAACCCATTTGTTATTATTCAAGGATTGCAATGAAATTCTCAGGTGCCCTACACGATCTTCCTCTACGCGGAATAGATCCATCAAAACGTCATCAATAATTGCCATACAACTGAATTTAGATAAGCATAAGAACGGAATTCACATACTCCCTACATACACCCAGCGTATTACTCGTTCCAAAAAGGCATCATTTCCTTCCTACAATGTCCGCAACGAGTTCTGAACACTGTCTTCCAACTCTCATCCTCTTTCACTTGAATCTGACGATATCCCAATCTCAAATCGCCTTTACTAATAACACGAACTCCCACATGGTAATCCATCAAGTCTCCACTCCTTGGAATGGATGCTTATTCTTACTGGTCACTTAATACCATTGGCGGTGATCAATGCACATACACTTACTATCATCCCTCATCTTATCCAAAACACGGGCGTAGCCCACCAAGAAAACACTTGGTTGAGTACCCCTCTCCCCAAGTAATTCTTCCAATTATCTCATCACGCAACTCTAGGGTCTACTCCCTGCATGGAGTCATTGACATTAAACTTACACCAAGTGCTAAGTGAATAGCCAATCCCGCTCCACACTATGTCTACAATCCACTAATGTCATCTGGAACAAATCCAAAAATTCACAAACGACGATTATCTCAACGCCTGCAACTTCACTATCAATCTGCCACACACGAATGTTAAAACCTTGAGGCTTCGCCTACTAAAAGCTTATTCATTTGCTTCGCACACAACGACATCCGTCCTCTACTATCACCCAACTCAAATCCACCCCCCGGGAAGACATCAGGGATTACACACCACCGGCCTATCTCCAGCCGCCGCCCTGCTCTTGAACCACTGAGACACAGTCATCAACGATACCCGATCGTCCTTCCTTGGAGACATCTCCCAACTCAACTGAACAACAAGCGCCTCTCCTCCGTATCATCTTCAATTATGAGAATCTATACCAGCTCACCACTATCATCCATAAGCACTTGGCCTGACGCCCAAACAATCCACAACACATGCCATCTTAACTGTCAAGGCAAATCTATCCATCTTGATCCCCAACTACTATCAACAAGAGATTGAGGGTGATCAGTTCCCCAATTTGTCAATAGACAGCCGACTATCATGACGAAGTATAGACCTTCCTTACCAACTATGATAGCGCTTCACTACGCACCAATCCATTCTTCCATAGTGGGAGCATCCTGGAGAAGCACCAGCTTCTCCCCCACTGATTTCATTCCCAACTCCTGTAACCAAACAGTTAGAAAACAAGCACGTACCGATAGTGTTCTACACACATGTCGCATACTACGACACAACTCATACTACACAACCTGGCCAGACGGACCGACCTGCTCTGATACCAATTGTAACACCCCACTTTCCCATTTTACAAAATAAGTAAATACTACGAAAATAATCAGAGTTTACAACAACAGTAGGACGTCACATCATTAAAATCAACAACAAAACTCCTCTTTCATTAATAAGCAGCGAAAATAATTATTTTATTCAAATCACGATAATTTGCCAACAACACCAAAAATCCACATCAGTCGTGGTCCACCATATTCAATTAAAGAATGATACGTAACAAAAAAAATAAAGAATAACAACTGATAAAATCCCCAAAATTCCCGTGTTACGTATCAGGGCGACTCCTAAGACTCGATCAAGCAACACGCACTCCATGCCTACTCAAGTACCTGGATTATCTGTACTTCCGAAAAAGCAGAGACGCAACAAACAACAAAGGGGTGAGAACTACATTCAATAAAAAACGGTGTATAATACATGCTAAAGGTAGTACTCACACAATCATATATCAGTAACACACCATCACGACATACTTGTCACTTTCATTCAGATTTCACCAAACACATAATAATGCAATGCGACTCAAAGACATCAACACAATGCATGTGGTACCAATACACCATGGTTCATTCAATCGAACTCGGATAAATCACATACACCCTTACTTGGCAATGATTTATCTCCACCACACTCCACATTGGAGTTCGGATGAATCACATACACTCCTCCTGAGCAATGATTCACCACCACCGACACCATGAATGCATGACAGTAAATATGCATGCAACACACATGTATGACGACAATCATACATCCTCACGATCCTCCTAATCACACGTAAGCCATACGCTTACCGTAATTCACACTGGAATTACCTCACCTGTAACACAGCATCATCACACACAAGTTATGCACAAGAGACTATCATCAAGTAAAATACATGATCCTCAATGATCCCACGTGAGTCATACACTCACCGTAATTCCCCAAGATTTACCTCTGCTATCCCAAGATAGCTCACACCTCACACAAATAGTGCCACACAACACATTCTGCACGCCTCACAAGACACTCGTCCACTAATTAGCTAATTACTAATTAATTCACTAAAATTACTAAATTAATTATTTTAATCACCAATTACACAATTCTCATATTCTGGCATCTATACCCAACCTCTCAAACCAAAAGAAACCGCATCCGACGCAAAAATGGGAAAGAAATCGCGAAACGGAAAAATTCTGCACTCTCGCAGGCCATACGCGTATTGCCCTGTGCCATACGCGTATATCCAGCTCCCTCACCCAGCCCATACGCGTAATGCCCCATTTGCCTACACCATTACGCGTAATGCCTCCCCCATTACGCGTAATGCCCAATCATGTTACGCGTCTCATACGCATTCCAGCAGAGGGTCGTGCCAAAGCCCCATTTTGGCCCTCCAATACGCGTATTGCCTCCGTCTGTGCCCAGCATTACGCGTAACATACTCCCTGTTACGCTTAAGGCCAGATCAATTAGGCAAACTTGCTTCCTCCACACCAGTCTGAGCTCTGCTACGGGATCCTCACTTTTTCACTGTAAAACAGTCCTAAAATTAGTTCTACATCAATTTTAGACCCTAACATTCATCTTACATCTTTCACCTATCATTACTAATCAAAATTTACAGGTCTTAGATCTAATTAATCCTCTCAACCGGCATCAAAACCAGTTCTACAACTGCATTCACACAGAACAACAACAACAACAAGGAATTTCTCAGATAATCACAGTATAACACGAAATTCATAAAATCAGCAACCAATTCATACCAGATCAATAACAATGCACCAATATCAGATCCAAAATTCACACACAAAACACATATACGAAATTCCTACGAGGATAAGGACTCCTCACTACCCTCTCATGATATAAACACCTAAATTAAAATCCATTCTCCCCCCCCCCCCCTTACCTCGAATTCTTGATTAAAATCCTGCGAAAATTGGATCTGGAGGTTGCCCTAGCAGTTGTTCTTCCCTTGTTCTTCCTTCTCTAACCCCTTTCTTTTTGAAAAATAGGATTATGTCTAAACTTCCCCTAATTCTGGTTAATGTGTATTTTTCCTTATTTTCCTCCCACTAATCATATTCTAATCAAATCAGATTTTTAATTAATAATAATAAAATAATATTAATAATAATAATAATGATATTAATACTAATAATAATAATAATAATAATATTAGGCATAATAATAATAATAATAATAATACATTCCATACTACTATTATTGGATATGCCCCCGCATTATTCATTATTATCTTATTATTATCCCTACGCACTCAAACACGCACCCTCAACAAGGCCAAACAATTCAAAATAACACACTACGATTAAATAATCAAAATAGGGTGTTACAACTCTCCCCCACTTAAATTATTTTCGTCCTCGAAAATATACCTGATGGAAACAATTCCGGATACGACTCTCGCATCCTGTTTTCCAATTCCCAGGTCACATTTCCTCCAGCAGCTCCTCCCCAAGCTACTCTCACTAGAGGAATCTCCTTTCCTCTAAGTTGCTTCATCTTGTGATCCTCGATTCTTATCGGCATCGCCTCCACCGTAAGATTAATTCTAATATGCACCTCATCCCTCTGGATAACATGAGACGGATCAGATACATACTTCCAGAGTTGCGACACATGAAACACATCATGCAAGTTCGAAAGTTCAGGCGGCAACGCCACCCTATAAGCAACTGCACCTATCTTTACAAGATCTGATATGGTCCAATAAACTTAGGATCCAGCTTCTTTGATTTCAATGCATGTCCCCCACCGCTCACTGGGTTGACTCTCAGGAACACGTGATCACCTTCACTGAATTCCAAGTCTTTCTCCCGGTTGTCATGATAACTTTTCTGTCTACCCTGAGACGCTTTCATCCTATCACAGATCATCTGAATTGTCTCAGTAGTCTGTTATCCAATTTCCAGTCCAAGCACCACATTTTCACCAGTCTCATACCAACACAAAGGCATCATACACCTCCTACCTTACAAAGCTTCGAAAGGTGCCATTCCAATGCTAGAATGGTAACTATTGTTATACGTGAACTCGATCAATGGCAAATGAGTATCCCACACACCACCTTTCTCCAACACACAGGCTCTCAGCAAATCTTTCAACGACTGAATAGTCCTCTCTAACTGACCGTCGGTCTGTGGATGATAAGCTAAGCTCAACTTCAATTTAGAACCCAAGGCTTCCTGCAGACCCTTCCAAAACTCTGAAGTAAACCTCGGATCTCTATCTGATACTATGCTCGACGGAACACCATGTAACTTCACAATTACTCTGATATAAATATCCGCCAGCATTGACAACGGAAAACTGAAGTTAATTGGTATAAAATGTGAGGATTTCGTAAGTCAATCCACCACTACCCAAATAGCATCAAAGCCTCTTGCCGTATTTGGCAAACCAGTAACAAAATCCATAGTAATACTGTCCCACTTCCATTCTGGACCACCAAAACAACTTCTTCAAGTCATGATACCTCTTCGTCACTCCCGGATGAATACTTAAGCTACTCCGGTGACTTTCTTCCAAACTCACTTTTCTCAACTCCTCATTATCCGGCACACAAATTCTGCCCCGGAATCTCGAAACACCCACATTATCCAACTTAAAGTCACTATCAGGATTGTCTCCTCCTGTAGGTATCAAATCCACTAACTTCACATCAAGTCTCTGATTCTCTTTAATTATATCCAAAAAGTTATTATTTATCTTCAGCATACCCAATCTAACACTCTCAGGTGTCGTCTCAGACACCATACTCAAATCTCTAAACTACTCAATCAACTCCGTTTCTTTCACCATCAATGCTGACATAAGAATTATTTTCCGACTCAAAGCATCTGCTACAACATTAGCTTTTCCTGGATGATAACTCGAATTAAGGTCATAATCGCTCAGGAACTCTAACCCTCTTCTCTGCCTCATATTCAATTCTTTTGCTCAAATAGATACTTAGGACTCTTGTGATCACTAAACACTTCAAATCTTGATCCATACAGATAATGTCTTCAAATCTTCAATACAAAAACAACCGTAGCTAATTCAAGATCATGAGTAGGATAATTCCCCCCATGCACCCTCAATTGCCGCGAAGCATAAGCTACTACCTTTCCATCTTGCATCAATACTCTGCCTAATCCTATCTTAGACGCATCACAATACACCACAAAAGGTTCACTTGGACTTGGTAGAATTAATACTGGTTCCGTAGTCAACTTCTTCTTCAATTCCTCGAAACTTTCCTCACACACCGCATTACACACAAAACCTTGACTCTTCCTAGTCAGCTGAGTCAACGGTAAGGCCAAATTAGAAAACCCTTCAATAAATCTCCTGTAATAACCTACTAACCCCAAAAAAACTACTAATCTCAGTCACCGTCTTTGGAGGTTCCCACTGAAGCACTGCACTTACTTTAGACGGACCCAAAGTTATCCCATTATTAGGATTAACATATCTCTCGCAACTCACCCTTTGGAACTTTGCAACCCATTTGTTATTATTCAGGGATTGCAATGAAATTCTCAGGTTCCCTACACGATCTTCCTCTACTAGGAATAGATCCATCAAAACGTCATCAACAATTGCCACACAACTGAATTTACATAAGCATGAGAGACGGAATTCACATACTCCCTACATACACCCGGCATATTACCCGTTCCAAAAAGGCATCATTTCCTTCCTACAATGTCTACAACGAGTTCTGAACATCGTCTTCCAACTCTCATCCTCTTTCACTTGAATCTGACGAAATCCCGATCTCAAATCGCCTTTACTAATAACACGAACTCCCACAAGGTAATCCATCAAGTCTCCACTCCTTGGAATGGATGCTTATTCTTACTGGTCACTTAATTCCATTGGCGGTGATCAATGCACATACACACACTATCATCCCTCATCTTATCCAAAACATGGGCGTAGCCCACCAAGAAAACACTTGGTCGAGTACCCCTCTCCCCAAGTAATTCTTCCAATTATCTCTTCACACAACTCTAGGGTCTACTCCCTGCACGGAGTCATTGACATTAAACTTACACCAAGTGCTAAGTGAATAGCCAATCCCGCTCCACACTATGTCTACAATCCACTAATGTCATCTGGAACACATCCAAAAATTCACAAACAACGGTTATCTCAACACCTGCAACTTCACTATCAATCTGCCACACGCGAATGTTAAAACCTTGAGGCTTCGCCTACTAAAAGCTTATTCATTTGCTTCGCACACAACGACATCCGTCCTCTACTATCACCCAACTCAAATCCGCCCCCCGGGAAGACATCAGGGATTACACACCACCGACCTATCTCCAGCCGCCACCCTGCTCTCAAACCACTGAGACACAGTCATCAACGATACTCGATCGTCCTTCCTTGGAGATATCTCCCAACTCAACTGACCAACAAGCGCCTCTCATCTGCGTCATCTTCAGTTATAAGAATGTATACCAGCTCACCACTACCGTCCGTATGCACTTGGCCTGACGCCCAAACAATCCACAACACATGTCATCTTAACTGTCAAGGCACATCTATCCATCTTAATCCCCGACTACTATCAACAAGAGATTGAGGGTGATCAGTTCCCCAATTTGTCAATAGACAGCCGACTATCATGACGAAGTATAGACCTTCCTTACCAACTATGATAGCGCTTCACTACGCACCAATCCATTCTTCCATAGTGGGAGCATCCTGGAGAAGCATCAGCTTCTCCCCCACTAATTTCATTCCCAACTCCTGTAACCAAACAGTTAGAAAACAAGCACGTACCGACAGTGTTCTACACACGTGTTGCATACTACGACACAACTCATACTACACAACCTGGCCGAACGGACCGACCTGCTCTGATACCAATTGTAACACCCCACTTTCCCATTTTATAAAATAAGTAAATACTACGAAAATAATCAGAGTTTACAATAACAGTAGGATGTCACATCATTAAAATCAACAACAAAACTCCTTTTTCATTAATAAGCAGCAGAAATAATTGTTTTATTCAAATCACGACAATTTGCCAACAACACCAAAAACCCACATCAGTCGTGGTCCACCATATTCAATTAAAGAATGATACATAACAAAACAAATAAAGAATAACAACTGATAAAATCACCAAAATTCCCGTGTTATGTATCAGAGCGACTCCTAAGACTCGATCAAGCAACACGCACTCCATGCCTACTCAAGTACCTGGATTATCTGTACTTCCGAAGAAGCACAGACGCAACAAACAACAAAGGGGTGAGAACTACATTCAATAAATAACGGTGTATAAGACATGCTAAAGGTAGTACTCACACAATCATATATCAGTAACACACCATCACGACATACTTGTCATTTTCATTCAGATTTCACCAAACACATAATAATGCAATGCGACTCAAAGACATCAACACAATGCATGTGGTACCAATACACCATGGTTCATTCAATCGAACCCGGATAAATCACATACACCCCTACTTGGGAATGATTTATCTCCACCACACTCTACATTGGAGTTCAGATGAAACACATACACTCCTCCTGAGCAATGATTCACCACCACCGACACCATGAATGCATGACAGTAAATATGCATGCAACACACATGTATGACGACAATCATACATCCTCATGATCCTCCTGATCACACGTAAGCCATACGCTTACCGTAATTCACACTGGAATTACCTCACCTGTAACACAGCATCATCACACACAAGTTATGCACAAGAGACTATCATCAAGTAAAATACACGATCCTCATTGATCCCACGTGAGTCATACACTCACCTTAATTCACCAAGAATTACCTCTGTTATCCCAAGACAGCTCGCACCTCACACAGACAGTGCCACACAACACATTCCGCACGCCTCACAAGGCACTCATCCACTAATTAGCTAATTACTAATTAATTCACTAAAATTACTAAATTAATTATTTTCATCACCAATTACACAATTCTCAGATTCTGGCATCTATACCCAACCTCTCAAACCAAAAGAAACCGCTTCCGACGCGAAAACAGAAAAGAAATCGCGAAACTGCATAATTTTGCACTCTCGCTGGCCATACGCGTATTTCCCTGTGCCATATGCGTATTGCCAGCTCCCTCACCCAGCCCATACGCGTAATGCCCCATTTGCCTATACCATTACGCGTAATGCCTCCCCCATTACGCGTAATGCCCAATCATGTTACGCGTCTCATACGCATTCCAGCAGAGGGCCGTGCCAAAGCCCCCTTTTGGCCCTCCAATACGCGTATTTCCTCTGTTTGTGCCCAGCATTACGCGTAACACACTCCCTATTACACGTAAGGCCAGATCTCTTACGCAAACTTGCATCCTCTACACCAGTCTGAGCTCTACTACGGGATCCTCACTTTTTCACTCCAAAACAGTCCTAAAATTAGTTCTACATCAATTTTAGACCCTAACATTCATCTTAAATCTTTCACCTATCATTACTAATCAAAATTTACAGGTCTTAGATCTAATTCGTCCTCTCAACCTGCATCAAAACCAGTTCTAGAACTGCATTCACACAGAACAACAACAATAACAACAACAACAACAACAAGGAATTTCACAGATCATCACAGTATAACACTAAATTCATAAAATCAGCAACCAATTCATACCAGATCAACAACAATGCACAAATATCAGATCCAAAATTCACACACAGAACATATATACGAAATTCCTACGAGGATAAGGACTCCTCACTACCCTCTCATGATATAAACATCTAAATTGAAATCTATTCTCCCTCCTTACCTCGAATTCTTGATTAAAATCCTGCGAAAATTGGATCTGGAGGTTACCCTAGCAGTTGTTCTTCCATTGTTCTTCCTTCTCTAACCCCTTTCTTTGTGAAAAATAGGATTATGGCTAAACTGCCCCTAATTCTGGTTAATGTGTATTTTTCCTTATTTTCCTCCCATTAATCATATTCTAATCAAATCATATTTTTAATTAATAATAATAAGATATTATTAATAATAATAATAATAATGATGATATTAATAATAATAATAATAATACATTCCATACTACTATTATTGGATATGCCCCTACATTATTCATTATTATCTTATTATTATCCCTACACGCTCAATCACACACCCTCAACAAGGCCAAACAATTCAAAATAACATACGACGATTAAATAATCAAAATGGGGTGTTACACTTTGAGGGATGAGAATCAACCCATAAATTGGTCTGAGGTCTTGACTCTTTAGAATGACTGCTCTAACAAAGGATGACTAAGTTATGTCCTATACCTTTAAGAGATCTTTAGGGTCCTTGTATTAAGCCCAAGAGAAGGCATGAGAACTTCTAAGAAGCTGGAGGGTCCTTGTACAAAGCCCAAGAGGAGGCGGGGATGCTTTTAGGAAGCCTGTGGGTCCAAACTTAAGAAGAGTTCAAGAAAAGTTTCACCCGGAATAATCTTTTCTTTAGTGAACAGTTCTAGGGTTTGAAGAAATTCAAGAGAGGTTTCACCGGGAATTAATCCTCTCTGGGGAAGTGAATTTCTTTGACAATTTTCTAATAGTGACAGCCTGAGAAAAGTTTCACCGAGAATAATGCCTTTTTCTTTGTTCCATATTGTATATGCCTAAGAGAAGGCAAGACTGTACCTGGAATTCCTATGGGGAACAAGTTTTGACTGTGTTGAAAGAGTGACCACTGGCTCTATCTAATTCTAGACTTAATTGTCGGGGAAAACTCTAAGCAGATAATATACAAGCATATATATACAGATGAAATATATACTATATGTAAAAGAGAGTAGGAGGACTTACAGGCGAGCAAGCTTCCATTGTAACAGCTGTATGGTTAGTTGTTCAATAAATTAAAGAAAGTTTTGATAACAACTATGAATTTGAACCTAAATCAAAAGGGAAAGTTGTTTTTGAAAAGAAGATTGGGGCTTATACTCAAGGAGAGGCCCAGATGAAAAACAGTAATCGTATCGTTGATCTGAAAATTGTATCGGGACTTATACAATGACTGATGCCCAAATTATTGTATTTACAAAGAGGTTGGGTCTTACACTCTATTAGAGGCCCAAAGTTTAATTTTGTACAACAATGATGGGGCTTACAACTCAAGGAGAGGCCCAGAAATAACAGTGATCGCACCGTTGTTTTGAAAATTATACTGGGACTTATACAATGATTAAGGCCCAAATTATTTATGTACAAAAGAGGGTTAGGTCTTACACTCTATTAGAGGCCCAAAAGTGTTTGAAAAAAGCAAAGAAATGGGACTTATGACACAAGGGTAGGCCCATATGATTTTGTTTGAAAACGGCGATCGCACCGAGATTTTTGAAAACACAGTGGGACTTATACAATGACTGAGGCCCAAAATGGTTTATTTACAAAGGGATGGGACTTACACTCTATCAAGAGGCCCAAAATTTGTTTAAAAGAAAAGAGAATGGGACTTACAACACGAGGGGAGACCCAGATGATTTTTGTTTAAAGGGTGACGACCGCACCACGGTTTTAGAAAACACAGTGGGACTTATACAATGACTGAGGCCCAAAAAAAGATTTTATTTAAAAGGGATGGGTCTTACACTCTATTAGAGGCCCAAATTTGTTTAAAAATTTAAAATCGAGAGGAAACCCTAATTTTAAATAAAAATGTCATTTTTCAAAGTAAATTTAAATAATAAATGATAAAATATCAAATATATTCAAAAACAAATTGTATACTTTGAAAAATATTTTGAAAAATCATGTTTAATCACATGAAAGTTTGAAATTCAATTGGTTTTGAAAGATCAAAGCGGGAATTTCATTTATAAATGTTTAAAAACAATAAATAATATAAATTGGATTTTTTTTTTTTGTAAAATAAAATATTTAAACATTTTTGGGAATTTTGAGAAAAAGAATCAATTCAAAAACACAAATATTCATAGAGGAATTAATTTTTGAATCAATTAACAAAAATATCAAAATATTCAAAATTTTGAAAAAGGGCGCCAAGAACACTAAGTTCTTGCCCGCGTGCCCTGTTTCTGCAGATTTGCATTTTCTCACTTTTCTCCATGATTTCTCAAAGGTTTTGCACGATTCAAGTACCAATCTTGTTCGTTTTTGAACAAGGATCATAACCATATAGTTTAATTGCATTTATATTAAGTATGGAGGAAGAAATCAACAGAAAACCTCAAGAACCCTAATTTCAGCATGAACACAATGAAATTCCATACACGATGGATTCATGGCAATTGATTGAGGGTTATTACTCTACATACATGCATAAACAAGATGGTAACTCAAAAATTCATTCATGATGCATGAATCATAGAGTTTGAAGGGTTCAGGCTTACCTCTTGCAGCTGGTGATAGAGTTTGATGATGGAGGTGTTGCAGTTAGGTTCCAATGATCTGGACAGCTTCCTTAGGTGCCAAAGAGTGTGTTTGAACGCTTGGAGTGGATTGAAATGAGCTGGAACTGGTTATGGTATCTCAACTGCAACTCTGTTAAGAACTTGAGCAATTGGCTGGTGATTTTGTGAATTTTATGTTCCAGATGTGATTTTGTGTTATGGATCACTCATATATGATGTTTATGAGGTGTGTGCATCATTGGTTTGGTTGGAATCACTCTCAATCTCAAAATCCGATAATGACTTGAGTTAGAAGGCAAAACTGGAGTGAAGAAGAGATTTTGGGTAAAGCATCAGTTTGGGTGCTTTGGTGTACTCAAACTGATCACAAATGAGCTCTATTTATAGTAGAGCAAGTTTGTTTTGCAAGCAATAGTGAATGGCAACTGGTACAGGCCTTTGGCCAATGTTGATCAAATGGAATCTCAAGTCTTCTCTAGCCATTGACTTGAGGTTAGGGCACATGCCTATAGTTCTTTGGTTCAGAGCTGAATCTTGACTCAATTCAGTTAAGTTTGCCTCAGTTCATGCATCCATTGAATGCTTGGAAACAAAATTGGAGTCTTTTGCACTTTTTAGCCTTTTTAGGTTTGTTATGGCTATATGTAGATTCTTGGACTTGGGAGGCTTGGGGATCAGATCATTCCCCTTTGATTTCATCCTCTGATGTGTCCAAATGGATGACAAGGCTTGAATTTTTCATATTTTTCCAAATCGAGCAAAATACCAAATTCTTCCTTGTACAAGACAGTTGGAAATAGTGATTTTGAGGGGATCATATCTCCCTGCTCAATTTGAGTTATGGGAGGCTCTTGTACTTTTTAGAAAGACCTCATATGATATAATACATGTGTGATCATAGTTTGTCTTGAAACTATTTGGATTCCATTGAAAAATCCTCATGAACATTGATGTTCAGGGCTGGTAACTTAGGCAGATTTTTACTAAGTGTTGAAAAATGTCATTTTCTTCATTTTTGTCATTTTGATCATTCCATAAATTAAAATCCATGAAGAATTGGAGTTTGAGGTAGTTGAAGCTTTTGTAGAATGTAGGAAGACCTATAAATCAAGCTTTGGATCGCCCAAAATGGCTGCTTGGATCACAAGTTATGATCCTTGGAAGTTGGTACCAAAATCATTCAAATTTAGTAACTTAGAAAAATTTTCAATTTTTCAAGCTTACCCCTTTTACAAGTTATCATGATTTCTTGATCAATTCTTGTTCAAATGAAAATATTTTATGAAAATATTAGTCATAAGGAACTTTTTTTCCAACAAAGTCATGTTTTGACTTTTGGCTCCGGAGCGGTTCGGCGCGTAAAAACCCTAATTCCCGACTTTTGGGGAATGTATCCTCTGAGGGTACTTTAGCTTTGCAAATGGATCCTTAGGGTTATTTTGAGCATATTGAGTCATGTTTTGAAGTCTTGGCCCATCCTCTTGTGAAAATCTCACTCTGGAGGTCTCAGTCGTCCAAAACCCTAATTGGGCGGCATCGGGTGTTTCGAGGCTCAAAACACTTGGAATGTCACAACTGTGTGCTTAATTTTTGGTGTAGGAGTCCTCTTGATCCTTTTTGGATGTTTTAAGAGGTTAGACAAGTTGAAGATCATGTCATTTCTTGATTGATCTTTTGTCTAAATGTTCTGAGAGGCTCAAAACCCTAATTCTTGATTATGGTGGATGCTCGACTATCTCTGAGGAGATTGATGAGGCATGAAGGTATATCCATATTTTGGTAATGATCCTCACAATGATGAGAAATATTGGTGGTCAAAATTTGGGGTATGACAACTGGTAATGTAATCCTTCCCAGATCGCCTTCTTTCCGCGGGAGAGTTCTTTGAATTATTGCACTACAACTAGCATCAAGAGTGATGGTTTCTTGATGCGTATATCTTCTCTTCTTTGTAAGGATGTCCTTCATGAACTTTGCATATGTAGGCATTTGCTCAAGGGCTTCGTAAAATGGAATATTGATTTGTAACCAACTAAATATATCAGAGAATCGAGCATAGTTCCTAGCATTGTCCTTCTTGGAAGGTGTTGTACCCCAAATTTTACCCCTTAGATGTCATATTTTTCTTGCACCCGCATTTAGACCTCAATCATGTATGCATTGTTAACTAACCATTTCTTTTGCAAGTTATTTCTTTTTATTGTGGAAGATAGGGCTTAAAGAGGACAAGGTCTCCCTAAGACATCTTTTGGCCAAATGCAACCATTTGAATCTACATGCATCCAAGAAGACTTTTCAACAAGAAATCAAATGTTTCACCAAGACAAGTCAACCATTGCCTTCATGTCAAGCAAAGTGTGATCCCAAGTCTTGAGAAATTATGCCATGTGGTAACAAACATCCTTGGAATCCATTTTTTGAGCCTTAAAGATTTCTTCTCAAGTACAAGAATTTTTCATGGAGATAAATATTCATCAAGGTGTAACATATCAAAGTGGTGCCATGGGAGGATTTAATGTTGCCATGCCTTAAGTTTATTTCCGTGACATTTATTTTTGATCATGGACATATGGTTGTCTCAAATTTCTAATGGGCCCAAAAGATTTCATTTGATCAAAGGCCATTAAAAGTGGTGCTCCTGTAGTGGTTAAGCAATAAGGCCCCATGCATCTAGACAATTCTTGTGCCACTTAAAAAAAATCTGAAGATGCTTTGCTTCAAAAAACAAGTTTCGTGGATTCACTAAATGTTACCTATTTGAGCTCACCCATTCCAATTGAAATTATTACTCCTTTCTGCTTTCTCTCTCATGGCACATTAAAAAGTGGTTTTGGAATAACCATTGAAAATTGAAAGTAACAGACTGCACCACCACCTCCTCCGCTGCACTTGTCCAGTGTGATGAACTCCAAGGATTGACCAAGATCAACGGCTAAGGGGAGTGATACACAAACCCAAATTTTTTTCTCCCGTGGAAAAACCAATTATCCACCGTATCACCAATACCCGGATCAACTTGCTTTGCCTATAAAAGGAGATCATTTTTCCTTTGTTCCACACACCAGAAATTGCCAAGAAATTTCTCTCTACTTCTCCCTCCCATAATCCTGCAAGCAATCCTCAAACTTGCAAGGAATTCATCATTTTCCATTCCCTCTGTAAACACACAGAAACACCACAAAAAAAGGCTCCGAGAAAAATACCAAGAAACTCATTAAAACCTCTTCACTTTTCCATTTTTTAAGTTCTGCAAGTAACCTTCAAAGGTTGCAGGAACTTATCCTTTTTATTCCCTCCCGTAAACACTTTAAATCTCCAACACCTTAACCCCCAAAAGCTCGTGTTTCTTGCTGAGGGTGTTGACGTTGTAGCAGTTGAGGAAGGAAAGCACTTCCACCACTTCCAGAAACTCTCACCGGTGAAGAAGCAGTGGACTTTCTCCACTAGGTATCATTCTATTTCACTCTATTATTATACACGATGATCATATTTGCACCATGCTGTTATCATATATGTTGTCTTGTGATTATCTGATTATATGATCGTTCTGCTCCTTATTGTTATCATGTTGTTATGTTCGTATTTTGTTATCGTCTGGTTATTGCTCGTTTCTGTGATAAACGTCGCAAATCTTAAAATGTAATTTTGTTTTGATAATCGTTAACTAGGTTCGTATCTTGTTAATCGCTTGAAAGAAAACTAAAAAAATAAAAGAAGTTGTGGTCGAACTCGCCACGTTAGAAATATGGCGCTCGCCACACCATTAAATAAATAAAAAAAGCATGATGCACCACTAAAAACAAAAAGAAAAAAAAGAAAAAAAGAAAAGAGGACACATGGTGCCAGTCATGATAAAAGGTGGCGCAAGCCACCATGGGAGGTACCATGGCGCCAGCCATGCTAGAAAGTGGCGCAAGCCACCTCGGGATACCATGGCGCCAACCATGCATGAATGTGGCTAGTGACACATTGTTTTTATTTTTTTTATTTTTTTTTTTTATTTTATCATTTTATGTGTTTAGTTTTCATTTCATTTTTTTTATTCTCGTTTCTTCTCCTAATATTTTCAAAAAGTATTAAAAATATTCATTATTTCATTTTATTTTCTTAGACTTATTTTGTAATTAAAATCAACTATTTCTCGGGAAGATGTTAATGAATGTGTCTTTGAAGTATTGCAGTAAAAAATTTTAGAACTTCGTTTCCAGATTTCAACAATTCCACCATTAGGGTGCTGTCTGTTTTTTACCTTTGTTGCTAAACTTCAAATGTATTTGCTTTCAAAAAAAGGAGAATGTTTTCGCTGCCATATTTATGGGACTACTGACTTTGAAGAGTTTTTCTTGAGAGCATGTTGTAACTTGTGGATTTCTATTTGAACTTTGTTTCCTGGCTATGAACAAAACTTTCTCATGAGTATTCTTTGCATTTTTACCTCTGTTGTTATATCTCAAATGTCTACTTTTTTCAAAATATGAGAAATGCCTTTCCTACCACACTTGGTATGTGTATCCACTGACTTTAAAATAAGTTATTTTGGAAGTGTTGCCCTATGTCCTAACTTAAATAAATCTTACCATGCAATGTTGTTTATTTTGCTAAGTTACATGATTTTAAATTGATCTGGTTCAAATTGCGAATACCTCTTCTGCCATAATTGTCACAGTTACATGATCACTCGCACTTACTACTTGCTATGTTCACATTTAAGAATTCACTTCATGTGTTGATTAAAATACTTACTGTTTGGAATTATTAAACTCAATATGTTTCATTATACTTCAACCCCACTATAACTCTTGTTTACAAGATGTTATTCTCCCCCTCCCTTCCAAAGGAAAAGTTTTTCTATCGATTTCAAGATCATAGAAAGCTCATTGCTACCTTGGACCTCATAGTCTTAGGCAACTATCCCTCATTAGGATCCTCTCTTGGCCTCATAGTCATAGAGTTACTTCTTCAACCTTTGACCTCATAGTCATAGGAAACCTTTGACCTCATAGTCATAGGAACCTCTCTTGGCCTCATAGTCATAGAGTTACATCCCACCTTTGACCTCATAGTCATAGGCAAGCTTTGTCCTCATAGTCATAGCCATCCTCCATTGACCTCATAGTCATGGAAAAGTCTCTCTATTGACCTCATAGTCGTAGATAGCTCATTACCTTCCTTTGACCTCATAGTCATAGGATTCCCTCTTGACCTCATACTCATAGGGCCATCTTTAACCTTTGACCTCATAGTCATATGTAGCCCTTGGCCTCATAGTCATTGGCAATATCTTAAACCTTGACCTCATAGTCATAGGTAAACTTTGACCTCATAGACATAGGTAGCCATTGGCCTCATAGTCATTGGCAATATCTTTAACCTAGACCTCATAGTCATAGGTAACCTTTGACCTCATAGTCATAGGCAAGCTTTGACCTCATAGTCATAGCCACCCTCCATTGACCTCATAGTCATGGAAAAGTCTCTCTCTTGACCTCATAGTCATAGATAGCTCATTACCATCTTGACCTCATAGTCATCTTACCATCTTGAGCTCATAGTCATCTTACCACCTTGACCTCATAGTCATAGGAAGCATCTTCTCTAGACCTCATAGTCATAGGCCTCATAGCCACTCAATCTCATAACTTAGACTTTGAGAGTTTCCTAAACTCTATAATGTGCTCATACTCATTTCCCCCCTCGGAACTTTGGCCATAGCCAATGGTTCCTCAATCCACCCTTAGTGAGATGAACTACGGTTGCTCTGATTCATTAGCCAGATACGTAGGCACAAGATGCGACGTCTTGGCGAGCAAACTTAGTGTACATATCCCTAGGTCTTTAGTTTTAGCAGATGTCTTAGCAAGCAAACATGGCATAACAAGCTAAACAACAGGTTCCTGTAGAGTACTACGTATATTAAGGGTGCTAATACCTTCCCTTAGTATAACCAACCCCCGAACCTTAGATCTCCCCCTTTTTTTAGGTTTTCGTCGATCTTGAACCTTTCCTTTGGATAAATCAAAGTTGGTTGTAAAAGAAATGTGATGCAAGTTACTTAATAGCTTGTTATCCGATTTTCACCGCAACAGAAATGGCGACTTCACTGGGGACACATTATTTTGAGGGTTAAGCCCACCTTGTTTTGCTTATGTTATTCATGCTTGTTTGCTATATTTGTACATATCCCTTGTATATATGCTCTGTTTGAGATCTTTTATGGGCATGGTACTATTGAGTGGTGAGATAAGTCCTAACCCTGGCTTAAGGGCACAAATATGATAAGATCATGGTGTAATCAATAGTCGGTTGTTGGCAGTAGTACTAATAATCTATGGCATATGATGACCACACTCAGATGAGGCCCTTTGGGATTGTTGATGTCTGATGTGAGAAGTCGCATTGATATTACTTTTTCAATTGGGAGCCAGGGATTCTGAGGACCATAGTTACCTTTACCCTACTTGGCCTTTTAGGATGTAGTGCGGTGACTATGAGGGAGCCAGTCCCGAGTAGTTGTCACGCGATACTACACTCAGACGAGTTTATCTTGAGAATGTTATTAACCTGTGTAAGTAGTTACATGGGTCGATAATATCCGAAGGATTTACGTAGACTCTGGGAACTTTTAGAACCTTGTTCTACAGTTGATGAACCTATAGTCCACGCCTTTTTGGGATGGGTAGACCACGACTCCATTCATGAGACCTCTAAACCTTGGACTTGTTTGCTTCGTTGTATGTACATATTCCTGTGTTTATGTGTACCTGTGTTTGTGCATTGCATACACCTCATTTGCATCCATTGTTGGTTTCATGGAATTCAAACATTCATTTCCTTTTCAAAAGATCAACAGAGCTTGGATCTTAAAAATAAAAACTTCTTCAATTTTTCCACAAAATTTTTTTTGCAACTTTCCTTTAAGTTCCTTGAAACCACGTGGCTTGTATTCGCATCCCATGCGCATTCGCATCTCATTTGCATTTCTCGGTCTTGAGTCTCTTCCTTTATGTCTGAAGGATACCCAGCACCTATTCAAGATAATGGCAACGATGAATGAAATTCTGAAGAACCAAGAAGACCTGAAAGAGGAGGTCAGAATCCTCAAATGCCAGATGAATTGGGTTTTGAAAACTTTGCAAGCTCTAAAGAGGAAGGAGGAGCACGCTCACCCAGTTGCTCCTAGAAAAGTTGTTAGTCCATCACTCTTTGTGGCTCATCTCACTCAAGGACCTCCTTAGTATCAAAGGTCAGACCACCGTCAACCATGTCATCATGTACGACCAAGGCCAAGAAAGCCAGAAAGGCACTTCTCTCCGCTACCCATGTCATACAGTGAGATTTTACCAGTCCTAATCAAAGGTGGATTGATAGTGCCAAAGGAATTAAAGCCAGTACCATTTCCATACCCGCCAGGCTTTGACGCCAATGCTCGATGTGACTACCATGCTGGGGCACATGGGCATTCAACTGAAGACTGTAAGGTTCTCCCGAGTAAGGTTCAGAATCTGTTAGACTCTGAGAGGATCTCATTCACACCTCAAGGCATTCAGATCAACAATCCTTCGCCATCTCCTGTGGTTCTCCCATACCAAGGATCTGCCTTTAGGGAAACTTCACATCAGCCAACATTTGGTCTCGGTCTTGCACCAGAATGTCATCATCAGCCTATGAATGCCAAGTTGGCGTATCAACATTCATTGGTCATCCCTCTTCAAGGTCATCAGACCCAGAACAAGAGGCGGAAACAGAACAAGAAGCAGAATCGGAACAAAAGAAACAAAGTTCACGATGAACGGATTCTCGTGCCACTCAGCAAGCTCTACCCACTACTAGTCCAGAATTCTTCGATAACTCCTCTCACATCTGTTCCAGCTTCATATACATGGTACAATTCTGATACAAATGCAACATGTGAGTTCCATAAGGGGGTTGGAGGACATGATTTAGATACTTGTTCTGAATTAGAAGCCTTCGTAGAACAATTGATCCACAACAAGAGTTTAATCTTTGAAGAAGACCATCCAAATGTCGAATTTGGATATTGTACTAAGACAATGGGGCACCTTGTAGAGGAGTGCAAGAGTTTCAAGCTCAGGTTACAAGACATGATAGAGTCACTAGCACCCCAAGGAGGAAGACCAGAGGCTCACATCCCGATTTTTGAGCCAAATTTAGAACCAGGTGGCAGGACTTGTGAGTCCTCTCAAGGTTCTATATCACAAGGAACAAGTGATCAATGGCGAAGGTGTTCCCCCGTTTGGGCCCAGAAGCTGAAATATTTTGAAATCAATTCGCTGAAGCTGGCTGTGTTTTGTTCATTTCAGTGTTTTAATTGTAGTTTCTTTGCACTTTGAATTTGTATTTTCTTATAAGCATTGTTGTACTTTCAAATTGGCAGCATTAATGAAATGTTTATGCATCTTTTGATTAAATCCATTCGTTTCACTCATTTACTGTTATTTTCATAAAAGCAAAAAAAATATATCTTGTTCCACCCCCTTTATCAAACCTTTTGTTTAAGCAAAGATTGGGGAGGATGCTGAAAATATTATCCATAATTGTTGTGGTATGCTTTCGATTAAACCTTGCCGAGGATGTAAGGCATTGTTTCAAATCCCAAACATTGGAGAAATAAGGAAGATAATCCCTCGTTAACCCTTCGAGCCTAGAAGTAGGAGTTTTCTTTTCTTACACAAAAAAAACCCTTAAATCTTAAACTTGGGGTGGGTAGATCTCAGTTTAACCCAGTTACGCATTCGAATGCAAGCACTTCACGCAAGACGCCAGTCAGCTCTCTCCAATCAAGTGAATAAATGTTGTACAAGCTGTTCCCGAAGCGACAAACAAGGAAGGATCGTTAAGAAATCTTTAATCAAAGAATGAGCCGAGTCCCTTTCAAGGCAAAAGCCGAGAAAGGTCGAAAACCTAAACTTTGCCTTATATAAGAAGGCTTGTCCAACAATAAAGACAAGAGGTATCAAAACCTCAATGAAGACAAGAAGAGGTCTCAAAACCTCAATCCAGAAGAAGAGGTATCAAAACCTCAGCAAAGACAAGAAGAGGTCTCAAAGCCTCATTGGAGATAAGAGGAAGTCTCAAAACCTCAAGAAATAAAGGACAACCAAATACTGCAAGGGAGCATTGACTACCAAAGGTGTCTGAATCATCATCAACTATAATCAATTTATTCCTAGCCTATAGGAACTTGAATGTACAACTTGTGTTAACTGAGTGTAGGATTGGAAGTTCGTCACGGAGATGGGGTGGGTACAAATAAACTTTGAGCCTTTATCTTTTGTTTCATAAACCGTGAACCAAGCCACGTTACAACACTTAAAAGACCTAATTGAGATAAGGTTGTTTTGAAAGCATACTACAACAAGGTTGATTAACCTGACTCCTAATGATCTTTGTTTATTGTGTGTGTTCACCATTTCATCTGTCATTCTGTAAATGACTAGATCCCCTTTATTTTGATTTAATCATTCCATTGTGTGTGTTTCATCAATAAGACTCGATTTAAAAAAAAACTTGCATGAATGTTGCATTGAAATTGCCAATTCTTAATGAACAATACTTGTTTACAAAGACAATTTGATGTCAAGGAATCCCAATAAGTGCAGCCAGCTAGGGAATTCGACTTGATGAAGAGCTCAGTCAGGGGCATTTAAGCAGAGGAATTTTCCCAAGTGCTATTGAATCAGGGGCAGAACTTTGCAAATTCAGAATACAAGAGCGATTATCCTTGAAGTCATCTTATGACAAGTTTTTCTATTGACCCATCAGCAGGGGCAAGTTTGTTCCCTGGTTGTTTCTACCACAGCTTGAGTGCTTTAAATGCAGTTAATCAGAGGCAGTTATGTCAGGGTTCATTTCCCTCTAAAAGTTTGAAGATATTGATACATCTAGCATATCAATTCTTCTGTAAAATCCTTTTGATGATTTACCTTCACAGGTCCAGTTAATCAGGGGCAACCAGGTCGAGATTCAGCAAAACTCTAAAAAACAACTAAGCTGGGGCACCTCTTTCACAGGTCAACGAAGTAGACGGGAGCAAGTCTGTTCCCCAGTTATCAACAACTACTCCAAGAACAAGTTTAAGGACATTGTTGTAAATACTGTTAATCTGGGACAGTTACGATGGAATCCACGAATCTCTCAAAGAGTTTGAAGATATTGAAACACATTGTATGACAATTCTTCTGTAAAATCCTCTTGATATTTCCGTGCGACTGACCACGTAATCTAGGGCAGATGAGTTATGCAACTTTTAACATCTTTTTTTGCTAACTCCCCAGTAAGTTATCTTTTCAGTCCAACTTGACAAGTCTTAAATGGATCTTTCCCTTCCAACAAGGAAATCAAGCTCATGATGGCAATCCTAGTGAAGTCATGATACTATACAAATCCGATGACCTCATAGTCATATCTGACGAGTTTGGCTGGGTATCCTTATCGAGATGTTTATTTCATCTCCATTCTTGCTTCCTTTTGTCTGTTTTGTCAGCATAAGCATAAGCATGGCATGAGCACTAATATACATAGCATCTTAGCATTTTGCTTCATTCTGGTATTTACCTGTTTTGTTCGCTTTGACGTTTATATCCCCAAGTGACTGGGTTTGTCCGTTCTCTCCAATAGAGTTGTCAGCCTTAAGCATAAAGTGCCCATTCTTTATGAATTCCCCATAGAGTTCGATTCTCGTGGATGATGGTTGGTTCAGTTATCTCCTCCATAATTGGATAAGATAAATCCCCATTTGAGCTCATTCCTCAATGTTCGGATTCTTGTTTGATTGTTTCTTTCTAGCTTGTTCCTAGATTGAACTTTGGTCCCTGGCAGGTATGGTTTCCAAGACCATCTTGTACGAAGCCCCTTTTACAGATCCCCAGCAGTGTGGTGATATAAACATCTCCTTGGAATTCATAAACAATAACAAGTAGCAACATCTTGGAGAAGCTTGTTTTTCTATAACGATAAGTGACAATCTCTCCTGAAAGGATTATCCATCCTTGGTTTTACAGTTACCATCGGTGTTATCTTCAACCAGTCACTTTGCATCAACCTGTTTGATACGATTCCTACTTGAGGTGTTCCGAGCTCAGGTTTCGTACCTTCGGATATGTTTGGCTTCTTCCTATCACTCTGTTTGTTGATGTGCTCCGAGTTCAGGTTTAGTACCTTCGGATATGTCTTATTTCTTGCCATCAACTTTGTTGTTGATGTCTTTCGAGCTCAGGTTTCGTACCTTCAAATATGTTTTATTTCTTGCCATCACCTTTGTTGTTGATGTGTTTCGAGTTCAGGTTCCGTACCTTCGGATATGTTTGTTGATGCGTTCCGAGCTCAGGTTCAGTACCTTCAGATATGTCTTATTCTTTGTCATCAATATCATCTTGGCCTCAAAGCCATCTATTTCACCTTTGACCTCATAGTCATAGGTAAGCTTTGACCTCATAGTCATAGCCTTCTTCCACCTTTGACCTCATAGTCATAGGTAAGCTTTGGCCTCATAGTCATAGCCTTCATTCAACCTTGACCTCATAGTCATAGGTAAGCTTTGGCCTCATAGTCATAGCCATTTCCCCTTTGACCTCATAGTCATAGGATTCCTTCATAGTCAAAAGTCCATCTCATACTGGCACTTCAAATCCAGCTCATACTGGTACCCAAGGTTTATCTCTGTCTGTTCTGGTTTTTCTTGAAGATCCCGTTTGAACTCTTCAGCATAAGAAAATCCCAAAAAATCTTTGGTTGATGCCTATCTTTTTATCAGATCATGGTTTCTTGTTGGTTTCATGCCCAACAAGAATACGTCTTATTACCCAGTACCTCCATAGATGTTTGTGGAAAATGTGAAAAGCTTATTTCACCAGTGAAATGAAGACACTCCCGGATTATTTCCAAAACCTTTGCTTTGAGCTAAGCTTATGTTCGGTCTTCAAGCACAGTATTCCAATTCTATATGCATTATTCCCCAGGAAGTCTAATTTGCAACCCCGGTTTTAACTTGCCAGTTCATGCTGGTATCCAAATCCAGTTCATGCTGGTGTCCCAAAATCCAGTTCATACTGGTATCCAAAGTCCGATTCATCTTGGCATTTAAAATCCAGTTTATGCTATTAATCAAAATCTAATTCATGTTGGTATCCAAAATTCAGCTCATACTGGTAGTCAAACTGTAACCCTAAAACTGATGTCGTCCCAACTTATATCGATACCCGAATTCAATCAATAATGATGCATTAGCCTTACTTCTAGTCATCTTTGCATCTGGCGCACAGAGTTTGTTTCTGTTATTTCTGGTTCTTTTTGAGGATCCCGCTTGAACTCTTCAGTATAAGAAATCCCCAGAAAATCTTCCAGCGAGTGTCTATCCTTTTGTTTCAAACTGATCCCCAGTGGAGATCATGTATTCTTTCTGGTTTCATGCCCAGTAAGAATATGTCTATATTTCCCCAGTGTCGTCCATCCCCTTGGATTTTCCCCAGTGGAGAACACCTCTCTGGCTCCTATCTCCAGTGAGGATCTGTAAGGTATCCCCTTTATTTCTCTGTCCCCAGTGTTTCTTTAGGGTCTCCCTAGTGAGTCTCTTTTTTTGGTTAGTTTGTATCCCCAGGGAGTCTTTCTTGTGGATACTTCCTTCATCCTCCCCCAGTAAAGCTCACATGTGTTTGGTAGCTCTTTGGTGTCATGTTTGTCTGCATTTTTGCACTATCATGACATCATATCATCATATTAGAGTTCATGGCATGTCAGCATGTGCATGTTTGTTGCATGTCTTTAGCATCTGCATTCCATCTAAGGGAAAAAATTTTGGTTTGCTATATTTAAATATCTTCCACCTTGACGTCCCGAGGATTTCCATTCCTCGTGCCATCCGGTGAAGCTATTTAAATAGGGGCAACTGTTGTACCCCAAATTTTACCCCTTAGATGTCATATTTTTCTTGCACCCGCATTTAGACCTCAATCATGTATGCATTGTTAACTAACCATTTCTTTTGCAAGTTGTTTCTTTTTATTGTGGAAGATAGGGTTTAAAGAGGACAAGGTCTCCCTAAGACATCTTTTGGCCAAATGCAACCATTTGAATCTACATGCATCCAAGAAGACTTTTCAACAAGAAATCAAATGTTTCACCAAGACAAGTCAACCATTGCCTTCATGTCAAGCAAAGTGTGATCCCAAGTCTTGAGAAATTATGCCATGTGGTAACAAACATCCTTGGAATCCATTTTTTGAGCCTTAAAGATTTCTTCTCAAGTACAAGAATTTTTCATGGAGATAAATATTCATCAAGGTGTAACATATCAAAGTGGTGCCATGGGAGGATTTAATGTTGCCATGCCTTAAGTTTGTTTCTGTGACATTTCTTTTTTATCATGGACATATGGTTGTCTCAAATTTCTAATGGGCCCAAAATATGTCATTTGATCAAAGGCCATTCAAAGTGGTGCTCCTGTAGTGGTTAAGCAACAACGCCCAATGCATCTAGACAATTCTTGTGCCACTTAAAAAAAAACTGAAGATGCTTTGCTTCAAAAAACAAGTTTCTTGGATTCACTAAATGTTACTTATTTGAGCTCACCCATTCCCGATGAAGGTAAAAGATTACTGAGATACCATAGTGGATTAGTGAAACAAGGTGGCTCAGCACAAGGAGCATGTATTCATAAGCAGAGAATCCGTATTTCCAATTCAAATTATTACTCCTTTTTGCTTTCTCTCTCATGGCATATTAAAAAGTGGTTTTGGAATAACCATTGAAAAATGAAAGTAACAGACTGCACCACCACCTCCTCCGTTGCACTTGTCCAGTGTGATGACCTCCAAGGATTGACCAAGATCAACGGCTAAGGGGAGTGATACACAAACCCTAATATTTTTCTCCCGTGGACAAACCAATTATCCACCGTATCACCAATACCCGGATCAACTTGCTTTGCCTATAAAAGGAGATCATTTTTCCTTTGTTCCACATACCAGAAATTGCCAAGAAATTTCTCTCTACTTCTCCCTCCCATAATCCTGCAAGCAATCCTCAAACTTGCAAGGAATTCATCATTTTCCATTCCTTCTGTAAACACACAGAAACACCACAAAAAAAGGCTCCGATAAAAATACCAAGAAACTCATTAAAATCTCTTCACTTTTCCATTTTTTAAGTTCTGTAAGTAACCTTCAAAGGTTGCAGGAACTTATCCTTTTTATTCCCTCCCGTAAACACTTCAAATCTCCAACACCTTAACCCCCAAAAGCTCGTGTTTCTTGCTGAGGGTGTTGACGTTGTAGCAGTTGAGGAAGGAAAGCACTTCCACCACTTCCAGAAACTCTCACCGGTGAAGAAGCAGTGGACTTTCTCCACTAGGTATCATTCTATTTCACTCTGTTATTATACACGATGATCATATTTGCACCATGCTGTTATCATATGTGTTGTCTTGTGATTATCTGATTCTATGATCGTTCTGCTCCTTATTGTTATCATGTTGTTATGTTCGTATTTTGTTATCGTCTGGTTATTGCTCGTTTTTGTGATAAATGTCGCAAATCTTAAAATGTAATTTTGTTTTGATAATCGTTAACTAGGTTCGTATCTTGTTAATCGCTTGAAAGAAAACTAAAAGAATAAAAGAAGTTGTGGTGGCACTCGCCACGTTAGAAATATGGCGCTCGCCACACCATTAAATAAATAAAAAAAGCATGATGCACCACTAAAAACAAAAGAAAAAAGAAAAAAAAAAAGAAAAGAGGACACATGGCGCCAGCCATGATAAAAGGTGGCGCAAGCCACCATGGGAGGTACCATGGTGCCAGCCATGCTAGAAAGTGGCGCATGCCACCTTGGGATACCATGGCGCCAGCCATGCATGAATGTGGCTAGAGCCACATTATTTTTTTTTTGTTTGTTTTTTCATTTTATGTGTTTAGTTTTCATTTCATTTTTTTATTCTCTTTTCTTCTCCTAATATTTTCAAAAAGTATTAAAAATATTCATTATTTCATTTTATTTTCTTAGACTTCTTTTGTAATTAAAATCAACTCTTTCTCGAGAAGATGTTAATGAATGTGTCTTTGAAGTATTGCTGTAAAATTTGTTAGAACTTCGTTTCCAGATTTCAACAATTCCACCATTAGGGTGTTGTCTGTTTTTTACCTTTGTTGCTAAACTTCAAATGTATTTGCTTTCAAAAAAAGGAGAATGTTTTCGCTGCCATATTTATGGGATTACTGACTTTGAAGAGTTTTTCTTGAGAGCATGCTGTAACTTGTGGATTTCTATTTGAACGTTGTTTTCTGGCTATGAACAAAACTTTCTCATGAGTATTCTTTGCATTTTTACCTCTATTGTTATATCTCAAATGTCTATTTTTTTCAAAATATGAGAAATACCTTTCCTACCACACTTGGTATGTGTATCCACTGACTTTAAAATAAGTTATTTTGGAAGTGTTACCCTGTGTCCTAACTTAAATAAATCTTACCTTGCAATGTTGTTTGTTTTGCTAAGTTACATGATTTCAAATGCATCTGGTTTAAATTGCGAATACCTTTTCTGCCATAATTGTCACAGTTACATGATCACTTGCACTTACTGCTTGCTATGTTCACATTTAAGAATTCACTTCATGTGTTGATTAAAATACTTACTGTTTGGAATTATTAAACTCAATATGTTTCATTATACTTCAACCCCACTATAACTCTTGTTTACAAGATGTTATTCTCCCCCTCCCTTCCAAAGGAAAAGTTTTTCTATCGATTTCAAGATCATAGAAAGCTCATTGCTACCTTGGACCTCATAGTCTTAGGCAACTATCCCTCATTAGGATCCTCTCTTGGCCTCATAGTCATAGAGTTACTTCTTCAACCTTTGACCTCATAGTCATAGGAAACCTTTGACCTCATAGTCATAGGAACCTCTCTTGGCCTCATAGTCATAGAGTTACATCCCACCATTGACCTCATAGTCATAGGCAAGCTTTGACCTCATAGTCATAGCCATCCTCCATTGACCTCATAGTCATGGAAAAGTCTCTCTATTGACCTCATAGTCATAGATAGCTCATTACCTTCCTTTGACCTCATAGTCATAGGATTCCCTCTTGACCTCATAGTCATAGGGCCATCTTTAACCTTTGACCTCATAGTCATAGGTAGCCCTTGGCCCCATAGTCATTGGCAATATCTTAAACCTTGACCTCATAGTCATAGGTAACCTTTGACCTCATAGTCATAGGTAGCCATTGGCCTCATAGTCATTGGCAATATCTTTAACCTAGACCTCATAGTCATAGGTAACCTTTGACCTCATAGTCATAGGCAAGCTTTGACCTCATAGTCATAGGCAAGCTTTGACCTCATAGTCATAGCCACCCTCCATTGACCTCATAGTCATGGAAAAGTCTCTCTCTTGACCTCATAGTCATAGATAGCTCATCACCATCTTGACCTCATAGTCATCTTACCATCTTGACCTCATAGTCATCTTACCACCTTGACCTCATAGTCATAGGAAGAATCTTCTCTAGACCTCATAGTCATAGGCCTCATAGCCACTCAATCTCACAACTTAGACTTAGAGAGTTTCCTAAACTCTATAATGAGCTCATACTCATTTCCCCCCTCGGAACTTTGGCCATAGCCAATGGTTCCTCAATCCACCCTTAGTGAGATGAACTACGGTTGCTCTGATTCATTAGTCAGATACGTAGGCACAAGATGCGACGTCTTGGCGAGCAAACTTAGTGTACATATCCTTAGGTCTTTAGTTTTAGCAGATGTCTTAGCAAGCAAACATGACATAACAAGCTAAACAAGAGGTTCCTGTAGAGTACTACAGATATTAAGGGTGCTAATACCTTCCCTTAGTATAACCAACCCCCGAACCTTAGATCTCCCCCCTTTTTTAGGTTTTCGTCGATCTTGAACCTTTCCTTTGGATAAATCAAGGTCGGTTGTAAAAGAAATGTGATGCAAGTTAATTAATAGCTTGTTATCCGATTTTCACCGCAACAGAAGGAGCATGAGGATATGGAAAATTTTGAATCGGAATATTATTCATCTTTTCCTTCCCCTTTTGACTCTTTTTCTTATTTTCCTCTCTCTTTTTCTTTTCTATCTCTTCTTTTTCAATTTTTTTCTTTTTCAACTAATTCTCCCTCAACATTTTTTTCTATTTCAATCTCATATTTTTCCATCTCTTTTTCTACTACAACTTCATCTTCCTAAACTTCATCATCAATGCCCAAGTCAATTTTTCTACCACTAAGAGTTAGAATAGACTTACAATGCTCCTTCGGGTTGTCTTGAATGTTTGCAGAAAAAGTTCCTTTGCGTTGATCGGCTAATTGCTTAGACAATTGACCAACTTGTGTCTCAAGATTTTTGATTTCCGCATCGGTATTTGTTTAATAGCCATTGAAATTTGCATGAATTAGGTGTGAGAATCTTCCATCTTTGAATTTCCACCTTGAGTTTGAGAAGGTATATTGTATTTTTGATAAGGATTTTGGCGGTTTGAAGGTCCGGCTTCTTGTCTCCAACCTTGGCCATATTGTTAGTTATTTCCTCTTTGTTAATAACCTTGATTGTGTTGCTAAGTTGCTTGCCTTTGTGGATATTGATTTTGATTCCCCGTGTAATTTACTTTTTTTTCAACTAGAGAACAATAACTGGTAGGATGATCTCCTTTGCAAAATTCACAAGAAGCAACTTGTTGATGTTTGTTAGGAATATCTTGAATCTCTTTGATTTGTTGTGGAAGCTTTGACATTTGTTGCATGAGTAACTCCACTTGTTGAGATAGTTTTGTGTGCTAGAATTGCATCATTCGTCCCCAATTCAATAATTCCCAGATTCTTTTGTTAATTCCCTCTATTGTGTTGAACTTGGTGATCACTGCGTGCCATCTCCTCAATAATAGCAATTGCCTCTTCCGCACTTTTTGACATCAAAGAACCACCCGCAGCTACATCCAAAAGAAGTTTTGGTTGTGGTAGAAGTCCATTGCGAAAGATATGGGTTTGAGTAAGTTCAATAAAACCATGACCTTGACATTTCCTAAGCATTGACTTGTATCGATCCCATGCGTCATTATGGGATTCCCTTGTACCTTGAGAAAATATCGCAATTGAATTCTTTGCTTCCAGAAACCTATTGTGTGGAAAGAATCTCTCAATAAATTTCTCTTCTAGCAAATTCCAATCAATCATTGTTTGAGTAGGTGGATTAAGATACCATTATTTTTCTTTTCCAATAAAAAAATGAGGGAATAGTCTCTTGAACACCTATTCTTCTTCCGCTTCTGCAGCTCTGATTGCGCCGAAAATCTCATAGAACTTAGTAAGGTGAGTATATGGGTCTTCATGATCAAGCCTAGTGAAAGGATTTGCATACAAAATCAGAAGTATTCTGGTCTTCATCTCTGAGTTTCTTGCATTGTTGGCATTTCTAGCAAACTGAGCATTTCTCCTCTGACTATTCGTACAAGGACTATTGAGAGGTGGTGGAGGTGGTGGGTCTCTCTAGATTGGTATAACAATAGGAGTTGTTGAAGAAGTACCGTCAGAAGCTTCCTCAAGTTGTCTTCTTTCCTTAGCTAGTTACCTCTTCCTTCTAGTTTCGCTATTAAGTTTATGAACAAATCTTTCTATCTCAGGATCGAAAAGAAGTTGATCTTCAGATACACTTCCTCGCATAAATAGGATTTTGAAACACTAACCAAGCAAATTAACAACATAAGGGATAATAAATAAGATAGCTTAAACAGAACAAAATGACTTAAAACAAGACAAACTATTGCAATCCTTTCAATATCTAAACTCCAATCCCCGGCAACGATGTTGGTTGCTTTCTACGTGTTTACTTTGTGATGTTGATTTAAAGCAAGTGTGTCACATGCAAGTATACATGTATGTTTGATTGCAGCTGAAGATGGTTGGTTTATACCCGAGTGAATTGCACACTCAAAGATACAACAGAGTTGCCACCGAACTTTATTTAGTCCCAAAGGACAGTGAAAATATCGATAAAACCCAAGGGGAAGAGAACCAGGAACGGGGGTCGGTTATGCGAAAGGAAGGTACTAGCATCTTACGCATCCGTCGTACTCGACGAGAACCATTTTGCTTGCTTCTAGGCTTGGATGGGTTATCTATCTAAAGGCTTCTGGCTAAAAGAAAAGGAGAGAGAGAGAGAGAAAGAAAGTAAGAAAGTGCTCGCGGAGGATTAGGGCCCTCGTGCCTACGTACCCTCATTGTGAAATGAGGAAATCAGAGCGCCATAGTTCAGAGGAACCAGAGACAAAGAAAAGGAAGGAGGAAGGAAGGGTGGAAGGGTGGAAGTGTGCTCGCCAAGATCATCGAGATCTCGTGCCTACGTATCATACATTCGAATGAATGTAGAATCAGAGCTTCCGTAGTTCAGGGAACTAAGACAAAAAAGGAAAAGGAAAGTGGTGTCAAAACCAAGAGTGAAAGAAAGGAGGAAACTCCGCTGGGGATAACAAAGGGAATTGGTGTCAAAACTAATAAATAAGAAATGAAGAAAGATGACAGAAAAGACCCCACTGGGGAGGTAAGAGGACAAAGAAATGTGCTGGGGACCAGAGGGTAGTGACCCTACTGGGGATCGAAAGGATAAAAGCTCGGTATATTAACTGACTGGCAGTGATTAACCGGAGAAGGAAAATAGATAAAACTAGGGGTGTTCGCGGGCCGGTTTGGTTCGGTTTTGGGAGAATCCGATACCCAAACCGATTAAAAATATATGGATTGGTTTGGATTCGATTTACACAATTTTGTGATAAAGCCCAAACCAAATCAAACCAATAAACAACGGGTTGGTTTAGGTTGGATTGATCGGGTACATTAGAAACAAATGTGAAAAAATATTTTTAAAAAATATTAAATTATATCAACTAATTTTCCAAAATAATATAAAATTCTTAATGTTATTGTTTCTCCATATTAGTTTTGAATATCACAAATGACATTTCATTTTTTTCTTCTTGAAGTTGAATATGTCATTCTAGTTTCCATGATAATGATGATATATATTATACTAATTAATTATGATTGGTTCGGGTAGATGGGCTTAGGGGTGTTCATTGGTTCGGGCAAATCCGAACCAAACCGGAATCAAAACCAAACCATTGTGTTTGGTTCGGGAATTTTTTTAATTCGGGCAAAAACTGAACCAAATCAATGAAACCCAATGTTAATTGGTTCGGGCAAAGGATTTTCAAAATTTTACCCGCGAGCCCATCTACCTGAACCAATCATAATTAATTAGTATAATATATATCATCATTATCATGGAAACTAGAATGACATATTCAACTTCAAGAAGAAAAAAATGAAATGTCATTTGTGATATGCACAACCAATATGGAGAAACAATAAAATTAAGAATTTTATATTATTTTGGAAAATTAGTTGATACAATTTAATATTTTTTAAAAATATTTTTGCACATTTGTTTCTAATGTACCCGATCAATCCAACCCAAACCAACCCGTTGTTTATTGGTTTGGTTCAGTTTGGGCTTTATCACAAAATTGTGTAAATCCAATCCAAACCAATCCATATATTTTTAATCGGTTTGGGTATCGGATTCTCCCAAAACCGAACCAAACCGGCCCGCGAACATCCCTAGATGGGATCGCGGGTAGAATTTTGAAAATCCGTTGCCCGAACTAATTAACATTGGGTTTCATTGATTTGGTTCGGTTATTGCCCGAACCAAACACAATGGTTTGGTTTGGATTCCGGTTTGGTTCGGATTTGCCGAATCAATGAACACCCCAAGATAAAACTCTGATGGGGAAAAGGGAACTCTACTGGGGAAAACCCGAGCAGAAGGGTGACCGTACTGGGGAGCACAAAAGGAATGGTGTCAGAACCAAGAGAAACAGGATTCGGTATGTTAACTGACTGGCAGTGATTAACCGAAGAAAAAGAGATAACAACTCTGGAGGGGATAAAAGACTTGGTGTCAACAAGCAGGTTGTGATGAACCAAAAAGAAAAGAGTACTGAACCAAGAGAAGGTGTTTGACTCTGCAGGGATCTTGGTATATTAACTGATAAACAGTGGTTAACCGAGAAAAGGGAAGATTGCAACTTTGTGGGGAGAAAGGTGTTAACAGATAGACTGTGATCAACCAAAATAACGGGTGTAGAACCAAGCGAAGGTTGTGACCCAAAGGGGACGTTGATAGCGACTGAACAAACAGTACTTGACCAACAAAAGGGGTATTGAACCAAAAGAGATTGCAAACCGCTGAAGACTCAGTATTAACAAAGAAACCGTGATTAACTGAAAAGAAAACGAGTGATTAACTCGAAAGGGGCTCAGTGTTTTACCAGATCGGTTGTGGTTAACTGAAAAAAATGTGTGATTAACAAAGAGAAGGTGATTAACCCAAGAGGAACTCGGTGTGTTAACAGATAGACTGTGGTTAATTGAGGAGAAGTACAAATTGGTGTTTTAACTGACAAGCAGCGGTTAACCAAACAAAGGGAGAAGAACCAAGAGAAGGTTGCGAACTCTTGGGAATTCGATTTTAATAGAAAAACTGTGATTAACCGAAGAAAATGAAATGAAGCTCTTCAGGGGAATCAAAAAGCAATGATTGACCACAAGAAAAGAATTAGGGTATTGAAACAAAGAGAGTTTGTTAACCCAAGAACAATAATCTCAACCAAGAAGGTGATGATTGACCAAGAGAGAGGTATGAAGAGGCAAGAAAGCCAAAAGTGATCAAGGATAGACTTGACTAGGGAAGGAGGTACACTACCACCTGAGGATAGAGGTGACTAATCCAGGCACAGGGTTATTCATCCCCTACCTGAAGTAGTCAGAATGAGAGTAGGAATTCTCCCTTCTCATCCCTTCTCTAACACCCAGGGTGTAGTGCAGAAGTTGAATCGGACAGCGTAACAGCTCCAAGTTGTACAGTGCTCCCATGTCGCGCAAAACTCCGGCTCAGCCGGGACCAAGAGAAAGCAAGTTCTAAAGGAAGCCGAAAGAGAAGCGCCAAGGGAGAGACCAATAATCGAAACGAAGTTTCAATCAATTAATCATAAGGGAGGAATATGCCAATAATTTTCCAAAGTAAATTGAAAAATTATCAAAGCAAAGGGGTGCATTATTGATTATACAAGATTAAGCTTATCCATGAAGAATAAACTTAATGCAAAACCATGAGAGAAAGTGCAAAATTGTACCAAATGACATTTAGTATGCATCACAAATCATGTATCATGTGATCAAAGAAAGTGCAAGAATGATCAAGTTCACACAATGCCAAGAATATGAACAACTTGAATAATCAAAATCCTGCATCGAAAGTTCATGAATATGCTTTAAACAGAAGTTAAATGACACTTAAAACATCCATAAAAATCAAACATATCAATCCATGGAAGTTAGAAGAAGAAAACATGGCAAACACACATGAAAAAGTATGAAAATGGCCTTCTGGTTCAGTGTTAATCGATTAACACTTTTGTACTGCAAAGTGTTAATCGATTAACACTTGAAAAATAGCAAAATTACATTGGTTAATCGATTAACACTTTTACACTGCAAAGTGTTAATCGATTAACATTGGAGCAGGGGCAGAAAAAACAGTTTTCAAAAGTGCTTTTGGCCAACTTATTGATTGTGCAATCACTCCAATGCTAGGGCAAACAATTATGCACTAAAAATCAAGTTTAACAACAGCAATGATCAACAATAGAATCAATTAAATCATCAAGATCATGGATCAAGCAATGGCATAATCAATTCACGCACAAAAAGCATCGAAACTACATCGCGAATGATACGAAAACGTTCGAAATAGAAAAATGAGTGAGATCTACCAACCTACAAGCCGGAGATTTGGCTTGGTGATTATTGCAAAGAGATCTTGGTGAAGATAATCAAAGAAAACCAGAGGAATCTTCAATTAAAGCTGAACCGTACCGAAACCGAGCAAATTGCGACGAAACTTCCGAAATACGAATTTGAACCGTTGAATCTTGAAGCAAATACTTGAGATCAATCCACAAGAATATAAAACTCCAGAAATCTAAGTATAATTGCAAGGTGATGAAGGTTAAGCTCAATAAATAATCACTTCCAATGTAGAAGTGATTATCCTTCGATGGTGAAGAGCTATAGTGAGGTTTGGGAAGAAAAGGTAGATGAAGAAGAAGAAGTTGAAGAAAAATTCAGAGGGAATGTGAGAGAATTGAGAGTGAAATGTGTGAAATGGTTGAGAGTGATTGAAGAGACTTGTGAAAATAGTGAAGCTTTGTTTATATAGAGTTTTGGTTTGGAGTGTGAGAGGTTTGGAATTTGGTTTGGACTTAACTTTGGGTGGTTTGGAATTAGGCTAGGAGTTAGTTAAACTTGACTCACCGAGTCAAGCGGTTAACTCGGTTAGTTAGGAAGTTAACTCGGTAGAAATCCCAATGTAAGCTTCACATCCAAAGGTTGGCATGCTTGAGAATCAAGGAACATGGTGCACTTAATTTAGAGTGATGCACTAGAATAAACACACTTGGAATGTCTTGAATAGTCTTGAGATGTCTAGAGATGTCTAGAATATTCCACACACTGCTAGAATCATGTAGAATCCAAGACCAATGAGTGTGCAAAGTTGTTGTCATGAAAAAGCAGCAAATTCTGCCTATGTTAATCGATTAACACATTTGCACTGCAAATGGTTAATCGATTAACTAGGCCAAAATTCCCCAAATTTTCCTGAAAAATGGTGTTGTGGCCGCGGTTCCGATTTTCAACCTCTTGCTTTGATGAGTAGGCATAGAAACCCTTACTTTGTGCTTGTTTTGATGATGTGATGACTTTGTGAGGATGCGATTAATCGAGCTTGGAAAACCTGAATATTCCTACAAAAAACTACAGAGAAAAAGTGCGAGTGCGAATGCGTATGCCAGCGATGCGAATGCACATGCTTATGCAAAAGGCAAAAAGAGAGGTCAAATTTCGGGTTACGACAGCTGTCCCTATTTAATCCACATGGACCTGAATGTACGAATTGTGCTAGCTTTTCGATGATTCGAGGTAGAAGGAGATTAAATACAAGAGTAACTCAAAAAGTTGGCCAACGGCGACAAAAGGAGAATTGCAAGTATAGAGGGCGTGTGAAGTTTAGCCGAATATCCGTTGGGAAGATGAATCAGGCCAAAAGAAAGGGAGTATGCTTGATGCATATGCTATGTATGTGTTTCATGATGCTTGATATCATGTTATACAAAAGGTGCGGGTCGAGGTAATGTGTGGCAGGTTAGGCGGAGATTGTAGCAAAACGAACTCGACATCCTCAGCTGGGTAGAGAACCCACAGATGAAAACGGCCTGCTAGAGAAAAAGTTCACGAGGGATGACAACTCTTGCTAGGAAGAAACCGAGAAATATCGGATTTCTAGATTATTATCGTTGATACTGCTGGAGATGAGAGGAACAGATCAATCTCATCATCATGACTGACTGTCGGGAGAATGAACCTAAAAAACTACCACTGACTCTGCTGCAGGGAATTACCAGGGTCTGGAGGATCTCATCTGCTTGGGGGAAAGAATGAAGAACCAAATCACCGGTGCTGGTGTTTGACAGTGATGCACGACCTATGTTGGAGAGAAGAATAGACGTGTCTCTTTTCGGGGTGTATCATGAAAACTTCACCAGGAATCCTATGGATCTGTTGGGGAAATGGAATATATCCAACCTTTCCGGAGAACCACAATGGCGATCGCTGGGGGAATGATGGCTCTGTTGAGGAAACAACAACTTCTTCAAAGAACCATCACGGTGTGAGTAAGGCATTAGGCTTGCTTATGGATATTACCGATTATCCTGCATGAGTTACCAGTAACATATGCAATGCATAATGCTTTCTCTATTAATTTAGCCTTTTATTATTTTTCACGCTTTATAGTATTATGTGATCACAAATAATTGTTTATTTTGCAAACAAAATATTGGAAAGAAAACAATTGAGAAACAAATGATGCATTTTATTGAATGTGAAAACATGTACATAAGATGTGTACAAGGATGCAAAAATCTTTGATGAGTAAATTTGCAATAAAATTGAAAAACAAATGTAAATGGCAAAGGGAAATCATGCTTTGCATTGATTACAATATTGGCTACCATCCACTGTAAGTCTAGGTTCCAACGCCTTGCATCAGTTGATGACGATTTGACTGCTTTGTTGTCGTCTGAGGTCCAGTTATGATGAAGAAAGGCTCAAGCGTTCACAGTCAAATGCTTTTATCCCTAATTTTTTCCTGGACATTTTTCTATTATTATTTTTTCGTCCACTGGGATACCCATTTTTGCCTAAGTCGCCCTTTCGGGTTTTCAACTTAGAGGGTTGTTTTTATTTTTTTCCCATATGTCCCTAACTTTTGCATGGAAATTTCTTTTTTTGGTCCATCGGGACGCCCATTTTTGCCTAGAATGTCCTTGCCGATATCAATCTAGTGGGCTCTTATCCATTTTTTTTCAGGCATAATATTTTTTTACTGCATCGGAGTTCACGGGCGATGGCAAGTCCTCCCCCTCCATGGTGGTGAGGATCAGGGCTCCGCTTGAGAAGGCCTTCTTGACAACAAAGGGGCCTTCGTAATTGGGAGTCCACTTGCCTCATGGATCCGAGTGTACAGGTGAATATCTCTTGAGCACAAGTTCTCCTTCACGGAACGTTCGAGGGAGAACTTTCTTGTCAAAAGCTTGCTTGAGGCGTCTCTAATACAATTGACCATGACAAACTGTTGTAAGGTGTTTTTCTTCAATGAGATTCAGCTGGTGATATCTGGATTGGACCCATTCAGCTTCATCAAGACCTGCTTCCATGATGACTTTGAGCGAAGGGATCTCGACTTCAATGGGTAAAACAGCCTCTATACCATACACAAGCGAATACGGAGTTGCCCCAGTAGAAGTGCGAACTGAAGTTCTGTAGCCATGTAGCACAAATGGAAGCATTTCATGCCAATCTTTGTATGTCTTGACCATTTTCTGGACAATCCTCTTTATGTTTTTATTTGCTGCTTCGACCACACCGTTCATCTTGGGCCAATATGGTGAAGAGTTGTGGTGCTCGATCTTGAATTCTTCACACAACTCTTTCATCATTTTGTTATTCAGGTTGCTTGCATTATCCTTGATAATGTTGCTAGGAATGCCATAACGACTGATTATCTCTTTCTTGATGAATCCGGCAACCACTTGGCGTGTAACATTTACGTAAGAAACAGCTTCGACCCACTTTGTAAAGTAATCGATAGTGACTAAAATGAATTGATGACCGTTGGAAGCCTTCGGTTCGATCATTCTAATCATATCTATACCCCACATGGAGAACGGCCAAGGTGAAGTCAAAACATTCAATGGAGTTGGAGGCATATGGATCTTGTCTCCGTAGATTTGGCACTTGTGACATCTTTTGGCAAAGTTGTAACAATCTACCTCTATTATTGTCCAGTAATACCCAGCTCGAAGGAACTTTTTTGCCATGGCGGGACCTTAGGATGTACACCCTCGCAGCCCTCATGTACGGACCTTATGATCGTGTTTGCTTCGTGTCTATCCACGCATCTGAGAGAAAAATAAATAATTTTCTGCTCAAATGAATATTTAAAAACACAAATCTTGAACCCAGATAATTTTATGCATTTGCAATCCATCATAGAGAACTCTTAATGGCAAAAGTTAAAGTGGAGAATGTAGATAGTTTCAAGTGCTTTATGACGTTTCTTTATCAACTATAGATATCAGAAGACTTTTATAATGGAAATTTTTTAGGTTTCACCTGGATCACTAATCGTAGTGTCTTGAGTGTTGATAATCATGAAATAGACGACAAAGATTTATTTAAGGACGGTGGTCAATATCTAAAATTATCACGCTAAGTTATCCCCTCGGTTTTGTTAAAAACTGATGTGAACATGATTTTTTTAATTACATTGTTTACACAGAATATTGAAAAACAATAATAATTTATCTGGTCCAAATATTGCACGCATCCAATTTCCAAGAGTTATTTGGTTCAACCATTGAATGTATCCAACTTCTAAAGGAATTGTTTGTTCCAACTATTGAAAAAATGTTTTTCTGTACTTGCAATGCATCATAGAGAACTTTTACAAACTTCTAAATACAACAACAACAACAACAACAACAACAACAACAACAACAACAACAACACCATTTTGTGAAATGGATTCCAAAAGAATGATGTGTTCGAGTTTGGAGCGGCTATATATAAGTTAGGATTAGGGTAAAATATGTTTAATGAGTGCTTTTATAGGGTAAAATCTGTTATAATAATAATAAAAAAAGGTTCCTGAATTGTTTTTCCCCTCGAAATTTTTGAATAACTGAGATAATAAGTGGATTGTCCCTTCTCTTGTTAAAAATCGAGGTAATATGTGGTTTATATTTCTAAAAAAATAAATCATGGCGCGCATTGGAATCATATCACTAGAATAGCAATGATCATCCATATTAAAAAACGTAACATATCTTTTGGATTTTCAAGGAGGCGTTTGAGCTTCTCTGATTGTTTCACAAATTCACTTCCTCTTCTCCACTTTATTTAAACATTATTCCTAGTTTCAACGTCTCATTTCCAACTATTTGTATCTATAAAGTCTTTTCTTTTCTTCAAAAATGTCTTCAACAACCTTAGATGAAAATCTTTTGTTCGTTATCAATGAAAAGTTTGTTGATTTTGATGATTTGAAAGACAAAGGTTTTGATCTAAGAAAAATTATTCGCAAACAAAAGTTTAATGGTACTTTGACATTCTTCATGGACCCGTCTACATTAATCTCGTTAAAGAGTTCTTGTTAAATGCTTTCGTTGGACCATCTGGTCATGATGCTGAGTCAATTCAGTCCTATGTCAATGGCTATCCTATCACAATTACTCAGTCACTTATTGCTCAGACAATAAACTATGAAGAGGAAGGTTGTTGTGTTGAACATTATAGATTCAACAATGTCTACTCATATCACCTTCGCCTAATTTATGCCAACAACGATAATCTCAACAGTCTTGCTACTCTACTACTAATTGGAAAAGTTTTGTATCGACTTCTAGTGTCAAATCTTCGTCCAAGAGAGAAACAACTGGAAATGCTTACTTGGGATGGCAAGCATCTCTTGTTATTCCTTACCAAGAACATCAGAGTTAATCTTCCTCTTACCATTTTTAACTTCTTAAAGGAAATGATAATCATCTCTAGGGAGAAAATGACTTTCCTCATACCATATGGATGAGCTTTTTCTGAACTTTTCTCTAATTTAGAGATAGTTAATAGTGATACTATTGAAGTTGAGTGGAGTTAGAAATTTGAATATGTGAAATAGTTATTTGTTGTGATGTTTTTAATTAATGAAATATTTTCTTTCATATTATTGCCTATTCATTTTTATTGATAACAAAAATTTTGAGAATTACTAATTAACAAGAAAAAAATGAAAAAAAAACATAAATTAAGTAAGAAAAAAGATAAGATTGGAAGGCGCCAAGTGAGAAATTATTGAAAAAAAATTTAAATGTAGTTACAGGGATTCGAAGTGTGAAATAGGTTTATTATTTTTTTATGGACAAAATATGGCGCTCACTTATAACTATATTACCTCGGTTTTTTGTAAAATTGAGGGAAAAGGTTTTTTCTTAATAATCAAACACGTCACTCTCAAAACCTATACGCTCGGTTTTTAGTATGTTCCAGGTAAAAGTTTCGTCATAAAAAGTATTATTTGTCGCAGTGGACTCTAAAATACCATACTGAAGCATGATTTCTCATTACATATATCAAATTGAAAGCTCACATGAGGTTTGTCATTTAGACATCCCTCATGATCATAAATCTATAGTAAACTACTCACGTGTAATACAAGTAAAAACATGCATAGTTGTTGATAAAAACAAGGAATAAAACAAGAACTGATAAGTAATAAAGTAAGTAAAACAAGCTGAACATGAATTAACGAATGACAAGTACAACAATTGTTTATGCTCCAATGGAGTCTTTGCAAAAGTGTAAAAGACAGAAAATATAAACTACGCTTATGCAGAATTTTAGAGAAAATAATGTAAATTCTTATTCTGAAGATTACAAAGTTTTATATAGCTCAATACCCATAAAGAAGACAATACAATGCATTAAGAGGGCCTTAACACCAACTAAAACAGTCTAAGAAGTGGAAAGGGCACAACTTAAACAGTATAATTATAGAAAAATCAAGGGCCATTGGGGTCATTACGGTTGTAGTATGACCATTACAATCAGACTGTAATGTCCGCTGCTCTGTACTACAAGAAGCCAATTTTTGGAGAAGTCTTCCTGAGACCATTACGGTTGTAATAACCATTACGACCAGACCATAAGACTCCTTGTGCTATGGACTTGCTTTCATGTGGACTTACTTCCATGTGCAGTCTTCGAGTGTCTTCTTGTAGTCTTTCTTGACTTCGCTTCTCTCGACTTCTTCATGTTTTTTACTTTCAAAATACCTAAAACATAGAAAACACAAAAACAAAAGTAAAACTGGAAAAATAAATAAACGATAAACAATAAATTAAAATGCTTAAAAACACATAAAATTTCATCTTATCTATAAACAACCCTCACATATGTAAATAACACTAAGAATAGTTTTTCCTCTACTTTTAAATCACTCTAAATGATTTCAGAACTTTTCATACTAATTTTATAAGGAACACACATGAAATATATGTTCATTAGTTAAACATGTTTACAATTAGTCAAATACAATTATAAAGTCAATAATTTTCAGAATCATTATAACCAACCAACCAATCAAATTTTATCCCACTAAATAGGACTATATAAATCAAGTTCCGCCATAATATTCTATCTAAGACCAAATTTATAATAAACTAAGTATTCAAATCAATATCTCAAACATAAAATTTTATATCAGAAAAAAATATAAAAATAATAATAAAAAAATTCGCTTTATCTAAGCTATAAAAAGACTCTATACATGTTATTATTCAAGTTAAATTTAGAAGCAAGTATGAAATAATAACAAAATTGTTGATCCTAACTTATTATTTATTTATGGTTATGGTAGCTGAAAGAGCTTGTTCAATGTGTCAATGTCTAACCAAAATGGAAGTGAGTATCAAATCCGAGTGGATATTTGACTTGAATACAAAACGACGCAAACTGCCAATTGTGTTGTATTAGCATGACTATTTTGACCCTTGCCTATATTCGAAAGCATGTGTCTTCCAATTGCATACATCATATGGTGTTATATCATTTTCATAGCAGCTGTGGTTATCGTTATACATAGCAAATATATACCTACCATTATTTAATTAGAAATGAAATTTTTACATGTTTTATAAAGATTGAACGTCCTAGTAACTCATTGTCGTTGTTGCTTTTGAGGTATATGACAAGTACCTACCCACTTAGATTGACAAGTCCTAGTCTCCAAATTTTATTAACAAAACAGTCATTTTGAAATTTTGATATATTGTTAATAGTTCCACATTAGAATATATCATCTGAAAATATATTTATAAGTGACGACAATAATTATTTTATTAATTAATTTATAAATTGAAAAATAGATTCGGTTAGTTTGACATGTCCGTATTACTAATATTTTTTTATAAATTGTACTAAAAATTTAAATATGCATTCTCTAATATGTTTGTCTCATGCTACGTTTTTTTTTGTCGGACTTTAACGGACACGGACATTAACTTGGGTTTTTGTAATTTTTTTGTTTTATGGATGCAATGTTCGTGGATCCCGCCTTCGTTTTTTTAGGAGAACACATATTTTAAGTTTATGTGCGTCCCAGTCCAACTGTTTTTCGCGGACTTTTGAGAGATACACCTAAATGGGACGGACATACCTATGAATGTTAATTTGTATTTGTTAATGGGGATCCCGTGAGAATTATCTGTTAGGAGCTCCAAAGTTGAGGAACTATTTCTTTCGCAATGACGAGAATGTAATAAAATGTTTCTCTGAAGACACTTTGAGGCGGAGATCAGTGAAATACTCTCCATCCCACTGTTTACCGTCAAAATTGGTAAACAAGCGCTAGTCTTCCAAATTCTATGTTTTTTGTTACTCGCAGGATCGACTAGATTGATCCTATGACATATGCTTTTACTTTCTTCAAATTTTATTACTTATGAACATTTCGACAATGTTCTTTTAGTTGAAAGTAACGTTAAAGTTCGTAAAGAAATGCATAAATGTAAATTGCAATGTATATGACTTCAAAGTAAATTTATAGCAAATATAAATGATAAAATCTTAAATGATTTGATACAAAGTGTAAAAACGGTGATCACACGTACATTGCACTCAGGAACTCGTTTCTCAACAACACAAATACTTGGAGTAATATTTGAGTTTTTGTACAAGATTGAACACACAAATCCTATTCACTAAGATCCCTATTTATAATTAATCGAAAATAATGGTAACAAACGATCTCTTCTCCAGAAGATGTCACGTTTTCAATTGCATGGGCTTCGCTGCTTACAGCTTTCCACGTGTCTTCTCAAGAAACGAATAAGGCTAAAAAAACAGTTATGAGCCTCATTTTGAATTACGATCGTCGAACACAAACCAAAACGAACATCGTTGAACTTAAATTTGAACCCAAAAATATTTCAAAGTCTCAGACCAAAATCTCCCTCTATGTAGAGAGTCTTCTTCGACTATGTCTTCACAAGCTTTTCATCGAAATCAATATATTCTTTTTCAGATTATCTCATTTAGCTCTACTGATTTATTTCAAATACTCATGACTGTCGAAATTCCAGCTAACAAATTGCCCCCAAAAAATGTCATTTTAGACTATACATAGAAAAAGACATTTTTTGAAACGCTTCGATGCAACAGTACCTTTACTGTTATGACGTCATGGTCATCATGATCATGTATCTTCATACGTCTCATCGAGACGTGCAAAAGATCTCAGTTAATCATCACACTCCTATTTCCTAGGTGATCGTGGACCACGCTAACTGCCATCGTCTAATCATCCTTTCTCTGATCAACACACATCCCTCGATCTTCAACGGCTGTCAGTGTTTTGAAATGAAACATTTTTCATCCCACTATAAGTACCTCACTTACCTTCTTTCTTACTTTTTCATTCTTCTGAACTTTTCTTCTTTCTGGAGCACAAGACAAACTCTTTACTTTCTCTCAACAAAACTCCAAACAAACCAGAGTTCTTCCATATTTCCCATCAGCTATGGCGTCAAAAACCAAGAACTCCAAAGACTCCAAGAAGCAAGCATTTATTCGTCCTGTTCACAAGATCTTAGGCCCCAAAGTTGCGGGAAACCAACAATACATTATGGAACCCCCTCTTGAAGAAGAGAAGCGACTACATTATGGAACCCCCTCTTGAAGAAGAGAAGCGACGTATTTACCAGTCAAAAGTATTAATTCCTATCTCAATCTCTGGAAAAACGCATGCTATTATAGGTCCTTTACCATATATTAATTCTAACCCTGAAAGACTCAAAGAGTACTTTCCAACTTATCACCGAACCAAACCAATAGCTAGTAGAAAGAAACCTAATACTAGTAGTGAGATTGTAAATGTTGAACTAAATGTTGTAGCTGATACCCACGCAAAGTCTTCGACTGAGCCCATAGAAAAACCTATCAACTTAGACTATATGAGCAATGCTCTTAGAGTGATTCGCTCTTGCCCCTTGTCTAAAGATCCTGAAAATTATTTGTCTTGGCTTGAAAAAATAGAAAAATAGAAAGCCCAAACTTGGAAAGACATAGAGATCTTCGACATGATTCAATTGTCGAAAGCTGGACTAGGCTATTGCCAAACCATGCTGATAACTTCCCTATACTTTTGGGATAGTACTCATAGTAATTTTCACTTCCCTTGTGGGATGTTGACTCTAACCCTTTTTGATATTGCTCTGATCACTAGTCTTTGACCAACTGGAGACGCTTACAATCCTAATTATATGACTGAGGACACCATAGGCTTTGATGGAAATCGAGCTACCTTTACCCACTATATCTCAGATCACCACAACAAGGATACAAAAGAGGTTTCTGACGAAGAGCACATCGCCTTCCTCGCACTCTAGCTATCTCGATGTGTATTATGCTCGAAATCTTTGCAAGTGGTGAAGAAATTCTTGACCATGGCAAACCAATTACATGCTGGACACAAACTTTCCATCAGCCAGATGGTTTTAGGTTGTCTCTATGAGTCTTTAGGAGAAGGCGTCGAAATCCTCAAGAAAATTAAATTAGGGTCGAATCTACTACTAGCTGACCCATTTTTGTTGCTTCAAATGTGGCTTAATGCTACCTTCGAATCGTCGTTACCAACCCACAACATAATCAATGAACACGCCTTGTCCAAATGACTCCTAATGATGAAGGGCTGAACTTACAGAAAACTTTTACTGGATATGTGATGATGTATGCCAAGTGCTACAACTTTACTCCTTATATAGGTTCCTTCGCCAACAGAACTTATGGCCCAGAGTGGTTTACTAGGAAATTCCCTGCTCTTTCGAAAGATCAGGAAGCGGAATCTTTGGCCATATGGGAAGCATTTCTCACACCAAAGTTAATTGCAACAAGGCTCAGACCTTCGAAAAACCAGATAATTCTTCTCAGTTACCAACCCAATCTTGTCTCTTGACAGTTTGGTCTCAACCAAGTTATATCCAAGCGAATCTTCCCAAAGAAAAGTTTCGTCGTTCTCTACAACATGTACCCCACTGAAGCCGAATGTAATGAAGAAATGTATCATTATGTTGGCACTAGACAACTTACTCCCATTTCATTTAAACCATCATAATACTGCACTCAAGAATATGACACTTGGTGGAGAAATTATTACTCCACAAAGATGTTCAATGTTCCTTCTTTTACTCAGAACCTAACTACTGCTTTTGCTTCTCTACAAGACAAATCCAAGAAAGGTATTTCAACTTACATTAAAGAAATCCAAGCATTCCAAAAGTATTTTGAAACTGCCTACAGACTTGATGATCTTAGTCAAACCATCTGCGAGGCAGCAGTAACTTTGAGTGAAAATTTTATAAAGAAACTCCCAGATTTAAAACTACCTTCGTACGTTAAACACGAACACAGGTATGAGTTGGCTTTTAATTTTCACCCACCAAGATGCCCTCGACTGCTAACGGCTGATTTCGGTGTGGCTTTTAGCCATTTGTTTCCCGACTAGTTTGTCTATGGGGATTTCATGAAAATTCTTTGACAAGACTCTCAAAAGCTTGCCAAACGGGTGGTTTCGACTAACCACACTCTGGATAGTTTCAAAAGACATCTTCATATTGACATATAGCATGTTCACATACTCTCTCCTATATATGAAGGTGTGGAATAGGAGGTTTTTTCAATTTATTTTCTCTCCTAACAATTCCTTGACACCCTTTGTACTTGTGACAATTGTTTTGACCAATTCCTCTTTTAGTCGTCGAAAGGAAATAACAGACAAAGGGTCCGGTGAAAAAAGTTGTCAGCTCGGCCAAGGACGAATGCCAAGAAGAAGAAACCACCAAAACAACAACAAAGATATACTTCGTGTGCTTTTATTTTTCTTGATATATTATCTTCGTATGCTAATACTTGTGTTATTTTCATATAAGTCGAAAACTACTTCCAACTCCAAAGAAATGAAAGACCAAAGAACCCCAATTTTAAGCTGTTGAGTCACATGATGATGATCTCTCACCAGACACTTCTAAAATTTCCAAGAAGAAGAAGAAGGCGAAGACCTCCGACGCTACATCTCATTCAAAACCCAACATCATCCGGATCAAACCAAAGAAGTTTATTACTCCACAGGTGATTGATGTTGACCTTGAACCTGATGCCAAGGGTACTTCTGAACAGATCGAAAGTGATAACTCCAGCCCTGGTGCGGATGGTCTTAAGGTAATAGAATCTCACCTTATTTTCCTTAGCAATTTTTTTAACTTATCATAACTCAATTCCTTTTGTAGGGTAGCGCAGATGGCACTGAACAATCGAGCGTTAACACGATATCCTTGGAAGCGCCAACACTCCTTCGAACCATTCCTTATCCAACAAATATTCGAACAAGGAGTCTATGTGCAAAGTGAACAAACCTGCTGATGAACAACAAGAGGTCTCGCCTCCAAAGAATACAACCTAACACTCTTAAACCATTGACTCCAGTCGTGAAGATGACGAAGAAGAAGAGCATCTCACAATAGAAGTCCAGGAAACCATGCACATCAAAAATCCAGAAGAGAATGTCCAAGATAAAACAAATGACTCTTCGCCAAAAACCTTCAATCAAGGCGAAGATGCCCTAGACGAAGAGGAAGACCAAGACGAAGATCATCCCATGTTTGACTACTCTAACAACCCTCAGGACGAAGAGGAAGATAATGATGCAAACTTAGGTGACATGCCCAAAACCAACCAAACCTATGATACTGCCAAAGATTTTAAAGCCCTTTCGACTGGTACAAATGTTGTTCTCTCCCAGAAGAATTGGAAATCTTAAAGAAGAATAATCCAGCAAAATACCTGAAGGCGATAATGAGTGCAAGGGGTAGTTCGACTGACAAATGCTCTAGTTCCTCAACCGTTTCTGGTGGTCAGTCTACAAATGAGCCTGCTGACGAATTGCTCAAAAAGATCAAGGAAAATGCGTTCAATGTTGACTTACTCCATGTCTTAGAAGACAATCTTTCTGCCTGCTTTGGGATCAAGGATCTCTTGAAATAAATTAATATCCTCGCCACTCCTCCAGAAATTGCAGATATCGTCATGGAGCTAGGGCTACTCATTGATCATGTCACCGTAAACCTCAACCGCAGAAGGGAATTTTCGAACAAGATCCAAAAAAAAATGGATACCCAAACGGATGAATGGGATGCTGCTACCAAGTCCACAAACAAGGTTGTAGAATTGGAAAAGAGCTTTGAACAAATTCAAGAAGAATTTGAGACTTGTGCTAGCAACATCACTGCCTGGGAAAACAAATCGAAGAGATGCGAGCTAAGATCCAAAAGGCCAAAGAACACAAAGACGAGATTCAAAAGCTTGACCGCAAAGAACTCAACAACGAAATCCAGGTAGGAGTGGATCATGTTGAACGGGCCCAGGCTTTGGGAATAGAAATTGATACTCTTAATTCCAACAAGTTTGTGATTGACCGCCGTCTGTCGCTGTCGAAGATGAAGTATGAACGCATGAAGGCTGCTCCCCTTTTTTAGTTATCTTTTTATTTCAACTTTAGAATTTGTAATATAATGACTTTAGCCATTTTTGCACTTTTAATCTAGTTATCATTTTGGATTCTATCTTGCATGTGAATTATCCTGTTAATACTTTAACCTCCTAAAGTGTAGGCTTATATTTTTTTCAAATATTTCCTGTTTACTCTCAGGATTCTTCGATCCTCAGCTAACTCTTCGATCTCATATGCACTATTAGAAAACACTTGGACAATTTGGAACAAACCTTCCCATTTTGGGGACCATTTATACATTGTCCTATCCCTTTTATCCATAGGTATAATTACTTTCCACACTAAGTCTCCATTCGAAAATGATTTGACTTTGACCTTTTTATTATATGATTTTTCTACCCTCTTTTTCTGCCTCTTTAATAACTCTAAGGCATTCAACCTTTCTTCGTCCAAATCAACTAGTTCGTCCAACATCATACTCCAGTAGGATTCAGATGGGATTTCATTTTATCTTTGAATTCTAGTTGATTGGAGATAAATTTCAACTGGTAACATGGCATCGTGCCGATAGGTCAATCGAAAAGGCATAGAATTTGTAGTCTTTTTAGGGGAGGTTCGACAAGCCCACAAGATTTGGTCAAATGTCTTATGCCAATTTCTTGGCTTTTTTGCCCACATGCTTTTTTATAAACCCGATTACCACTTTATTCGCTGCTTCAATTCCCATGGGATAGCTCACGCCGACCCTCATTAAAGGAGTGGTCGACCCAACACTGTCTGAACTGATTTTTTTGCATTCAATTTTTCTGTTATTTCTGTTACTTCATATTATTTGTCATTTTTATTCATTATATATAGTTGGTTCAGCTCATATTTTAAAACAATAAGAAACGTGAAAATTCATACCAATCTTTCTCTTCATCTTCATCTTCAACCTTGAGTAAACAAACAATTACGCATAATCATTTTTGTTTATGTCGCCCGTTGTTTTGAAGTGATAACGTTCAGAATTAGGTAGTGTGTGATCTTCATTTGTGGGTTGAGAATTGGTAGGTGTTTGTTGAATAAATCCTTAGGTTTTATCCTCCAAGAATCAAGGAGATTTTGGGGGGTTTTTGCACAAACTGTTTCGTTCTACAGGGATTCTGCCGTGCGAAGGTAACCGAAGAACAGAGTATTCGTTCGGTTTAGTAGCTACAGTCAGAGAATCGTAGAAGAAAGGTTTGGGGATTGAATTGCGGAAGATCAAAATCGATCGAGTGAAGGTGACTGAAGAACGGTGGTTTCTTGCAGTCTAGTACCGTGAGACGGTGATTTGTTCAACCAAATTTGAGGCACTTGATTCGTCTTGAATCAAGAGGAGAGAAGAGTCTGTATCAACAATCAAAGACGTTTGAGGGTTTGGATGTTCATTGTTCTTCTCTTGTATAAATAATTTGCAAACAGCAATGTATATATATATATATATCTCAATTACATTTGTGGAATTGGGGGCAGAAGTACCCATAGCAAGGACAATTGGGGAACTGCCTAATCAAATCGCGTTTGTGCTCTCTTTCCCTACTCTTTTACGTTTCAATATTGTTCGAAATTGTGAAGTTTAAATTGATCAAAATTTCTGAGATAGTGTAATCTTGAGCTGATAAATTGTTTTGTAAATTTGATACAATCCCTTGGATTGTATTTAGGATCAGCTTAACATCACATTATTTGGAAATCTGCACTTAGTGTGTTTACGCACACCAAGTGTTCGATAATTTGTTTCAAAGCAAAATCAAACGCATTTGCATTTAATTGTTTGTCAACCTATCTCGTTAGATTGGTTTATTATCAAGCAAATAAAACATTGTTGATTACGTTTAATTTTGTTGATTAATCTGAATTTTTCTCATCTGTATTTCATTCCTAATATTGTCGTGCATATCCGATCCTTTTAGTAGAGGTTCGTTGTAGACGTGATTCAGTGGGTGCCTTCATTAAAACTTTTAAAAAACAATTTTTGGAAAGCCATTTGCGTGTAAAACTCGAGGGATCTATTCAACCCCCCCCCCCCTCTTGATCCTAGCCATCGTCTAACAAGTGGTATCAGGAGCTCCGGTTTATCTGGTGCTTTGGTAAAACTTCTTGGAATATGGCGAACGAACCTAAAGGGGCTTATAATAGAGCTTCAGTTTTTACAGGAGAGAATTACAGCTACTGGAAGGATTGTATGCGCGTCCATATAAATTCCATAGATCGGAAGGTTTGGAACGTTATTTTAAACGGTCCCATGGAAATTACAATGACCAATGTTGAAGGCGTTGTCGTTCCCAAACCCAAAGCTCAATGGAATGAGGAGGACGAGAAAAAGTACAGCTATGATTGGAAGGCTCGAAATATGTTGATCTCCTCTTTGGGAGTTGACGAGTATTATCGAGTCTCTCATTGTGATGATGAAACCAACAATAACAAAGATGATGACTCTGATGATGACATGAGTCTATTTGTGAAGAGATACAATAGATATGTTCGGAAGAATGAGATTCAACACTCGGATAAAAATCTAGTCAAATTTAAAAGGCAATCTAGAAATGAAGGCAATAAGAATGGCAAGGTTAAAGGAACGTGTTACAACTGTGGAAAATCTGGGCACTACAAGCCGGATTGTCCATCACTTAAGAAAGACAAGGATAAGAATAAGGATAAGAGTCGTCAACACAAAAAGTCAAACAAGTCTAGACGAGCATACATCACTTGGGAGAGCGATAGTGAGTCGGAAAAGGATGACAGCTTAAGTGACGAAAGTGAATCCGTTAATCTATCTCTTATGGCACATCACAACAAGAAGAAAGAGGTACAAAGTCTTGAGACCACCGAAAGAAGATGGGTTCTGGATAGTGGCTACTCAAGACATATGACAGGAGACATATCTCTTTTCATCGACTTTTTGGCGAAGAAAAAGGGGTTTATCACCTACGGAGATAACAATAAGGGACAGATTCTCGGCAAAGGTAGTGTAGGTAACCCCTCATTTACTACTATCTCTGATGTGCTGCTTGTGGAAGGCCTTAGACACAACCTTTTAAGTATTAGTCAACTATGTGACAAGAATTATAAAGTATCATTTTCAAAAGATTGTTGCATAGTTGAAGATAGTGACAAAAAGGATGTGTTTAAGGGCTTGAGGGTGAACAATGTCTATATGCTAGACTTAAATGAGGTATCGTTGAATGGAGACAAGTGTCTAGTCACTATGAATGAAGATTCATGGTTGTGGCATAGATGGTTGGCTCATATCAATTTTGATTTGCTTAACAAAATAGTCTCTAAAGACCTAGTCATCGGTTTGCCCAAAATTAAATTCACAAAGAATCATCTTTGTGATGCTTGTCAAATGGGGAAGCAAACAAGGATCTCATTCAAATCTAAAAACATCATTTCAACTATGAGACCCCTTGAGCTCCTCCATATGGACTTATTTGGACCATCTAGGATCAAAAGACTAGGTGTAACTATTATGGTTTTGTAATAGTCAATGACTTTTCTAGGTTTTGCTGGACTATTTTCTTAGCAACTAAGAGTGATACCTTTTCGGCCTTTGAAAAATTTGCTAAGTTATCTCAAAACAAGTTAAACACGAACGTTGTGTCAATTCGAAGTGATCATGGGGGTGAGTTTGAAAACCATTTGTTTGAAGCATTTTGTGAATCCCATGGAATTGATCATAATTTTTCCGCACCACGTACCCCTCAACAAAATGGGGTGGTGGAACGTAAAAATAGAATTTTGGAGGAACTTGGAAGGACTATGATCAATGAAAGTGGACTTCCAAAATACTTTTGGGCCGACGCCATCAGTACGACTTGTTATGTTTTAAATAGGGTGCTCATCCGGCCTATTCTAAACAAGACACCGTATGAGCTTTTAAAAGGGCGTAAGCCAAATATCTCTCACCTTCATGTGTTTGGTTGCAAGTGTTTCGTGTTAAACAATGGGAAAGAGACACTTGGCAAGTTTGATGCCAAGGCCGACGAGGGTATTTTCTTGGATACTCTTAGTCAAGTAAAGCTTATAGAATTTATAATAAAAGGTTACGAATTGTTGAAGAGTCGGTACACGTTACTTTTGATGAGTCTTATCCGAAAAATGTCGGAGAAGGTAGTTTTTTTCATGGTGCAGGTGTATCTTCAGAAGACATACTCAAGGACACTGATAAAGGAACTGATCAGCCCAAAGCAGTGCGTATTGAGGAGGAAAAGGATCACCAACCTATGAAGAGTGAGGAGGATCATCCAACTAATGAAGATGACCTACCTCCAGCATGGAAGTCTTCTAAAGACCATCCAATCGACAATATCATCGATGACATCTCTAAGGGAGTAACCGCCCGCTCTAAACTTAGTAACTTTTGTTATTACTCCGCTTTTGTGTCACAAGTTGAACCTAAAAACGTAAAGGATGAATTACTCGATGAGCATTGGTTTTTATCAATGCAAGATGAACTAAATCAATTCAGGAGAAATAAGGTTTGGAACCTTGTCCCCCCTCCACGAGATCATCGAGTAATCGGCACCTGATGGGTGTTTAGGAATAAACTTGATGAAAATGGAGTTATAACACGAAACAAAGCGTGGCTTGTAGCGCAAGGCTATAACCAAGAGGAAGGAATCGACTATGAGGAAACTTATGCGTCGGTTGCCCGACTCAAGGCTATACGCCTTTTACTTGTGTATGCTTGCATTAAAAACTTCAAATTATTTCAGATGGATGTTAAAAGTGCTTTCCTTAATGGATATATAAATGAAGAGGTTCATGTTGCCCAACCGCCGGGTTTTGAATCCCATGAATATCCCGATCATGTCTATAAACTTAAACGTGCTTTGTACGGACTTAAACAAGCCCATAGGGCTTGGTAAGAATGTCTAAGCAAATTTTTACTTGATCAAGGGTATTCAAGAGGGAAGTTTGACACAAACCTCTTTATTAAATGTCAAGGAAAACATTTAATTATGGTACAAATTTATGTTGACGATATTATCTTTGGGTCTATTAACATGTCATTGGTCAAGGAGTTTTCTAGTTTGATGCAGGGGGAGTTTGAAATGAGCATGATGGGGGAGCTCAACTATTTCCTCGGATTGCAAATCAAACAACTCGAAGAGGGCACGTTTGTGAGTCAAACAAAATATTGTCTTGAACTTCTCAAACGTTTCGACAAGCTTAACTACAAGGTAATAGATACTCCTATGCCTACTTGTTCCAATCTTGATTGTGACGAAAATGGTAAGGATGTAGAGGTAAAGAAGTATCGAGGTATGATTGGATCTCTTCTTTATCTTACCGCATCACGACCCGACATTATGTTCAGTGTCTGCATGTTTGCGAGGTGTCAAGCACGTCCCAAGGAATCCCACTTAAAAGCAGTTAAGCGCATACTTTGATACCTTTCCGGTACTCCAAAGTATGGGATGTGGTATTCTAAAGGTCGTGTTTGTTCCTTAGTTGGTTATTCTGATTCTGACTTTGCCGGGTGCAAATCGGATAGGAAAAGTACTAGTGGCACGTGTCATTTTTTCGCAAATTCCTTGGTGAGTTGGCATAGCAAGAAACAGGTTTTCGTTGCCTTGTCAACAGCTGAGGCGGAATACGTTGCCGCCGGAAGTTGTTGTGCTCAAGTCCTATGGCTTAAGCAACAATTGCTTGATTTCAACTTAAAACTTGAGCGTATTCCCATTTTGTGCGATAACACTAGTGCTATTAACCTAACTAAGAACCCCGTATTACATTCACGCACCAAGCACATCGAAATACGTCATCTTTTTCTTAGGGATCATGTAGAGAAAGGTGATGTGGTCTTTGAGCATGTTAACACTAAAAATCAACTTGCTGACATCTTTACAAAACCACTAGCTATTGAGCCTTTCTTTCACATCCGTAGGGAACTAGGCGTTCTCGATATTTCGGATTGGGTTTGATAATTCTTTAAGATCGTAGCTCTTCACATATATATTTGCTTGTTTATGGTTTTGACTAACTATGCCAAGAGTTATTGAGCAATATGTGAGGGCTCTCATCATCGTTTATGGTCAAGGTAATATCGTTCCGCTTCATAAGTGTTCTTTAATATATGTACCATGTTAGGTGTTTAAATGATGTTTATTACACGTTTAAGCATATATTATTCATTTGGATGTTTGATTTATGTGTTAGCAAGTTTATTTATCTTATTTTGGGACCTTTGTATGCAAAAATATAAATTTTTTCATGTTTTACTTGGATGAGTCGACCAAAGAATGCCATGGGTCGACTCATGAACTGAAATTTTTTAAGGAAAACAACCGAGTTAGCGCGTGCCTACCTGCAGTCGACGCATCTCATAAATTTTTAAAAAATTTTAAAAACACGTCAGCTTGCGCCGACGCATCCAATGCTTAGGTAGACGCACACCTGACGAATTCTGAATCCCTTTTTATTGGGAATGCGTGCACCGACCTAGTGTTCCTCAAATTCACTACATACTTTCAATGCACTTTATTTTTCATCCCTGTATGTCATAAATCAGAGTCTTCTTGGTCTTCTCCTCTCCTTGTCTTCCAACTTCCCATTTAAAATCCATCAAAACCCTTAAGAATCAAAACCCATATTAATTGGATTCACAAGGTTTTCAAGAAAGAAGTTTCACAAGGTAATTGAAAGCAAGAGCTGTGTTATTCTTCATCATTCGCACATTGTTCATCATTATTCTTCATCATCTCCCTCACCATTCTTCAATAATGGCTTCTCGACGTGCAACTAGTAAATGGACCACAAGAGCTTCAACATCAAGAGCCGGAACTTCTTCAACTCCGGTAAATGCTATGTCTCTACTCTCCGATGCTCTATCTAAGTCTTTCAATAATGATTTTCGCAACCGTGCAGTTATTCGACAACATGCATACTACTCATTGATGGCTCCCGATTATCATCTCACCAAGGTAATTGACATGCTAAATGCTCAGAATTTTGATGAGTTTCTTGAATGTGATGATAAGTTCAACTGTGATCGGGTTCGCTTGTTCTATTGCAGGATTGAGGGAAAATTTGAAGGTACAGATTTTACGTATTCTATGAATGACGCGTCTCATTCTATGAACAATGATGTATGGACTAGTTTGTTCAGTTTGGAAACTGATGAAAATCTTCCTCAAGTGACTGACACCAAGTTTGCTCCAAACTATGAGTTTAAAACTTCTTTGAACTCTATGTTGCGTGAACCATACCCAGATGATGTTGTAGCCAGCGAGCTGTTTCCGAAAATTGTTACAACGGGTCATCTGAAATTTGCTGATCGCATTCTGCAGTGGATTGTCGCACACATTTTGCGACCCAAGAAACGTGGGTTCTCTAGAGTTGATAAAGCTAAGGTTCATCTCAACTACATCCTGAAAAACAAAATTAAGATCAACTTGCCATATTACTTCACATACCGTATGTTTGCCCTTCGCGACTCCAAAAAAGGTACGGCTTTGGGCTATGCATCATTGTTGTACCCCAAATTTTTTCCTTAGATCCATTGATCTTTTGCATATCATATTAGGTCAATCATGCCGCATAGTTAACCCGTTTTATCAGGTTTTTGCTTGTGTTTTTTTTTATCAGGTTTGCCTCAAGGAAATTCAAGGAGTAATTGACCAAGGTCTTTTGGATGGAGCATTAAATCAAGAAAGTCTCTAAGAGATGCCTCCATAACCCTAACCCCACCATGACCAAATTTCTACTCATTTTATCTACCCTCATTGTCACCTTCATTTTCTAAACCTATTTCATTAACCTTTTCATTTTACCAACTTTATTCCAATTGTTTAATCTAATTCTCCTAAACCTCATTTAATCATAGTCAATTGCCAAATCATCCGTCCATTTATTTTCCCTAATCACCTTTGATTATGCAAGACCATTTTATTTCCTAAGCCTATTTTCATAACCCATCGTGACCAAAAAGAAAAGAGAGAAGGTGTTACAAATTATCAGAATTATTTTCATTGCCAAGTGGCCAATAGGAAGCAAGAATGAATGTGTTGACTTTTCAACCCAAGCATCAGCCAATGGAAATGTGCCAAATTGGAAAGGAAGAACTCAGCATTATTTGAAATCCATCCGTTCACAAAACCATTCAATCCTTGGCACAAAACTATTTTGAACTCTCCAAAGACCATTCCCTTTTGAGCTCTCCCTGCTTGGTTCAATAAAGTTGGTTCTGAGGATTTGCTAGTTTGAGCATTCACACTGCCACACCCTGCATCGCCTGTGAACTGTTTGTAGCATTATCCCTATCGGTTTCCACTACTATTGTTTGTTTGTTTGACATCAGGAGTGTATCCCAGAAGCAATGCTCAATTTGATGTTTGACCCTGCAATCTCTGAACTTTGATGCTGCAAGGAGCGTTTGTCCCCGAGAGCTGAACCACTTTGAATTCTAACGTTACAAACCCTACCCATTACTTTGCCCACCAAGTTTTGAAACATGACCCGGCCCATCAAGTAGCCTATAAAAAGAGCTCGTCTGCAGCTCTCAAGAAACAACATTACATCAAAAATTTTCACACAAACACTTCTCATAAAACATCTTAAGTTATCAAAGCTTCTGGTGCACGAGCAAAAGAGAGGAAGGGTGGTTTCAGCAATCTGGTTCAACAAGCTCATCACAAGGTGGAGAAACAGTGGACTTGCTTTACTAGGTATCACCTTATCTCTTTCTATTTTTTTATGCATGTTGATTGTGTAATACGTATATGCACCATGCTAATTATCATTTCCATTCCACTACTGTCCGGTTTTATGGTTGTTTTGCTTCATGTTTGAATATCATGCTATCATATGCTTTCTGTTAGATTATCGTGCTGCTGTGAATAATCATCATGCGGGTTTTCATTTTGTGTGATTTAATCGTGTTCGGATTCGTCTGGTTTTTTTCGTGTTCGTGAAATGAAATAAAATGTATGAGAACTTGGTGGCGCTCGCCACATTTGGTTTGGTGGCTCCCGCCACATAGTTTTAATATATAATAATCACCACTCACCACATAATAATATATAATATATCATACTCACCAGAAAAATATAAAGAAAAGGAAAGAAAGTCATGGCGCCAGCCATGTCATGCATGGCGCTGGCCACCCCCTCCCCATGACTTTATGTGGCGCAAGCCACCCTCCCTTTAAGGGAATAGGTGGCGCCAGCCACTCTTTAATGTGGCACTCTTTTTTTTTTTTTTTGTTTTTTAACTATTATTTTCCATTTCTTTTCTATGCTTTTTCATAACAAAACAAATAATAAACTCTTCTGCTTCTTATTTCTTATTTCTTTCAATTGTGTTCTTGAATGTTAGAAGCATTTCCTTAAGTATGCTTTAATTTATGATGACATTTGAACATTTATGTACAAACTTTACCATAAATTCTTGTCCGTACTTTTTGTTTCTGGTTGCTATGTTACACGATTCCAATGCTTTATTGTTCAAACTATGAGAATATCTTTGCTGCTATGTTTGATGTATCCATGTGCTACTGTTTTTAATTGAATTACTGTGGAAGCATGCTGTGATGTACTAAACTTTGTACCCCTGATTCTAACAAACACTTGCCATGAGAATGTTGTTTGCTCTTTCTTCTGTTGCTTTTCATCACATGAGTTAAATTCTTTGTTTCTGTTTGCTTTCCATGCTATGATTGCCATGCTTGTGTAACTACTGTTTGTGAATTGATTCTTCTATGAATGTATTTGGTTTGTGAAGTTCTGTCTCTGACTTTATCATAACTCTTGCCGTGCAAGTTTGTGTTGCTTTGCTACCTGTTAATGAACAACATGTTTTCAAATGCCTTGTTTCCAATTGTGAATGCTTCTCTGCCTTATATGTTCACTGCATGACCACTTGCACTCACTGTCTGATATGTCTACACTTATGGTTAAATGCTCACCATTTGCTATGTTCATATTTATGCTACACTTTATAATCACTTGCTTACCACTTACTATGTCCACATTTATGTTCACTTCTGATCACTCACTCACTGTTTGCTATGTTCATTTTTTAAGTACATTTCATGATTATTTGCTTACTGTTTTATTGAACTCTTATATATTTTGTATACTTCGACTGTTTGTAACTCTTATTTATAAGATGTTATTTCCCCCATTCCAAAGGAAAGTCTCTCTATTGACTTCATGTCGTAGATAGATCAAATACCCTGTTAACCTCAAACCATTTCAAAAGAGATAGCTATTAATCTCTTCTCCTTTAAGACGTTCTAACCCTTCACAATCCCTTCATAAGAGATAGCCATTAATCTCTTTCCCCTAACCGATTAATCCTTACTAGCTTTGCTTTCAAGCTCCTCACCCTACTTTCCCTTGGAACCTTGACCACAGTCAAGTGTTCTTCACCCCGTATTGAGTAGGACTATGCATACTCTGATTCTATACCCGAGGATACGTAGGCGCAAGGTGCGATGCCTTGTCGAGTATACTTATTGTATATACCCCTAGGTCTTTCTTTACCTTAGCATTTCCTTTAGCAAGCAAACTTAGGATAACACAAACAAACAAGAGGTTCCCGTAGAGTACTACGGATACTTAGGGTGCTAATACCTTCCCTTTGTATAACCAACCCCCGAACTTTATATCTCCCCCCCCCCCTTTAGGTTTTTCTCGATCTTGAACCTTTCCTTTGGATAAATAAAAGTCGGTTGTGAATCAAAAGAAATGTGATGCAAGTTAATTAATAGCTTGTTATCCGATTTTCACCGCCACAGAAATGGCGACTTCACTGGGGACTCAATTTTGAGGGTTAAGCCCACCTTGCTTTTGCTTATATTATTCATGCTTGTTTGCTATATTTGTACATATCCCTTGTGTTTATGCTCTGTTTGAGATCTTTTGTGGGCGTGGTACCATTGAGTGGTGAGATAAGTCTTAACCCGGGCTTGAGAGCACATATTATAGGATCGTGGTGTAATCAATAGTCGGTTGTTGGCAGTAGTACTAACAATCTATGGCATATGATGACCACACTCAGATGAGGCCCTTTGGGATTGTTGATACCTGATGTGAGCAGTCACATTGATATTACTTTTTCAACTAGGAGCCAGGGATTCTGAGGACCGTAGTTACCTTTATCCCACCTGGCCTTTATAGCGTAGTGCGGTGACTATGAGGGAGCCAGTCCCGAGTAGTTGTCACGCGATATTACACTCAAACGAGTTTATCTTGAGAATATTGTTAACCCGTGTTAGTAGTCACATGGGCCGATAATATCCGAGGGATTTACGTAGACTCTGGGAACTTTTAGAACCATGTTCTACAGTTGATAAACCCTAGTACACACCCTGTGGTTGGTGCTTTACCCAGACTCCATGCTGTGATCTCAAACCTTTGATCCTATTGCATGTGTTCTTGCCTCCTGTTTGCATCGCATTGCATATCATTTGCATCTTTGCATTGCATGCGTCTGTCTGTCCAGTTACTCATCTCCAGTTTTCTCTATCTTCCAGTATCACCTGTGAGTCGTCAAGCTGATTCCTCGACACCGATACCAGACTAGAGCTAACTACAGACAAAGGATGTCGGAGCAAGAGATACACAATGATGAGGTCCGAATGGAGATCGATGACCTCAAATCAAGTATGACTAAACTCACTGAGATGCTTCAAGTTTTGATTGCTAGGGGAGAGCAACCCCAAATGACTGTCATCCAGGAAGTTTCAAGCGTTGATCCTCCACCGGTTCAAGTGCCGCCTTCAACTTGGCCAGAGTTTGGTTTGCCACACAACTATTCTCCACCTCTTGCATCTACTGTTATGATAGGTCAGGCTGCCAGACCAGTGTTTCAAGCTCCTATTTTTGCCGAGCCTCAACCTATAGTTCAGACTACTCGAACTCCCTTTAAGAATCCCCTCAATGAGTACAATGCTGCCAGTGCTCAAGGTGAAGACCGTGAAGACTTTGTTGAACCTGAAGTTGTTTGGGAGCAGTTTCAGAGCATAGAGAAGAGACTCAAAGCCATTGAGGGTACTGATTTCTTTAATGTGGATGCAGATAACATGTATTTAGTATCTGACCTTGTTATGCCTGCTAAGTTCACAACTCCAGATTTTGTGAAGTACAAGGGTCACTCTTGCCCAAAAGCTCATTTCGTCATGTATCTTCGCAGGATGACTGCTCATGCCAAGAATCAGAAGTTGATTATCCACTATTTTCAAGACAGCTTGAGTGGAGCATCACTCAAATGGTACATGGGTCTCGAGCAAAACTCTATCCATAGCTTTCAAGACCTCACAAATGCCTTCATGAAGCAATACAAGTATAACCTCGACATGGCTCCTGATCGCCGTCAACTGCAAAACATGTCTCAAAATGATAAAGAGTCTTTCAAGGAGTATGCTCAGCGCTGGAGAGAGTTGGCTTCCCAGGTTGAACCTCCTTTGGCTGAGAAAGAGTTAACCGGAATGTTCATGGATACCCTGTCCCCATTCTATTGGGAGAAGATGGTTGGAAGTGTTTCCTCCAATTTCACTTATTTGGTTACTATTGGCCAAAGATTTGAGGAAGGTCTTAAGAAGGGAAAAGTATCCAAGGCTGTTGAATCTTCTAATGCTGTGAAGAAATCTTATGGTAACTTTCAGAAGAAAAAGGAAGAACGGACTAATGTTGTCATGGTTGAAGCAAGAAGGCCTCATCTCCGACCTCAGTATGTTGTTCACCCTGTTGTTGCTGCTATTACTCCTATGGTTGCTGCACCACGACCAACTCAAGCTTTCCAACGTCCGATTGCAGGACAGAGCCAGTATCGTAATAGGGGTCAATTTGATCCTATTCCCATGACTTACACTGAACTTTATCTTGGTTTGGTTCAAAAAGGTTTTATTACCACAAGGCCTTTGCCTCCTCCTCCAAATCCTCTTCCAGCCGGCTATAGGGCTGATCTTCATTGTGAATACCATCAAGGTGGTGCAGGCCATAACTTGGAAAGTTGCTTTGCATTGAAGGCTAGAGTACAAGAGTTGATGAGGAACAAAATCCTCTCCTTTAAGGACAATCCCAATGTTCAGAATAACCCTCTGCCAGGGCACGCCAAGTGAAGCTTCAGTCGACTTCAGCATGTTATCCTCCTAAAAGCCAGTGTTTCAGACAGGACAGCTCATCCTTGTGTTGATTAGTTACTAGGCCTTTGTTTCTTGTTGTTTGCACTTTCCTTATTTTGTAATAGCTGTTTGCTTTAAAATTATGTTTGTACCTTCAAGTTTAATGAAATGAGCATTGCAATTTTTGATTCAATTAATTTTTGTTTGCTATTTACTTCTTATTGCTTCCTCTTTCTTGAAAAATAAAATAAAAAAATTTTTGTCCACCTTCTGTGTATTATGCAAAGATTGGATGGAGGATGATGAAAACATTATACCCATAATTGTTGTCGTGGTATGCTTTCAAATCAAAACTTTGCTGACGATGTAAGGCATTGTTTCATCCCTAAACACTGGAGAAATAAGGAAGATAACCCCTCTTTAACCCCTTTGAGCCTTGAAGTTGGAGTTTTTTTCTTTACAAATAAAAACCCGCAATCTTAACCTGGGGCAGGGTAGTTCTCAGTTAACTTGATTGTGCATTCAAATACAAGAGTAGCATTCAAGGCACCTTTCGACAAAGTTCACAAATGTTCCCTCGCACATAGCAAGCAAGTGTCGAAAATGTTTTTCAAGTCAAACGCCAACGATGGTTCGTTGTGATCCTTAAGCCAGGCAGTCACTAAAAAAAACAAGAAAAAAGAAGGGAAAAGTTTGTAGGAAATCTTTAAATCCTTTATCCTGGAAATCCTCAATGGCAAACAACTTTGTAAGGAAGTAGTAACCGCCGTTTCAAAGTCCCTTTACTTCTGAACCATCATTACTACCATCAGTGCAATTTCCTAACTCATGGGAATTTGAGTGCATAGTTTGAGTTAACTGAGCATAGGACTGGAGAACATCACGAAGATGGGGTGGGTCACAAATATACTTCGAGCCTTTATCCTTGTTTCATAAACCGTGAACCTGGTCACGTTATAACCCTCAAAGGCCTAACTGAAGCAAGGTTATTTTGAAAGCATATTACAGTAAGGTTGTGTAACCTGACTCCTAAAGATCTTTGCAGATCATCTGTTTTGGCATCACGCCTTGTGCTTTACCTTTCACTTTTAAATATCTTGAATCACCGGGTTCTGACTAATAACTCATATACTTTGCATCTTTCAAAAAATGATTGATTTCAAAAGTTGCATGAACTTTACATTTACCATGTTTGTACAAATACTCTTGTTTGCAAACTAGCTTTCTTCTTAAGGAATTTTTAAACATTTGAGAAACTTGGTCAGTGATCCAATTAGGGGCAAGTTCCTTCCATATCCTATTAAGAATCAGTTCAAGATTTTTGGTTTAATGGCGACCTCTCAGAATTGGTTTATACAGAAGATTTTTCAAGACTTATACTGGGGCAAGCAATCCCAGTGTACAGCAAAAACAATCATCTTTCAAGACTCAGACTGGGGCAAGCTTTCTAAGAGCACCATGAAACGGTCATTTCCAGAATCAATCAAGCTGAAGCAATGATCAGTTCATCTACAACAGTCAGCTAGTTCGGGGCAGTACCTGAAGAATCCCCAAACAGCTCTTCATCCTTCCTACAAGGACCATCAATTGATACAGTTTATCGGTGTGGCAAATGGTGTGTTCAGCAGTAGCATCTCTAGTCCCAAGCAGAGTGGTAGTGATCTCCGTGTAGAGGAATCAGTCTTCCAGTCTTGTCTTCCCAGAGAGTCGAGCCATGTCGTCGACATTTACATTTGCATTTGATCATATATCGTCTGCATAATTCATATACATATGCATAACATGAGTGCTTCATCCTCATTTGCATTTCTCCCGAGGTCGTGTCGTTATCCATGTCTTACCTTACCAAAACGTTACCTGTCATTCCTGAATGTTGTCATTCTCTTGCGCATCTAATCTTGTTGATAGATGTTGGTCTTCTCTCATTCCAGTGCTATTCCTGAATCTCTATATTCTTTCACTCCAGTGTCATTCCTAGATGTCTGTCTCTTTTGATCTCCAGTGCCATTCCTGGATATCTTATTCCTCTTGTTTCTTCCAGTGCTATTCCTGGAAGTTTTGCCTCTCTTCAGTAATCCACAATCAAATTTGCTCGGATATCTTTTAGTGTTATTCCTGAGAGTCTTATCTGTTCATTCAGTGCCATTCCTGGATGTCTTTCTCACTATTATTCGATACCATTCCTGAATATAGTGATTTACCCTTACTTTCAGTGCCATTCCTGAAAGTTCACAGTCATTTAATGCTGTCTTGGATACTGTGATCCCTTTTATCCAATGCTTTCTTGGATTCTTACTATTCACATTCATCTAAAGCTATTATTAGATATTGCGAGTTATACCTCTCATTCAAAGCCATTATTGGATGTCTGTTTTCTCTACCATCTGATGCCTATCCAGATGTATCCCTCTTTCTGATGTTTTTCAGATCAAGTCTTTGTTCACTTTATCTAAAGCCGTTATTAGATATCGTGATTTATACCTTTCATCCAAAGCCATTATTGGATGACTGGTTTCTTTGCATTCAATGCCATTCTTGAATGTAATCTTTGTTCACATTCATCTAAAGCTATTATTAGATATTGTGAGTCTTATCTTTCATTCAAAGCCATTATTGGATGACTGCTTTCTTTGCATTCAATGCCATTCTTGAATGTAATCTTTATTCACATTCATCTAAAGCTATTATTAGATATTGTGAGTCTTATCTTTCATTCAAAGCCATTATTGGATGACTGGTTTCTTTGCATTCAATGTCATTCTTGAATGTAGTCTCTGTTCACATTCATCTAAAGCCATTATTAGATATCGTGATTTGTACCTTTCATTCAAAGCCATTATTGGATGACTGGTTTCTTTGTATTCAAAGCCATTCTTGAATGTAGTCTCTGTTCATACTCATCTAAACCCATTATTAGATATCGTGATTTGTAACTTTCATTCAAAGCCATTATTGGATGACTGGTTTCTTCTGCCATCTGATGTTTTTCCGATGTGTCTTTCTCTGTCTTTTCTGGTTTTTCTTGAAGATCCCGTTTGAACTCTTCAGTATAAGAAATCCCCAGAAAATCTTTTAGCGAGTGTCTATCCTTTTGTTTCAAACTGATCCCCAGTGGAGATCATGCCTTCTTTCTGGTTTCATGCCCAGTAGTAATGTGTCAAAGTCCCCTAGTGAATCATCTTCTTTGGTTAGTCTGTATCCCCAGTGAGTTTTACTCATGGATACTAACTTTCATGCTTCCCCGGTGATGCTCACCCGTGGTTGTTTACTATCTGTCCTCGGGGTCTTGTCTGTCTGCATTTTTGCACTGTCTGGAGTTCATGGCATGTCAGCATTTGCATGTCTGTTGCTCGTCCCTAACATCTGCATTCCATCTAAGGGCAAAATTTTTGGTTTGCTATATTTAAATACCTTTCACCCGGACGTCCCGAGGATCATCGTTCCTCGTGCCAATCGGTGAAGATATTTAAATAGGGGCAACTGTTGTACCCCAAATTTTTCCCTTAGATCCATTGATCTTTTGCATATCATATTAGGTCAATCATGCTGCATAGCTAACCCGTTTTATCAGGTTTTTGCTTGTGTTTTTTTATCAGGTTTGCCTCGAGGAAATTCAAGGAGTAATTGATCAAGGTCTTTTGGATGGAGCATTAAATCAAGCAAGTCTCTAAGAGATGCCTCCATAACCCTAACCCCACCATGACCAAATTTCTACTCATTTTATCTACCCTCATTGTCACCTTCATTTTCTAAACCTATTTCATTAACCTTTTCATTTTACCAACTTTATTCCAATTGTTTAATGTAATTCTCCTAAACCTCATTTAATCCTAGTCAATTGCGAAATCATCCGTCCATTTATTTTCCCTAATCACCTTTGCTTATGCAAGACCATTTTATTTCCTAAGCCTATGTTTCATAACCCATCGTGACCAAAAATAAAGGAGAGAAAAGTGTTACAAATTATCAGAATTACTTTCATTGCCAAGTGGCCAATAGGAAGCAAGAATGAATGTGTTGACTTTTCAACCCAAGCATCAGCCAATGGAAATGTGCCAAATTGGAAAGGAAGAACTCAGCATTATTTGAAATCTATCCGTTCACAAAACCATTCAATCCTTGGCACAAAACTATTTTGAACTCTCCAAAGACCATTCCCTTTTGAGCTCTCCCTGCTTGCTTCAATAAATTTCGTTCTGAAGATTTTCTAGTTTGAGCATTCACACTGCCACACCCTGCATCGCCTGTGAAATGTTTGTAGCATTGTCCCTATCGGTTTCCACTACTATTGTTTGTTTGTTTGACATCAGGAGTGTATCCCAGAAGCAATGCTCAATTTGATGTTTGACCCTGCAATCTCTGAACTTTGATGCTGCAAGGAGCGTTTGTCCCCGAGAGCTGAACCACTTTGAATTCTAACGTTACAAACCCTACCCATTACTTTGCCCACCAAGTTTTGAAACGTAACCCGGGCCATCAAGCAGCCTATAAAAAGAGCTCGTCTGCAGCTCTCAAGAAACAACATTACATCAACAATTTACACACAAACACTTCTCACAAAACATCTTAAGTTATCAAAGCTTCTGGTGCACGAGCAAAAGAGAGGAAGGGTGGTTTCAGCAATCTGGTTCAAGAAGCTCATCACAAGGTGGAGAAGCAGTGGACTTGCTCCACTAGGTATCACCTTATCTCTTTCTATTTTTTTATGCATGTTGATTGTGTAATACGTATATGCACCATGTTGATTATCATTTCCATTCCACTACTGTCTGGTTTTATGGTTGTTCTGCATCATGTTTGAATATCATGCTATCGTATGCTTTCTGTTTGATTATTGTGTTGCTGTGAATAATCATCATACTAGTTTTCATTTTGTGTGATTTAATCGTGTTCGGATTCGTCTGGTTTTTTTCGTGTTCGTGAAATGAAATAAAATGTATGAGAACTTGGTGGCGCTCGCCACATTTGGTTTGGTGGCTCCCGCCACATAGTTTTAATATATAATAATCACCACTCACCACATAATAATATATAATATATCATACTCACCAGAAAAATATTAAAGAAAAGGAAAGAAAGTCATGGCGCCAGCCATGTCATGCATGGCGCTGGCCACCCCTTCCCCATGACTTTATGTGGCGCAAGCCACCCTCCCTTTAAGGGAATAGGTGGCGCCAGCCACTCTTTAATGTGCACTCTCTTTTTTTTTATTTTGTTGTTTTTTAACTATTATTTTCCATTTCTTTTCTATGTTTTTTCATAACAAAACAAATAATAAACTCTTCTGCTTCTTATTTCTTATTTCTTTCAATTGTGTTCTTGAATGTTAGAAGCATTTCCTTAAGTATACTTTAATTTATGATGACATTTGAACATTGATGTACGAACTTTACCATAAATTCTTGTCCGTACTTTTTGTTTCTGGTTGCTATGTTACACGATTCCAATGCTTTATTGTTCAAACTGTGAGAATATCTTTGCTGCTATGTTTGATGTATCCATGTGCTACTGTTTTTAATTGAGTTACTGTGGAAGCATATTGTGATGTACTAAACTTTGTACCCCTGATTCTAACAGACACTTGCCATGAGAATGTTGTTTGCTCTTGCTTCTGTTGCTTTTCATCACATGAGTTAAATTCTTTGTTTCTGTTTGCTTTCCATGCTATGATTGCCATGCTTGTGTAACTACTATTTGTGAATTGATTCTTCTATGAATGTATTTGGTTTGTGAAGTTCTGTCTCTGACTTTATCATAACTCTTGTCGTGCAAGTTTGTGTTGCTTTGCTACCTGTTAATGAACAACATGTTTTCAAATGCCTTGTTTCCAATTGTGAATGCTTCTCTGCCTTATATGTTCACTGAATGACCACTTGCACTCACTGTCTGATATGTCTACACTTATGGTTAAATGCTCACCATTTGCTATCTTCATATTTATGCTACACTTTATGATCACTTGCTTACCACTTACTATGTCCACATTTATGTTCACTTCTGATCACTCACTCACTGTTTGCTATGTTCATTTTTTAAGTACATTTCATGATTATTTGCTTACTGTTTTATTGAACTCTTATATATTTCGTATACTTCGACTCTTTGTAACTCTTATTTATAAGATGTTATTTCCCCCATTCCAAAGGAAAGTCTCTCTATTTACTTCATGTCGTAGATAGCTCAAATACCCTGTTAACCTCAAACCATTTCACAAGAGATAGTTATTAATCTCTTCTCCTTTAAGACATTCTAACCCTTCACAATCCCTTCACAAGAGATGGCCATTAATCTCTTTCCCCTAACCGATTAATCCTTACTAGCTTTGCTTTCAAGCCCTACTTTCCCTTGGAACCTTGACCACATTCAAGTGTTCTTCACCCCGTATTGAGTAGAACTACACATACTCTGATTCTATACCCGAGGATACGTAGGCGCAAGGTGTGATGCCTTGTCGAGTATACTTATTGTATATACCCTTAGGTCTTTCTTTACCTTAGCATTTCCTTTAGCAAGCAAACATAGAATAACACAAACAAACAAGAGGTTCCCGTAGAGTACTACGGATACTTAGGGTGCTAATACCTTCCCTTTGTATAACCAACCCCCGAACTTTAGATCTCCCCCCTTTTAGGTTTTTCTCGATCTTGAACCTTTCCTTTGGATAAATCAAAGTCGGTTGTGAATCAAAAGAAATGTGATGCAAGTTAATTAATAGCCTGTTATCCGATTTTCACCGCAACAATCATGTATTCAGAATATTTTGAATAAGGTTGTTATCTCTGTTCCGAACATTCGCTATGTCAATATTTCATCTGAGCATCAATTTCAACAAAAGACTCTCACCATGATGGGTTATACTTGGGATCCGGTTGAAAATGAGTACAAGTATAAATTTAGATCCACTCACCCTTTTCCTAATGCTCCTGACGACCAAGATATTGCGGAAGGACATGAAAATGAAAACCAAGGTGGTGACAATGCTGATATGCTTATGGAAGATGAAGATACTGAGGCATGGATGGGCAATTCTCAACCAGAGGAGAATTATGATAATCAAGGCTGGGGACAATGGCAATATAATAGTTGGACTGCTCTTGGGGAGGCATATGTATGTCCTACCTATGGTGATTTTGACTGGCATCAGCCTGACTATTCCGCACATCCAAATCCACAGCAACAGCCACAGCAAGCCTTCCAAGACTCTGAAGAAATTTGGCCATGTTGAACCTTATGAATCTCGAACATAAGCAATTCTAGGAATTACAAGAACAGCGATACAATGCTCAGGAAGAGAGGCTCACCTCTCTGTCAGATCAGTTGGCTGCTCACACCGAGAACTTCACTAGGTTTGCTGATGCCTCGATGACCAGATTTACCAATTTGGAAAATGCTATGGCAATTCAGACCCATAATCTATCCAACAGCCTAGGCATTCTCAACAGCACTCTGATTGAATTGAATTGTTCCCTAGAGGATCTGCCACCACCAGACCACTATTACCTGGGAGGAGGTCACCCATTTAGGGGGAGGAGACTTAGATATTAGCATCATTCTTAGTGCATGATATTATTTGTGTCTTTGATTTTATGTTTTGTTCTTTAATTTTCATGTTATTTCAATTTGTTTTAACTCGAACTATGGTTCTTCAGTTTGAACTATTATGGAAGGCATTGTGTTTGCTTCTTATGTTCCGTATTTATCCGTTTATACTATTGCATTAACTGTATCATATGTGGATGCTTGTTAGTGTCGTTGTTTTGCAAATTGGTGAATGAACCATTACTTATTATGATGATATCTCTTTGACCACCTTATTTTACTCTTTTTGGTGTTGTCAAAGGGGGAGAAGGATACTAGCAGCAGAAAATACTAAAGCATTAGATATTAAAGTGTTAAAGATAGGGGGAGTTTCTCCGTTCTCAAATTACAAATCAAGAGAAAGATAAACATTGTTGCCATCATAAAAAAGGAGGAGTATGTGAGGCCTAAGGTCTTTCATCTATTTCGGTTTTAATGATGTCAACAAATAAGATAGTCATTAGATTGTAATTTGAACGGTATCACTTCATTGTCGAGCAAATTGCATCTAACCATCAATTTTCATGTGTCTAAACATATAGGAAGAAGTCTACACAATTTCTACATGTGCATGATCATAATATTGATGTTTGGCATACTTGTTTTGAGTCTTGGTCAGCAAAAACATGCAGAAAAATGAGTTTTTGAAAATTTACAGGTCTTGAGTCGACCCAAGATGAGCATGAGTCGACTCATGCTATTTTGAACTAGTTTTGTGAAAAGTTCGGGACAGCGCACGCTGACCCTCTATTGCATGCGGTCGACGCATGCTTCTGGGCTTTTGGATTTCTGTAAAATCAACAAGCTTGCGTCGACACAAGGTATTGATGGGTCGACGCATGGTAGTCTATTTTGCATAGTAATTCCCACGGGATAGCTCACGCCGACCCTCATTAAAGGAGCGGTCGACCCAACACTGTCTGAACTGATTTTTCTGCATTTAATTTTTCTGTTATTTCTGTTACTTCATATTGTTGGTCCTTTTTATTCACTATATATAGTTGGGTCAGCTCACATTTCAAAACAATAAGAAACGTGAAAATTCATACCAATCTTTCTCTTCATCTTCATCTTCAACCTTGAGTAAACAAACAATTACACATAATCATTTTTGTTTGTGTCACCCATTGTTTTAAAGTGATGACGTTCAGAATTAGGAAGTGTGTGATCTTCATTTCTGGGTTGAGAATTGGTAGGTGTTTGTTAAATAAAAGCTTAGGTTTTATCCTCCAAGAATCAAGGAGATTTTGGGGGTTTTTGCATAAACCGTTTCGTTCTACAGGGATTCAGCCGTGCGAAGATAACCGAAGAACATAGTATTCATTCGGTTTAGTAGCTACAGTCGTAGGATCGTAGAAGAAAGGTTTGGGGATCGAATTGCAGAAGATCAAAATCGACCGAGTGAAGGTAACTGAAGAATGGTGGTTTCTTGCAGTCTAGTAGCGTGAGACGGTGATTTGTTCAACCGAATTTGAGGCACTTGTTTCATCTTGAATCAAGGGGAGAGAAGACTCTGCATCAACAATCAAAGACGTTTGAGGGTTTGGATGTTCATTGTTCTTCTCTTGTATAAACAATTTGCAAACATCAATCTATATATATATATATATATATATATATATATCTCAATTCCATTTGTGGTATTGGGGGAAAAGGTACCCATAGCGAGAACGATTGGGGAACTGCCTAATCAAATTGTGTTTGTCCTCTCTTTCCCTACTCTTTTACATTTCAATATTGTTTGAATTTGTGATGTTTAAATTGATTGAAATTTCTGAGATAGTGTAATCTTGAGCTGATAAACTGTTTTGTAAATTCGATACAATCCCTTGGATTGTATTTAGGATCAGCTTAACATCACATTATTTGGAAATCTGCACTTAGTGTGTTTACGCACACCAAGTGTTCGATAATTTGTTTCAAAGCAAAATCGAACGCATTTGCATTTAATTGTTTGTCAACCTATCTCGTTGGATTGGATTAATATCAAGCAAATAAAACATTGTTGATTACGTTTAATTTTGTTGACTAATCTAAATTTTTCTCATCTGTATTTCATTCATAATATTGTCGTACATATCCAATCCTTTTAGTAGAGGTTCGTTGTAGACGTGATTCAGTGGTTTCTTCCTTTAAAACTTTTTAAAACAATTTTTGGAAAGCCATTTGCGTGTAAAACTCGAGGGATCTATTCAACTTCCCTTCTAGATCCTATCCATCGTCTAACAGCCATCACTTTCCCTCGAACTTTAATGGCATCTTCCAATTTTCTTTCGAAATTTTATACCCAGAAGCAATTTGAGCCATGTCATTGGCCTCTTGGTTCTTAAGACGAGGAATGTGTCTAATATTCACCATTTTGAACTCTTGTAATAGTCGATTTTCTATTACAAAGTACATTATTAGATTTTCTTTGACACATTTATACTCCTTTGTCATCTGTTTTACAACCAATTCAGAGTCACCAATTATTTTGAATCTAGTTGCCCCCAACTCAAACAGAATTTCAAGGTCGGCTATCAAAGCCCCATATTCAGCCTCATTGTTTGAACAAGAACCTTCGGTCCTATACTTGAATTTTGTTGGAATTTTATTAGGAGAGATAATCAATATTCCAATACATGATCCATCTTTGTGACTAGGACCATCGAAATATAACTTCCAAGGCTCAACCTCTAGATAGTTTTGGGAACTTTCAACTATGGAGTGGTCGACTATAAAGTCTGCGACCATTTGTCCCTTAATGGCCTTTAAAGTCATATAAGTTGAAGACCTTAAAGATTTGACTTAAATTTTGGTAAAACTCATTGTAAAACAAAAGGATTTAACATCAAGAAATCTGCCAAACACAAAGATGTCGAAGGAGATGTCACGGCATGAAGACTCAACATCTGGACTGCTATAACAGATTGTTTAAATCTGTTTCAACTCTGCTCTAAGTTTTTAGGCGCGTTTAGCAAGGGATCAAGGAAAGATTTGTTTTAAGATTTGAAGCCCAATTGAAGACTCTATATATGAAGACTTAGGCCTAGGGTTTGAGGATGTACCGAATGTACCTTGAATGTAATTTGTGTAACCTAGTTCTCTTGTGTAAAAATAAGGGTTTAGGTTTTGAGAGTCGTAGGCTCTAGGTTGTAAGTCTCCCTCTGTATCGGTTTGATACAGTGTGGAAGACATAGGGACTACACATATCCATAAGCCTTGAGGTATTGGATTGTGTATTGTTCTTGGATGAAGCTTTTAAGCAAATCTGAGTTAGCTTGTTTGTCAAGTATGCTTGACAGAATTCTGTATTGATAGGAATGATGTAGATATCACAAGTTGTGATTAAGGGAAGTGAGTGGGGTATCTCATATCAAAGAGGATGTTCTTTGATAAATATTTCATTGGGTAGAGATTAGGATATAAAGTTGTAAACGAGGGAGTTTAGCTTTGTGATAATTCTACAGATAGTGGAGTCTTCTTCCTGGATTGGTATCCCATGTAGGTAAATTGCACTTATTTGGGTTAACAATTTCTGTCTTCTTTTATAATTCTGAAGATTTAATTATTCTGTTAGGGTTCGTGATAAACATGTTGGATCAGATGTCGTAACATCTGTGATTCTGCAGTTCTGATATTCAAAGTATCAGTCTGCTGTTGTGCTTCTTTGTTTAAATGTTTATGCAGAATAATGTCTTGACATGTGTTAGGACTTCTGTTGTCTGCTATGCCAGAATTTCAATTGGTATTAGAGCATACATCCTGTCTGTTTCTGGATGAGATCTTCGGGAGATACTTTCTGGCGTTTAAACAAGGAGGAGTTTTAAAGATAAGATCAATCAACTCAGACATACTTAAGGGTATTAATGGATGGGATGGATATTCTGGATCGAAGGTAACAACTCGGTGGTTGTTCATGTTGCTGAGGAAGTTCTACAACAACTGCAGGAAGAGTGGCTAATTCTCTTGTTGGGGTGTCTTATAAGAGTTCTTACATCTTATTAGGGCAAGTTGAGTTTGTTCCTTGGTGGTTCCGCTGCATATGTTTCTGATGGAAGAGCTCTAGAATTATGGGATTCTAGAGTTGTTACTAAAGAGAGATGGTGAAAGGTCTCAATCGTCGGCCTCTATATGTAAAGATATCTACATTCTTTTATTCCAAAGTCGGGAGCGATGGAATGAAGGGAGTTGTTGGAAGGTTTTCTGTTTTGGTGACTTGGTACTTGGAAGCTTGGTTCCATGGTACAGTTTGAAGTCAGTTGAAGAGGAGAGGAGTTGAGTTTAGGTTTATCAAGTTCTTGCTCTGGGAGTTTTATAAATTATTGATCGGCTAGGTTGTCAAAGATACTTGAGAATTCTCTCAAGTCCACTCATAAAGGCGTCTCAGTCATGCATCTGGAGTCTTCTAGTTATTCTTCTGACTAGAAGGTGTTTCTATGAAACACAACCTGAAGAATATGGAGGTGATTTATTTTCACTATCCAAAACAGCAAGGAAGGATTCATCTCTCTTAACCCTAAAGGAGGATCCAATCTGATTGGAGTTCTCAGAATCGTTGAGGTAAATAGGATTCGTTCAGAGAGAATCTTTGTTACTTGAGTTAAGGTGGGCAGCCTTGGTATCTCAAGACTGTTTGTCAAAGAAGATACTTGCAAAAGATTGAATGCTTGATAAGTGTTCATGAAGTGATCTGGCGGAGCTTAGCTACAACAGTGAAGAAGGGTTATTTGACAAGGATTTAAGGTCAATTGCTATTTGTGGAATTCACAAGTAATTAATTGATTATCCTTGAAAGTTAAGATTATTGATGTTCAACAAGATGTTGGAACATCTCATCATCATAGTTTATGCAGAATCATGGGAGGGGTACTGCATACACTTTTGCATCTGTTTTAGTCTTGGGTACTGACCTAAGAATCGGCTTCAGTCTGGCGTGACAGAAGCATGTGATCTCTGGAGAGTTTCCTCGCAAGAAACTGGTATGGACTTTGGTGTTGTTGAAGATGAAGATGAAGACATCATAATCTTGATGATTATTTCTTGGATCAGTTTATTTCTGATCTAAGAGTTTTGGAGTGCAACAGGTCTGTTCAAGTTGATACTAGAAGCATCTGGTGTTTATCTGGAAAGTGTCCTGGCAAGAGACTTCTCTAGAATGGAGTGCCGGTGATGGCACAGCTTGGATTAGTTTATTTCTGATCTAGGTACTTGGGAGCATGGGATCTTGCTCATTTTGAAAGTCAAGGTTAAGTGGCAATTATCTCTGACTTTCTATAGACTGCTCTACTAAGGAAAGTGGCATTCTATGGTATGGCTATGGTGTAGTCTAGGACTACTTTATCTTCTGAAGATTCAGACGTGGCAGGTGTGAAGTCTTTGGAGTTTCAAAGCAGATAGTTATTCATCAAGGTGTGAGCTTGTATGGAGTATCTGTGACATGTTTAAGCATGATGGACGTTGTCTACTCAAACTTGGTTGTTGAATCATATATATGAGGGCATGGAACTCTTGTTCTGTAAAAGGGAGGAGGTTCTTCTAAGTGGAAGAAGGAGGAGCTGAATTCAGCAGCTGGATGTTGTATCAGAATGTTCTGACATCTAGCTTAACATCAGGATCTCAGCTGGTGATATTGCACATCAGCTTAAGATAAGGTGGTCTACCGGAGAATGAAAATTATGGATGCTTCAAAAAGGTCTATCTCATGCAGTTTGTGGGAGTTGCGGTTTGAGAATATGTTACATGTCTAAAGACTTGGTGGATCCAAGATGTCTTGCTATGGAGCAAGTAGTTCATGTGACTTGAAGATCATATTTCATTGATGGATCAGTGTAGCTTGTGGGAGTTTTGAAGAAGAATGAGATTAATCAAAAGGTGGCATTTGGTTGGTCTCATAGTGTGTATTCAAGCAGGGTGCTTGGAACTAATTACTCTTGGGCAGAAGGGTAGTTGGTTGAAAACGTAAGGAGGTTCTTATCCTCTTGGAGCTTGTGGTAGAAGTTCTAGGTTGAGGATGGAAGTATGCCTTCTTTTGGTGGATGAGATTTTATTTCTCTCTGGGTTTGTGGAGTTCTCTTTGTTCAAGCTGGTGACACAGTGTTGTGTGAAGATCTTTAGATGGATTACTATGCAGATAGTAAGTCCAGTGGTGGAGCATATCAAGAACCATGGTGTGTGGTGTCTGTGATGTGTGAAGAATGTCCTAACAGATGTTAGAACATTTTTGGGTTGGTTATCCTTGGAGTAGGATACTAAGTTCTGTGAGGAACTTGTTACTTACATCATTTCTAAAAAGTATCTACATTGTCATACGGGAGAATCATGAAGTAGAAGAGCTATCTTGGAAGTCTGATGTGAAGGTTTTGGTAAGACTGTAGTGGATCACAAGTTGATTGCATGAAGGTCTAGATTCTGATGCATTCAGAATATGGAAGTGGATATTCACCAGGAGAATCAGAAGTATTCTGGGTTATCATACGGGAGAATGATGAAGGAATAACTGTCTTGGATTATAGGGTGTCTATCAAATTTGTTGGCCTTGCTGAGGTCAGTAGAAAAGTTTGTGGAGGGGATATCACCCTTGCTACGAGTCATGCTAGAGAGAAGTGGATCAGTTTGGCAAGCTGAGAAGTTCTGGAGCATGTATATGATATCTGACATTGTTAAGAAGATAACAAACTAAGAGGTATGGTATCTCTTTGAGGAATGTGGATCATTCCAGATCAATTGGATTTTATCTCAAGGAACATGGAGGTCTATACATAAGAATTCAAGAGGAATTCGTGTGGTGTATAGATGGGTTCAAGATGAGGGGGATCAATGGAGCTTTGATCTTAATCCAAGAGTTTGTTAATTTAGGATAGTGATCCTAATGTGTCCTCACGGGAAGCATGATGTTCTTCATGTGTGAGTGATTATTAGTTCTTGTCAGAAGAAGCAATAAGTGGAGTTGATGATTGTGTTCAGCAGGTAGGTTGGACAGAGGATGCGCTCTTAAAGACATGAAGATGCGTCTTATGTTTTCCCTTCATATACATAAGTGTTCATTGGAGGAGCACTGGTTATCTTAGATAGGGGAGTTGCCTCTTGATCTAAGGTGGTATAATGCAGGAATGCAGTCTGAATCCAGTGTGTTTGGAGGTCAAGCAAGCTATGATTGTTTTTCCATCCTAGGAGGATGAGATGTCAAGAATGATGTCTTGACATTATTGTACTGTTGCAAGTTGGGGGAAACTTGACAGTGCAAATTACATGGTTCTTAATGGATGCTTAAGAATCGTTGGTTAGGTCTAGGAGAATTTATTTTTCTCTACAGACTACTATCATAATCATGTGAAGATGTCATGATCTTGACAAATCAGAAGGAGAGCTTGGAGAATGTCTAACATGATGTTAGAACATTGTTTAGGACATGTCTCTCTGGTTATGTGCTTGTGTGGACGGTTTGTCATGGACGGTGGAGAATTTGCGCGTGCAAAACATGTTCTTCGTTCTTGGAATTCCTTTTGGACGGTGCTCTGTTAATGCTTTAATTGACTTGACTGGTGTCATTTCCAATGGTTTGATGATTCTTGTGTGAGTACTTGGGTATTTAAAGGGGCATTTCTTGTCACGGTCTGGATAAGTTATATTCGGATATGAAGCTGCTCTAGACATTTTTTTCAATTTTTGGCTAAAAAGGGGGAGAAAGGAGTTTCTATAGTGTTTCTACAGTTCCAGTTCTTCGTGTCCTAAGTTTCATTTGTGTCTTGTGTCTTGAGTTAAGAACACAGTCATGTGTTTAGGGGGAGTTTTATCCTCCTCCTCATATACACCAACATAAGGAAAAATTAATTTAGGATTTCTGGAATCTCAGTCTCAGGAGTCTTAAATTAATACTTATGAGTTGGTTATTCAGGTTGACATGCATTCAGGAGAATCCGGACTTTATTGTACAAAATGAGTTTTAGCCAAAATTTGTCAAAAAGGGAGATTGAATACTCTAAAGATTTGACTTAAATTTTGGTAAAACTCATTGCCAAAGAAAAGAATTCAACATCAAGAAATCTGCCAAACACAAAGATGTCGAAGGAGATGTCACAGCATAAAGACTCGACATCTGGACTGCTATAACAGATTGTTTAAATCTGTTTCAAATCTGCTCCAAGTTTCTAGGCACGTCTAGCAGTGGATCAAGGAAAGATTTGTTTGAAGATTTGAAGCCCAACTGAAGACTTTATATATGAAGACTTAGACCTAGGGTTTGAGGAGGTACCAAATGTACCTTGAATGTAATTTGAGTAATCTAGTTCTCTTGTGTAAAAATAAGGGTTTAGGTTTTGAGAGTCGTAGGCTCTAGGTTGTGAGTCTCCCTCTGTATCAGTTTGATACAGTATGGAAGACATAGGTACTGCATATATCCATCAGCCTTGAGGTATTTGATTGTGTATTGTTCTTGGATGAAGCTTTTAAGCAAATCCGAGTTAGCTTGTTTGTCAAGTATGCTTGACATAATTTTGTATTGATAGGGATGATGTAGATAACACAGGTTGTGATTAAGGGAAGTGAGTGGGGTATCTCGTATCAAAGAGGATGTTCTTTGATAAAGATTTCATTGGGTAGAGATTAGGATATAAAGTTGTAAACGAGGGAGTTTAGCTTTGTGATAATTCTACAGATAGTGGAGTCTACATCCTTGATTGGTATCCCCCAGATGTAGGTGAATTGCACCGAACTGGGTTAACAATTTCTGTCTTCTTTTATCATTCTGCATATTTAATTATTCTGTTAGGGTTCGTGATAAACATGTTGGATCAGATGTCGTAACATCTGTGATTCTACAGTTCGGATATTCAAGGTATCAGTCTGTTGTTGTGCTTCTTTGTTTAAATCTTTATGCAGAATAATGTCTTGACATGTGTTAGGACATCTGTTGTCTGCTATGCCAGAATTTCAATTGGTATTAGAGCATACATCTTGTCTGTTTCTAGATGAGATCTTTGGGAGATACTTTATGGCATTTAAACAAGGAGGAGTTTTAAAGATCAGATCAATCAACTCAGACATACTCAAGGGTATTAATGGATGGGATGGATGTTCTGGATCGAAGGTAACAACCCGATGGTTGTTCATGTTGCTGAGGAAGTTCTACAACAACAGCAGGAGAAGTGGCTAGTTCTCTTGTTGGGGTGTCTTATAAGATGTTCTGACATCTTATTAGGGCAAGTTGAGTTTGTTCCTTGGTGGTTCCGCTGCATATGTTTCTGATGGAAGAGCTCTAGAATTATGGGATTCTGGAGTGATCACTAAGGAGAGATGGTGGAAGGTCTCAATCGTCGGCCTCTATATGTAAAGATATCTGCATTCTTTTATTCTAAAGTTGGGAGTGATGGAATGAAAGGAGTTGTTGGAAGATTTCTATTTTGGTGACTTGGTACTTGGAAGCTTGGTTTCATGGTACAGTTTGAAGTCAGTTGAAGAGAAGAGGAATTGAGTTTAGGTTTATCAAGTTCTTGCTCTGGGAGTTTGATAAATTATTGATCGGCTAGGTTGTCAAAGATACTTGAGAATTCTCTCAAGTCCACTCATAAAGGCGTCTCAGTCGTGCATCTGGAGTCTTCTAGTTATTCTTCTGACTAGAAGGTGTTTCTATGAAACACAACCTGAAGAATGTGGAGGTGATTTATTTTCACTATCCAAAACAGCAAGGAAGGATTTATCTCTCTTAACCCTAAGGGAGGATCCAATCTGATTGGAGTTCTCATAATCGTTGAGGTAAATAGGATTCGTTCAGAGAGAATCTTAGTTACTTAAGTTAAGCGTGGCAGCCTTGGTATCTCAACATTGTTTGTCAAAGAAGATACTTGCAAAAGATTGAATGCTTGATAAGTGTTCATGAAGTGATCTGGCGGAGCTTAGCTACAACAGTGAAGATGGGTTATTTGACAAGGATTTAAGGTCAATTGTTATTTGTGGAATTCACAAGTAATTAATTGATTATCCTTGAAAGTCAAGATTGTTAATGTTCAACAAGATGTTAGAACATCTCATCATCAGAGTTTGTGCAAAATCATGGGAGGGGTATTACATACACTTTAGCATCTGTTTTAGTCTTGGGTGATGACCTAAAAATCGGCTTCAGTCTGGCGTGACAGAAGCATGTGATCTCTGGAGAGTTTCCTGGCAAGAAACTGGTCTGGAATTTGGTGCTGTTGAAGATGAAGATGAAGACATCATAATCTTGATGATTATTTCTTGGATCTGTTTATTTCTGATCTAAGAGTTTTGGAGTTCAACAGGTATGTTCAAGTTGTTAATAGAAGCATCTGGTGTTTATCTGGAAAGTGTCCTGGAAAGAGACTTGTCCATAATGGAGTGCTAGTGATGGCACAGCTTGGATCAGTTTATTTCTGATCTAGGTTCTTGGGAGCATGGGATCTTGCTCATTTTGAAAGTCAAGGTTAAGTGGCAATTATCTCTGACTTTCTACAGACTGCTCTACTAAGGAAAGTGGAATTTTTTGGCATGGCTATGGTGTAGTCTAGGACTACATTATCTTTTGAAGATTCAGACGCGGCAGGTGTGAAGTCTTTGGAGTTTCAAAGCAGATAGTTATTCATCAAGGTGTGAGCTTGTATGGAGTATCTGTGACATGTTTAAGCAGGATGGAGGTTGTCTACTCAAACTTGGTTGTTGAATCATGTCTATGAGGGCATGGAACTCTTGTTCTGTAAAAGGGAGGAGGTTCTTCTAAGTGGAAGAAGGAGGAGCTAAATTCAGCAGTTGGATGTTGTATCAGAATGTTCTGACATCTAGCTTAACATCAGGATCTCAACTGGTGATATGGAACATCAGCTTAAGATAAGGTGATCTACAGGAGAATGAAAATTATGGATGCTTCAAAAAGATCTATCTCATGCAGTTTGCGGGAGTTGTGGTTTGAGAAGATGTTACATGTCTAAAGGCTTGGTGGATCCAAGATGTCTTGCTATGGAGCAAGTAGTTTATGTGACTTGAAGATCAGATTTCATTGATGGATCAGTGTAGCTTGTGGGAGTTCTTAAGAAGAATGAGATCAATCAAAAGGTGGCATTTGGTTGGTCTCATAGTGTTCAATCAAGCAGGGTGCTTGGAACTAATTACTCTTGGGCAGATGGGTAGTTGGTTGAAAACGTAAGGAGGTTCTGATCCTCTTGGAGCTTGTGGTAGAAGTTCTAGGTTGAGGATGGAAGTATGCCTTCTTTTGGTGGATGAGAGTTTATTTCTATCTGGGTTTCTGGAGTTATCTTTGTTCAAGCTGGTGGCGCAGTGTTGTGTGAAGATCTTCAGATGGATTACTATGCAGATAGTAAGTCCAGTGGTGGAGCATGTAACACCCTTCTACCCCACGACATTTTCACAAAATAATTTAAATAAATAATCAGAGTATCTTCATAAAAAGGGTGTCACATTTCATTTCATAAAATCACATCGTAAATATGTTCCTGCTCCGTAACACGGGTTCTCAAAAAAATTTCATAATTATCATTCTCCAAGAAAATTCAGCATTAAAACTCCACAGCGGAAAATTTAGTCTCAAGTTCTTTATTTAAATACTTCATCATAACTTCATCAAACAGTAACTAAAAATTTCAGCATTTAAATAAAATTCATGGAAACAATACATAAATCTCCAATAATAGCCAAACAGAAGGAAAATAACGCAGTTGTTCCGATCAGACGATCCCAAACCCCGATGTTACATATATCAGAGCAAGACACTTTCTAATCCACCGAAATAAAAATAATTGACTCCAAAGCTAAATCTTCAATGCGTCTAAATACTACTCCGGATCACACGCGCGTTGCCCAGGTAGGGGAAACATTCAACAAGCAGGGTGAGTAAATCGTAATCATTATAAAAGATATAAGTAAGAGATATAGTAGTTATAACTATTGAGACAACAATAACATAGCAGCATGTATTCATGGTAGCATATAATTCATAACAGCATTTTGTTCATAACACATTTATTCATAACAACATGTAATCATAAAATGTTGCACAAGTCAAAATCATCCCAAAAGTCATCACGGAAACAAATATGATGCAATGCCACCAGTCATGAAATGCAATATGCATGCGGTACCGAAACTTCACTGATGACTTAGTCATCTTCAAACTCCAAGTATCCCCACCAATAGGATCGGTTCCCGATTGGAACCAGAGCACATCATAATTTGCACTTATTCCACACTATGGGATTAAGGCCATCACTGGACTATAAGTCCTACCACTTCACTGGATATCATCCTAGAAACTTCACTGGACAAGTCGTCCTAAAAATATGCTATGAATGCATGATGCGTAATAATTCACAAAAACACGACCACTGCTAGTCAAACGCATCATCATTCATATAATCAATCACCAAAATTCATCACACACAGCAGAACATCATCATCACAATCAACACAGCATCATCATCATCAGAACTATCATATACTCTTCACATATATCATTACACACATATCATGATCAAACAGTAGCATGTTAACATAATCCACACCAAAAGTCACTTCCAGACATAAATCAGAGATTTCACACACAACACACCCACTGACAATTTCATCACAAAACATCAATACATTATGATAGCATATTCAAACCTCATAATCTCTCCATCATCATCATCATAATATTATCATTTCATTAACACTAATATCCACTAAATCACTGCTAGATAAAATTCTGCAATTTCACGCAAACATGTAACTTACAGGTATATCACCACAGGATACTCATCGTTTTAACCATATCAGTTTCCATTATAGGATTACACTATATGATTTATTTTATTTTACCATGTTATAAATTGTTCCATTACCTTTCCATAGCTTCAAACGGCATCAAAAACGGATTCATAAAACAAAAGTTATGATTTTTTCTAAAATTTAAAATAAAATTCCACTAAAACAAGGGTGGCTGGCGCCACACCCTACACTAGTGGCTTGCGCCACTCTTCCCACAATGTGGCTGGCACCACACAATTCCTAGTGGCTTGCACCACCCTTCCACCATCCCCTTTTTTTTTCTTCTCTTCTTTTTTTCTGCATAATACCCATTCTGACCCTTATCTCCAACAAGTATCCTTATGATTCATCTGTCATTAATACGTTATATTCTATAGGCACGATTAATCTATGATTCAATGTCTTACTTTTCTACCCAACCTCATCAATTTCCTCAGGTTATTTCATCTTCCAACAGCCTACAATTATCTATTGCTTAAGTCAATTATAATAACAACGATCATACACCCCATACCTGATATGATTCCTTAGCCTTGAATCCTCTTCGTGGTTTTCAATCCTTCCACTGCAAATTCTCAAAGTCTAACTGCTTCTCTCTTCTCTCTGCCTCTTTTTCCAAAACGCAATGCAACAGTGAAAATTCCAAAACCCTTATTCCTCCGTATAAACCCTTTAACCTCTTTTATGATTTTCCTCTATTGCCCTCAATAAACCTCCACCTTTTACTAAATTACCCTTACTCTCATCCAACTCCAATTCTACTCTATTTTTCTAATTAAACAAATCTAATTTAATTAATCTAACTTGCTCCAAAATTCTCAAAATAATTATAACTTCACATAGATTATAACTTTTCATCAAAGCCATCCAAAATCATAATATTCACACAATTCTATAATAAAATTAATTAAATAAATATTTTAATTAATTCGGGGCGTTACAACTCTCCCTCACTTAAAAGAATTTTTGCCCTCGAAAATTACCTGATGCAAACAAGAACGGGTAGGACTCTTTCATCTGATCCTCACGTTCCCAAGTCAAACTGTCTCAAGCTGGTCCACCCCACAGTGCCTTCACTAAGGAAATATCCTTTCCCTGCAATTGCTTCATTTCCTGACCTTCGATTCGCACTGGCGATGCTTCGACAGTTAAGTTATCTCGCACCTATACGTCATCTAATTGAATCACATGCGAAGGATCCGGAATGTATTTCCTCAATTAAGACACATGAAACACATCATGAAGATTCGCAAGTGACGGTGGTAAAGTAATCTGATATGCCACTTCATCGATCTTCTCTGAAATCTTATATGGACCAATAAATCGCGGTGTAAGTTTTCTCGACTTTAAAGCTCTACCGACACCAGTTATCGGCGTAACTCTCAGAAATACATGATCACCCACTTGAAACTCTAGTTCCTTTCTCCGCCTATCATAATAACTCTTCTGACAACTCTGCGAAGCTTTCATTCTCTCTTGAATCATCTTAATATTATCAGTCGTCTCTCGCACAATTTCAGGTCCGAGCACAGCACTCTCTCCCGACTCGTACCAACACAACGGTTTCCTACACCTTCGCCCATACAACGCCTCATACGGTGCCATACTGATACTCGCGTGAAAACTATTGTTGTAAGTAAATTCAATCAAAGTAAAATGGTCGTCCCAAGCTCCTCCTTGGTCTAACACGCAAGCCCTCAACAAATGTTCCAAAGATTGGACAGTCCTCTCAGTCTGTCCATCTGTCTGCGGATGATAAGCAGAACTCAACCTCAACTTAGTACCCAAAGCATCTTGTAAACCTTTCCAAAATTTCGACGTAAAACGTGGATCTCTATCCGACACGATACTCGACGGTATTCCGTGCAACCTCATAATCTCATCGACATACAGCTCAGCCAACCTCTTAATAGGATGATTAATCTTCATCGGCAAGAAATGAGCCGACTTAGTCAACCTGTCTACTATTACCCAAATAGAATCATTACCCTTCGCAATCCTCGGCAAACCCATCACAAAATCCATCGAAATGCTATCCCACATCCATTCGGGAATGCTCAGCGGTTGCATCAAACCCGAAGGCTTCTGATGTTCAATTTTTGACTTCTGACAAGTCAAGCAAGCATAAACAAATTCTGCAACGTCCTTTTTCATTCCAGGCCACCAAAACAACTTCTTCAAGTCCTAATACATTTTCGTAGCATCGGGATGAATACTTAACCCACTTATATGTCCTTCTTCAAGAATACTCTTCTTAAGTTCAGGAATATCCGGAATACACACTCTATCTCCGAATCTCATCACACCATTTTCATCAATTTTGAACTCCCCACCATTACCTTGATTAATGAACGTCAACTGATCCACCAGCTTCAAATCGGATTTCTGACCTGCTCAAATTTCTTCAAGAATATTACTAGTCAGCTTCAACATTCCCAATTTTACACTATCAAAATTGGCTTCACACACTAAACTCATGTCTCTAAACTGCTCAATCAATTCCAACTCACGCACCATAAGCATTGACATATGCAACGACTTCCTACTCAACGCATCAGCCACTACATTTGCTTTTCCAGGATGGTAATTCAAATCGAAATCATAATCCTTCAATAATTCAAGCCACCTTCTCTGTCTCATATTCAACTCCTTTTGATCAAACAAGTACTTTTAGCTTTTATGATCACTGAACACTTCGAACCTCGAACCAAAAAGATAATGTCGCCAAATTTTCAGTACGAACACTACAGCTGCGAACTCTAGGTTATGCGTAGGATAATTCCTTTCATGAACTCTTAGTTGTCTCGACGCATAAGCAACAACCTGTCCATTCAGCATTAGCACTCCACCAAGACCCATCTTCGATGCATTGCAATATACCACAAAGGACTCATTTGGATTAGATAAAATCAATACTGGAGCGGTCGTCAACTTCTTCTTTAATTCCACAAAACTCTCCTCACAAGCCACATCCCACACATATGCTTGACCCTTCCACGTCAGTTGCGTTAAAGGTAAAGCCAACTTAGAAAAGCCTTCAATAAACTTGCGATAATAACCTACCAATCCAAGAAAACTTCAGATTTCTGTAGCTGATTTCGGAGTCTCCCATTGCAACACAGCATCAATCTTCGCGGCATCCACGGCAATTCCACCACTTGAAATTACATGGCCAAGGAAACTTACTTCCTTCAACCAAAACTCACATTTCGACAGTTTCACATATAACTTCCTCTCTCTCAATACTTGCAGCACAATCTTCAAGTGCTCTGCGTGCTCTTCTTCTGATTTGGAGTATATCAAAATATCATCGATGAAAACCACCACAAACTTATCAAGATACTCATGAAAAATTCAATTTATATACTCCATGAACACACCAGGTGCATTGGACACACCGAATGGCATTACAGTGTATTCATAGTGACCATATCTCGTCTTAAAAGCCGTCTTCGGAATATCATATGGTTTAACATGAATCTGATGATAACTAGATCTCAAATCAATCTTGCTGAATACACAAGCTCCCACTAGCTGATCCATCAAGTCATCGATCCTCGGAAGTGGATACTTATTCTTGATAGTTACTTTATTCAGTTGTCTGTAGTCAACACACAATCTCATACTACCATTTTTCTTCTTAACCAACAATACCGGAGCGCCCCATGGAGAAACGCTTGGTTGAATAAACTTCTTCCCTAATAACTCTTCTAGTTGCTTCTTTAATTCACTTAACTCGGAAGCTGACATCCGATATGGAGCCATCGACACCGGACTTGTGCCTGGTATCAAATCCACTGCAAACTCTACTTCACGCTCAGGCGGAAAATCACTTATGTCATCCGGGAATACATCAGAAAATTCACGGACAACAGGAAATTCAACATTTGTAACATCACGATCAACTTACAGTGACGCAAACATTGCGAACATCAAGGCTTCATCTTCTAGAAGTTCACCCACTTGCTTAGCAGACAAAAACATCAACTCATCGTTATCACCAAACGCAGGAAACTCCACTATCTTAGCATAACAATTGATATGAACGTAGTTGAATTCCAACCAGTTCATTCCAAGGATGACATCAATTTGATGTAAAGCCAAGCACACCAAATCCATCCAGAAACTCCTCCCATAAATGGTCAGAGGCATTTCAAACACACACGGGTAATAGTAATAGAACCATTAGCAGGCGTCTCTATCACCATACTACCATTCATATCAGATAATTTCAAACCCAACCTATTAGCACACTCAAGTGAAATAAGCGAATGAGTAGCACCAGTATCAACAATAGCAACTAACTCAACAACATTAATGAAACAAGTACCTCGAATCAAGTTGTCCTTCTTGGAGTTCTCTGTCCCACTTAGGGCAAACACTCTACCATTGGTCTTAGTAGCAACCTCCTTCTTTGGCTTCTGACACTGGGTACTGATATGACCCTGTTTGCCACAATTGAAACAAGTTGGACCATCATTCTTGCATTCAGGAGCATGATGACCAGTTTTGCCACACTTGTAGCACCTCAGCACCTTGTTCTCACATTCATTGGAGCGATTACCTCGTTCACCGCACCTGTAGCACGTGATAGAAGTGGGAGCTCCTCCCCCACTTGTTCTTTTCTCCTCATGTGCTTTCTTCTTTCCCTTATCAGCATCGTAAGGCTTCCTACGATCTTGATGTTGCTTTCCTCTTTTCTCACTCAAACTCTTGTAGTGAGCCGAATGAGCTTTGCTATCTTCCTCATAGATTCTACAACTATCCACCAAGTTTGTAAACCTATGAATCTTCTGATACCTAATTGCCCATTTGATTTCCGGACACAAACCACTCTTGAACTTGATGCACTTCGAGAATTCAGCAGTTGCCTCATTGTAATGTGGATAATACTTTGTAAGTTCCATAAACCTCGCAGCATATTCAGTCACAGTTGAATTTCCTTGCTTCAGCTCTAGGAATTCGATTTCCTTCTTTCCGCGCACATCCTCAGGAAAATATTTCCTCAGAAATTCCCTGCTGAGCAACAGCCTGCAGAGCAGCAGGAAGTTCAGCATCATTCCTTCCAAACATTGTTCTGTTCAACATAAGAACAGTCACAATGGTTAGAATTAATTCCATAATAATTCTACTGTTAGACACTAAAGACTCAACAACCTGGCCGGACAGACCGACCTGCTCTGATACCACGAATGTAACACCTTTCTACCCCACGACATTTTCACACAATAATTTAAATAAATAATCAGAGTATCTTCACAAAAAGGGTGTCACATTTCATTTCATAAAATCACATCATAAATATGTTCCTGCTCCGTAACACGGGTTCTCAAAAAATTTCATAATTATCATTCTCCAAGAAAATTCAGCATTAAAACTCCACAGCGGAAAATTTAGTCTCAAGTTCTTTATTAAAATACTTCATCATAACTTCATCAAACAGTAACTCAAAATTTCAGCATTTAAATAAAATTCATGGAAACGATACATAAATCTCCAATAATAACCAAACAGAAGGAAAATAACGCAGTTGTTCCGATCAGACGATCCCAAACCCCGATGTTACATATATCAGAGCAAGACACCTTTTAATCCACCGAAATAAAAATAATTGAATCCAACGCTAAATCTTCAATGCGTCTAAATACTACTCCGGATCACCTGCGCGTTGCCCAGGTAGGGGAAACATTCAATAGGCAGGGTAAGTAAATCGTAATCATTATAAAATATATAAGTAAGAGATATAGTAGTTATAACTATTGAGACAACAATAACATAGCAGCATGTATTCATGGTAGCATATAATTCATAACAGCATTTTGTTCATAACACATTTATTCATAACAGCATGTAATCATAAAATGTTGCACAAGTCAAAATCATCCCAAAAGTCATCACGGAAACAAATATGATGCAATGCCACCAGTCATGAAATGCAATATGCATGCGGTACCGAAACTTCACTGATGACTTAGTCATCTTCAAACTCCAATGATCCCCACCAATAGGATCGGTTCCCACATGGAACCAGAGCACATCATAATTTGCACTTAATCCACACTATGGGATTAAGGCCATCACTGGACTATAAGTCTTACCACTTCACTGGATATCTTCCTGTAAACTTCACTTGACAAGTCGTCCTAAAAATATGCAATGAATGCATGATGCGTAATAATTCACAAAAACACGACCACCGCTAGTCAAACGCATCATCATTCATATAATCAATCACCAAAATTCATCACACACAGCAGAACATCATCATCACAGTCAACACAGCATCATCATCATCAGAACTATCATATACTCTTCACATATATCATTACACACATATCATGATCAAACAGTAGCATGTTAACATAATCCACACCAAAAGTCACTTCCAGGCATAAATCCGAGATTTCACACACAACACACCCACTGACAATTTCATCACAAAACATCAATACATTATGATAGCATATTCAAACCTCATAATCTCTCCATCATCATCATAATATTATCATTTCATTATCACTAATATCCACTAAATCACTGCTAGATAAAATTCTGTAATTTCACGCAGACATGTAACTTACAGGTATATCACCACAGGATACTCGTCGTTTTAACCATATTAGTTTCCATTATAGGATTACACTATATGATTTATTTTATTTTACCATGTTATAACTTGTTCCATTACCTTTCCATAGCTTCAAACGGCATCAAAAACGGATTCATAAAACAAAAGTTATGCTTTTTTCTAAAATTTAAAATAATTTCCATTAAAACAAGGGTGGTTGGCGCCACACCCTGCACTAGTGTCTTGCGCCACTTTTCCCACAATTTGGCTGGCGCCACACAATTCCTAGTGGCTTGCGCCACCCTTCCACCATCCCCCTTTATTTTATTTTTTTCTTCTCTTTTTTTTTTCTTTTCTGCATAATACCCGTTCTGACCCTTATCTCCATCAAGTATCCTTATGATTCATCTGTCATTAATACGTTCTATTCTATAGGCACGATTAATCTATGATTCAATGTCTTAATTTTCTACCCAACCTCATCAATTTCCTCAGGTTATTTCATCTTCGATTAAAAATCCAACAGCCTACAATTATCTATTGCTTAAGTCAATTATAATAACAATGATCATACACCCCATACCTGATATGATTCCTTAGCCTTGAATCCTCTTTGTGTTCTTTAATCCTTCCACTGCAAATTCTCAAAGTCTAACTGCTTCTCTCTTCTCTCTGCCTCTTTTTCCAAAACACAATGCAACAGTGAAAATTCCAAAACCCTTATTCCTCCGTATAAACTCTTAACCTCTTTTATGATTTTCCTCTATTGCCCTCACTAAACCTCCACCTTTTACTAAATTACCCTTACTCTCATCCAACTCCAATTCTACTCTATTTTTCTAATTAAATAAATCTAATTTAATTAATCTAACTTGCTCCAAAATTCTCAAAATAATTCCAACTTCACATAGATTATAACTTTTCATCAAAGCCATCCAAAATCATAATATTCACACAATTCTATAATAAAATTAAATAAATAAATATTTTAATTAATTCGGGTCGTTACAGAGCATATCAAAAACCATGGTGTGTGGTGTCTGTGATGTGTGAAGAATGTCCTAACAGATGTTAGAACATTTTTGGCTTGGTTATCCTTGGAGTAAGATACTAAGTTCTGTGAGGAACTTGTTACATACATCGTTTCTAAGAAGTGTCTACATTATTATACGGGAGAATGACGAAGTAGGAGAGCTATCTTGGAAGTCTGATGTGAAGGTTTTGGTAAGACTGTAGTGGATCACAAGTTGATTGCATGAAGGTCTAGATTTTGATGCATTCAGAATATGGAAGTGGATATTCACCAAGAGAATCAGAAGTATTCCAGGTTATCATACGGAAGAATGATGAAGGAATAACTGTCTTGGATTTTAGGGTGTCTATTAAATTTGTTGGGCTTGCTGAGGTCAGTAGAAAAGCTTGTGGAGGGGATATCGCCCTTGCTACGAGTCATGCTAGAGAGAAGTGGATCAATTTGGCAAGATGAGAAGTTCTGGAGCATGTATACGATATCTGACATTGTTAAGAAGATAACAAACTAAGAGGTATGGTATCTCTTTGAGGAATGTGGATCATTTCAGATCAATTGGATTTTATCTCAAGGAACATGGAGGTCTATACATGAGAAATCAAGAGGAATTTGTGTGGTGTATAGATGGGTTCAAGATGAGGGGGATCAATGGAGCTTTGATCTTAATCCAGGAGTTTTTTAATTTAGGATAGTGATCCTAATGTGTCCTCACAGGAAGCATGATGTTGTTCATGTGTGAGTGACTATTAGTTCTTGTCAGAAGAAGCAATAAGTGGAGTTGATGATTGTGTTCAGCAGGTAGGTTGGACAGAGGATGCGCTCTTGAAGACAAGAAGATGCGTCTTATGTTTTCCATTCATCTACATAAGTGTTCATTGGAGGAGCACTGGTTATCTTAGATAGGGGGTTTCCTTTTGATCTAAGGTGGTATACTGCAGGAGTGCAGTCTGAATCCAGTGTGTTTGGAGGTTAAGCAAGCTGTGATTGTTTTTCCATCCTGGGAGGATGAGATGTCAAGAATCATGTCTGAACATTATTGTACTGTTGCAAGTTGCGGTAAACTTGACAGTGCAAATTACATGGTTCTTAATGGATGCTTAAGAATCGTTGGTTAGGTCTGGGAGAATTTATTTTCTCTACAAACTATTATCATAATCATGTGAAGATGTCATGATCTTGTCAAATCAGAAGGAGAGCTTGGACAATGTCTAACATGATGTTAGAACATTGTTTAGAACATGTCTCTCTGGTTATGTGCTTGTGTGGACGGTTTGTCATGGACGGTGGAGAATTTGCGCGTGCAAAACATGTTCTTCGTTCTTTGAATTCCTTTTGGACGGTGCTCTGTTAATGCTTTAATTGACTTGACTGGTGTCATTTCCAATGGTTCCATGATTCTTATGTGAGTACTTGGCTAGTTAAAGGGGCATTTCTTGTCACGGTCTGGATAAGTTATATCCGGATATGAAGCTGCTCTAGGCACTTTTTTCAATTTTTGGCTAAAAAGGGGGAGAAAGGAGTTTCTGCAGTGTTTCTACAGTTCCGGTTCTTCGTGTCCTAAGTGTCGTTTGTGTCTTGTGTCCTGAGTTAAGAACACAGTCATGTGTTTAGGGAGAGTTTTATCCTCGTCCTCATTGTAACACCTCAAAATTTGCCCTCTTATTTATACCCAATAAGTGGCTTATGCTTCACATTCATCTGCATCTCTCATTAGGCCATACCTATAATCATTCATTGCATTGAGCTCTTATGATATGGGATCGAAGCATTTTCGTATGATTTGACTCTTCCTACTCAAAGGAGATTTTATCAGTTTATTGCATTCAAAATGAAGTCGGGCTGAGCTCCCAACATCATGTATATTTTCTTGTCAAGGTCCATCAATCATCAAGTCATCAGGAAATAATTCATAAGAAGTTCAATTTCGAAGTCAGGTTTTATGCTCCACTGTGGATTTATTTTCCCAGAGGACGATTCAGATAGATTCAAAGTGATTCAAGATTTATTTGGTCGAACATTCAGAGGATGATTAATTCAGATGGTATTGTTTCAGTGGGGAATTGTTCATTGGTTCAGGAGATCCATTATTGTCATAAATGCGTGGAAAATGTTCATGTTTGGGGTTTTGAGTTCAGTCAAGGTGTATGTGGAGGGTTCATTTAAGTTCATTTGGAATTTTGTTCGATAATCATTTCTCTCCAGAGCAAGTTCGGGAACACGTTACTGGTCTCCAACAATGGATGAGCCAAAGCAAATCAAACGCAGAGAAGAATCAAGCAATGAAGCATTCTATGAGTGAAAATTCTTGTCAATTATGTGATTTTGAGAAGCTTACATTTGAACCACAACCTATTCATTTCACAATATGCGAGTTCGCATCGATCGGAACAATATGCACTATACCATGGGTACTGGTGATACTCTACATTATTTTTGTATCCCATGCTATAATGGTGCTCGTACGAACAATGTACACATTGTTATTGATGAGAAGAAGAATGATAAGGAAACTAAGGAATGGCGGGTTCAATGTGATCAATGTGAAGCTTGAGAACATCAAATATGTGCTTTGTTTAATGGAAGCAGAAATGATGGTGAACAAACTGAATACACTGGCCCTAACTACTACATTGAAGAGATAAAACGGGGTGAGCGCAAGCCATTATCCCAAAGTGTTGTTCGTGAATGGTATTTGGCTATGTTAAGAAAAGCAACCCCTAATGGTCTTGGTTCACCATATGCAATTATGTTCCCGCCAAATGCAATTAAGTCATCTTGGTTGGAACCTATGAATGTTTCAGCTTATTCCTGCGGTGATATTTCTTTTGGCAGTTCTTGTGGTGACTTTCCTTCATCTTCGGTATGCTCTAATTCATCTTTGGCTACAACTCAAAAGAAGGGTTCGTGCTCCTTGAAAGTTGGAATTTTAACGGTTAAGTGTGTTGACTTGGCTTTAACAGTCTTATACATCATACTGATATGTGTGTTCTTGGGTTGGGGGTTGTATCATCGAGTAAGGGGCTTATTTATGTCATGGGAGCTTCTGAGTACGCAACATCAAACTTGTTGCAGATGAAACAAAGGAGGTCAAAAGGAATTACATAAAAATCCATAGCAGCTTATTTCTTACGATGGAAAAAATTACAATAGCAGTTCAAACTCGCAGCACTTCTTACCACTTCAAACACATGTAACAGAATCTCATTTTAATTATAACATTTTTGATAACAGAAAAAGCCAATAACTCCCTAACCGAATTTTATAACTGTTCTAACCTCTCCTAATCCAACTCCTAACGAAATGGCTAACTGTCACTAACCAATTCCCTAACGAATCTTTAACAGAAAAACTTCTCAATCTCTATCTCCTAGCTTCTTCATTCTCCTCACTTCATCTTCATCGTTCCTTCAATTCTCTGTAAAAATCATATCAGTTCAGAGCCTTGCAAAACCACCCATTCATACGATTCCTGAAAAATCACATAAACCGCGACCTCCATCATTTTTCTGTAAATCTGCAGCAATAACAACCGATACTGGACGCAGCTCATCGCAACAACCTTCTCAATTCAATACTAATTCTACAACCTACAAGAACAACATCAAGAATTCACATCAACAACGCCATAACAATCCACAAGAATCCGTAGCAATTCACATCAAACTACGCCCATAGAAACAACAACAACAGAAGAAGAAGAAAAGAAGAAGTACGAAGCATTACCGGTGAATTCGACGCCGATTCGGCGAGTGCTTCGAGCTAATTTATTTGCACAATTATTGTGTATATCCACGATCCTTCTCCAATTTCGTGCTTCAAGCTGAAATCAAATCTAACACGGTGCCTTTAGCGATTATTTTCAGAAGCGCGTTTGCAATAAGTGATTCTGAGGTTCATCCAAGGCGTGAAAGCGCGCGTATGAGAAGCGATTGCAATACCGTGATGGCAGAGAAGGTGGTTTCAAATTGCATTAGAAGGATGGCGTTTGGTTGAGAAGAAATGTGTGATTCTGAAAGGAGAGGTAGAATCGTGTCACCGGCGTTTTGAAAGAGAAATCGGAGAGAAGGTGGCGAAGCCATGGAAGGGAGGAATAGCGTTATGTGGAGAAGATGATGAGGAAGGAGCGGCGCATTTGGTGACAGAAGAATGAGGAAGATGGAGTCCCTTGTGTGTTTTAGGTCAGATATTGGGGACTGAGTCGGTATGGGCCCTAAACTCTATGGAACTTCTGTGCACACCCCAAACATCATTTCCTGGACCCCCTGTTCATAATTGGATTGAAGTAGATTTTAGTTTTCGTTCATTTTACTATTTTCATTTTGTTGCTAATTATATTTAATTAACTTTTGATGACTAACATCCTGATTAGTTTCTTGTTAATTCTTAATTAGATTCTCGTTGATAATTTCGATTAAGGTGTGGATTAATTTCGATTAAGGTGTTGTTCGATTTTAGCTAAGTGTTATTGGATTTTAGATCGATGTTGATCGATTTCGAATAAGGTAGTCATTCATGGAGTAAATTTGGAGCTTAAGGCATTTATTTTTCCTCCAAGGTTTATTAGAAGATATTGCGGTGAATTTTCCGGGTTTCTATACACGTGAATCGTATCTCCGACAAGGTAAATTTTCTAGAACTTTGATGCATTATTCTAGCTTGTATGTGGTTTAGGATCATATAATGTAGGTTGCATATTGAGCCCTCCCACCTGAGGCACTGTTTATAGCTTGATTTATGACAATATGTGACGATTCAAAGCTTAGGGTTTAAGTTATGCGTGATAAGTTTGCTTTCCTAGCACTTTCCCTTAATCGCAATATTTTGTTCGTTTCGTTCCAATTATTAAAAATAGTTTTGAGTGTGATAAAACTATAGAAAATTTCATGAGTGATACTTAACCTCTTAATTAATTTTTTATAATTTTTTATTCCCGTTTTGGATGAGTCTAGTAATTAATTTGGATTTTGATTCCAAGCTATCCCGAAGGACATAGTTTCGGTTTAAGGGAATGAAAGTGGTTTTTTCCAATAAGTGTGAAGCTAATTTTTTATGGGTGATTAATAACTGGAACATATGACACTTTGATGCTCCTTGGACATTTTTTACATAATTTTTGGTGTCAGTTTAAATCCACTTTGTGAAGTTGTTTTTCGGCGATCATGCCTTGTTACCTTGCCTATTGAGTGAATTTTTTTGACACTTTGGTGCATTATTTTATGAATTCCTTTTAGAAAATGTGATCTACTTACTTCATCATACTATTATTAAATTTTCATAATTCTTTAGGACTTATAACTATTTTTCATTCCTTTTTGATTGTGAGCATTCATTTGTGCTTACAAGTTTGATCCCTAGGGTTTTGAGGAGACACTCATGCCATTTCTTAGAAGGTGTTGTGTGAGACTTGTGTGCATTGGTTTGGAAACATTTTAAGGACCTATAATCCATCTCAATTTGTTTTTAAATAATTCATAATGTGCATAAAAACATGTATGTTTGAAGCATCCTTTTGCATCCATTGTGTGGTATTCTAACTTTGTGTTTGTGGTACCATTCTTTGCCTATCTTTTACTAATCTTCTTTGACACTTGTGTACATGATGTTGAGGTATATCTACTGACTTATAAAGTGTTTGTGCATTGGTACATGACCCATAATTTGTTGTGCGTGATTGACTTTGCATTGTTTCCAAAAGCGAAGTTTGCCTTTGTTTGCCTAGTTCGGTTTAATCCTTTGAACTTTACTTGCATGCCTTGAATGTGAACTTTGTACATTATTTAGAGAACCATTCTCTACTGCCCTAGGCTCTTTTCATTGATGTTTTCACCTCTAATGTTCATCTTTTGCTTGTCTTGCAAGTCTTTGTTTTTAGGAGCTAGTTTTGGTTTGAATTGCCTTGTTTTGTCTTAAGGACTTAAACTTGTTTTACCTTAGCTATTGGTGGATGTTTATAAGATGTGTGCACACCTCTAACATGAGTTCAATTCTGGTTTTGGTTTACTTTCATGTCTTTTTCATATACTTGTAACCCTTAGGTGATTTCTTTTGTTGGTTTGCCTTTAATTTCATAGTAGATTAGTCTTGTAGCATAGTTGTAACTTGACTTGTAATTTCATAATCCTTTTAGGTCTTTTACTTTGACTAATGTGACTCAAATATACATAGTCATTAGACTTAGGTTTTCATGTTGTACATACACTCTCTTGTTATTACTAATGTCTTTGGTTCACATGTGCAAGGTGCATAAAGGAGACATCCCAAAGGTGGTTTGACCATTTCATTTTGTAAATAAAAACTTGTTTCTAACTTGGTTTGCTATTTGTTTATAGGTACTTTCGTGACTTGCTTTCATTGCGCTTTCGTTACTTTGCTACGGATTCATATCCGTTTGGTAGGACTTCTTATCTCTTCACTTCTCTTTAATGCTTTCAAATGCCATGAGAAGTAGGAATAGTCGATGCCATGATAAGTATGATTGTATGGAAAGCCCTCAAGTGAGGCCATGATTGTGCTTATTTAATATTGTGCCTAAAGACCTCTAAAGAGGCATCCCATTCCCATATTCCATTGTAAGACCTCCAAGAAGGCAATTGACGGAAGGTAGGATTCGCAATCAACCCCCGTTATTCTAGTTGAGTCGTTCTTAGCTCTCACTACATGATTGAAGCTTTGAACATCACTTGCTCCTGTTATCGAGTCGGTCAAGTGGAAGATAGGGTTCACAACCGACCCCTACTCATTGTCATTAGCTCACATCGACCGTTGTTGACGCTTATGTGATCTCATTCACATCTCTTTTATTGATCTACTTTGATATTTGATATCATTGTATTGTTTGTCTTAGCTTTTGCTTCCTCATTAGGATACCTATTCTAACTTGTCCAAGTTAGATAGGTTAGAAAACATAACATAGGACTAACCTTTGCATGACAACATTAGATTCTCATCCTCGACATTAGGACCACCTTGGCATGCTAACTTGTAGGACTGAGTTTCCCTTTAGCCTTCTGTAAGCCTTTTCTCTCGCCCTAGTGCGATCGAGACCGTTCCCGTTCACCCGTAGTAGTGTGAACTACGGATGCTCTGATTCCTCCTTCTTCTCAGATTGAGGATACGTAGGCACGAGATGCGATATCTCGGCGAGCACGCTAACAGCTAATTTCCCTTTTCTCTCGCACCCGTGCAATTGAGAGGAATCACCTAGCACACTAACAAATAACTTCCGTTTTTTCTTTACACCCTTGAGTCTCTTCTCTCATCTCAAAACAAGGTCAAAAGCATGTGATAAAAATAACATGTATTATACGCCATGAGCCTTAAGTACATGGGAAATGAAAGGGGGAGGGTTTCCCTTCGTCTCTCTAGAGTGTTTAGCACACGTCCTGTTAGGACGATCATGCGACGCATTCGTTCCTATGTCATAGACTTTAGTGCAATACTTGTTATAAACATAAAATAATCAAAACACTTCTTCTAAAAATCAACAAACAAACAATTCTCTTCTCATCTTCCTCACTCCATTCGTAAAGTATGCGTCACTTCCGTTCTACCACAAACAGGTAAATGCCTAAGACTCCGTACTAGGGGTGGAAAAATGGGCCGGGGCCCGCCGGCCCGGCCCGCCACCCGCCAAAAAATAGCGGGTTGGGCATGGATTTTGGGCCCGCCTACCCATTTCGCCCGCCCCGCCAAACCAAAAAACCCTGCGGGCGGAATACATAATGGGGCGGGGTTGGCCTGCCAGCCCGCTAAAAAAAATAAAAAATAGCTACTTATATTAGAAATGTCTATAGCCCATTTTGAAAGAAAAAAAAGTATATGTTATGACCCAATAATTTATTTGACCTTGTTTTCTCTCACTTTTCACATTCACTTCAGTATTCTTATCCCTTCTCCTGAAACCATGCGCATGAACCAAGGGAGTAATATTAATCATAAGTGATAGCATATACATATAAATGTGCCTTAAAGAAAAAAATATATATATATATTATACTCTATGAATTGATTAGGTGCAGATTACCTTCTTTCAAATCATGCGCATAGGATATATGTGGTGTGACGCAGGAAATATAGGATATATATATATATATATATCATGTAGCCCCTTTTAATGAATGAAAATGAAGTGGTATATATATATATATATATATATATATATATATATATCAATGGAAAAGGTGGGGCACTTAATTAATATATATATATATATATATATATATATATATATATATATCAATGGAAAAGGTGGGGCACTTAATTAATATATATATATATATATTAATTAAGTGCCCCACCTTTTTCATTAATGTTTTTTTATTGAAATGTAAAAAAATAAAACATTTTAATTTATTTAAAAAAATGAAAAAAAAATTTATTAAAAAAAGAAGGCGGGCCGGCCCGCCGCCCGCCAACCCGCCACCTTGGCGGGGCGGACTTGAATTTCATGCCCATTTCATCTGGCGGGCATGCCCGCCCCGCTTTTTTTTTTGGCGGCCTTTTGGCGGGGCGGGGCGGGCGGCCCGTTTTGATACCCCTACTCCGTACAACGAGCTGCGACATCTAACTGCTGGAACGCGAACCTTGGCGTCTTTTGTTAAAAAACACAAACAAAGTAAAGCCATCCCTAGTGAGGGGAACTACGTCGCTCTGATTCTCGCGTACAAGCGAGATACGTAGGCAGGAGATCGTGCGAGATCTCTCCGAGCACAGTCCTTTCACTCTTCCCCAATCCGTAGTCCGAACTACGTTGACTCTGACTTTCCCGCACCCGAGGGAATACGTATGCCTAGGACGGCAAGGTCCTATCGACTCACTTTTCCTTTGTGTCCTTCTTTCTCTTTTTCCCCCCGCTTCTCCATCTCACCTTTTGTTTCCAGTTTCCAGTTAGCAGTTGAGTTACAGATACCCTACACCCTTTAATGATAACAACAAGCGTGGATCCCATCGAGTACGACGGACGCGCGGGGCTGCTAATACCTTCCTCTCGCGTAACCGACTCCCGAACCCAGGCGATGGTTACTATGACCATTCCTTTCCCTTTGTTGAGGTTTTCGTTGATCGTTTCCTTTCCCTGCGTCGGGATAAATAACGTTCGGTGGCGACTCTTCTATTCCCTTCCGCCGGTTGATTTTCGCGGGAGCGACAACTGGCGACTCTGCTGGGGATCTGGTTTCCTAAGCGAGTCAATCCTAGCGCTTGCTTGTTTTCGATTATAGGGTGTTTTATCTGTTTGCTTTAATCGCTTTATTTATGGCATTATTGCATGTTTATTGTTTTATTACATTTACTTGCTTTCCATTTACTGTTGCCATATATATTGTACTGTGCTGGACTGTGTTGGTTTTTCTGTTTGGTGGGATGGGTGCTTTGAGAGATAAGCCCATTACACAGGGTTGATAGTACATGTAGGATTAGAGTAGAAAGTAGTGTGGCCTATGTAGCGCTGTGGTACGTATGGTTTACACGAAATCCACACCCAGATGAGGTTTTCTTGTGAGATGTTCTGATTTGCGCGTCTTGTGCATTTTGGGGTGTTAACCTAGGAAGTTGTCGACTCTAGTGACCATTCCTGAGGACTCAGTTGCGGCACTCCTCCTGAGATGTGATAATGGCAGACCAGAAATGGCAAACCCATTATGCATTCTTGATCCGAGGACCCAATGCTGGGAACTTTCTATATAGGATGACCTTTTTTTAGGGGAATTAGTTGAGGCCTCCTCGATTGATGATGATGCCAAACTAGAAATGGTGAACGTATCATCATTTCTCGACTTGAGAGTCTGTGATATTGAGGATCCTCGCCTTTCTAGTACCCACATGTAAGAGGGACGGGTTATTTACAGGTTTGCAGGTAACTGTAACCTTCAACCGACCCAGTATTCTAGTTTTCCTACCAGTATGGACTCATCAGCCTGGTATTATGGTTCTGACGTTCTGACTATCCCGGTATTCTGATTAGGTCGGTACTCTGATTATGCTGATACTCTGGCATTTTGGTATTCTGATTATGCCGATATTCTGGCATTCTGGTATTCTGATTATTCGGATATTCTGGTATCCCGGTATTTCTCTTCAGAGAAGACCTGTGAACTTATTCATTCATCGACACAACACAGTCATTATTCATAATATATGGAAGCTTTGATCCCATGTCTTATTGCATTCATATTGCATTGCATTGCATCTTGCATCATTTTGCATATCTTTCTCCAAGCCATACCAGTAAGCTCATCCATCCTTTGCCTCGACCTGCGGGTTATTTCCCGACTTTCGTATTGGACTTGAATCAGCTTCTGGGGGAATCTTGAATTTAGGAGAGCAGAATCAGTTTGTGACTATGGCCGATGTTGACTTGATGAAGAATCAGTTGGATCAGCTTATGGAAGCTGTGGCCGCCATGACAGGGGGAGGGGCCAATATTCAGAGAATTGAGAATGTCATTCCACCTCTAATGAACAATGTTGCTCAAGCTCAGCTGGTGTGAATTCCTGTTGAGAATCAAGTCATGCAAGGACGTCCTTTTATCTGAGGCGAACCTTCATCTTCTCTCGATGCTACTGATTATAATAGTTTTGCATTCTCTGTGCCAGATATCTAAGGGGTAGTTCCAAAGATGAAGCCTAAGGATCCACGGTCTGTTGATGACGAAAGATACCGTGTATTTGACGAGAAGATTGAAGTCCTGGAGAGGCGTGAGACTCTTGACCCGAATACTTCAAGCATATGTTTGGTGCCTGGCCTTGTGTTGCCACTAAAGTTTAAGACACTGATGTTTGAGCAGTACAAAGGGGATGGTTGTCCAAAGCAACATTTGGTGATGTTTTGCTGAAGAATGACCTTTTATGTCCACAATGACAAACTCATGATTCAATGTTTCCAAGACAGTCTGAGTGGGGCATCAGTGTATTAGTATATGCAGTTAAAGAGTGGTTGCATCCAGTCATGTTCAGATTTAGCCAACGCCTTCGTGAGGCAATACCACTATAATCTTGACATGGCTCCCAGCTGAATGCATTTGCAAGACTTGTCTCAAGCAGATAATGAGTCATTCAGAGAGTATGCTCAGAGATGGAGAGGGTTAGCTACTCGTGTTCAACCGCCACTTTCGGATAGACAATTGGTTGATTTGTTCATGGATACCTTGCAAGGTCCGTACTTAGAAAATATGACTGTCAATGGGACAGCAAAATTTTCTGACCTGGTAATGGTAGGAGAGCGTATCGAGAGCCTGCTCAAGTGTGGAAAGCTCCAAGGCATCTCAAACTTCCAAGCTAGTGAAAATGAATCAGTTGTCAGTTCTCAAGAAGAATGTGAGGAAGAAAATAGTTCCATCCAGGAATCTACAATACCTCATTCTTAGCATTCATACATATCAACTGTTCAAAGTCAGCAATCTTCTGGGTCTATGTATCAGGGACAATATTATTCTGCAAATCAGCGACATCCTCAGAATCAACGGTCATATCGTCGTCAGCCGCGTCAGCACGCCCGACAAAGGCCAAGGAAGCCATAGAGACATTTCTCTCAATTTCCAATGTCATATAGCCAGATGCTGCCAGATTTGATCGAAGGTGGATTAATAGTGCCAAAGGATTTGAAGCCGGTGCCTTTTCCGTATCCACCCGATTTTGATATTAACGCCCATTGTGACTACCATGCTGGGGCACATGGGCATTCAACTAATGATTGTAAGGTGCTCAGGAGCAAGATTCAGACAGTGCTTGACTCTAACATGTTCTCATTCACGCCTCAGGGTATTCAGATCAATAATTCTCCTTCATCCAGTTAGGTGGGTTCATCAGTTCAGGTTATGGAAGAAGTTATTGGGAGCAATTGTGTGGGTGATTATCAAACTGAATTCGACGATCAATACTGAAGATGGCTAGCTCATTAGCAAATCAAGCTTGGAAAGCCCAGTTCCTCAAAGCTGGCGACCATTTAGATCATGTAATTTCTCTGCATTTGTAGTTTCTTTTTTGTTAAAATGTACAAACTCATTTGTAAAACTTGTTCTTTTCGATTGATAATGATAATGAAATAAATATGCATGTTTTGATTAAATCCAGTCGTGTTCACTCATACTTTTAATCGATATCATATGCTTGTTTAAGCAGGATCCTAGGGAGGATGACAAAATTGAAAGGCGCAAAACTTCCGATTGTATGCTTTTGAACAAAAACCCTGTTGATGATGTACAGGCATTGTTTCAAATTCCTAAACACCGGAGACATGAGGAAGATAATCCCTTGCAAACCCCGTTGAGCCTAATAGTAGGAGTTTATTTCTGAAAATGAAAAACCCTCAATCTTAACCTGGGGCAGGGTAGGTGTCAGTTAATTTGACCGTGCATTCAAATTTCAAAAGGAGTGTCTCATTCGAGGATCAATTACATCCATGGTTACCCTCACCGACCGAAGAGTGAGACGGTCACAACCCTTTACAAGTCAAGACAAACCTGTGTCACACGATTGTTCAAAAAAAAAGAATCAAAAGAAAAAGAAAAAGAAAGCCCTATAAGTCAAAACTTGAAAACTAGTGACTTAGGCAAAAGGTAGGGCATCCCGCTGGACTTCAAAATCAAAAGATTCAAAAAAAGGAATCAGTCCAGGCAAAAATCAGGGAAATAAAAAAAAACAAAAGAACAAAAAGCAAAAAAGAATTACAAAAAGAAAAATCCTCGAGCAAAGAACAAGTCGTGTGACTACAGACGCCAAAGACAAAAGGGGTGACTGTCACTCTGAAAACCGTGTGGGTTTCTTTTATCCTCCTACCATGCAATAAGCTTTTTGAAAGGTGAGCGCTTGTGTCGAATTAGCTGAACATAGGACTGGAGAACATCAAGGAGAATGGGTGGGTTAAAATAAAACTTTGAGCCTTATATCCTTTCTTTCTCAAACCGTGAACCATGCCACGTTACAACCTTCAAAAGACCTAATTCAAGCAGGGTTGTTTCGAAAGCATACTTCGGTTAATATCGCGTCAGTTCTGACTCCCAAGAGGATCTTTCTTACCATTCATGGTGGTATCGATGTGACATTCTGATAAGTGATTCGTTCGCTATATATCACCACATTTTTCCAGTGAACAGACTTGGATGTCAAAATTGTCATATGCATTATATTAAAATTGTCATCTTCAAAACGAATTCTTTTACTTGCGAGTAAGCACTTGATGTCAGGAGAGTTTCTACAATGGAGAGATTGATCAAGATAAGATGCAAACGCCATAAGACTTCGTTGAGTAGGGGCAAGTCATTAAATGATCACGCCAAATGGGCAATTCATTCCAAGATTCAGCTAGTCTGGAGCAGCCTTGTCGAGGAATCTCTCTAAAGTTCAGCCAAACTGGGGCAATTATGTCGAGATCCGATAAATCTCTCCACAAGCGTGTAATATGGGGAAATCACGTCGAGATTAGGCAAATCTCTCGAAGATTAATCAGTCAGGGGAAAAATCACTCCAAGACTCGTATCAAGGCAGGCCGCCTCAAGAGCACGAGAAGTCATCCTCCCCTAAAAAACGGTTAATCAAAATCACCTCTTCAAGATTTAGTATACTGGGGCAGAGTATTTCAAATCACTACGAATCATCTCAAGGCAAATTCTTTCATAAACTATGCAGTCTGGGGCAGTTACGTCGAGATCCATAAATCTCTCCGAGAGTTTGAATACCCTAGGGCATTTTGAATGTCGGGTTTTCTGTAAAATCCTCTTGAGACGACTTCTCCCAATAGACCATGTGGTCTGAGATAAGTTGGAGTTCTCTTGTGATATTTGGCATACAGTTGATCAGCAGGAACGCAAAGCACCAAAGTAGTTCCCAGCATGGGGTTTCCCGTCCTTGGCAAAGCGATAGAGGGTATTGTTCCCCAGTGAGGTAGTAGAACTGCTAGTCGTCCCCGGCAGAAATAGCCAAGATGGTATTGTCTTTGGCAAAGTATTCTCCCTAGCGAGAGTCTTAAGGTTTGGTTTCCCCAACCGGAGTTGGATTTGCCATTCTCCAGCAAGAGTTCAAGTCCTCACATGAGGTAAAGATGGTTTGTTCTTGCCCTCCAAGCAGGTGGGCATCCTCAGCAAGAGGCTCCTTTGACCTCTCGTCCTCAGTAAAGTCTTTCTCTCTAATATAGAAGAGTTAGCATCCTCAGCAGAGCATCGAGAACCTCTCTGTCAGAAGCAAGAGTGTGGAAATTTGCATCCCCCAATCAGATTGGTTTATTACTCCCTAGTGGGGGCTCAGAAGTCAATCACATCAGACAAGGTGACATTGCAACTCCAACAGGAGACTTGTTTGGTGTCTCTCCTTCGTAGAGATCTATGTTCCCCACAGAGTCTTGGTGCCTCCTTCCCTCATCAGGACAAGAAGCGTAATTTTGTCAACAAGGGTATGCTATCACCCCCAGCATAAGAAGGATATTTCCCCAGCAGCAGGTCAAAGGCAATGATATTCCCCGGCAGGTTTGGTATTATTGACTGCCCACCCCAAGCAGAGTTTGGTGTTCGTCCCCTCAATGGTTGGTCAATGGTGTTTGACATCCCCGGCAGATTCCAAGTCCAATGGTTATCGGCGCCTTTTCCATATCAGATCTTTGGGTTCCATCATTACCAGTTGTCATTCTTACTCCCCAACAGAGTAGAAATTCTCTTCAGGTTTCATCTTCAATAGAGGTTTGGATCGAAAAGGCCGCTCAATTTGTCTTCCTCAGCATGAGTTGCGAACACGAGGACAATTCAGTTGCTATCCCCAACGGAGTTTCCTTCTCATCCTCAGCAGTTATTTTGCTATGGAGCCTCCTTGCATCTTGCATATAGTAATCATCATTACATTGCATCCTCAAAATGCGTAGCATTTTCGTCGAGATGGACAATTACGCCATGGAAAAATTGAAACATATGCATGCGAAGCATAAGCCAGTTTTGGTACCTTATGCGAAAGGCCAAATTGTTTCTTTTCGATCATATTGACAAAGCCAAAACAAACGCCTCGTTCATTCCCCGGTAAACATTTCAAAGCAGTACCAAGGTCTCACCTCTTTCCTCTTCACCAGAGTCCCAGTTTCTCGGTTGGTAGATCTTTTGATCTTACTTTTTAACCGTATCTCTTAGGAACCATTCCCGATAGGATTCCTTTAGCCGTTCCCGACAGGCGACCCTTAGAGTTTTAAACCTAGCCGTTCCCGACAGGCCCATTTACCATTCCCGATAGGTAAGCCATAGGTTTTCAACTTTAGCCGTTCCCGACAGGCGACCTTTGAGTTTTAAACCTAGCCGTTCCCGACAGGCCCATTTACCGTTCCCGAGAGGTAAGCCATAGGTTTTCAACTTTAGTCGTTCCCGACAGGCGGCCTTTGAGTTTTAAACCTAGCCGTTCCCGACAGGCCCATTTACCGTTCCCGACAGGTAAGCCATAGGTTTTCAACTTTAGCCGTTCCCGACAGGCGACCTTTGAGTTAAACCTAGCCATTCCAGACAGGCCCATTTACCGTTCTCGACAGGTAAGCCATATATTTTCAACTTTAGTCATTCCCGACAGGCGACCTTTAAGTTTTAGACCTAGCCGTTCCCGACAGGCCCATTTACCGTTCCCGACAGGTAAGCCATAGGTTTTCAACTTTAGCTGTTCCCGACAGGCGACCTTTGAGTTAAACCTAGCCGTTCCCGACAGGCCCATTTACCGTTCTCGACAGGTAAGCCATAGGTTTTCAACTTTAGCCATTCCCGACAGGCGACCTTTGAGTTTTAAACCTAGCCGTTCCCGACAGGCCCATTTACCGTTCCCAACAGGTAAGCCATAGGTTTTCAACTTTAGCCGTTCCCGACAGGCGACCTTTAAGTTTTAGACCTAGCCGTTCCCGACAGGCCCATTTACCGTTCCCGACAGATAAGCCATAGGTTTTTAACTTTAGCCGTTCTCGACAGGCGACCATTAAGTTTTAAACCTAGCCAGTCCCGACAGGCCCATTTACCGTTCCCGGCAAGTAAGCCATAGGTTTTCAACTTTAGCCGTTCCCGACAGGAGACCTTTGAGTTAAACCTAGCCGTTCCCGACAGGCCCATTTACCGTTCCCGACAGGTAAGCCATGGGTTTTCAACTTTAGCCGTTCCCGACAGGCGACCTTTAAGTTTTAAACCTAGTCGTTCCCGACAGGCCCATTTACCGTTCCCGACAGTTAAGCCATAGGTTTTCAACTTTAGCCGTTCCCGACAGGCGACCTTTAAGTTTTAGACCTAGCCGTTCCCGACAGGCCCATTTACCGTTCCCGACAGGTATACCATAGGTTTTCAACTTTAGCCGTTCCCAACAGACGACCTTTGAGTTAAACCTAGCCATTCTCGACAGGCCCATTTACCGTTCCCGACAGGTAAGCCATAGGTTTTCAACTTTAGCCGTTCCTGACAGGCGACCTTTGAGTTTTAAACCTAGCCGTTCCCGACAGGCCCATTTACCGTTCTCGACAGGTAAGCCATAGTTTTTCAAATTTAGTAGTTCCCGAAAGGCGACCTTTGAGTTTTAAACCTAGCCGTTCCCGACAGGCCCATTTACCCTACCCGACAGGTAAGCCATAAGTTTTCAACTTTAGCCGATCCCGACAGGCATACTATAAGCTTTAAACCTTAGCCGTTCCCGACAGGCGACCTTTGAATTTCATTTGTTCCAGACTCTTTTTCACAAATACCTCTTCATCACAATTGCTTTGTTGGTCATATATCTTTTCCTTTTACCCGCAGAGTGCAAATTTTTCGGTTATTTTTGTATTCAATCCCTATGTACCTTAAATTTCTGACAGCTGCTGCTCTCATCCATTCAGGTCCACAGTTGATTGAATAGGGGCAGCTATAACACCTCAAAATTTGCCCTCTTATTTATACCCAATAAGTGGCTTATACTTCACATTCATCTGCATCTCTCATTAGGTCATACCCGTAATCATTCATTGCATTGAGCTCTTATGATATGGGATCGAAGCATTTTCGTATGATTTGACTCTTCCTACTCAAAGGAGATTTTATCAGTTTATTGCATTCAAAATGAAGCCGGGCTGAGCTCCCAACATCATGTATATATTCTTCTCAAGGTCCATCAATCATCAAGTCATCAGGAAATAATTCACAAGAGGTTCAATTTCGAAGTCAGGTTTTATGCTCCACTGTGGATTTATTTTCCCAGAGGACGATTCAGATAGATTCAAAGTCATTTAGGATTTATTTGGTCGAAAATTCAGAGGATAATTAATTCAGATGGTATTGTTTCAGTGGGGAATTGTTCATTGGTTCAGGAGATCCATTATTGTCATAAATGCGTGGAAAATGTTCATGTTTGGGGTTTTGAGTTCATTCAAGGTGTATGTGGAGGGTTCATTTAAGTTCATTTGGAATTTTGTTAGATAATCATTTCTCTCCAGAGCAAGTCCGGGAACACGTTACTGGTCTCCGACAATGGGTGAGCCAAAACAATTCAAACGCAGAGAAGAATCAAGCAATAAAGCATTCTATGAGTGAAAATCCCTGTCAATTATGTGTTGTTGAGAAGATTACATTTGAACCACAACCTATTCATTTCACAACATGCGAGGTTCGCATCAATCGGAACAATATGCACTATACCATGGGTACTGGTGATACTCGACATTATTTTTGTATCCCATGCTTTAATGGTGCTCGTACGAACAATGTACACATTGTTATTGATAAGAATAAGAATGATAAGGAAACTAAGGAATGGCGGGTTCAATGTGATCAATGTAAAGCTTGACAACATCAAATATGTGCTTTGTTTAATGGAAGCAGAAATGATGGTGAACAAACTGAATACACTGGCCCTAATTGCTACATTGAAGAGATAAAATGGGGTGAGCACAAGCCATTATCCCAAAGTGTTGTTCGTGAATGGTATCTGGCCATGTTAAGAAAAGCAACCCCTAATGGTCTTGGTTCACCATATACAATTATGTTCCCGCCAAGTGCAATTAAGTCATCTTGGTTGGAACCTATGAATGTTTCAGCTTATTCCTGCGGTGATATTTCTCTTGGTTGTTCTTGTGGTGACTGTCCTTCATCTTCAGTATGCTCTAATTCATCTTCGGCTACAACTCAAAAGAAGGGTTCGTGCTCCTTCAAGGTTGGAACTTTAATGGTTAAGTGTGTTGACTTGGCTTTAACAGACTTATACATCATACTGATATGTGTGTTCTTGAGTTGGGGGTTGTATCATCGAGTAAGGGGCTTATTTATGTCATGGGAGCTTCTGAGTACGCAACATCAATCTTGTTGCAGATGAAACAAAGGAGGTCAAAAGGAATTACATAAAAATCCATAGCAGCTTATTTCTTACGATGGTAAAAATTACAATAGCAGTTCAAATTCACAGCACTTCTTACCACTTCAAAAACATGTAACAGAATCTCATTTTAACTATGACATTTTTTATAATAGAAAAAGCCAATAACTCCCTAACCGAATTTTCTAACTGCTCTAACCTCTCCTAATCCAACTCCTAACGGAATGGCTAACTATCACTAACCAATTTCCTAACGAATCTCTAACAGAAAAACTTCTCAATCTCTATCTCTAAACTTCTTCATTCTCCTCACTTCATCTTCATCGTTCCTTCAATTCTCTGCAAAAACCATATCAGTTCAGAGCCTTGCAAAACCACCCATTCATACGATTCCTGAAAAATCACATAAACCGCGACCTTCATCATTTTTCTGCAAATCTGCAGCAATAACAACCGATACTGGACGCAGCTCATCGCAACAACCTTCTCAATTCAATACAAATTCTACAACCTGCAAGAACAACATCAAGAATTCACATCAACAACGCCATAACAATCCACAAGAATCCGCAGCAATTCACATCAAACTACGCCCATAGAAACAACAACAACAACAACAGAAGGAGAAGAAAAGAAGAAGTACGAAGCATTACCGGTGAATTCGACGCCGATTCGGCGAGTGCTTCGAGCTAATTTATTTGCGCAATTTCTGTGTATATCCACGATCCTTCTCCAATTTCTTGCTTCAAGCTGAAATCAAATCTAACACGTTGCCGTTAGCGATTATTTTCAGAAGCGCATTTGCAATAAGCGATTTTGAGGTTCATCCAAGGCGTGAAAGCGCGCGTATGAGAAGCATTACAATACCGCGATGGCAGAGAAGGTGGTTTCGAATCGCATTAGAAGGATGGCATTTGGTTGAGAAGAAATGTGTGATTCTGAAAAGGAGAGGGAGAATTGTGTCACCGGCGTTTTGAATGAGAAATCGGAGAGAAGGTGGCGAAGCCATGGAAGGGAGGAATAGCGTTATGCGGAGAAGATGATGAGGAAGGAGCGGCGCATTTGGTGACAGAAGAATGAGGAAGATGGAGTCCCTTGTGTGTTTTAGGTCAGATATTGGGGACTGAGTCGGTATGGGCCCTAAACTCCATGGAACTTCTGTGCACACCCCAAACATCACTTCCTGGACCCCCTGTTCATAATTGGATTGAAGTAGATTTTAGTTTTCGTTCATTTTACTATTTTCATTTTGTTGCTAATTATCTTTAATTAACTTTTGATGACTAACATCTTGATTGGTTTCTTGTTAATTCTTAATTAGATTCTCGTTGATAATTTCGATTAAGGTGTGGATTAATTTCGATTAAGGTGTTGTTCGATTTTGGCTAAGTGTTATTGGATTTTGGATCGATGTTGATCGATTTCGGATAAGGTAGTTATTCATGGAGTAAATTTGGAGCTTAAGGCATTTATTTTGCCTCCAAGGTTTACTAGAAGATATTGCGGTGAATTTTTCCGGGTTTCTATACACGTGAATCGCATCTCCGACAAGGTAAATTTTCTAGAACTTTGATGCATCATTCTAGCTTGTATGTGGTTTAGGATCATATAGTGTAGGTTGCATATTGAGCCCTCCCACCTGAGGCACTTGTTATAGCTTGATTTATGACGATATGTGACTATTTGAAGCTTAGGGTTTAAGTTATGCGTGATAAGTTTGCTTTCCTAGCACTTTCCCTTAATCGCAATATTTTGCTCGTTTCGTTCCAATTATTAAAAAAAGTTTTTAGTGTGATAAAACCATGAAATTTTTTTTTGCTCGTTTCTTTCCTAGAACTTTCCCTTAACCTCTTAATTAATTTTGTATAATTTTTTATTCCCGTTTTGGATGAGTCTAGTAATTAATTTGGATTTTGATTCCAAGCTGTCCTGAAGGACATAGTTTTGGTTTAAGGGACCGAAAGTGGTTTTTCTCCAATAGGTGTGAAGCTAATTTTTTTTGGGTGATTAATCACTGGAACATATGACACTTTGATGCTCCTTGGGAATTTTTTCCATAATTTTTTATGTCAATTTAAATCCACTTTGTGAAGTTTTTTTTCGGCGATCATGCCTTGTTACCATGCCTATTGAGTGAATTGTTTTGACACTTTGGTGCATAATTTTATGAATTCCTTTCATAAAATGTGATCTACTGACTTCATCATACTATTATTAAATTTTCATAATTATTTAGGACTCATAACTATTTTTCATACCTTTTTTATTGTGAGCATTCATTTGTGCTTACAAGTTTGATCCCTAGGGTTTTTAGGAGACACTCATGCCACTCCTTAGAAGGTGTTGTGTGAGACTTGTGTGCATTGGTTTGGACACATTTTAAGGACCTATAATCCATCTCAATTTGTTTTTAACTAATTCATAATGTGCATAAAAACATGTATGTTTGAAGCATCCTTTTGCATCCATTGTGTGGTATTCTAACTTTGTGTTTGTGGTACTATTCTTTGCCTATCTTTTGCTAATCTTCTTTGACACTTGTGTATATTATTTTGAGGTATATCTACTGACTTATAAAGTGTTTGTGCATTGGTACATGACCCATAATTTGTTTGTACATGATTGACTTTGCATTGTTTCCAAAAGCAAAGTTTGTCTTTGTTTGCCTAGTTCGGTTTAATCCTTTGAACTTTACTTGCATGCCTTGAATGTGAACTTTGTACATTATTTAGAGAACCATTATCTACTTCCCTAGGCTCTTTTCATTGATGTTTTCACCTCTAATGTTCATCTTTTGCTTGCCTTGCAAGTCTTTGTTTTTAGGAGCTAGTTTTGGTTTGAATTGCCTTGTTTTGTCTTAAGGACTTAAACTTGTTTTACCTTAGCTATTGGTGGATGTTTATAAGATGTGTGCACACCTATAACATGAGTTCAATTCTGGTTTTGGTTTACTTTCATGTCTTTTGCATATACTTGTAACCCTTAGGTGATTTCTTTTGTTGGTTTGCCTTTAATTTCAAAGTAGATTAGTCTTGTAGCATAGTTGTAAATTGACTTGTAATTTCATAATCCTTTTAGGTCTTTCACTTTGACTAATGTGACTCCAATGTAAATAGTCATTAGACTTAGGTTTTCATGTTGTACATACAGTCTCTTGTTATTACTAATGTCTTTGGTTCACATGTGCAAGGTGCATAAAGGAGACATCTCAAAGGTGGTTTGACCATTTCATTTTGTAAATAAAAACTTATTTCTAACTTGGTTTGCTATTTTTTTATAGGTACTTTCGTGACTTGCTTTCGTTACTTTGTTATGGATTCATAACCGTTTGGTAGGACTTCTTATATCTTCACTTCTGTTTAATGCTTTCAAATGCCATGAGAAGTAGGAATAGTCGATGCCATGATAAGTAGGATTGTATGGAAAGCCCTCAAGTGAGGCCATGATTGTGCTTGTTTAATATTGTGCCTAAAGACCTCTAAAGAGGCATCCCATTCCCATATTCCCTTGTAAGACCTCCAAGAAGGCAATTGACGGAAGGTAGGGTTCACAATCGACCCCCGTTATTCTAGTTGAGTCGTTCTTAGCTCTCACTACATGATTGAAGCTTTGAACATCACCTGCTCCTGTTATCGAGTCGGTCAAGTGGAAGATAGGGTTCGCAACCGACCCCCACTCATTGTCATTAGCTCACATCGATCGATGTTGACGCTTAAGTGATCTCTTTCACATCTATTTTATTGATCTACTTTGATATTTGATATCATTGTATTGTTTGTCTTAGCTTTTGCTTCCTCATTAGGATGCCTATTCTAACTTGTCCAAGTTAGATAGGTTAGAAAACATAACATAGGACTAACCTTTGCATGACAACATTAGGACAGAATTTCCTTTCTCATCCTCGACATTAGGACCACCTTGGCATGCTAACTTGTAGGACCGAGTTTCCCTTTAGCCTTCTGTAAGCCTTTTCTCTCGCCATAGTACGATCGAGACTGTTCCCGTTCACCCGTAGTAGCGTGAACTACGGATGCTCTGATTCCTCCTTCTTTTCAGATTAAGGATACGTAGGCACGAGATGTGATATCTCGGCGAGCACACTAACAACTAATTTCCCTTTTCTCTCGCACCCGTGCGATTGAGACGAATCACCTAGCACACTAACAACTAACTTCCGTTTTTTCTTTACACCCTTGAGTCTCTTCTCTCATCTCAAAACAAGGTCAAAAGCATGTGATAAAAATAACATGTATTGTACACCATGAGCCCTAAGTACATGGGAAATGAAAGGGGGAGGGTTTCCCTTCGTCTCTCTAGAGTGTTTAGCATACGTCCTGTTAGGACGACCATGCGACGCATTCATTCCTATGTCATAGACTTTAGTGCAATACTTGTTATAAACACAAAATAATCAAAACACTTATTCTAAAAATCAACAAACAAACAATTCCCTTCTCATCTTCCTCACTCCATTCGTAAAGGATACGTCGCTTCCGTTCTACCGCAAACAGGTAAATGCCTAAGACTCCGTACAACGAGCTGCGACACCTAACTGCTGGAATGCGAACCTTGGCGTCTCCCGTTAAAAAACACAAACAAAGTAAAGCCATCCCTAGTGAGGGGAACTACGTCACTCTGATTCTCGCGTGCGAGAGAGATACGTAGGCAGGAGATCGTGAGAGATCTCTCCGAGCACAATCCTTTCACCCTTCCCCAATCCGTAGTCCGAACTATGTTGACTCTGACTTTCCCGCACCCGAGGGAATACGTAGGCCTAGGAAGGCAAGGTCCTATTGAGTCACTTTTCCTTTGTGTCCTTCTTTCTCTTTTTCCCCCCGTTTCTCCATCTCACCTTTTGTTTCCAGTTTCCAATTAGCAGTTGAGTTACAGATACCCTACACCCTTTAATCGATAACAACTAGCGTGGATCCCATCGAGTACAATGGACGCGAGGGGGTGCTAATATCTTCCTCTCACGTAACCGACTCCCGAACCCAGACGATGGTTGCGATGACCATTCCTTTCCCTTTATTGAGGTTTTCTTCGATCGTTTCCTTTCCCTGCGTCGGGATAAATAACATTCAGTGGCGACTCTTCTGTTCCTTTTCGCCGGTTGATTTTCGCGGGAGCGACACTCATGTACACCAACATAAGGAAAAATTAATTTAGGATTTCTGGAATCTCAATCTTAGGAGTTTTAAATTAATACTTATGAGTTGGTTATTCAGGTTGACACGAATTCAGGAGAATCCGGGCTTTATTGTACAAAATGAGTTTTAGCCAAAATTTATCAAAAGGGGGAGATTGAAGACTCTAAAGATTTGACTTAAATTTTGGTAAAACTCATTGCCAAACAAAAGAATTCAACATCAAGAAATCTGCCAAACACAAAGATGTCGAAAGAGATGTCACAGCATGAAGACTCGACATCTGGACTGCTATAACAGATTGTTTAAATCTGTTTCAAATCTGCTCCAAGTTTCTAGGCACGTTTAGCAGTGGATCAAGGAAAGATTTGTTTGAAGATTTGAAGCCCAACTGAAGACTCTATATATGAAGACTTAGACCTAGGGTTTGAGGAGGTACCAAATGTACCTTGAATGTAATTTGTGTAACCTAGTTCTCTTGTGTAAAAATAAGGGTTTAGGTTTTGAGAGTCGTAGGCTCTAGGTTGTAAGTTTCCCTCTGTATCGGTTTGATACAGTGTGGAAGACATAGGTACTGCACATATCCATAAGCCTTGAGGTATTGGATTGTGTATTGTTCTTGGGTGAAGCTTTTAAGCAAATCCGAGTTAGCTTGTTTGTCAAGTATGCTTGACAGAATTTTGTATTGACAGGGATGATGTAGATATCACAGGTTTTGATTAAGGGAAGTGAGTGGGGTATCTCGTATCAAAGAGGATGTTCTTTGATAAAGATTTCATTGGGTAGAGATTAGGATATAAAGTTGTAAATGAGGGAGTTTAGCATTGTGATAATTCTACAGATAGTGGAGTCTTTTTCCTGGATTGGTATCCCCCAGATGTAGGTGAATTACACCGATATGGGTTAACAATTTCTGTGTTCTTTTATCATTCTACAGATTTAATTATTCCGTTAGGGTTCATGATAAACACATTGGATCAGATGTCGTAACATCTGTGATTCTGCAGTTCTGATATTCAAGGTATCAGTTTGCTGTTGTGCTTCTTTTTTTAAATGCTTATGCAGAACAATGTCTTAACATGTGTTAGGACATCTGGTGTCTGCTATGCCAGAATTTCATAAGTTAAGGAGTATTTGGTTAAGGCAAATGCCCATTTTCAAATTAGATTGTGCAGGATTGGCTTAGATAGTGTATGCTTAATGATATCAAAATTAGATGAAACATACACATCAACATGCTTTATATAATGTTTTAACTTGGTACAAGAAAAATACAGACACAGACACAATTTTTCAATAATACTATTGTCATACCCCAAATTTTGACCACTAAGATTTCCCATCATTGTGCAAATCATCATCACAATATGGATGAATCATTATGCTTCATTAGTCTCCCCAAAGATGGGTGAGCATTCACTACTATCAAAATTAGGGTTTCAAGCCCTCTCAGAGCTCTTAGACAAATGATCAATCAAGAAATGAGATGATATTCAACTTGTCTAACCTCTCAAACATCCACAATGGATCAAGAGGACTCCCAGATTAAGGATTAAGCACAAGGTTGCTCCCTTCTAGGTGGATCAAGCCTCAAGATCGCCAGTGTCACCAAATTAGGGTTTTGGTCGACCAGGGCCTCCAGTTGGAAATTTTCCTCTGGGCATGAGCCAATACTTCAAAGCATATCCTAATATGCTCCATGGAACCTCATGGACCCAATTATCAAGTCAATTTTGCCTCAGGGGATGCATTCATCAAAAATCAGGAATTAGGGTTTCTTGACCTAATTCACCCCTAAGTTGACTTTTGGGACAAATCATGAGCCAAGACCTCAAGAGAGGATTTGAGGGTCTCCAACATACCACATTTATCCATTTGCAACAATGGATTGATCCAGGAAGCTTGAGCTACAAGTCTCAATTTCATCTGAACCACAGTTAGGGTTTCGCGAGAAAAGTCAACTGTAACTTTGACTTTTGACCAGGACATGCTCCCAAGCCCTAAGACATGATTCAATATACCCTATAACACCCATGAAACATGTCCATCAAGTTTGATTTAGGTCAAGGACATGATTTCCTAAAGGATTGCACAGTTTGGAATTCATCGGATAAAAAGTCAACTGTGCACAAAAGTCAACTTTGACTTTTTGAGATTTTTCACAAAAATGGATTTTTAACCCTAAAATGATGTTAATGTATGATTTGAATCATCATTCATCAAGAAAAATCAAAGAAAGTGGGATAACTTGTAAAAGGGGGTAACCATAAAAACTTAGAAAATTTTCTAAGTTATGAACAAAGTGGCAAGGGTACCAACTTTGGAGGATCATAACTCCTAAACCACAAACCCATTTTTTCCCCATCCAAAGCTTAATTTGTAGATCTCATGGCCCTCTACAAAAACTTAAACTAGACCTCATTCCAATTCCTCATGGATTTTGAGTTATGGATTGATCAAAATCACAAAAAGTGAAAATGTCACTTTTTTCCAACACTTGGTGAAATTTTCACTAAGTCAGAATCTGCCTTCACTTTTTCCAAATGTAGGGGGATTTTTCACTTGGATCCAAAAGGTATCAAAACCAAATATGATCAAACAGTTGTTGTATCATATAAGGGCTTTTCAAAATGGCCAAGAACATCACCAAATTCAATTTGAGCTAAGAGTTATGGTAGTGGCAAAGTGCCTTGCTGAAAACTGCCAAGGCAAGGCAGAATTTTGCATTTTTGGTCAATTTGCCAAAATCAGCCAATTCCAAGCCTTGTCATCATCTTGGACACATCTGAGGATCAAATCTAAAGGGGACAATCACTGAGCCAAGCCTCCAAAGTCCTTGGAACAAGAAGTAGCATGCCAAACCTAGAATTGCCTAAAAGAGGGACAAGACTCCAATTTTGGATTGAATAATTTAATAGATGCTTAGAGGTGGCATGGACTAACACATTTTCAACTGAATTCAGTCAAGATTCCTCCAACAAGTAGGGAACCAAAGCTCTGTGCTTTAACATCTAGCCAATGGCTAGAGGAGACTTGGATTTTCATTTGCCAACATTGGCCAAACCTCTGCTGCAGTTGCCATTTACTATTCCTTGCAAAACAAACTTGCTCTACTATAAATAGAGCTCATTTGTGATTAGTTTGAGTACACCAAAGCCATCAAATAGATGTTTTCCTCAAAATCTCTTCTTTCACTCCAATTTTGCCTTCTAAGGCAAGTCACTATCGGGTTTTGAGTTTGATAGCTTTTCTAATCAAACCAATCACACACACGCCTCATAAACATCATATAGAAGTGATCCAAACACTTAAACAACATCTCGAACACTGATTTCTAAGAATCACCAGCCAGTTGCTCAAGGTTTTAACCAAGTTGCAGCTGAGATGCCATGAAGTGATCCAGCCATTTCCAATCAAGTCCAAGCATTCAAACACACTCCATAGGGTGTAGGGAAGCTATTTAGATCATCACAACTTTTCTGTAACACCTCCAACTCAAAAATCACATTGCTCTTGCTGTCACGACCTTCAAGTAAGCCTAACTTGGTCATCTCTTAATCTATGCATATTTCCTCGCACAATACTTTTTCCAAATGTTCATAATCATGCATGAAATGTTTCCCCTCAATTAATTGCTTTGTTTGAATCGTGTATCAAAATTCTTAGCCTTCATGCAAATTTTAGGGTTCTTGAGGTTTTGTCTTGATTTCTTATTCCATGTTAAAAATAAATGAAATTAAAGACCATAGACATGATCGTGAGGTTGAAACGAGCAGATTGATATGTGGATTGCATGATATAATCAAGTATTCAGTGAGATTGGGGAGAAAATGCAAATCTGGGAAAAACTCGGAACACGCGCATGTTCTTGGGTGTTCTTGGCGCCCTTTTTTGAAAATTCAAATATTTGAATTTTGTGATTTTATTTAATTGATTCAAAAATGAATTTCTCTCTGAGTTTTAATGATTTTGAGTTGATTCTTTTTTTAATAATTCACAAAAATATTAAAATATTTTATTTTACCAAAAAATCCCAAAAATAATATTTATTTCATATAATTGATATTTTGGCAAAGAATTAATATTTTAATTGTTTTTGACATTTAAAATATTTTTTCCTTCTTGATTTTACAAATTTTTATGATTTCTAATCATTTTGTAGGTCAAAACATGATTGTTGAAACATTAATGCAAGATCACAATTTGTCATCCACATGTTAAACAATTTTGATCATCTTAATTGAATTTTTTATTCAATTAAAATACATTTTGGAAACAAATTAGGGTTTTGATTAATTCGACCCTCATCAAACTTTTTCAAACACTTTTAGGCCTCTAATAGAGTGTAAGACCCAATCCCCTTTTAACCAAAACAAATTTGGGCCTCAGATATTGTATAAGTCCCTTTGCGTTAAAAGAAAAGTTCGGCGCGGTTGTCACCCGTTTAAAAATAAACCATCTGGGCCTTTCTTCGAGCTATAAGACTCATTCAAATCTTTTGGGCCTCTATTAGAGTGTAAGACCCAACCCACTTTGAAAACCAAACCATTTTGGGCCTCAGTCATTGTATAAGACCCACTGCGTTTTCAAAATCTCGGCGCGATCGCCATTTCAAAACGAAAAAATCATTTGGGCCTATCCTCATGTAGTAAGACCCACTTCTTTTCTTTAAAACTCTTTGGGCTTCTTGAGAGAGTGTAAGACCCATCCCTTTGTACAGAAAATCTTTCTCGGGCCTCAGTCACTTGTATAAGTCCCTCTGTACAAAACGACAGTGCTATCACTGATAAAAACCTTAGGCCTCTCCTTGAGCTGTAAGCCCCAATCTTTCATTTCAAAGCACTTTCTCCTTTGATTTTGAATATACTGTTGTTTTTAATCTTTCTTTGTTGAACAACTAACCAAACAGCATGGAAGCTCTACAACCGAGTACGTGGTTATATGCTTTCTTTATCCGCTTTCATATACATATAACTGTATTGTGGGGCTGTTTCACTGTAAGTCTTCTTTCATAAACTCATATCGACTGTGTAATAATAGTATAGATATTTAGAGTTTCCCCGACAACTACGTCTAGCACTAAGCCCTGTTGATTACTCTTAAATAGACAAAACTAGATCCCCATAGGATTACCAGATACAGTCTTCCCTCCTCTTGGGGTTAAACAATATGGAGACGTGAAAGGCAGCATTCTCGGTGAACCCTTTCACAGACTGTCACCTTTAGAAATCTTCAAAGAAACTCTATTCCCCAGAGATAATCTTTTCTCCGTGAATGGTATCTCTTGAGTTTCTTCCAAATTCTCGAACTTTCCTGGCTTGATTTATTCTCTGTGAATAGCCTGTCTTGAATTTATCGGGGTTTGGGGACCCACAGGCTTCTTAAAAGCATCCCCGCCTCCTCTTGGGCGTTGTACAAGGACCCGTCAGCTTCTTAGAAGTATTCACAGCCTCCTCTTAGGCTTCGTATAAATGATTTCTTCCTCTGGGAATGAACGCCTCCTCTTGGACTTCGTACAAATTGTCCCTCGGCTTCTTAAAAGTTTCCAACCTCCTCTTGGGCTTCGTACAAATTGTCCCGACGACCTCCTAGAGGTATAGGAACAGAAATTAGTCATCTTAATAGAACAGTCTTTCAAAAAGTCTAGATCCTGGTACTGCTGTTTCTTAAACGTAGTACAAAAGATGAAACTCTAGACTTGGACAGTCTAATTTCCTTGAGTCTCAAAGACATTCTCAAGTTCCTCTCAAAGCTAGGAGATGAAACCCGTAGACTCGGACAGTCTTAATACTCTTTGGATTTCCCATTTCCTTAAAGAACAGGAAATAACCCTGATCCTCGAATCAAATCCCTGAGTGCAAACAGTACTCATATAAGAACTGATTTTCTCTTTAAATCAGCATACTGGACCTGACACTCAACTGGAATAGTAACCCTAGCCTCCTCTTGGGCTTTGTACAATGATTCTCCCCCAGCGGAGTTAACCTTTTCAGACTCTCTTGTTGAGTCCAAACTTTCAGCCTCCATCTCGGGTTTTGTACGAGATACAAATCACTCTCTTGTTGAGTATAAAAGACTCTCTTGTTGAGTCAAACCTTTCAGCCTCCATCTCGGGCTTTGTACGAGATACAAATCACTCTCTTGTTGAGTATAAAAGACTCTCTTGTTGAGTCCAACCTTTAGCCTCCGTCTTGGGCTTTGTACAAGACACATATAAAAGATTCTCCTGTAGAGTCGACCCTTTTAGCCTCTCTCTCGGACTTCGTATGAGACACACAAAAACCACTCTCTTGTTGAGTCGATAGCCTCCTCTTGGGCTTTGTATAAGGAAATCCCGATTGAACCAATCAACCTTTTAGCATCAAAACTGTGCCTCGTTCACAGTATACAAACATGAATAACTTCTTTCCCTTCATCTAATTGTTGTAAGCGGTAAGCCTCTGGATCATCTACATCCATGCCATTGTCCCTCTTTTAGCATGAGAAAATTCCTAAGGAAAGATGGCATTGCTCTACACTGAGTTAAAGTCTTCTCCTTCAGGTCAAAAACCCCTATAAAGGAAATTATGGCATTGCTAGGATTCACATATCCCGGTTAAAGTAATCCTCCTTTATAGTCAATCACCCAACAGTTGTGACCAACAGACCTCTTTAGAGATGACAAACTCTCTCTAAAGACGAAACTTTTAGCTTCACATCTCGGGCTTCGAACAAGATACAAATAGACCTTTCAGCTTCACATCTTGGGCTTTGAACAAGATACAAACCACCTTTTAGCTTCACGTCTTGGGCTTTGAACAAGACACCAAAACACCATTTCCTCCTATTGAACTACGATCGCTCTGATTTGCCTGTTTCGGTAAACGGGAATACGTAGGCATAAGATTGAAAGAAAAATCTTAGCGAGCACACTAATCCAAAACCCAAATCCCGTACCCTCACATGTCAAAAGCATCAGTCTTAATCTCCCGCCAATCGCCCTAGCACTATTTTAACAAAATAACCTAAGAGAGACCCACAATATTTGTAGCATTTGTAAACCAACAGGTATCTGTTCAAACTCAGTTTGCAAGCAGGGTTAATTGGAGACATCTATTTCCCTTCCTTCATCAGCTTCAATAGGATAAAAAATGAATCGAACTGTAGTACCAAAGCGATAGTGCTTCGCAACCACGTCCAAAATCGCTCGCTACAACTATATCTAGTTTCAACATCATTGAGGACTCGACTAAGATAATAAATGGCTCTTTCGACGCCATTTTCATCCTCTTGAGCAAGCATGCTTCCTATAGTTACATCAGACGCAGAAATGTACAACCTCGTACTCTTTAATTTTGTTTAAAGCTTCCTGTTGCGTTTGCCCCCATTCGAAACCTTCCTTCTTCAGTCTAAGTAGAGGAGAAAAGGCCTGAGTCTTGCCACTCAAGTTTGAGATGAACCTCCTTAGGAAGTTGATCTTTCCTAGCAACAACTGCAGCTCCTTCCAAAAGGCATCACCACCCATTTGTAGGTGCCTAAGGCTCCAGGACATCGAAATGCCGTCTTTGGCACATCTTCCTCAGCAATGAATATTTGATTGTATCCAGAATATCCGTATATTAAGATACTCATAGCCTGCGGAGAAATCGACAAGCATCTCTGCCACATGCATTGAATATTCGTCCTTTGGGGTCGCATCATTTAGATCTCTGAAGTCAATGCAGACCCTCAAAGTCCCATTATTTTTAATGACGGGAACTATATTAGTAATCCATTCGACATACCTTGATGTGTGGATGAACTTACACTTGAGGAGCCTTTCGACTTCTTGCTTGATCTTCGACAAGATTTATGGCCCAAATCGCCTTGGAGTCAGTTTAATTGGCTTCCCTCCAGGCTTGATAGGTAACTTTAGTTCTACCAATTCTCTACTCAATCCAGGCATCTCGTCATAATCCCAAGCGAAGCAGTCTCTGAACTCCTTCTGTTAGTTCTTTAATTTTAAGGGTTGGCATTAATTTTGTAAAACAAATAATAACAGCAATATGTTAGATAGGATGTTTTATCTTGCTAAAGAAGAACAGGTTGAGCAAGAATTCCTAGTGTGCAATGGAACATGTTGAGCTGAAGTAGTTTCAACATCTGGAACAACATGTCGTATCAAGATGTCCCATGCAGGACCATTCGACATCGCGCCAGAACTGAAGTGAATCAAAGTTTCTGCTATGTCTTAACAGATGCAGAAGATTCAGGGAATAATATGCAAATTCTATGTGGCGCTGAATTAAAAGGGCTGAAGATTCAAATCTGTAATTAAGAAGATGATTGGAAAATACACACTTTCTAAATATGGAGATATTTTAGGAAGTTATAGATTGAAGTCCTAATTTGTAGTAGAAGTTTCTGCTGACTTGTAGCAGCTCATTTACTGTGTTTTTGTAGGCCCAAATCCAGTTGGGAATAGGTTATATATAGATGCATTGTAACCTAGTTTTAAAAACTGAACCAAAGATGTAAAAGTTCTAGTATTAGGGTTGGTTCCTGTACCACTCGACATGTGAGTTGGACAGTTTGTTAGTGTGATCCTCGAAGCTGTTAAGTAAGAGGAGTATTGTTCTTGGAGGAAGCTTTTAAGTAACTCTAAGTTGTGTCTTGGAAGGGTGTCTTCCTTGTTGAATTGTTGGTTAGGTAAAGAGCCGTTGATGCAGTGGCGGATTGTTGACTGCTAGACATCATTGCGATGATTGGAAGTGAGAAGAGTTTCTCATAGCTAGAGAGGATCTAGGTAGAAGGGTCATTGGGTAGTGGTTAAGTGATAAGCTGTAAACGGAGAGTTTAGCTTTGAATTGATACTACTGATAGTGGACTTCCTTCCTGGCTTGGTAGCCCCCAGAGTAGGTGTGTTAAACCGAACTGGGTTAACAATTCTGTGTGTCTTGCTTTTATCTTTTCAGTACCGTGATTATTGTTATATACCTTGCCATTCGTGTTCATGTCAGACCAGATGTCGAATGGCATGTTCTAGGACATCTGAATTCTGCACATGTACCAGAATTTCAATTGGTATCAGAGCAGGTCATTATGTTCTGTATCTGGATGAGATCCAAGGGAAGATACTTTCTGGTTCATGGTCAAGGTAGAAGATTTCTACTGAAAAGTTGTTTGGACTTGGAGAAGTTCATATAGTTGTGAGAATGGTCCCTAGAAGTGGAGGATGGACTGTTCGTGACAGGCAGTGGCATGTGCTGAAGGCTTGGAGTTTTGGTGGAGAAGTTGTTGTGTTGTGGTTATGTTAGGTTTGATTTCAAACCTGTGGTATTGTGGAGTCTCCTGGACTATGCTGCTTGGGCTGATTTGTGACATCTGAAGGTTTTGAGGAGTTTGTATTTTGATCCGCTGCGAATGTATATCCTATGGTGATGGGAGGTGTGTAAGACTGCTTCAACTTAATGTGTCAACGATACTTGAGGACTATTGTTCAAGTCCACTCTTAAAGGCATTAATAAGTGAAGGTGTAAGGAAGTGATCTGAGGACATCAAGTCAGAATTGTGAAGAATTATGTAGTCTAAAGGAATGGCATAGCAGATGCTCTGGGTGCTGAACTAATGTGGTTTGATCACATGAGTTTAGAACCTACTCCTGATCTGGAAGAGGAGGCATCTGGGTGGCTTGTCTAAGAAGTTTCTGGCCCTGGAACTTATCTTAAATGTGTGAGTTGGTCAAGGTATGATCAACATGCTATTTACTCCTGAGGTCAGTTTATTTCTGGTCCTTGCTGCAGGAGTGGAGAACCTGAGATTCAAGAAGTATTATTGCTTGCAGATCTCTTGGACATGAAGATCAAAGAGGCCTGATTTCTCTTAGAAGCATCATCTGAATGATCGTGTGAAGCTAGATTAGTAGTGACTGTGGGTGATACAATCACAGTCTGTGCTGCTGAGAATGATGGGGATTACCTTTGGAGAGTTGGATGAGAGAATGCTTCTCACATGCTTTTGTGATGTGATGGGTTAGTCCGTGGTTGGAATTTTTTTTGCAGCTAGACTCTGCTCTTGATGTCAAGACTGATGTCTTAAACACCTATTGACAAAACACTCTGTTCAGAATGGATAGGAGTACTGGTTGTAATGGATAGTTGGGATCATGTGAATATTGGTACAAGGGATGATTGTGGTCAACTTGTGAGTTGAACAAAGAGTGAGCTCTTGAAGACATGAAGATGCATCTTATGTTTTCCTTTCTTCAAGGTACGAAGAAGCACATGTTATTCTTGATAGGGGGAGAGTGTCAAAAATTCTATGCAGCTGAGCGTGTGATGGGAGTTTGTTATTGGTACTTATCATGTTTGATATATGTCTACAGAGATGGTCTGATTTTGGTTTTCTGTTGCTGCATTTTTATGATGTGTTTAGGCAGTTGCATTAAAAGTGCTGGGATGTGTTTTGTACAGTTGTGATCCTTATTGCATTTGTTTAGTGTAGATGGGACAAAATTAAAACTGGACTTTATTGCACTGTTGAAAGCATACAAGATTAGTAAAAGCAATAAACAAAGGGTCTATAGGTTATCCCAACCCCCCGAATCAAGAAAAGTCTTCCAATCTTCATCCCATTCATCTTCAAAAGCTTGAAGTTGCACTTGGATTTTCTTGGGGGCTTTCATCCTTGTCTCTGATGCCTTTCCTATTCTTGTTGCTCCTGAAGTTGTCCCAGTTGTGGACAATGTTTGGTCCTTCAACCTCTGTGGATCTGGTTTCTTGACTTCTTGCATGTGACTCCTTTTTGCATCCTTGTTAGATTGACTCATGGTTCTATCTGTGATGTGCGGTTAGGAGCAAGGAGGCTTGGTTTTTATACTGCATAAGAGTCCTTGTTTGTATTGCCTGACCAATCAAAGTGGTCTTTGGGTTGGAAACTTATTTTCTTGGGAGCCTGTTTTAACCATGTCACACTGGATGTCAGAACTTCGTGCTTAGTGCCTTGGTAGGATAAAAGGTTGTACAATTGTGGTTAAAAGGATGAAGAGTGAGCCTAGGTTTTGTCTAGTTGTCTGATGAGATTCTTTTGAGTTTGCCTTCGGTAATGCTGCTGGTGCTAGCTGTGATCAGGTGGATGTGACTACCTGAAATAAAATACAGAAGGTGTGTAATTTTATCCTATGCTGATGTCCTACCTTTTGTTACAACATCATTATTTGTTGTGTATCTTGGATTGAGGTCTAGGAACCATGCTTGTGGAGTTGGAAGAAGCAGAATTATCGTCTGAAGTGGCAGTTCTGACATAATGTGGATTAGAATGGGCAGATTCTGATCCTGATGTTAAATAGTATGGTCTGGCAATTCATGACTATCTTCATGATGAAGATTTCATTAGGTGCTTGTGAATGTAAGGACTAGAGGCTGCTGTCAGTGGTGTGATCTGATCAGAATGGTTTAAGAAAAGGAGGTTCCTTCTAATACAAGTAAAAGGGGTGGCAGTCCTTATCTCGTGTTGCGAGTAATCTAAAGACATCTGTTATGGAGTTTGTGAGAAATTCAAAATCAAGTGGGCTCTTCAATTGGACTTGGCAGATCATGTATCTGAAATTAACATGGTGAGATCTTACTCAACAATTACAAGTAGTGGCAGTACTTAAGTGTTGAGAACGTGGAAAAACCGTTGTGCTATCTTTGGTTGCTCATGTCAGGGGGAGTCAAGGCTGATGTCTATGATCTATTACTGTATGTGTGCAGATGTTTATATAGCAGTGTGATGTCCAACACCATGATGGGACATACCCTAGCTGCCTGAAGCTAGTACTTATGCAGAAGGTGTCTGAAAAGAAGAATTGTTGTATCTGGGTGACTTTATTTTTCTCTGCTGTTTTGAAGGAATCTAGAAGGGATTGTGAGAAGTCGTCTCAGTATCCATTAGATAAGAAGATGTGCTTGTATAAGTTTCTGTGGAGTCTTGGGTTGATAAGTTTATGAGCTAGCAAACAACTAGTTGGTAAGATGTCAGAACATGGTACAGGACATGTTTCCTTTAAGCCATACAAGGAATTATTCTGGTCGGTAGTGCAAGGATAAGGTGTAACACGTGTCTCTGCCTATTCATGGAACGTTATTGGCTTAATTTATGGTAAGATTCAGTCGAGAAACATTAAAGGCAGTCAAGGCTGTTTTGGAAGGTAGGCATTGAATTTGAATGGAGTTTTTGATACCTAAAATAGTGTTTCTTTGACCAAGAACCTTGACATATTCAAAGCTCGTTAATTCCAAAGTTACTGGTCAGCTATTTATAGGGGTTGTTCTCTTCTCCTTCAGCCAAGTGAGTGTTCTTGTTTCACAAGTCTTATGGCGTTTGTTCGTATTTGGGTAAGCATCACTTGGGTCTGGTTCTGTGAGGGCCTTCTTTGCCAATTTTTGGCTAAAAAGGGGGAGAAAGGGTGTGTGAAATGGGTTGTGCAGATGCCTTGTTTGGAGTCTGCAGTTCCAATTGTGTGCAGTGATGTCGAAGAGGGTGTCCTTTCCTTGAGTTGGTGTTGAGCTCCTTGTGACTTGTGTCCTGAGTTATGAACACAGTTGTGACTTGTGTTCTGAGTTACCTGGGTTGATAGATTGATACTTCTTAAGTTTTATCTTATGTCGCAGGTCGACTGGGGGCGTCTGATCAATTAAGGTGTGCTGAAATATCTTATGCCACCATTGGTCCTTTGTGTCAAGACAGACGTTTCTTTTCTGGAGGAGTCTTCTACAATTAATCCAGGTCTGAGCTGGAAGGAAAAAGAAATGTGTTGTATTAAGGGGGAGTGTCAGATATCTTCTTCCTCATGTAAACCAGATATCTTCTTCCTCGTGTGCACCAAATGACTTCAGGACTTTCTACTTCTAAGGTCCTAATGTGCTGCCTGAAGTTATTGTGTTGTGGTGCTCGAAGGTGATGTTATGGAGCTCATAGAATATGCTAAAAAGAGTTATCAAACATGATGTCCTAGCATCATTCAAGTATTCCCAAGAAGATGATTCTCCATGATTACTGTTCTCAGTAGCTACTGATGGCTACTGTTAGGTTCAGTAGTTGCTGATGACTACTGACAGTAGTGTAGGGTTGTGATTGCTGCTGTAATCTGAGTTGTAATGTTTATGTATTTGTTTTAGCCAAAATTTACCAAAGGGGGAGAATGTTAGTTCTTTAATTTTAAGGGTTGGCATTAATTTTGTAAAACAAATAATAACAGCAATATGTTAGATAGGATGTTTTATCTTGCTAAAGAAGAACAAGTTGAGCAAGAAGTCCTAGTGTGCAATGGAACATGTTGAGCTGAAGTAGTTTCAACATCTGGAACAACATGTCGTATCAAGATGTCCCATGCAGGACCATTCGACATCGCGCCAGAACTGAAGTGAATCAAAGTTTCTGCTATGTCTTAACAGATGCAGAAGATTCAGGGAGTAATATGCAAATTCTATGTGGCGCTGAATTAAAAGGGCTGAAGATTCAAATCTGTAATTAAGAAGATGATTGGAAAATATACACTTTCTAAATATGGAGATATTTTAGGAAGTTATAGATTGAAGTCCTAATTTGTAGCAGAAGTTTCTGCTGACTTGTAGCAGCTCATTTGCTGTGTTTTTGTAGGCCCAAATCCAGTTGGGAATAGGTTATATATAGATGCATTGTAACCTAGTTTTAAAAACTGAACCAAAGATGTAAAAGTTCTAGTATTAGGGTTGGTTCCTGTACCACTCGACATGTGAGTTGGACAGTTTGATAGTGTGATCCTCGAAGCTGTTAAGTAAGAGGAGTATTGTTCTTGGAGGAAGCTTTTAAGTAACTATAAGTTGTGTCTTGGAAGGGTGTCTTCCTTGTTGAATTGTTGGTTAGGTAAAGAGTCGTTGATGCAGTGGCGGATTGTTGACTGCTAGACATCATTGCGATGATTGAAAGTGAGAAGAGTTTCTCATAGCTAGAGAGGATCTAGGTAGAAGGGTCATTGGGTAGTGGTTAAGTGATAAGCTGTAAACGGAGAGTTTAGCTTTGAATTGATACTACTGATAGTGGACTTCCTTCCTGGCTTGGTAGCCCCCAGAGTAGGTGTGTTAAACCAAACTGGGTTAACAATTTTGTGTGTCTTGCTTTTATCTTTTCAGTACCGTGATTATTGTTATATACCTTGCCATTCGCGTTCATGTCAGACCAGATGTCGAATGGCATGTTCTAGGACATCTGAATTCTGCACATGTACCAGAATTTCACCTTCAAAAGTTGGATCACTTCGATTTTGAGTTTTGGGCCATGGTTAGTGCTTATATATGTTGGTCTTTTGACTGTTCCTCCTTTTAAGTCGATTTCCTTTAGAGGGTCATGCGCTAGCATTTTTATGTTGGGTGTCAACGGGTCCCTTTCGAATCCCAAAGGCTCATCATCATAGATGGCATCGAGCCTCTGGATTGGCGCCTCGCCTTGAATCTTATCGGGTGTCTCTGGTTCGAAATCTATCTCAGGCCCTTCTAGGTGCACATCAGTTTCGTTGGCTTCAACAACCATATACTTAACTTCGGCCTCTAAGGCTGCTTTTAGTCTATTTTTTGCTATACAAGCCGAAATCTTTTCAAATATCTTAGACTTAGACATAGTCACCGTCTTCGTCTCCCCAACCAGTTGGCCAGAGGTCTAAAGTCCCTTCGAATTTTATGTCTTCTCCCACGACCTCTCTGTCCCATTGAAAATCATAAGTTAGATGAAGATGAAGGGAGTAAAATGTTGTATCAGTATGCGCAAATGCAAACCCAGCAGGGCTTCATGGAGCAATGTTTGTCAGATTTTTATCGAAATGACGCTTGTCCACATGATTAACCTCAACCAAAAAAATAGCTCTGATCAGCTTCAATGTTCTTTAATATACCATCATTCCTCCATATAGAGATTCTTTGGTGGAGCGAAGAGGGTACTGCCCCGATGTCGTGTATCCATTCACGAGCCAAAATCAAGTTATAATTAGCCTTTCATGCAATAACCATAAACATGGTTAGCCTAGTGATAATACCAATTGTTAAGTCCACTTGGATTACTCCCAAGGTATGGTCGATTTTTCCCTCATAATTCGAAAACACCATGTTATGAGGTTTGACATCTGTGACGAATTTTCTAATTTTCTTTAACATAAAGTGTGGCATCAGGTTTACTACCACACCACCACCTACCAGAATTTGTTGATTCCTACATTCTCCACCTTTCCCCTGATGAAAAAGGGGTTTCATATGATTCTTCATTGCTTCATCAGGTCTTTCGAAGAAAGCATTTTGTTCTTCGACACAACCGTTGTTCATTATATAGTAACATATTGGCCTATGTATGGCCATTTCTGTCTCAGTAGCTTCCTCGGACTCTTCGACCTTCGTTACTTGGTCATACTCTACTGGCAGCACAGAAACCACGTTATAGTTGATGTCTAAAGAGGGCTCCGACCCTGTGTCGAAGTTATCTATTATCATATCGTCATCCGCCGTTGGCTATTTTGATTTATCTTCAGACTCTATCTTTCGAGCAGGGAAAATTTTTCTCCCTACTGGCTTTTTCTCTTCACATTTATCCTTCTTTGGAGGCTGGTTGGTTCTAGACTCTGCCATCGCTTTCTCGTTGGCTTCTCTTTCCGCTTTCTTTCTCCTCCTCTATTGCCATCGCCACTGAGACCTTGACATGAGATTCTTGACCTTGTGATTCTCATATCCATAAGTTTTCTGTCTTGACACTTGGAACTCCCTTCGATAGGCTATTGAGGAGCCTCGACCCACTTCAAAACTTAGCCATTTCTCTTGGCCTTGCTCTCTCTTCTCTGCAGGCTTCACCCATCTTCATTTGGGAGTATCAGCCGTTGGATTAAAAGTAGATGGCCTGTTATCCTAGAGGCTTGGACCTCCTTGATCCTGCCTTCGAGGGACTCATCTTTTGTTGAAGGTGTAGTGATTACGAATATCTTTCCAATTTCTTCTGCGACTAGCCACTCGAACTCTCTCTATGTTCTCCGCAGCCTTTTTGTCAAAGACAGAGCTGCACTTAGGGCACAACATCACTTCAGATTTCTTTCACTGGCAGCAGTGGAGGAACTCCACTAAGTTTTCATCATTCCTTGAGTAAGCCACCTTCACTTGCTCTTCGTTTCATTGGGTGCTTTCCTCATCAGTCTCCACCTCAGTCTCTTTGCTCACTTCGACCATGTTAACTTCCAAAGTGGTGCCATCAGTGATCTTCAACTCTTGCAATTTGATTATAAGGCCCTCAGTAGCCTCAGTTATGTTGGTTTCCTGATTGAAACCCTCAGCGGTTTTGATCATAGTGGTATTCTTGTCACGACCTTTAAACACTTCGACCATGTTGACAATGGCAGACTCAGTGTAATAGGCATCTGCCATCTGCAGAGGGTCTGAATCAATCTTCATCTGGGACTTAGTTTTGTCCCCAAACTTTAGTCTCCCATCCTTAATTGCATTCTGCACCAGATCCCTGGAAAGAAAACACTGTGAGGTTTTGTAGCCCAAAAAATTATGATATTTACAAAAACCTCTTTTCTTTCGTTGTTCTAACGGAGGTATTTTAGCGCCAAAAGGCACTATCATTTGGTCATCTTTGACTAGTATGTCAAAAATTTCATCACATTTGGTGACGTCGAAAGTATATGTTTTCCTAGGGAATTTTTCTTTCTTTTCCGGTTCGACAGGATTTTTCCCATTCGAAGGCGCAAGAACCTTGCATGGATATGATGACCCTTGTTTTAACTCGGTCAGGTCAATTTCGCTTTCGTCGAAACTTAAAGGGTCACTATATGTTTCTTGATCATCTTCATCTAATTCGACATATGCTACCCTTTCTTTCCTATTATTTTTATTTGCTCTGGCTTTTTCAGCCTTTAGCAGCTCTACCTGTCGAACCCTGTCAACCAACTGGGCCATATCCCTCAAATATTGGGTGTCTAATTTATTTCTGATGGAATAATCTAAACCACCACCAGCAATCTCGACTAACTCGTGCTCAGGCACTTGTGTGAAACACCTTGCCTTTAGCAAACAGAATCTATTGAGATAATCATCATCGGTTCGGCGGTTCCTAAAAACTAAAATCAAGAACAGAACAAAACCACATCGGTTTTCATTGATTCGGTTTGGTTTTAACCGAATGAAACACTATATATATATATATATATATATATATATATATATATATATATATATATATATATATGTTTTTTTTTCTTTTAAATAGTCATGTTTTATAATTATATAAATATGTACTTTGTGTTAGATAATTCCATTTTTTTAAGTGTTTTTTATTTAGCCGAAATGGATCATAGTGCTTCTCATATTTAAAGAAAATATTAAATTACACTTACCATATTAGTTATCAACAAAATTCTTACAGCTTATAAATATTTAGTATAAATTATATTTATTTAATATTGAAAATTAAATCAATTTAAATTAATTATATTTCATTAATCAATATAGCTTAAACATATATTTAATATAAAGAGAAAAAAAATATACACTAACAGTATAAAATATTTTTACACCATCAATCAATAACATACGTGTATCTTACTATATTATATTTTTATTTTTAAAATACTATTATAATTTAATATTTTAAAATAATCTAATTGAAAAGTGCGCTCCTTTTAAACTCTAATATAAATTACGCTTACAAATGTTTTTATAATTTCAATATAGTCAAAGTCTATATTTAACGACAATATCTGACACATTAAACATACATCCATAAATTTATGTATCTCACAAGGAAAGCAATAAGTCCATTTAAACGAAACATCTCATTTTCTCTAGGAAAGTGAGGTTTTTCTTTTTTCAATTCTTCCATATTTTTCTACCGACAGTTTGTTAGCTACGGCAGAAAGACGAAACGTGTCTAAATAGTTTTTTTCTTTTATTAAACAAAGAAAATATGTATTATTATTATTATTATTATTATTATTATTATTATTATTATTATTATTATTATTATTATTATTATTATGTTGTTTATTATTTGGAAAAATTTTCTTTTTTTTTCTTTTTTTTATGTCTTTATTTTCGTTAAAAAAAAGTTGTTAGATTCTTCTTTTCAAATATGACAGTACTACTTGTAAGTACAAAGACATATATATATATATATATATATATATATATATATATATATATATATATAAGCTAATAATTATAATTAATTTTTGTGTACACGTAAAATTGAGTTTGGTTTATTTTAGACAATTTTCAAAATAAAAATGTCATACTAATTTTTGTTTTGAAGGTAATATTATGAGAGAAAAATGGTTGCATATGATATGTAACAATATAGAGAAACAATATTCAAACCCTTAATCCTAGAGGATTTCTTAATACACCACCTAAGTTTCTTAGGCACCACGTGAAATTTTATTTTTGCCTCCAGATTTCGGATTTACACATCCGGACGCACCACACTTTTAAAAAACGCTGATATGTTCCGGATGTGCACATTCGGAAGAATTCCTGATTTGTAAATCCGGAAAAAATAAAAGAATTTCATAAAATCATTTACTTCTAAATATAATTAAATCTAATATAATTAAAATTAATATCGTTTTTTCAATATAATTAAATCCAATATAATTAAAATCTATATTAATTAAAATTAATATGATAGTTAATATGATTTATTTTTTTCAATATAATTAATATGATTAATATGGTATTTAATTTTAAATGATTTTTTTTTATATTGAAAAAATTAATTTAATTATATTGGATTTAAAATTATATGGTATTTACTTCTAAAATTGGATTTAATTATATTGGTATTTAAAATTATATGGTATTTACTTCTAAATTATATGGTATTTACTTCTAAATTATAATTAAAATTATAAGGTATTTACTTCTAAAATTAATTTAATTATATTGAATTTAATTATATTGAAAAAATCATATTAATTTTAATCATATTAATTTTAATTATATTGAATTTAATTAAATTAGATTTAATTATATTGAAAAAATCATATTAAGTTTAATTATGTTGGATTTTAATTATATTGGAATTAATTATATTTAGAAGTAAATGATTTTATAGAATTCTTTTGATTTTTTCCGGATTTGCAGATCAGGAATTCTTCCGGATGTGCACATCCGGAAAAAACTGAAACTTTTTAGAAAAAATGTGCGTTCGGATGTGCACATCCGAAAATTAGGGACAAAAACGAAAATGCAGATGATACCTAAAAAACATGAGTGGTGTGATAAGAAACTCTCTAATCGTATAATTAAAGTTGAAGAATGGACAAAACTGATGAAAAATCAACCTAGACATGTCCGTGATGTTGCTTTGGACATTAATGTTAGATACAATCAAAATACTATTGTTAAATTTATACTTTGACAACTAAACCGATTTAAAAGGTATCTACTTTAAAATTATCTGAATTTTTAAACTATTCCGATGTTGATATGTAGTCGTGAAACTCTTCTGATACTATGGTGTAGATTTCTATTGCGGTATTGGTAATCTGACGACTAAGTTAATGAGATTAAAAAAAATGTAGTTTTACAAAAGTTAATGAAAAAAATACTCGTTATGGTTCATGAATGTGTTTATATAAGATGAGTTGATAAACTGTATTTGTTTACTCCAATACATTAAATTTTATTCTGATCAAATTCAATGACTAATGATGAGTGAGTGGATTTGATCTGCAGTCTTTCAACGAGAATCTACTTATTCGTCGTTCTTATAAATATATTATGTATTGACCCATTGACATTATTTAGGTTTTGTTTGATCGGTCCGAAACCTATACTGTTATAGAACCTAGTTTTTAATCGATTTAAAAAAGTTTTCTAAAATATTGCTCTATCACTCAACAATAAAATTAGAAAACATTATTATACCTTTTTTTTTCCCTATATCTTAATATTTCTATTTTTCTAATTATATGTTACAATATAAAAATAAAATAAAAAATTACCATTATTATTACATGAACAGATTCGAAAAGGTATATCTGCCTACACTGACCCCAACAGTTATCTTTGTATATTGCCTTTAATTATAAGACTTGTTGTGTTTTCCTTTGACCACACTCCACAGTCCATATGCCTACACATGCATATGGCTTCAACATTAACCAATACCAATACACCATAGCACAACACAAAAGTTATACAAACATTCTATACCTAACTTTGCTATCATTTTCTCTAACATCTCTTCAATACTCCCCTTTCTAAACTTATCTATCTTTGCTCGTCAGTCTTCTTTATTTTTCTCTTTTATTTTTAACATGAATGTTACTATTCGGTTGCTAATATATAGTAAAGATTATATAAATAATAGATAAAACGGACAAAAAAATTGCATCGTAAATCATTTTTAATCTTTTTAAAAATTACATTCATTATCATGCATCCTCTTTATGATCTAATTTATCTTACATAATCATAAAGTGAAAAAGGTCACTCTATATCAATTTTTAATCAATATGAAACTAGAGATCTTCTGATTAATACACACTCTTTATATTTTAATTATAGACGTGGCATTTTACTATTATTTTATTATTTGAATATTGAAATATTTAAAGATCAAAAATCAAAAGTTTTGCACTCATCAAGGATTGAGCCCATGTCCTTATTGTCGTAAGGAGTACTCTTCCAATAGGTCATGTAATCTTTCTTGTCTATTTGTTAACTTCAAATGTATATTACAACATATCAATTAATATAAATTTTAATTTTTTAATTATTTAACTTTAAGATAATATTAATTATTTTAATATAAATTTTAATTTCTTAATTATTTAACGTTAAAATAATATTAATTATTTTAATATAAATTTTAATTTTTTTAATTATCTTTAAATAGTTTATAAAAATTAAATATTATCTTAATTTATTTTTATTTCAATATATTTATTTCTAAAAGTTAACGTATATTTTTAATTAAATATTATTTAATTATCTTTAATTTATTTTTTAATAAATATTAATTATCTTAATTTATTTTTAAAAGTTAACGTATATCTTTATATTAATATATTAATATTAATTTCAGTTTAATATTAAACATATCATTATATTAATATTAATTTTAATTTAATGAACATATTTATTTAATTAAATATATTTATTTAAATATAACATTAATATATTAACATATTAATATAAATATTTTATAATATGTTAATTATTAATATTAATTTAGTTTTAATTTATTAAAACATTTATAGAAATGTTAATTTAAATAGACATTTGAAGTTTATTAAAGCGTTAACGTTAATATTAATTTAAAACGTTTATTAAAACATTAAAAAAAATAAACTAATTTATTAATTATAAATATAATAAATATTAAATTAAAACTAAATAAAATAAATAAATAAAATAATAAATTGAACGTAAATAAAATAATAATAAGTTATAGTATTTATTTAAAGTCATTTATGTATTTAATATGTTAATTTAAGTGTTAATATAATTATTAATTGAAATATTGTAATATATACATTTGAAGTTAACAAATAGACAAGCAAGACTAAATGTCATAGTGGAAGAGAATCTCTTTGCAACCATGAGGACATGGGTTCAATCCTTGCTAAGGACAAGGCACAGATTCTGCTGACTGTGTGGATTGAGGGGCTAAAATGAAAGAATCTTCAAATGGCAGGGACGAAATCTAAGTGTTTTTTTATTTGAGAAAAGCAGACTTACAAGATGAATCCAACTAAAAAAGATGCTCCAAAAATTGAACAATCCAAGAATGAGTCTTCCACCCGAAGCCAAAGACAAATGTCTATCCACCACTTTTTGGAAATTAGACAACCAAAAAATAAGTGATCTGAATCCTCCTCGACCCCAAAACACAAAGGACAAACCAAGGAATGGGATCCGATAAAATACCTCGCTTTGACAACTCCGTCTTTGTGGGAAGTTTATTTCAACTCAATCTCCAACCAAAAATAAGAATTCTACTAGGTATTTTGGTATTCCATAAATGAGATAAAGCTAAGAAAAACTTATCATCCAGAACCGGTCTCGAAAGATCACCACAACCGAGTGTCACATAGACATTACTAACTGTAAAACCATTTGGATTTCTCCACCACACAAACTGGTCCGTCGTAGAGTGAGAAGGCTGAATAGACTGCAAGGACAACAACAACTCACACCAATGGTCAGTTGCTGCCCCGTCCTCCACCGGCGACCTCAAATTTAAATTCCAACACCCAAACATCCCCACACCAACTTCCCATTTCCGCAACCTTTGAAAGACTATTATCCGCCAAAAGGAAAAGATCCGGGTATAGAATATTTAGTGGAGTTGTGCTCATCCAACGATCATGCCAAAACAATAACAAAGAGCCCAATCCAAGTTTGCCAGAAATAGAAGAAGTGAACCAATTGTCATTTTGATTTGAATCCGAACAACCAACCACACAAAGATCCCTCCACCAAAGAGAAGATTTACTCTTTCTAGTGGAAGAAGAAACATCAAGCATTGCTTTTTTAACGTCTTCATACCTGCAAAAAAGAAAGTTAGACCATAAAGAATTCTCCTCATTTAAAATCTGCCACTTTCATTTGCTAAGAAGAGCAAAATTGAAACTCCCCACAATGTTTTACTCTAAGCCCCCATTCTTTTTTTGGGAGACAAAACTTATCCCAACAAATCCAACTAATCTTCCTTCTCTCTTCGTCACCCCCCCCCCCCCCCCCCCCCTCTCCAAGATAGTTTCTTTGAAGCCTGATAATCTCTTTAATAATGGCCTTAGGTGCCTTATAGAAAGAAAATAAATAAATTGGAATACTAGATAAAATTGAGTTCAAAAGAACCACTCTACCACCAATAGAAAGATGTCTATTTTGCCACCCCTCCAAGTCTTCTTCTAAGCCTCGACATAATCGGTCTCCCCGCATCACATCTCCTCAGATTGATACCAACCGGAATACCCAAGAAAGAAAAGGACGAAGTACCAATCTCACAATTGAGAAAAGAGGAAGCCGCTTGAATAAACTCCGGATCCAAATTTACACCAAGAAACGAACTTTTATTTAAGTTAATACGCAAACCGGAAGCTAACTCAAAGCCCCGAAGGATAACCTTAATCTACCAAAGACTGTTCCAAGAATCTTCCCCAATCAGGATATTGTCATCAGCGAATTGGAGAATTTCAAAATGGGTTTGACAATCCATATGAAAACCCTTGAAATCTCCTAAAGAAGAAGCCACATTAACCATACCCGATAAACCTTCCGCAACCAATAAGAAAAGAAAAGGAGAAAGCGGATTCCCCTTGTCTTAAACTTCTAGAAACCGAAAAATCCCGAGTCGAACTACCATTCACTAGGATCGACATTGAACTATTAAAAACAAGAGCCTCAATCCAACTTCTCCACTTCATACCAAACCCCATTCTTCTCAACAAGTATCTAAGAAAATCCCACGACACACAAACATAGGCCTTCTCAAAATCTACCTTCACCATCATACAACTCTTCTTAAACCTCTTGGCATAATCCAACAATTCATTTACAAATAACACCTCATCTAACATGTTCCTATTCGGAATAAAAGCGGATTGACATTTTGACACAAGCTTACCCACCACCAACTTCAATCTAGAAGCAAGTAACTTGACCAAAATCTTATACATGCTATTGATAAGGCAAATTGGTCTAAAATCACCCAAGGAGATCGAATTTTCCACCTAAGGAATCAAAGCCAAGAAAGAAGAAGTGGCCGCTTTAGGAAGCACGACAAAGGAAAAAAACTCTTTCACAAAATCCAACACCTCCGCCTTCAAAAAAGACCAACAAGTCTTATAAAAGCACAAAGAGAAACCATCCGCCCCCGGGCTTTTATCCCCGTCGCTACTCCAAATAACTTCTCTCACCTCCTCCTCCGTAAAAGGGACTTCCAAAAACGAAGCTTCCTCCACCGAAAAGGACTTAAGAGAAAATCACATCCAAAAGAGGTCTTGAAAGCATAGTTTTTGTAAATCTTAATTCAAAATGATTTCTAACCTCCTCTTTAACCAACTCCACATCCTCGCATC